>OY728134.1:788802314-791302314 GCA_963277665.1 Viscum album | reverse complement strand
TGGTAAAATAGATTTGTTTGGTAATCGTTGAAACAAATATTCATTTTAAACTTTTTATTATAACAACTCAAAAATATCTATATTAAAAACACTGCAGAAATTTCCTTCTAAAACATTGCTAACAAATTAAAATGTGGTTGAATATTAATACAGGAAATCCTTGGATCATATAGAAAAAAATTCATGAAAACGATTTAAATATTGTGGACATCGATGAAAAACATCACAGACCAAAGATGAAATAGGGGAAATTTTTAATAAAATAATTTTATCGATCATAAGTAGAAAAGAGAAAGAATGTTACTATTACATGAATATTATAGGAATAATCATTATTGAAAAAATATAGTGTAATGTATAAGATCTATATAATTTCCCTCCATTAAAATTTATCATAGATAATCAAAAATAGAAATGATATTGTAACATAATCCCTTATCACACATCCTATATTTCAGGGTATGAATTAAAAAGTAAAGTATAAAAATTATTAATTTGTTATAAATATATTAATAGTTATAAACCCATACATGGTTTACTTGTAACAAATTATCACCCTTTCATTAATATGATTCATTATCACCATGATTTTTGGAGTCAACTACTTCATTTTTCATGTGTTTTTATGTTTGGATGTTATGATACATGAACATTGATAATGGTTAAATCATATTAATTATCATAATAATGTAATATGTATCATATTAAATAATTAAATAAAATTTTATAACCATTCATATTAATCAGTAATTAAAAATGAATTACATCACATAATGGATATGAAAGTCCGTGTGTATGCATAAGTGATGTTCCCAATTCTCATTGGATGGAAGAAAAGAAAGCTATATAATAATTCACCTATTAAAAATAGTTATTATATCATATAGGTCATATATATTTATTAAATATTTCTTTATTATCTACCATGTAATGAATAAAAATAAAATTGAATCATATCGCTTCGTGGAGGTTGTAGTCTACATGTACTTATGGGCAATATTATCATTTTCCAAAAGATGGTAATGTAAAGAGGTAGAAAATATATCATTATTATATAACAATAATTATTTCCTAATTATAATATATAAACATTGTATCCATCATAATAATCCACCATTAAATATGGTGATGGAAGATGAATCATATTGCTAGGGAGAGGCGGTAGTCCACGTATATGCATGAGGGAAACTTTCATTTCCCATTTTATGGAGATGAGGTGTAAAATGGTTGTCATATAATCAATAAAAACTTATTATATTTATGAAATGATATTAATTATGATAGAACGAATATAATATATTTATATTTTATAGAATAAGAAAAAAAACTTTAAAAGAGTCGTGTAAGGAAATTACCTCTTTATTGAAGGACCTCCTTTAGATTACAAATAAAACTTAATTAGGATGTCCTTATGGTGATAATGAATTCTCAATAATTATGGGATGGAATATATGAACCTTTTTGGGTAAATATTGGCTAATATAGTTGTCTAAAATTATCTGAATAATGGAGGAGAATATGTTCCCTATTATATGTTAGTGGATAGAAACATATGGAATTACATAAAATATATAAATAAAATTTGGTCAATTTTCATATTTCAGTTCATAAGAAAAATAAGAATAATTTCTAAAATTTTCAACTGTTAACAATACTAAAAGAAGAAGATTACTCACTATTATATCTACGCCATATGAAAATAAATATTCACATCCTTTTAATATCCTTCGAAATCATTACTTATTAATTATTTTGTCTAAAGAAAAGAGAAGTTGTTTTGGTGGCTAGACAGTATAATTGATGTTTGAAGTTGTTTTCACAAATGTGATGGAGGTGACTAGAAATAACATCAATAGATTATCTGCCTACAGCTAAGTATGCATTCAATATTTTTAATTAAGAGTCATATATGTCTATAATTTGTGTATGAATCCTTTCTTTTGTAGTGTGAAAAGGAATAGGAAGAATGTGATCTTTCAACAAGTTGTGATCCATTAAATGAAACATATAGGCCACAACCCTTTGGAATCATTGAACATTCCATAAATATTGTATTGTATTGATATATTTAATAAAAGATATCTATCCAAAACATCACATTCATATTGATCATTTGTGGATTTGATTCATCAGTACATTTTTATTCTATATTCTTGGATATAGCCTAGATAAAAGTGTTGATACAAGAAACGTTTAAAATCCATACAACATTATATTGTATTATTTTATGGAGTTTAAATGGTCCTATCAGATTGACCATATATCAAAGGATTATATATAGTTCTAAAGATAAGCTCAATATTCAATACATGCTGAAGAGTCATTAAGACATTGAGATAAACCTCCAAAACCTATAAGATACAATATAAAGTGGTACTGCATGCAATCTTATCACTTAAATAATTTTTATCGATGAAATATTATCAAGATAAAAATCTTCTATTATTTCAATGAAAAGTTTTTTCTTCGTATAAATATCTACAACAACCTAAATAAAATTATTTTTTAGATGTTTTAGAGAGTACAATGATGAAATTTATGGTGATGTTTTCCCATTTTCATTATGGTATGTGTAATGGTTGTAACATCCCCTTAGACATCTATATATTATAATTCACATTATTCCATACCTATAAAAAATATATATACAATATATCTTTGGTCTCAAATTGTCCCACAAGAAATACTTTTTCCAACCTCAACAATAATTATAATTTTCTAGATGAATTTAGAATCAATATGTTTGATCTTTAACCAATAGATATTACTCAAATATGTTATTTAAGGGACACATACCTAGTTCCTAAACCATGTCACTCTATAAAAATATGGTTTAATTAGGAAAATTTCTTAGCTTCTTTGGCATCTCTATATCTCCCTTATACCTATCTTTAATCCTCTAATTGATAAATGGTTGGACACTCATTTGGGAAAGATAATATTTCATCCCTTTGACAAAATATCAAGGTCTATCATATGAAAATATATAGATATATAACCATTTGTGATCTAAATCATAGGTATACTAGACTGGTTCTTTTGACTGAAAGCATCAATCAGATTGTTTACTATACCAATGTGGTTATATATTGAGTAGTAATAAATTATAATATACTTAAACCATAATCTCTAGTGAACATTAAAATCATTCTAAGTGAATATATATTTTATGCTTTTATGATGATTATATATGTCTTTAGTTTATTTATATATATAATTTTTCTATATGTTAAAATTTTAAATTTCTATATATATCTATAAGTCACAAGTCAGATAATTTTTATCATGAACCTTCAAATTTTGATGAGGAATAATCTATCACTATACCAATCTATATACGAAAAAAAAACATTCCATTCTTCAATGAATCATTGTAAATTATAAACCCTTATCCACTGTAATGTAACATGAGTACATATGTAGTAATGAGACATATCTTTTTCTGGTTTAAATTTTCTTCACATTCAATTTTCCAATGGAATTGTTCTCCGTTTTAAGTAATCATGGTTATTAGAATAGATATCCATGAGAATTATCTCACAAGTCATCGGTAGTATCCAAAAAAATAACTAAAAATAAGGATCTTGGTAATCATGGATAGTATGAGAAATTATTCAATAACTTCTAGGGTTTAATGATTAAACGATATAAAAATTTGTGTGATTAAGTTACTGAAGAATGAATTTTTCTATAGCCGTAATTCAGAATGGTTGAATTTGCCAGACATCTTCTTATTCATCAAGATCATCAATACAATTATCAAACGATTTTCATGATTTTCTTTTGACTTGGAATATATAATAATATTTTATATAAATAAAACCAAAAACCGGTCCACTTAATGAATAAATGTTGTTAATTAAACACAATAAGATATCAGGGGAATTGGTAATTCTGATGGAATTGCAATAAATTAATACTTATCATACCTTATAAAGAAATCTATATTGGGTATATCATTTGTTTTCACACTCAATTGATGATATCTATAATTAACTTCAATCTTATAAATTCATTTATCTCTACAGAGTTGATCAAAAAAGTAAAAAATATAGGAAAAAATATAGTTGTTATTGATAGTGATCTTGTTATGTTATCAATAATCAATGATAGTATTCATTGGTCCATCATTTGTATTAATAGAAACAATATGTACAAAATATAATGATGAAATAGGGAACATGAATCAATTATCAAGATTTTACAACAGTTTATTATTCAATTCCTTCAAATGAAGAGGTTTCATTCTATAGTGATACATTAAAATAATGATTTCACCATGTATGAGTTCACTAGAAATACTAAATTTTAAATTCATAAGAATACAATGTAAGTATTCAGGAAATAAATAATTATAATCTTAAAAAATATGCAAATTTTTTATGCTATGTTTTTCATAAATATTGGTGACAAATATCCATCATGAATATATAGTAAGAACTATAAAAGGGAATTAATTTCCCTTTTATTTCTATATTCATAGTAACACTAGTGGGTAATCATTCATTGATTCAGAATATCCAATGGGAATTATTTATTCTAGAAACATATAAGGAATCTATGTAGAGAGAGAAAATCAATGCTCAAAATGACATCAAATTCCACTAAATAATGAATGAAAATATTTTTATAGGGTCGATGTATTAAAAATATGACAGGACATACCCAACTATACAGTAAAGGATATGTGTAGCTATACCACTCTGATCTACTTCAATGATTGACGTAACATAGGCCATTCATTGGTCTAGGTGTTAGCCCATGAATTAGGGAACTGGCATAATTAATTACCATATACCCCACACATAAGACATTTATCTATAACTAGTACCTTTGGATTTAATTTATTTCTTTATATCAAGATCTAAATTTTTTCATTAGTAATTAATTGATTTATACCCTTCTTTTATAGACACAAAACATCTTACAATTTCATTGAGACGTTTCCCTGGCTATTTCTTCCTATATTCTCAACATGTTAGAAGATGGATATTCATTATTCAGTGACATTTATCAATAAAATTTCATGAAACTACTTTTTAATATTATTAGGAAAATTATTAATCTCACCAAAGTTTAGGATGTTAATATCACAATAAAATTATTAATTAGGTATAATCACAAGGCATCACATTCTATCCCCCATTTCATTTGGTTAATTCTGAGGATAATAAATCCATTTCCCAGAACATTCAAAATTAAAAACATTTATATTGGTTTTATTTAATTATTAAAACCAAAAAAAAATCAATGTTTGGGAAATAATAATCATACCGAGTAATCTTATAATAAAGAACTAAAATTTATAAGATTTTTAAATAATGACATATGCATTTAAATTTATGAAATCATAGGATCATCCTATGTAATCCATGGTCATTATATATTAATGTACATAATTATTTACTATAACAAAAAGTTGAATTAACAAAATAATATCCTATAATAGTGTCTAGTTAGGTGTGTTATCTCTAGATCACTCATCATGAACTGATGATGATCATATTAAGGATCAATCGACCCATTTTAGAGTTGTTACCCCTTGGTGGGAATATTCTACAGCTGAATCCCCTTTATAATGTCCAAAAATGAATGTATTATCCAAGAAAACTAATTAATATATAAATTACCAATCCAAAAGTGTGTTATACTATACTAAGACATATCCCATAGTTATCACCAAATTTCACTATTACAAATTTCTAATAATATTTAGACCCTTATCTGATACCAACTGAGGTTAACCAAGCGTAAAAAACCTAAATAATTCACAATTTTAAAATAAAATTCAATATATTTCACAATAATATATTTCCAGGGATTGTAAAGGTATAGAGACTTTGGGGACTACATGGATAATCAGCATATTACTTAAAATAAGTTCAAATATCCCACAAAGTACCTCTATCATATTACTATTCCTATACAATTATTACTCAATACAATTCTTCATAAACCAAGTAAAATGAAAAAAAAGAAGTGGTTTGATCATATGAGTACTAACGATAATTATTAGATATGCCAATCAATGATAAAAATTTCTCATCATAAAAATGGTATGAGAACATGATCATAAGTAAATAATTACCTAATCAATCAGTCAAATATATTTAATCATGAATCAATTAATAATGTTTTTTTATAAACAAAATCACAACTCATAATGGTTGAAAATCCTAAATAATCAATCTTGGATCATGGGGACATATTATAAGAATGAAACATATTTTTTGGGACGCACATAATTATAGAAAATCATTTCCTTACTCAAGAATCAATTCAAATACTATTATACTAAATTGGATTTACTACTATTTCATCATTTCTTTAGTCATGTATCACTCCCAACACTATCATAGTAGACAGATTCCCTTTTGGAACTAGGATCAATCACTATTATATTTTATATTATATAATGAGATATCATTCCATAATAAATACATTAGAGTGGTATTTATTTCTGGGCCCACACATTATATAAATTATACTATACATATGTGTGTCACAATACCATAAAAAATTCGTCAATTTATCATATTATAACCTATGGAAAGGGAAAAGGTGTCATAAACATTCCATCATTTCATCATAGTACTACCCATGGAAATGAAATTTTATTTATCAATATTCCATCATTTCGTCATTTTATAACCTATGGAAAGGAAACAAGCTTCATAAATATTTCATCATAACATAATTAACCCCTGGGAAGAAAATGAGTTTTATACAATAATCCATAAAGAATTATTATTATAACCCATGTGGAGAAATAATGTAGAAGTTATTATATGGTCATGTCCCAGGTGAAGAAAAAAAAATCCCTAAATGATATTATCATGGATTGAATATACCCATATTAGAGCATTTGAACTTTTATTCGAAAATTGAAAAATATCATTATATTTTTATTGTATATAATGAATAAAAATCATATAATATTTAGAATTTTTCAAAATAATGATGTAAAATTGTAAAAAAAATATTCAATGAAAATAATAGTCTTAATGGTGGTAAAATATATTTGTTTGGTAATCGTTGAAACAAATATTCTTTTTAAACTTTTTATTATAAAAACTCATAAATATCCAGATTGAAAACATTGTAGAAATTTCCTTCTAAAACATTTATAATAAATTCCAATATGTTTGAATATTAATTCATGAAATCCTTGGATCATAAAGAAGAAAATTCATGAAAACTTTTTAAATATTGTGGACATCGAAGAAAAACATCACAGACCAAAGATGAAATAGGGCCAATTTTTTATAAAATTATTTTATCGATCATAAGTAGAAAAGAGAAAGAATGTTACTATTATATAAATATTATAGGAACAATCATTACTGTAAAAATATAGTGTAATTTATAATATCTATATAATTTCCCTCCATTAAAATTAATCATAGATAATCAAAAAAAGAAATGATATTGTAACATAATCCCTTACCACACATCCTATATTTCAGGGTATGAATTATAATGTAATGTATAAAAATTATAAATTGGTTATAAATATATTCTATAAATGTATTAGTATTTATAAACCCATACATTTTTTACTTGTAACAAATTATCACCCTTTCATTAATATGATTCATTATCACCATGATTTTTGGTGTTAACTACTTCATTTTTCATGTGTTTTTATGTTTGGATGTTATGCTACATAAACATTGATAATGGTTAAATCATATTAATTATCATAATAATGTAATATGTATCATATTAAATCATTAAATACAATTTTATAACCATTCATATTAATCAGTAATTAAAAATGAATTACATCACATCATGGATATGAAATTCCATGTGTATGGATAATTGATGTTCCCAATTATCAACGGATGGAAGAAAAGAAAGCTATATTATAATTCACCAATTAAAAATAATTATTATATCATATATCTCATATATATTTCTTTATAATCTACCATGTAATGAATTAAAATAAAATTGAATCATATCGCTTCGTGGAGGTGTTAGTCTACATGTACTTATGGGAAATATTATCATTTTACAAAAGATGGGAATGTAAAGAGGTAGAAAATATATTATTACTATATAATAATAATAATTTCCTAATTATAATATATAAACATTATATCCATCATCACAATAAACCATTAAATATGGTGATGGAAAATGAATCATATTGCTAAGGAGAGGCGGTAGTACACGTATATGCATGAGTGAAACTTTCATTTCCCATTTTATAGAGATGAGGTGTAAAATGGTTGTCCTATAATCAATTAAAAAACATATTATATTTATGATATGATATTAATTATGATAGAACTAATATAATATATTTATAGTTTATAGAATAATAAAATAACTTTAAAAGATTCGTGTAAGGAAATTACCTATTAATTTAAGGACCTCCATTAGATTACAAATAAAACATAATTATGATGTCCTTATGGTAATAATGAATTCTCAATAATTATTGGATGGAATATATGGTCATTTTTGGGTAAATATTGGCTAATATAGATGTCTAGAATTATGTGAATAATTGAGGAGAATATGTTCCCTATTATATGTTAGTGGATAGAAACATATGGAATTACATAAAATATATAAATACGATATGGTCAATTTTCATATTTCAGTTCATAAGAAAAACAAGAATAATTTCTAAAATTTTCAACTTTTAACAATACTAAGAGAAGAAGTTTAATCACTATTATATCTATGCCGTATGAAAATAAATATTCACATACTTTTAATATCATTCTAAATCGTGAGTTTTTAATTATTATGTGAAAAGAAAAGAGAAGTTTTTTTGGTGGCTAGACAATATAAGTGATTTTTGCAGTTGTTTTCACAAATTTGATGGAGATGACTAGAATTAACATCAATATATTATCTGCCTACAACTTAGTATGCATTCAATATTTTTAATGAAGGGTCATATATGTCAATAATTTTTGTATGAATCCTTTCTTTTGTAGTGAGAAAAGGAATAAGAAGAAAGTGAGCTTTCAACAAGTAGTGATCCATTAAATGAAACATATAGGCCGCCTCCCTTTGGAATCATTGAACATTCCATAAATATTGTATTGTATTGATATATGGAATAAAAGATATCTATCCAAAACATCATATTCCCAGTGATCATTAGTGTATTTGATTCATCAGTACATTTTTATTCCATATTCTTGGATATAGCCTAGATAAAGGTGTTGATACAAGAAACATTTAAAATCAATACGACATTATATTATCTTATTTTCTAGATTTTAAATGTTCCTATCAGATTTACTATATATCAAAGGATTATAAATAGTTCTAATGATAAACTCAATGTTCAATACATTCTTAAGAGTCATTAAGACTATGAGATAAACCTCAAAAACCTATAACATACAATATAACGTGGTACTTCATGCAATCTTATCACTTAAATAATTTTAATCGATGAAATATTATCAAGATAAAAATATTCTATTATTTCAATGAAAGGTGATTTCTTTTTATAAATATCTACTGTTACTCAAATAAAATTATTTTTTAGATGTTTTAGAGAGTACAATGATGAAATTTATGGTGATGTTTTCCCATTTCTATTATGGTATGTGTAATGTTTGTAGCATCCCCTTAGATATCTATATATTATAATTCACATTATTCCATACCTAAAATCAATATATATACAATAAATTTTTGGTCTCAAATTGTCCCACAAGAAATACTTTTTCCAATCTCAAAAAAAAAATTAATTTTCTAGATGAATTTAGAATCAATATATTTGATCTTCAACCAATAAATCTTATTCAAATATGTTATTGAAGAGACACATACCTAGTTCCTAAACCATGTCACTCTATCAAAATATGGTTTTATTAGGAAAATTTCTTAGCTTCTTTGGCATCTCTACGTCTCCCTTATACCTATCTTTAATCCTCTCATCGATAAATGTTTGGACACTCATTTGGGAAAGATAATATTTTATCCCTTCGACCAAATATCAAGGTCTATCATATGGAAATATATAGATATATGACCATTTGTGATCTAAATCATAGGTATACAAGACTGGTTCTTTTGACTCAAAGCATCAATCACATTGTTTACTATACCATTGTGGTTATATATTGAGTAGTATTAAATTATAATCTACTTAAACCATAATCTATGGTGTACATTAAAATCACTGTGAATATATATTTTATGCTTTTATGATGAGTATTTATGTCTTTCCTTTATTTATATAGATAATTTTTCTATATATTATAATTTTAAATTTCTATAGATATCTATAAGTCACAAGTCAGATAATTTTTATCCTGAACCTTAAAATATTGATGAGGAATAATCTGTCACTATATCAATTTATATAAGAAAAAAAATCATCCCCTTCTTCAATGAATCATTGTAAATTATAAACCCTTATCCACTGTAAGTTAACATGAGTACATATGTAGTAATGAGACATATCTTTTTTGTGTTTAAATTTTCTTCACATTCATTTTTCCAATGGAATTATACTCCCTTTTAAGTAAATGCAGTTATTAGAATATATATCCATGAGAATTATTTCACAAGCCATCGGTAGATTCCAAAAAAAATAAAGAAAAATAAGGATCTTAGTAATCATGTATATTCTGAGAAATTATTCAATAACTTCTAGGTTTGAATGATTAAATGATATACCAATTTGTGTGATTGAGTTACTGAAGAATGAATTTTTCTATAGCCATAATTCAGAATGGTTGAATTTGGCAGACATCTTCTTATTCATCCATATCTTCAACAAAATTTTCAAATGATTTTCACGATTTTTCTTTAACTTGGAATATATAAGAATATCGTATATAAAGACAACCAAAAACAGTTCCACTTAATGTATAAATATTTTTAATTAAACACAATAATATATCAGGGGAATTGGTAATTCTGATGGCATTGCAATAAATTAATACTTATCATACCCTATAAAGAAATATATATTGGGTATATCCTTTGTTTTCACACTCAATTGATGATATCTAAAATTATCTTCAATCTTATAAATTCATTTATCTCTACACATTTGATCAAAAAAGTAAAAAACATAGGAAAAAAAGATACTTATTATTGATTGTGATCTTGTTATGTTATCAATAATCAATGTTAGTATTCATTGGTCCATCATTTGTTTTAATAAAAACAATATCTACAAACCATACTGATGTACTAGGGAACATGAATCCATTATCAAGATTTTAAAATAGTTTATTCTTCAATTCATTCAAATCAATAGGTTTTATTCTATAGTGATACATTAAAATAATGATTTCACCATGTAGAGTTCACTAGAAATATTAAATTTTAAATTCATAAGAATACGATGTAATTATTCAGGAAATAAATCATTATAATCCTAAAAAATATGAATATTTTTTAAGTTATGTTTTTCCTAAATATTGGTGACAAATATCTATCAGGAATATGTAGTAAGAACTATACAAGGGAATTAATTTCCCTTAGATGTCCTTATTCACTCTCTCACTAGCAGGTAATCATTCATTAATTTAGAATATCCAATTGAATTTCTTTATACTTGAAATGTATAAGGAATCTATGTAGAGAGAGAAAATCAATTCTCGAAATAACATCAAAATCCAATAAATAATGATTGAAAATATTTTTATAGGTTCGATTCATTAAAAATATTACATGACATACCCAAATATACAGTAAAGGATATGTGTAGCTAAACCACTATGATCTACTTCAATGATTGACATAACATAGGCCATTCATTGGTCTAGGTGTTAGCCCTTGAATTAGGGAACTAACATAATTACTTACCTTGTACCCCACACAAAATACATTTATCTATAATGAGTACCTTTGGATTTAATTTACTTCCTTATATCAAAATCTAATTTTTTTTCCTTTGTAATTAATTGATTTATATCCTTCTTTTCCAGAGACAAAACATCTTACTATTTCATTGAGACCTTTCCCTGGCTATTTCTTCCTATATTTTCAACATGTTAAATGATGAATATTCTTTATTCAATGAAATTTGTCAATAAAATCTCGTGAAACTACTTTTTAATATTATTAGGAAAATTATTAGTCTCACCAATGTTTAGGATGTTAATATTATAATAAAATTATTTATTAGGTATAATCAGAAGGCTTCACATTCTATCTCCCACTTCATTTGGTTAATTATGAGGATAATAATTCCATTTCCCATAACATTCAACAGTAACACCATTTATATTAGTTTTATTTAATTATTAAAACCAAAAAAATCAATGTTTGGGAAATAATAATCATAGTGAGTAATCATATAATCAAGAATAAAAATTTATAGGATTTTTAAATAATGACATATGCATTTAAATATATGAAATCATAGTATTATCCTATGTAATCCATAGTCATTATATATTAATGTACAGAATTATTTATTATAACAAAATGTTGAATTAATAAAATAATATCCTATAATAGTGTCTAGTTAGGTGTGTTATCTCTGGATCACTCATCATGAACTGTTGATGATCATATTAAGGATTAATATATCCATTTTAGAGTTTTTACCACTTGGTGGAAATATTCTATAGCTGAATCCCCCTTATAGTGTCCAAAAATGAATGTATTATCCAAGAAAACTAATTAATATATAATTTACCAAGCCAAAAGGTGTTATACTATACTAATACATATCCCATAGTTATCACCAAATTTCACTATTATAAATCTCTAATAATATTTAGACCCTTATCTGATACCAACTGAGGTTAACCTAGTGTAAAAAACCTAAATAATTCATAATTTTAAAATAAAATTCAATATAGTTCACAATAACACATTTCCATGGATTTCAAAGGTTTATAGACAATGGGGACTACTTGGATAATCAGCATCTTACATAAAATAAGTTCAAATCTCCCACAAAGTACCTCTGTCATAGTACTATTATTCGATAATTTTTACTCAAACCCTTTCTTCATAAACCAAGTAAAATGAAAAAAGAAATTGTTTGATCATATGAGAATTAACGATAATTATAAGATATTCCAATCAATGATCAAAATTTTGCATCATAAAAATGGTATAAGAACATGATCATAAGTAAATAATGACCTAATCAATCAGTCGAATATATTTAATCGTGAATCAATAAATAAAGTTTTTTTATAAAAAAAATCACAACTCATAATGGTTGAAAATCCTAAATAATCAATCTTGGATCATGGGGACATATCATAAGAATAAAACATTTGTTTTTGCGATGCACATAAGTATAGAAAATCATTTCCATACTCAAGGATCAATTCAAATACTATTATAATAAATTGGGTTTACTCCTATTTCATCATTTCATTAGTCATGTATCACTCCCAACACTATCATAGTAGACAGATTCTCTTTTGGAACTAGGATCAATCACGATTATATTTTATATTATATAATGAGATATCATTAGATAACAAATACATTATAGTCGTATATATTTCAGGGCCCACACATCATATAAATAAAACTATACATATGTGTGTCCCAATACCTTAAACAATTCGTCAATTTATCATATTATAACATTTGGAAAGGGAAAAGTATCATAAACATTCCTTCATTTCATCATAGCACTACCCATGAAAATGAAAATTTATTTATCAATATTCCATCATTTCGTCATTTTATAACCTATGGAAAGGAAACAAGCTTCATAAATATTTCATCATAACATAATTAACCCCTGGGAAGAAAATGAGTTTTATACAATAATCCATAAAGCATTATTATTATAACTAATATGGAGAAATAATGTAGAAGTTATCATATGGTTGTGTCCCTGGTGAAGAATTAAATCCCTAAATGATATTGTCATGGATAGAATATACCTCTATTAGAGCATTTGAACATTTATTCAAAAATCGAAAAATATCATTATATTTTTATTATATATAATGAATAAAAAATCATATAATATTTGGAATTTTTCACAATAATGATGTAAAAGCGTAAAACAAAATTCAAAGAAAATAATAGTCTTAATGGTGGTAAAATAGATTTGTTTGGTAATCGTTGAAACAAATATTCATTTTAAAATTTTTATTATAAAAACTCATAAATATCTAGATTTAAAACATTATAGAAATTTCCTTCTAAAACATTGATAATAAATTCAAATATGGTTTAATATTAATACAAAAAATCCTTGGATCATATAGAAGAAAATTCATGAAAGCAATTTATATATTTTGGACATCGAAGAAAAACATCACAGACCAAAGATGAAATATGGCCCATTTTTTATAAAATAATTTTATCGATCATAAGTAGAAAAGACAAAGAATGTTACTATTAAAAAAATATTATAGGAATAATCAATATTGAAAAAATATATTGTAATGTATATGATCTATATAATTTCCCTCCCTTAAAATATACCATAGATAATCAAAAAAATAAATGATATTGTAACATAATCCCTTACCACACATCCTATATTTCAGGGTATGAATTAAAAAGTAATGTGTAAAAATTATAAATTTGTTATAAATAAATTCTATAAATATTTTAATAGTTATAAACCCATACATGGTTTACTTGTGACAAATTATCACCCTTTCATTAATACGATTCATTATCACCATGATTTTTGGTGTTAACTACTTCATTTTTCATGTGTTTTAATGTTTTTATGTTTTGCTACATGAACGTTGATAATGGTTAAATCATATTAATTATCATAATCATGTAATTTTTATCATATAAAATCATTAAATACAATTTTATAACCATTCATATTAATTAGTAATTAAATATAAATTACATCACATCATGGATATGAAAGTCCTTGTGTATGCATAAGTGATGTTCCCAATTCTCAATGGATGGAAGAAAAGAAAACAATATAATTATTCACCTATTAAAAATTATTATTATATCATATATGTCATATATATTTATTAAATAGTTCATTATTATCTACCATGTAATGAATAAAAATAAAATTGAAGCATATCGCTTCGTGGAGGTGGTAGTCTACATGTACTTATGGGCAATATTTTTATTTTACAAAATATGGGAATGTAAAGAGGTAGAAAATATATTATTGTTATATAATAATAATTATTTCCTAATTTTAATATATAAACATTATTTTCATCATAATAATCAACCATTAAATATGGTGATGGAAAATGAATCATATTGCTAAGGAGAGGCGGTAGTCCACATATATGCATGAGTGAAACTTTAATTTCCCATTTTATAGATATGAGGTGTGAAATGGTTGTCCTATAATCAATAAAAAACTTATTATATTTAGGATATGATATTAATTATGATATAATGAATATAATATATTTATAGTTTATAGAATAAGAAAAAAAAATTAAGAGTCGTGTAAGGAAATTACCTCTCTATTGAAGGACATCCTTTAGATTACAAATAAAACTTCATTAGGATGTCATTATGGTGATAATGAATTCTCAATAATTATGGTATGGAATATATGAACCTTTTTGGGTAAATATTGGCAAATATAGATGTCTAAAATTATGTGAATAATGGAGGATAATATGATCCCTATTATATGTTAGTGGATAGACACATATGATATTACATAAAATATATAAATACGATATGGTCAATTTTCATATTTCAGTTCATAAGAAAAATAAGAATAATTTCTAAAATTTTCAACTGTTAACAATAGTAAGAGAAGAAGTTTACTCACTATTATATCTATGACATATGAAAATAAATATTCGCATCCTTTTAATATCCTTCGAAATTGTGTGTTTTTAATTATTGTGTCTAAATAACAGAGATGTTTTTTTGGTGTCTAGACAGTATAAGTGATGTTTGAAGTTTTTTTCACAAATGTTTTGGAGATGACTAGATTTAACATCAATAGATTATCTGCCTATAGCTATGTATGCATTCAATATTTTTAATGAAGGGTCATATATGTCTATAATTTGTGTATCAATCCTTTCTTTTGTAGTGAGAAAAGGAAGAGGAAAAAGGCGATATTTCAACAAGTAGTGATCCATTAAATGAAACATATAGGTAGCAACCCTTTGGAATTATTGAACATTCCATAAATATTGTATTGTATTGATATATGGAATAAAAGTGATCTATCTTAAAAATCACATTCACAGTGATCATTAGGGGATTTGATTCATCAGTACATTTTTATTCTGTTTTCTTGTATATAGCCTATATAAAGGGGTTGATACAAGAAACATTTAAAATCCATATGACATTATATTATCTTATTTTCTAGTGTTTAAATGGTCCAATCAGATTGACCATATATAAAAGGATTATATATAGTTCTAAAGATAAACTCAATATTCAATACATGATGACGAGTCATTAAGACTTAGAGATAAACCTCAAAAACCTATAAGATACAATATAATGTGGTACTGCATGCAATCTTATCACTTAAATAATTGTTATCGAGGAAATATTATCAAGATAAATATATTCTATTATTTAAATTAAAAGTGCTTTCTTCATACAAATAACTACTATAACTCCAATAAAATTATTTTTTAGATATTTTAGAGAGTACAATGATAAAATTTATGGCGATGTTTTCCCATTTGCATGATGGTATGTGTAATGGTTGTAACATCCCCTTAGACATCTATATATTATAATTCACATTATTCCATACCTATAATCAATATATATACAATAATTTTTTTGTCTCAAATTGTCCCACATGAAATACTTTTTCCAATCTCAACAAAAATTGTAATTTCGTAGATGAATTTAGAATCAATATGTTTGATCTCCAACCAATAGATCTTTTTCAAATATGTTATTGAAGGGAGACATACCTAGTTCTTAAACCATGTCAAACTATCAAAAAATGGTTTAATTAGGAACATTTCTTAGCTTCTTTGGCGTCACTACATCTCCCTTATACCTATCATTAATCCTCTCATTAATAAATGGTTGGATACTCATTTGGGAATGATAAGATTTCATCCATTATACCAAATATAAAGGTCTATCCTATGAAAATATATAGATATATTACCCTTTGTGATCTAATTTATAGGTATACTAGAATGGTTCTTTTGACTCAAAGCATCAATCACATTGTTTACTATTCCAATGTGGTTATATATTAAGTAGTAATAAATTATAATCTACTTAAACCATAATCTCTGGTGCACATTAAAACCATTCTAAGTGAATACATATTTTATGCTTTTATGATGAGTATATATGTCTTTCCTTTATTAATATAGATAATTTTTCTATATATTCAATTTGTAAATTTCTAAAGATATCTATAAGTCACAAGTTAAATACTGTTTATCATGAACCTTCAAATTTTGATGAGGAATAATCTATCACTATATTAATCTATATAAGAAAAAAAATCATCCCCTTATTCAATGAATCGTTGTAAATTATAAACCCTTATCCACTGTAAGGTAACATGATTACATATTTAGTAATGATACATATCATTTTTCTTGTTTCAATTTTCTTCACATTCATTTTTCCAATGTAATTGTACTCCCTTTTATGTAAACGTGGTTATTAGATTAGATATCCATGAGAATTATCTCATAAGTCATCGGTAGTATCCAAAAATAATAACTAAAAATAAGGATCCCGGTAATCATGGATAGTCCGAGAAATTATTCAATAACTTCTAGGTTTGAATGATTAAACGATATACCAATTTGTGTGATTAAGTTACTGAAGAATGAATTTTTCTATAGCCATAATTTAGAGTGGTTGAATATGGCAGAAATCTTCTTATTCATCAAGATCTTCAATACAATTATCAAATGATTTTCACGGTTTTCCTTTCACTTGGAATATATAAGAATATCGTATATAAAGACATCAAAAAACCGGTCCACTTAATGTATAAATATTGTTAATTAAACACAATAATATATCAGGGGAATTGGTAATTTCGCTGGAATTGCAATAAATTAATACTTATTTTACCTTATAAAGAAATCTATATTGGGTATATGTTTTGTTTTCACACTCAATTGATGATATCTAGAATTAACTTCAATCTTATAAATTCTTTTATCTCTACACAGTTGATCAAAAAAGTAAAAAATATAGGAAAACATATACTTATTATTGATAGTGATCTTGTTATGTTATCAATAATCAATTTTAGTATTCATTGGTCCATCATTTGTATTAATAAAAACAATATGTACAAACCATACTGATGCACTTTGGAACATGAATCCATTATCAAGATTTTACAACAGTGTATTCTTCAATTCCTTCAAATCAATAGATTTAATTATATAGTGATACATTAAAATAATGATTTTACCATGTATGAGTTCACTAGATATACTATATTTTAAATTCATAATAATAAAATGTAAGTATTCAAGAAATAAATCAATATAATCCTAAAAATATGCATATTTTTTATGTTCTGTTTTTCCTAAATATTAGTGACAAGTATACATCATGAATATGTAGTACGAAATATACAAGGGAATTAATTTCCCTTTGATGTCCATATTCACTCTCACACTAGTAGGTAATCATTCGTTGATTCAGAATATCCAATGGGATTTCTTTATTCTAGAAACATATAAGGAATCTATGTAGAGAGAGAAAACAAATGATCAAAATAACATCAAATTCCACTAAATAATGAATGATAATATTTTTATTGGGTCGATTCATTAAAAATATGACATGACATGCCCAACTATACAGTAATGGATATGTGTAGCTAAACCACTCTGATCTACTTCAATGATTGACATAACATAATCCATTCATTGGTCTAGGTGTTAGCCCATGAATTAGGGAACTCACATAATTAATTACCATGTACCCCACAAATAAAACATTTATCTACAACTAGTACCTTTGGATTTAATTTATTTCCTTATATCAAAATATAATTTTTTCCTTATTAATTAATTGATTTATACCCTTCTTTTCCAGACACTAAACATCTTTAAATTTCAATGAGACATTTCTCTGGCTGTTTCTTCCTATATTTTCAACATGTTAGAAGATGAATATTCTTTATTAAATGAAATTTATCAATAAAATGTCATGAAACTACTTTTTAATATTATTAGGACAATTATTAATTTCACCGAACTTTAGGATGTTAATATTATAATAAAATTATTTATTAGGTATAATCATAAGGCTTCACATTCTATCTCCCATTTAATTTGGTTAATTATGAGTATAATAATTCCATTTCCCATAAAATTCAACAGTAACAACATTTATATTTGCTTTATTTAATTATTAAAACCAAAAAATCAATGTCTGGGAAATAATAATCATACTGAGTAATCATATAATCAAGAATAAAAATTTATAGGATTTTTAAATAATGACATATGTACTTTTATATATGAAATCATAGGATTATCCTATGTAATCCATGGTCATTATATATTAATGTACATAATTGTTTAATATAACCAAAAGTAGAATTAACAAAATAATATCCTATAATAGTGTCTATGTAGGTTTGTTATCTATGGATTACTCATTATGAACTAATTATGTTCATATTAATGATCAATCGACCCATTTTAGAGTGGTTACCCCTTGTTGGAAATATTCTATAGCTGAATCCCCCTTATAGTGTCCAAAAACAAATGTATTATCCAAGAAAACTAATTAATAAGTAATTTACCAAGCCAAAATTATGTTATACTATACTAAGACATATCGCATAGTTATCACAAAATTTCACTTTTACAGATCTCTAATAATATTTAGACCCTTATCTGATACCAATTGAGGTTAACCTAGCGTAAAAAAATTAATAATTCATAATTATAAAAAAAATTCAATATATTTCACAATAATATATTTCCATGGATTGTAAAGGTTTAGAGACTTTGGGGACTACATGGATAATCAGCATATTACATAAAATAACTTCAAATCTCCCACAATGTACCTCTATCATAGTACTATTATTAGAAAATTATTACTCAATATCTTTCTTCATAAAGAAAGTAAAATGGAAAAAAAAAAAGAAATGGTTTGATCATATGAGTATTAACGATAATTATAAGATATGCCAATAAATGATCAAAATTTTGTATCATAAAAATACTATGAGAACATGATCATAAGTAAATAATGACCTAATCAACCAGTCAAATATATTTAATCGTGAATCAATTTATAAATTTCTTTTATAAACAAAATAACAAGTCATAATAGTTGAAAATCCTAAATAATCATTCTTGGATCAGGGGGACATATCATAAGAATAAAACATAGGTTTTTGGGACACACAGAAGTATAGAAAATCATTTCCATACTCAAGGATCAATTCAAATACTGTTATACTAAATTGGGTTTACTCCTATTTCATCATTTCTTTAGTCATGTATCACTCCGAACACTATCATAGTAGACATATTCCCTTTTTGAACTAGGATCAATCACTATTATATTTTATATTATATAATGAGATATCATTACAGAATAAATAAATTAGAGTGGTATATATTTCTGGGCCCACACATCATATAAATAAAACTATACATGTGTGTCAGAATACCTTAAACAATTCGTCAATTTATCATATTATAACCTATGGAAAGGGAAAAGGTATCGTAAACATTCATTCATTTCATTATAGCAATACCCATGAAAATGAAATGTTATTTATCAATATTCCATCATTTCATCATTTTATAACCTATGGAAAGGAAACAAGCTTCATAAATATTTCATTATAAAATAATTTACCCCTGGGAAGAAAATGAGTTTTATGCAATAATCTATAAAGCATTATTATTATAACCCATATGGAGAAATAATGTAGAAGTTATCATATGGTCATGTCCCTGGTGAAGAATAAAAATCCCTAAATGATATTGTCATGGATGGAATATACCTCTGTTAGAGCATTTGAACATTTATTCGAAAATAGAAAAATATCATTATATTTTTATTATATATAATGAATAAAAAATCATATAATATTTGTAATTTTTCACAATAATGATGTAAAAGTGTAAAACAAAATTCAATGAAAATAATAGTCTTAATGGTTGTAAAATAGATTTGTTTGGTAATCATTGAAACAAATATTCATTTTAAACTTTTTATTATAAAAACTCATAAATATCTAGATTGAAAACATTGTAGAAATTTCCTTCTAAAACATTGATAATAAATTCAAATATGGTTTAATATTAATACAAGAAATCCTTGGATCATATAGAATAAAATTCATGAAAACGATTCAGATATTTTGGACATCGAAGAAAAACATCGCAGACTAAAGATGAAATAGGTCCAATTTTTTATAAAATAATTTTATCGATCATAAGTAGAAAAGAGAAAGAATGTTAGTATTACAAAAATATTATAGGAATAATCATTGTTGAAAAAATATAGTGTAATGTATATGATATATATAATTTCCCTCCATTAAAATTTATCATAGATAATCAAAAAAAGATATGATATTGTAACATAATCCCTTACAACACATCCCATATTTCAGGGTATGTATTAAAAAGTAATGTATAAAAATTATAAATTTGTTATAAATATATTCTATAAATATATTAATAGTTATAAACCCATACATAGTTTAGTTGTAACAAATTATCACCCTTTAATTAATATGATTCATTATCACCATGATTTTTGGTGTTAAATAATTCATTTTTCATGTGTTTTTATGTTTGGATGTTTTGCGACATGAACATTGATAATGTTAAAATCATATTAATTATAATAATCATGTAATTTTTATCATATTAAATCATTAAATACAATTTTATAACCATTCATAATAATCAGTAATTAAAAATTGAATTAAATCACATCATGGATATGAAAGTCCTTGTGTATGCATAACTGATGTTCCCAATTCTCAATGGATGGAAGAAAAGAAATAAATATAATAATTCACCTATTAAAAATAATTATTATATAATATAGGTCATATATATTTATTAAATATTTCAATATTATCTACCATGTAATGAATAAAAATAAAATTGAAGCAAATCGCTTCGTGGAGGTGGTAGTCTACATGTACTTATGGGAAATATTCTTATTTTCCAAAAGATGGGAATGTAAAGAGGTAGAAAATATATTATTGTTATATAATAATAATAATTTCCTAATTATAATATATAAACATTATATTCATCATAATAATCAACCCTTAAATATGGTGATGGAAAATGAATCATATTGCCAAGGAGAGGCGGTAGTCTACGTATATGCATGAGTGAAACTTTCATTTCCCATTTTATGGAGATGAGGTGTAAAATGGTTGTCCTATAATCAACAAAAAACTTATTTTATTTATGATATGATATTAATTATGATAGAATGAATATAATATATTTATATTTTATAAAATAAGAAAAAAACTTTAAAAGAGTCGTGTAAGGAAAATACCTCTCTATTGAAGGACATCCTTTAGATTACAAATAAAACTTAATTAGGATGTCCTTATGGTGATAATGAATTCTCAATAATTATGGTATGGAATATATGAACCTTTTTGGGTAAATATTGGCTAATATAGATGTCTAAAATTATGTGAATAATGGAGGAAAATATGATCCCTATTATATGTTTGTGGATAGACACATATGGAATTACATAAAATTTATAAATAAGATACGATCAATTTTCATATTTCGGTTCATAAAAAAATAAGAATAATTTCTAAAATTTTCAACTGTTAACAATAGTAAGAGAAGAAGTTTAATCACTATTATATCTACGCCATATGAAAATAAATATTCGCATCCTTTTAATATCCTTCCAAATCGTGAGTTTTTAATTATTGTGTCTAAAGAAAAGAGAAGTTTGTTTGGTGGATAAACAGTATAAGTGATGTTTGAAGTTTTTTTCACAAATGTGATGGAGGTGACTAGATTTAACATTAATAGATTATCTTCCTACAGCTATGTATGCATTCAATATTTTTAATGAAGGGTCATATATATCTATAATTTGTGTATGAATCCTTTCTTTTGTAGTGAGAAAAGGAAGAGGAAGAAGGTGATCTTTCAACAAGTAGTGATCCATTAAATGAAACATATAGGTAGAAACCCTTTGGAATCATTGAACATTCCATAAATATTGTATTTTATTGATATATGAAATAAAAGAGATCTATCTTAAAAATCACATTCATAGTGATCATTAGCGGATTTGATTCATCAGTACATTTTTATTCCATTTTTTTTGGATATAGCCTAGATAAATTTGTTGATACAAGAAACATTTAAAATCCATACGACATTATATTATCTTATTTCTGGAGTTTAAATGGTCCAATCAGATTGACCATATATAAAAGGATTATATATAGTTCTAAAGATAAACTCAATATTCAATACATGATGACGAGTCATTAAGACTTTGAGATAAACTTAAAAAACCTATAAGATACAATATAACGTGGTACTGCATGCAATCTTATCACTTAAATAATTGTTATCAAGGAAATATTATCAAGATAAATATATTCTATTATTTCAATGAAAAGTGATTTCTTCATATAAATATCTACTATAACTCAAATAAAATTATTTTTTAGATGTTTTAGAGAGTACAATGATCAAATTTATGGCGATGTTTTCTCATTTCAATGATGGTATGTGTAATGGATGTAACATCCCCTTAGACATATATATATTGTAATTCACATTATTCCATACCTATAATCAAAATATATACAATAAATTTTCTTGTCTCAAATTGTCCCACACGAAATACTTTTTCCAATCTCAACAAAAAATGTAATTTCATAGATGAATTTAGAATCAATATGTTTGATCTCCAACCAATAGATCTTTTTCAAATATGTTATTTAAGGGACACATACCTAGTTCCTAAAACATGTCACACTATCAAAATATGGTTTAATTAGGAACATTTCTTAGCTTCTTTGGCATCTCTACATCTCCCTTATACCTATCTTTAATCCTCTCATTGATAAATGGTTGGATACTCATTTGGGAAAGATATGATTTCATCCCTTAGACAAAATATCAAGGTCTATCCTATGAAAATATATAAATATATTACCATTTGTGATATAAATCATAGGTATACTAGAATGGTTCTTTTGACTCAAAGCATTAATCACATTGTTTACTATTCCAATGTGGCTATATATTGAGTAGTAATAAATTATAATCTACTTAAACCATAATCTCTGGTGCACATTAAAACCATTCTAAGTGAATATATATTTTATGCTTTTATGATTATTATATATGTCTTTCCTTTATTTATATAGATAATTTTTCTATATATTCAATTTGTAAATTTCTATAGATATATATAAGTCACAAGTCAGATAATTTTTATCATGAACCTTCAAATTTTGATGAGGAATAATCTATCACTATATCAATCTATATAAGAAAAAAAATCATCCGCTTCTTCAATGAATCATTGTAAATTATAAACCCTTATCCACTGTAAGGTAATATTATTACATATTTATTAATGATACATATCTTTTTCTTGTTTAAATTTTCTTCACATTCATTTTTCCAATGGAATTGTAATCCCTTTTATGTAAACATGGTTATTAGATTAGATATCCATGAGAATTATCTCACAAGTCATTGGTAGTATCCAAAAATAATAACTAAAAATAAGGATCTCTTTAATCATGGATAGTCCGAGAAATTATTCAATAACTTCTAGGTTTGAATGATTAAACGATATACCAATTTGTGGGATTAAGTTACTGAAGAATGAATTTTCCTATAGCCATAATTCAGAGTGGTTGAATTTGGGAGAAATATTCTTATTCATCAATATCTTCAAAACAATTATCAAATGATTTTCACGATTTTCCTTTCACTTGGAATATATAAGAGTATCGTATATAAAGACATCCAAAAACCGGTCCACTTAATGTATAAATATTGTTGATTAAACACAATAATATATCAGGGGAATTAGTAATTTCGATGGCATTGCAATAAATTAATACTTATTTTACCTTATACAGAAATCTATATTGGGTATATCCTTTGTTTTCACACTCAATTGATTCTATCTAAAATCAACTTCAATCTTATAAATTCATTTATCTCTACATAGTTGATCAAAAAAGTAAAAAATATAGGAAAAAAGATTCTTATTATTGATAGTGATCTTGTTATGTTATCAATAATCAATGTTAGTATTCATTGGTCCATCATTTTTATTAATAAAAACAATATGTACAAACCATACTGATGCACTTGGGAAAATGAATCCATTATCAAGATTTTACAACAGTTTATTCTTCAATTCCTTCAAATCAATAGGTTTCATTCTATAGTGATACATTAAAATAATTATTTCACCATGTATGAGTTCACTAGAAAAACTATATTTTAAATTCATAAGAATACAATGTAAGTATTCAAGAAATAAATCATTATAATCCTAAAAATATGCATATTTTTTATGTTATGTTTTTCCTAAATATTAGTGACAAATATCCATCATGAATATGTAGTAAGATCTATTCAAGGGAATTAATTTCCCTTTGATGTCCATATTTACTCTCACACTAATGGGTAATCATTCATTGATTTAGAATATCCAATGGGATTTCTTTATTCTAGAAACATATAAGGAATTTATGTAGAGAGAGAAAATCAATGATCAAAATAACATCAAATTCCACTAAATAATGAATGAAAATATTTTTATAGGGTCAATTCATTAAAAATATGACATGCCATACCCAACTATACAGTAAAGGATATGTGTAGCTAAACCACTATGATCTACATCAATGATTTACATAACATAGTCCATTCATTGGTCTAGGTGTTAGCCCATGAATTAGGAAACTGACATAATTAATTACCATCTACCCCACACATAAGACATTTATCTATAACTAGTACCTTTGGATTTAATTTATTTCCTTATATCAAATATGATTTTTTTCCTTAGTAATTAATTGATTTATACCCTTCTTTTCTAGACATAAAACATCTTACAATTTCAATGAGACATTTCTCTGGATGTTTCTTCCTATATTCTCAACATGTTAGAAGATGAATATTCTTTATTCAATGAAATTTATCAATAAAATCTCATGAAACTACTTTTTAATATTATTAGGTCAATTATTACTCTCACCGAACTTTAGGATGTTAATATTATAATAAAATTATTTATTAGGTATAATAATAAGGCTTCACATTCTATCTCCCATTTCATTTGGTTAATTATGAGGATAATAATTCTATTTCCCATAAAATTCAACAGTAGCAACATTTATATTAGCTTTATTTAATTATTAAAACCACAAAAATCAATTTCTATGAAATAATAATCATACTGAGTAATCATATAAACAAGAATAAAGATTTATAGGATTTTGAAATAATGACATATGTATTTATATATATGAAATCATAGGATTATCCTATGTAATCCATGGTCATTATATATTAATGTACACAATTATTTAATATAAAAAAATGTGGAATTAACAAAATAATATCCTATAACAGTGTCTAGTTAGGTTTGTTATCTATAGATTACTCATCATGAACTAATTATGATCATATTAATGACCAATCGACCCATTTTAGAGTTGTTACCCTTTGGTGGAAATATTCTATAGTTGAATCCCCCTTATAGTGTCCAAAAACGAATGTATTATCCATGAAAACTAATAAATAAATAATTTACCTAGCCAAACGTGTGTTATACTATACTAAGACATATCATGTAGTTATCAAAAACTTTCACTACTACAAATCTCTAATAATATTTAGACCCTTATCTGATACCAATTGAGGTTAACCTAGCATAAAAAACATAAATAATTCATAATTTTAAAATAAAATTCAATATATTTCACAATAATATATTTACAGGGATTGTAAAGTTTTAGAGACTTTGGGGACTACATGGATAATTATCATATTACATAAAATAAGTTCAAATCTCCCACAAAGTACCTCTATCATAGTACTATTATTAGAAAATTATTACTCAATACCTTTCTTCTTAAAGCAAGTAAAATGATAAAAAAATGGGTTGATCATATGAGTATTAACGATAATTATAAGATATGCCAATCAATGATCAAAATTATGCATCATAAAAATGGTATGAGCACATGATCATAAGTAAATAATGACCTAATGAACCAATCAAATATATTTAATCATGAATCAATTAAAAAAAGTTCTTTATAAACAAAATTACAAGTCATAATGGTTGAAAATCCTAAATAATCATTCTTGGATCATGGGGACATATCATAAGAATAAAACATAGGTTTTTGGGATGCACAGATGTATATAAAATCATTTCCATACTCAAGGATCAATTCAAATACTATTATACTAAATTGGGTTTACTCTTATTCCATCATTTCTTTAGTCATGTATCACTACCAACACTATCATAGTAGACATATTCCCTTTTGGAACTAGGATCAATCACTATTATATTTTATATTATATAATGAGATATCATTCCATAATAAATACATTAGAATGGTATATATTTCTGGGCCCACACATCATATAAATAAAACTATACATGTCTGTGTCACAATACCATAAGAAATTCGTCAATTTATCATATTATAACCTATGTAAAGGGAAAAGGTATCATAAACAATCCATGATTTCATCATAGCACTACCCATGGAAATGAAATTTTATTTAACAATATTCCATAATTTCATCATTTTATAACCTATGGAAAGGAAACAAGATTCATAAATATTTCATCATAACATAATTAACCCCTGGGAGGAAAATTAGTTTTATACAATAATCCATAAAGCATTATTATTATAACCCATATGGAGAAATAATGTAGAAGTTATCATATGGTTGTGTCCCTGGTGAAGAATAAAAATCCCAAAATGATATTGTCATGGAGGGAATATACCTCTATTAGAGAATTTGAAAATTTATTCAAAAATATAAAAATACCATTATATTTTTATTATATATAATCAATAAAAATCAAATAATATTTTGAATTTTTCAAAATAAGGATTTAAAATTGTAAAAAAAATATTCAATGAAAATAATAGTCTTAATGGTGGTAAAATAGATTTGTTTGGTACTTGTTGAAACAATTATTCATTTTAAACTTTTTATTATAAAAACTCATAAATATCTAGATTGAATACATTCTAGAAATTTCTTTCTAAAACATTGATAATAAACTCAAATATGGTTGAATATTAATACAATAAATCCTTGGATCATATAGATGAAAATTCATGAAAATGATTTAAATATTGTGGACATCGAAGAAAAACAACACATACCAAAGATGACATAGGGAAATTTTTTAATAAAATAATTTAATCGATCATAAGTAGTGTAATGTATAAGATCTATATAATTTCCTTCCATTAAAATTGTTCATAGATAATCAATAAAAGAAATGATATTGTAACATAATCCCTTACCACACATCCTATATTTCAGGGTATGAATTAAAAATTAATGTATAAAAATTATAAATGTATTATAAATATATTCTATAAATATATTAATAGTTATAAACCCATACATGGTTTAATTGTAACAAATTATCAACCTTTCATTGATATGATTAATTATCACCATGATTTTTGGTGTTAACTACTCCATTTTTCATGTGTTTTTATGTTTGGATGTTATGATACATGAACATTGATAATGGTTAAATCTTATTAATTATCATAATCATGTAATATGTATAATATTAAATCATTAAATACAATTTTATAAACATTCATATTAATCAGTAATTAAAAATGAATTACATCACATCGTGGATATGAAAGTCCTTGTGTATGCATAAGTGATGTTCCCAATTTTCAATGGATGGATGAAAAGAAATCTATATAATAATTCACATATTAAAAATAATTATTATATCATATAGGTCATATATATTTATTAAATATTTCTTTATTATCTACCACGTAACGAATAAAAATAAAATTGAATCATATCGCTTCGTGGAGGTTGTAGTCTACCTGTACTTATGGGCAATATTATCATTTTCCAAAAGATGGGAATTTAAAGAGGTAGAAAATATATTATTCTTATATAATAATAATTATTTCATAATTATAATTTATAAACATTATATCCATCATAATAATCAACAATTAAATATGGTGATCGAAAATGAATCATATTGCTAAGGAGAGGCGGTATTCCACGTATATGCATGAGTGAAACTTTTATTTCCCATTTTATGGAGATGAGGTGTAAAATGGTTGTCCTATAATCATTAAAAAATATATTATATTTATTATATGATATTAATTATTATATAACGAGTATAATATATTTATAGTTTATAGAATAAGAAAAATACATTAAAAGAGTCGTGTAAGGAAATTACCTCTTTATTGAAGGACCTCCTTTAGATTACAAATAAAACATAATCAGGATGTCCTTATGGTGATAATGAATTCTCAATAATTATGGGATGGAATATATGAACCTTTTGGGTAAATATTGGCTAATATAGATGTCTAAAATTATGTGAATAATGGTGGAGAATATGTTCCCTATTATATTTTATTGGATAGACACATATGGAATTACATAAAATATATAAATATGATAAGGTCAATTTTCAAATTTCAGTTCATAAGAAAAATATGAATAATTTCTAAAATTTTCAACTGTTAACAATACTAAGATAAGAAGTTTACTCACCATTATATCTATGCTATATGAAAATAAATATTTGCATCCATTTAATATCCTTCGAAATCGTGAGTTTTTAATTATTGTGTCTAAAGAGAAGAGAAGTTTTTTTATTGGCTAGACAGTATAAGTGATGTTTGAAGTTTTTTTCACAAATGTGATGGAGATTACTAGAATTAACATCAATTGTTTATCTGCCTAAAACTATGTATGCATTGAGATGTTTTTAATGAAGGGTCATATATGTCTATAATTTGTTTATGAATCCTTTCTTTTGTAGTGAGAAAAGGAAGAGGAAGAAGGTGATATTTCAACAAGTAGTGATCTATTAAATGAAACATATAGGCCGCACCCCTTTGGAATCATTGAATATTCCATAAATATTGTATTTTATTGATATATGGAATAAAATAGATCTATCTTAAACATCACATTCATAGTGATCATTAGTGGATTTGATCCATCAGTACATTTTTATTCCATATTCTTGGATGTAGCCTAGTATGAGTGTACCTAGTTATTTTTTTGTTTCCTTGTGATTTCATTATTTCATTAGTTTCTATTCATTATCATGAGAAGTGTTTGGAAAAGATAAGATTAAAATAAACACAAAAGAAAAATAATATCCATACCATGATCCACCCACTCTTCATGTATCTAAGATCAATTTCTTCCTAATTGTTTCTTAATAATGTAGATAATTAATATAAATGTATTATTTAGGAGGATAAATTATGAATGTGATGAGTTGAAATGAAGGATAGGGGTTTCCTAAACCAATTTCAAATTCATTGGGTTATACTTCTACTTCAGTATATATGATAATACATGTTTATTCATGTTATGCCTTATGATTTATTTGTCTTTTATTTATACTTTTAAATTTTAGGTTTACATTTTATATACATAATTTCATCATTAATTAATCTGGACATTATCTTTATGATCATTTTAAAATATTTTATCTCAATTTCTATTAATTGAGGAATAATTTTATGTCATATGACTATTTTCTTTTATATGCTGTATATTCTGACACGTTTACATATTATATCATTAATCATTTTTAATTTATGTTATTATAGGTTACAATTAATTACATCATCTAATGAGATTTTATTTAAAATCTTCCATGTGGTAGAGTATTTATGTTATAATCTACTTTCATTTTGAGATTGTTTATGATCAAGGTTCCTTATGGTGAAATAACATTTACATTTTTTCTTAAACCACATATCATTCAATATCCTCTAGTAAATAATTTGGATTATATTTTTGTTTTAAAATTCATCTTTTATTTAATACACAAATATTAAGCATTTTTTTATGTAATACTTATATTTTAACCTATTTAATATTTTGAATCACTCTATTCTATGTCTAAATATTCTATAAGATATTTTATTAAATTTTTTTACATTATCCTATGATTTATTAATATTATTTTTACCAAGGTTTGGCATATTTTATGATAATGGTTTAAAATGAATCTAGTTATAAATATTTGAACAAGTTAGTTTATCACATTCCTTATAAGAGTGTGAAATGATCGATTTATTTTAACTTCTATGACATGACCAAAATATTCCTCCTTCATGAATGAAAAATTATTTGAATATTATTTTATAGGTTTCCATGGTTAATTTAAAATAAAATGTTTTTTATAATACCTTGGAAATTTTTCAATTTTAAATATGTGATTTCAAAGGGTAAATGGTATTTCCCTCAACAAATATTCTCCGTGATTTTTAAAAAACTTTTTCTTCAGTGAAAGAAACAATTAATGTTATGGGTTGCTTATACATTTTGTATATATGCCTCTCAAATATATACATTTCTCATTATAAATTCCTTTAAAAGGGAAATCCATATCATATGAACATTTCTCAAATTCATTTTTTATGAAATTTCATTTGATTAGGATACGAGAATTGATTATAGAACTCACCTCCTTCAATGGAAAAGTCTTATAATTTTGACTTTTGTTTGATTTTCTTTTGTAGAACACATAATTATGGACATGTTATGATGGATCCACTCATAGGATGATCAAATTAATTGTGTAATTTTTTTGGTATTAAAATTTGTTATTAATCAGATCAGGTAGTAAACCTACTCTATTATGGGACATTTCCCACTATGAGATGTTGTATTAGAAGTTATTTGTGACTTATTATTATGTATTGTTATATATTGATGCCAATTTCCTATGTTGCATTGATCTTATGATGCCATTAACTTTATAATAATATTCATTCATGAGATTATTCATGATATTTATTGTTAATGATATCATTATATTCCTAGTTATCTTTTTTACTACTTTACTCGGCTTTATAGCCCTCCCTCTATTTTATGTATTTCTATTGTTATCCTATGAAATATTAGGAGATCATATATATTTAGGAGCTCACTAATGAAAATAAAAATAATATTTTTTGTTTTAGTTCCTTCTGATGATTTATATACCTACTAATCTAATGAAACTATAACTCATGGTATTTAGGTTATAATTAATGAATTTCAATGTTAAAAGTCGTTTAATAATATGAGTAAAAGGAACGGGTCTCTATATGTTCATGTTTTTTAGTGTGATGTTTTAATTATTTTTTCAAAAAGAACATTAGATATTTGGGGAGAGGGGTAATGTTGTCTCAATATAAAATGAATTTATTTAAATAATTTAACATTTAAAATAGGGGATTTGTGTGACAATTAGAGGAAGGAAATAATTAAAAGTACACTAAAATTTATTTTAGGTTAATTGTTCCTATAAAGTAATTAGGTGTTTGAGTATGTATTTCACTGAGTTTAACCATCATAATGATTACAATCAATGCCTTGATATCAATATTAGTAGAACCAAACCATAACTAAATAATTATTTAGATAAGGTCTAATCCTAATTTACTGTATAAGAGATTCCAATGTAAATTGAAATATAAAAATTGGGGAAAATAAAAGGATTATTATGTTGTCCAATCAGAATAATAAGAATAACTCACTCAAAATACCACATTGGCTGATTTGAAATAAATATAATTTAATTTACATTCATCAAAACTAAGTATTGAGAGATAAAATATTATATGATAAAACTGAATGATATATTTTCAAACCCGAATTAAACAAAGGAATAGCTACTATGTGATATTTAACTCCCTTTACCAGTGTATATATCCCTTTTAATGACCACAAAACGTTTATCTAATGATCATGTGTAGGATGAGGTAGAGTGGATTTGCTTCTACATTCTTTCTCTACTTATAAGTACAGGGTGATCCAAAAATTTTATGACGATTTGATGAAAAATTTTGATCTATAATATATTTGAGTTATAATCCCAAATTTTATATTATTATTAAGGTTATCATGGTAAATATTTGTTGGTAAATTGGAAGTTTGTGATTACACCATTTTCAAAATACTATTTGAAACATGGATTTGGAGAAGGGAAAAATATTATATTAATTTTGAAAAACAAAAATGTATTTTCCCACCAATTTTTAATATTCACATAAAATGTTGTACAAATTGGAGGCATATAAAGTGGGATATGGTCAACATTATAAAGTGAACTAGATATTATAAACAATTAAGATTCTCTCCAATGATGGAATGTTTTGGCACTCTAAATGGATGGGATCCCTAGTCTTTTGGATAATTTTATCCAATGTGGTTGTTAATTTAATGACTATGTTTTATCAAAAATAATAGTATATATTATGCATAGAATGGATTCTAGTTCACATGTGTTCCTAGGACCCCACATAGTATGGAACATTTTTCTTGATTTATATAATGGGCTCTTTAAATCACCTCTGCCTGCCATGAAATCAATAAAGAAGGTAAAATACTAGCCGTTAACATATTTAGAAATAGAAAAATTAAATAAATTAATAATTTTATTTGATTATGATATTTGGAATTTACAATATAAATATAGTTTAAAATCATTGTACAAGTGTAGAATAAAGTAGTAAATCACACTAAGATCGAAGCTCCAACACTATGAACATCATCCAATGTAACCCTATCCTAAGGGAACGATATTATTCTCCCTGAAATCCATTTATAAAACTAATTAATAAATCCGTATTACACACAAGAAAATCTCATATCACTTTGTATCTTACAACAATGAATACAATGGATCATTATAATGGTATTATGATTAAATACTTAATTGATATTACTCTTTAGAGATAACCCATTGAAAGAAAAAAATATAATCGGAAGTGATCTAGGAATGAATTTATTATAAAATTAAACATGATCACATGTTCATAGATTTTTTCCATAATCATGAAATTCCCTCATGGTTTAGTCTTGTTTTATGAAGCCTCGTGTTAAATTTATAGACCTCAGTTGTAACAAACTCTAGTGGTTGATTTTGAGTTCTATAGGTTCAATTTCAATAGAATCGAACATAAAATTTCATTAAATTATAAATATGGATTTCTGTTATATCATATGATAATATTATGTCTGTATTCAATTACAACAAACATTCTTCTATTTTTGGTCGATTCATATGTTGTATTCCCCTCATCAAAATACACAACCGAGATAATAATAATATATATTCAAAAAATTAAAACATCTAATACAATGTAAATTCAAAACCTTAATGTAGTATAATGTGATTAAAATAATAAATAATAAGAACTAATGAATCAATATGTTTATGGAAATAATAGAAAAAAATATTTATATGAGTGGAACATGAAAATGAATAAAAAATTGAAAACATCCATTAATCTGGTTTAATTAATAGAACAAATTGGAAATGTAACTAAGGAAACATTCATATCCAAATAAAATAATGTGAAAATATAATGGTATATATAAAATTAATATTTATATATTATATATAAATATCCCAAATTAATTTGAGATTTTTTAATCGAGGTGTATATATAGTGACAAGAAACGTAACTTTAAGATTGAAAAATGATGTGAGAGAACCCTTACCTCGAGTCTCAAATTGATTTAGATGCTCTTATAACATCATGTATAGTAATGTAACATTAATTAACAACTTTATTTTGAGAGTTACTAATTTGTATTTTATATGTTATAATCCTTTTATTTTTCAAATTTCATTTAATTAATTTGGTTTTTATCAATAAATAAATAGTGGTTGTTCGGTTCAGGTTTTCAGATCTACTTTAATGTAATATTAATAGAGAATAATCACTATTTAAAGGATATGTATGCTCTAGGAGATTAATTTAATATGTTTTATTTCATTCCATAAATATAGAACATAAATATTTCATTATATTTAACATATTTCCTCCAAATCAATTATAGTGTCACTATAATCTTACATCAAATGGATAAAATGACTATAGTTAATTAATTTTAATATCATCACTATCATGCATTTTTTCTATTTACAGAATAACAAACACGAAATTATTTTTTTATAAAACATCAAAGTAAGTCCTGAAATATATTTTTAATAAAATCCCTTAAAAAAATAAGTGAAAAATATTAAATCATATTCACTTAGATAGTATATACTACCAAAACTGAAATATGTTTTTAAACGAGTTTGAATGAGGAGAAAAACTGATTTATTTTTTGAGTTATTTAAAAATATTATTGTATAATTAAAATAACTATAAATAATTTTTTAAGGATTAATTATATTATAAAAGTGATACGGATATTTTAAATGAGAATATATTAGTTTTAAAACCCTTATATAGCATTATATCTGAGCCTTATCCTTTTAGTTGAGTTCAAAACCCTTATAGGATGGTCCTTTAGATAGAAAATAACCATGAGAATGTATCAAAGAAATTCCACATCCTACGACAGACTCAACACTCCATTTGTGATTGGGAATAACGTTTATGAATGTGGACTGACCAACTACACTGGGGTCAACGAACTCGAGTAAGATCCCTATAAGGTTGGTCTTCTACCAAAAATAAGACACCACGAACATTGGTATGAATGTTAGTGATATATTTGGGTAGGTAATGGAGAAATAATTTATTTTATGTTTTTAGATATGGATTTAGGTACGTCTTCAGAAAGGTAATTACTTTTGGAGGTGAGAAGAAAGGGGTGGAGGAGTGGTGTTTATATATCCTATGGAGAGGGGTATCTTTGAATCAAATGTCGAATATTTTGTTATCTGGATCACGATAATAATTTTAGTTAATATAATTTTAAATATTGTTTTCTTTAAAAATATAGGCTTATATAAAATTTAAATACACCCAAAAACATAATATATTTATTATTAAATATAGATTAAAGTTTGAAATATAGTTTTTATTTGAATAAAATATAATATAGTCATGAAAATTTATTTTAATGTATATAAATTAGGTGAAAAGTTTTTAAATGATTTATTTTACTCATTAATAAAAGTTTTAGTATTAGAATTTATTTATTAATTATTTTATCAAATTAACATCATAAAAATGTAATAAAACATATGGTATTCATAAAACTTATTACATAAAAATACTATTTCAACAAAATATTACAAATTTCCCATAGAATAATTTAAATTTGATGATTCCAAAAATGATATCTATTTTTTAAAATTTACATTTTTAAAATTTTTAAATATGGTATTTAAATTTTAAAATAACAAAATTAATATTTTACAACATAGGATAAAACATATTTTATAAAAATATCTTCTTACGTATCCTTTAATTTATATAATTTGAGAAATATTTTTATATAATTATTATATTTGTATATAAATTTATTACTAATTATTAAAATTAATTTTAAGACATTTCAATACTCTAAATTATCTTGTTACTATTCCAATGATCATTACTATCCCAATGGTTAGATGATAATTATACTATATATAAATACCTATTATTTCTTCATTATTTATTCACTCATTATTTATGAATGTTTTTTATATTTCATTTAAAAAACAAAAATATAGTATTTAAAATGTTATTATTTTGTTTAAATTGTAGTTTGTTGTTGTGATATTTCCTCGATACCAAATATCCATGGATTTTAAAATTTTTAATGTTTTTTTATTATGCTAATGTAAAATTTTTATTATTATGGTGTTAATTTTTCCTTACTATGTATCTTTTTTATATTAATGAAATAAAATATTTTCTATTTTTATTTTATAATGTGTGTGAATTCTAATATACATTAGTATTAAAATATTGAGCATATATATAGAGATGAAAAATTTTCATACTGCAATGTATGGGTTTTTACCATGAAGCACTGTGGTAGAATTTTAGATAGTCTTAGTTGACTAATATATTTGACAAATTTGACAAAACAATTCCTTTATTTTGCTATGAATGTTTTTTTAGTTGACTGAAAAAGATATTTTCATCAATTTTGTAGAACAACATAGTCTACCATGTAGGCTTTTTAAATTTTGAGTCAACCATGATGTATCCAATAAAACTAATCCATCTAAATAAAATGATTGTATAAAAATCATACATGATAGTGAAAAATATGTTAATTTTATCATAGTATTTCATAATTTTTCAAGCATCTTAGAGATCAATAGAGTGCCTTTTAGTGACCAATATTAACATTCAAGTGGATTTTATTTTAATATCCTTAATGTTCATTGGAAACTTAGTTAGTGGTCTTAATAACTATTATCAATGAGGAATTTTGATAGTGATTTATTAACTAGATTTCTTATTTCAACATAACATTAATATGTAACAACCCTTTAAGAAAAGGGAGATGTATTAATAAAAGGATGAATTTCATGGGAAAAGGACCACACTATCCTAATTTCATGATATCAAACCTATAACAAATAAGATTTAAAAAATATTTTAGAATTGTTTTTTACAAACATCAAAAAACATTTTGATCCTTTATTGATATACTATATGTTTATACCTTTCATCCAAAATGAATATATTTGACAATACTTAATCACTTGATTTGTGAGAAGAGAAGAGAACCTGATAACACTATTTTCTATTCTAATAAATTTAATTTTTCAAGAGCTACATATTCCATTATCATTTTACACTTTTGGGATCTCATTTTTATATATTAAAGGATTTATTAAATCATTATTCATTATTTAATACTTTTTTATTTCCAATATAGAACTAGAAATGTGTTTCTTGTGATAGAATCATAGTAGTTTCTATGATATATTTGTTAAAGAAAATTAATATTGTGGACTTATCCATAGTGTTTAAAACTATTCCTAGTTATTAGTGTGCTTGTAATTTTTTCAATCAATTGGAGGGGTTGCTGGATTTACATAGATCTAAACTTCTTATTAAAATTTAGTTATAATATTTTTCAAAAATACATTATATGTTTTTTATATTTTATTTGTTTGGATGAATTTGATATGAAATATTACTTTCATAATGATTTTGTGTATACATTATTTTAATGTAAAGATATTTTAGAAACTATTTTTATTTTATAAAAATAAATCTACTCTAATATATTATTTTTGATAATATTGTTTGACATTTTTGTATGATAAAAAATTGGGAAAAAATTATATATATTCTATAAAATTAATGATATGTAATGATATTTTCATTCAAATGACTCTTAAAAATTTAAAAACTGTTTTATTTTCTAATATTTTAGTATGTAAATGTTTCTTCATGGGGATAACTTATTAGTGTTTTCAATTTTAAATAATTAAATTTGAAAATTACAAATCTCTATTCTTCTCATATTGAATATATTTGAGAAAACATAACATATTATAGATTATAATCACTTTATTTATTTGTTTTATGGATATTCAGTATGTGATTAATAAAAAATGGATAAATAATTTTTTATTTAAATTTGTTGTGATACCCCCTGTTTAAGGTATGTCATGTTCTCAAGAGGTTTAAATAATGCATAAAGTTTTCAGGTTATACTATTGATGGTTATCATAGAAGTAAATTGATGAGAATATGGAATCTATTATAAGGAGGTAGTTCATAGCAAGGATAGTTACTAACATTGTGAATTTCTTCGGGTAAGAAGCCTTGAATTACATTAAATGTGTGAAGGTTTTTTTGGAAGATCTTCCCTACAATTGTTCGTTGTGTGAGATATTTTTCTTTATGTGAACGGTTTTTCTTTTAGATATCAAAATTATTCCAAGTTAATTTTTTATGTACATTCTATCATAAATATCAACACAATGAATCCTTCTCAAAAAATTTGGTTATTTCCCAATGATTTAAGGAAATATGTTCACATTGATCTTCATTAGAGTCTCTATATTTTCCCTCAAATATGATCACTTGTTTATGTGATTTTGGAGGTCCACATCAATCTGGAATCCAAATTCTTCGTGTCATGAAGAGTAGAGAATTTGGTATAAAAGGATTCATGAAGATTCCAAAAGGTATGTGTAAACCAACTATTCAAGGATGGTTTACTTTCTCTCTCTCTCTCTCCACTTTCCTGTAGAACATTAAAGGTAGATTTTTACTTGCTTTTCTTGTGTTTTTTTTGGAAATTTATAGATATTATCATATTGGGAACAACCATTTGGATATTGGTTTCTAAATTATTTATCATGTGTGATTCCCAAATGGTTTTTTTTTAATTTTTTTACTCAAAAAGGGTTTTGAGATTCGATGAAAATCGTGGATTTTTTGGACAAGGAATATGTGTTGGTGTGTGTTTTATCTCTTCATAAGTTGATGCCTTTCTGGGTTTGAACATGAGGATTGTTCCGGTATAGAACATTGTATATTAATAGGTGACAACTTCATTTGAGTGGTAAATGTTTTCTACTAAAGGGTAATGACTTTTTAAAGTTTTTATGCCTATATTTGGTGTGTATTAAATGGAAGAGATATTCCATGTGGAATATAATTATTTTAGGTCTCCTATAAAACTATTAACTATTGAACTTATTATGTTCTATCTTACTATTTCATATTATACCATTAAAAAGTTTATTTATTTATTAGTAATATTATTGTGATGTCTCGGTGTTTTCCTAATGAGTTGTCATACTCTACCTTGGAATTTGAGTTGTGATGTGTATACAAATTTATTTCCATGATACATGAAAGGGATATGTTTTATAATTATATAGGATATTACTATAATGTTGTAGGATGGTGTTATATGAATTTTAACATAGATGTGTTATTTTAGTGGAATCAACATGGTGTCACACTAGTGCCTTGGAGGCAGAGGTTATCATAACCTTAGGTGACATATCCATGATAACAATGCCTGTAAATAAATACCAAGGGTTATACCATACCATGGGGGATTATTTGACATTATTAAAACAATATGAAAAAAAACTATGATGAGAATTAATTTGAATGGACACATAAAACACAGATAAATCCCATAACATAAACTACCATATAAGAAAATTTCTAGTTGAAGTTAAAACATTACCAAGGATTGAAAACTCAAATAATTAAATACTCTAAGGCACTAGTGTGGCACCATAATGAATCTACAAAAAAATACCTCCATAGTTTAAATCTTATAAAATATACTTGAAACATCTGTTTAATTGTCTATAAAAGTAAAAACCATATCCTTTTCTTGTATCATATAATGAAAATCTACATAAGCACCAATGTGCATATGCAGGTGTGAGTTTGAAATCTTAGTAGGTTAAACTAATGAAATTATGAGCATGTCACTATAATAGAATAATATAGATAATAGTTTTATCTAAAAAAGTGAATATAAATCAAGCTCTATAAAAATTCATTATTTTATAGAGGAAACAAAAACATTCCCATTTCACATAGAAAACTACTTCTATTATGATGACACTAAATTCATGTATCCAACCTTTGAAAAACTCCAACGCATGGTTAGAAAACCTATCATTCCTATACTAATACAACACCTAGATATATATAGTGTTACCTACTACAACCATCCACAAGTATGAACCCAAAAATGAACTGTTTCATACTGATATGAATTCAAACCAACACATATTCAAATTCCAAAAATAAATAATTCTATTTTATCAAAACCAGAAGCTATTTTTAAAATTATTTTTACAGAAACCTATTGGGTATCACCAATGATTTATAATTTAAAAACTAATAACGAAACATTTTTTCCCAAAACAAATATGTCTAGAATTTTCCATGAAACCAAAATATAATAATTTAAAAATCAAATCCTTCATGTTCTATGTAATACTAGGTAGAGAGTAAATCCACCTACCACAAAAAATTTAACCATTCTTCCATTTACAATCTTTAAAAAATCATTTGATTCATAATTTTCAATGATTTTTCATCTAATGAAGTGGGACTCATAACATAAGAGTACCTCCAAAATATTATAAATGGTGGTTAAAATTTTATTGAAAAGGGATTGAGGATAGTGAGGATTTAATAGTAAAAATTACATAAATTTGATGAACCTAACCTTATTCATGACATGAATTATTGAATTTTTTAATGAATATTTGAGATAACAAGTACGTTGAAAATTAGATTAGCCTATATTTAGAATCCAAAAACTCATTCACACTATGAAAGGTATTTCATTCCATGAACAACATTAGATAAAAATACTAAGAATATCCTTCGTGCCTTGAAAAAGTTTAACGACATCTACCCATAACCCATCCATGCCACTATTAACTAATCATGATATGAACTAGCTCCTATTAAAATATTCCTTCTTCTCACATTTTCCCCCTATGATAACCATAAACAGTCCATCCCATGAATTGTACACAAAAAATAAACGTCTAGAGAACAAGACATAACTCAACCCATTTGTATCATATTCTCCACATCGTTATCCATTCAATCCAAAAAAATATGTGGCCATCTGATCTTTAGAGTAGTTTCAAATATAACTACCATATATGGGTTTTAAAATCTAAATTTTCATCACACAGTCAACCAAGTTTCTACAAAATCCAAACCATGGATATTCATCTTCCAAAAAAGACTATATATTTATTCTCTTAAATATAAATCGAGTTATGGGCAAAAGTCAGATTAGGTTCAAGAGATATATGATCTAATATAAGAACTATATCAACACTCAATTGATTCTTATTTAATTGTGAGACATAGAATAAGTTATGAACCAAATTCAATCTTTATGGACGATGAAACCAAGAAACAGATTCTCCAATCCATTCCACTATTTAAAATAGTCTAACATATTTAGGATCCAATTTACCATTCATGCCCAAATGATCATTCCTGAGTCTAGGAGATAGGTTCAAAAATACATGGTCTCTCACACTTAATTATAATGGGTTTCGATGATGATCATCAAAATATTTATGGGATCCCTAGGCTGTATCCATTTCATTTTTGATTATTATAATCTTCTAAGTAATTTCATGAAAAATGGTATGAATGATTAAGGAATTTTCTCAAGTTTCTTCCTAAAAAAGTGGAGATCTACATGTATATACTTAAAATGCATTGAATGGTTCTAGATGTTTCATTACATGATATCCATTCTTATATGAGAACTCCCATAGTGATAAATTATTATGCCATGAGCCACCGAAATCCATAACACATGCTCATAGCATTTCTCCCAAATTAAATATTGAAAGTTTGTCTACACTTCTATTTTAGGATGAAATGTCATGATCATGATCATCTATATTCTATGGGATTGTTGTAAGGAGTTTCAAAATCATGAAGAAAATCTAGATTCCCTGTATGAGACAATCAAAACTTGTACACTATATAATTTCAACATTTATGAGATATACTATTTTTTCAATTATTCCACCATATTAGATTATCACAACAGGATAAGGTGACATAATTTTAGGATTTAGGAAACAATCACCCATATCACATTATGATTTTGAGTCATTCTTAGTAATCTAATGAAAATTTCCATGTAAACATAATCCCATTGCTAGAAATTTATTGGTACCTATTGTAATAATCCAACTACTTTTTGATGCTCCACCATGACATCTTGTTAGATATGGAATTTAATAACATAATTATCCATTATTTATTTCATACCTTACCAAGAAATTGACACTCAACAACTAGTACATATATTGGATGCTTTAATTTATTTCCAATTTATAATGGTGAGAATATAAAAGAATACGTCCATGATATGTTCGGGGAATCACTATATGTTCTTGAAAATGTAACAACACATTCATATCTTCTATGCAGCCAACAATGTTCTCCGCCAAAATATATTTTGACCTTATGGTGATGTAAATAGTATATTATTTTCTGAAATTTATGATATAACTATCCAGATTAGAAAATGAGGCTTTAGGAAAAATATTGTATCATTATTCTACTTAGTGTTTTAAAGGTGTGTACCAGGAAGCATTCTCATCAACTTCCACTGATCCCGAGATTCTCTAAAAGAATTTCATATAATTTATAGCTTAAATAATTTTCTATAAAATTACATTTCCCAAGTGTGTATACCATGTAAAATTCAATCATTTATAGATACTCCATCTATCCTCATTTTTTAGTATAAAATATCATAATGAAAATAAGTGTTTCTATGTTTTTTATCTAGTGAACACAATGAAACTATCACAAACAGTATAATGTTTCCATTTTTTTAGTGCATGGACCACAATAACTAATTATAGATCATGCGTTGTGTAATTATTTTCATACATTCTCAACCTTAATGACTTATAAGCTGCAATATGATCCACTTTCTTGAGAAAATAACCTAATATAGATTCAGATAAATATAAAAAGAAAACATATCCCTCACCTTGTCCCAGAAATATCTAGAGAAGTGATTATTTGAGTCAAGCATTGAGTTACATGAAATATTTTTTAAAATTCATTACTTTATTGAAATAGTGTGACTTTTATATATAATTTCTTCATAGAAAAATATTTGCATGAAAAATCATGAATGAAGAACTTATAATAACATGATATGTCTAAAATGATGTTCATGTAAAAACCTATCAATGATTGGAAAGATAAAAAACATTATTTCATTAAGGGTTCAATGATAAAACCTTATCAGATATGAATTTAGCAATAAAAATATGTTCTTTTATAATAAAATCACACATAGTGAGTTTTTCATAGAGTTTGTGTCCCTAAAATGCACTAAAAAATATCCTAGTTTTTTAGGGCCATATTTAGTCTGAGAATACACTAGGTGGTCATCAGTAAATAAAAAAATAAAAAAATGATGTGCCTATGAAAGATAGGATTTATCAATTACATGAATATTTTGGGTTCATTCATTCATCCAAATTTTACAACACAATATTCAGAATGATCACAATAGCTTAAAAAGTTGTTTTTGGAATTTCATCCCCCTGAATTTGATGTTCATAATACACTAATCATTGATCAATTTTAGATAACCATTTATATCCATTAAATTTATTAAATATATTTGTAATTTTAGAAATATATTTTCAATTTTTTATCATATAATCATTTATTTTATGATAATATACAAACAGATAATGCTAACAATCAATCGTTTTTTGAATGAGAACTAGAGTATCCCAATGTGATATACTCATTCTTCTGAATAACATACTTTAAAAATTCTCTAGTTGAATATTTGATTTAGGAAATTCAATTTTTATTATTATATATGAAGGGAGTGAAATAAAAATCATCCTTTTAATTATGTCAATTTATAATTCTACTTCCCATTATGGTTGAAACCTAGACTTATTTTCATCATACATGTTAGGATAAAGGTTGAAAAAGAAAGGAAAATATATTGTTATAATTTGGACCCCAAAGTTACTACTACACATTCATGTGAGTGAATTCCTTAAATATATTTAAAAGGTCCCAAACATTATACATTCAAATGAAAATCCCCCCTAAGGATGATCATTAATCCCTCACGAGTTGTAAACCTCACTTATTAAGAATAACATTCGATATGACCAAAGAATACTACCAACCATCCAATTACATTAATTAAATGAACTATGTACATTTCAAAGAAATAAAATAACTAACAAAACTATATTACATGGATTTTTATAGATCAAGATACACATTTTAATATTTGAAACTCTCTCCATTTAGGAGGTTTCTTGATACTCATTAGATGAGGCATCATTTCCACAATCAACTATATTTTATTTACCACACAAAAACCTATAAAAATATTATAAAACGGTATAAAAATCATATACATAAGATTATATTTTATATAATGGTACCTTACACCATTTAGGGTCTCATGTGGTCCTCCTTGAAACCCTTCACATACACACTATATAACTATTTTCTACCTTTTTTCATGAAATCCTTGCTTTCCTCTCTAGGCTTCATCATTCTGGCTGTCTTGGTGTTTATATAATCAATATGATTTTCCCCATTCTGGGGTCGGGAACTATTTTAATGCAATTTAACAATCTTGTAATGAGAGACCAAAATAACATTATAATCATTCCCACCATCTATATTATTATCATTCATAAAAAGAAATTGAATGTTTTCTATCTAAAAAAATCAGAAACATTTTAATTACGGTATCGCAAATTCATTATTTAAATGGTCCAATCAACGCCATTGAAAATATCATGCCTTATTTATATGATTATGAGAAAAATAATTTATATTATTTACTGGTTTTATGGTTCCATGATTCTATATTATTAATTCTCTCTCTTAGTATTATTTTGAATATTGGAGTTCCCACCTATGGGTGTGTATACAATGGTCCTATCTCCCCATGAATTACCAACAAGGACCCTTTGTGCCACAAATACATTGTAGATCATTTTTTTATAACAATCAATATAGAGATTTATGATCATAGATATAATTTATGTTCATAGTAATACCTCTAATATACTCTCCTTTAGGTACCGACTAGTAGGTAATTTTAGTATATTGAGAACTATTTTCATAAAATTCACTGTATACTCCACCAAATAATATTTTCATTCTCAATGATGAATAAATATATCATTTTAGATTCCCTAGTGTTATGTGGTTATAAATATTTTTTAATCAACTCTTTAAATTCATTCAATGTAAGTTATTGGCCATATTTTAATTGAATGACTGTATCCCACCATTGCTATGAGAGATACTTCTGCGTGTATACTAGGGGATTAACTTTGGTATCCATTGGTGTTTCATGTAATTAATTTATTTTTTCAAATGACTGATCCATGTTTATAATAATTGTAGACCTAAATCGACAAAAGATTTTTTTGTAATCTATCTTTGAAGTACGACAAAATTATCTGTATGGTGTAGTTCCTTATTGAAATATCATTTATCCACTTCCAAAAAATCTAATTAAATGATATGTATAAGTTTTTGGTTCACCTATGGTTCAGGGTGAACCACAATTTCAGTAGCCTATTCTAGAATATTCTTATTGTCTTTTGACTTGTTCAGTATCTCTATTTACAAATAAAACACCGCTTAGTCATTATAAGAGAATTTACTAAAGGAATAAGATATTCTAAATCAAAATAAAAAAATTATATATCAAATTCCATTTATAAATAAAAGAGATATAATTAGTCCTAGTGAGAAATATCATCTATAATTCATGATACACAACACTCATCATCTAAAAACATGATGATAAGGTAAATAAATTCATATAGGTGTTGAGAAACTGTTTTTTCACCAAAATCACCATAGTAACATGAATTTTTGAGTGAAAAAAATGATAAAAAATAATCAAGGTCTTAATTAGGGTAACAGTGGAATCAATGTTTCACCACAACAACACTATTGCATGAAGTTCTCCCTACTCCAAATCCTATAAATCCTGCCTAATTCTTTATGGAACTCCATTATAAAATTAGGAAATTCTTCCCCTTCCAGTACCATGGAAAAAAAATTCATACACACTAAAGTTTATATATAGGGGCTATGTATGATAACACGGTATGAAAAATGTGATACGTCTCATACACAACACTATGATAAGAATTTTTTGGTTAATAATTTAATATAAAATATGAGGAGAGAAAAAATGAAATTTCACAATTAATAGAATTACAGGAGAAAATAATAAAATTTCATTCTTATTAGAATATCCCTTCCATTATCGAGAGACTCAATTCATGCATCCAACCATAAAAATTCCAAAAATTTTAGTATAAAACATTTCATTCTAAAAATAAATCATCACTTATCCACTGTTCATGTTCCCTATAAGTACTCCTATTATTTCAAATCCCAAAATTGAACCACATCATGTATATATGAAACGCACCAATAAATTTTCTAAGCCTAGAAAAATCAATTATTTTCCTTAAAACCACAAACATTTTTGTAGTCATTTTAATGAACAACTCATTGACATCACCCATGATTAAATATTTAAAAACAAAAAACCAATGTGGTTATTTTGACCTGAAAAAATAAAAATGACTCTATAAAAAACCCAAAGAAATTAAAAATATGAACCTTCAAATTCTATATTAAATTGGAGAGAGAGAGGAAATCTAGTTATGTTAATGGTTGATTTGTGATTCTCTATCCAATCCCTTAAATATAATTTAATTACAAACATTTAGTCATGGAAAATAAGATAATGTCAACCTATTTATCTAATAGGACCTCCAAAATAACCAAAAAGAGGGATTGCATTTGAGAAAAATTTTATTGAATCATTCATGGATTGAATGGGATATAATTACATAAATTTTAAGGGTCATAATCTCAATTAAGGAATTAATTACATATTCAAGGCCTGAATATTTAGGATAACATGTATGAAAAACAACATTTCACCATATATTTAAATCCAAAAAAAATTCACACCATAAATGAAATTTCACATAATGAGCCGGGCCTCAGATACTATTTTTCAGAATACTATTCTCACCCTGAATACAATTCATAACATCTACATAAAATCTATATTTTTCATGAAAAAATATTCCCAAAAGGAATCAGATCATGAATACAGATTTCATCTAATCATATGCATCCCCATATTAGTACCTTCAATAGTCCAACCCAGACACTACAGACATAAAATAAACCACTACATAACAAAAAAACACATCAAAACATGGGTGTCACATTCTCTCCACCATTAGTATTTTTTCCTTGGACATTATGAGGCCATCAATGATTTATAAAAAATTTATCCACTACCTTAACATAAGGTTCCCTTATTCCCAAGTCTCATTATATATTTGAACATGTTTCCACAAAACCCACACCATTGGTATCCATAAATAATTGAATGTCTTTCCTTAACGATGAAAAATATGAACTAGGTTGTGCACAATATACACTTAAAGTTTATATTTTAAATTATCTCAATTGACAACATAATCATTACTCAGTTGACACTTATTTAATTAGGACACATGTAAAATTTTATTAACTAAATTGAATCTTCGTTTTAGAAAAATAAATAAGTAATATTTAAAATTCGTTCGAGAATTTCAAATGGTCCAACATACTAAGGATTCAACATGCCTTACCACATATAAAATTAACAATTTTATGAGATACATTAAAAAATACATGGCCTCCCATAAAAAAAGTTAATGGTTAATGTTGACGGTCATTATAATATTTCTATCGACTTGTGCTATAGCAATTTTCCTCCTGATCTTATGAATCTTCTCGGTCATTTCATTGAAAAGGCTATGAAGAATTATGGGAGTTTATAAAGTTTCATTATAGAAAATTTATTTCATGATATATGGTCATACAATGAATTTAATGTGTCCATATGTATCATAACATGATAATTTTAGTTAAAAAAGAACTACATTAGTGGTAAATAATCTACCCACAAGGAACAAAAACATATAAAAATCTCAGATAATGTCTTTCAATGTTGGAATGGTAATTTTGGAATGCACATATTTTTTAGGATGATATATCTTATTCATGATCTGTTGGTTTAAAAGGTATTGTTTCATGGAGAAAAAAAACTACTAGGTGAATCTAGGATCCCTGGACGAGATAAATAAAACTAATACTCCACCAAATTTTCCAACATCTTTGTTGTACTTATTTTTCCAATTATTCCACAATATTAGATTCTCCAACATGGATGAAGTTGGATTTTTTTATTTTGTCCATAATCACCCAGAACACACCATGACATTGAATCATTCTTTAAAAATTAACAATTTCAATGTTAATATATTCCGATTTCTAGATAGTTATTCTTAATAATTGCTAAAATCTAGTTGGTCATTGATAATTTCCCTTTTTCTTTTTACCACATAGGCATTTTATAACATAATACGCCACTATTTGTTTCACAAATTACTAAAAAATGGATACTTTGTGTCTTGTACACATTTTGAATCACTAGATGATTTTCCCATCTAAAATGGTCATAAAATTTAAAATAAGTTCATGAAAATTCGAAACAAATATTATTCAATTTTGAAAATGAAATGATATTTTCTCATACTCTTCCATCAATTAAAATTCTCCCCACAAATAACTTTTGAACATATGGTAAGGTTCCCAGGATCTTATCATTGTGTATCCATGATCTAATCAATTTAAATAGAAATAAGTATTATGGGAAAACATGACTACTAGATTGTTCCACCCATATTACTTAATGTTAATGTTAGAAAATATTCAAAATATTTTCCACTGTGCATGAGATTCTCATTCCAATTGGTTATATTATTTAAACATAAATAATCATCAGTAGAATTTCAATTAAAAAAATATATAGAGTAAATTTAAGTCATACATTTTTTGATAACCTATCAATCACTCTTTTATGAGTTGATTTTTTTTGAAAAGATATGTTTGAAAATATTATCTCCAAGGATGAAAATGAAATTATAACCAAAAATATATGTTCTAATATTTTTACTGGTTGAACCATTTTTTATAATTCTATTTCATGTTTTTTGTAATTATTTTCAAATACTCATATAATTTTTTGTCCAGAAGCTACTACATGAACCATGTTCATGATAACACAACCCAAAATAAATTTAGAAATATCCCATAAGACAACATATCACTAACATACTTCTTGAAAGATCAGGATAAGGCACAAAGTGTTCTGTTCCTTGATTTCCGAGAAATTTTTCCGAAAATAATCACTCTATTTAATAGATTTTGTTTTCTTGTTAGTGACATCATAAGAGAAAAGAGGTGTGAGAAAATCATGAATGGTGTGATGATAAAAATATTCCATGACTAGAAATCTATGTATATAAAAAACATTATTCAGTGATTACCAAATGAAAATATATTTTATTTTTCCATGTTCGACCAATATTCCCTTCTCAGATATTGAATTCCGAAGAATGAGAATTTATTGAATCTTGAAGACATACATAATGAGTTTTTTCCATATTCATGGTTACTATAGGGTTATCAAAAAAATATAAATGAGTTTTTTATTTTCATATTTAGTCCAAGAGTATAATGTAATTTCATAAAAAAAATACAACAATAAAATATTCCTGGCACTTCTGAAAGATGTTATTCATCAATGACATGAATACCTATTGGGAATTCATAATACCAAATGGAATATAAAGGTATTTATAATGACCATAGTGGGTTCTAAAATAATTTTTTGAAATTTCATCCACCTGAAATCTATTATGTTGATAACGAAATAATATATCAATTTTTAGGGAACCTTATGGATCACATCAATTTGTCAAATAGAACACCAATTCAAGAAATATGGCACCAATTGGTTGATCATAACCTGGTTTTGTTTAGGATAATCAACACAACGATAAATGAAACCATATTCAATTTTTACAATGACAACCAGAGAATCCCAAGGTAATTTCCATGGTGTTATAAATCCCACACTTTTGACACCTCTAGATGGTCCATAAAATCACTGAATTTCAATAAAACCATTTTATATTACAAATGTGAAATAGGATTCTTACTTTTATGTAGGTAAATAAAAAAAATACTACATCCATTTTAGGTGAAAATCCTAATAATATTTATGGAAACACATCAGGATATAATTAAATAATGGTATGAATTTCTCTTGTAATAATTTTATCAATGGTCCAAAAAGTTACTTCAACCAATTGACAAGAAAAAATTCCAAGAATTGGTTCTAAAGTTCACACTCTTTCTAAGTTTATATTTCGATCAATTTTATAGAGATACAAAAATCCATAATGGCTTGTAAAATATCCATGGAGATTATGACAATAATTATGAGTTTTAAAGGCTTCCAATTAGTCCATTCCAAGGATTAAATCCAATATTTCCATTTCTAGGATTATAATGTCTCAAAAAATAATATTTTATAAATTTTTATAGATAATTAAAATTAAATTAATCCCTAACACTCACATAATCAAAGTGGTGTTTGGATTCTCATCACATGAGGTATTATTTAAATATTAATTCCATTTTATTAACCACACAATAAGAATAAAAATAATGGCATGTGACTGAAAAAAATATTACATTCACTAGATTATAGTTTAAGAGAATGGTACCTCACATCTTTGAAAATAATATAATATTATTTGTACAATTATTTGGTTCACTTGTGGTTCTGGTTGAACCACATTTTTAGTGTCCCCTTCTGGATAAATCTATAGACATATGTCTATTTGATGTATGTATTTCCCTTCAGAAGTTTATTTTATATGTAGGGTTCTTGGGATAGAATATTCAATGTTCTTATAGGGGAAAAACAATAATATGAAATATAGTAATATGATCCAATTCATACAATTATTAACTATTCACGATGTGAATAGGTTCTCAGTAGAATCCAAAAAATTTATTCAAGGTGTAATGGGGTTTCTATGAGACTTTTATCTATGTTTATTTATTGCAAGAAATGTATTTCATGACACAAATGAGTTTTCAAATTTTAAATATAGGGAGACATTTTTTAACCATATATGATATCTTGTATATTCACTTTACAAATAAGGTTATTTTTATTATATTTAAGTAATTATATTTCCTTCAATCATAATAATAATTTCAATATTTTCTCATAAAATCCATCCCTCTATTATGTGATTTAGGAGGTCCTCATCAATCTAGAGTCCGACATCATCATGTACTCAATAATTAATCCTTTAGAATCAAAGTAATCTTGAAGGATAAAAAGGGAAGCACAAATATACCATTATACATCGATATATTTCCTCTATCAGACATTTTCAGTTAAAAACAAAGTCGTATATATCTAAATGATTTTAATGTATTTTATTGGATAATTAATTCTGTGATAAAGTAATAAAATCCCATTTGATTATTGGATTTATTATTTTATGTGTGATACCCTTGAGGTTTTTGTCATTGTTTTTTTATAAAGTGTTCTTTGGTTTCAAAAAAAATATTTATTTTGTGTTGACTTGGCATATATGTTGGTGTGTGTTCAAAAACACATAAGTTGATGTATTTTTGATTCTTAATTCGGGTCGGTTCTGGTAGAGAACATATAAAATGGATAGATGATGAATTATGCCAGGAAGGACATGTTTTCATCTAATGACATTGGAATGTTCTGAAGTGGGATTCATGAATTGGGTGTGTGCTTAATGGAAGGGATGTTCCATGTGGAAGGGGATTTTATATACTCCTGTAAGACTATGATTTGATCAAATTATTTTTTTATCACCTATAGTTTTATAAACAAGAGTTATCTTACTTGATCGTCTATTAGTGGCATACATTTTCTGTCAAGAGGATTTCCTACTAATTCCGTGTATTGACTCCCTACACATGAACTTTGGTTCATATGAAGATGATTTTTTCCATGAAATATGAAATGGAATGTTTTATTAAATTTCTAGTCAGGTTTCATGGAACTATATATTGGTTAGATAGAAGTTTGAGCATGGAGTCTCTCTTATGGTGTAGTTGTCATGATTCTACATTGATGCCTTAGAGTCTCACTTGTATTGAGTTTTTAGACCATGATTATGTTTTCTCTTTCTCTTTCACTTTGTTTATATTCTAGTTTTTGTTATAGGTGTTACTTCGTTTTGATTTCGTGCATCATATTATGTTCTATCATAATTTTTTTTAGGTTGTTTAATTGAGGGTAAATCATCTACCATGGTCTATTAAACCTATTAGCATTTATTTCCAGGCATTAGTGCATTGGGGATGTAACATAAAGAAACTGAATGTGTTGGGACATGAAATGTGTAGTATAAAATGAGATAAGTAAATTTATATGTCGAAATTCATTTAACCAGTGAATCATTGACACAAAAATAGAGTTATTAGACACCTATAACAATATATTAAACTCATTAACATGGGTTAAGAGGATGAGTGTTGAGTATCATGCATTAGACCAATGATCTATCACTTGGATTTCATTAAATATATTGTTATTTTATATTTGGAATTTTTGGATTTTTTTGTAATAATTTCGAATATCCTAATCCTGTGGTAAATTTATATGTTTATTCTTAGTGGTAATTTTGTTATGAACATTAAGAGATAGAACCATGTAAAAAACTGTTGATTTTTCTTGAAGTGGCCATTGGAAATGTGGTTCAACCTGAACCACATGTGAACTGGAAACTTGTACAAAGCATTGTAAAATCATTTATTGAAATGTAAAGAGGAAATATAAATTAATAACTACAAAACATGGATCATTTTAAAGAACTATATTGTCAAAATAAACCAATGTTTCATGGTGAATCCGGACTAGAACAAGGCGCGTGGATTTTTTTATATGACTAAATTTTATGATATCCATGGAACACTAGATGGTATCAAAGTGAAGATATAAGTATAAATTCTATATGACCAATCCTGATAATGGAGGGATTTTGTCATTAAAAGTAATGATGTAAAAGGATTTTAATGGAAATGATTTTAATAACTCTTTAATAAAAAATTTACAATTATACCTTGATGATATAAAAAATTATGGATATCTTCACCCTAAATTAAGAAAATCTCTCTATAGTAGAGAATGAATATATGATAAGGAACATGGTTTTGTTTTAACATGATTTGACTACTAGGTATTAAAAGAATACCCATATATTTGATGTAGGAGTATGACTATACATTCGATATAAGATCATTTCTATCTACATAGATGATTATATAGAAATGGAAAACCAAGAAATAGTGGCGTAAAGGTACCTCATTAGGAATTATATGGGAGTATCACATTTATCTACATTGGCACAGGTGGGAACGCTAATACTAAGAAACAAGTAAAATAGTGAGACATGTTATTAGGGATGTTTGATAAGCAAGAGTTAGTCAACGATATTTGCATCTTTTACTCCTCATCTAATAAATAATATAAAATCTTTCCCATTTAGTTCATTAGACCATGTAAATAGTGATGTTATGATTCCCTAATGATAATTCTACTATAGTGGTCATATGGTTCAATTTTAGTGTTATTGTATTAATGAACTAAATATAGCTTGTTGGAATAATTATAATGCCATACATGTCTCTCATGCCTAGACAGGTCGATCACACCATAATAGTTCTTTACCAGACAATCAATAATGTTAGGGTTATTCTAGAAACACCTAGATATCCAACACATTTCCAACATTGTAGGAAAATAAATATTACTCAAGAGATGGCAGAAAAAAAGTAGTATAATATTGAGAAGGTTATTAAAAAGCACCAATCGGAACCCTCAATAGTGGGAGGTACCAATATCTTAACCTATACTCTTATGATTGTATTATTTTATGCGGACACGTCTCACTTTTTATTTATTATCATATCATAAATAAAATGGATTTTAATGTTTAAATGATGACTCATGTAAGGATCATCAATAAACCTCTAGGACAATAAGAGTGTTAGTGTAATGACCCAATGTTTTATCAATGGAAATTACTTTCTTATAAATATGTCATGTAATCGAATGAAATCATAACACAATAAACTATTAAGTATGATCTGAAAGTAAAACATAATTTTGACACTTCTGTTATTTGAATTTCGAATATCTTTTGTACACTGTTGCGATCAGTAATATGTTTGGAGTCCGATAAGTCAAACATAATTTATAGTGAATAGTAACCTACCCTTATGAATAGTAACCTACCCATATGAATAGTAATATAACACTTATGAATAGTAAATCATCCAAAATAATATTAACCTCACCAATGACTGTAAAAATAACATTTAGGCATCTTATAAGTGATAATATGTTCATAGTAAATGTATAGGTATTTTTTTAAGTTAAAAATAATTAAATAAAATTAATTAATTAAGTTAAAAGAAAATTTATTTTTCTAAAAAGTCTTAATAATTTAACAGTTTTATGTATTCTGGTTTTAAGATAATTTTATATGTCGTTTTTTTATTTTTGAAAGATTATGAAACCAATTATTTTTTTAAAATCCATAATTTTAATGTAAAATATGATTTTAAATAAAATTAAATTTTTCAAATTTATAAAATTATTCTTCAAAAATAGATTTCATTTTTGGATTTGAATTTTAGAAAAATAGTTAGGGTGAATATTTCGAAATTTTCACAAAAAGCTGAATTTTATATGAATAGTAAAATACGACAATTCATATTAAATGCTAAAACCTGAATTTAGGCCTAATTATTGAGTCATGTATGATCTAAATGGAAATTGGTTCGAAATTACATGCATGTATTAAAGGTTTTTTCATTATAATCATTAGTATTTATTGTCTTATGGGCAAATATTAAATTAAATATTAAAATATTTAGAAAACCATCGCCCTCAAATATAAAAACCACCCACATTCCCCTCTTCTCTTCACTCATATCAATCATTGTTCCTTCCTTGAATTCTTCCCTAGTCGCTCCTAAATATCCTTCCCCACGTCTAAAAGCCTTTGGTCTCCTCAAATGACCAAATATGATTCCCTTAAGATGCTCTCAAGGAATATTGAATCAATATGTAAATTCTTCTTTTCTGTTCATTCATTTTCATTTCATGTTCTATTGTTACCTTTTCTTTTCTAATATCTCTTAATCCAAATGGTTTGAGAAATCTAGTACCATACATATGTATTAATTTTTTATTCTTAGGGAAAAATTAATTTTCATCTCCCATTTTCCTCCTTTTATACCAAAGAAATGAAAACATCGTCCAAGATATGTTAATTTATCACATTCAAGGAAAACTTGTTACCATATTCAATTATTCTCATTAAACCATTTTTATGGTTTTAAAAGACTCATAATTACGTATTTTATATTATATATTTTTATGTAATCCTTCTGTGAACATGATGTAATATATTAACACAAAACAAGTTATTTATGAGCGAAATCTCTGAACTAATCCAATATTTTATCATTAATGTTTTATATAATGATTCTCCTTCATCCCAAGTAATGAAATAAATTTTATAACCATGTAATATTATGTATTATCAATAATTTTATATAACATTAATTTGGGACAAATAATTTCATCAGACATTATTATCCAAACATGAATAAAAGTGAACATGTCACTAAAACCAAGGAAGCAAACGATCCCAAATAGTGGAATTGAACCACTTACCCCATCCAAAAAGCGATGAATGACCTTTAAAATGATATAATAAATCATTTACAAGTAAAATAGGTTATAGATTTATTAATTAATGAACATTGTTTTATTATTCAGGTCATTAATATAATGTGTAGGACACCATCAGACTTAAGGTAAGCGATCCCCTCTCTTTCACTATTTTTCAAGAATGTCCTCTAGGTTATTCACTTTTATATGTAATACCTAATGATGGGGTATGATGTTTCACCACCCCCATACTTCCATAATTATGTATAAGTTATTATAAATCCATTTCTCTCTTGTTAATCCCTCTTATGTACACCTAATACAATACAGATAATCTGTAAGGGGTTCTACCCGAACCTCCATTGTTCCTTCAGGCTTCCTCATATTCCTTTTACCAAAATGACTTTATCTTATATTATAATCTTAATCATAAAAATTATATATTCATGTTAAAAATTCATTTATCAATAACATTTCATCATACTCTATTGGGAATATACATGTTTTCATGTGATTCTCTTCTTAATACTAAAAGATAAGAAAAACCGTTTTGAGGGAATTTATCAAATTCTTACCCAAATTTAAGTTCACTCTATCTTCTATTTTAAGTAATATTTATCCTTATAAAAACAATATTTTTATAATTAATCCATTATTGTATCAGTTATGATTTTTTACAAAAGATTATTCCTTTTTTAATTATAAATTCTTGTTACTTTTTCCCTTAAAATTGCACTAAAATGTTTTAATGGTAAAAAATATTCCATACATTTTTTACATGTTTTCACTTATGATTGAAATAATTTTCCATTATATACTCCTATTTAACCTTATAATATTCTGTGTATTTTCTAATACCTTTCTTTTATGGACACTTTTATGATACACCCATTTGTTATGCTTTATGAGATGATTTTAGTACACAATTCTTTCCATTGGTAACCCTTATGTTTATGAATGATTGATTATGTGTGATTACTTATGTGGAATGAATATTAATTACCATTTTAAAATGTGTTTGTGTAGGTATCATTCTAATTCATTGTTTTATGTTTCGTTTCATGAGACATTATGTTCAACAGTTATGCCAGTTAGCCTTGACTCATGATACCATCTGTGTTGGCCTTGGTGGTTAACAATGATTTGTGATCGACTACGTGAATTGATGCTTTACTTGTGATGATTTCCTGACTTATTTTTCTTCAACATTACTATGAATTCATGTTTATATGACCCTATGTTTATAATCTTGGATTATTGTATGTTCTATGCCTTTTATATCATTATGTCAGGATCTCTAACCTATGTGATTATCCTTATTCTTATGTTTTTCACTTATTGTGATTTTATCCCATTTCTTTGTTCATGTGATCCATAGGGAACACTTTTTAGAAGTATGGGCTCAAAGGAAGTTAGGATCTCTTAATGATGATTAAATAAACATGTTTTTTTATAGTTTTGTGTTTTGATTATTATATACCCAGTCTTCCAAGAAACTAGACTTTATGAACATTTTGTTCTACTTTGATGTATTAATATGCTTAAAAACATGTAACATTAAATGTAAAAGGTTAGGGTATAGTTGGTATCATATGATGGTCTTGTTATTTCTGGAGATTAGAAATAAATCACATTAGTAAGAACTATAAGGATGAGTCTATATATAATGAAACATATCTATATTTAGGTAAGTATAAAGTAAGTCATTTATCAATAAAATATGTCTCTTTATAGATACCAACAGGTAGAGGTGGCTCTATCAATGATGTGTCTTGGGGTAAAACACAAAAACACCACTTTGAGCTAGACTCAAACGTGAACTGATGCATGACCACAGGCCTTAATGCACTCATGGTTTTGACACACCCATGGTAAATGATTTTTTAAATTCATGTTCTTGGTAAAAAAATTATTAAGGGAATAAAAAAGAGCCCATAAGAATATAACCTATAAAATAGACCAGGATAACCTTGATTTAAACATAAGGAATCACAAGATAGGATATACTTATCCATTACAAGTTTAACTTTTTTTTTCAACATTTCATTTTTTATGGTCAAAAGATAAATATTCAATCCCTCTAATAGTACATTTTTATCATTGTTACTTTCAGGGAATAGAAGAACACGTCCCATCAATCAATATGATAGGGAATACGAATATTTACCTAATGATATTCCTTATTTGATGGGATCGGGTGCTCAAAATATTATGACAGTACATTCTCAACTGGTTCAATTGGTGAATAATAGATTGAGTTATGTGGAACATCCTTCTCCTCCTATATAAAATGATAAAGCTATTGTTTAGTTCTTTATGCAGAAAAGGACTCTCATGTTTAGTGGATATATTAATCCCCTCCTCTCATAATAGTGGACTAACCCCATTGAAAAGATATTCTCTATCCTTTAGTGATCAGTAGAAGAAAAATTCATACTGGAGGTATATCATTTTGATAGGGAAGCTAACCAGTGGTTGAAGCTGATCAAAAATAAAAATCCCCATGTGGAAATTTATTACATGGATTGGGAAGAATTCAAGACAATATTTTTCAATAAAATTTTTGCTACACCTTTCATCTGAAGATGGATATAGAGTTCCTTGGACTCTAGCATAATGAAGATGAGTCCATCGGGGAATATGAAGTTAACATCCAAAGGCCTGAAAGGTATGCCTCTGGATTTGTCTTGAACAATGAATGCATGTTATATCTCTTCTTTATCATAATGAAGCTGACTCTACGAAAACTGTTGGTGATTCAAGACTTCGAATACTATGGGGAGATTTTCCGTTGTGTCCTCATGGTTGGAATGATGATCAGATACTCTTAGTTGTATCATGGGCTTGGTGACATTTATAGGAATATGGAATCTAATGTTGGTGGTACCGCAAATAAATTCCATGATGTAATTAATCTTTATCATCCCATGTGTAATAATTAATGGATGAAGCATACTCCAAACTGTCTAAAGAGAACCAAGAATTTCTTCAAATGTGGAATATTGGGACATCTGGTTAATAACTACTTATGTGATTAGAATAATGCAACTAATGTGAAGATGAAAGGAATGTTCACATAAATTCTCATCCATTGGTGCAGTGTTACAACTGCAAAGAACCGGGGAATTATGCGCAAAATTTCCCAAAGATGAGGGTTGTCAGAGGCGATAAAAAACAACCTCTGAGGAAGCAAGGAAGTGAATATTTTATCACTATGGCTGAGGTGGAGCTGAACAATGATGTGGAGATAGGTACTCTATATATTCATTCAAGAATTGAGATTGTATTATTTGATTCTTGCTCTACACATTCATTAATATCTTGTATGTTTTGTAGAACTATTCAAACACATATTAAAAAATTTGAGGATATGTTACCTGTGAGTACTCCAAATGGGGAAATTATCATGTCAATGGTTTATAACTACTCTGCGATTAGTGTTTGGGGACTAAACCTCTCAACAAATCTCGTCATACTTCTTTTAGTGGAGTTCGATGATATCTTGGGCATGGATTGTTTATAATTATACAGACAACATCAATTTTCAGGAAAGTGAGATCTCTATTCACATACTAAAGATTCATGTAATTCATTAAAAGTGTAAGGTGGATGATTAATCATTGATATAATCATTTCCTCAAGTGTGGATATTATTTTTTTATGGGCACTCATGCCTAGCTCAAATGATTGAGACAAAGGAGAGAATCCTTCCAAAAGACAAGAACATCCTGAGGTATTACACTGATTTATTCCCTAATTTGTTTCATGGTCTACCTCCTGACTGAGAGGCTTAATTTTCTACTAAACATAATCCTGGATCTCAACCAATATCTAAGACACCTTATAGAATATCCACTGTAGAGATGGAAGAGATAAAGAAGCAGTTACAGGAGAATCTGGAGAAGGGTTTTATACACTTGAGTACTTCAACAAGGGGTGTGCCATCCCTCCTCTTCAAGAATAAGGATGGATCAATGTGACTCTAAATTGATCACCATGAGAACACTAAATTCACGATAAATAACAAATATCACCTACCTCATATAGATGACAAGTTCTATCAACTTCATGGGGCCAGTTATTTTTCTAAGGTGAACCATGGGATGGGATATCACCAATTAATGTTGAGGAATGAAGATATTACTAGGACTACCTTTCGAACATGGTTTGGTCACTGTGAGTTCATCGTGTTTCCCTTCATACCCACTAATGGTCCAAAAATATTAATGGATTTAATGAATAGATTCTATGGAGATTACCTCAAAAATTTAATGGTAACCATTACTAACAATATTATGAAATACTCAAAGGGTAAGGAGGAATATGGGGAGCAATTGAATACAATGTTAAATACGTTACGAAGCGAAAATATTTTTGAAATTTATAGTAAATGTGATTTCTAGCAGGAGGAAGTATCATTATTGGGGTATGTTATCACCTGCAAAGGGATTTTTGGGGACCCTTCTATGAAAAAGGAAATTGAAAAGTGGCACATGACAACATATATAATAGTGATATTCATCGTTCTAGGTCTATCTCAGTATTATCGATATTTTTTTAGGAACATATCAGAATTTTCAAACCCAATAACATAGATGACATGGAAGGGAGTAATGTTTGAATGGACTCAGGAATGTGAAGACTGTTTTAAGGAGTTGAAAAATTGGCTAATCACTGTACCAATACTCACACTCTGTAGAAGCAGAGAACTCTTTGTGGTGTGTAGTGATACTAAAAAGAAGGGGATATGATGTGTGCTAATTAAAAATGATAAAGTAATATCATACGCCTCAGAGAATCTGAAAATCCATGAGCAAAACTATCCTACACATGATCTACAGTTGGTAGGTGTGATCATTGAATTAATAATCAGGAGGCACTAACTGTCTGGGGAAAAGTGTGAGATATATACATATCCCAAGTATCTAAAATATATATTAACATAGAAAGCGCTTAATATGAACCACCAGTGGTGGATAGAGGGAATCAAGTATTATCACTGCTCAATCTACCAACATCCTAGTAAAGAAAACAGTGTGGCAGATGCTAAATGTAGAAATGATCATGCATCATTATCAATGATGAGAATTGAAAAGGATCTGATTTTCTTATATTTGATGATGATAGAAATGGGAATCATTAACTATGGAAAATCATAAATCCTTTATCACATTATTTCTCAACCATAACTCATTGAAAAAATAAAGGATGCCCTGTGAAAAGATGTAGAAATTTCGAAAATAGTGGAATACATTAGAAATGGAAAATCCTCTATGTTCATGATTGATGAAGAATGAGTTGTACAATATGGATCAAAATTATGTGTACTATCCAATATATAGATAAAGAAGGATCTTTTTAATGACACACATATATTAACCTCCTCTATTCACCATGGGAGCATGAAGATGTCTTTTTATCTCATAGAGATCTTTTGGTAGTATAATATGAAGAAAATGGTTTCTGAATATACATAAATGTTCCTAGTATATTAAAAAGTTAAGGCTGAAATACATAAGTCTAAGGGAACGATGAAACCACTACACAAAACAACATGGAATTTGGAGAACATCACCATGGAATTTTTCATTGTATTTACAAGGAAATCTAGAGTAAACAATGCTATATGGGTCATTATGAATTGTATTACAATAATAGCTAACATTATCATTATTCAAGAGGACTTCTCATCGTATCAACTTTCATTTATATATATAAAAGACGTGGAAATTCCTCATGGAGTGCCAATATATATTGTATACAATCTTGATCTGAGATTCAATTAAAAGTTCTCGAAATGTCTCCAACATACTGCATGCAATGAACTGAACATCAATATAACATATCTTCCTCAAACTGATGGCCAATATGAACGAACTATTTAGGCAATGGAAGATATGTTGAGAGGATGTTCTATGTACTTAAATGGAGTATGAGATGATCATCTTCCTCTGGTTGAATTATCCTTCAATAATAATTTCCACTCAAGCATCCTAAAGACACCATACAAATCCATTTATTGGAAATGGTGTAGAACACCGTCACGTTGGAATGAAGTCAGTGAGCGTAAGCTTATAAGACATGAAATGATAAAACAAATGGTAGAGAAGGTGGGAATCATTTAGAATCACATCAAGGAAACCAAAAGTTGACAAAAGAGTTATATAGACAATCGTTGCTAAGACCATGAGTTCAATGTTTGAGATATGGTATTTCTCCACATATCACCGTGGAATATGATCATGAGATTTAGGATGAATGGAATGATATGTCCTAGGTACATCGGCCCCTTCAAGATACAATATTGATTCAGTGGTGTGGCATAGAGACTAGAACTTCCACCTACAATGTGGAAAGTACACGATTTTTTCCTTGTACCCATATTAAGGATGTACTTACCAGATCCATCACATATACTCTCTTCACACGTTGTACATTTGGAGGATGATATTTATTACGAGGAGAATCCAGTGAAGATCTAGGATCATAGAGATAAAGTTATATGTAACAAGACTACTCACCCGGTCAATATACTTTGGAAAAACCATAATTATGAAGAGGTATATGTAAATTGGAGGAGGCAATAAAGGAAAAGTACCTGCACCTATTTGTGGCATAGAATGTAAAACAAAATTTCAAGGGAGAAAATTCATAAGGGGGAATAATTTAATGACCTAATTTTTTATTAATGGAAGTTCTTTTCTCATAAATAGAACATATAATCACATGAAATCACAATACAGTGAACTATTATGTAGTATTTTATCAATAAACATAATGTTGACACTTATGTGATTTGAATTTCGAAAATCTTACATACACTATTGCGATCAGTAAGATGTTTAGAGTCAGATAAGACAAAAATAAGTTTTGGTTAATAGTAACGTACCCTTTTGAATATTAACATACCCTTATGAGTATTAATATGTCCCTTATAAATAGTTAATAAACCAAAATAATAGTAACCTTACCATTGAATTTATAAAAAATACATAGGCATCTTATACATGATAATATGACCATTGTAAAAGAATTGGTATTTTGTTATGTCAACAATAATTAATTACATATAAGTTATTTATTTTAAAGGAAATGAGTTTTCCTAAATTTTTTTGTTAAATTAAGAATTCAATGTCTTCTTATTTTATGATTATTTTATAAGACATTATGTAAATTTAGAAAGCAATATAAATTGGTAATCGTTTTAAAATATGTATTTTTCATGTAAAATATAATTTTAATTAAAAATTAAATTAATCATATTTATAAAATTATTTTTGTAAAATGGATTCCGTTTTGGGATACTGCATGTCAAAAAATATATAGGGTTAGTTTTTTTGGGATCTCTAAAATACTTGAATTTTTGATGAATAGTAAAATATGATAATTCACATTAGATGCTAAAAACTGAATTAATCATTAATCAATGAGTCATGGATGATGATAATGGCCATTGGTCCAATTTCACATGCACATATTACCATTTTTAGTCACATGAATCTTTACTATTTCTTTTCTTATGGAAAAATAATAAAGTTATAAATAAAATATTAAGAAAACCCTTCTTCCATCTAATATAAAAACTATCCAAACTCATATCTTCCCATCACTCCACTAAATATTTGTTACATAATTAATGTAATAACTTGATTTTTGGCTGTAAAATAATTTGGAATATTCTTGAGGTTATTCCGGAGCAGCGCCTTCAGACAGCGTGTGATTCCGAGCCCCGGTGTGGCCGAAATTAAATTTTCAGTGCGTTCACACTTGGAATGCCAAATAAATGGGGTAACTCCTAAACGGTGATTTTGATCAGAGATCCGAGTGTACGGATGGGTCCGTAATGGGTTTTTTACCCTATTAATGACATAAAACATGACGGCGCGGGACGTTTGGACCCCTCGCTCGCTATCGGAACGTGAAATGGATAAATTAAAAAATTAGTTTATTAGTTTAATGGTTAAACTCGGTATCTCATAAATGGTGGATTATATGAGAAAACTGAGGGCACCGTTGAGTCTGGAACATGTCATTTTCCCTATGATGGGTGTAAGTTTCGCGGGCGCGGGCCTTTTGTGGAAAACGGCCCCAGGGGAATTTTCGTAATTTAGCGTCCTTGGTCGTTAAATTTTATAAATTTTGAACGGGGCCTCAGATTAAAATTCTGAGACTTCCATTGTTCCCAAGAGGTGGTTTTTACCCTAGGGGAGGCTTAACCTCGACCCCGTCGAGTGTTTCGGATGCGGGTTAATTTGGAGTTTTAAATTAATTATGTTTTTAATTAATTTATCCTTATTTAAAACCTAATACACCCCTCCTTCTCCTTCGATTCCCTGGAAGGAGCTCTAAATGAGGAAATACTTCTATCCTCCACATCTACGGGGAGGCGGCTCCGGCGAGGCAGCTCCGGCGAACCCAGCATGAAGCTTCGGGCTACACCCTTTGAGGTAGGAGGTTTTGTTTTTAGATTTGAATTTCCCGCATACTTGGATCTCAAATTGTTGTCTTGAATTTCTACCGGATTTCCGAATATATCCCATGATTGCATAGTGTGTTATCTTGAATTTTTAACACTTGTTACAGATTTGAATTCTAAGCTCCGAGGCTTCCACAGCGGTCCTACGAAGATACATGGGTTTTGTGGGTTTTCATGCTGGATCTGTGGTTTCCGACGGTCGGGAAGGTGGTCCGGCGGATGACGGCCCCACAGCGGATGGCGGTGCGATAGCGGGTGCATCAGAAGGATGGCCCGTCATCTGGTCGTCCGGGCAGCACCACGCCGGTGCGGGGCAGCGTAGGTGGACCGGCTGAGAGCGCTGGTGAGGGGGCAACTGGGGTCGCAGGCGCGCGAGCCCGCGGGGAGACCAGGACCCGCCATTGGTGGGTCTCCGCGTGGATGCGACCAGCCAGCTGTTCGGTCGGTGGAGGAGGCAGCACAGACATGTGGGCCTCATGAGAGGCGGCGGGCCGCGGTTCAGTGGGCTGGCCGGAGCCGGCCGACCCGAGCGGGGCGGACCGGAAGGACCGGTCTGGTCCGGCCTAGGGGTAATCCCCCTTAAAATTTTGGACGACCGTATTTTGAGCTACGTGCATCAATTTTGAGTGTCGTCTGCGGTTGCGCAGACCTGACGTCGAGGCGGACTTTTTGAGGAGGTTTTGGGAGTTTTAACTTCTGAGACGAGGGCCTTGGGGGCATGACACGTGCGTAAAGAAGCTTAGCAGGCTTCCTGGGAGTTCTTGTTTTGGGCGGCGCAGACATATTTGGAGTCTGTTTTAAGCGTCGTTAGTTGTATTGTGAACCTGGCACCGAGGTGGAGTTTTCCAGTGTAGTTTCTTATGTTGATACAAGTGTTGAAGCATGGGCCCCACGGGCCGTCTTTCGAGCTGTACGTAGCGCTTTATAACTTTTTCATCAGGCGTCCATTTGGGGCCTCTGAGTAGTCGATTCTGGGTGTTTTTTCGAGGGCATTGCAATGGTGAAATCCGCCCAGCTTACTTCCTCATGATGGTGCGGGCCCCGGGAGGGCCGTTTTGGTAGTTGGCGGTGATTTCCAGCTTTTTCACCGGGTTTCCGTTTTGGACAAGTGAATAGTCCATCTTGTGTAGTTTTTAGAGAGGATCTCAATGGTAGAATCCGTTTGTTGTGTTTTGGTACCGGGATGCGGGTCCCACAAAGCACTGCTCATGTGCGGTGAGCCGGAATGCATTGTTTTCTCCGGATATCCGTTCCGCTCAAGTGAGAAGTCCTTTTGACTTGTTTTCCCAAGGGTATCGCAATGGTGTGATGCACCCGATTATTTTCGGGGCCGAGGCTCGGGATCACGGGACGTCGTTCGAGCGTAAGGCGGTGTTGGCGACTTTTCCGTCAGATATCTGTTGGAGGTGAGTAAGTAGTCGATCTCGTGTTTTTTTCGTGAGGATTACAATGGTGTAATCTATTCAGGCGAGTGGAGCCTCATACGTGATCTTATTAAATGTGGAAATATGAAGGTTCCCCGGTGGCGGTTCTTCTACCGTGTTTGTAGCGGACCCATGGCGTGTGATCGCGTGCACTCCTGTGTGATTGATGTATATTCTTGAAGAGATGTGGTTGGCTATGCTTCAGTCTTTGAGGTGGAAAGTTGGAGTTTTTATGTTATGCCTTCGCATTGACATTGGGTGCCATGTGCACGATAGCCGTTGGTCTGGAACCTGGTATACTCTGGGAGTATACGAGAACACTAGGAGGTACATGTGGTTGCTTGTACCTGAGAATTTCTGTGTGCTCGGTTGGGGTTGAATTGGGGCCACATGTTGTGTGGGCCACATTTGCGTGATGTGCTATGCTTTATGTACATTTTACCACTCACGACGTAGAGGGTTTCTCTGTTATTATTTTTTGACCAGGAGGGTTGAGTTTTCCCCTGGTCCTGTTCTCGTATGTTGACCGGCAGAGTTGAGTTTTCCCCTGGGTCCATTCTCGGTTAGACGACAGAGATGGGTTGGTTCATTTCTTTCTTCAGTTGTGAGGGGTTTCAGTACCATGCCCTTTCACCGGACTACGGCATCGTTTGAGACTACGGGTGTTCGTACAATGTGGGTGTTTTCCCCACTTTCTACGATGGGTTGACTAGGTCCGCTTCAATAGTTACAAAATGGATTGGAGAGTGATCACCCTGAGGGGCGAGGGAGTTTCTCCCATTGCATCGTGTTCCCTGGTATAATATTTATGGATTCGGTGTGACCCGCACTTTACACAGGCATCGATCCTCTACCCAGGAGGTTGTTTCCAGTAGGGATGAGGTTGTTTTGAGCAGGGCTTGCCAGCAGTACCATCAAGCAGGGATGGCCAGTGGGTTACCATCCAGGAGGGATGGCCAGAGCAGTTCTGGGTTTACCTCCAGCGAGGCAGGGCAGTGGTCCCCGATGCCGGGCATACCTCCACCAGGGATGGACAGTGGTCCCCGATGCCGGTATTACCTCCAGTTGGTTGAGGCAGTGGTCCCCGATGCTAGGCATACCTCCAGCTGGGCTGGGCAGTGGTCCTCGATGCCGGGTTACCTTCAACTGGGCTGGGTAGTGGTCCCGTCGCTGAATTTAGCCAGGTCACCCTCCAATGGATTACCCTGTTACGGGACTGGGTAGTGTGTCACTCGTCGACTCTTGCCCAGTCTCCCTGTAGTGGGAACCCGTCGACTTCCAGGGACCCTCCAGCGGGGCTGGGCAGGGGGTCACCTATCGACTTTGAGGAGTCCTCTCTACTGCGGGGAAGTGACAAATTTTGGTTTGAAGTTCCCCCAGAAATCTCAAGTATGAGGAGCACTTTCCCCACTGAGATGCGTCCTTGTGATGCGACCTAAAAACATGCGGGTGAGTCAGTGCCACCAAAAGCGGATAGTTTCTAGGTGCGGTGATTTGATCCCTTGACTTGCAGTTCGAGGCAGACGTGTGGGATACTGGGCATCAATGGTGTTTACTTCTGGGACTGTTGGATACTCACTTCCTTGGGATGAGCTACGAGATGTAGATCCCCTTACGATCTTGTTTGGCCTTCTTGTTTGAGCATATGAATATGTATATACCTTGTTCTGGTACCCACTACTTGGGTTTTGGCTGCTCTCCTTCCAGGGGAGGTGAAAATGCATGGGGTATGCCACATTATTTCTGTGTCTAGCTTCTTGTGGTTGGATGAGTCTACTCTCCTGCTATAGGTACCGGAAAAATCGACGAGATGTTCATCTTCTCACCATTTCTAGCTTCTTGTGTTTGGACAAGTCTACTTCCTTTCTCATGTTGGGTTGATCTGGACTCTTGGTTATACTCCTCTACTTTCCTTGTTCGATCTACTGCTCACCCTTCGGTACCTCCTTTGTTGATCCCTCGAGCCTTCAGGGTATCCTACTGAGTATTTCTATACTCACCCCTGCTTGGGCTTTGCCCGCTCTTGGTGTGCCCTTGCATATGATGGACAGGATGGTCGTGACATCAGTGGATCTTAAGAGTTCAGGAGGGTGGACCACGTGTGGTGGTCGGAGTCAGGTTCCAGGTGGGGGACCCTTCCAGCTGTTTACTTTATGATCAACTGTTGCCGGGTTGTGGCACTTTTCTGGTTGGGGGCGTGTTTTTCAACTTTTCTTTTCAGTTTTCTTTCAGTAATTTCTTTGTACTTTTATAGGTCGATGCACATTGTGGATTATTTATAGCTATTGGTACATCACTTTTATTTTTACTCTTCAATTTTGCATTGATTGTGGTGCATGTGTGTGTATAAGTGCTTAGGCAAAGGCCTCCCCGAGTTGTTGTGCCTTCGGCGCTGGTCGCCAGCCCCTGGCCTATGGAGACGGGCATGGGGTAGTTGCAGCTCGAGCCCGGGTAGGGTCGGGTCTTGAAAAAGTGGTATCAGAGGTGGTTCGTTCCTTGGGACGCTATTTGGAAGTCCCTAAAATAAAATTAATTGGTTGGGATTTAGGGAAACAATGTAAACATGTCTCTATAGAAGCTCTCAGGCCAGGGAGTCTAGTGATGATGCGGCAGCCAACGTATCCATTCACCAAGACCCTAATGACCCGCTTGTCGACTTTGCATGGAGATACACTTGTTGCCAGGAAAATTGGTGTGTGCATCACATAGGATTGAGTCTTTGACTTTCGTTCTTGAGTCAGCTCCCCATCGTTATTATTGGTATATACATATATACTCATCTGACCGCGGAACTCCTTGATAATATTCAGGATGTCTCCGCATAGACAGCCAGCCATGATAACAGATTTAGTTCATGACGACGACCATGTGAGCTACGAGGCCACAGTCCAGGACCCATCATGCGAGCCCCTTTCACCTGGTGGTCTGGTAGTAGCACCCACCCATCTATTGAGCAGCAAACAGCTTCAGCAGAGCAGGATAAGCTTGAGAACAGGTTGAGCGCGCTCCGCGAGTTCCAGCAGCAAACACCGCTGAGGTTCAGTGGTGAGCCAGAACCTCAGGTAGCAGAGGTTTGTCTAGAGACAGTGGGTCGCCTTTTCAGTCCTGTTCAGATGACGACAGATCAAAGAGTGTCTTTGGCAGCCAACCTTTGTCGTGGAGCAGCACTACGTTGAGAAGTCTAGTGACTCAGATTTTTTTGATGAGTCGTCTCTTTCATGGGACTACTTTATGTTGTTGTTCTGTGAGGAGTTTTTCCCCTCCTTCTTGTTCTCAGTTCGGATTCATGAGCTCCTGGAGTTTCAATAGGGAGGGATGATGGTGTCCGAGTATGCGGCTAGTTTCGCAGCCCGTGCACACTTTTACCCGGACATGGTCCATGACTACAACATCCGAGTGAGGAAGTTTGAGAAGGGTCTCCACCGAGAGATTCATGTTGTCATAGTGCCCTTGTGCATTTCCACATATGCTGGGGTGCTAGAGCAGGCGCAGGTGATAGAGAGCTTCCTGTCACATTCTAGAGTTGGTGGTGGCAGCAGGCAGGTTGGAGCCGAGACGTCTGCCGCAGCTAGCGGGTGTCGGCAAACACAACCTCAACGCATGTGTCTTTCTGACAACTAGACTCAGGGGCATGGTCGTACACCACAATGTCTCCAGAGGGCACCAGTTCAGCCTGAAGAGAGTCGGTGCTATGCGTGCGATGGGCGAGGTCACCTGGAACGGGACTACCCGACCAGGCGTGCGGAGAGCTTCGGGCAGGAATCAAGTGCACCACCACGACGGTGGCAACATCGTGATCAGAGTATTACCCAGAGAGGTGGTGATAGTAGAGGAGCATGAGGAGCTGGTAATGGGGGACGACTTTACGAGGTCTTCCCATCACCACTAGGAGGTTCGCGTTAGCCTTCGGGGGCTGACAGTTGGAACCGCGGAAAGCCGCGAGTTTTGGATGTCTATGATCCTGAAAATCATGTGGTGATAAAATATATGCTCTACAGCTCTTCTACTTCTTGTAGAAGGATTGTTATGCTCTATATGTGAAACTCTTTTCTCCCTGCTCCTTGTTGAAGTGTTACCAGTGTGATTCTGGGCGTCGGTGTAACCCTATGTTATTGGAATAAAAGGTGTGGAACCATTCTCTTCAGTCGATGGCGTAGACTCTATCGCTCTCCGAGTGTGTAAGACAGTGTTGGTTTAGAGACATTGACTGTGAAACCTTGCATGAATAGATATCCTTGGGTGTTTCACTATATGGATATTCTGAAGGAGGGAATCATCTGGCCTTGTTCGAGGTGCAGACGGTGATTCTAGTCGTGGCGTGCGATGTAGAGGTTCGGTCGGGTAGGTGATTTACCCCTTAGGTCCTTCTGGTTGTTTGAGACTGTGCGAAGGGATGGAAAGGTTCTCTACCACCTTGCCTTAAACCCAAAGACTGGAGTGGGTGCATGATGTCTCCCACGTCGCTTACCCTAGAAGAAGTGTGTGTTCCCCTACGCACGTCATCGGTGAGAGAAGACCTCACATGAACAGATAAAATCCTTTGGTCTATGTGCGGTGGTGCAGAACTGTGAAAAGTTCTTCTGGGTACGGGAGAGCCAGGTGCGGGCATAGTACCCTAAGTTGTTCCCTGGTTTGGCTTTTCGGGGATGAAAAGTTTGAAGGCAGGAATGATGTAAGAATCTAGTTTTTGTATGTAAAATACATTGTAATATTCTTGACGTTATTCTAGAGTAGCGCCTTCAGACGGTGTGCGATTCCGAGCCCTGGTGTGGATGGAATTAAATTTTCAGTGCGTTCACACTGGGAATGACATATAAATGGGATAACTCTTAAACGGTGATCCGGATCAGACATCCGAGTCTTCGGATGGGTCTGGAATGGGTTTTCTACCCTAGGAACGACATAAAACATGTCAGCGCAGGACGTTTGGACCCCTCGCTCGCTATCAGAACGTGGAACGGATAAATTAAATAATTTATTTATCCGTTTAATGTTTAAACTCAGTATCTCTTAATCGGTGGCTCGGATCGGAAAACTGAGGGCACTTTTGAGTCTAGAATGTGTCTTTTACCCTAGTAGGGGTGTATGTTTCGTGGACGCGGGCCTTTTGTGGAAAATGGCCCCGGGGGTGTTTTCGTAATTTAAAGGACTCGGTCGTTAAATTTTATAAATTTTGAACAGGGCCTCAGATATAAATTCGGAGACCGCCGTTGTGCTCGAGAGGGGGTGTTTACCCAAGTAGAGGCTTAACCTCAACCCCGTTGAGCGTTTCAGATGTGGGTTAATTTGGAGTTTTAAATTAATTATGTTTTTAATTGATTTCTCTTTATTTAAAACCTAATCCACCCCTCCCTCTCCTTAGATTCCCTGGAAGGATCTCTCAAGGAGGAAATCCTCCTATCCTTTACATCTTCAACGAGGCAGCTCCAGTGAGGCAGCTCTGGCGAACCCCGCGTGAAGCATCGGGCTACGCCCTTCGAGGTAGGAGGTTTCGTTTTTAGTTTTGAATTTCCTGCATACTTTGATCTCAAATTGTTGTGTCGAATTTCTTCCCAATTGCCGAATTGATACCATGATCGCTTACTGTGTTATCTGGGGTTTGCGATGCTTGTTACGGAATTGAATTCTGAGCTCCGTGGCGTCCACAGCGGTCCGGCGAAGATACGCGGGTTTTGGGGGTTTTCTGGCCGAACCGGTGGTTTCCGACGGTCGGTAAGGTGGTCCGGCGGACAGCGGCCCCACGGAGGATGGCGGCGCGGCGGAAGGATGGCGGCCATCCATCCATCTGGGCGGCACCTCGCCGGTGCGGGGCAGCATTGGCGGACCGGATGAGGGCGCCGGTGAGGGGGCAACCGGAGACGCAGGGGCTGACCCCGAGCAGAGACCAGGACCCGCCATTGGCGGGTCTCCGTGTGGACGCGACCGGCCAGCTGGCTGGTCAATGGAGGAGGCCGATCAGACGTGCGGGCCTCACGGGATGCGGCGGGCCGTGGTGCGGGGTCCCGTAGGCCCGTATGGACCAGGCCCAGCGTCTGGGTCGTGGTTCAGGGGGCCGGTCGGAGCGGGCAGGCACAAGCGGGGCGAATCGGCCGGACCGGGCCGATGCGGCCCAGGTGTAATCCCCCTTAAAATTTTGGACGCCTGTATTTTGAGCTACGGGCCTCCATTTTGCGCTTCATCTGTGGCGGTGTGGACCTGACATCGAGGAGGACTTTGTGAGGTGGTTTCGGGAGTTTTAACTTCCAAGACGAGGGCCTCGGGGTCACGGCACATGCATAAAGCAGCTTAGCGGACTTCCTAGGAATTCTTGTTTCGGACGGCGTAGACACATCCGGAGTCTGTTTCGAGTGACATTAGTGGCGTTGTGACCCTGGCACCGAGGCGGAGTTTTCCTGTGTGGTTTCGGGCATTGATATCGGAGTTGGGGAATGGGCCCCACAGGCCGTCTTTCAAGCTGTACGTAGCGCTTTATAACATTTTCATCGGGCGTCTCTTCGGGGTGTGTGAGTAGTTGATTCTAGGTGTTTTTTCTGAGGGCATTGAAATAGTGCAATCTGCACGCCCTAATTCTACACTATGGTGTGGGCCCCGCGAGGGCCGTTTTGGGAGTTGGCGGTGATTTCCGGTTTTATCACTGGGTTTCCATTTTGGACATGTGAATAGTCCATCTTGTGTACTTTTTCGAGAGGATCGCAATGGTACAATCGGTTTGTTGTGTTTTGGGATCGAGATGCGGGTCCCATGAAGCACCGCTCAAGTGCGGTGCGCCGTAATGCATCTTTTTCTTCAGATATCTATTCCGATCAAGTGAGCAGTCCTTTTGATGTGTTTTCCCGAGGGGATCACAATGGTGCAATGCGGCCGACTGTTTTCGAGGCCGAGGCTCGGGATCACAGGACGTCGTTCGAGCGTAAGGCGGTGTTGGAGACTTTTCCATCGGATATCCATTGGAGGCGAGTAAGAAGACGATCTCGCAGGTTTTTCCATGAGGATTACAACGGTGTAATGTGTTCAGGCAAGCGGAGGCTCATATTTGATCTTATTAAATGTGAAAATATGAATGTGCCCTGGTGGAGGTTCTTCTACCGTGTTTGTAGCGGACCCATGGCATGTGATCGTGTGCACTCCTGTGTGAGTGATGTAAATTCTTGAAGAGATGTGGTTGGCTGTGCCTCAGCCTTTGATGTTGCATGTTGGAGTTGTTACGTTACCCTTCACGTTGACATTGGGTGTTGTGTGCATGATAGCCTTTGGGATGGAACGTGGTATACTCTGGGAGTATATGAGAACACTGGGAGGTACATGTGGTTGTTTGTACCTGAGAATGTTTGTTTGCTCAGTTGAGGTTGACTTGGGGACACACGTTGTGTGGGTCCCATGTGTGTTTTGTGCTCTGAATTACGTACTTTTGACCTCTCGTGACATAGAGGGTTTCTCTGTTCTTGTTTGTTGACCAGTAGGGTTGAGTTTTCCCCTGGTCTTATTCTCATTTGTTGACGGGTAGTGTTAAATTTTCCCCTGGTTCTGTTCTCATTTTCCCGATAGAGACGGTTTGGATCCTCTGTTTCTTCAGCTGTGAGGGGTTTCAGTACCCTGCCCTTTCACCGGACTGTGGCACCATTTGAGACTACGGGTGTTCATAAATTGTGGGTGTTTTCAATACTTTTTGGGATGGGTTGACTCTGTCCGTGTCGACAGTGACTCAGCGGATTGGAGTGTGATCGCCCTGAGGGGCCAGGGAGTCTCTCACGTTGGTTCATGTTTCCTGGTAGAGTCCTTGTGGATTCGGTGTTACCAACACTTTACATGGGCACCAATCCTCTACCCAAGAGGTGTTTCCAGTAGGGATGAGGTTGTTTCGAGCAGGGATCACCAGAAGTACCATCCAGCAGGGATGGCTAGTGGGTTACCATCCAGCAGGGATGGCCAGAGCAGTTCCGGGTTTACCTCCAGCGGGGCTGGGCAGTGGTCCCCGATGCCGAGTTACCTCCAGCTAGGCTGGGCAGTGGTCTACTCGCCGAATTTAGCCTGGTCGCCCTCCAGTGGATTACACTATTATGAGACTGGGCAGTGTGGCACCCTTCGAATCTTGCTGGGTCTCCCTGTAGTCAGAACCTGTCGACCTCCAGGGACCCTCCAGCAGGGCTGGGCAGGGGGTCTCCTGTTGACTTTGAGGAGACCTCTCAACTGTGTGGCAGTGACGAGTTGTGGTTTGACATTCCCCCAGAACTCTCAAGTATGGGGGGAGATTTCCCCACCGAGACGCATCCTTGTGACGCGACCAAAAACCGTGCGGGTGAGTCAGTGCCGCCCAAAGCGGATAGTTTTGAGGTGCAGTGATTTGAGCCCTTGACTCGCAGTTCTGGGCAGACATGCGGGATACTGGGCATCGATGGAGTTTACTTCTGGGACTGTTGGCTACTCACTTTCTTAGGTCGAGATATGAGATGGAGATCCCCTTACGATCTTTTTTGGGCTTCTTGTTTGAGCATATTAATATGTACACACCTTATTCCGGTACCCACCCCTTGGGTTTTGGCTGTTATCCTTCCAAGGGAGGCGAAGACACGCGGGGTATGCCATGTTCTTTTTGTGTCTATATTCTCATGGTTGGACGTGTCTACTCTCCTACTATAGGTTGCGAAGACTCGACGAGAATATCATCTTTTCACCGTTTCTAGCTCCTTGTGTTTGGACGAGTTTAATTCCTTTCTCTTATTGGGTTGAGCTGGACTCTCGGTTGTACTCCTCTACTTTCCTTGTTCGATCTACTGCTCACCCTTCGGTACCACATTTGTTGCTCCCTAGAGCCTTCGGGGTATCCTACTGATAAATTTTATACTCACCCCTGCTTGGGCTTTGCCCACACTTTGTGTGCCCTTGTAGACGACAGACAGGTTGGCCGTGACTTCAGTGGAGCATAGGAGTTCAGGAGCATGGACCGTGTGTGGTGGTCGGAGTCAGGTTCCAGGTGGGGGACCCTACCAGCTGTTTTCTTTTTGTTCACATGTTTTCGGGTTGTGGCACTTTTCTGGTTGGGCACGTGTTTTTTCCCTTTTCTTTTTAGTTTTCTTTCAGTACTTACTTTGTACTTTTAGAGGCCAATGCACATTCTAGTTTATTTATAGGAGTTTGTAGATTTATTTTATTTTTACTCTACACTTTTTCATTGAGTGTGATGTGTGTGTGTGTACGGGTACTTAGGAAAAGGCCTCCCCAAGTTGGTGTGCCTTCGATGTTGGTCGCCAGCCCCTGGCTTATGGAGGTGAGATTGGGGTAGTTGCAGCTCGAGCCCGGGTAGGGTCGGGTCATGACAATTAAATTCATCCCAAATCTCCCTGTGGGATCCTCCACAATGACCATCAGCCTTTTATCTCCTAAAAAGTCTAAATCCTCTCCCATTAAGAGTCTCTCAAGGAAGATTTAATCAAGAGGTAAATTCCTCTTTTCTTTTCTTTAATTTTCTTTTCACGTTCCTTTGTTCCCTTTTCTTTACTAATCTCACCTCATCAAAATGGAATGAAATATACATTACCATAAATGTATATTAATTTTGTCATATTAATTTTATTATTTATTATCATCTCCCATTTAACTCCTTTAACACAAAAGAAATGAAAACATCATCCAAGATGTTTTAATTTATCCCATTCAAATACAATGTGTTACCAATTTCTATTAACATCTTAAATTATGATCAATAAAAAATTTATAGTTTAACCATACACTTAAATACATTTTTTTCATTCATATTTTTCTGAATCCTTTTGTGCACATGATGTAAAATAACAACACAAAGAAATTAATTTTTAGAAAAATTGTCAAATTTATCCTAGTGTTTATAATTAATGATTTGTATAATGATTCACCTGCATAGAAAATAGATAAATGAATTTCATAACCATTAATATTAGTTATGATCACTAATTCCATATATCTTTAATTCTAGACAACCACTTACTCCATGCATGTTTATCAGAACATGATAAAAGTTAACTGATCATTAAAACCATGGAAAGAAACAGTCCCAAACAATAAAATTGAACCACTTAACCCATCAGAAATTTCATTAATTCACATAAAAAGGTTATAATAAAAAATTTTACATGTAATTTTGGTTCTAGAATTACTAATTAATGAATCTATTTTTTATTATTCAGGTCATTGATATCAAGTGAGGAACACTATCAGACTTATGGTAATGGATCCTCACTATTTAACTTTAATTCAATAATGTCCTCTATGCTATTCCATTTTATGTTTAATCCCTAAGGATGTTGTATGATTTTTCACATCAAAAATACTTCCCTCATTATTTATATGTGAGGAAAAAACAAATTTCTATCTCATTTATCCCTCTTATGTACACCCAATACCATGCCAATAATCTGTAATGTATTATAACTGAAACTTTTTTGTTCCTTCAGGTTTCCATATCATCCTTTTACCAAAATGAAGATATCTTATATTTTTATTTGCATCTTATAAATTCAGTGTACATGTACAATATTCAATTATCATGTCCCTTTAATTGTTATATTTTTGGCATATACATGTTTTTAATTGGTTCCCTCCTCAATACATCTCAATAAGGAAACCGGTTTTGAGGGAACATCTCAAATTATTAACCAATTTCAATTGCACTATATCATCTCTTTTAATACTTAATTTTTGGTATAAAATCTATATTTTTATAATGAAAAACTTATTGGATAAATTATATTTTTTTTAATGATTATACCCTTTTATATTTTAAATGCATGTTACAGTTTTCCTTAAAATCACTGTAAAATGATTTAATGTTATACATTCATAAATACTTTTTTTACATGTTGTTACTCTTTTTTGACATCACATACAATGATATATGCTCATTTATCCTTATAAAATTCCATTTATGTTATAATTCATTTCTTTCATTGTCACTTTTATAATACACTCATTTATTATGCTTTATGACATGATTGTGGTACACAATTCTTCCAAGGGTAACCCTTATATTTATGTATGATTGATTATGTATGATTCATTATGTGGAAAGAATATTCATGAAAATGTAATGATGGGTGATCCCATATAGCACTCCAATGCTTTGGGTAATGTTTAGTCTCATGAGTTGTTTTGTGCAACAGTCATGGCAGATATCCTTGACTCATTCTACCTTGTACAACAGTCTTGGTTGTTAACCTTAACTTGTGATCCTTTATGTTCAATGTTCCTGGACTTGGGCTAACGCCAGGATTTATGTTTCTTCAAAATTATTCTGAATTCATGTTATTATAACCCCATATTTATAAATTATTATTTCACATGTTCCATGCCTTTTTATATTATTATTTAATGATCTCTAACCCATGTGTTAAAGCCATATTTTTAAGAATTTTTACCATAATGGTATTTTAGATCATCCATATGTTCATGTGATCCCCAGTGTACCATTTGAATATGTAAGTTATCAATGGAATTTAGGATCAATTCTTTAATATTAAATAAAGAAGTGTTTTTTAGTTCCATGTTTTCAGTTTTATTTACCCAGTCATCCAAGACACTAGAAATTGCGATCCTTGGATTGTACCCTGGTGTATAACTATGATTAAAATCATGAAATGTTTAATGTAAAATGATAATGATTCTATATTTATGGATTTAATTATAAAAGATAATGGATAATAATCATTAGAATTTAATTTTTATGAATTTTATGTATTATAAATAAATATATATTATCTAATTATGTGCATTGACTTTTTGGTTACCTTCAAATATCATATCGATTTTTCTAATCGACAAGTTTTTTAATCTATTTATGGATTGGTGTGCCTATTTAATAGAAGGTGGTATGATAATGAATAAATAGTGTGACCTTTAAATATTATGGTTGGAATTGTATACTATCAATTATTATTAGTATCATTGGGGATCACTGATGAAATTATGAGCAGAGAACTTCCTTCCACTGTATACCGGTATTCTGATGTATTTATAGAAAATATAGTTTGGTTTTTTACCTGATAGGGAAGTTTAATTTTTGATTTAATTTCTTCTAGGAATGAATTTTATTTCAATTCTATCATATATAATATATCAAGTGAAATTGTAAAAATTTATGTTCTAGATATAGGTGTTCAAAATTAAGGGATTTATAAGAATGTTCACATCAAATTAGGATTACTTGGACCTCTATGTTAAGGTCTATGATGGTTAGATTTGTATTTCTATTGACTATTGTAAACTAAATCAGGTTATGATATTGAATTGATACATGCTTAATCTATTTGATGATTTCTATGATCAAATAAAGGGATCCAAACAGTTCTCCAAAATTTATTTTGGATTAAGGTATCATTATATTTGATTTCAGATGGATGATATTCCATAAAATAGATGTCAGAAGGAAGTAAATTCCTTATGAATTCCTTTTTTTCATTTGGTCCTAAAAATTTAAAAATAGTATTCATGGAATTTATTATTCATATTTTTCATAAGTACTTTGACTCCATTGTAGTGGTGTATTTTTATGAAATTTTATAGTATTCTCATACTAATGGTGTCCATGAAAAATACTTGGATACTATTATGATCATCATTCGGGATACTGACTCTTGAAAAACTGCATTAGTAAATCTTTTAGATAAAAGAAAACCACATTCTTGGGAATTTTATACTTGGGAAGGGTATATTGGTGCACCCAAAAAAGTTATAATATTTCATATATTGGAAATCACCAATGATTGTATTCGAGAGAAAAATATTTTTTGAAATTAGATAGTTATTATCACTGATATTTTTGTTCATTTTTTATCTCACTTCTTGTATGGTGATATTAATAAGAAAAGGAACACCCTTTTGATCAAAGGATTATTGTCAGAACTCTTTTGAGGAACATATGACTTGACTCACATTGGCACCTATAGTGAAATTTTTGAAACTAGTTGAAGGATATGTAATATTCTATGGAAAATCAGGATCTATGTTGGGTTGCATTATCAATAAAGTGTATCATTTAGTATATTATAAACTTCAATAGTTATCAGTATATAAATAATTACATGATGCATGATCTGAAATATGTTGTTGTGGTCCGTGAACTACAAAAATGGCAACATTATATTTTTAGTATGAATTTCACTGTATTCAGTGACCATAAAAGATTGAAACACTTTTTTCAAAATCATATTTGAACCTCATTCAATGATGATAGAATGATTATCTCTAAATGAGTGGCTTTGAATTCTAATAATAATATAGAAATTTGATTTATATAGTTAATTTTTTAATCCAAAAATCTTATAACTAATTATCTATAAAATCTCATTATCTATCGAAATTGATCCAAATATTTACTGATATGAAATTGGATTGTGCTAAGATGAATAATCAATCATTATTTTACCAATTAATCTTATTCCTTATATAGTTGAGAATATCAAGGATTTCCAAATATCTCATCCAAATAACATTACAATAACATTAAAACATAATTGTGGGGAGACAATTAATGGATTGAAAGAATATGGGAACCCATTGTTTCACAATTGAGGTCAGATAGAAGTTCCATCTACTGGTTATTATCTTCTCATTTTATCATACAACCATTCAAAATGAGAAAATCATTTGGACAACCAAAAAAATTTCAAGTTGATGAGGACCCAATTTATTACCACGTATGAAAGAATGAGTGACTGATTATGACATAAAATTACACACCTATCAATAGTTCATGGAAGAAAGAGAATCAATGACTTTATATATTATTAAAATAATTAACTATATATATATATTTCCATGTAATGTTATACTGGTTTATCGAGAATGATTTTTAATCCTGATTCAATGTATGCGATTATCAAAAAACTGAAAAAATGCCTCATTTATCTAAATACAATAATAAAATATGGTAGAATAATTTTAAATTTAGTATATAATAAAAGTGGTGATATTTCATATAATTAAAGTATAAATTATATTGGATAGATATTCATGATTCACCTTATAGTTTTTGAAATCATTGAAATAATACCTCAAAACCTATTTCACCGTGAATATAGTGTATCATCCAAAAATTTATGGGTTTCCCGAGTATACAATTCAGACATTAGGAAAAAATATCCAAGATAATGTTATGATTTTTCTTATATTAGGGAGGATCATTTACCACTAGTAGAGTTTTTGTATGACAACATTATCGGGAGATGTAATATATGGGAAAATATGAGTAATTGTATGTGTTTCTATAGTGATATATACTTTGTTGGGTATAATCATGAGAAATATAATTAATTGCACATAACATTGTTTTTTATATAGTTTATAATATTTACATTATCAGGAGGTGAATGACTATAGCCCAGATCCACTATAAATATAATTTTTATCATCATTGACTCTCGTTATCTTGTGCAGTGGGAGATGAAGTATTTTTGACCATATCTTTGAGACTCATGAATAATTGTTTGTATTATCAAGGGATGTAGGCTCCTCATAAATTTAGACCATTTGAAATCATAGAATGGATTCATGATGATTATTCTAATCTTTTTATACTGAAAATATTTAGTTTGGTTTATAACATATTTTTTTGTCTATGATATAAATAATTTTAAACTGAGCCCCGATCATGTTCTCATTCTCAATCATATAAATATTGAACATGATGTGGCCTTTACTCACAAAATGGTTTTTATACTATATAATAAATTAAAAGTCATATGTTGTATACAAATATTTTTGGTGTAGGCATTATGAGAAAATGGTCAGATTTTGGAATGGACATGGGAAGGGGAGAACCATATACAAGAGTCGTGGCCATAACTTCTTAAAAGTACCAATGGAATCATGCTTTTAAAGGATGAAAATAAAAATGATGAGGACAATGTGATTCATATAATTTATGGTCAATATTGTTATTTATAGGCTTTATTTATTTGAGGATTTTTTTATATAGACTACTGAATGTTCTTGAAGGAGAAATAAATGAGAATCTAGAGTCTAGTTCATGTTATTAGTAGTTATTAATGCCATGAATGGGTTTTAGGAAGAAGTAAAAAATTCATTTTGGGCATAAATGGTTTTTTGGGACAATGATTTTTTAGGCCATTTATGGAATGAAATGTATTTCCAGGCATGAATGGGTGTTAAAATTTTAAATATAAGGTAACATGAATTTTGACATATATCTTTTCCCAATGATTAATGTTATTAACCCACTATTCTTTTTGTAAATGAGGATTTGTTCAATGTATTTATATATTTATATTCCATTTGATCCCCATTATCATCTCTCCTATTTCACTAAAACTCTAACCCTACATTATGTGATTTTCGAGGTCCTCTTTGATGTAGAGGCTGACTTCATCAAAACTTCAAGCATTAAACATTGAGACATAAAGGACTCATATAGGATAAAAATTGTACATTTGAATCAACAATTATATGTAGGTGGTTTTACACTCTCTCAAATTTTCCATAAAACTAGAAGGCATAGATTTAGTAAATCAGTAAATGTGTTTTCATGGAATATTATAGATGCAATTATGTTATAAATCCCATTTTTGTTATTTATTTTTAAATTTTTAATAATGGGTGATTCCCATGAGGTGTTTGTAAAAACAATTTCAAAAAAGGATTCTTCCTTTTAAAGAAAAGTGTTTATTTGTGTGGACTTGGAATATGAGTATTGTGTGGACATGGAGAATGATTATGTGTGTCTTTATAAATTTATGGGAAAGTGCTTTATTATTTTTGGAATTAGGGTAATGTTAGTAGGCAATGTAATAAAAATCTATATGTTGACAAAGTTTGGAATGATACGTTTTCAACTCTAGAGTTAGGACTGTTCAAATATTGGTTGCTTGCATTGAGTGTGTGTATATAATGGAAGGAATTTGACAAGTATAATGGAATTTTTTTCCAATTCTATAATACTATGAATTTTCAATCTACTTATTTTCAATTCTTATTTTTTAATGTAAAATCATTTTATAACATTTTCTTATATTAGTGGTGTGATTATGATTTCGTAGGGTTTTCCTAATGAGTTTCCATACTCACCACTTGTATGTATACATTGGTGTATGTGAAAATGACTCTTTCTACTATACATGAAATGGGAAGGTTTTTTAATTTTCTAGAGGAGTAATATGATATTTATAATCAATTTTATAGGAGTTAGGACATGGTGGTATTATTATATTAGAGCCATCATGGTGACACAATGGTGCCTTAGAGTCTGGAATGTATTGGGTTTTATGACCATGGTTATGTTTTGTCTACGGTTTTCTCTCTAATTACATTTTGGATTATGTAATTTGAGTTATATTGGTTTTATGAAAATCATCATATTTTGTCCTATCATAGTGTCTCTTGATGGATGTTTTCTAGAGGTAGAACCATCACATGCGATATGGTAATTCTCTTTGAATTTATTTCAACCATTGGTGTCTTAGATATTTCACTTAAGGTTATTATCACCTCCTTCCTATCCAATTAATTGGGTTGTGCCCTGATGTTATGTATGGACTATTTTAGACAAAATGTTCATACAACCTATAGAAAATAACACTTCAATGAAATTTATTACTCATAATGTAAAATCCATTAAAAATCCTTAGTTTTTATATATATAGAATCACTAAAGATAATTATGAGAATGATAAGGCTCATGGGTAAGATTGGAGTGATTATATTAGAGTTTCTTATGAGTATAATTTAAAAGTAATGAATTAAATGAATTGCATTATATGTGAAGTTGAATTTGACTATTTATCATCCCATGACACTACATATCATATGTGAATTTTTTTTTCAATTTACCATGATCAAACATATAATGTAAAATAGATTCATTTAAATATAGATAAAACACAATATGATACATTTAAAATGAAATATGTTGAATCAATTTCTAAAATGAATTACTAGTTTAATGATATAATTAATATAATTTTATCACTTTTATTGACCATGATATGAAAGAAACATATTCTATGAATACTAAAATGTCTTTATCTTAAGTGTAGAATTACTATTATAATGGAATCAAGCAATATTATCTAAATCATGGTTACTATACCATTTCAAAAATTAAAGTATATAAAGATAATTCACATACATTAATACGAGGATAAAAAGAAGAATAAATTTATTTCATTCATGTATATAATGAATGTGAATAGAATAGTTATTGAATCTAATAGCAATGAGAGTGAGGATAATGTCATTGATGAGAAAATGTATCACATAGCCTGGTGATTCTAGTTTTTTTAAAATAAAAATAAGATATTCCAATAGTCCTATATTTTAAACATAATATATAATAGTATTTGTTAATATAAGGAAACATCTTCTAGAGGTGAAATCGTTAATGAATGAAAAAATAACTGATAAGTCAAAGAAGATTTTCCAAATATAATGTTTCATATACAAATGAAAAGAGAATTTTTTCAAATAAATTTATTTACTCTACCACATGGAGTGAATTTTTATATAAAAAAAATGAATAATTGTTTCAGTAATAAAATAAAGGGGAAAAAATCTCTTCTTTATGGAATAATATAATTAATACATTATTTTTAATATATACCAAATAATGTAATTATTAATAATTCAATAATTTATGTTGAATAATTAAAAGAATATTTTTTCATGTTAGAGGATACATCGAACGAAATGAAATATAATTAAAAAATATTTAAAAATAAATATATATTTTTAGAAAATTTTAAATAAAGGATCAAGAAAAACATCCAATAAATAATAGGTAAAATAGATTTAAATTATTATTACTAAGAATGAAAACCTGAAAATTGACCTAGAAATATTAAATAAATATAATGATACCATGAAAAAATAAAAAATTATGAAATAAACTAAATAAAATAATTAAATATGTTATAAAAATGAGGGAAAAAATATTTTCTATAGAGATTACTTGAAACCAACTTCTAATTCAATCTCTAGAGATTGGTATCTAGTGTGTAATGCATATGGGCTATAGGAAATGACTCAAACTATTAAATATCACCCCTCCTTACAAATTATATTCACTCACCTAAAGCCTTGATCCTTGTATAAATTCACCCCAAATATTCTCCAAAGATCCTCCCCCACTTCCATCAGCCCTTGGTCACATAAATATTCTAATTCCTCTCCCCAAAGGAGGCTCTATAGGATTATTAATTCGATAACAAAATTACTATTTTTAATTTATTTACTTTCTTTTCATGTTCCATGGTTTTATTTTATATCCTATACTATATTCATTCAAAAGGTATGAAATATCTAGAACCTTAAATGTACTGTAATTTTGATATAATGATGGAATATGTTATGATCATATCTCCCTTACCCTTACATTATTCTAGTAGAATAAAACACCATCCAATATGTGCTAATTTAAAACATTCTAGGATTATGGGTTTTCAATTTCTATTACAATCATCAATTATAGTCATGAAAACATTATAATTGTTTAAAAAGACTATAATAAATGTATTTTTTCTTTCTAGATTCCTTTAGTAAACATGGTTTTTATTTATAAAAAAATGAGTTTGTTGTGTTCAAAACCCGCTTATTATCGAAAGTGGTTATCATTACATTATTTATATAATTATTCATCTTATCTATAAGTAACAAAATTAAATTATCATTAATTTATCATTATTGATGTTCACTAATAACATATTACTACAATTCTATACAACCATCATAATTTGACATGATTCCCCATTCATGTATATAAGTATACCGATCATGAAACAAATAGACCTGAATAATAAAATTGAACCTCTTAAGCCTTCAAAAACACCATGAATGAATTTAGTATTTTTATAATAAATCAATTACATGAAGAGGAGGTAATGTAATTATTAATTAATGAACCTAAATTTTATTATCTAGGTCATTAAGATCAATTGGAGAACATCATCAGACTTACGGAAAGGGTTTCTTCATCCCACTTCCATTTTTTGAGACTTTCTGTATTTAAAACTACAACTTTTTTATGGTGTATGTATACTAAAAATCGATTTTTTATATCATAAATCAATTTATTTCCATTATAATCAATATATCATTTGATTATTATTAATTTTGGGGCATATATTTCTATTGAATATAATCTTTTAAGTAATTTATACATGAATATCCATTTTCATTCTTGTTCCTCTTATTCCCTAATCACCTCAAAGAAATTCTTAGTTATTCCTATGTACTCCTCATAAAATATTTTTTAATTTTATATATATGTGTACAAATAATAATACATCTATATTTAATGGAGATTTACATGTTCTAAAATAATCATTCAAATAATTGTTCTGAAATGCAATCCTAATTCAAGGAACCTCTCGAATTCTTACCTATCTTTAAATTCACTCTATATTACATTTATGCCATATTTATGTTTATAAAATCAGAAATTTTAACCTGAAATATATATATCGGTTCATTTATGGTTTTATTATGAAAAATTTTCTTTTGTTCTTCAAAATCCTTTAATATTTTCTTTAATCCTCATTAAATTTTTTTTATTATAAATCTCTTTCAAAAACACTTTTTAATTGATTTCACCTCAGTATAACATTATTTAATCCTCAAATATAATTTCAATGAACCTACCTTTTATTTTTTGGGATGTACATTTTTATAGTCTGTTTTCATGACAATTAAAAATTATTTTCCAAAAGAACTATTTTTTATAGTAAAAATGATTTTTCTCATCTCACTTTAACTCTAATGAGATATATGACATGACGGCCAATTATTTCTTTCCTATTGTGTATGTAATTCTCATTAGTATATAATATCAAGAGTCTTTTTATTATCATGATATTCTATGGGATTATGATTGGAATGTTTCATGGTGGTATGGGACACATTGGAATGTCTACAGATTTTTTCTTAAAGATTTTCAATGCTCTCATTAAAAAGTAACTTCATCTATGTCAACATACTATGTTGAATATTATACATCACTGAGGATTATCCCATAATATATCATCCAACATGTTTTATTTAATGTTTTATGAATAGTTTGATTGTGTGTGTTCTATATTGAAACCATTCACCGCATTACTCTGAATTATTAGTGTTCAGGTTCAATGATTGGGGAAAGTTATTTACACTTCATATGTAAATTTCAATATGCATATGTATATTGTTTATGTTGATACTCATTTATATAAGAAATGAATTAGACTTAGTAAGTGTCTGGCGACACCTGCAATAATCCCTCGGTGCATCAGTAGGTCTCATGAGACAAACTATGATCTTGAAATGAGGCCTTGACAATATGATTAATTATAGTCTTAGAATAGGTCGTGACAATATTTTTATGATGTCTCAAATTGTGTATTCCATAATTATAAAGTTAGTAATTGAATGTTCATGTAGTTATTTGACTTGTATAATACACATTATTATCTTTTATTATGGAATTAATTATTCAGTTCATATTCATTCCATTGTATGTACAAGTTTATTTTTAATGGCATATTTTTTTTGTTATTCAGAATTTCTAATGTTTATATTTACGATATCTTCTACTGTATTGTTTACCATTACTAAGCATCTAAGATTAACCCTTTTTTATGCTTTATTTTTCCCAAGGATGAGAATAGGTGTATTATGAATGAATTCCAGGGATAAACATAGAGTTATATATGTTCCCAATAAAACATATATGTTTTCTTCATTTCAAGTAGTAATATTGAACCTATGTATGTATCAAGTTTTCCAAAACTACTAAAAAATTTGGTCCTTCTGGAAACAAATTCATTGAAATCATTCAAATTTAATAAAATAATGCATCAAATCTAGGATTCTCAGTTTTGGGTATTACAATAATTATATTTTTGTTAAAAATATTTTGGATTTACAAAATAGAAAATTATAGCTCCCAAAGTTGATGCTTGATTTAATTATTATTAAGTTTCCAAGGATTTTTGATAACCATTGTGGACTAAATATTAATTTTATATGTTGTGAATTCATCTCAGAATTTGAAAACGAAGAGTTAAAATATATTTATTCAGTACATGAGTATTATGGTAACATTTATACCCCTAGAATACCTTAACAAAATAGTTTTTCTGAAAGCGTAAATATAACAATCCATGCGAAAAACTATAACATTCCCCTTGTGTATGTGTTTTTTGTTTTTTTCTGCTATCATTATGGGTAAAAATTATCCAAGTTAATTTTTATTAATAAATAACTATATGGTTTTGTGAGAACCTTATAAAAACATGAGAAGAATTATAAAACCAATATAAGGTGAAAAACAAAAATCTAAATTTCAAACAATTTCACAAATCATCTCCTCAGATCATGGTTCATACACATTGAAATTAAAATTTCAAATTTATTGAATTGTTTAATGGATTTCAATGTTAGGTACCACCAGACATAAAATCTGACTTGCATTTCATCATCATATCACCAACACCTCTGGTATGACAAATCATGAGAAACTAAAACCTCATCATCCCCCAAATAACCCAAATTGAGTAATTAAATCATCAAAAACATATTTGGTGATTTTGACAACATCAGTTCCATAAAATTAATAATTTCTACACCCATATGACAACCATGGTCGAGGAGAATAATCTAAAAATACAACTACACTTTGAAAACTAGAGAATCCATGATAAATAACTCTACCCCGTTATCCAAAAAATTAATAAAAAATAACAATAACAATCTCTTTACTATGAATACAATTGAAATACACGTGAAATAGAAATTAACTCATATTTTATGTTTTACTTCTCATCACCACCATGATCCTGGTGAAGGAAACCAAAGGAATATTATAAGAATGTATTTTAATTTATTACTTATATTCTCAACCTCAAATAGAACGTCTGTAAATCATCACTGAAATATAATATTATAATATTAAAATGGTATTCAACCTTAATAAGAATAATATTATTTATATAAAATAAGAGAATTTATTAATGAATTTTTTAATAGAATATTTTTGGAGAAAAATCCATATGGAAACTTAAATATTTAAAACCTAAATAATATTTTATCAAGTAAAATTATAAACAAAACCACCCTAAACTATGACCAAGCTACTAATTTTGTTGAATAATATTATGTTACATAAAAATGTTACCTCATTAACCAAAATGTTGACTTGGAACAAAAAAATCTATTACCAAATGCTTTTGGGATAACTGTAATACATTACATGGATAAAACAGTAGGTGATCTTTATAATGTGTCTCATACATGATAATCTTTGATAAACCATAAGGAACATCATTATTACTTTTCCTAACATGAAAAATAATGAAATATTAATGATATTAATGATTAAAATTGTATAAAAATCATGAAAGATGATTTGGAACCAAATTTAATGAAAAAAATACAAGAATTAGTTGAAAAATATAAATATAATCCAGCTAATTAAATTAGATGGGTGTTTATAAAAAAGGGAATTAGATTATTACTATTGTAGTAAGGATTGATTTCTTACATAAATATATAGTATAATAGAAGAAAGTAATTTTGAATAATTTGTTTAACTTGTTGATATACTTGAAGCCATTAGAATATTTTTCCAAAATACATCTCATTTTATTTTAAAGCCCTTTGAAATGGTTGTAAAGCCTGAATTTTTAAATCATTTAATTATTGAAGAAATTTATATTTAACAAATCCCATTATTTCAAAATTAATATTTTAAAAAATATTTGTTTTAAACATTCCAAATCCTATAATAATTTTATTTTTGATCCTATAGTTTGATATGACTGGATCAACAACTTTACATTAAAAACTGTTTTTACCAAAGGAAATGTTGAACCTATATTTTTATCATAATGATTTAATAACGATAGTTTGATAGCTCAAATTTATGTTGATGATTAAATTTTTTTAGTACCAAAATCTCTCTATGTGGTCATTTTTCTTTTTCAATGCAAAATAAATTTGAAATGAGTTTAATAGAGGAGATTAAATTCTTCCTTGATTTTAATATTTTCCAAAAAAATATTTTGAGTCAAATGAAATAAAATGGAGTGATTTAAATTTTTTTGAATGGATAGTGTTAATATTATTGATATTACTAGAAATCTAATAAAAAATGTCTTTTATAAAACTAATAATCTTGTAGAACAATTAATTTTTTGAGGTGTGCATAGATGTTTTTTTATACCTTTATTCTGGTAGGTTTGAAAATATGTTCTCTTCTTTTATATGGGATAAATTTATATAAATGATTAATGAATCACTCTTATATGACAATAAAATACTTTTAAATTCCTGAATAATAATTAATTTTTTTCTCTCTTTTACTCTAGAGGATAATCAATTTATTTAGTTATTTTAGTTATTATTATGGTGGTCTCATGTTATGATGAAATAAAAAAATTAAAAATTGTAAATTTTTGGGGAAGTATATAATTTTATTTTATAGTAAAAAAATATTAAATTGTTACATTATATATTACTATGGATAAATATATATTTAAATACATTTTCATTAAACTAATTTCGTGGTTAGACCCCACTTTACCAGATTATGTATTTGAATTCATACATCTCCCTATAAAATATGATGAAATAGTGTTATAAATATTTATATGAATCATGCATCATAGTACAATACTCGTAATATTGATAGAATATAGTAAATCCTAAGAGACCATTATCAGAAGAGTCATATTAATCGTGATTATACTACAATAATATAATGAATCAAAATCATTTTTGTACTCAATAGTGGAGTAATTACAAGATAAATCATAGGAAATTTTATATTAATTAAAATTTATAATAATTATATTGAGTATATGGATCATTTATACTCAAATTATTCTTAAATGGGGTAATACAAATGATATGACAATCATCTCAAATATTTAACTCCATATATTTTTATTTATAAATACAAATCTTGTAAAAGAAACTAACTTTATGGAACAAGAGAAGTTAATTACCTATTATATTTTTTATATGGGTTTAAATCCAAATATTTTAATGTTTTTTCATCAATCTATCTTGAGATAGTCTAAAAAATTTAATGTGATACTTCTTTGATTTTAATTTTTTTGGGGTTTCCATGGTTGTTGTAACACTAATGGAAAAGTGGTAACTTTTTTCATTAAGAACACTATCATTGGAAATTTCATTCATGATGAGGAAATTACTTAACTACATACCATTATATAAGATTTATAAAAAAACACATGTGAGGTTTTCATTGAAATTGAATTTTTGAGCTTACTGATAAATATTAAGAAAATATGTTTCCCCTATGGATATATTGATTACACTTTATATAAAATTCCGGTTATATTTTTTAATATGTGAGAATAAATTATACTAATAAAAAATTATATTTTAAAAAAAATATAATATAATTCAATTTTTAATTTTTCATGGAATATAAATTATAATTTGATAGGAAGAATATTGATTTTCAACATACTTGGTCAAAATAATCAGTGATATAATTTTTACAATTTTCACATAGAAATAAGATTTTATGAATAATTGAAAATATTTTATTTAAATATTACTATTTTTATTTTAAATATTTAATTACAATATTGAGTTAAAGATTTATTGACTAACATGTATATATAAATTAAGATATGATCTGTTGGAGGTAAACTGGATATTTTTAGAAATGTTTTTTAGAAAAGACATAATGTAATCCCATATTAATTAATTAAAATAATATTCAATGATTGATTATTTAAATTAAATGAAATTATTATACTTATAAATATATGAAATTGAATATATATAATCATTATTATTATCCATATAGTTAATATACCATCATATTATTCATGAGAAATGCATTTCTTGAAAAATCTTTTTTCAACCCAATTAGCATGTTTATTTTAAAGATAAATTACATACTTATATAAATTGAATTTGAAAAAACTGAGTAAATATTTTTTAAAATAAATATTAATATTATCTAATTAGGTATACTTATTTTTTTGTCATAATGAACATTGAAAACAGTAAAAATTAATTAACACATATAAGGTAAATGGGGAATACTAGGGGTTAATCAATAATATTAAGGGTAAAAATAAAATAATAACATTATAAAACCCCATTGGTTGGTATTATCTTGACCTAAAACCATTAATACCTATAATATGGAACATTTTTATCCATATTTATAAGAACATGACGTAATAATATTGAAAAACTGTGAAAAATTATAAGTGTGCTACATACATCAATTATAAAAGGGAACCACCTCCCCTCACTTATTCACAATTATGAATCCATTTATCCTGAACCAAACCAGAAACAATATCTACCAAAATCAAAATAAAAATTATATAGGTGATTTTATATCGAAAATAAAAACCCTAGGATTCTCAATATGAGATCCAATGGAGGGTCCTTATAGAGAAGTTAATTGCCTTCACTAAACTCTTTCGTATTTTGTACGTCTTATTTTACCACATTAAATTATATATTCAAAATTAAAATATAAAAAATAATTTATATCTCATATAATTATATTATAGAATTTTATGTAACAATATTTAACCATCTCATTCTGCATGAAATGCGAAACAAAACCACCACTTGTATCCAAAACAGACTAATGCCTCACAAAGTGATGAAATTTGTTTTCCATCAACGACTCACACGGATAGTCATAGTGATATAAATAATGAATATATATGAAAATTATTAAATGATATCAATTCTCTAATATTAATATATGATCTAATTACTTACACTTTCACCCATTAAAAATGTTATATCATCGATCATGCGTACGTATGAACTATCGTCACCATAAAGAGATGAGATTAATTTTACATATACAACTTTCAAGAATGATTATAAAAATATATATAATGCTCAAATATGGTACTTATAATAATAATATAGTTCTATATATTATTAAACCTTATCCCATACCTGTGAACCGAAACATCCCTAATTAAACACAATTGAGAAAACGATGTGGTTAACACCGTAAACTTTTGAAATAATAAAATATTATCAAAAATTGAGTGATAATATGTTATAATAGGATCATATATGATAATATAATTATGTATATGGCTATAAAACAGATTAAAATAATTATAAACATTATATATGAGGCTAAATAATTTCCATCTAATGATAAGTGTGAGGTAATGGATTTCATCTTAATTTACACTTCATTGAGACATTTTTATATTATTCACCTATTCACCATTGCGTTGTATATATACTACCCATATAATGTATTTAATGTGAATAAATATTTATTATTAATTATTAATGTTTAAATTATGCTTTATTATTTGATGGGGTTTCAATTTAAAATTTACTAATGAGGAAAGAATTTATTTTACATTCTCAATTTTTAGGATTGTTCTATATTATTTTTTGGAATATTTCAAACTATCCTTATTTAATTCAATATATTTTATAATAATTTAGATATTTGAGGAGTTTGTATATTTTATTCAAACTATTCCCTTATTTTTTTGATGAATGCTGCAATGTAATGTTTAAAATAAAAACAGACTATATTTATCTTTTAATCGGTTATATTTTTCTTCCATGTCCATATTTTTTGGAATTATTTTAAAAAATTAATTTTATATAAAAATTTGATTTATTTAGGAAAAAAAATTTCATCATTGATTTATTTTAGAATATTTTAATGTAATATTTCTATTTTTAATGAAATGGAATGTTTTAAACTTTCATTACAAAAAATTCAAATTGAATGTTTTTTATGTGCATGTTAATAACCTACTTCCCCCCCATTATAACCATTTTATGATATTTAGCATCATCTAAAAGATTTAAATGATTTTAAAAAAATATTTTATGAAATACAATTTTCATATTTCACATCCATTCCCTTATTCTTCCAATTATTATGATTTTATTACAGGACCTATATTCCTGATTAACTTATGGTCAACTCTTATCTCTTATTAACTTTGTGTGCATTAACATTCCATTAAACCATTAAATTTGTTATGATGATTGAAAAAATAAATTATATAAAATATATATATTATTTCTTTCATGTTTATTATTTTTTCATAAACCATAAACCATTTTTTCATAAGATTTTTTATTATTGATGTTATTTGATTTACTTGTGAATAAATTGATAAATCTATATTCTTCAATCAATATAAAAATTTATTGATAAGGAATATAGTATATTAATTCAATTTATCATTCAATATATGAAGATTTCATTGTTAAAGTAGGGATTTTTTAGGCCTAGTTATTGGTAAAAACTCGATGTATCATCATGTATCATGAGGATAAATATTTATCCAAATTACTTGGGTTTTGGTGTATACCCAAACATAGTTTTAAACTATCCCAGGGAAATGTATTTAAGGAATAGATATCATTATCTGTAATATAATGACATCAAAAACTAATCAATTCCTTTATTGAGAATTCAATTATTATAATCCATGATAATTTTTCATTGATCTTATCTGTGGATTTATTTTATGGTTAGGTTATTGGTTAAATAGATTGTTTTTTCAGTTATTTTCCTTCCCATATTTATTATTTCATATTAACTCATGATATATTGTAATGTACATACCCTTTACTGATAATTTTAGGAATGTATTATAGTTTTTACATTCCCCAAGATATGAAGATGAATTATTGGAATTATTTTAAGGATACCATGTATTTGATTTTGTTATGTTTTATATAATATTCAGAATTTAAAATGGATATCTGGTCTATATATGGTTCTCAATGAATAATAATATTATTATTCCTTAAAGATTAAAACCCATTTATGTATTCATATTTACTGAATTATCCACCATCTATGCAGTACTAGATTCAGGGTTGGTAGAGTTGTTATCAAAGGATGTTTATTAAAGACCATTAGAACTAGATTTCTGGATAAATAGAGCAGGGAACATAACCTAAATATGGTATTTGAGGATAAGTATAGAAGAAAATATGATATCTTATTAAGGAAGATATTTTAAGGGTTTCAAATGAAATTACAACCCTGTTGAGATAATTTATGTTTATATGACTTTGGAATAGTTTTATCTATGGGTAATAACTATGAAATGAAAAATTTGGTCTTTGAATCGATCCTCACCTATTGAATGAGAAATGGTACATCTGCACACCAGGTTTAAAACTCAATTTGAAATTATTTTTTTATTCCATATTTTCATTATAATTTATTAAGAAGGATTTGTAAATATTTTTTGAATTAATTTTATCTCCAAAGAAACAATGTTAAGGTCTTTAGCACCCACCAAATGTGTTATGAAAAATTCAAGAAGGAAGAAATACCTGAATATGGGTATTATTTTGAACAAAAAAGAAAATGAAGAGGAAGTTTGAAATGATCACTGATCTTACGGTGAAATGTAGATATGAATACCTAGGAGACACAAATTTTCAACTGGTGGAAGACTTCCAAGCCATCCAAATTTCATTCAAAATAAGAGAAAAATATCAAAAATGTGGAATCCTATTGAGGTCATAAATCTCATGCAACACGTAATCGATGGGAAGAATATTTTTCCATGAAAATATTACTGAAAACAATCAAAATACATAGAATTTTTTAAAAAATAGAAAATAAAAGGGGAGGAGGGATACTCATTTATCATAAAAATAATGCAATGCACCCATGTCAATTAACGGGACACCGCAAGCCCCAAAAAATATGGCTACCTTGTCTAGAGAAATATTGTAGGCATGTCGTCCTCATCACATGATGATACTAAAAAATTTATAGGTTCCCTCAAACTCCCCCTTTATCTCAATAAGGATAAACATATGGAATAATACATTAAATCCTTACACATATCCAAAGGACCATATATTTTTCATGTGACACATCACGAAGAGGTAGATATATTTTCCTCGATAACACACATACAACCCTAAAAGGCCCTAATAATTGTAAAATAATCAATGGTAATAAAGAGGGAATTGATAGGATTCTCCCATTGTCATAATACTCACATGGCACATCCAGGATATTCCCAACATGTTATTGTGATATGCCGTGATAAGATAGTTTAATTTTTTGATGGACCTCTAAAAATCAATCCTTATCTCCAGAAAAGTTATAAACATGTCCCCAAAGAACATGAAGATGACTTCTAATATGATCTATGATATCCTATAGAACCTTAATCATGTTGATATGAAAATATTAAATTTCCTTGGCATGCTCAATTGAACAAAACATACCCCATTAATTGGAAATAATCTAATAAAAGAGATATTAACTGGATGGTCTAAGAGTTGTGGAATATCATGTGATGCACATGAAGTACCCTATAGTAGGAACTCATAAAGGGTGTAATTATGAGTCCCTCCACTAATTACAGTATTGATTATGGTGTTACATGTTGTTAAAAATTGAAAACAACATGGATTGAAATGCATATTAATCCCTCACTCTATTATAAAATATAACCCACTACTATTTAGTGGTGATTGAGATTTTTATTAGAATATCACACTGGAATTAGAGTGAATTTTTTGATTGTCATGATCTTATGACAAGGGAGTTTTTTTAGGTTAGATAAGTTGAATAATCGGAGTGATTATACACCATGAATAGTGAACTTAGTTTGATCACCCATAGATTAGGCAGAGGACCTCGGAAATTACACGTGATGAACATCGCACAAATATTCTAAATAACAAGAGACTAAAAACAAGCTAATAGTGAACAAAGATTAGACATTCTCAATAAATTGGTAGAACAATGACTAAGGGATGGGGGAGTTAGGTAAAAAATATTGTTTTTATCATTATGTGATTCACATGAACCACCTAGGTCATGTGATATCACCAGGGCATGCCGCTCATATCTCAAAAAACTCATTGGGTATACTATTTGGATCATGTGATGTCCTATTAACATGTCAAATATATTTAGACAACAACACCATACATGCCACATTGGTCTCATGAAGCCTTTCACGCTCGAAATCCAAACCATGTGTCTTCCATCAGACATGTCACCTAACACATAGGGTAGCACCAATACATGTTAGATGAGCCTTGGGGTAGTACCCCAACATTTGAACTAACTCTTGCAACACCCTAAAAACATGTTTTACTAATCTTGTGATGTCCTCCAGACATGGCAAAAAATACATTCATCACCCTCTAAGAAATGACACACTGACTCTCACGACAACCTCGAAGCATGTCATCCATCTCTTGTGATGACAGCAATGTGAGCTAGCTGAATCATGCGATTTAATATATGCATGTTAGTTGGATTCATGCAATAGATTCTAGAATAAACTGTTTGGGTGTGTTTAATTCCTCTAGAAAAGTTTCCCTAGATCATCTGATAACCCATAAACATGTCATCAAATTCATGTGATGACCCTTGGATAAGTCAACTGGATAAGGTGATTCCTTGAGACATGTCGAGAAGAAATCATATGACTTGTAAGATAGTAAATCAAGGAAGTTTGAGCATAAAATTAATGTACATATGGTAGAAAATAAGGATATGTCAATTAGGTAATTATAGGACCTGATATTCTTGTTCATATTTATTATGTATTCCATAATTAAAAGGGAAATGTCTGTCTATAGGCCCCAATCAAATGATCCTTGAGAACTCTAATTTCTTCTATAACTAGCGTATATAGGACACCGTCCTAAGGCCCAAGATCTATATCCAACCTCTAAATGGTTGTCCCAGTGCATATGTTGTGCAACTATAAGAAATGAAACTGATTATTTTCCATCCTTAGATTCTCACATTGAGTATAGAACACATGGGATAATGAAGATTAAGTTATCATATCGTTCATATAATAATCCACCATAAGTATAAGGGAATCCACAATGTTTAATATCCAACCAGTGGAATAATAAGATATATCGCACATATAATGGTATCCTTTGAGTTTACACTCTTAATGGTGAAATAAAATGATATGTCCCTTAAATAAAGAAACCATTAGTATGTAAGCCCGAACTAACTAAACTATGATGACTCTGATTCTTACCATTGTAAGGATATATAGGATGCCTCCCTATGTCTAAATCCCCAATAATCGTCCACTTCATTGTATGCCCTGGTCTCTGAGATTTAAACCATCGAGACCCAATAATTCTAATGGGACGATCATCCTACCTCATCCATCAGTGGATTGGGAATCCAACTAAACTATAATTCCACTGATCCCATTGATAACCATGATATTTATTATTCCTTATTAAGGCCTGATATCCATATTAAACATCACAAGGGTAGTCCCAATGAAAAATTCCCGCATCCACAGGTAGTGAGGCTAATTAATTACGAACCCTTTTTCCAACATTGAGCATAGATTATGTGGGATTAGGGAGTTATAATGGTCATCACAATTGAATAACGAATATATACCAGCTGGGGAAAACTCAATATGAAATCTCTAAATATTTTCATGAAAAATATCCCCCACATTAGTGCATATACCATGTGGATAGTCCTAAGGGAATAATTTAACTATGAAATATCTGATTCCATCTATAACCATGAAATATATGAATCATCCTTGATACTCAAGATCAATTATTAATTGCCTACGTTCATGTAGACATGTTCTGTATAAATGAAATTAAACATTATGGGTTTAAAAACTATGTTTTCTTTGATTCATATAATAAACATGAAACATAGGATACATCATAATGGCTCAATACACTCCACAGTATATCAACTGCCACCCTACATGGCAGAAATTTACAAAGTGTGTCGTCAAGACATTTTAGCATTTAAAGAAGTTAATAATTACTGGCCAATGGATGAAGAACCATGGATATATATAAATGGATACACCCATGAGATCTTATTAATTTTAACATAAATAGAGTGGATCCATAAAAATTTCTTTATCATAATCATCCCCATATTCAGATTAGTAATAGATGTCAAAACATATGTTAAATCTCTAAGAGAGTCCACAAGTTGGAAAAAATTGCACCCAACATTGTGTGATGAGCTTAACCTCCCATATTCTTGACAAATACAAGTCCCTGAGTGTCATTGAGTTTGAAACCAAAATTGAACACCTTCATGGGGAAAGCATTTATGCACCTATTTATGGATGAGAGAAACTTTTGGATTTTCCATTAAGAATTACAATGTTTACATGAAATTAATGATTTTGCAAGAAATGAACCCCTCATAATCAACTATTTGGCCACAAACCAAATTCACCATATTGAAGGTCTCTATGTAATATATTTCCTGATGAAATAAAAATTTTGAACCAAATTTAAATGAAATAATTAAAAAATGATTGGTTTATTATCCATTGGGCCATTTTTTTGGCACTATACGAAAACAAAAAAGGTGAACCCAAAATGAATTTCTCAAATAACAAATTGAATGGATTATTATCTGTTGGGATAATTTTTTCACACTATAATAAAAAAATAGATACCCTATGTGAATATCTTATATAATCGAATGATCAGTTGGTCATGTTGAATGGATCTTTGTGTTGCATATCCAACCCAAAAAAAGATGATAATCTTAATATAAATCATACATATGATCCTCTATAACTATGAATCCTTGGAAATAATTCCATCCCCTTGCTTACAAGTACACAAAAGAAGAATCTATGAATCAATATTAAAGGGAAAATTGTGTTAACCATTCATATATAAGTGATCACATAAAGTCCATGATATTTCATAAATTAGAGAACCTGTTCCATTCTATCTTCATGACTATAGATAGTAGTCTAAACTAAAATATCTAGATTAGAGTTAATTTATTAATCCTATTACTATTATTGAAAATAAATAATATATGCAACTAGTACTGGTGGAACAATGATATCACCTTCCTGATAAAATCAATGTTAGGTGGAAAAAACAATAGTTTGAGAATACCACTGACTTTGTACAATACAGACCATTAATTCTTCACATGAGGGTCTCCATGTATAGAAACTGATGATTCCACATTTTAGAGAGAAAGATGAAGAAAAGTATGTGGACCTAATCAACACAACCAACTACTTTGAGAGAATATCCCCTAATAAGGACAACCATCATGCAACACCTGGATTTTCATTTCACCCATTTTCTATGGTTCTTTTTTTATCATGTTTTTTCTCTTCAGTTATGGGTGTGATATGTTTTATATTTTGTGGAGATTATTTGTATATTTTGAACATATTATTATTCATTATATATCCAATTAGATTTAAATAAAGGTTTTATTTTTGATCTCGTTATTATCCTACACACAATTGATTCATAGTTTGGTAAACCATGTGGATTAGTCGAAGAAACCATGCAGCTTAAGTGATGGTGGTATAGGCATGGAGTACTGTTTGAGCACGGTTTGTCAAAAATGAGGTAAGTATCCGGGTAGGTTATATTTCTAAACAGTGGAGTTTGGAATTCTTAGAACATAGTTTGGAAACTATATGGAAATATTGTTTGATTACCTAGTTGTATCCAGTAAGGGGAAAGTAGTTGGAAAATGGTTTGGTAAACTGTGTGGCCAGACAATGTGAACTTCATAGATCATAAAAATTATGATATTTATAAACTAACCGTATAAGATTTTATCCCCAAAACTACCCATTTGTTTCTCCCCCTTGTTCATACAACCCTAGGGTCGATCCTACTTAGTTATTCAAGCATCTTCATTCCCCTTTGTGTATATCTAAGGATGTCTTCATGGTCTTCGCTAGATTTTCAAGGTATTATCTTCTTCATTCCTCAATATTGCGATTTATTTCATTTGATCTTGAGATCTCTTCCCCCATGATCATTTGTATACGAGGATTACGTTTTACCTAAATTATATTGTTGTTTTTATTTGTTTGGGGTTCTTATTTGTTGATATTTTCTCTTGGAACCTTGTTGGTGTGTTTTTCTATCTGTGCTATTGTAGCGTTGTGAGGATGATGTATTATTCCCATTACAAATTCCATTAGATTTAATATTCATTGGTTTAATGATATTTATACCTCACTTATATTATGAATAATTATGTGGTACATTTGTAATATTTAATTGGTATAATAATTGTGGCATATATCTTATAGGAAAGTAAATGGCATTGTTTTGTTAAATATTTCACCCGTAGTGTTTGATAAAATTCATGGTCATGTGATTTTTGGATTGGTAAGAAATTATTGACTTTGAAATTGTTGTTGTGACATCTTGAGGGTGGGTTTGGGTTCCTCAACCGGATTTATATAATTTTTGGACTTGAAAATAGTGTCTATTTGTTTATTTAAAAATGAAATGGAATGTGATGATGATATATTTCTACTTTGGAATTTTGATGAAAGTGATTTTATTTTTCACATATAGTGAATTTATTTTAAATTGATTTTTTAAAATTACTAAGAAATAGAAAATGGTGTGTTAACAATACATTTTAATGACTGATTTAGTTATTTGAGAAATGATGGTTTTGTGAAGTGTGTTTGAGGCCCGTTTGGAATATTGGAAATATAGTGAATGTGTTTATTATAAAAACTCTCATGGGATAATTATCATTAATTATCTATATTAAATGGATGGTATTTCTTCATTGTGGAATCATCCTAATCCATTAATGTGAATGGTTGGGATATCCTCATTGTCGATTCCTTGTGACCTATTTACTTTGTGTGCAATTAGAGATCCCCGGTGTGGGCTCCTTTGAGATCTAAATATTTTTTGTAAGAGATTGATACATGGAGTGGTTTGTGTTGATGGATATTGGATAATATATTATATATGATATATGTTAATATGATTGGATTCTCGGTTTTCATTAGTTGGATCACCCCACTTCTATACTCAGGACATTTTAAACCTGGCCTAACTATTTAATTTTCTAAGAAAGATTGACGCACTATTTAGGTTATACTCTAGGTAGTGTCTCATTCCTATGGGACATATTTTTTAATTGTCTATATTAGATAGTTCCCCTTGGCCTATACTATGTGGGGTGTAGCAAATAATGTATGGATGTTTTGATTTCGTCGGTTGAGGCATGAATTCTAGAATGAGTAAACAAGTATTATTATTTTATGAATTATTCACAAGCCCCTAGGATTTCACCCATGCCTATTGTCACATAGTTTTTTATTGTGATGATGGATGTTATTTTAGGTGGGATTCCCCTGTATGATTAATTTCCATTTACCATATTATGTTATTATCATAGTTCTATAATGTGTGTTGTATTTCTTTGGAAGGTTATGAGTTGTATTTTTATGTTTAATGGAAGAATATTTTAATGTAGAATTGTTTTATTCCTTCTTGTGCCATTTTGAAATGAAATATTCACTATACTCTTGAAAATTTTAATGTTTCCATAATGGAAACGTATGTGGATATAGAATATAAAGTGTAAATGAATTGTGTTTAGAATTAATATGAAAATTTAGGAAATGTTATCTTTATATATTTTATTTCAAATAAGAAGTTGATGTCTCTTTTATTTTAATTTAAATGAATTTGGAATAACTAAAGAGTTTTAATACTCACCCCTATAGTTATTTATTATTTTATCCAATGGTGCAGGTTTCATCTTAGTTTTAATCATTATAGGTGATGGTTGGTTTTGGTGTTGGAGTGTGAGCCTCGAGGTAACATTAAAATGTTGTGGTCATTACATTCAGTATTGGATTTCTTGTCAACATGTTGTATTTTATGATTTTGGAAAAATATGTTCAAACCAAATAAATTACTAATATATATATATATAGTTTTCTTTTCTTATTTCCTATGTTTGTTTTACTTATTTATTATTGGATTAAATCATTCCCTTGATTATTCTGATGATTCCCAGAACTAGTTTTCATCCCTCAGGGATAGTGAACTCCCTTAGAGCCTTTACACGAATTAACTAGGGTTACCATTTCATGGTTTACACAGGTTGTTTTATGAAAAAATAATATCCATGTAGGATCCCATGGTGGACCAATCTTTCATAGTTACCTTTTTTTTTGGTGGAGGTCAAGGTAGATGTTTATGGACTATTTCAAATTGTGGTGAATGTGTGCGGGGTTGTCAGGCTAACCCCTTTTGGACCGAATCTTTAGATTCCAGGGGAATTGGTGTTTCTTTTCTGTTTATATGATTCTTGAGGTAGTTTTGTGTTTGGAAAAAGGAAAGGGAGTTGGGATAGTGATCCCTATGAGATCACATGGCCTAGGATTTCATGTGGATATGGGGATATATTCTTATAATCCTATTCATGGAGGTGGTGTGACTAGTCTATGGATTATAACCCCATGGCCCTATAACTAATAAATACTAGCTTACCCTTTTGAATTACAATGGGTCTTATTTTAATCTGAAAATTGTTTTGAGAAATCCTGTTTTGGAATTGTGGAAAAGGGATTTTTAAATTGTAATGTTTCGGTTTTTTGAAGACATAAAAATGAATTTTCTGAATCATTTTGAAGAAGGAATTAGAAAATGGATACTTATAAAATTATTTTCATTAAATTGGGTTGATTTCACAAAGATTGATTTTTTATAATAAAAACATTCAGTTTATCAATTTGTGTTTTTTTAATGAATAAAATTATAATAAAAACGGATTTTGGAAAAACAATTGAATGAGGGGAAACAAGTTTTTGATCAATTGTTTTATATGTAATGAGATTCATTGAGCAACGGTAATTTGTTTTGAAAGGAATGGATTCGATTTTTGAATGGGATCTATGTGATTTTATTTTTGAGAATGATAAATTATATTAATGTTTTCCATTTTAAAATTATTTATAAATTTTTGGTTAGTGATATTTGAAAATATTTTACAATTTTAAAATGATAATGATCTCTTTGGGCCCTTAATATTTTCTGTGGGTGCTCGCATCCATGGATATGTTTTAAAATTTGTTGGATAATGATGTGGGTGAATGAGTTCCTAATATCGAATGAGTAAATATGTTGGTGTATTGGATGAAAATTTTCTATGAGTGTGAAAATATTCTTAATTATATTGTTGAGTGTAAAAATCTTACATGTTTTTTTAGTATCAAACGAATTTTTAATTGATAAATTGTGGAGTTTTCAAAACTATTGTTTGTATGGATCATTCTCCCATTATTTTGGATATGTTTTTATTGGGTGTGTTCTCTTAGTATTTAGGCATGATGTTCGTGTTTTATTATGATTATGGATTCTTGATGGTGATTTAGTTAATAAGAGATATTTATAGGGCATCTAGAATCATTCTGGAAATATTTGAGATGGTTTCCATTTTTATTGATATTTATTCAATGTGAGTTTTGGTTATGAGTTGGTTTGGATCAACCTCTTGTATTTCTTATTTCACAGTGTTCACCTATAATGAGATTCGATGGATAATTTTAGTGCACCAATAAGTGATTCTACATTCGCAAAATTTCTATTTGACAACGCTACAGATCTCATTCTTCAGTTTTGAAATTTAAATCTAACTATTAATTATGTTCATGAGGATCCTCTGAAAGAAGAAGAGTGAATGTATGGAATTGAAAGTAACTTCAACCACATAGAGTTTCCAGAGTCATTCAATGTAATGTTTTATACCATTATGCTTGTAGAACCAACATGGAATTGGTGGATGTCAGTGTCTATGAAATAGGCTTCTGATGATCTTACTTGGGACATATTTAAGGATTCATTCATCTGGATGTATTTCTTTGAGATGGTAAAATTGAGGATAGGGATAGAAATGTGATGTTTGTAGTAAATTGATGGTACAATATTGGACTACTTCTGCGATTTTATGTATCTTATCCCTTACACTCTAGAGTGGGTCACAAACGATCCCTCAAAGACTTGATGTTTTGAGTTTGGGATTTGTTATTATATATAATCAAAGGTATAACAGATAAACAAAAACACTTTTTCCTACATGGTATTGAATGATATTAATCTTGGAGATGTTATGGTATGGGTTCTTGAGTTAGTCATCCATTCTTTATTCCCTTTAAGTAGTGAGGGTAATTAAAATGTTGATGTGGGGAAGTGGTTAGAAGCTATGGATTTGGTCATGGAATTAAAAGGCCTTGAGATCATTTTTTATATTTTTATGGTTGTGGAATCATGGTGTTCCAAAGGTGTGGAAAGATTGATCATAAAAAATATTCATGTATGAGCACACCAAAGACCAGTAATGGTTGTGGGATACTAGGCCACTTTAAAAAATTTTGATAAGATGTTATTAGGATGTGACATTGAACCAGTTCACAAAAGTAGGGTGTTGTTTTGGATAAGTTTTAAGCCTATTTATATTGAACAGTTTTTTTTGTTGTGGTGGTTATCATGGTGGTATTCTATTTTTTTTGATATGTGAGTGGATATTGAGCATCTATTGACAACCCCTATATTATTTATTGAATGTTATTTTTATTGGAAATTATGAATCGTTCCATTATAAGAGGAGGTGTGTTCTTAGTGTGCCTTGTTTGGGAAAAGCGAGTTCATGAAATGCTATGAAATTTTAGATATGCCTGATGTACTGTGTCCTAATTTAGAACCATTATCTCTTAGTTATGTTGTAGCACATGATTTAAACAATAGGTATCCAGTTATAGGCCTCAGTGTGAAGATTTTCATGTAGTCAACAATCACCAGGTGTGTGGGGTACATTGGTTCAAATATTGTCCCCAACGTTAGGGTGAGATAGATTAAATATTCTTGTTGAGATTCACAGTGCTTTTGTGAGTTATCCCTTGTCGTGTAATATTTTTTAGACTAATTGTCATGCATTTCCCTATTATTTTTAATTTGTGTATATGAGTCACTAATTGTTCCCCTTGAGAGGTTAGCCATGTGGGGTGATGCTCTTTCATTTCCATCCACCTCTTCCCCTTATACTGGATTTGTTTTGGCCCATATGGGGGAATTTCTCTACATGGTTCTAATGGATGGGATACCCAGAATGGTCACATTTAGATTTATACAATGAAAATCAATGGTGGTTGTTTTATAATTTTTGGGAGTCTATTCTGCCCTCGTGTTTTAATGATTCAATTTGGTCCTGGTTCTAGTTAGGATCAGTTACTGGTGTTACCTTAGAAGGGTGTTTAATTGTTCATAGTTATCTAATTTTTGAGTATCCTTTTATCTCGGATAAACATTGGGATTTATGGAGTGTTCCCAATGGTTTTGTTCGAATATTGGTTTTATATGTTGTGTCTTAAATTTCTTATTATTTTTTGGGATGTTGTTTTGTTTTTGGAAATTGGTGTAACATTCATTTGTATGGGGTTGAGATATTCATGGCTTAAGAGGGAGGATCCCATGGTTATGAAATCTATAATCATTGATAAATAAAATAGCATATGTAGTAGCTTCTCAGGGATGGAAAGTGTTAATTATTCTGGGAATTATCACACATTGATTTTTCTTTTCACCCTTTGTTTCAGTTAATTTTTTGGATATCTTTTTTTCAAGAGATCCGAGTGTGACATTTTGTAAATTTTTTGATTATTTTTTTATGTTTCGTCACCATGTGTATTATTTAGTGAGCTCCTGGGTTTTAGAGAGATGTTGTGTTTTTGAGCTTCAATGTAGCCTCCACAGGGTTTGGTAAACCGTGTGGATTGGCCTAGGAAATCATGCTATGTAAGTGGTGGTGAATGAGGCATGATCCACAGTTTTTGCATAGTTTTCCAAACCATGCGACAAGTATGAAATGAGGTTATATTTATAGATTGTGGAATTAGACATTGTTTTTTCATGATTTGGAAACTATGCCGCCATCCCATATTAGTGATCATGTTTGTCTAGTAAGGGAAGAATGATTGGAACACATTTTGGTGAACCCTATGTACTAACATAGTGAGATGCTCGAATCATAAAAATAATGAAATTCATAAACTACCCATACGGTATTTTATCCCAAATCTTCCAATTCACCCATCCTATAGTTTTTACGACACAATGGGGATCCTCCTTACTTCTTCAAGCTTCCTCCATCTTTCCTTGGTGTAGCTCTATTTATTTCTTCATGGTTTATTCAATATTTTTCAAGGTGCTCTTATATTATCTCCTATATCTTCTTCTTCCATTAATTTTCTCTGAAGTTGTCTTTCTCCCATGGTCATGTGGATTAATGGTTCAGGTTTCTATTGATTTATGTTGGGGTTTTTGTTTTTTAGGTTTCCTCTTGGTAGATATTGTCTTTTGGAAACTTCTTGTGGTGTTTTTTTGGGTCTGCGTTGTAGAAGCATCATGAGGTTGTGGTAGGTTTCTCTTTTCACATGACCTTAAATTTAATGATCATTTGTTTCATGATTTTTGAAACTCCATTGTATAAAAAATAATGATGTCTAATCAATAGAAATATTTATTTGGTATTCAAAATTATGACATCTTTTTTATTATAATGTAAATGGAATAGTTTTTTAAAAAAATTGCACACCAAGTGTTTTATAAAATTACCAGTTGGATTTAAAAAGAGATTTCAAGATTTCTATACTTGGATTAACTTTCTAAATGTTTTCTTCATAATTATAGTTTATTTATTTTCCCTAAATATATTTATAAATTATTTATTCTTGAAAATGTTGTGTTTTTAAAAAAAAAATGAAATGGAATGTGACGATGATATGATGCCCATTTGGAATTTTGATGAATGTTATTCCATTTTTCACACATGGTGAATGTGTTAAAAATATATTTTGTAAAATGGGGTCTTTACTATATCTTTCAATGGTGGATAAGGATCATTGAGAAATGAATATTTTGTGAACTATTATTGTGTCCTATTTGGAAAATTGTGAAAATTGTGAAAGGGTTTTTTATAAAAAGTATCTGTGGGTAATTATATATCCTTATTTAAATTAAATAGATGGGATTAAATAATTTTTGAAACCTTATGATCCAATTATGTGAATGGATGGGACATCCTCTATGTGGAGTCCTCGTGACCAATTTACTTGATGTAGAGTGGGAGATCCTCAGGGTGGACTCCATTAAGATCTATAAATTGTATGAAAATAGATTGATCTTAGGTGTGGATAAGGTTGATACCTATTGTGTAAAATATTATATAAGATATATGTGAATTTTATTGGCTGCTCTAATATAATCGGTTGGATCCCCCATTTTAAATAATGTTGACATGGAGAACTCAATATATCTAATGATTTTTTATGAATTATTGATGCACTAGTTAGGTTACGCACAAGCTAGTGGCCCATTGTAGGGGGATATATTCTATTATTATTTCTATGGGATTGTTCCCCTTAGTCTATACAATGTGGGGTGTGGCTGATAATGTGGGGGAATTTTGATATCATCGAGTGAGGCATGCCTTTTGGGATGATTAAACAAGTATTATTATGTACTATGTTATTCAAGGACTCGTATGATTTCTCTCATGTCTAATAGAACTTCATTTCATATAGTGATAATTGATATGATTGTTGGTTATAACCCTTGAATGATTATTTTCCATTTTCCATTTTATGTGATCATTGTAGTCCTCTCATGTGTGGTGTATTTATTAGGAAAGTTATGAGATGAATTCAAATTTTTGTAAAAAATGTCTTAATGTAGTAATGTTTTATACTCTCTTATGCCATTTTGAATTGAATGATTTAATTTAATTTTGAAATTGATAATGTTTCTTTAAAGAAAACAAATCTAGATTTGGAATAGAAAAGGGCAGTGACCTATGTTTGGATTTAATGTGAAAATTGTGTAAACGCTTACATTTATATATTGTATTTCAAACATGAAGTTGATTTTCCCTTATTTTAATGGATGTGAATTGGAAATAGATTGTTCAAGAATTCCTAAAGAGTTTTAATATACCAAAATATCATTTATTCTTATTCTTATCCTTTGGTGAATGTATCAGCTAGGTTTTGATCTCCGTGGGTCATGGTTGGTTTTAGTATTAGAGAGTGACCCTTTTGGTCACATGGAGATATTGTGTTCATTAGGTTCAGTATTTTTTTTTCAATTTGTTATATTTAATTAATTTTTTAAAATCAGTTTAGACTGAATAAATTAATTATAGTTATATATTTGGGTGATTTTGATTATTTTCACAATTTTGTATATTTATTTATTATTGGTGGAAATCATTCCCTTGTTCATTCTGATTACTCCAGATAAAAGTTACCAGCCTTTAGGGACTAGGAATCCCCTTAATGTCTTTCCACGCATCTGTTTGGGTGACTAGTTCAGGGTTGGCTATGGTTGGTTTGTGAAACAACACCTTCAATGTATAATTATGGTAGACCAAAAAAATTCAAATATGATTCCCCATTAGTTTAGGGGATTCCCAGGAGGGATCCAATTATCCATTGTTACTCGCATTATTCAACTCGAACCCACCAGTCGCCAGCTGAGGGTACCACCTAACACATTGCAGCCATTGACACCCACAAATAGGAATCAAGGAAGACACATTATATGAGGAAGACATTGGATAATTGTGAGTGGGATCATATCCCCACTCCAACATAGGATGTCTGCCAGTATGTTCAAGTAGTAACTAGTGGGCAGGTTCCCATCCCAGTTCACTCTGAACATTTTTATGGTCATATTAATGTAGTAGGAATGGGGGATGCCCTTATCCCTTCCAAATGTATGAAGTCCAACATCATATTCTGGTGGAACAAAGTAGAAAATAATAGGATCATAACCCTTGTTCAATTGAATATAGCTTCCAGTACATTTTCAAGATTGAAATTTGGAGAGAATTTATCCAAGAACACACATTGTAAAAATTCAAATACAAGTTAAGAAGAGCTTTAAAAATATTAAAAAATATTATGGATCTAGTACAAATATAGGGACATGTGACTATTCTTATCCATACAGTCAGGGAAGCTCAACACTATTATCTATATAAACAAGTTGTTTCACTAGGGAAATCATACATTCATGCTCCCATCTGGGATGATTGTCAACATATTCTAGTGAAGGATGAGGTGGTGGACTGAGATCATATTCTTTTTACAACTTTGGCTCACTAGGTGAAAGTTGAGCATGCCTCTGCATAGAGAATCCTGTAACACCATAACATCAAATTGTACTTCATTTTATCCTTTTATTTGTATTTGGCCTTTTCTTCAAGTATCGAGTTGAGTGCTGGTTTATATTTTATTAGGTTTGATAATTTTGGTTGGTTCCAGACCATTTAATTGGAACCGCACAGTTAGCAATAACTGTGTGGCTGAACTAGGTGACAGTACAACTACCCAATACATAAAATAAATACTTTTTTCGAAAATAAAATAAGATATATGATTAATCTATATTAATAATAATAATATTATGTAGATATTATTATCATTATTATAATTAAAATTGTTATTAATATTATTACAATTAACATTGATATTCATATTATTATTATTAAATCGTAATTAATATACATATTATTTAAAATAATAATAATATTATTATTATTATTATTATTATTATGTTTACTATTATTATAGTATATTTTATTATTATTGGCATGTTCTATTAATTATTATTAAGAGTATTTTAAATTTTGGGTTTTAGTTTTATTTTCCCACTTTTTTACCCTAGGGAATGGCCATCCATTTTCTCTTCCCCTTCATGAAGTACATCCCCCATTATACCCCTCCTTTGTTACCTACCCCATGCACACACCACCTCCCATAATGGTTCTCAAGGCACCCTCCTCTTCTACGCTTCTCCCTTACATTGTTGGAACCTCAACTCTGGGAACACCTCCTATGGTCATCTCCTACCTGTCTGGTGTGGCCTACTCTGGTGTGACCCCCTGTCCAGTGTGACCACCTCTGGCACAACCCCCCTACTCTGGCATGACCCCTTATCTTGCATCGACACTCTCCTAATCTGATTTTATTATATTTTAGTTTTATTGGCGTGTTCATATTTGCTATAACCAAATGGTTTGGGTATGATTTGTGATTTTTCTCAATGTTTAGGATGTGAAAATGGTTCATTGTGGTGTAATCTTCCTCCCCTAGGAGTTTCATCACAATAAGAACAATTTTAGGTAGGTTACCTCATGTATTGGATTTAGATTTAAGATCGCATTATTTATTTTTGTTTTACATGATTTATTTAATTTTCTATTCCTATTTGGGAATGCTAAATTGAGTTTGATAAATGATTCATGGTGTTTTCCATTTTTATTAATGCCTTTAGTTGACATTTAAAGTGAAATAAGAAATGTCAAGCATTCTAAAAGTGTTGAATTCATTATTTAAATTAAATTCATATGTTTTGAAATGGTCTGACCCCGTTTGGGATAGGAAATAAATTGAACGGTTTCATTCCCCCATTTTGTGATATATTTAAAAAATGAATTGATTTATTCAAAGGGTTCTTTAAATGTATTTGTTTATAATTTATTTTAGAAAATATTTTTGGAATATATTTTTAAATGGTTTTGGAAATTCCAATTATAAAAAAGTTATTTTGACATTGAGTTTTGATTTTATAAAATTTCCTTATATATATATAGACATAAACATGTACATTGGATGTGTCTAAAAATATAAACAAGTATACACACACACACAAAGGGAGATATATATATATATATAATCTATATATAAAAATTCAAATGATAATATTCGAATTTGTGCGACAGGATATATATATATATATGTGTGTGTGTGTGTGTGTGTGTGTGTGTGTGTGTATGAGTATTACTAGAAAATATAGTTTTTATCTATTGTCCTCAAAAATGTATTTAAAAGGACTATTTGGAACCTCTCACTTTAAAATAGTTTTTCCTTAAACAATTATATCTTGAACTGTATATTGGTTTCTAAATAATATTGGTTCTTTTGTTTTGAATTAATTTTATTTTAGGTATTTATGGTGTTTTGGATTCCTAGCGATTTATCGTAGGGATTTGCAGTCGGTCTCAAAGGCGCACAAATATATTTCCTGGTATTGATACATATAAATATATATGTCTCTTATGGTCATTTTCCCCCATGGCTCAGTGAACATGTTCATTAGTTTAAGGATATATATTTATATATATAGAAATATGTGTATGCAAACCGGCTACTTCTTGGGTAAGAAAGCTTTCTCTTATCCATCCTTTGAGGTTTGATATCCCACACACTTTCCTTTTTAATTTATGCTGTATTAGTTTCTTTATTTTAAAACCCTATTTGATTTATAAATATCAATATATGATCCTTGTATTAGATATCATGGAGTGAAAATAGTTTTTTAATCATTGTTTTGTAATAAATAGATTTGTCTTAGTAAGTAGAGCACACTACGTGCCTAGTTAAATGCCTGGTTCAATTTTGTGAATATATTACCGTAAGTACCCGACCCCAGTTTCTCAGAGTCTGTTCCTTATTTTCACGAACCAACCTGGGTCAACCCTAAACTGGTCACACAAGCCGGTCCGCGACATGACCCGAGAGGCATTCCCGATCCTCCCGGGATGGCGACAAGCACCAGGGCATCAACAGGGAGCAAGGGGGAATGATTTCACCCAATAAAAATAAATAGAGAAGCGTAATGAAATAAAACATGAAGTAAATAAATGACACTGAAAAGAAAGAGCAGCCAACAAAACACACTAACCTGGTCTCGACCAAAAACTCCTCTCGACTCCGAGAGTCGCTCACCAGACCACAACAAACTCTCGCCCACGGCGAGCAAGCTCGAGCCAGCCTACAGCAAAACTAAAAATAGGAAAACACTATAGGCATGATTATTAAAACTCAGTAGGCGTTCCCAACAAACTATTCCCAATGCACTACCTTTAAATGAAGAATTTACCAATTACAGGTTTGAACTAAATATACAAAAATATTGGTTTTCACACACACACACACTTTAATTTCTAAAACAAGTATCAGTCCATTGCCCTTTTTAATTTGAAAACAAGTTTAATGTCTGAATGGATTATGTATATTTCTTTCTAAAACATTTTCTGTGAACCATTTAGAAGACCAAACTTCAGTTGTTAGCCAAAATTGGGAAATTACACATAATACACAACACACACCAAGGGTAATGGAAAAAGTGGCACACATGGGCCAGCAACCAAACTAGACCTCTCAATCTTTTGCCACATACAAATAAACACTAATGGAAACATGGGTCGAACCTAGGAGATCGTGAAAAATCCATAACGTACTATACATCTAACTCTTCCTGAAGGCATGCCCTAACTCGATGACGTCATAACGCCCTAACGCCCAGAATAGCCCTGCATGGCCTAACCGAGGGGCCCAATCCCCATAACAGCAATAACTTTGTATTCCACTGCTATGGGGCCACTAGCCAGTGTGTAATCTAAACTAGTGCAGCAATCGTTCTCAGAAGATTGACTCACTATGCCAGGTTCCCATGTCAACACATGCAATACACATGGGTGCGTCCACAACGTAAATCAAATAGTCATGATGCACAAACATCACATACAGCTCACACAATCAACGCACACCAAAAGTCACCCCTAAGTGGGTTTTCCAAAATAATTTATTTTATAAACTTCCAAACGGGCCTTCACCAATTTTAAAGAAAAACATCGTTTCTAAAGGAAACCTGAAACACTTTTTCAGAAGAAATAATTTATCTTTAAAACCATAACCACATTTGAAATTCCGTAAATTATGTTTAAAGTCCAAATTGTCATTCTTTCACTACTGGGTGTCTGCTCCCCAAGAAAATATTTCAAGAGTTCAGTATAAAATAAACACCTCTTTTTTACAACAAATAATCATTTAAAAATTAATTATCTTATATTATTTTGTATTTATTAAAATTAATAAAACATCAAGAAATTAATAAATTTTAAATTTAAAAGTGAGTGCAGTGGGGGACCTACCTTGACTCGTAGTTCAGTTACGACGATGAAGTGGCGCGTCTCACACTCGCGCACAAGTACGCGCAAGCCGACGACTACAATACCGCGGAAAAATGTAGAAAAAGTGTTTCAACACCCGCAAAGAGAAATAAAAACAAAAACTCACAATAAACCAACGAAGAAGCAGCACAAACATTACCTCGGCGTGGGGTCGGCCTTGAGCAACAGGGTCGCACGAAAGGGTGAATGGTTGGGCGCGGTGCTCCCGTGCACTGGAAAGGTCACCGAAGTCATCAACGGCGGCGTAAAGACTTGGGAGGCTGATGACAGTCCTGGTCGAAGCAGCTAGGGGGTTGCAATGCGTCGCCCGATGATCGAGGGACGGCAAAGGGGTCCTGCGACGGTCGGAAGGCAGCAACACGCACTAGGAAGGAGGATCGCAGGCCGGGAGAACGTGCACGTCGCACCAATGAGGTCTGGCTAGATAGCAAGTGAAAAGCGAGGCGCGCCAGAGGTTGCGCAAGCAAGGGGGAGTCGGTCGCGAGGCTGGTGAGGGGCCTGGCCAGCAGGGAGGGCGCGTGACGGTAAGAGGCGGGGTGTGCGACACTGTGCAGGGCAGGCCGAAGGGTGAGGATGAGCTGGACAGAGGCTCGACCAGAGTTGTGCGCACACCGGGCAGAAGGAGAGGATAACGATTGTGGCGGGTGCTGCTGGTGGTGCGTGGGCGTAGGCTGTGTGAATTGGACGGAAACACCCTGATATGCAAGGGTGCACCGACGGAAGAGGAGAGCGGATGAGGGGAGCCGGGGTCGCCGCTGGTGCTGGACAAAAGGGTTGCTAGAATGCAGAGTTCAGTAGCGCTGGGAAGAAGGGATGTGGCAGCTGCTGGGCGCGGGGGCAGGGGGGTCCGGTGGGGTGAGGTCCAACAGGGTGCTGCTGAGGGAGAACCTAAGAAAAGGGTGCTGCAGTGGGGTTCGCGTGGCTGGGTCGATCAGGGGAAGGAGCGGCGTTGTGCAGGGCGGAGGCTGGCCCGCATGCAGGTGGTTCACCGGGCGGAGCAGGGTGACATCGCAGGGTAGCAAGGAGGAGACCGTGGGGGTGGTGGGCTGCCGGTGGCGCGGGTCAGGAGATCTACATGTGGCATGCGAGAGTGCAGTGTGGGGGACAGAGGGAACGGGGGCACTGGGTGCGTGTCGGCCGAAGGCAGCAGGATGGGGCACTGTGCAGCGGTGTAGTGCGGCGGACAAGAGGAAGGAGAAGTCTGCAGGAGGAAGGAGAAAAGAAAAAAAGAAAAAAAGAACAAGGAGACAGCCACGTGGAAGAAGGGGAAACAAAGAAAAAGAACGAAAAAAGAAAAAGAAGAAAACAAAAAAAAATAAAGTAATAAAATAAAAAAATAAAAAGAATAATAATATTATCATTATTATTAATAATAAATTTAATCTATATTAACAATATTAATATTAATATCAATAATAATAATAGTATTTATATTAATAATAATAATAATAACCTTAATTTTAACAAATATAATAATTAAAATTCATAACTGTAACCGCAATAAAATATAAAACTTATTCATTTTAAATATTTCTGAAGAGCGAAAGACAGTGTCGTTGTCTAGGCGAAGCCGCGTTGGGTTTCAGAAATGCGCTCCACCCGTGCGATCCATGACGTCAATTCCAAAAACACGCATTTTCGATAAAACATAAAAATTGTTGTTCGGTGTTCAACCCGAACCTCGACAAAAATTTTTAAAACTAAGAAAATAATAAAATAAAATAGAAATTACGGAAAGGTTGGGGCATGAAAATTCTCCCCACCATAATGCTTCCCGTCCCCGGGAAGCCATAACAAGACCTAGAGCCAAGAAGAAACTTTGTAAGTGTCACTCACCCTGAAAAGTGTAAGCACCTCCAGTTGCTCGATCCACACAAACAGCAAACTCGCATAACGTGCAACTTATCCTAAAAACATGAACAATTTAAATGCCAGCAAAAAGAAACCTGAAATGAAACTCTAATACTGACACGGGGAGGCCCGAACAGACTCCCCACCATAGGAGACAATCCAACTGAACTCAATGAGACCTACGATGGGTCTCCCTACCATAAGGACTGATGAGGCTAACCGAGCTTGAATATTTTCCAGACAGTCCAAAAACCCCTCACCATGAGGGGGAGAAGGGAAGGTCCCTACGGGTAGAGCATTAAAACTACCGTCACCGTCACTCCAACGATGTCACACCCTCTGAAGAACACAAACCATACCACAGTAATGATGAAGATTAAACCAAGGCCCTTTATAACCGCTGGGGTTCACCTGACTACGCGCCAGCTTCACTCCGGGACCTATGGCTGGAGCTCTGATGATTGAATCATCTCCTGCCTCGCAGTCAGGCTTAAAAAATTCCCAATCATAACACACAAACAAGAATTTTACCAAACACACATCCATTAGAACAATGGTTTCAAAGAGGATCAGCCACAACCATTCTTACAACTGAAAGAAAAGAAACACCACACAACGGTACAGGTGACGACTACTACATCCAAGAAACACTATAAAGAGAAAACCCCAAAATGATCTCCAAACACCATCCTACTCCTGCGGACGGGCTGAGGTGACCTTCAACGAGCTATGTATGTCATTAGCATGCTTCTTGAAAACACCTCAACAGAACCGTTGTAAGTGGCCCAGACGTCCACAGGTGTGGCAGGGTTTCAGAGCATTCGGGCACATCGACCTCTTGTGCCCCCCGCTTACCGCACTGGTGACAGATCAAGGCATTGTGTTGTGAGGAAGACGACTGAAGGTCTGAAGGCCTCTTGATTCCTCTACTAGTTCCACCACCATCATGTCGCTTCCCATTCTTCTTATCGTTATCTTCTGCACTACATCCTAATGTCGGAGGAGGATTAGTCACCTCATTTCCTCCTGCTAACTCAGCTTCGACGTGGAATGCTTGTCTCACCACATCAGGGAAAGTGATCACGTTGAATTCTCCCACCTTCGACTGCAGCTCAGGATGTAATCCAATCTCAAAATGCCGAGCTTTCACGGGTTCATTTCCAACATACCCCGGTTCATACGGAGCCAGGTCCAGGAAACGACGAAAGAATTCCAACTCCCAAGTGAGATATTTCTGAGGTTTATTTCGAGACACGGACTTCCACCATTTCCAGGTTGGACCTTCAAGAATTAAGGTAGCCAACTTCACCTTTAACGACTCAGGTAACCCAATGAAACTGAACTTCCTCTCAATCTTCTGTAACCACTCCTCTGCCTCAAGAGGATCTGTCTGCCCATAAAAGAGGGGAGGGTTCAACTTCTGAAACATGAGGATGTATTCCTTGGGATGATCAACTGGAGGATTTTCTAAGGATGCACCACCTGAAGTTGCACCTTGGGCATCCATCGAACCTTCGTGGGGGCGAACACTAAGGAATAAGAAAACATGAAGATGGGTCAAACATGGTCATTGTCATTTCAAATACCAAAATAACACTTTTCACAACGATTTTTTTTTGAAATAAGGAAAATCCAGACGATTCACTAGAGGGAAACTAGTGATGATGGGTGACTCGATCATATGGTTAGCGGCCATACGCCAGTCGCACCACCATAACTGAGAGCATTCTAGGGTAAAGTCTCCAGCTCCACATGGCTTTCCAGACCATGCGAGCTCACGGAGGTCACCTGCCCAACTCTCATTTCATTTCCCAATATCCAACAAACCATAAGAATCAAAAGACATCAACAACCCAAACATCTCATGGTAACCCGAGGTTCAGAACAAGCAAGGGTTCATGACATCCTTCTCATCTGTATGCCTCGAGTCCCGATAACCATACTCCTTCTACCATGAAAACCCCAGATAGCAATGGGCACTCTGAAAAACAAGGTCCGCTCAGGAGACAACTTGGCTCTGATACCATTTTGTCACGAACCAACCTGGGTCAACCCTAAACTCGTCACATGAGCCGGTCCGCGACATGACCTGAGAGGCGTTCCCGATCCTCTTGGGCTAGCGACAAGCACCAGGGCATCAACAGGGAGAAAGTGGGAATGATTTCACCAAATAAAAATAAATAGAGCAGCGGAAAGAAATAAAACATGAAGTAAAGAAATGACACTGAAAAGAAAGAGCAGCCAACATAACACACTAACCTGGTCTCCACCAAAAACTCCTCGCGACTCCGAGAGTCGCTCACCAGACCACAACAAACTCTTGCCCACAGTGAGCAAGCTCGAGCCAGCCTGCAACAAAACTAAAAACAGGAAAACACTATAGGCCTGAGTATTAAAACTCAGTAGGCGTGCCCAACAAACTATTCTCAATGCACAACCTTTAAATGAAGAATTTAGCAATTACAGGTTTGAACTAAATATAAAAAAATATTGGTTTTCGCACACACACACACACTTTAATTTCTAAAACAAGTATCTGTCCATTGCCCTTTTTAATTTGAAAACAAGTTTAATGTCTGAAAGGATTATGTATATTTCTTTTTAAAACATTTTCGGTGGACCATTTAGAAGACCAAACTTCAGTTGTTAGCCAAAATGGGGAAACCACACATAATACACAACACACACCAAGGGAAATGGAAAAAGTGGCACACATGGGCCAGCAGCCAAACTAGACCTCTCAATCGTTTTCCACATACAAATAAACACTAAAGGAAACATGGGTCGAACCTAAGAGATCGTGAACAATCCAGAACATACAATACATCTGACTCATCCTGAAGGCATGCCCTAACTCGATGACGTCATAACGCCCTAACGCCCGGCATATCCATGCATGGCCTAACCGAGGGGTCCAATCCCCATAGCAGCAATAACTCAGTATTCCCCTACTATGGGGCCACTAGCCAGTGCGTAATCTAAACTAGTGCAGCAATCGTTCTCAGAAGATTCACTCACTATTCTAGGTACCCATGTCAACACATGCAATACACAGGGGTGCGTCCACAACGTAAATCAAACAGTCACGATGCACAAACATCACATACAACTCGCACAATCAACGCACACCAAAAGTCACCCCTGAGTGGGTTTTCCAAAATAATTTATTTTATAAAGTGCCAAACGGGCCTTCACCAATTTTAAAGAAAACCTCGTTTCTCATGAAAACCCGAAACAGTTGTTTAGAAGAAATAATTTATCTTTAAATCCAGAGCCACATTTTAAATTCCGTAAATTATGTTTAAAGGCCAAACTGGCATTCTTTCACTACTTGGTGCCTGCTCGCCAAGAAAATATTTCAATAGTTCTGTATAAAATAAACGGCTCTTTTTTACAAAAAATAATCATTTAAAAATTAATTATCTTATATTATTTTCTATTTATTAAAATTAATAAAAAATCATGCAATTAATAAATTCTAAATTTAAAAGTGAGTGTTGTGGGGGACCTACCTCGACTCGCAGTTCGATTACGATGATGACGCGGCGCGTCTCACACTCGCACACAAGTACGCCCATGCCGACAACTATAGTACCACGGAAAAATGTCGCCAAAGTGCTGCAACACCCGCAAAGATAAATAAAAACACAAACTCACAATAAACCAACGAAGATGCAGCAGAAACATTACCTCGACGTGTGGCCGGCCTTGAGCAACAGGGTCGCACGAAAGGGTGAGTGGTCGGGCGCGGTGTTGCGGTGCACTGGAAAGGTCACTGACATCATCAACGACGGCGCACAGACTTCGGCGGCTGACGGCAGTCCTGGTCTAAGCAGCTAGGGGGATGCGATGCGTCGCCCGATGATCGAGGGACGACAAAGGGGTCGTGCGACGGTCGGAAGGCAGCGACACACACTGTAAAGGAGGATCGCAGGCCGGGAGAACCTGCACGTCCCACCGACAGGGGCTGGCCAGATAGCAGGTGAGAAGCGGGGCACGCCAGAGGGTGTGCAAGCAAGGGGGAGTCGGCAGCGAGGCTGGTGAGGGGCCTGGCCAGCAGGGAGGGCGCGTGACGGCAAGAGGAGGGGTGTGCGACACTATGCAAGGAAGACAGAAGGGTGAGGATGAGGTGGACAGAGGCTCGACCAGAGTTGTGCGCACACCGGGCAGAAGGAGAGGATAACGGTTGTGGCTGGCGCTGCTGGTGGTGCACGGGCGGAGGCTGTGTGAATTGGACGGAAACAGCCTGCTATGCAAGGGCGCACTGGCGGAAGAGGAGAGCGGACGAGGGGAGCCAGGGTCGCCGCTGGTGCCGGACAGGAGGGTGGCTAGAATGTGGAGTTCAGCGGGGCTGGGAAGAAGGGATGTGGCAGCTGTTGGGCGCGGGGGCAGGGGGGTCCGGTGGGGCGAGGTCCAGCAGGGTGATGCTGAGGGAGAACCTAAGAACAGGGGGCTATAGGGGGGTTCCCGCGGCTGGGTCGAGCAGGGGAAAGAGCGGAGTTGTGCAGGGCGGAGGCTGGGCCGCATGCAGGTGGTTCGCCGGGCGGAGTAGGGTGCCGTCGCAGGGTAGCAAGGCGGAAGCCATGCTGGTGGCGGACTACTGGTGGCACGGGTCAGGAGAGCCGCGGGTGGCGTGTGGCGGTGTAGTGCGGCGGATGGAGGGAACGGGGGCACTGGGTGCGTGTTGGCCGAAGGCAGCAGGACGAGGCACTGTACAGCGGTGTAGTGCGGTAGACAAGAGGAAGGAGAAGTCTGCGGGAGGATGGAGAAAAGAAAAAAAGAAAAAAAATAACAAGGAGACAACCACGTGGATGAAGGGGAAACAAAGAAAAAGAAAAAAAACAGAAGAAGAAAAAAAATAAAGTAATAAAATAAAAAAACAAAAAGAATAATAATATTATCATTATTATTAATAATAAATTTAATCTATATTAACAATATTAATATTAATATCAACAATAATAATAATATATATATTAATAATAACAATAATAATAACCTTAATTTTAACAAATATAATAAGTAAAATTAATAACCGTAACCGCAATAAAATATAAACTTTAATCATTTTAAATTTTTCTGAAGATTGAAAGACAGTGTCGTTGTCTAGACGAAGCCACGCGGGGTTTCAGAAACGCGCTCCACCCATGCGCTCCATGACGTCCATTCCAAAAACACGCATTTTCGATAAAACATAAAAAAATTTGTTCGGTGTTCAACCCGAACCTCGACAGAAATTTTTAAAACCAAGAAAATAATAAAATAAAATAGATATTATGGAAAGGTCGGGGCGTGACACTTATTTTATCACATTGGAATATAAAAAAGTAATATGCATCTCAATGTAATGAGTTTTTTAGTAATATTGGAAAAAAATACATACATAAGTTCTACATTACAACATGAAAATAAAAACAACATAGAACTTCATTAGACAACATCCATAACTCATGTTATTTCAGAAAGTCAATCATAATAAAATTCATCATAACCTAAGAAAATTAAACATATTAAAGAGGTGATATCAAATGATTAGTAAGGGTATACAATACATTGGAAGATATATAAACATTAGGCATGTTGAATAACTAAAAACATATGCCTTTAAAACATAATATACTTGAACACGTGATGAGAGGAATATGAGTAGAGTAAATAAAGACATAATTAAACATAATTATGTGTATTATACTAGTTTAATAACAACATGAACCATCAATACTATTTTTATAATGAGGGAATGCATATTTTTTGACATCGTAACCATATTTTCAAGGTCGTGTTCCAACACCATGAATAATCATTTTGTCAAGGCCTTATGCTAAGACTGTAATTTGTCTCATGAGCCCTACCAATGCACCAAGGTATATAATGGGACCCACCCAACACATACAGTTTTCAATGCATTCCACATATAAAGACGAATAAATATAAACAACATATACCTTCATATTTAATCTAATATATGAAATTTAAATAACATTCCCCTAACATTAAGCATAAACACTAACCATTTTGGTTAATTTGGTGAATGATTTTAAGATAAAACATCCACAGAAAAAAAATAATCATAAACCATTAAATTAAATATTGTAGATGATACCATGATATATTAATCCCATTAATAGATAAGAATCAACATGAGAGTTTAAATAGATTATGACACTCTTATAAAATCATCGGGTAATTCTTGAGATAAATACTCTTTTATTTGGAAAAAAAGAGTTTGTTTTGGAAAACTATTTGTCTAAAACCAGAACTGAAGTAAGCTTATATTTAAATAATAAAATGAGTTTTTTAGAATGTTAATTTTTTCTAAAAATAGATTATATAGTTCACTTGAAAATTGTTAAGAATTTGGGAAATTCCCTTGAATCGGTCATGTATATTTGAAATAATTTTCAAAGATCCTTTAAAAAATTGTATCCCTACATTAAATAAGGAATCGTTATGCATGGAAAAAATTTATAGGATACTCAAACCGAATTTATAGGAATATACATTAATACATAAAATCTTCATTGAGGTATGTAGAAATAAAAGTATCCCGAATGAAAATGGAGGTTCAGGTGAAAAACCCTTACCGTAAGTACAATTGTGTTCTGCTCTCGAAAAAAGGTCCTAAAATATAAAATTAGACGTATTAATAAATTATTTCAGAACCTTTTTTTAAGAACCCAGGTTTTGATACGAAGGACTTTGGAATATTCTTGATGATATTCCGGCGCAGCGCCTTCAGAGGGCGTGCGATTCCGAGCCCCGGAGTGGCCGGAATTAAATTTTCAGTGCGTTCACACTAGAAACGCTAAATAAATGGGATAACTCCTAAATGGAGTTCCGGATCAGAGATCCGAGTGTACGAATGGATCCAGAATGGGGTGTTTACCCTAGGAATGACATAAAACTTGTCGGCGCGGGATGTTTGGAACCCTCGCCCGCTTCTGGAACGTTAAACGGATTAATTAATTAATTAATTAATTCGTTTAATGGTGAAACGCTGGTATCTCTTAAAATGGGTCAGATTGGAAAACTGAGGGCACCGTTGAGTTCAGAGCATGCCGTTTACCCTAGGAGGGGTATAAGTTTCGCGGGCGTGGGCCGTTTGTGAAAAATGGCCCCATTGGCGTTTTCGTAATTTGGCAGCCTCGGGCGCTAAGTTTAGTATCTTTTGAACGGGGTATTGGATTAAAATTCTGAGACCTCCGTTGTGCTCGGAGTGTTGTGTTTACCCCAGGGACGCCTTCCTTTTTGTCTGCTTCGAGAGCGGGGTCGGGGGCGTGCCGGGCGGGGGTGTTTAAGTGTTATTACTTAAACGCACCCCCTCCCTCTTCTCTTCCCCTTCTCCTCCCTCCCACCCTCACCCCTTCCCTCCTCCATTCCGGCGAGCTCCGGCGAGGTGAGCTTCGGCGAGCCAACTCCGGCGAGGCAACGACGTGGGGCGGATCGCGCGGGAAGCGTTGGGCAAAGCCCCACGAGGTAGGAGTTTTATTTTGTCTGTTTTTAAATTCCCGCATTCTTTGAGCCGATTTATACCATCGAATTGCCGCCCAATCTTTGAACAAAGCCCAAAGATTAGTATAGCTCGATCCGAGCTTTCTGACGCACCTTTCGGATTTGAAATCGGAGCTCTGAGGTGTCCGCAACGGCCCGGCGAAGTTGGGGGTGGTTTTGCAGTTTCCGGCGGTCGGTAGGGCGGTCCGGCGAGTTGGCGCGGCGGAGCGGCTCGGCTACGGGCTGGCGGCGCGGCGGCCGGAGCTTCGGAGGTGGCGGTGGCGCTTCCGAGAGGCGGCGGCGGCCTCCGGCGGCAGCTGATGGAAGCCGGACGCGGCGCCGGCCGCGGGCGCCGACAGGCGAAGGAGGGGGGGCCACGAAGCGCGCGGCCCCGTGCGTCGACCGCGACCCGCGTTTTGCGGATCGTTGTGGGGGATCGACCGACCGCGAGGAGGCCGGTCGGCTGAAGCGAGTCGCGGCCAGTTGGCCGCGGCGGGGTGAACCGGACCCGCAGTTGAGCCGCGGGACGGTTGTGCGGACCGGGCCGGCCGGCGCGGGCCAGCCCAAGCAGGGGGGACCGGCCGGTCCGGGCCGGTCCATCCCAAGGGGCTTTGCCCCTCATTCTTCGGGCGCCCGTATTTTGGGCTATGGGTGTCCGTTTTGCGCACCGTTTGCGGAAGCGCGGAGCTTGAATCAAGATGGAGTTTTTGAGATGGTTTCGGGAATTTTTAATTCCCGAAACGTGGGGTCTCAGAGACGCGACGCGTCTTTAAGTGGACGAGCGTTCTTCCGGAAAATCTTGTTTTGGACGGCGCGGAGGCGTCCGACGTCCGTTTGGAGCGCCGTCAGTTGCGTTGGGACCCTAGCATCGAGGCAGAGGTTGCCAGGGTAGTTTCAGGCGTTGAGGTAGAAGTTGAGGCACGGGCCCCACGAACCGTCTTTCGAGCTGCGTGCAGCGTTTCACGCCTTTTTCATCGGTCGTCCGTTCGGGGCGTGCGAGCAGTCGATGTTGGGTGTTTTTCCGACGACATCGTGTTGGCGCAGTCTGCCCGTTGTAATTCCGCACGACAGTGCAGGCCCCGCGAGGGCTGCTTCGGGATTTGACGGTGATTTACAGCTTTATCACCGGGCGACCGTTTTGGACAACTGAGTAGTCCATCTTGTGTGCTTTTTCGCGAGGATCATAACGGTGCGATCCGTTACTTGTGTTTTGGGACCGGGATGTGGGTCCCACGAAGCGCCGCTCGTGTGCGGTGCGCCGGAATGCATCTTTTTCTCTGGATACCCGTTCTACTCAAGCGAGTAGTGCTTTCGACGTGCTTTTCCGAGAGCTTTGCGATGGCGCAGTCCACCCGACTTTTTTTGGGGACGTGGTGTGGGTCCCACCCGACCCGGCTACGGTGAATAGTTCACTTTTTACCGGGTGTCCGTTTTTTGGCGATTGAGTACTAAATCCCATGTGTTTTTCCGAGGGGATTGCAGTGGCGTGATCCGTTGGTTCAGTTTCGGGATCTTGGGGTGGGCCCCACACGGGTTTGGTCACGGTGAATAGAACATTTTCCACCTGTTGACCGTTTCAGGCGAGTGAGTAGTCTAACTCGCGTGTTTTTCCGCAAGGATTACAGCGGTGCGATCCGTTTGCCTGTACGGAGCCTCTTGCACGATCTTGAAAAATGTGGAAGCATGAAAGATGCTCCAGTGGTGGTTCGCCCTACTTTGCTTGTAGCGGACCTCTGACGAGTAATCACGTGCACTCCCGTGTGAGAGATGTAAATGCTTGAGGTAACGTGGTTGGCCGTTCCTGGGCCTTTGAGGTGGAGTTGTTACGTCACGCCTTCGCGTTGACGTTGGGTGTCGTGTGCACGATAGCCCTTGGGCTGGAGACGTGGTATACTCCGGGAGTATACGAGAGAGCTTGGAGGTACGTGTGGTTCGTACCTGAGACGTTCGTGCGCTTGGTTGGGGTTGACATGGGGCCACACGTCATGTGGGCCCCATGTGCGTGTTGTGTTCTGCTTTGCGTACTTGGACCTCTCGCAGCGTAGAGGGTCCCTTTGTACTCGTTGGTTTGACCAGCAGGGTTGAGTGGTCTCACCCTGGTTTCGTTCTCGATGGATCGGCCGGTAGCGGTGTTAGTGACACCTAGAGATGGAACAGGTGCTGAACCCCTTTGGGTGAGTTGTGCTGGAGTTGGGTGGTTGCGCGAGGCCCACTCCGTGTTCGGTCGGCCAGTGTTGTACCCTCCTGTAGAGATGGCAGAGCGGTTCTGAGTTTTACCCTCTAGCGGGGCTGGGCGGTGGGTTACTCATTGACTTCCTCGGGCTTACTGTAACATCCCAGGTAAATAAAGAATAAATAATTTTCATATTTATTAATATTTACGAATTAAATATTAATTTTAATTAAAAAAGGGGTTTCTACGTTCGATAGCGTACTCGGTACGCAACGATGAGTTTCTTTGAAATCTTATGTTGCACACTAGTAATATAATAATATTATTTTAAATATTAGTTAACGAGTAGCTGTTGTACTGGCGGGAATGGATAGAAATAACTAAAATATGATTATATATGTTTTTAAATGTTTTTACATTTATCCAATAAAAGATAAAGGCTTAAAATACGGAAAGAGTTCAATTTTAGACATTTATACCCTAATTTTCACGAAAGGTCCACTTATCACCTTTTGACAGAGAACCGTCATTAAATATAGTTTTGATCAATCTTATAAATTCTATTTGACCAAATATAACTCTTCTTTAGAATCGGGACATCAAAATTTACTTTGTGTAAATTTTTGGTACCTTTCTGATAAAGTTCATTTTTTTAATGAATAGTGTAAAATGTTGTATTTTAATTCAAAACCTCTTTTTAATCTAATTTATTTATATGATTATATTATCTTTTGAATTGGTTTTAAAGTGAAATTAGAAAATATTTTTACCATTAAATCCAATTGTGGTCGTTGGAATTAATTTCACTTTCAAATCGGACTTAAACTAGTGTCAATCTTTTGATACTTATTGTTTCATAAAAACACGCTATTTGCTCTGACAGCGGGAATTAATTATTAAATTAATTAATGTGACTTATATGTTTTGAATTTTGTAAAATAGACTTCATTTTTGAATTCGTAATATCAAATATAGCTTAGGGTGAATTTTTGGTAATTTTCTGAAAAACTTCAATTTTTGATGAATAGTGAAACCACTAAGTGGTACTTATAAAGACTGATTTTCCGTTTAAATGAAATTTTGCTATCATTGTGTTTTGAATTTAAAAAATCCGACATACATGGTTGTCATTAAGAAGTAAAATGTGGTTCAATGAGATTATAATAATTTTTTTGGTGAATAGTAACTTATTAAGTTCTTAATCGCGATTAGTGGTAATTAGTGTAGTTTAAGGTATAAATAATGTTTTAATAATATGAAATGACCTAGACACATGTCCCAACCTTATTGGTTGTGTCATGGCCGACCATGAAAAGACATGGGTCAACTTGGGGACCCCATGGAGACACTTTGGTTGGGAAATGACATAAATAACTTTTTATTAAATGTAAAAGTAAAAATGACACAAACATAATATGTTTTACAAAAACAATTTTTACATGGGGTTATAAAGATCAGATTTTTTATTATAAATAGTCATTGGAAAGATAAAAAGATTTCCGACATCATAGTATTTTTTTTATAATTTTTAGACATTAAATAAATTAAATTATTTATGACATAATAATGATGCAGCGATGACATCATTATTTGACGATTTAAATAAAATGGAAAGATAATGTAAAATCTATGAACTACACATCTCCAAAACCAATTGGATGAGTGTATTTCGAATCCTTATCACCTTATCCACGAATTATATCTATGTGGGACCTTTTAAAACCGAAACATATTTTCAAATAAAGTAATATTTCTTTACTTTCCAAAAGTGCCCCTCCTCTCCTCTTATAAAAGGCCCCCACCTCTACCTCATTTCACACACTCCTCAAGCCTTTGGCTCGGCCAACCCCTGCCCATTTACTCTCTCCACATACCTCTCCTAATCCTAGAGGATTCCCTTTGGGAAGAATCCTTTCAAAGGAAGCCTTTAGGCTCAAACCAAAAGGAGTTACACTTTTAAAGGTGATTCATTCTCTCTTGTTCATTTGTTTTATTTTGCTTCTCCAACCCCCTAAAATCTTTTTATTTAATTATTTTGTAACAACACCAGTATATTAAATATACTAGGATGTTGTTATAAGATTTATTCGAGCTACACTCTCACACAACTACATCAAATGGTTAAAGAACATACGGTTTCCGTGGATGGCGAAATTCTGCCACCCGAAACGATGATTGTTCAATACCCATTTAACACCTTCAAAGGTGGCCATTATGATGTCACTATTTTTATATATGATATATAATATGTTTATGCTTTCCTTAAGCTTATGTATTTTTCATTTATGGCATACCTTTATGGTTTCCATTATGGGTAAACATGATATCTTCATTTAAAGAAGTGCGGACTACCGCCCCCTCAAAGTGATGTGATTCGTTAATGCCATATGTGGGACGTGTAAAGGATGGATTTAAAGTTATTATATATAATGTTATACTGGAATTATAATATACCTCTATATCATTATTATTTCTTTCCATTAATGTATGAGATAGAAATGAAAGTAGCGTTCATGCGTACGTACGGCTTACCGTCTCCATGAACGGTGCATTTCATTTCTTATCCCCAAATGTAATGTACTATTAAAAGTACATGTATATAATGGATATATATAATTAATGATATATCTAAATGATGAATATAATTATGGAATTAAAATATACATACCTCTCATTTAGTTTTAATTCCATTAATATGACAAAGAAATGAAAGTAGCGTTCATTCGTACATACGGCTTACCGTCTCCATAAACGGTGCATTTAATTTCTTACCTATAAATGATTATGTAATATTATAAATACATGTATATGCTGGATATATATGATACATATTATATCCAAATCGGGAATTTCATTCTGGATATAAATAACCTTTGACCACACGAACAACATGTAATTGTAAGAAGTCCACTTTCGACTTAAGAACCAAATATTGAGAAAACAAGCATTATTAACTTAAATGGTTACATAATGTTTATAACATGGCAATAAGTGATATAAAAGGAATAATGAACTTTAAAAGGGTTCTTAATCAAGTATAAATTAACTCAAGTTTATTATTCAGGACGTTAAAGAACGATCGAGTCATGTCGGACCCGAGGTAAGGGACTTCGTCTCAATCTCCTTTAATTGAGGCATATTTAGTTTTATACACAACATTCTTTTATACGGTGTATAAACCCCTTTGACTTTTACTTTTATACAAAAGGAATCTTTTTCTACGAAGCGTTTTACTAAACGACAAAAAGGAATGTTTTTTTAACGTACGCGGTGACAACGACCTTTTCCGCCGCCGCGAGTATTATTTGGTCTTTGGCTTTCTCAACAAGCCGTAATGTTTTTAGAATAAAATAAATACCATATACTCTTTTATGTATTTTGGTATTGAAAATGGTTTTGAAAAAGGATTCTATTATGTCAATATATTTATGATATATTGTGATTGAAATGTGGAAATGTTATCATTCCTTTATATTGGTTTTATGTTTTATGATTTTATACTGGTACTTGGACATTTTAATGGGTGGTTACGTTATAAACCATATGACGGGTGGTGCCGTGAATACCAGGACGGGTGGTTACGTTATAACCTCCAATGCATTGGGTATGGAAGTCGGCCGTATGGCTATTCCATTAAGTATGTATGGAAATTGGCCGTATGGCTATTCTATTAAGTGATATGTGTGGAAGTCGACTGTATGGTTATTCCACTTAAGTATGTTTATGTCCCAAGTTACCTTTATATATGTTATGTGTTCTTTTTATGGATTTTATGTTGATCCTATGGTTACAAAAAGGTAAGTAATGATACTTTATTCAGTGAAGAGTTTTTACTACTTCATGAAGGTGAAGGTATTACTTTGATAGAGTATATATGGTTTATTTGATGTTTGAGAAACTAACAGTTTTCATTCTTTCTGTATCCCTTACTGAGCTTTTTATGCTCACCCCAAGTTTTTTTTTGAAATGTTTTCACAGGACTTAATGTGGAATAAGGTCGAGGATGGGATCAAGGGAATGTCATCCTATATAAAACATGGAACTAGACACGTTTCTTTTTAAGAGTTTTTTTTATTATGGAAACTTAGTAGAAGTGACTACTTTGTAATCTTTTGAGATGTAATAGTTATGTTCTAATTCTCTAAAACTCTAAACCTGAAAATATCCTTGACGTGAATTATTCATTTAATTCAATATTAAGTAAGGTTTAAGGCCAGGGCCTTATAGTTGGTATCAGAGGTCGGTTTAGAAAACTTTAGGAGTTAGAAAAGTGTTAACTTATAATATGAGTGAAATGATATAGCATTTACGGATTACCATGTGGCTTCGCCTAAGATATTTCTGTGTTCAGAATGGTTTTCAACAGAGGAAACAAAGTAGCTATGTTGGGACGACATCAGGAGGAAGATAACCTTCCAAATCAGCAACCTGAGATGGTCGGAATCGGAACTGAATAGTTTGTTGCAGTGATGGCACAGTTGACTCAGGCTATAAATGGTGGTGGTATCCATGCACGAGATCAGCCAGATCAACCGCAGAGGAACATGTCAGTGGTGGAACATTTCATGAGGCAACATCCCCCATCATTCAGAGGATCATCTGACCCTGTGCAAGCTGAAGGGTGGATTAAAGCACTGGAGAAGATTTTTGATGTCATGGGGTGTTCAGAACATCAAAAGGGTTGTCTTGCTGTTTACCGTTTTGAAGGTGAAGCTGATCAGTGGTGGTCGATGGTGAAAAATATAAGGGATAGTGATGAGATTGAGGATCTTCATTGGGACGAATTCAAAGGTATTTTTCTTGAGAAATATTTTCCTAAGGTGGTTCGTCTTAGGATGGGAAAACAGTTCCTAGAATTGAGGCAGGAGGATGATTCAGTGGCTTCTTATGAAGAAAAGTTCACTCGACTGGCAAGGTATGCTCCAAACTTCATACGAGATCTTGATAGTAAAATAAACCATTTTTACTCAGGGTTAAAGCCAAATTATCGAAGGGATTTAGCTTCTCGTGAGTTCAAAAGTTATGAAAAACTTGTTCGATGTGCGGAGAAGGTGGAAATGGAGTTTTCCGATGATCAGGTGTTCTAGGACAAACAACAGAATAAGAGGTCTAGTTGGCAGGCAAAGGGGAAGAATTCATCAAAGAAGCAAGGAGGTAAGAAAACCAAATATCCATCCTGTGAGAAGTGTTGTAAAATGCATCCTGGAGAATGTTTATCCAAGTCTGGTAAGTGCTTTCGGTGTGGTAAGTCTGGTCATATTGCTCGTAACTGTAAGGAAGATGATCAAGCAGGAAATGAAAAGCCAACGGTAAGATGTTTTAAGTGTAATGAAATGGGTCATTATGCAAACGAGTGTCCAACGAAGAACTCAACTGGGAGAATGCAGCCAGACTACAAGCAGAAAGGGGTGGTGAAATCCTTTGCAACAACTTTAGCAGATGTTGGGCCATCGAATGAAGTGGAATCAGCTCCAGGGAGCTCAGTATTTTTTGAAGATTGACTTGAGGTCGGGGTACCATCAGTTGAAAGTAAAAGAAGCAGACATTCTGAAGACTGCGTTCCGGACTAGATATGGACATTATGAATTTGTATTTATGCCTTTTGGGTTAACCAATGCACCTGCTGTATTCATGGACCTTATGAATAAAATTTTCCATGAGCTCTTGGATAAGTTTGTGTTTGTGTTTTGTGGTTTGGGAAGAGATTATGTGTGCCTTGTGATTCAAAGTTGAAGAATGAGTTGTTATGTGAGGCTCATAGTTATCCGTTTTCAGTTCATCCTGGCAGTACTAAGATGTACAGAGATCTGCGGGAGTATTACTAGTGGGATGGAATGAAAAGAGATATTGCTGATTTTACTGTGAAGTGTTTGACATGTCAACAGGTTAAAGCAGAGCAGCAGTTACCGAAAGGGATGCTTCAGCCTTTACCAGTGCCAGAGTGGAAATGGGAAAACATATCCATGGACTTTGTTGTGGGATTACCGAGGACATCTCGAGGTAATAATGCAATCTGGGTTATTGTTGATCGCTTGACCAAATCTGCTCATTTCTATTCTATACGAGATACTTTCTCTCTAGATCAACATTCCCGTTTGTATCTTAAAGAGATAGTCAGGTTACATGGAGTTCCTCTCTCCATTGTATCTGATCGTGATCCCAGGTTCACATCTAACTTTTGGAAAGGCCTTCAGAAGTCGTTGGGTACTGAATTAAATTTTAGTACAACTTTTCATCCTCAATTAGATGGGCAGTCAGAACGAACAATTCAGACATTGGAGGATATGCTACGAGCTTGTTCGATGGATTATCAGGGAAGTTGGGACCAACATCTTTCTTTGGTTGAATTTTCATATAATAACAGTTTTCATTCCAATATACAGATGGCACCATTTGAGGCATTATATGGGAAGCGGTGTCGAACTCCAGCATTTTGGAATGAAGTGGGTGAAAGGAAGCTGATGGGACCAAAATTGGTAGAAGAGATGGCAGAAAAAGTTCAGTTGATTCAGAAGCACATGAGAACAGCTCAGAGCAGGCAGAAGAGTTATGTGGATAACCGGAGGAAGGATCTATCTTTCGAGGTAGGTGATCATGTTTTTCTCAAGGTTTCTCCTTGGAAAAGTGTGATGAGATTTGGTAAGAAAGGAAAGCTGAGTCCAAGGTTTATTAGACCATATGAAATTCTGGAGAGAGTTGGATCAGTTGCATACCGGGTGGCTTTACCTCCGATTTTATCTCAGGTACACAATGTTTTTCATGTTTCAATGTTGAGAAAGTATATGCCAGATCCATCTCATGTTTTGAGTCCAGAGGTAGTTCAGCTGGAAGAGAACCTATCTTATGAGGAACAATCGATCCAGATTCTTGACCACAGGGAGCAGGTGTTACGGAATAAGGTGATTCATCAGGTAAAGGTTTTTTTGGAAAAACCATGTGATTGAAGAGGCAACGTGGGAATCTGAAAATGCTATGAGGGATAAATACCCCCACTTATTTTGATAAGTGAATAAAATTGCGAGGACGCAATTCCCAAAAGGGGGGAAGGATGTAACATCCCAGGTAAATAAAGAATAAATAATTTTCATATTTATTAATATTTACGAATTAAATATTAATTTTAATTAAAAAAGGGGTTTCTACGTTCGATAGCGTACTCGGTACGCAACGATGAGTTTCTTTGAAATCATACGTTGCACACTAGTAATATAATAATATTATTTTAAATGTTAGTTAACGAGTAGCCGTTGTACTGGCGGGAATGGATAGAAATAACTAAAATATGATTATATATGTTTTTAAATTTTTTTACATTTACCCAATAAAAGATAAAGGCTTAAAATACGGAAAGAGTTCAATTTTAGGCATTTATACCCTAATTTTCACAAACGGTCCACTTATCACCATTTGACGGAGAACCGTCATTAAATATAGTTTTGATCGATCTTATAAATTCTATTGGACCAAATATAACTCTTCTTTAGAATCGGGACATCAAAATTTACTTTGTGTAAATTTTTGGTACCTTTCTGATAAAGTTCATTTTTTTAATGAATAGTGTAAAATGTTGTATTTTAATTCAAAACCTCTTTTTAATCTAATTTATTTATATGATTAGATTATCTTTTGAATTGGTTTTAAAGTGAAATTAGAAAATATTTTTACCATTAAATCCAATAGTGGTTGTTGGAATTAATTTCACTTTGAAATCGGACTTAAACTAGTGTCAATCTTTTGATACTTATTGTTTCATAAAAACACGCTATTTGCTCTGACAGCGGGAATTAATTATTAAATTAATTAATGTGACTTATAGGTTTTTAATTTTGTAAAATAGACTTCATTTTTGAATTCGTAATATCAAATATAGCTTAGGGTGAATTTTTGGTAAATTTCTGAAAAACTTCAATTTTTGATGAATAGTGAAACCACTAAGTGGTACTTATAAAGACTGATTTTCCGTTTAAATGAAATTTTGCCATCATTGTGTTTTGAATTTCAAAAATCCGACATACATGGTTTTCATTAAGAAGTAAAATGTGGTTCAATGATATTATAATAATTTTTTTGGTGAATAGTAACTTATTAAGTTCTTAATCGCGATTAGTGGTAATTAGTGTAGTTTAAGGTATAAATAATGCTTTAATAATATGAAATTACCTAGACACATGTACCAACCTTATTGGTTGTGTCATGGCCGACCAATACAAGACATGGGTCAACTTGGGGACCCCATGGAGACACTTTGGTTGGGAAATGACATAAATAACTTTTTATTAAATGTAAAAGTAAAAATGACACAAACATAATATGTTTTACAAAAACAATTTTTACATGGGGTTATAAAGATCAGATTTTTTATTATAAATAGTAATTGGAAATCTAAAAATATTTCCTACATCATAGTATTTTTTTTATAATTTTTAGACATTAAATAAATTAAATTATTTATGACATAATAATGATGCAGCGATGACATCATTATTTGACGATTTAAATAAAATGGAAAGATAATGTAAAATCTATGAACTACACATGTCCAAAACCAATTGGATGAGTGGATTTAGAACCCTTATCACCGTATCCACGAATTATATCAATTTGGGACCTTTTAAAACCGAAACACATTTTCAAATAAAGTAATATTTCTTTACTTTCCAAAAGTGCCCCTCCTCTCCTCTTATAAAAGGCCCCCATCTCTACCTCATTTCACACACTCCTCAAGCCTTTGGCTCGGCCAACCCCTGCCCATTTACTCTCTCCACATCCCTCTCCTCATCCTAGAGGATTACCTTTGGGCAGAATCCTTTCAAAGTAAGCCTTTTGTCTCAAACCAAAAGGAGTTACACTTTTAAAGGTGATTCATTCTCTCTTGTTCATTTGTTTTATTTTGCTTCTCCAACCCCCTAAAATCTTTTTATTTACTTCTTTTGTAACAACAAAAGTATCTTCAATATACTAGGATGTTGTTATAATATTTATTCTAGCTACACTCTCACAAATCTACATCAAATGTTTAAAGAACATACGGTTTCTGTGGATGGCGAAATTCTGCCTCCCGAAACGATGATTGTTCAATACCCATTTAACACCTTCAAATGTGGCCATTATTATGTCACTATTTTTATATATGATATATAATATATTTATGATTTCCTTAAGCTTCTGTATTTTTCATTTATGGCATACCTTTATGGTTTCCATTATGGGTAAACATGATATCTTCATTTAAGGAAGTGCGGACTACCGCCCCCTCAAAGTGATGTGATTCGTTAATGACATATGTGGGACGTGTAAAGGATGTATTTAAAGTTATTATATATAATTTTATACTTGAATTATAATATACCTCTATATCATTATTATTTCTTTCCATTAAAGTATGAGATAGAAATGAAAGTAGCGTTCATGCGTACGTACAGCTTACCGTCTCCATGAACGGTGCATTTCATTTCTTATCCCCAAATGTAATGTACTATTAAAAGTACATGTATATAATGGATATATATAATTAATGATATATCTAAATGATGAATATAATTCTGGAATTAAAATATACATACCTCTCATTTAGTTTTAATTCCATTAATATGACAAAGAAATGAAAGTAGCGTTCATGCGTACGTACGGCTTACCGTCTCCATGAACGGTGCATTTCATTTCTTACCTCTAAATGATTATGTAATATTATAAATACATGTATATTCTGGATATATATGATAAATATTATATCCAAATCGGGAATTTCATTCTGGATATAAAGAACCTTTGACCACACGAACAACATGTAATTGTAAGAAGTCCACTTTCGACTTAAGAACCAAATATTGAGAAAACAAACATTATTAACTTAAATGGTTACATAATGTTTATAACATGGCAATAAGTGATATAAAAGGAATAATGAACTTTAAAAAGGTTCTTAATCAAGTATAAATTAACTCAAGTTTATTATTCAGGACGTTAAAGAACGATCGAGTTATAACGACCCATACTTTACATACATTTTTAATACTTCAAAAATTGAAGCACACTTATTACAACATATGATAAAACTACAAAGGACCGTATAGGTATAGTGTCTTTAGAAACTGGGAAACATAAACAACTGGTTCATAAATCTTCTACAGTGTCTCCCTTTTATTTCATCATATCTAAGGCCCCTTTTAGCATTTTCTACTTAATATCCATCTTCCTGACCTGGGGAAAAGAAAACATAAAAGGGTGAGCTCAAATGCTCACCAAGGGCAAATAAAGGAAATAAAAATCATATCATATCTTTATCAAAACCTGCAAAAGAGATCATAATATCTTAACATGGAATAAATCATAGAAGTGAAAATGAGATACCCATAATCATAACATAAAACTTGAAACTTTGTGGCATGCACACATAATCATGGAAATCATTTCTTGTTAGTCATGACTCATTGCCAAGACTATCTTAGTGGACAAAGTCCCTTTCTGAACCGAGTTCACTCCTCGTTTCAGTCCTGTATCACTGAACCGAAATAACCTTCCGTTCTAGCCATGTCTATCTCATGAGATATAAAATCATTACCCAATGCATTGGAGGGAGATATAGGTCCCACCCATCTTATAATGAATCCTTTCTTATGTGTGCCACATAATCATAAAACATACATCATCGCATAACACATATAACAAAAATGGGATTCTTGAAACATCATGACATCATAAATCAATTCATATAAGATAAAGGAATTCATAAACATAATTCCATCACAACATAGTCAAACCAATGTAAAAATATGGATAGAAACAGAACCCTTTATTATCTTAGATGGAAAATAATTTTGATAAAACACTTGAATTGAATTCTTGAGGAAAATATCCTTTCTTCTTCAAAAACATTTTTCCTTTCATAACATGTCATACAACATTAAAATAAAAGAAGTTGATTAAAAATAAACTTGAAAACTTGTAAAGGAAGCTTCTTTTAAGTAATGTTTTAAAAATCCATTCATGCCGTATAAGTTAAAAAAAACATTCTTCGTACTTTTGTCGGAAAAGTCAAAAAGTACCTCGTACGGAAAAACGACAAAAGATTCCTTTCATATTCTTTACTAAAAACTCACCTAAGGGTAAAATTGGATTTAAACTATTTCAAGTGGATGGAAACAATATTACATATTGAGGGAACATGGATGTGGATGATAAAATACACTCCAGTAAATACTTACGAATAAACAATCTCGGATAAAAATGAGATTGTGATATTTCCCTTACCTTAGGTCCAATTAGCTTTGTACGTGTCCGAAGCTCCTGTATAATGGTTTAAATAATGTTATTGACTTATTCCAGAATCATACATATTTATATGATATCATATATGGTCATATTATTAGCTTCTTGTTAGTAATATTTCATTGTTACTTGTTACTCGGGACTTTATAACTTTTTGTTCTTATGCGTGTTTTGTCGAATAAATTCTTATTCTTATCTTTAGGTTATAGATAATTCATTTCCAGAATGGTATTAGTGTATTATATACCATATTCATTCATTCAATTCATTTATATAATCATTATGAAATGAAGATCATGTAGAACGAGTCGCATCACATCGTGGAGACGGTATTCCGTACGTACGCACGAGTGATGATATCATTCCTATGATCGTGGAATTGTATTGGAGTATATATATATTATTTCAGTATCAATATTACTTCATAATAATCATATTTAGTTACTCATTACACCATTATAACCATCCTTGTAAGGTGATGGTGGAAAATAGATTACACCACGACGTGGAGACGGTATTCCGTACGTACGCACGCGCGGTGATTTCATTTTTCCGTAGGATGGATAGAAGGTGAATTAGGGTTGATTCATATTTATAATAACATATCAGTATGTAAGTAATACTTATGTTATTACTTTATCATGAAACAACTAAAGAAGAAGAAGTTGAAGAAGAAATAAATTGAAAAGATCGGTAATGGATATTACCTCTTCTTTGGAATGCCTCTTTGAATCCTCCACTTAAGGAACTAAGATTGGTCTTTGGAGAAGACCAGGACCTCTAGGATTATTCTAGGGAAGTGGAGAGGAGAAAATGGCAGGGGTTGGTCGAGCTTGAGTGCTCAATTTGGTGTGAGGAGGAGGGGGAGGAGGTGCCCTTTTATAAGGGAGGAGAGGGGCACCTTAGGAATATCTCAAAATATTATTTAATATTAAAGTCAAAATCGGTTTATAATGGTTCCAAAGGGTCTTATTTAGAAGATAAAGTGGGGAAGGGTCGAAATACTATCAACCAATAGGATTTATACAAGTTTAGGGTATTATTTTAACCTTATCAATTAGATTTAACTCTAAGTTAAATAATTTAACTTTTACCATGTCTTTTTGTTTTCTTTCACTATATGGTTAATACACTTACTATAACATGCCAAACGAACCCCAAATTGTTTATTATTAAAATATATATCCTTATCTAAGTCATTTGGCCTAACCTTAGATTTTTAGGAATAAAATAACAATTAATAATATAATATTTGATTTAAAAACTATTTTGTGTCAATTTTGACACTATTTGATATATGATTTTTGTGAAAGTCATAAAAGAATTATATGTTCGAACCAAGTTGATTAAATCAACATTAATATATCATAGTAACCTATAAAATTAGTTGAATTCATAAAAAGTCTCAAATTACATTTATTTTGGTGTTTATAACATCAATTATGTCAATATTTCATTAATAAGATAATTACTGCATCATCTTTGTGTCATAAATAAATTACATTATTTGATGTCTAAAAATTACAAATAAAATATCATCATGTAGGAAATCTTTTTAGATTTCTAATGAATATTTACAATTGAATTTATCTTATGTATAACCCCATATTAAAAATGATTTACTTATTAAACTTTGATTTTAACTATTTTAACCCTTCTTTAAATAAATTAATAATAAATGTCCTAATCTAATCCAAGTGGGCCTAAATGGTCATATTTTATTCCTAAGTTTGTTTTTGGTCGAATTACACTTGTCCAATAGAATTAGGACATGTGTTAGAGTAATATTAATATCATATTTACCCTTAGTTACCCTATTTACTATTAACCGCGGTTAAAAAAGTAAAAAGTTACTATTCACCAAAAAATTATTTTCATCTCATTGAACCACATTTTAGTCCTTGATATTAACCGTGTCTCTCGAATTTTTGAAATTCCAATCACAGAAGCGGTAAAATTAAGTTTTATGCAAAATTCTGTTTTTAACCTACCACTTAGTGGTTTCACTATTCATCAAAAATTGAAAGTTTTCAGAAAAATACCAAAATTTCACCCTAGGCTAATTTCGATATTCTGAGTCCAAAAATGAAGTCCATTTTGAAAAATAAAATTTATAAAATTCCAAAAAGTGGTTATTACTATTCATAACGGCTAGTTTTAATAGCATAATGTTGTTTAGTGAAACTCGGTATTGCGTACGACGCAAGCTATCGAGGAAGGTCGCGATTGCGTGTAAAGCAAGCCAAGCAAGTGTTGTATAGAAAAAGATTCCTTTGATGATTTATATAACATAAAAGTCTCGGGTGTTACATTCTACCCCCCTTAAAAAGAATTTCGCCCTCGAAATTCGTCACTTTGCAACAAACAGATGAGGATACTTCTCCCTCATCATATCCTCAAGCTCCCATGTAGCTTCTTCAAGTTGGTGGTTTCTCCATAAAACTTTCACCAAGCGAGTGGTCTTGTTTCGTAGGACTTTTTCACTACGATCCAGAATCTCTATCGGCTGTTCTTCATAAGAAAGATCTTGCTCCAGCGGTACAACTTCTGAGCTGAGTACATGTGAAGGATCTGGTATGTACTTTCTTAGGAGAGATACATGGAACACATCGTGAACTTGAGAGAGATTCGGTGGAAGCGCCAATCGGTAAGCTACCTTCCCAACACGATCCAATATTTCGAAAGGACCGATATATCTAGGGCTCAACTTCCCCTTCTTTCCAAATCTCATAACCCTCTTCCAGGGAGATATTCGTAAGAACACTTTATCACCCACTTCAAACTCTAGGTCTTTTCTTCGGTTGTCGGCATAGCTTTTCTGTCGACTCTGAGCTGCTCTTATGTGTTGTTGAATAGATCTGACCTTTTCTGCCATTTCATCAACGAGATCAGGTCCTAATAGCTTTCTTTCCCCAACTTCATCCCAGCAAGTTGGAGTCCTGCATTTCTTTCCATAGAGAGCATCATAAGGAGCCATTTGAATACTGGAGTGAAAGCTATTATTATAAGAAAATTACACCAAAGGTAGGTGTTGATCCCAACCTCCTTTGAAATCCATAGAGCAAGCTCTCAACATATCTTCTAGGGTTTGAATTGTTCTCTCAGATTGACCGTCTGTCTGGGGATGATAAGAAGTGCTGAAACTCAACTCTGTATCCAGAGTATGCTGAAGACTTCGCCAGAACTTCGAGGTAAATCTCGGATCCCGATCAGATATAATAGAAAGTGGTACTCCATGTAATCTTATCACTTCCTTTACATATATCCTGGCAAGCTGATCTAGAGAGAAATCCTCTCTAATAGGAATGAAGTGTGCAGACTTTGTAAGACGATCAACTATGACCCAGATAGCATTATTTCCTTTGGATGTTTTAGGAAGTCCTGTGACAAAGTCCATAGTGATGTTTTCCCATTTCCATTCGGGTATGGGTAATGGTTGTAACATCCCCTTAGACTTCTGTCTCTCAGCTTTAACTTGTTGACAAACCAAGCATCGAGAGACATATTCAGCAACATCTCTTTTCATGCCATCCCACCAGAAGTACTCTTTCAGGTCCCTATACATCTTCGTGCTTCCAGGATGAATAGATAATGAAGAACTATGAGCCTCATCCAGCAGCTCTTTCTTTAATTCGGGGATGGGAGGAACACAAACCCGATTCCTGAACTTTATTATCCCATCACAATCAAGGTTGAATTCAGGAACATTTCTCACCTTCTTTTGTAACTCGACATCTTCTTTCTGTGCCTCTTTAATCTTCACATGTATAGATGGTTGAACATTCATTTGAGAAAGATAAGATTTTTCCCCTTCCATTATAATTCCAAGATCCATCCTTTGTAAATCCATAAATATTGGATCTTTTGTGATCCTCATCATGGATAAACTAGCATGGTCTTGTCGACTTAATGCATCTGCCACCTTGTTTGCTTTCCCAGGGTGGTAATGGATTGAGCAGTCATAATCCTTAATCAGCTCCAACCATCTTCTTTGACGCATATTCAACTCCTTTTGTGTGAAAATATACTTTAAACTTTTATGATCAGTATAAATATCACACCTTTCACCATAAAGGTAATGCCTCCAAATCTTTAATGCAAAGATTACCGCAGCCAACTCCAAATCATGTGTTGGGTAATTTTGTTCATGGATTTTCAACTGTCGTGAGGCATAAGCTATCACCATATCATTTTGCATAAGAACACACCCCAATCCCTTCTTGGATGCATCACTGTAGATCACAAACCTTTCTCCACTACAAGGCAGTGTGAGCACAGGTGCACTGGATAACCTTCTTTTCAACTCCTTGAAATTCTCTTCACATTCCTCTGTCCAGACAAACTTAACTCCTTTCCGAGTCAACTTGGTGAGTGGATTAGATAATCGTGAAAAATATTTTACAAAACGTCGATAATATCCAGCCAAACCAAGAAAACTTCAGATCTCAGTTACTATTGTTGGTCTCGACCATCTTTCGATAACCTCTGTTTTTGCTGGATCCACAGATATCCCCTCTTTTGAGATTATGTGACCCAAAAATGAAACTTTTTGAAGCCAAAATTCACACTTGGTAAATTTGGCATAAAGCTTCTCCTTTCTCAGGGTCTTCAATATAATTCTCAAGTGATCTTCATGTTCTTCCTTGCTCTTTGAATAGACAAGAATATCGTCTATAAAGACTACCACAAATTGATCAAGATAGTCTCTAAAGACTCTATTAATTAGATCCATGAAGATAGTAGGGGCATTAGTAAGACCAAATGGAATCACTATAAATTCATAGTGTCCATACCTTGTACGGAAAGCCGTCTTTGGTATATCCTCCCTTTTGACCCTTAATTGATGATACCCTGAACGAAGATCAATCTTGGAAAAGTATTGAGCTCCGCGTAGTTGGTCAAATAAGTCATCAATGCGTGGGAGAGGATATTTGTTCTTGATAGTGATCTTGTTAAGTTCTCGATAATCAATGCAGAGTCTCATTGATCCATCTTTCTTCTTAACAAATAGAACATGTGCTCCCCATGGTGACGCACTAGGGCGTATGAATCCCTTATCAAGATTCTCTTGGAGTTGCTTCTTCAATTCCTGCAACTCAATTGGGGCCATTCTATAAGGTGTCTTTGAAATAGGCAAAGCACCCGGTACGAGTTCTATTGAAAACTCAACTTCACGATTTGGTGGAAGACCCGGTAATTCCTCCGGAAAGACATCATCAAACTCCCTTACAATGGGCATATTCTTAATCGTGAGTTTCTCACCAACCATTTGAGATAAATAACCTTCATTTAGTGGGATCAATACCCATAAGATGGAAGAAATTTCCACTGGAAGGTTATGTTCATCCTTGCATTGGTATACGATCGTAGATTGATCTGGATTATGAAATGTGACTTCCCTTCTTTGGCAATTGATATGAGCTCCATGTAGAGAAAGCCAATCCATGCCAAGAATCACATCAAATTCCACTAAAGGAAGGATCACAAGATTTGCAGGAAGCACTTTCCCACAAACTTCGATCGGAGAAGAATTATAAACTTTTGATGCGATTGATGTGCCATTAGGTGTTGTCACAGCTAACTCAACATCTAATTGTTGAGGTAGTACGGTGATACCCTTAGAAAAGTCTTCAGAAATAAAAGAGTGGGTGGATCCAGAATCAAATAAAACATTTGCTAATTTAGAGTGGATGGTAAGTGTACCTTTCACCACATCGTTATCGTACTCCACATCGCTGATAGAAATTGCATGTGACTTTCCTTTGTCTTTAGCTTTAAGAGTTTGTTGACGTCGACCATCATCATCAACCCTTGGATTTGGGCATTGATTGGCATAATGCCCCATCTCCTTGCACTTGAAACATTGAAGTGTAGCAGGTTCATTCTGTGTATCCCTTCCTTTGTTTGCATCATTAGACATCTTCTTCCCATTATCACGGCATTCAAATGCCCGATGGCCTTCCTTTCCACATTTAAAACATTTACTTGTCCCTTTAAGACAGCTCCCTCCATGTTTCTTTCCACACTTTGAGCATAAGGAAAAGCTCATCTTCTTTTCCGTGTGCTCTTTAGATTTTTCTTTGAATTCCATCTTCCTCTTCTTATCAAACCCATGTGACTGATGGGTTACTCCAATCTCCATCTCGACTTTGAGAGCACATCGAACGATTTCCTCGTAGCTATTGAAGTCCCTTATGGCTAACGCCCTTCGAAGACTTGGTTTTAAGCCACTAAAGAATCGATCGATCTTACTCTCAGGTTGGATAATAATACCAGAAGCGTACCTTGCAAGTCTTGTAAAATTTGCTTCATAGGTACTAACAGATTCATCATCCCTTTGCTTCAGTTCAAGGAACTCTTTCTCCATCTTTGTTCGGAGAATACGAGGGAAGTACTTATTGAAAAATAAGTTCTTGAACACGTCCCATTCCATAGACTCAATTTCATCCCTTTGCCTCGTATTCTTAACAAGATTCCACCATTGATCAGCATCTCCTTCCAAACGATACACTGCTAGGATGACTTTATCATGTTCAGAACATTGAAGAACTGAAAATATCTTTTCAGTAGTACTAATCCATTGTTCAGCAACTAATGGATCAGTAGACCCGCTGAAAGAAGGTGGACGCTGCCTCATGAAGGATTCAACAGAATGTTGCTCCCTCCTTTGCTCGTTTGGAAATCCTGCATGATTCATAGCTTGAGAAAGTTGTGTGAGCATGGCTACAAGATTTTTCATTCCAGCTCCCATATCGTTTGGTTGCTCAGGGGGACAATCATTGCATTGCCCATCGCATTCCGCATTAACACGGTTCCTTCGGGTTCCAGCCATTGACTAAAACCAAGAAGAATAGTGTGGGCAACACTAATTATAATAGGAAACCACATAATTCAAGAATAAAATTTTCATGCTTATGGTCTTATCCTAGGTTATTCAAGGCCATTTCTAAAACACTAAGATTGTGTACTATGCTTAGACTTATCCTTAGGGTTCTTACTAAGGCTTTCACATCCTAGTTTCCAAAGGTTGACTATACCTTTCCTCTGATACCAACTATAACGACCCATACTTTACATACATTTTTAATACTTCAAAAATTGAAGCACACTTATTACAACATATGATAAAACTACAAAGGACCGTATAGGTATAGTGTCTTTAGAAACTGGGAAACATAAACAACTGGTTCATAAATCTTCTACAGTGTCTCCCTTTTATTTCATCATATCTAAGGTCCCTTTTAGCATTTTCTACTTAATATCCATCTTCCTGACCTGGGGAAAAGAAAACATAAAAGGGTGAGCTCAAATGCTCAGCAAGGGTAAATAAAGGAAATAAAAATCATATCATATCTTTATCAAAACCTGCAAAAGAGATCATAATATCTTAACATGGAATAAATCATAGAAGTGAAAATGAGATCCCCATAATCATAACATAAAACTTGAAACTTTGTGGCATGCACACATAATCATGGAAATCATTTCTTGTTAGTCATGACTCATTGCCAAGACTATCTTAGTGGACAAAGTCCCTTTCTGAACCGAGTTCACTCCTCGTTTCAGTCCTGTATCACTGAACCGAAATAACCTTCCGTTCCAGCCATGTCTATCTCATGAGATATAAAATCATTACCCAATGCATTGGAGGGAGATATAGGTCCCACCCATCTTATAATGAATCCTTTCTTATGTGTGCCACATAATCATAAAACATACATCATCGCATAACACATATAACAAAAATGGGATTCTTGAAACATCATGACATCATAAATCAATTCATATAAGATAAAGGAATTCATAAACATAATTCCATCACAAAATAGTCAAACCAATGTAAAAATATGGATAGAAACAGAACCCTTTATTATCTTAGATGGAAAATAATTTTGATAAAACACTTGAATTGAATTCTTGAGGAAAATATCCTTTCTTCTTCAAAAACATTTTTCCTTTCATAACATGTCATACAACATTAAAATAAAAGAAGTTGATTAAAAATAAACTTGAAAACTTGTAAAGGAAGCTTCTTTGAAGTAATGTTTTAAAAATCCATTCATGCCGTATAAGTTAAAAAAAACATTCTTCGTACTTTTGTCGGAAAAGTCAAAAAGTACCTCGTACGGAAAAACGACAAAAGATTCCTTTCATATTCTTTACTAAAAACTCACCTAAGGGTAAAATTGGATTTAAACTATTTCAAGTGGATGGAAACAATATTACATATTGAGGGAACATGGATGTGGATGATAAAATACACTCCAGTAAATACTTACGAATAAACAATCTCGGATAAAAATGAGATTGTGATATTTCCCTTACCTTAGGTCCAATTAGCTTTGTACGTGTCCGAAGCTCCTGTATAATGGTTTAAATAATGTTATTGACTTATTCCAGAATCATACATATTTATATGATATCATATATGGTCATATTATTAGCTTCTTGTTAGTAATATTTCATTGTTACTTGTTACTCGGGTCTTTATAACTTTTTGTTCTTATGCGTGTTTTGTCGAATAAATTATTATTCTTATCTTTAGGTTATAGATAATTCATTTCCAGAATGGTATTAGTGTATTATATACCATATTCATTCATTCAATTCATTTATATAATCATTATGAAATGAAGATCATGTAGAACGAGTCGCATCACATCGTGGAGACGGTATTCCGTACGTACGCACGAGTGATGATATCATTCCTATGATCGTGGAATTGTATTGGAGTATATATATATTATTTCAGTATCAATATTACTTCATAATAATCATATTTATTTACTCATTACACCATTATAACCATCCTTGTAAGGTGATGGTGGAAAATAGATTACACCACGGCGTGGAGACGGTATTCCGTACGTACGCACGCGCGGTGATTTCATTTTTCCGTAGGATGGATAGAAGGTGAATTAGGGTTGATTCATATTTATAATAACATATCAGTATGTAAGTAATACTTATGTTATTACTTTATCATGAAACAACTAAAGAAGAAGAAGTTGAAGAAGAAAGAAATTGAAAAGATCGGTAATGGATATTACCTCTTCTTTGGAATGCCTCTTTGAATCCTCCACTTAAGGAACTAAGATTGGTCTTTGGAGAAGACCAGGACCTCTAGGATTATTCTAGGGAAGTGGAGAGGAGAAAATGGCAGGGGTTGGCCGAGCTTGAGTGCTCAATTTGGTGTGAGGAGGAGGGGGAGGAGGTGCCCTTTTATAAGGGAGGAGAGGGGCACCTTAGGAATATCTCAAAATATTATTTTATATTAAAGTCAAAATCGGTTTATAATGGTTCCAAAGGGTCTTATTTCGAAGATAAAGTGGGGAAGGGTCGAAATCCTATCAACCAATAGGATTTAGACAAGTTTAGGGTATTATTTTAACCTTATCAATTAGATTTAACTCTAAGTTAAATAATTTAACTTTTACCATGTCTTTTTGTTTTCTTTCACTATATGGTTAATACACTTACTATAACATGCCAAACGAACCCCAAATTGTTTATTATTAAAATATATATCCTTATCTAAGTCATTTGGCCGAACCTTAGATTTTTTAGGAATAAAAGAACAATTAATAATATAATATTTGATTTAAAAACTATTTTGTGTCAATTTTGACACTATTTGATATATGATTTTTGTGAAAGTCATAAAAGAATTATATGTTCGAACCAAGTTGATTAAAGCAACATTAATATATCATAGTAACCTATAAAATTAGTTTAATTCATAAAAAGTCTCAAATTACATTTATTTTGGTGTTTATAACATCAATTATGTCAATATTTCATTAATAAGATAATTACTGCATCATCTTTGTGTCATAAATAAATTACATTATTTGATGTCTAAAAATTACAAATAAAATATCATCATGTAGGAAATCGTTTTAGATTTCTAATGAATATTTACAATTGAATTTATCTTATGTATAACCCCATATTAAAAATGATTTACTTATTAAACTTTGATTTTAACTATTTTAACCCTTCTTTAAATAAATTAATAATAAATGTCCTAATCTAATCCAAGTGGGCCTAAATGGTCATATTTTATTCCTAAGTTTGTTTTTGGTCGAATTACACTTGTCCAATAGAATTAGGACATGTGTTAGGGTAATATTAATATCATATTTACCCTTAGTTACCCTATTTACTATTAACCGCGGTAAAAAAAGTAAAAAGTTACTATTCACCAAAAAATTATTTTCATCTCATTGAACCACATTTTAGTCCTTGATATTAATCGTGTCTCTCGGATTTTCGAAATTCCAATCACAGAAGCGGTAAAATTAAGTTTTATGCAAAATTCAGTTTTTAACCTACCACTTAGTGGTTTCACTATTCATCAAAAATTGAAAGTTTTCAGAAAAATACCAAAATTTCACCCTAGGCTAATTTCGATATTCTGAGTCCAAAAATGAAGTCCATTTTGAAAAATAAAATTTATAAAATTCCAAAAAGTGGTTATTACTATTCATAATGGCTAGTTTTAATAGCATAATGTTGTTTAGTGAAACTCGGTATTGCGTACGACGCAAGCTATCGAGGAAGGTCGCGATTGCGTGTAAAGCAAGCCAAGCAAGTGTTGTATAGAAAAAGATTCCTTTGATGATTTATATAACATAAAAGTCTCAGGTGTTACACGAGTCAAGTCGGACCCGAGGTAAGGGACTTCGTCTCAATCTCCTTTCATTGAGGCATATTTCGTTTTATACACAACTTTCTTTTATACGGTGTATAAACCCCTTTGACTTTTACTTTTATACAAAAGGAATCTTTTTCTACGAAGCGTTTTACTAAACGACAAAAAGTAATGTTTTTTTAACGTACGCGGTGACAACGACCTTTTCCGCCACCACGAGTATTATTTGGTCTTTGTCTTTCTCAACAAGCCGTAATGTTTTTAAAATAAAATAAATACCATATACTCTTTTATGTATTTTGGTATTGAAAATGGTTTTGAAAAAGGATTCTATTATGTCAATATATTTATGATATATTGTGATTGAAATGTGGAAATGTTATCATTTCTTTATATTGGTTTTATGTTTTATGATTTTATACTGGTACTTGGACATTTTAACGGGTGGTTACGTTATAAACCATATGACGGGTGGTGCTGTGAATACCAGGATGGGTGGTTACGTTATAACCTCCAATGCATTGGGTATGGAAGTCGGCTGTATGGCTATTCCATTAAGTATGTATGGAAATTGGCCGTATGGCTATTCCATTAAGTGATATGTGTGGAAGTCGACCGTATGGTTATTCCACTTAAGTATGTTTATGTCCCAAGTTACCTTTATATATGTTATGTGTTCTTTTTATGGATTTTATGGTGATCCTTTGGTTACAAAAAGGTAAGTAATGATACTTTATTCAGTGAAGAGTTTTTACTACTTCATGAAGGTGAAGGTATTACTTTGATAGAGTATATATGGTTTATTTGATGTTTGAAAAACTAACAGTTTTCATTCTTTCTGTATCCCTTACTGATCTTTTTATGCTCACCCCAAGTTTTTTTTGAAATGTTTTCACAGGACTTAATGTGGAATAAGGTCAGGGATGGGATCAAGGGAATGTCATCCTATATAAAACATGGAACTAGACACGTTTCTTCTTAAGAGTTTTTTATTATTATGGAAACTTAGTAGAAGTGACTACTTTGTAATCTTTTGAGATGTAATAGTTATGTTCTAATTATCTAAAACTCTAAACCTGAAAAGATCCTCGATGTGAATTATTCATTTAATTCAATATTAAGTAAGGTTTAAGGCCGGGGCCTTATACTTACCCTCCAGCAGGGCTGGGCAGTGGGTTGCTCACTGACTTCTAGGGTTTACCCTCCAGCAGAGATTGGGCAGTGGGTCACCCGACGCTATTAGGGTCTACCCTCCAGCAGAGACTGGGCAGTGGGTCACCCGACGACCTCTTAGGGTCTACCCTCCAGCAGGGCTGGGCAGTGGGTCACCCGTCGTCGAGTTCCAGGTCTACCCTCCAGCAAGGTTGGGCAGTGGGTCGCATGTCGACTTATTCCAGGTTTACCCTCCAGCGGGGTTGGGCAGTGGGTTGCCTGATGACGTATTATGGTTTACCCTCTAGCAGGGCTGGGCAGCGGGTCACCCAGTATCTTATTATGGTCTACCCTCCAGCAGGGCTGGGCAATGGGTCACCAGATGATGTATTATGGTCTACCCTCTAGCAGGTCTGGGCAGTGGGTCACCTGATATTTGGTTATGAATTACCCTCCAGTGGGGCTGGGCAGTGGGACACCTGTTAGTATTCTAGACTCAGTCCTTCCTACCAGGCAAGTCTGTGGCTTTTCCTCCGTGTTTACCGGAGTGGGACCCTTGGTTGTACTGGTCGGTGATGGAACGACTTTGGCTTTGAGAAGACCTCTCGGCTGCAGGGCAGTGATGAGGTGTGGTTTGACTTTCCTATAACTCTCAAGTACGAGGGGCGCTTTCCCCACCAAGACGCGTTCTTACGACGCGATCTAAAACCGTGTGGGCGAGTCAGTGGCGCCCAAAGTGGATAGTATCAAGGTGCGATGACTGAGCCCCTTGTTTTGTGGTTCAGTGCAGACGTGCGGGATGCTGGGCATCAATGATGGGGTTACGCTGGGGCTGTTGGCTACTCTTTTCTTGGACCGAGCTACGGGACGAAGATCCCCTTACGACGATGTTTGGGCTTCTTGATTGAGCAAAGGGATATGTATATACCTTGTTTCTAGTACCCACTTCTTGGGTTTGGTTACTCTCCTTCCAGGTGAGGCGAAGACGCGCGGGGTATGCCACGTGCTTTCCGTGTCTAGCTTCTCGTGGTTGGACGAGTCTACTCTCCTGCTATAGGCAGCGAAGACTCGACAAGAAGTTCATCTTCTCACCGTTTCCAGCTCCTTGTGCCTGGACGAGTCTACTTCCTTCCTTTTGTTGGGTTGAGCTGTTACTCTTTACTGCACCCTTGGTTGTACTCCTTTATATTCCTTGTTCGCTCTACTGCTCACCCTTCGGTACCTCCTTTGTTGCTCCCTCGAGCCTTCGGGGTATCCTACTGAGTATTTTTATACTCACCCCTACTTGGGCTTTGCCCGCACTTGGTGTGCCCTTCTAGATGACGGACAGGTGGAGCATGGCTTCAGTGGAGTGTAGGAGCATAGGAGCTTGGGAGATTGGACCGCGTGAGGTGGTCGTGGACGGGTTCCAGGTGGAAGACCCGTCAGCTGTTTGTTTTTGTTTACCTGTTGCCGGGTTGTGGCACTTTTCAGTTGGGCACATGTTTTTTCCCTTTTCTTTTCAGCTTTTACTTTGTACTATTTAGAGGTCGATGCACATCTGTGGTTTATATATATAGCAGTTGTTCTTTTTACCCTGCTTGTTCTTTCTTTACTCTGCACTTTTGTATTGAGTGTGCTGTGTGTGTGTGTACAGGTGCTTAGGCAAAGGCCTCCCCGAGTTATTGTGCCTTCGGCACTGGTCGCTAGCCCCTGGCCTATGGAGGCGGGCCTTGGGTAGTTTCGGCTCGAGCCCAGGTAGGGTCGGGTCGTGACAAAGTGGTATCAGAGGTGGTTCGTTCCTTGGGACGTTGTGCGGACGTCCCTAAAAGAGGAATTGATTGGGATATAGGGCAACAGTGTTAACGTGTCTCGATAGCGGCTCTCAGGCCAGGGAGTCCAGTGATGGTGCGGCGGCCGACGTATCCATTCACCAGGACCTTGATAACCCGCTTGTCGACTCGACATGCTGAGACACTTTTTGCAGGGAAATTTGTTTGTGCATCACATAGGACTGAGTCTTGACTGTCCTTCTTGAGTCAGCTCCCCATTGTTGTTGTTGTTGGTATATACATATATGCTCATCTAACCGCGACACTCCTTGATAATATTCAGGATGTCTCTGCGAAGATATCCAGCCAAGATATCAGCTTTGGTTCGTGATGACGACCCTATGAGCTACGAGGCCACATCCCAGGACCCATCATGCAAGCCCTTTCTCCGGGTGGGCTGGTAGCAGCACCCCCACTTGTTGAGCAGTAGACAACTTTAGTAGAGCAGGCTGAGCTTGAGCGCAGGTTGAGCGCGTTCCGTGAGTTCCAGTGGCGGAGACCGCTGAGGTTCAGTGGTGAGCCAGACCCTTAGGTAGTAGAGGTTTGGCTCAAGGAAGTGGTTCACCTTTTCAGGATTGTGCAGACGCCGACAGATCAGAGAGTGGCTTTGGCAGCCACCCTTTTTGTGGAGTAGCTTGGCGTTGGTGGAGTCTGGTGACTCAGTTTCTTGGAAAGTCATCGCTTTCATTGGACGACTTTCAGTTTTTGTTTAGTGAGGAGTTTTTCCCCTCCTTCTTGCGCTCCGTTCGGATTCAGGATCTCCTGCAGTTTCAGCAGGGAGGGATGACGATGGCCGAGTACGCGGCTAGTTTTGCAGATCGTGCACGCTTTTACCCAGACTTGGTCCATGACGACAACCTCCGAGCGCGGAAGTTTGAGAAGGGTTTCCACCGAGAGATTCATGCTTTCATTGTACCCTTGGTCATTTCCACATATGCCGGGGTGCAAGAGTAGGTGTTAATGACAGAGGGCTTCCTATCATGTTTTTCGGTTTCGGAGATGTGGTCATATACCACTGTGGCGAAAAGGCGCAGTGTCTCAGCCGAGGATGCCCTTCTGTGAGTGGATCCCGGGCCGTGGTTGTACACCACAGTGGCGCCAGAGGGCCCCAGTGCAGCCCAGAGAGAGTCGGTGCTACGCTTGTGACAGGCGAGGTCACTTGGCACGAGACTGCCTGACCCGAGTTGCTGAGAGCTTCGGGCAGGCAGCAGGCGCACCATCACGACAGAGGCAGCACCGTGATCGGAGTAGTGGCCAGAGAGGTGGTGCTAGCAGAGGAGTGGGAGGAGCTTTAGGTTGGGGATGAACTTACGAGATCTCCCCATCACCACTAGGTGGTCCACGTCAGGCTCCGGGAGCTGACGGTTGGGACCGTGGGTAGAAGCGAGCTTTGGATGTCTACGATCCTGCAGAGCACGGGATGGTGAGAGGTACCCCCCTTGCGACTCTTCTACTTTTTGTAGTAGAATTGTTAGGCTCTGCGTGTGAAGGGTTTTCTCCCTGCTCTATGTTTGAGGTGTTACCAGGGTGACGCAGGGCATCGGGTGTAACCCTGTGTTGGTAAGGAAAAAGGTGTGAGACCATTTCCTTTAGTCGATGGTGTTGACTCCTTCGCCTTTTGAGCGTGTAAGAGAGCATCGACTGTGGAATCTTGCGTGACCAGATATCCTTGGGTGTTCCACCATATGGATATTCTGAAGGAGGGAATCACCGGGCCTTGTTTCAGGTGTGGGCGGTGATTCTAGTCGCGGCGTGCGACGTAGAGGTTCGTTCGGGGAGATGAGCTACCCCCGAGGGCCTTCGGGCCGGTTGAGACCGTGCAAAGGGATGGAGAGGTACCCTACCGCCTTGCCCTAACCCCAATGTCTGGAGTGGGTGAACGACATCGGCAAGGGCCGACCTCGCATGAACAGATCAATCCTTTGGTCTGTGTGCGGTGACGCAGAGCTATGCGTGGGCTTCTTTTGGGTACGGAAAAGCCAGGTGTGAGCTTAGTACCCGATGTTGCTCCCTAGTTTGTCTTTTCGAGGAAGAAAAGCTTGAAGTAGGGAATGATGTAAGAACCCGGGTTTTGCTACGAAAGACTTTGGAATATTCTTGATGATGTTCCAGAGCAGCGCCTTCAGACGGCGTGCGATTCCGAGCCCCGGAGTGGCCAGAATTAAATTCTCAGTGCGTTCACATTGGAAATGCTAAATAAATGGGATAACTCCTAAACGGAGTTCCGGATCAGAGATCCGAGTGTACAGATGGATCTGGAATGGGGTTTTTACCCTAGGAAAGACATAAAACTTGTTGGCGTGGGATGTTTGGAACCCTCGCCCGCTTCTGGAACGTTAAACGGATTAATTAATTAATTAATTTGTCTAATGGAGAAACGCTAGTATCTCTTAAACGGTGGCTCGAATTGAAATAATGAGGGCACAGTTGAGTTCATAGCGTGCCCTTTACCCTAGGAGGGGTATAAGATTCGCAGGCGCGGGCCGTTTGTGAAAAATGGCCCCAGGGGCGTTTTCGTAAATTGGCGGCCTCGGGCGCTAAGTTTAGTATCTTTTGAACGGGGTCTTGGATTAAAATTCCGAGACCGCCGTTGTGCTCGGAGTGTCATGTTTACCCCAGGTATGCCTTCCTTTTTGTATGCTTCGAGAGCGGGGTCAGGGGCGTGCCGGGCGGGGGTGTTTAAGTGTTATTACTTAAACGCAGCCCCTCCCTCTTCTCTTCCCCTTCTCCTCCCTCACACCCTCACCCATTCCCTCCTCCATTCCGGTGAGCTCCGGTGAGGCGAGCTCCGGCAAGCCAACTCCGGCGAGGCAACGGTGCGGGGCGGATCGTGCGGGAAGCGTCTGGCAAAGCCCCACGAGGTAGGAGTTTTATTTTGTATGTTTTTAAATTCCCGCATTCTTTGAGCCGATTTATACCAACGAATTGCCGCCCGATCTTTGAAAAAAGACCATAGATTAGTAGATCTCGATCCGAGCTTTCCGACGCACCTTTCGGATGTGCAATCGGAGCTCCGAGGTGTCCGCAGTGGCCCGGAGAAGTTGGGGGTGGTTTTGCGGTTTCCGGCGGTCGGCAGGGCGGTCCGGCGAGTTGGCGCGGCGGAGCGGCTCGGCTCCGGGCAAGCGGCGCGGCGACCGGGGCTTCGGTGGCGGCGGCGGCGCTTCCGGGAGGCGGCGGCGGCCTCCGGCGGCGGCTGACGGAAGCCGGCCGCGGCCTACGACAGGCGGAGGAGAGGGGGGCCGCGAAGCGCGCGGCCCCGTGCGTCGATCGCGACCCGCGTTTTGCGGGTCGCTGTGGGGGATCGAACGGCCGCAAGGAGGCCGGTCGGCTGAAGCGAGTCGCAGCCAGTTGGCCGCGGTGGGGTGAACCGGACCCGCGGCTGAGCCGCGGGCCGGCTGTGCGGACCGGGCTGGCCGGCGCGGGCCTTCCCAAGCAGGGCGGACCGACCCAAGCAGGGCGGACCGGCCGGTCCGGCCCAAGGGGCTTTGCCCCTCATTCTTCGGACGCCCGTATTTCGGGCTACGGGCATCCGTTTTGCGCACCGTCTAAGGCAGCGCGGAGCTTGGGTCAAGAAGGAGTTTTTGAGATGGTTTCGGGAATTTTTAATTCCCGAAACGTGGGGTCTCGGAGACGTGACGCGTCTTTAAGTGGACGAACGTTCTTCCGAAAAATCCTGTTTTGGACGGCGCTGACGCGTCCGACATCCGTTTGGAGCGCCGTCAATTGCATTGGGACACTAGCATCGAGGCAGAGGTTTCCAGGGTAGTTTCAGGCGTTGAGGCCGAAGTTGAGGCACGGGCCCCACGACCCGTCTTTCGAGCTGCGTGTAGCGTTTCACACCTTTTTCATCGGTCGTCTGTTTTGGGCGTGCGAGCAGTCGATGTTGGGTGTTTTTCTGAGGGCATCGTGTTGGCGTAGTCTGCCCGCTGTAATTCCGCACGATAGTGCGGGCCCTGTGAGGGCCGCTTCAGGATTTGACGGTGATTTCCAGCTTTATCACCGGGCGACCGTTTTGGACAAGTGAGTAGTCCATCTTGTGTGCTTTTTCCCGAGGATCATAACGGTGCGATCCGTTCGTTGTGTTTCTGGACCGGGATGCGGGTCCCACGAAGCGCCGCTCGTGTGCGGTGTGCCGGAATGCATCTTTTTCTCCGGATACCCGTTCTACTCAAGCGAGTAGTGCTTTCGACGTGCTTTTCCGAGAGCTTTGCGATGGCGCAGTCCGCCCTACTTTTTTTGGGGACGTGGTGTGGGTCCCACCCGACTCGGCTACGGTGAATAGTTCTCTTTTTACCGGGTGTCCGTTTTGGGCGATTGAGTACTCAATCCCGTGTGTTTTTCTGAGGGGATCGCAGTGGCGTGATCCGTTGGTTCAGTTTCGGGATCTTTGGGTGGGCCCCACACGGGTTTGGTCACGGTGAATAGTACCTTTTCCACCTGTTGACCGTTTCAGGTGAGTGAGTAGTCTAACTCGTGTGTTTTTCCACAAGGATTACTACGGTGTGATCCGTTTGGCTGTACGGAGCCTCTTGCGTGATCTTGAAAAATGTGGAAGCATGAAAGATGCTCCAGTGGTGGTTCGCCTTACTTTGCTTGTAGCGGACCTTTGGCGAGTAATCACGTGCACTCCCGTGTGAGAGATGTAAATTCTTGAGGTAACGTGGATGGCCGTGCCTGGGCCTTTGAGGTGGAGTTGTTACGTCACGCCTTCACGTTGACGTTGGGTGCAGTGTGCACGATAGCCCTTGGGCTGGAGACGTGGTATACTCTGGGAGTATATGAGAGCGCTTGGAGGTACGTGTGGTTCGTACCTGAGACGTTCGTCCGCTTGGTTGGGGTTGACTTAGGGCCACACGTCGTGTGGGCCCCACGTGTGTTCTGTGTTCTGCTTTGCGTACTTGGACCTCTCACGGCATAGAGGGTCCCTTTGACCTCGTTGGTTTGACCAGCAGGGTTGAGTGGTCTCCCCCTGGTTTCGTTCTCGATGGATCGGCCGGTAGCGGTGTTAGTGACACCTAGTGATGGAACATGCGTTGAACCCCTTTGGGTGAGTTGTGCTGGAGTTGGCTGGTTGCGCGAGGCCCACTCCGTGTTCGGTCGGCCAGTGTTGTACCCTCCTGTAGAGATGGCAGAGCGGTTCTGAGTTTTACCCTCCAGCGGGGATGGGCGGTGGGTTACTCATCGACTTCCTCAGGCTTACCCTCTAGCAGGGCTGGGCAGTGGGTTTCTCACTGACTTCTAGGGTTTACCCTCCAGCAGAGACTGGGCAGTGGGTCACCCGACGCAATTAGGGTCTACCCTCCAGTAGAGACTGGGCAGTGGGTCACCCGAAGACCTCTTAGGGTCTACCCTCCAGCAGGGCTGGGCAGTGGGTCACCCATCGTCGAGTTCCAGGTCTACCCTCCAGCAAGGCTGGGCAGTGGGTCGCATGTCAACTTATTCCAGGTTTACCCTCCAGCGGGGTTGGGCAGTGGGTCGCCTGATGAGGTATTTTGGTTTACCCTCCAGCAGGGCTGGGCAGTGGGTCACCCAGTATCTTATTATGGTCTACCCTCCAGTGGGGCTGGGCAGTGGGTCGCCGTATGATGTATTATGGTCTACCCTCCAGCAGGGCTGGGCAGTGGATCACCTGATATTTGGTTATGAATTACCCTCCAGTGGGGCTGGGTAGTGGGACACCTGCTAGCATTCCAGACTCATTCCTTCCTACCAGGCAAGTCTGTGGCTTTTCCACCGTGTTTACCGGAGCGGGACCCTTGGTTGTACGGGTCGGTGATGGAACGACTTTGGCATTGAGGAGACCTCTCGGCTGCAGGGCAGTGATGTGGTGTGGTTTGACTTTCCTAGAACTCTCAAGTACGAGGGGCGCTTTCCCCACCAAGTTGCGTTCTTGCGACGCGATCTAAAACCGTGCGGGCGAGTCAGTGCCGCCCAAAGCGGATAGTATCAAGGTGCGGTGACTGAGCCCCTTGGCTTGTGGTTCAGGGCAGACGTGCGGGATGCTGGGCATCAATGATGGGGTTACGCTGGGGCTGTTGGCTACTCTTTTCTTGGGCTGAGCTACGGGAGGAAGATCCCCTTACGATGATGTTTGTGATTCTTGATTGAGCAAAGGGATATGTATATACCTTGTTTCCGGTACCAACTTCTTGGGTTTGGTTACACTCCTTCCAGGTGAGGCGAAGATGCGCGGGGTATGCTACGAGCTTTCCGTGTCTAGATTCTCGTGGTTGGATGAGTCTACTCTCCTGCTATAGGCAGCGAAGACTCGACGGGAAGTTCATCTTCTCACCGTTTCCATCTCCTTGTGCCTGGACGAGTCTACTTCCTTCCTTTTGTTGGGTTGAGCTGTTACTCTTTACTTCACCCTTGGTTTTACTCCTTTCTATTCCTTGTTCGCTCTACTGCTCACCCTTCGGTACCTCCTTTGTTGCTCCCTCGAGCCTTCGGGGTATCCTACTGAGTATTTTTATACTCACCCCTACTTGGGCTTTGCCCGCACTTGGTGTGCCCTTGCAGATGACAGACAGGTGGAGCGTGGCTTCAGTGGAGCGTAGGTGTGTAAGAGCTTGGGATCTTGGACCGCGTGCGGTGGTCGTGGCCGGGTTCCCGGTGGCAGACCCGTCAGCTGTTTGTTTTTTTTACCTGTTGCCGGGTTGTGGCACTTTTCGGTTGGGCGCGTGTTTTGCCCCTTTTCTTTTCAGCTTGTACTTTGTACTGTTTAGAGGTCGATGCACATATGTGGTTTATATATATAGTAGTTGTTCTTTTTTACTCTGCTTGTTCTTTTTTTACTCTGAACTTTTGCATTGAGTGTGCTGCGTGTGTGTGTGTACAGGTGCTTAGGCAAAGGCCTCCCCAAGTTATTGTTCCTTCGGCGCTGGTCGCCAGTCCCTGGCCTACGGAGGCGGGCCTGGGGTAGTTGCGGCTCGAGCCCAGGTAGGTTCGGGTCGTGACACTTTTATACATGTATATAATTTTTGATAACTATTTTTTGTACATTTATGTTCTTATTGATAAGTATTAATATTGAATTTCATCTTTCAGGAGTCTTTGTTTTCTTGATTTTCATAATCAGTTTACTTGTTTTTAAATAATGGAGTTCATGTGGAATTGATGTAAATCTCTAGAATTAAAATTTCATATTTTTTATGAACATTTAGATGAGTTAAATGTCATTTCAATAAAGTTTTTACGTATAAATATGATGAATCATTTGATGATTTATTAATTAAATTCATTTAGATTATCTTAGTTGTATTTTGATTATTAGGAAAAAATTTGGTCATATGATTTAAGAATATTTATGTATACTAGTAAATAAATATTTTTAGGTTATAATACCTATATTATAGTCTATTTAAACCCTAAAAATGGTTTATTGACTTGTAATGAAGGATAAATTGAAGAAAAAAAATTTGTTGTCCACAATGGTTATAAATTATAACCTCATAGAAGATGATTTCATTTATGAAATAAAAGAGAGAGAGTAAGAATGTTTATGATGGTTATTACATTAACATGAAATAATTCCAATATATAGGTGATACTGGAGTTATCATGGTCATTTGGATAGAGGAGGTGTGGAGAGGATAAAAAAGAAGATAAATTGAAATGAATCTAAATGAAAAAGAAGGGTACTTTACCTATTGAAACAACCTCCTTTATAGCCTACTTAAGGGAAGCAGTTTTTGTCTTTTGGAATGACCAAGAGTGTACTAGACGTGGGGTGTTACTAGGGAAGTGTATTTGGGCATAAAAATTGGGAGCTTCAAGGTTTAGAGAACTGATGAGAAGAGGGAGTGATTTGGGTTTTTTAGTGGAGGAGAGGTGTGAATTTTGAATATTTTAATAATTATTTTATTATTTCCCTCAAGAAAACCAATATTGTTGTTTCATGTGACCCCTAATAGTAATAAGTTCTTGTGATTTCAAACCAAGTGGCCTATCATCAGTAATGCTATCATAAATATTTTAATTTTCTGATAATTTTTTGTATACAATATTTTACCGTATTTCACTATACATCCAAAAATCAAAAATTTTAGAAATGTACCAAAAATTCACCCTTACCATATTTCAACATGTATAGATTATAGATTGGTTTTATTTTTCTAAAATAATTCTGTAAATATTATTATTTTTATTTTTAAATAAATTCATATTTGATTAGAAAAATAATAATTTTAAAGGTATAATTAATTTGGCATCACATTGAAAAACTAATTAAGATATCATTATCGTATAACCATTTGAAAATAAAATAATTTCATCACTACTATTCATAAGGGTCATATTACTATTCAAATTACTATGCAAAAGGGTATGTTACTATTCATAAAAACAAGTTGGTTCTATCAGACTCCAAATTACATACTGATTACTATAGTAGATGCCTTTTTTTTGAAACTCAAAACACAGAATTGGCAGATTAATGTTTAATAGAAAGGTTATAACGTTCTCCTATAAAATTTTATTTCACAGAAACATATTCCATCATGAAATATTGGATATCTAATGAATATAAAGTAATTGTGAGGAACATACCATAAAATATTTGTGGAGTTACATTATTCCTTTGTTTAGAAATTTCAACCTCAAGATTTTATATATATAGCCCTCTAAAAAGATGTGTGTGTTGATTCCTTATAACATCCTTAGGATCCAATGTTGCTTCCTGAATAATATAATTCCTCCAAAGAACCATTACAAGATGAGTCATCTAATTTCACAATACTTGTTCTCTTATATCTAGAATCATGATATGCTATTCACAATCAGACAGATCTGGATCATGTTTTATTTCGTCATAGGTGAATACATGTGTTTGGTCAAGCATGTATATCCATAACATTTATACGTGGAACACATTGAGATTTTTTGGAGAAACATGGAAACATTTCCAAAATGTAAGTTATGACTCAAATTCGATCAATAATTTCAAAATATCTGATATTACTCAAACATAATTATCCCTTCTTACTGAATTGTACAACATCATTCTATTGAAACACCTTTAATAATACATGATTTCTTTCTTGAAATTTCAAACCCTTCATTTGGTTATTAGTATATTGTTTTGGTACTATTAGCTATTTTGATATGTGTTTGGATAATCTTCACATTTTTTTGTTTCCTCAACAAATTATAGGCCTATGATCTTTCCATCACCAACATCATCCCAAAAGGTTGGTGTGTGACATATCTTTCTATATAATGCTTTATATGGTTCCATCTAAATACATGAATGGAAGTTATTGCTATAGTAAAATTCTATGAGAGGTTAATATTGTTCCCACATACCATGAAAGTCATGTCAATAAGACCTCAACATGTATTTGAAAGTGTTAATTGTCCATTATGATTGTCCCCTAGTTTATGAGTTGTAGGAAGTGCTCAAATGAAAATCAGGATCTAGGGCCTTCTATTGATTTTTCTAAATTTTGATGTAAAATGGGGTTCATGATCAGAAACAATTGATAAGTGTATACTATGATGTCTTGAAACATAATTAATATATCTTACTTTTAAATGTTCAAGTGGTTAAAATTCTCTTGTAGAAGGAAAATGTGTTGATTTTGTCAAACGATCAACAATGACCTATGTCGAATCATTCTTTCAGGGAGGATTTGGTAGCCACATGACAATGTCCATAATAATATCATCTTATTTTCACATTGGTATAGAAAGGGGCTGCATGACACCTCCAGGATGTTGTCTTTCAGCCATCACATATTAACAATCCTAACATCTCGACACACATTCAGTAATCACCCTCTTCGTGTTTTCTGACCAAAAATGTTTCTTTTATATATCTATACATCTTTGTGCTACTAGGGTGTATAGACAAATTAATGCGATGGGAATTATCCCATCATTCCCTATTTTTCTTAGGAATAATAGGAACACAAATCCTCTTTCCGAATTTCAAAATTATACCTTTATATACAATGTCAATAAACATACCATCATTTGCATATTTAATTTTCTATTGAAACAACTCATCATCCACCTGAGAACATTTTATCTTTTCCAGTGAAGACGGTTTTTCATCCATTGGAATAAGTAGTTATGTGTTACCTTCCTTGACAATTCTCAGATCCATCTTTAATATATCTTGGAACATAGGTTCCCTCTTAACTCTCATCTAGTTTAGAATTCCATGGTCCTTTATACTCAAAGTGTCTTCCACCTTATTTTACTTCCCTCAGTGGAATTTTATTATGCTATCATAATCCTTGAGTAGCTCAATCCATCTTCATTGTCTCATGTTGAGTTATTTCTATGATAATATGTATTTCAAACACTTATTGTATATATATATATATATCACACATTTTTCATGATACAGTTAATGTATCCAAATATTCAGAGTAAAACTTATCGCTGGTAACTCAATATTATCAGTTGGATAGTTTTGTTCTTGAAGTTTTATCAACCCAGATTCATAGGCAATCACACTAGCATTCTTCATAAGGACACTTCGTAGTAATTTATTTAATACATCACTATAGATCATAAAACCATCATTCCCTGATGGTGGAGTCATGATTTTAGAATTCACTAATCTTATCTTCAATGATGTTAATCATTTCCTCACATTCCTTCGTCCATACAAATATAACCCCTTTTCGTTTGAGCTAGGTCATTGGCTTGGCTAAACGAGTGATGTTCCGAACAAAACGCCGATAATAACCTGCTAATCAAATAAAATAATGTACCCCAATTAAGATTTTTGGAGTAGGACATTCTTGAACAGCCTTTTACTTCATAGGATCAACAAATATTCCTTCCTTAGAGACAGTGTGGCCCAAAAAAGAAACTGATTGGATCTTAAACTCACACTTGATTAAACTCCCATATAATTCATTTCTTGAAAGAGTATTTAGAATAATGTGCAGGTGATTTTCATGATGTTAATATATTTTAGAGTTTTCAATGATATAATTAATAAAAACCACCATAAAGTCAATAATATATTCATTAAAATACTATTCATTTGATCCATGAAAACAAATGGTGCATTAGTCAGTCGAAACAACATTACTGTAAACTCTAATTCCCCCACCTTGTTCGAAATACGGAATTTGGAATATCATTATTCTTCACAAGAAACTTATGATATCCAGATCAAAGTTCTATCATTGAAAAATATTGTGCTCCATGTAGTAGATCAAATAAATCATCAATGCGGGGTAGGAGAAACTTGTTCTTTATTTTTATAGAATTGGTATCCCTATAGTCAATTCAAAACCTCATAGACCCATCATTTTTCTTAACGAAAAGAATGGAGGCTCCCAATAGAGAAACACTAGGGCAAAAAAATCCATTATCACTAAATTCATATAGTTGTTTCTTCAGTTCCAATAGCACCATAGTGTCTATTCTATAAGGGGAATTTGATATTATCCTTGAAAGAGGAATTATGTCAATGAAGAACTCAATATCACTCTCTTATGGATGTCCAGATAAATTTTTTGGAATGATGTCAATATATTCTCGCAAAATAAGTACATCTTCTATATGAATATTCTTTTCCTAACCCATAGTAATTGCATTCCCTTCCTCCAAAATAATTTAATTTAGAAGAGCTATTGGGGGTGGATCAAGATGAGAATCTGATGGTGATGTTTCTTCTATAAAGATAAGGGATTACACTTCATCCTAAAAAAATGTAATCTCCTTCTTCTTGCAATAAATTTTTTCATCATGGTTCTAAATACAATCCATATCTAGTATTATATCGATGCCAATCATTTGTATGACAATAAAATTTGTAGATAACAGACATTTATATTCTATAACAGGGACTACCATACACAACACTATTGCAATGATACTTCCCTTAAGAGATTTTACTGATAACTACCTTATGAAATGAAATTGAAAATATCTTATTTTCTTGGGAAACTGGAAATATATGAAAGAATTCAACGATACAGAATTATATAAAGCATTGACTGATATTGAAGAAATGATAAATGTACCTAGCACAACTTCATTAGGAACTTCAGCCTCTGCAGTTTTGATCGAATAATATTGGCCTTTCTCCCTTGGCCATTATTGGGGAACAATTCCCTAATGCTTAATACATTCATGTGCATAAAGTCCCATATCCCCGTAGTTGTATCATTGAATGTTGGTTGCTTCCTTCTTCCCCATACAGTCTCGATATAATTGATCTTTTTCTGTGACCTGGTAACATACTCCCATTCTCTTTAGGAATGTTCCAACTTGTTTCTTCACATAATTACTACAGGACACATGTACAAATCATCCCTTCTTCCCCATTTCCTTATTTCTTATTTCAGATATTTCGTGACCCCTATTCTTCTCTTATTTTATTTTAATGTCATAATACTTTGGAAATTATTTTTCTATCCTGATAGCACTTGAGACTATATCTTCATATAATGGGAATCTTTGGGAGACTAGAGCCCTTCAGATGTATGGTTTAAAACCATTAATGAATCAATCAATTTTTCTCCATTGATTATGTTTGTAGTCTGCATCAGGCCTTTCCAGCCTTGTAAATATTTCTTTATACTTGGAATCATTTTCATCCTTTTTATGCCTCATTTTCTAGAATCTCCTCTCTATATTCGCTCATTGGTCATTGGGAATTATTTTTTGAGGAATATTTCCATAAAATCCCCTCATTCCATCTCTTATATTTATTCATCCTCCTTTGTGTTTTAGATTAAAAACCACCATTGATCCAAATCTCCTAATAGGCAATACAATTCCATGAAAACCATATCTATTTTGTTGCATCTCAAAGAGAGAAACATCTTCTTTAGGGAACATATCCACTACTCAACTACAAACAGGTGTGTATTCGAATTGAATGATGTACGATTTTATGGCATATATCCATCTAACATAGCTCTTCCACATGGTGGATCTTAATGCTCCATACAGGTAAGGTTATTATTCATAACATGATAAGGTTTTCCAAGTGTAGTTATATGTTTCTCAGCACTAGTCACATCACCTGAGGCAATATCATTATCTTGCATCGGTGGGATATCCCAACATGGGACACACGTGTTCATTCAGTTTCCTTTCCTTCCACTAGGCTCTATTTATAAGTAATGGCATACACTAGATTATGGTATGAATCATAATGTATAATCTCAAAGTAGAAAAAAAATTACATAGAATAAATAGAAATTCTATACATAACTAATCTCTTAATCATAATAATGCTATCTTTGCGGAAAATTTGTCATTTATTCCCTTTATAATTCCATGTAATGAAAATGTGAATTAATCAAAGCATATACTCTAGGTGTGTCAATATTAAGAGTGCAATAAGGCATGTTTTCAAGTACCAGGATCCCCCAGGTCAAGCCCAAAACTCCTTGTTAGAGTTTTCACTCCTATATACATCTATTCCCAATCCACCTCTACCTATTTGTATCCATACATGGATTTATTTTATAGAAATATCCACATAATCAATTCCTTACAAAAATCCAGGACATTCTTGTTTATTTGACCTCAATTACTACCATAGGTATTTGATCCCTAATATACATTTTATAACATAGTTTTCATGTTTTATAATAAACATGCTTTGATACCAATTCTAAGGACCCAAAACTAGTTTTCCATAGTTGGTGCCTTATATTATTACATTAGAATATAAATAAGGAATATGGATCCCAAAAGACAGAGTAGTTTAGTATTATTAGAAACAAGATACATACATAAGTTCAACATTTCAATTTGAAAATGAAAACAATGTAGAAACTCTTTAGTCAACATCCATAACTCCTAAGTAATTTCATCATGTTAATCATTATAATATTCTTCGTGTCCTGAGAAAATGTAAAATAACAAAGGAGTGAGCTCAAATGTTCATTATGTGTAGGAAATACAGTGGAAGATATATAATCATTAGACATGTTGAATAACTAAAAAAATATGCCATTAACAAATAAGAAACATGAACACATGGTGAATCGAATATGAGTTGAGTAAATAATTGACATAATAAGACATAATCATGGGTATTCTACTAGTTATTTACCACATAAAGCATAAATACAATTTTCAAAATGGGGGCATTATTAATGTAGGACGTCATAACCATACAATCAAGGACTCGTGTCAAGTCCATAAATAATAATTTTGTCAAGGCCTTGTGCCAAGACCGTAGTTTGACTGGGGAAACCTACCAATGCACCGAGGGGCTATAGTGGGACACACCTGACACATACAATGTACAATTCATCCCTCATATGAATTGGGATAAATATAAACAACATATATATTTATATTGTAACTAATATATGAAATGTAAATAACATTCCACGAACATTAAAACAAAACACTAACCATTCAGACTAAATTAGTGAATGGTTTTATGATAGCACATCCAAATAAAAAATATACATAAAACAATAAATAATATATAATATATGATACCATGAAATATTAGTCCCAGAAATACATAAGAATAAAAAAGAGTTTTCAAATAGTTAAATATAATCTTATAAAATCTTCGAGTAATTCTTGAGATAAATAACCGTTTATTTTGAAAAGATGAGTTATTTTGGAAAATTATTTTTTTAAAACCATAAATAAATTAAGATAGTATTTTCATAATAAAATAATTTTTTTTGAATGGTAATGGTTGCTGAAAACATATAATAGGGTTCACATTAATGTAGCTATGAATTTGAGAAAATTTCCACAAACCGGGCTTCTATTTCAGAAATAATTTTTAATGATCCATTTAAAATGTGTATCCCTATATAAAATAAAGAAGTATTGTGGTTGGTAAACATATATAGTAAACTCACACATAATTTATATGTAGTACACAATAATACATAATAACTTCATTAAGGTAAGTAGACATTTAAAGTAACCCAAATGAAAATAGTTGTTCAGGTGAAAACCTTTACCTTATGGCAAAATGTGTTATGCTCTTGGACTTATGGTCATAAAAAATAATTCTAGTCTTATAAATAAAATATTTCATAACCTTTTATTCATGTATTTAGTTTATTATAACTCTTTTTAGTTCATTTTTTTCCTTATTAAAAAATTATTATATTGAATTTCATGGTTCCATTGTGTTTGTTTTCTTGATTTTCATAATCAGTTCACATGATTTTATAATACATATATTATATTATATTTCAACCATAAAAATGGTATCGTGACCAGTAATGAAGAATCAATTGAATAATGAAACATCATCATCTACAAAGGTTATAATTTGTAACCTCGTGGTTGTTGATTTCATTTATAAAATACAAGGGATAGAGTAAGAATATTGATGATTGTTATTCCATTAAAACGATATAATTATAGTGTATATATGATATTGGATTTATCATGATAATTTATATATATGTGATTAGGATAGGATAAGAATAAAAGATAAATTGAAATGAAACTAAATGAAAAAGGAGGGCACTTTTCATCTTGGACTAACCACTTTGAGAACAACATTAAGGGAGGGTGTTTTGGTCTTTTGAAAAGACCAAGAGCTTATTGGATGTGTGGAGTGACTAGGGAAGGGTATTTGAGAAGAATTTGGAGGAGATTAAAGTCTTAGAGGTTTGGAGAGAAGAGGGGGTGATGATGGGTTATAGTGGAAGAGGGGAGTGAATTTTGAATATTTTACTCATTATTTTAATATTCCCTTCCAAACACCCAATTAGGTTGTTCCATGTGACTCCTAATAGTAATAAGTGCATGTGAGTTCTAACCATGTGTTCTATAATCACTCATGATGTCATAAATAGTGTATTGAACTGATAATTGTTATATATGGTATTTTACAGTATTTCATTATTCGTCAAATATTCAAAAAATTTATATAATTCTAAAAAATTAACCCCTACCATTTATCGACATATAGAATTAAACAATTGCAATTTATTTTTCAAAAATAATTTTCAAAATATTTTTAATTTAATTTTTAAATAAAATCATAGTTAATTCAAAAAAATAACAAGTTTACAGTTATAATTAATTTTATATCACATTGAATAATTAATTAATATTTCATTATCTTATTACATTAAGAAAAAAAATAATGTCATTATTTACTATTCATAAGGTAGATATTATTATTCATATTATTATTTATAATGGTATGCTACTATTCATAAAAAAGTTGGTTCTATTCGACTCCAAATAACTTGCTGATCACAACCATAGATGACCTTTTTTTGAATATCAAAAAACAGAATTGGAAAATTTATGTATAATGGCTCAGTTATAACATTAACCCTTATGTTTTGTTTTAAATTGACATATTTCTTTATTCAATATAGTCTATCTAATGAATAAAAAATATTTAAGAGGAACATACAATAAATTGTTTTGGCTGTTACAATTGCAATGTGTAAATATTGGGTTTTCTTTGTTAATAACTACATAGCATGTGAAATAATTAGTTGGGGATTTGTGAATGTTTTTTTTAATTGGGTTTATTTTTAAAGAATTGTATATTTAGATTTTGAAATCGGTTTTGACGTGTGATGATAAATTACGGCATGTTGGAATGTTCATAGTAAATTGTTTCTATTTGAATGTGTGATAGAATTTTTTTGAAGGCGTTATATAAATGTTTTAAAATGGAAATGGTGTGTTTGAAGCCTATTTGTGAAATATGGATTTCAATTCTAGAAATTTTTGGATTTGTGAAATGTTTAGGTGACTGTTTGGACACATTGTTAAAATGATGGAAAATGATTATTTGGAAAACATTCATTGGATGTTCCCATGCCTTGTATCTAATAATGGACGGGATGTTCTTGTTATGGAATCCTCTGGATACATTATTAGTGTTCATAGTTGGAACCCTTTCTATTCTATTTGTTTTAAGGAACAATAATAGTGATTTGGGAGAATCACGATGACGTATGATGGGATTTATTAGTATTATATATATATATTGTGATTTGATGCTCGACTGGAATAAGTTTGCACAACCCCACATTATACTTGGGAGATGTAAACCTGGAATAATTCGGGAAGATTTTGAGAATTATTTCCTCACTTTTAGTTCCAGTACTAACTTGTGGCCCATTGTAGGTGGACATTTTTTATTACTATTGGATTGGGATAGTCGGTCTGTGATGAGTTTGGGTGTCCTGGAATTTGGGGGTTTTTGATTTCATTGTGTGTCGCATAATAACAAGGATAGGTATAATGTATAGGTTATTTTTGGTATATTATTGATCTGTTGGGTTCATCAATGTCTATTATCTCTTAGTCTCATGTAGTAATTAATTTTTCACTTTTATTTATATTTACATTGAGACTTTTATCTGAATATTGTTGTGCATCCTTGTAAAGTGTTTACAAGGAAGTGGTTTAAAATCATGTGAAAAATGATTTAATGATGAAGTGTTTTATAATCATTCTATCCCTAAAAAACAAAATCATCACTGCCTTTTTTAAATGTTAACATAACACTAATATAATGAACATGGTTTTAGAGAGGAATAATGGCAATGGGTTGTATTTTTTTGGGAAAATTAGTAGAATATAATACTTTGATATATTTTAGTTCACATTTTAGAATTGATGTAACTTTTATTTTTCATGATGTGCATTGGGAATAGTTTATTGTGACATACAACTAAGTTTTAATAGTCACACCTATAGTTTATCTTTGTTTTTAGGTTTAGGAGCTGCTTTGTGCTTAGATTTGGTCATAGTAATGCAATGTCTGAATGAGGATTATCATTGAAACATAGGGTCACATGGAGGTATGTACAACATTATTTTCTCACGGTTGGTAGTTTTCTATTTCATTTTTCAATTGTATTTATTTAGTTGTATTTCATTTTTTGGGAAAATTATACCCACCTATTTATTTTCATGCCGAATACTAGTTTCTAACCCGTGTGGATCAAGAAAACCCTTCAGTCTATGTCGTGGGCCATCTCGAGTGACTGATATAATGTTGACCTCGGTTGGTTCATGATAAACTGGTTTTAGAGGTGGCCCTAGTAATTTAGGGTGTCTTGTAGATGGAGATTAAGACTATTAGTACATTGGAGTTAAGTACGGGATGGCCTTCATGAACTGTAACACCCCGAGATTTTATGAAAAATATTCTGTTTAATTTCATTAATGTCTTGAGTTGTACGCTACAGCAAAAGGAGCTTGCACAACATGCATCCTTGAATTTCCTTGCATTACATGCAATTGCGACCTTCCTCGATAGCGTGTGTAGTACGAAATACCGAGTTTCACTAAACAACGATATGCTATTATTAAAACTAGCCGTTATGAATAGTAATAACCACTTTTTGAAATTTTTTAAATTTTATTTTTCAAAATGGATTTCATTTTTGGATTCGGAATATCGAAATTAGATTTGGGTGAAATTTTGGTACTTTTCAGATAACTTTCATATTCTGATGAATAGTGAAAATTACTAAATTTTAATTAAAAACAAATTTTTTAATCGAAATAATTAATAGTGATAAATTATTAATTTGAGTGGTTTTAAAGTATATTTAGAATATATTTTTACAATTTAATGCAATGTTGTTCATTTGATGTAATTTCACATTTAAACCAGACATAAACAAGTGTCAATCTTTTGATAGTTATTATCTCTTAATAACACGCTATTTGTTTTGACGATGTGAGTTAGTTTTTAATTTAGTTAATGTAACTGATATGTTTTGAATTTGGTAAAATAAACATCATTTTTGAATTCATAATATCAAATATATCTTATGCCTAATTTTTGGTATTTTTCTGGAAACTTTCATTTTTTGATGAATAGTGAAACCACTAAGTGGTAGTTAAAAAAACTAATTTTTTTCATAAAACTTAATTTTACCATTTCTGTGAGTGGAATTTCAAAAATCCGAGAGACATGGTTGATATCAGTAAGTAAAATGTGGTTCAATGAGATGAAAATAATTTTTGGTGAATATTAACTTTTTACTTTTTTACCATGGTTAAAAGTAAATTGGGTAATTAAGGGTAAAAGTGTTATTATTATTACCCTAACACATGTTATAATTCTATTGGATAAGTGTAATTCGACCAAAAACAACCTTTGGAATAAAATATGACCATTTAGGCCCACTTGGATTAGATTAGGACATTTATTATTAATTTATTTAAAGAAGGGTTAAAATAGTTAAAATCAAAGTTTAATAAGTAGTTAATTTTTAATATAGGGTTATACATAAGATAAATTCGACTATAAATATTAATTAGAAATCTAAAAGGATTTCATACATAATGGTATTTTATTTGTAATTTTTAGACATTAAATAATTTAATTTATTTATGAGACAACGATGATGCAGTAATTATCTTATTAATGAAATATTGACATAATTGATGTTATAAACACCCAAATAAATGTAATTTGAGACTTTTTATAAATTCCACTAATTTTATAGGTTAATATGACATGTTAGTATTTATTTTATTATCTTTGTTCGAACTAATCATTTTGTTATGAGTTTCACAAAAATCAATTACTAAATAGTGTCACAATTGACATAAAATAGTTTTTAAAACAAATATTATATTATTAATTGTTATTTTATTTCTAAAAATCTGAGGTTCGGCCAAATGACTTAGATAAGGTTATATATATTAATAATAAACAACTTGGGGTTCGTTTGTCTTGTTAAAGTAAGTGTATTAACCTTATAGTTTAAGAACACAAAAAGACACGGTAAAAGTAAAATTATCTAACTTAAAGTTAAATATAAATGATAATGTTAAAATAGGAACCTAAACTTGTCTAACTTATTTTGGATGAGATGCTTTAGACCCATCGCCACCTTAGATTAGAAATAAATCAATTTTGAGCTATTTAAAACCGAATTTGGCTTTATAATAAAATAATATTTTTAGTTATTTTAATGGTGCCCCTCTCCTCCCTTATAAAAGGGCACCTCCTCCCTCTCTTCCTCACACCACTTTGAGCCTTAAAGCTCGGCCAACCCCTGACAAATTCTCTTCTCCACTTCCCTAGAAACATCCTAGAGGTCTTGGTCTTTTTCAAATACCAATATTAGTTCCCTAAGAGGAGGACGCAAAGAGGCACTTCAAAGAAGAGGTAATGTTCGTTACCGATTCATTCAACTTTATTTTTTCTTCCACTTATTATTCTTAGGTTGTTTCATTATGAAGTAATAACATCAGTATCACTCATATACTGATATGTTATTATATGTATGAAACAACCCTATTTCACCATCTATCCATCCTACGGAAAACGAAATCACCGCGCGTGCGTACGTACGGAATACTGTCTACACGCCGTGGTGTAATCTATTTTCCATCACCACCTTACTTGGATGGGTATAATGATGTAAATAATAACTATATATGATTATTGTAAAGTGATATTGATTCTAAAATAGTATACATACACTCCAATACAATTCCACAATCATGAGAACGATATCATCGCTCGTGCGTACATACGGACTACCGTCTCCACGACGCGATGAGATTCATTCTCCACGTTAACCAATAATGAATGATTATAAAGTATATATAATAAGTAATCATGAAATATATGACATAATAATGATACTGGATTTATGTTTATATATATGTATTTCATCTATTTTATTCCATTCAACTCAATATGGAAACGAAAACAGCGTTCATGGGTACGTACGGCCTACCGTCTCCATGAACGGTGTATTTATTTCCATTTACTGATATATTATATATATGTATATTCTGAATATATATTATATATAAATCATGTTATATATTCTGGAATTAAGTAATCATGATCTATGTAATCATATGAATAATTACAAGTCAAAACACGGACGACAAATGAAATGATTTTACCCAAAATACTCTTTAACATGGAATTTACAAACGAACGGGTAAAATAAAGTCATAAGTGAACCATATATGATATAATAACAATGAGTATGATTCTGGAATAAGTCAATGACATTATTTAAATCATTATACAGGAGTTTCAAACACTTACGAAGCAAATCAGACCTAAGGTAAGGGAAAATATCACAATCTCATTTTTATCTGAGATTGTTTATACTTTGGTATTTACTGGGGTGTATTTTATCATCCACATCCATGTTTCCTCAATATGTAATATTATTTCCATCCACCTAGAATTGTTTAAATCCAATTTTACCCTTCAGTGAGTTTTTAGTAAAAGACATGAAATGAATCTTTTGTCGTTTTTCGTACGAGGTACATTTTGACTTTTCCGACAAAAGTACGAGAAGAATGTTTTTTTAATATATACGACATGAATGGATTTTTAAAACATTATTTCCAATAAGCTTCCTTTACAAGTTTTCAAGTATATTTTTAATCAAATTCTTTTATTTTAAAATTGTATGACATGTTAAGAAAGGAAAATGTTTTTGAAGTAGAAAGGATATTTTCCTCAAGAATGGAGTTCAAGCGTTTTATCAAAATTATTTTCCATCTAAGATAATATAGGGTTCTGTTTCTATCCCTATTATTACATTGATTTGATTATGTTGTGATGGAATCATTTTTATGAATTCATTTATCTTATATGAATTGTTTTATGATGTCACAATGTTTATGAATCCCATTTTTATTACATGGGTTATGCAATGATTTATGATTTATGACTTTGCGGCACACATAAGAATGGTATCATTATGAGATGGGTGGGACCTATATCTCCCTCCAATGCATTGGGTAAAGATTTTATATCTCATGAGATAGACATGGCTGGAACGGCAGGTTAAACCGGTTCAGTGAAACAGGACTGAAACGAGGAGTGAACTCGGTTCAGAAATGGAATTTGTCCACTAAGATAGTCTTGGCAATGAGTCTTGACTAATAAGAAATTATTCTCTATGATTATGTGTGTATTCCAAAAAGTTTCATGTTTTATGTTATGATTATTGGGATTACATTTCACTACCATGATTTATCCCATGTTATGAAATTATGATCTCTTTTGCATGTTAATATTTCCAAAAGTTATGTTCTTATGTATATGATGTGATTGATATTTCCTTTGTTTACCCTTACTGAGCATTTGAGCTCACCCTTTTATGTTTTCTTTTCCCCAGGATATAAAGAAAGGTTTTAGGTTTTAAAAAAAGAAGATCTTTATGGGAGATGTTGAAGATCTTTCACAACGATTAGAAGATTACATTCCGAGTTTCCAAAGACACTAAACTATTACGGTCCTTGTGTGTGTGTTTTTTTATGTACTAAGTATTCCACAAATGTAATGTAATGTCCATGTATGTTAAGCTTAGGGTCTCTACAGTTGGTGTCAGAGGAAAGATTTAGTCAACCTTTGGAAACTAGGATGTGAAAATGTTAGAGAGATCCCTAGACATATTTCTAAGGTATGTCTAGGGATTTCCCTAAGGATAAGTATACGTATAGGATATAGTCCTAGAACTATGGTAACGATCATAGAATTTAAACTAACATGTTAGATATTGAGGGTACTCCCCCTTTAATATTTTTTCCCTAGCATGATTTTGGCCTCTCACACTATTCTTTTTGGGTTTTAGAAAATGGCTGGAAAAAGGAAGATTCACGATAATGGAGGATATAACGAATAGTCGAATGATATTCTTCATGAGAAACCAAATGAAACTAGATTTGGAAGTCCAAACATCATTATTATGCCGAATCAGCAATCTCATAATATGATCAATAAACTCAAATTTGGTATGTTTCCTGACTCGGCTAATAAGAGAAAGATGGAGTTTCATGATGATCATAGAGGAAAGAAAGTTCAATTTCCCCTATGTAAATCAAGTGGGAAGAGGCATCAAGGAGAATTTTTCAAAGGAACTGGAAGATGCTTTGGGTGTGGAAAAAAAGGACATGAAGCTAGTAAGTGCAAAGGAAAAGGTTTAGTTAACACCATGGATGAGGATAATGGTATTGCTACGACATCAACAATGGTTAAATGTTTTAAATGTGGAATGTACAGGCATTATGCAAACCAATGACCTAAGGTAATGTCTCATGAAGAAAATAAGTATGGTCATATGGGTAATATTTATGTTGATGATGATGAAGAGACTACAAATGATATGTGAGATGAAAGAATTGTTGAAGCTCGATCAATGGTCTAAGAAGGTAGTGGAATGATTACATGTTTATCAAGTGTAATGTTGTATAAGTAATCTCATGGTACTATGGAATAAAGAGACATCTAAGGATTGTTACACTGTTTTCTTTCCTTAAGTTTTGAAAGTGTGTGATGAATGGTACGAGTATTTTTGGAAAGTAGATGATATGCCCATAATGAAGGTATAAAGAGAAAATTAAATATTTGATAGTATTCATGAGCTCATGACTGATATAAAGAGAAGGTTATATCTTGGTTTGAGTATATAGAATTTTTGGATTTTGGTATGTGGAAAGAGTTAACTTTTGACAGTATTTATGTTTTCACTAAGGTTTAATGGGTATTCATTTTTCAAGAGAATACATGATTAAGGTATTCACATGATTGAAATGTGACCAACAAGATAATGGGGGATAAATGATGGTTGGTTGATGACATTTCATGTAATAGTTTTCTTTATACTATGATCTTGTACCGAAGTATTTAAGATAAAGATTGGAATGGATTATGTTGGACATAAGATAGTATTATTTAAAGATAGAACTTTTTTTTGATATTATTAATGGGATGTTATAGTAATGTAGTTTTAGAAAAAGGACAACCTACAGGACTGGCGACAACCCATCGCGTCGGACAAGGCTGTGGGAATCGAACCCACAACCAAAGTGCAACTGGCCTTTATCTCCTACCACTGGTCTACAGGAAGTACCTAGTTAGTATAAACTAGTTTTATTTTATTAAGAGGTATGATATATGAAGTATAAGTTCATTTTTGGAACCATATACGATTAATCTAACCATAAGATGGACTTATAACTTTTGCTAACCTTTTGTTTGAAAGAGATGGAATAGCCCATCATTCTATCACATGATCTGCTAACACATCACAAATAAAAAATTAAACTTAATTTCTTTAAGGGATGAAGTGGAAATTTTTCAATCCATGAACAATAGTGAGATTGTACCAAAATCAAGCATGTATTTCTTCTAATTCAAAATTTTCAACTTTAGGGAAATGATATTGAAAACCAAAAATGTTGTCCTAGTGCTCTTATATCTGATGAATCAAATGGTACCTTCAATCATCACAAATTTATGGCTTTTTGATTGATGACTTTTTTATAGAATTGTTCTCTACCACTCTCCATCAGAACTTGATGGTTAGATTTTTCTTCCATATCCATATTTTCACCTATGTTCTCCTACGTGGAAACCCACAGATGAGTTAATTTGGGTAACCATTAAATTTCATACTTTAGTTTTTAAAGCCAAGTTTTTGTATTCCTTTTTACGATGTGAGTTTCTGTTAAAGAATCTTTCGAGTAGTAAACCATTTATAACCCCGACGAATTTCGAGGGCGAAATTAATTTTAAGGGTGGTAGAATGTAACACCCCGAGATTTTATGAAAAATATTCCTTTTAATTTTATTAATGTCTTGTGTTGTACACTACACCAAAATGAGCTTGCACAACATGCATCCTTGACTTGCCTTGCATTACACGTAATCATGACCTTCCTCGATAGCGTGTGTAGTACACAATACCGAGTTTCACTAAACAACGATATGCTATTATTAAAACTAGCCGTTATGAATAGTAATAACCACTTTTTGAAATTTTGTAAATTTTATTTTTCAAAATGGACTTCATTTTTGGATTCGGAATATCGAAATTATCTTAGGGTGAAATTTTGGTACTTTTCGGATAACTTTCATATTCTGATGAATAGTGAAAATTACTAAATTTTAATTAAAAACAACTTTTTAATCGAAATAACTAATAGTGATAAATTATTAATTTGAGTGGTTTTAAAGTATATTTAGAATATATTTTTACAATTTAATACAATGTTGTTCATTGGATGTAATTTCACATTTAAACCAGACATAAACAAGTGTCAATCTTTTGATAGTTATTATCTCTTAAAAACACGCTATTTTTTTTGACGATGACAATTAATTTTTAAATTAGTTAATGTAACTGATATGTTTTGAATTTGGTAAAATAAAAATCATTTTTTAATTCATAATATCAAATATATCTTAGGCTTAATTTTTTGGTATTTTTCTGGAAACTTTCATTTCATGATGAATAGTGAAACCACTAAGTGGTAGTTAAAAAAACGGATTTTTTTCATAAAACATAATATTACCATTTCTATGAGTGGAATATCAAAAATCTGAGAGACAATGTTGATATCAGTAAGTAAAATGTGGTTCAATGAGATGAAAATAATTTTTGTTGAATAGTAACTTTTTACTTTTTTACCATGGTTAAAAGTAAATAGGGTAATTAAGGGTAAAAGTGTTATTATTATTACCCTAACACATGTCCTAATTCTATTTTATAAGTGTAATTCGACCAGAAACAACCTTAGGAATAAAAGATAACCATTTAGGCCCACTTGGATTAGATTAGGACATTTATTATTAATTTATTTAAAGAAGGGTTAAAATTGTTAAAATCAAAGTTTAATAAGTAGTTAATTTTTAATATAGGGTTACACATAAGATAAATTTGACTGCAAAAATTAATTAGAAAGATAAAAGTATTTCCTATATAATGGTATTTTATTTGTAATTTTTAGACATTAAATAATTTAATTTATTTATGACACAACGATGATGCAGTAATTATCTTAGTAATGAAATATTGACATAATTGATGTTATAAACACCCAAATAAATGTAATTTGAGACTTTTTATAAATTCCACTAATTTTATAGGTTAATATGACATGTTATTATTGATTTAATTATCTTTGTTAGAACTAATCATTCTTTTATGATTTTCACAAAAATCAATTACTAAATAGTGTCAAAATTGACCTAAAATAGTTTTTAAAACAAATATTATATTATTAATAGATATTTTATTCCTAAAAATATAAGGTTAGGCCAAATGACTTAGATAAGGTTATATATATTAATAATAAACAACTTGGGGTTCGTTTGTCTTGTTATAGTAATTTTGTTAACCTTATAGTGTAAGAACACAAAAAGACACGGTAAAAGTAAAATTATCTAACTTAAAGTTAAATATAAATAATAAGGTTAAAATTGGAACCTAAACTTGTATAAATTCTATTGGATGAGAGTATTTCGACCCATCCCCACCTTAGCTTCGAAATAAATCAATTTGGAGATATTTAAAACCGAATTTGGCTTTATAATAAAATAATATTTTTTGTTATTCCAATGGTGTCCCTCTCCTCCCTTATAAAAGGGCACCTCCTCCCTCTCTTCCTCACACCACTTTGAGCCTTAAAGCTCGGCCAAGCCCTACCACATTATCTTCTCCACTTCCCTAGAAACATCCTAGAGTTCCTGGTCTTCTTCAAATACCAATTTTAGTTCCCTAAGAGGATGACTCAAAGAGGCACTTCAAAGAAGAGGTAATGTCCGTTACCGATTCATTAAACTTTATTTTATCTTCCACTTATTCTTCTTAGGTTGTTTCATTATGAAGTAATAACATCATTATCACTCATATACTGATATGTTATTATAATTATGAAACAAACCTATTTCACCATCTATCCATCCTACGAAAAACGAAATCACCGCACGTGAGTACGTATAGAATACTATCTCCAAGCCGTGGTGTAATCTATTTTCCATCACCACCTTACTTGGATTGGTATAATGATGTACATAATAACTATATATGATTATTGTAAAGTTATATTGATTCTGAAATAGTATACATACACTCCAATACAATTCCACGATCATGAGAATGATATCATCGCTCGTGCGGTCGTACGGACTACCGTCTCCACGACGCGATGAGATTCATTCTCCACGTTATCCAATAATGAATGATTATAAAGTATATATAATAAGTAATCATGAAATATATGACATAATAATTATACTGGATTTATGTGTATATATATTTATTTCATCTACTTAATTCCATTCAACTCAATATGGAAACGAAAACAGCGTTCATGCGTACATACGACCTACCGCCTCCATGAACGGTGTATTTCTTTCCATTTACTGATCTATTATATATATGTATATTCTGAATATATATTATATATAAATCATGTTTTATATTCTGGAATTATGTAATCATGATCTACGTAATCATATGAATAATTACAAGTCAAAACACGGATGACAAATGAAATGATTTTACCTAAAATGCTCTTTAACATGGAATTTACAAAAGAACGGGTAAAATAAAGTCATAAGTGAACCATATATGATATCATAACAATGAGTATGATTCTGGAATAAGTCAATGACATTATTTAAATCATTATACAGGTGGTTCAGACACTTACGAATCAAATCGTACCTAAGGTAAGGGAAAATATCACAATCTCATTTTTATCCGAGATTGTTTATACTTTGGTATTTACTGGGGTGTATTTTATCAGCCACATCCATGTTTCCTAAATATGTAATATTATTTCCATACACCTACAATTTTCTAAATGCAATTTTACCCTTCAGTGAGTTTTTAGTAAAAGATATGAAAGGAATCTTTTGTCTTTTTTCGTACGAGGTACTTTTTGACTTTTCCGACAAAAGTACGAGAAAAATGTTTTTTAACTTATACGGCATGAATGGATTTTTAAAACATTATTTCCAAGAATCTTCCTTTACAAGTTTTCAAGTTTATTTTTAATCAACTTCTTTTATTTTAAAATTGTATGACATGTTAAGAAAGGAAAATGTTTTTGAAGTAGAAAGGATATTTTCCTCAAGAATGGAGTTCAAGCATTTTATCAAAATTATTTTCCATCTAAGATAATATAGTTTTCTGTTTCTATCCCTATTATTACATTGATTTGATTATGTTGTTATTAAATAATTTTTATGAATTCATTTATCTTATATGAATTCTTTTATGATGTGACAATGTTTATGAATCCCATTTTTATTACATGGGTTATGCAATGATTTATGATTTATGATTTTGTGGCACACATAAGAATGGTATCATTTTGAGACGGGTGGGAGCTATATCTACCTCAAATGCATTGGGTAAAGATTTTATATCTCATCAGATAGACATGGCTGGAACGGCAGGTTAAACCGGTTCTGTGAAACAGGACTGAAACGAGGAGTGAACTCTGTTTAGAAATGGACTTTGTCCACTAAGATAGTCTTGGAAATGAGTCTTGACTAATAAGAAATGATTCTTTATGATTATGTGTGTATTACACAAAGTTTCATGTTTTATGTTATGATTATTGGGATTACATTTCACTACCATGATTTATCCCATGATATGAAAATATGATCTCTTTTTCAGGTTAAGATTTCCAAAAGTTATGTTCTTATGTATATGATGTGATTGATATTTCCTTTGTTTACCCGTGCTGAGCATTTGAGCTCACCATTTTATTTTTTCTTTTCCCCAGGATATAAAGAAAGGTTTTAGGTTAAAAAAAAGAAGATCTTTATGGGAGATGTTGAATATCTTTCACCACGATTAGAAGATTACATTCCGAGTTTCCAAAGACACTAAACTATTACGGTCCTTGTGTGTGTGTTTTTTTATGTACTAAGTATTCCACAAATGTATTGTAATGTCCATGTACGTTAATCTTTGGATCTCTACATTTGGTATCAGAGGAAAGATTTAGTCAACCTTTGGAAACTAGGATGTGAAAATGTTAGAGATATCCCTAGACATATTTCTAAGTTATGTCTAGGGATGTCCCTAAGGATAAGTATACGTATAGGATATAGTCCTAGAGCTACGGTAACGATCATAGAATTTAACCTATGATGTTAGATATTGAGGGTAATCCCCCTTTTCTATTTTTTCCCTAGCATGATTTTGGCCTCTCACACTATTCTTTTTGGGTTTTAGAAAATGGCTGGAAACATGAAGATTCGCGATAATGGAGGATATAACGGATAGTCGAATGATATTCTTCATGAGCAACCAACTGAAACTGGATTTGGAAGTCCAAACATCATTATTATGCTGAATCAGCAATCTCATAATATGATCAATAAACTCAAATTTGGTATGTTTCCTGACTCGGCTAATAAGAGAAAGATGGAGTTTCATGATGATCATAGAGGAAAGAAAGTTCAATTTCCCCTATGTAAATCATGTGGGAAGAGGCATCAAGGAGAATGTTTCAAAGGAACTGGAAGATGCTTTGGGTGTGAAAAAGAAGGACATAAATCTAGTAAGTGCAAAGGAAAAGGTTCAGTTAACACCATAGATGAGGATAATGGTATTGCTACGACATCAACAATGGTTAAATGTTTTAAATGTGGAATGTACGGGAATTATGCAAACCAATGCCCTAAGGTAATGTCTCATGAAGAGAATAAGTATGGTCATATGGGTAATATTTATGTTGATGATGATGAAGAGAATACAAATGATATGTGAGATGAAAGAATTGTTGAAGCTCGGTCAGTGGTTTAAGAAGGTAGTGGAATGATTTCATGTTTTTCAAGTGTAATGTTGTATAAGTAATCTCATGGTACTATGGAATAAAGAGACATCTAAGGATTGTTACACTGTTTTCTTTCCTTAAGTTTTGAAAGTGTTTGATGAATGGTACGAGTATTTTTGGAAAGTAGATGATTTGCCCATAATGAAGGTATAAGGAGAAAATTAAATATTTGATAGTATTCATGAGCTCATGACTGATATAAAGAGAAGGTTATATCATGGTTTGAGTATATAAATTTTTTGGATTTTGGTATGTGGAAAGAGTTAACTTTTGACAGTATTCATGTTTTCACTAAGGTTTAATGGGTATTCATTTTTCAATAGAATAAATGATTAAGGTATTCACATGATTGAAATGTGACCAACAAGATAATGGGGGATAAATGATGGTTGGTTGATGACATTTCATGTAATAGTTTTCTTTATACTATGATCCTGGACCGAAGTATTTAAGATAAAGATTGGAATGGATTATGTTGGACATAAGATAGTATTGTTTAAAGATAGAACTTTTTTAGATATTATTAATGGGATGTTATAGTAATGCAGTTTTAGAAAAAGGACAACCTGCAGGACTGGTGACAACCCATCGCATCAGACAAGGCTGTGGGAATCGAACCCACAACCAAAGTGCAACTGGACTTTATCACCTACCATTGGCCTACAGGAAGTCCCTAGTTAGTATAAACTAGTTTTATTTTATTAAGCGGTATGATATATGAAGTATAAGTTCATTTTTGGAACCATATACGATTAATCTAACCATATAATGGACTTATAACTTTTGCTAACCTTTTGTTTGAAAGAGATGGAATAACCCATTAGTCTATCACATGATCTGCTAACACATCACAAATAGCAAATTCAACTTCATTTCTTTATGTTATGAAGTGGAAATTGTTCAATACATGAACAATAGTGAGATTGTAACAAAATCAAGCATGTATTTCTTCTAATTCAAAATTTTCAACTTTAGGGAAATGACATTGAAAATAAAAAATGTTGTCCTAGTGCTCTTATATCTGATGAATCAAATGGTACCTTAGATCATCACAAATTTATGACTTTTTGATTGATGACTTTTTCATAGCCATGTTCTCTACCACTCTCCATCAGAACTTGATGGTAAGATTTTTCTTCCATATCCATATTTTTCACCTATGTTCTCCTACGTGGAAACCCACTGATGTGTTAATTTGGGTAACTATTACATTTCATACTTTAGTTTTTAAAGCCAAGTTTTTGTATTCCTTTTTACGATGTGGGTTTCTATTAAAGAAACTTTCGAGTAGTAACCCATTTATAACCCCGACGAATTTCGAGGGCGAAATTCATTTTAAGGGGGGTAGAATGTAACACCCCGAGATTTTATGAAAAATATTCTTTTTAATTTCATTAATGTCTTGTGTTGTATGCTACACCAAAAGGAGCTTGAACAACACGCATCCTTGACTTACCTTGCATTACACGCAATTGCGACCTTCCTCGATAGCGTGTGTAGTATGCAATACCGAGTTTCACTAAACAACGATATGCTATTATTAAAACTAGCCGTTATGAATAGTAATAACCACTTTTTGAAATTTTGTAAATTTTATTTTTCAAAATGGACTTCATTTTTGGATTTTGAATATCGAAATTAGCTTAGGGTAAAATTTTGGTACTTTTCGGATAACTTTCATATTCTGATGAATAATGAAAATTACTAAATTTTAATTAAAAGAAAATTTTTTAATCGAAATAATTAATAGTGATAAATTATTAATTTGAGTGGTTTTAAAGTATATTTAGAATATATTTTTACAATTTAATACAATTTTGTTCACTGGATGTAATTTCACATTTAAACCAGACATAAACAAGTGTCAATCTTTTTATAATTATTATCTCTTAAAAACACGCTATTTGTTTTGATGATGGGAATTAAATTTTAAATTAGTCAATGTAACTGGTATGTTTTGAATTTGGTAAAATAAACATCATTTTTGAATTCATAATATCAAATATATCTTAGGCCTAATTTTTGGTATTTTTCTGGAAACTTTCATTTTTTGATGAATAGTGAAACCACTAAGTGGTAGTTAAAAAAACTGATTTTTTTCATAAAACTTAATTTTACCATTTCTGTGAGTGGAATTTCAAAAATCCAAGAGACACGGTTGATATCAGTAAGTAAAATTTGGTTCAATTAGATGAAAATAATTTTTGATGAATAGTAACTTTTTACTTTTTTTTACCACGGTTAAAAGTAAATAGGGTAATTAAGGGTAAAAGTGTTATTATTATTACCCTAACACATGTCCTAATTCTATTGTATAAGTTTAATTCGACCAAAAACAACCTTAGGAATAAAAGATGACCATTTAGGCCCACTTGGATTATATTAGGACATTTATTATTAATTTATTTAAAGAAGGGTTAAATTTTTTAAAATCAATGTTTAATAAGTAGTTAATTTTTAATATAGGGTAATACATAAGATAAATTCGACAATAAATATTAATTAGAAAGATAAAAAGATTTAATACATAATGGTATTTTATTTGTAATTTTTAGACATTAAATAATTTAATTTATTTATGACACAACGATGATGCAGTAATTATCTTATTAATGAAATATTGAAATAATTGATGTTATAAACACCCAAATAAATGAAATTTGAGACTTTTTATAAATTCCACTAATTTTATAGGTTAATATGACATGTTAGTATTGATTTAATTATCTTTTTTCGAACTAATCATTCTTTTATGATTTTCATAAAAATCAATTACTAAATAGTGGAAAAATTGACATAAAATAGTTTTTAAAACAAATATTATATTATTAATTGTTATTTTATTCCTCAAAATCTAAGGATCAGAAAAATGACTTAGATACGGTTATATATATTAATAATAAAAAAATTGGGGTTCGTTTGGCTTGTTATAGTAATTTTATTAACCTTATAGTGTAAGAACACAAAAAGACACGGTAAAAGTAAAATTATCTAACTTAAAGTTAAATATAAATGATAAGGTTAAAATAGGAACCTAAACTTGTCTAAATTCTATTGGATGAGAGGATTTCGACCCATCCCCACCTTAGCTTCGAAATAAATCAATTTGGAGCTATTTAAAACCGAATTTGTCTTTATAATAAAATAATATTTTTTGTTATTCCAAAGGTGCCCCTCTCCTCCCTTATAAAAGGGCACCTCCTCCCTCTCTTCCTCACACCACTTTGAGCCTTAAATATCGTCCAAAACCTGCCAAATTCTCTTCTCCACTTCCCTAGAAACATCCTAGAGGTCCTGGTCTTCTTCAAAGACCAATTTTAGTACCCTAAGAGGATGACTCAAAGAGGCAATTCAAAGAAGAGGTAATGTCTGTTACCGATTCTTTCAACTTTATTTCTTCTTCCACTTCTTCTTCTTAGGTTGTTTCATTATGAAGTAATAACATATGTTATTATAAGTATTAAACAACCCTATTTCATCATCTATCCATCCTATGGAAAACTAAATCGCCGCGCGTGCGTACGTACGGAATACCGTCTCCACGCCGTGGTGTAATCTATTTTCCATCACCACCTTACATGGATGGGTATAATTTTGTACATAATAACTATATATGATTATTGTAAAGTGATATTGATTATTAAATAGTATACATACACTCCAATAAAATTCCACGATCATGAGAACGATATCATCGCTCGTGCGTACGTACGGACTACCGTCTCCACGACGCGATGAGATTCATTCTCCACGTTAACCAATAATGAATGATTATAAAGTATATATAATAAGTAATCATGAAATATATGACATAATAATGATACTGGATTTATGTGTATATATATGTATTTCATCTACTTAATTCAATTCAACTTAATATGGAAACAAAAACAGCGTTCATGCGTACATACGGCCTACCGTCTCCATGAACGATGTATTTCTTTCCATTTACTGATCTATTATATATATGTATATTGTGAATATAAATTATATATAATTCATGTTTTATATTCTGTAATTAAGTAATCATGATCTATGTAATCATATGAATAATTACAAGTCAAAACACGGATGACAAATGAAACGATTTTACCCAAAATGCTCTTTAACATGGAATTTACAAAAGAACGGGTAATATAAAGTCATAAGTGAACCATATATGATATCATAAAAATGGGTATGATTCTAGAATAATTCATTGACATTATTTAAATCATTATACAGGAGGTTCGGACACTTATGAAGCAAATCAGACCTAGGGTAAGGGAAACTATCACAATCTCATTTTTATCCGAGATTGTTTATACTTTGGTATTTACTAGGGTGTATTTTATCATCCAAATCAATGTTTCCTCAATATGTAATATTATTTCCATCCACCTAAAATGGTTTAAATACAATTTTACCCTTTAGTGAGTTTTTAGTAAAAGATATGAAAGGAATCTTTTGTCGTTTTTTGTACGAGGTACTTTTTGACTTTTCCGACAAAAGTATGAGAAGAATGTTTTTTTAACTTATACGGCATGAATTGATTTTTAAAACATTATTTCCAAGAAGCTTCATTTACATGTTTTCATGTTTATTTCTAATCAACTTATATTATTTTAAAATTGTATGACATGTTAAGAAAGGAAAATGTTTTTGAAGTAGAAAGGATATTTTCCTCAAGAATGGAGTTCAAGCGTTTTATCAAAATTATTTTCCATCTAAGATAATATAGGGTTCAGTTTCTATCCCTATTATTACCTTGATTTGATTATGTTGTGATGGAATCATTTTTATGAATTCATTTATCTTATATGAATTGTTTTGTGATGTCACAATGTTTAAGAATCCCATTTTTATTAAATGGTTTATGCAATGATGTATGATTTATGATTTTGTGGCACACATAAGAATGATATCATTATGAGACTGGTGGGACCTATATCTCCCTCCAATGAATTGGGTAAATATTTTATATCTCATGAGATAGACATGGATGGAACGACAGGTTAATGCGGTTCAGTGAAACAGGACTGAAACGAGGAGTGAACTCGGTTCAGAAATGGACTTTGTCCACTAATATAGTCTTGGCAATGAGTCTTGACTAATAAGAAATGATTCTCTATGATTATGTGTGTATTCCACAAAGTTTCATGTTTTATGTTATGATTATTGGGATTACATTTCACTACCATGATTTATCCCATGTTATGAAATTATGATCTCTTTTGCAGGTTCAGATTTCCAAAAGTTATGTTCTTATGTATATGATGTGATTGATATTTCCTTTGTTTACCTTTACTGAGCATTTGAGCTCACCCTTTTATATTTTCTTTTCCCCAGGATATAAAGAAAGGTTTTAGGTAAAAAAAAGAAGATCTTTATGGGAGATGTTGAAGATCTTTCACCACGATTAGAGGATTACATTCCGAGTTTCCAAAGACACTAAACTATTACGGTCCTTGTGTGTGTGTTTTTTTATGTACTAAGTATTCCACAAAAGTAATGTAATGTCCATGTATGTTAAGCTTTGGGTCTCTACATGAACACTTGCTCGTTTTGAACCTCAAGTTTTCAGGAGTTTTCAAGGATTTCAATCTGTTGTCCTTTTTTGGAATACGGGATGACAACAGATGCGAGTTGTTGTCACATTGTGATCTCACATGGAGTAGTGACCCATGTGGAGTACAAATTCATGCTTCAAGTACCTTTCAGCGTTATGACCTACATAAGGCATGGACCACAACCATGTTGTTGTGTTTGGCATAGACGCTAGTCCCTCCGTCTAATAGTATGGTGTATGTTGTTCTTTTTCTTGGTTTTGGTTAGAGTATGTGTGCTTTTGAAAATGAAAATGGTTTTTTAATCAAAATTATTTCTCTTAAATGGACTAAAATTGGTAAAGTGAGTTGTTTAATTTAATATTTTGTGGATTTAATAGTAGGTAAAATCTTGGGTTTTGATGAGGATTGAAGGATGTGACCCATGTTATTTTTTTTGGAGGATCCCATGTGGGTGGGTATGCAATGAATGTGTATTGGGAACTTATTCATCATTGATGTGGATGAAAATGGATGGAACGACATGTGACGATTCAATGGATTCCATGGGTGATATTTTAAAATATAAAGGGTTTTAAAATTAGGTTTTCCTAGAGGAGTTTATTTTTGACATGTGAAAAATAGTTCTTGTATTTGAAAAATTGAAATGGGATAATGAAATTTTAGAAATTAAATGAAAAATGGTGATTTTAAAGAAGAGTATTTTGGATGTGTTAGTGATTGTTTGGATTTCAGCTCAGTTTCCTTAGATTGGGGAACTGTTTTAGACTATGTTTTGGCATGATGTGGGTTTCTATTTTGTCTTCCTCGTGTGGTTCATCGAATGCCACCCTAAAAGGACCCTATGTTTTTCAATGATCCATTCCCAATTTCAGGTTCATTTCAGGTGTTTCCTATTCTTTGAAGTGATATAGGATTGTAAGAGGTAGTTAAGTGTTTTTTAGGAAATAGAGAATGTCTTTGGGTTGTTAGGAACACAAGAGGTTGTTAAATATTGTGACGTACTAGGTTTCTAATAGGGTCTATTTTTTGTACCAGTGGAGGTTGGATGTCTCATCATTAGAGGAAGCTATGTTGAAGTGGGAAATTTACATGTCCATCATCCTCCAGGGGTTATACATAAGGATGATAAGTTAAGGGAGGTGGAGATGTTGTGGGATGTTTCATAGGTCTAGCGTACAGTAAAAGTATATGCTGACAACTTTGAGGTGATGGTTCCTCTTTTAATTTAGAGTTCTCACCCATAAATTATGGGAATGGTGCTCCCGTCCAATGAAACATTTTCCAAGAGGATGGTGGAAGGGGTATTTTTAGCAGGTTTGGTCTAGGGGAGTAGTTAATGGTGGTTGGATTTCATGAGGGTTTCCCATATAGTGAAGAGAGTATGCTGGAAAAATCTATCTATAAGAATATATCCCGGTTGATTCTAACATCAAGTTCATCAGACCACATTCTATTCTCCCATTGATATTGCTTGTTCGGACATTTCAATCTATCTTGTCACATCTCTCTGAAGACTTTCCATCGTGACGATTTTTTGGGTAATCAGGGGAAGTATTGTAGGAAGTGTCATTCGAGGAAGGAGTTCTGATTAGGGGATGCTAGTGCCTTAATGGGAGGAAAGAGATGCTTCATCCATTAGAGCCTCAACCACAGGTCTATGGGTGAATCTCACACACATTCAGGTGTTTTTTGGATATATGAAACATTGCCCCAGGTTATGTTTCCATATTTGGGATGGAAATATCCAAAACTTTCTAGTTTTAGTCATATTGTTGTTGTAAGTTCATAATCTGTTTCTCTTGTGTGATGAACTTTCTTTATGACAATCCATGATTTTTTTCTCTCTATGTGTTGCATCTCTAAATTGTTCATTTTCCTTAAGGGGTGTTTGGACCATGGATGACCATGTCTGTTTTTGTTTTTCTTTTAACTGTTCTTTATTGGGGATGTTTGGGTGTTGTGAGAGTATACGATGGTGTTTTTGGTCATATCTCTGGTTTGGGTTTCTTTTCACGGGATTGGGGGTGTTTTAGTTCACCCTTTGTGGAGGGATTTTGATTATTGTAGGAGATTTACCTTGTTCCAGTGTTCCGGTATGACAGGTTTCCTCGTAATAGGCCTCTTATTTGAATAATAGTGACAGAGTTGTTATTTTATTTCTATAGATGTTGGTTGAGTTTGGGTTATGAGTTCCATAGTTTCTAGTTGTAATAATTCCATAGTTTGGGTAGTTTCGGATTGGGTGTTCCGGTACTAGCACCTCCTTGGGGCGGTGTGTTTGGATTTTAACATTTCGGTGTTAGTGGAATTCTTATGGTGGGTAGAACCCTCTGGTGTGCCCCTCCAACATTATCTTGAGGTTCAGTTTCATCTTCACCCATCTAGGAGTGACCTATGGAGAGAAATTTCTTCACATACATGTAAATGTTTATCTGACATAAGAGATATCTTATTGCTTATCTAACATAACATACGATAAATTGAAGAAGAAGAAGATATAATATTTTATTATGAGTGGTGTAGAAAAAAGAAACATAGACATGTGAATGTTCCATGTATACAAACAATAATATAATAATTTCTTTCATAACTATGAATAATATTAGGGAATCCCATTGATGTGATTAAATTGTAGAATAAGATCATAATATCTCTGCCAAAAGAGGACAAGAGTTGAGTTGCTGATAAATTTCATAAGAAGCATATTGAATCCAATATATAGTAAGGAGTTACAAACAATCATGTATTTTCATTCTTGGTTTCTTGTTAGTTCTACAATTAAAGAGTACATAGTCATATCATGGCAAGAAAAAGTAGTTTTGTGATAGGTTTGTTGTGACAGTAATTATTCCCATCGAAAATAGTCTGTTGAATATGTTATTTGTAACAGGTTGATTTTCCCGTCGCAAATAATCAATTATTTGCGATGGTCCCTGTCGCACAAACTTATGCACGGTTTTGTACGGATTGCACGCCATATCACGTGAAAGGGTATTTAAGACATGTAGACATCTCCGGTCGCAAATACTGGGAGGTGGTAAACAGTTGTTGCGAGGGGGGATCCCCCGTCGTAACTAGTCCTTTCACCGGAATGTATTTGCAATGGAACCCGTCACAATTCCCAGCGACGATAGAAAGATATTTGTGATAGGATTTTGTCCCTTCATAAATATAGTGTCGGCAGGTCACCTTTAGCGAAGAGACCCATCGCAAATGACCATTTTACATCCAATAGTAATTAACGCGACCGAAGGTATTTGTGACGGGTCCTGTCACAAATAGGCCCATCGCAACTAATCTATCTCATATATAATCAGTTCTGTTTTTTCTATCCTCTCTCAATCCCTACTTTCTGTGCTTCTCTAAACATAAATTTTAGAGTGAAAATTTATCAGAGTTAATTTTTTTATAATGATGTTGTGAAACTGTCTACAATTATAAGAGATCATGTTTAAAGGTATTTATGTATTATTTAAATTTGTATTTATTTTGTATATTTATATTATTTTTAATTATTGCTGATTAGTTGTAATTATGATTGATTTGAATTTTTTTCCATTAGTATTTATTTGGAATAATAAAATAAAATTATTAGTACTAATTCATTGTGATTAGTAATAATAAATAATTATTATCAATAATTCGTTAGGCATATAAATAATTAGCGGTAATTAGTAGTTAGTAGCTGCATTTTACAGTTATTAGTAATAATTAGAAAAATAGTAATAATTAGAAAGAAATAGAAATAAATATCTGCAATTAATAATAAATAGAAATAATTATTACAACATACTAATAAGTATTACTAAATACTAATAATTATTACTAAATACTAATAATTAGTAATAAATTTAAATAATTAGTAATAACTAGTAATAATTAGTAATAAGTAGTATTTATTAGTATTAATTTGTAATAAATACTAATAAAAAGTAATAAATACTAATAGTTAGTAATAAATTCTAATAAATAGTAATAATTAGTAATAATTCGTAGTAATTTTTTATAAATACTAACAATTAGTAACAATTATTAATAAATAGTAATAAATAGTAATAAAGTGTAGGAAAGAGTCAGAAATAGTAAAAATAGTAATAAATAGAAATAAATAGTAATAAATAATAATAAATAGTAATAAATACTAATAAAAAGTAATAAATAGTAATAAATAGTAATATTTTGTAATAAATAGTGATAATTAGTAATAAATTTTAATAATTTGTAATAATTAGTAATAATTAGTAATAAATCGCAATAAATAGTAATAATTATTAATAAATATTAATAAATAGTAATAAATTGCAATAAATTGTAATAATCATTAATATTTCGAAATAATTAGTAATGATTAGTAATAATTTCTAATAATTAGTAATAAATACTAATAATAAATATTAATCAGTAATAATTAGTAATAATTGTTAATAAATAATAATAATTAATAAAAATGCTAATATTTAGTAATAAATACTAATAAATAGTAATAAATAGTAACAAATAGGAATAATTAGTGATAAATAGGAATAAATAGTGATAAATAGTAAAAAAATAGGAATAAATAGTAAAAATTTGAATAAATAGTAAAAAATTGGAACAAATAGTAAAAAATAGGAATCAAATGGAATAAATTGTAATAAATAGTAACAAATATTTGTAGATAGTAATAAATAGTAATAATTATTTATAATTATTAATAATTAGTAATAATTAGTAATAAATAGCAATAAATAGTAATAAGTAGTAATAAATTGTAATAAATAGAAATATCTAGTAATAAATAGTAATAAATTGTAATAAACATTAATTATTAGTAATAAATAGAAATAAATAGTAATAAATAGCAATATATAGTAATATATAGTAACATGTAGTAATAAATACTAATAAATAGTAATAAATAACAATAATTAGTGACTAATAGTAATAAATAGTAATAAATATTAATAAATAGTAATAAATATTAATAAACAGTAATAAATAGTAACAATTATTATTAATTAGTGATAAATAGTAATAAATAGTTATAAATAGTGACAAATAGTAATAAATAGTAATCAATAGTAATAAATATTAACAATCTGTAATAATTATTAACAATTAGTAATAATTATAATTAATTTGTAATAATTAGTAATAATTTGTAATAATTTGTAATGATTATTAATAATTATTTATAATTATTGATAATTTGTAATAACTTGTAATAATTATTAATAATTGGGAATAGTGAGATATAATTTGGAATAATTTTAAAAAATTAGCAATAAATGGGAATTAATACGAATAAATAGGAATAAATAAGAATAAATTGGAATAAATTTGAATAAATTGGAATAAATTGAAATAAATTGAGGTAAATAGGAATAAATAGGAATAAATTGGATTAAATTGGAATAAATTTTAATAATTAAGAATTAGTAGGAATAATTAAGAAAAATAAGGAATAATTATGAATAATTAGGAATAATTAAAATAATTAGGAATAAAAACAATTATAATACATTGTTATAACATAGCATAATTTTTTAAGGATTGGTAGAACTCCCTTTGCTTGATTACTCTTATCCATTCAACTCTCACCGACTCAAACCATCAAAAAATGTATGCTTCTTCATTTTTATATCCAATCTCGTAAGAACCAGTTTAAATATGCATTCGTCGGACGACATTTTTCCTAATTTTTTCAGGTGGTGATAGTTTCAAGAAGATGATTCATTGATGAAATGTGAGCTATTTTGACTGACAACTCATTTACTTTTATTTTTCTCAAACTGAAATCACAATGAAGAATATTCTTAGAGGTACGCTTATCCATTCTCATAAGCACAAGAAAGGATATGCGTACCTCAATACAGATTCTTCATTGTGATTTCAGTGTGAGAAAGTAACTAGTAAATGAGCCGTCAGAAAAAAGAGTAGTCATCAATCCACTAGAAATTGTGTCGCCTGTAATTAATGATAATTATTAAGATGTAGTTGTAATTATTTTTCTTATTTTTTGGATAGTGTTTTTCTAATTTCAATTTATTCAAAAACAGTAATGATTTTATATTTGTAGAAAAATATGGACCAAGGATGTCAACAAAATTCATTATTAGATAATCGCACTTGGATAAATCAGTGCAGAAATCCAAACAGTTCTGGTTTAAATCTATAATATATTGATGGTGTTGAAGATTTCTTATCATTCGCATCATCAAAAACGGAATTTTTTTAGAAGGAACGATAAAGTGTTCTTTATAAAAATAATTTTCTGATAACGTTTGAAAAATTTTACAAGGTTGGGGGACATCTCTTATGGTTTGGATTTTAACTAGATTTTGTTTTTCTGTATCATTGGGGTTAATTCATTTCTACAGAAGATACTAATAACTTGATTCTGGATAAATCAATGTTTCAAAATTTAGTACATGATGTTGAAGGTCCATCTGGTCAATAACCTGAAAATCATAATGATATTGATTTAACTCCTGAGTTGGCACCAACTGAGTTTTATGAGTTTTTGAGGTCAGCTGGGGATGCATTATATCATATATGAAAGATAAGAAAATTAAAAGCAGTTGAAAAATTTATAGATATTAAATCAAATATTGTAGTGTCAAACAACTTTTTCGATCAGATATTTTTTTGATTAAAACAGTGATACCTGATGGAAATTTGTTACCTACAAATTACTTTGGGAGAAAGAGGATGGGATGTAATCAGAAGAATAATGAATGTGAAAATTATTTCATCTTTTATTCTGGTGAAAAAGATTTGTTGGATAGTTATACCCCATGTAGACAATTGAGGTATAAAGAATCCCAACAATGAAAGTCTGGATCAATTCTTGTAAAAAAGTTGAGATATTCCCCCCTTACTCCAGGGTTTCAGGGTTTCTTTATGTCTTAGAACATAATGTCAATGACTTCAGGGCACAAAACCAATATTTCAATAGCTAAAATCTTTAATCATCCATCATATAGTGATTCAGGGAATCCCTTTGACCGATTTCATCCATCGTTTCCATTAGATGCTCAGAACATGTGATTGGGTCTTTCTACTAACAGTTTCTATTTTTTTGGTTATTATGGTAGTCAGTATTCATGTTGGCCTATCATTATAACCCTGTAAAATTTACCGCCAGGGAAGTTTATGGAGGTGCCCTATATATTTTTTACATTATTAATCCGAGGAAAAACAAAAATGAATATTGATGTTTATCTGAAACCATTGATTGATTAGTTAAATTCATTATGGAGTAATGGTATTAGTATATATGATGTTGATACAAACCAAAATGTAATATTAAAAGATGCATTGATATGGACGATTAGTTACTTCTCAGAATATGGCATGTTATCTCGCTGAAGTACACATTGTCCCATCACATTTTATCCAATAGTAAAACAACAGAAAATTCATGGATTTGGGAAAGAACATAGTAGGATAAAATAGAACATTTTATAGGATATAACATATTTTTCTGATTTTTTGGTTCTACACATGTTGGATTTAAAGCATATAGAGAATAAATGTTTTGATTTTTTTCATGCAGTTTTGGATACAGCAGGTCAGACCAAAGATAATGTAAATACACAATTAGATCATTCCAAAATTAGCAGACGACTGTAACATGAATTGTTTCAAACTATCAGATCATAGAGTTTAATAAATCCAAAAACATCTTATACACTATAAAAAGGGAGTCACTTATTGTATTTTCAGTGGATTACAATTTTAAAACTTCTAGATAGCTATGCTTCCAATTTTTTCATATGTTTTAAGAATGATTATATTACTAGATTAAAAAGTTATTATTGTCAGGTTATAATAGAAAGTCATAAAATGATTGGATTTAGGGTTTTCTATAATTCTATGATTTTGGATTCAATAACATATATGTCATATTTTTTCCAATAAATTTGTGCGGTGACAAAAACAATGATGTACTAAGAAAACTAGAAGAAGATATTGTTAGAAGTATAAGTAAACTGGAAAAAACTTGCCACCGAATTTCTTTGACTCAATGGAACATCTGATATTACATTTTCTACATGAATATAAATTTGGAGGTCCCACACAATTTTGATGGATGTACCCATTCGAGAGATGAATGAAATAATAGAGGAAAATGTATGTAACAACGCATCAATTTAGGGCTCAATTACTGAAGCTTATTTGAATGAGGAAATTGATTTCTATATTCTCATTATTTTGAATCTAAATATCCCTCAGAACAAAATAGCATGGGACATAATGAGTGGAATGTTGAAGTTGAAATGGACAATAATATATTAGTTTTTAATTATCTAAATCTTGGCTTTGGAAGAGTTCATGAATCGTGGCTTTCAGATGATGAACACCACATAGCTCGTATATATCTTTTGATAAACAATTATAAAATGACATAATTTTTTCTATGTGTTCTTATATCACATACATTATAATTTATGTTATAGTATGTAAAATTATTTTATTTGCAGGTTATATGATAATCATATCAAGAAATTGCTTCCATAAATTATAGCAGCTGAAGTTAAAGTACTTCGACCAAATGAAATTTATCAATGGTTTCAATTACTGCTAACATAAAGTATTGATGGTTTAACATATCAATTTTGTTTATTATTTATTTTATATATAATTGATTTATTAATTTTAGGTGTCTCAACATACTGATAAAATGGATATGTGATTATGTATATTGAGTAACCCTCCATCCAAAATGGTTAAATCTTATAATGAAGATGTGGAGAATGGTTTTTGATTTCATACACATGCATATGGGGAATAATAAAAACTATGAAAATTGGAGTTTTTTGGAGAGGATTTAATCACATAGAGATTGATGTTGAATTTTACGGCATGCTAGATTAAATTATTAAACTACTTTATCTGTGGAAAAATTACATTACAATGTTTAAATTTTGGTGGTAGGATACTAAGAGAGGCTTGTGTGTTCATATGATTCATGGAATCATATATATTAAATATAAAATTCTTCTAGAAGTAAATTATCCATTATTACTGGCTCAACAAGAACATCAAATATATTACACAAAGTATTGTGCAACTTCAAGAGAACTGAGTGATTGGTGGAGAAAAATTAAAATGAATTCTCAGGAAAATCAGTTTACCTAAACTGAATGTGGTTCTGATGAAGCACAATGAATTTAAATTTTTCAAAAGACTACTCAAAATCCATATTTTTTTTCAAAATGATACATTAATATTGATGATGACAAGCCATAACTAAGGTTTGATGGTGACGATGATGTTAATGATGTTACAAATGAATATGAAAAGGAAAGAGATGATGAAACTAAAACTCCTATGAATATTGATGACGCTAAAGATGAATATGAAGACATTAACATCACAAGATATAAAGATGATGATGAAGGAGAACATTGACATAGTTAAATAAATGTTATAATCATAACTAATATATATCTATATGTAATAGTTATTTTCAACTATCTGCTAACAAATATAAATTTGTTTTTTAGATGGACCCGGATCTATTTCACGAGTTTCATGTGGATGAGCTATATTTGGATGAGGAGGACATGGGATCATCTGACCCTCATGATACAGGTTATTCTGGGGGTACAGAGAGGGGGCGTGGTCCTGTGTGACTGATCATTCCTGAACCTATCCCCGAGCGACGTCCACGTCTTGGTTTTGATCCATTCACATGGAGGTATGGTAACCTATGTATTTTAGTTATCTTTCATTAATTTATTTATATACTAATTGTATTATTATGTATTATTTTTTTCAATGTTTTGAACATGTAGCTTATGGACAAGGGAACGATGTCCTGCATAATTATTTCCCTTAGTCATGGATCAAATGGGAACATATTGTTCTTGATGTGCAGCTTGAAATGATCAATCATTGTCTAGTACGTAAATATATAATATGTATTATGAAATTTATGTCATTAATACTTGATATAAAAAATTATTTGTAGGGTTTATGGTATCCTATCAATGATAGAATATTTGACTCTATCTATGAGGATTTGTAGGTATCTATATATAAGCGTTTTCATCATTTTTTTCACAATTTTATAAGGAAAACCATTAAGAAAGAAGGAGTTCCATTATTTGATGACTCTGGTAGAGCCCACCAAGAAGAGAACATTTAATCTCACGTATGGGATGGATTATGTTCACACTGGTTGAGTGGTAGATTTCATAGGTGATATTCATTTGGCTGGGAAAAGAGGGGGATCCATGAGGCGACATATTGAGATGGTATCCATACATTTAGTACGCATAGAGAGCAACTGGTAAGAATCTTTTTAAATATTTTATGTAACATAAAATATAAATAGTATATTTATTATTCATATTGGCAGTCGATCATCACGATATTACAGAGTACTACTTCTATTAGAGGATGTATAGTGATCCATCAACTGGAGATAATAGAGGTGATTTCCAGTGTCAGATTGTGGTCAGTATTATTTATTTTTTAATTTGAAAATTAACTGCATAAAATTGTTTGACTATTGTAATTTCAAATTGAAACTAAACGATTCATATGAGGACTTGACCTCTCATACATATGCTGAGAGTTAGGCCAAGACGGCTGATAAGTCTAGTGCCCACAATTTCGATGAGGCGACATTGATGTAGGCAACCCATAATGGCTTCGAGAAGAGCTGAGTAGTTGGTATCAAATATCATTTGACTCCAGGGACTTATTATGATAATATAGTGATTTCGACATCAAGTTAAATGGGATCTCCTGGAGAAGAATCATCTTTTGGATTATATTATCAGGAGTATTTACGATCTCAATCTATGTTTATAGAGAGTTTGGTGATGTAATAGGAAGAGATGCGGCAGTAGCAGCAGCAGATTGAGGAAGAGATGCATCAACTACAACATGAGAAGCAACTGAAGTATAAGAAGAATATGTGTCGATGGAGGTAGTAGTAGCAGTAGCACCATGAAGAGTTGCGTCGATGACAACAGTAGCATCACGAGCTGATAGAGTCATGCGACGTCTGGCAAATAGTTTAGGGACGGAGTTTCCTCCACAATCTCCTCCATCTCCTCCAACTCCTCAAGATAACTATACCCCCCTCCTAGTGATTTTTATTGTTACGTTAAAAAAATTTGAATTCTAAATTTGTTATAATATGAACTATTTACAGTTTTTGTCTTCTGTATTGGTGTGAATATTTCATAATTTAATTATTATTTTTTATTATTTTCAATATTATAATATTTTATGGTTTGTTATTAGTATTATATTTTTTAATGTTTTTTTATTTTTCTAATCAAAAAAATTATAATATTTTTTGATTATTTTATAATTTTTTGTGAATATTATAAAATTTAAAATAATTTATTATTTTAATAATAATATTAATCATTTGACAGATCATAATTTTATTTTATTTTTTTATTTAATTTATTATTTTCGACAGGGCATTATGCGATGGGACCCCATCGCAAATAGTATATATATATATATTAAATCTTATTTGTGATGGGTTATTTTACCGTCACAATTATGTTGTTTCAACAGGCCCATCAGAAAAGGTTTATATATATATATAAATTATAAAAAGACAATATTTATAATGGGATTGTGGACCCATCATAACAACTTTTGGTGACAAATGTGTCACAACAAGATCTTATATATATATATATAATGTATTTAATTAGAGATCTATTTTTTAGGGGAAGTCATCCCGTGGAAAATAGTATTTTTTGTGATCGATATGTCACTAAAAATACTAGATGGGACGGCGTTTTCTGCATCGTACTATTTGTGATGGGACCCCATCATAAAAAAGATATCGAGACATGATCTAGTCACAAATGGTCCATTGCAAATATCTAAAATTATGGTAGTGTACACTTTCTTTTGGTTCTTATGATAATAAATATGAAGATGAGTGTGTGTAGGTTAAAACCCTCTATACATCTCGGACATAGTCATCCATTCAAAAGTGAACTATTTTTACAATTCTGGTGTTATCCTTTAATTCTTAAATTTTATATTTATATAACAATACATACCATACATGATGTAAATAGAATGATATAATTTCTCACTGAATAACTAAAGAGGTAACAGGGGATAAAAGTTTAATTTAGAATAAATGAATACTAGCCTTGATTCACTAAATTATTTAATATAGTGAATTTTTAAAATGATTGAGAATATATGGAATACTTAATATCAAAAAATTATAACATCTTTGATACATGTGTGTATCCCCAATGAAAGAGAACTTCCAAAGGTAATAATTGGTATTGTATTCACTTGATTATAATAAATCTTATTGTCTAAATAAATACATATAGTTTTCTACATCAATATTGAATCATGTAGACATAGATTGGAATGATTAATAGAACATTGAATTAGAATTAAATAATTCCATCCTCTCTCATAAGCAGTGTAATTTTTTCAATATGGGTAGAAATTAAAAATTGATATTTAATATTCATATGAAACGCAAAGGTTGATATTGATGAACCCAATTTTCGCATGTTGTAATTGTTTTAAATGAAATATTCTATATAAATGTTAATGGAGAATATGGTCTGGGTTTGATGAAATAATTGAATAATACATTAGTTTCTTCCATTTGATATTATTATAGATTCATTCACATATAGAAAATGATAATGGATTATTATATATTTTTTAAAAGTTATATATTAAATAAAGAAGATATTATTCGTAAAGGATATTAGTTATTTTAAGTTACAAGGAGTATTGTTAAAAGTTTAAAATAATTACTCAAAGAATAAGAAAATAATATGTTATGATTCAAGATTTTATATTCCTAGAAATTAATGAAAATTGTTATTATGTAATGAAAAATGTTCAATTATTTTGATGGTAAAACATGGTAGATGATGATTTTAATTTTAATTGTGTTGTTATGAAAGTTTATAGATGAGTTGAAGAGTTTATGAAGTTACTAAAGGTTTCTAGAGAATATTTGGAGAAAGTGATCAACTACGTATAGCTGAAAAGATTCGTTGGTAATGGAAAATATTTAATTAAATTATTTTTGTAAATGTAAAATCACATGGATTTGTAAAGGTTGGATTTGAACTGTAAATATTATGTAAAGGTACAATGAATGTTTCAGTATGAACCTAAATTTAATCATTCTTACATAATGATAATGTCTTGTATTATTGAGCTATGTGAAGGTAATATTGAAATAAGAATGGATAAAACCAGTCATGTAATGGTACTTGTAAGCCTTAACATTCTATGTAAATGTACAATTTCTGAAAATTCATTTTGAAATGTTCAGTTTTCATATTATATAAATTTTATTTCAAATAGGAACTCTATAGGTAATAGTAGTTATGCATTTCATAATGAGAATGGAAAGTTTTTTACACTATGTTAAGGTGTTGGAATTCTACAAAAGGATTATCACAATGGAATAAGGAATGAGGTAAAGGAAAGATAAGTACGGGTAATATAATTTTAGAATCCATAAGTATTATATCATAATGAACATTATGAAATGTGTATATGATAATGTGATTCTTCAATGATCAGAATAACATGATGGTAATGATTATTTTTCATTGTTTTAACAAAGATCAATATGAAAAGTAACAGTGTCCCTTATATAGAGTAACATTAAGAAATTATGTGGAGTCAATTCACACAAGGGGAGAAGATCCACACTAAAAAGAAAATGTTCAAAGTGAAGATAATAGTGTTGCATAATGTTAAAAAAATGATACTTAGAAACAAGTATACAATGGTAAAAAATTTGGGAGTGTTTCATTTATCATTTCTTGTGAAGTTGAAAACTACGTGAAGTCATAGATCATTTATTTCACAGTTTTATAATGTCTCAAAGAAGATGATAATACATCATATTGGATTTTGATATTGTATTTTTGCAATAATTATAGTGTTACAATTTGAAAGGAATTTATGATTTGAAATAAGACCAAAATATTTTCTATGTCATAGTGATGATTGTGGTGTGTGGGAGAAACACTTATGTCAAATGATAATCTGCAATAATGTCATATCCAGGTCCTTGGTGAATGAACACAAAAGATATGTGTTCTATTTAATAGAAGGGGAACAATAAATTTTAGGTATTAAATACATAATCACAACTATTGGTTTATGACAATACTTATTAATATATTATATCATAGGCGTTTCAAAGAGAACTTCTATGATGAGATTGAAGGAGGCACACAAACATTATCACATGTACTTTCAATCAATGTTGAAATTTTGTAATTATTGAATCTATGATAGAACACTATGATTTTATAAGACATAATGGGTTATTTAAGTATGAATATTAATTATAATTAAATATGATAATTTATATGACATTATTGTGTGATGAAATGTGATGAAAATTTATGGCATGTGTTTCCGAGAATTAATGATGATTATTATTTGAAATCTATTTACATTGATTTCTATGAAAATATAAATTATAAATAATTCATTATTAATATATATATATATATAATGGTTTAATAAATCATAGTATATAGAATAATTTAGAACATCATAACAATTATGGGAATAAGTTTGAATAGAAAATAATCTGTGGTTTTAAATGGAAGGATTTATGGGAGTTTAAATGTATGCGAATTTTTGTGTTAACTGACTCTATGAAATTTTTCATGAATATGTAAATTCTATATTTCATATAAAGGAATTAAGAGAGATCCTTGATACTATGATGAAGAAGATATATCATTTATGTCTAAGAAAGGTGAAATCCCAACATTATTGTGACATAACATATTTCACATTAAGGATGTAGATGCGGTAAGAATAGATTATGAGTGGAATAAAATAATTGATCCTATATAGGATAACGTACCTAGTATTGAACATTTAATATAAATATATATTGTATAATTTTTAAGAACATCACCCTTTTACATTGATTTTTTGTAATTAAGGATGAATATCAAATTATTTTTTTTGAAATAATAACATATTTATGTTACTAATAAACATCACTAGGATAAGGATGAATCATATTTTTCATATGGTGTTTATTAAAAGAAACCATTGAGTACATTATACCAAGAAGATTCTAGTATTAATTATTCCATGGTCATAAACTCTTCCATACATCGTATGATAATAAATAAATTTTTTTGTGCATGGGATAAAAACCCCCCCTACATAACAAATGTACTATTACATAGGGGTGTGGACCTCATTAATTATTACATATTGTGTTGTATTGATTCAATATTCTACATTTTCATGAATATCAACCGTTGAAATGTTAATTATAAATAAGGAACCACTCACTGAATAATTGAAGAGGTAACTATAGATAAAAATTAAAATTGGGAAAAAATTATTCCATAACTAATTCACCCCCTCTATGTGTTGGACACATCCAAATTGTGATCATAAACTAATTTTCTGCTTGAATTTGACTATATTTCTATGTACAACCAAAACTATGATGTTTTTATTATAATAAACGCTTTGATTTTAACATTGTATTTTAAAAAAATCAACCACTAGAAATTTCTAAATTTAAATATTAAAAATAATAAATATATTTGACATATTATTGGATATTAGTATATTTTGTTTTGAAAAAATACAATCATATAGGTAGTTAGATGAAAAAATATGTAATGTTTTATTCAAATATTTCATATGGAATATCAAAAAGTTCACACCTCAATGCATTTCAGTTATACTAATATTTTAAATGGTTTAAACTAACACTAACTGTATACTAGTCAGCATATGGAATCCTTATTAAAGGTGTTTTTAATACGTCAGTAATTTATAGATATGCTAATATTTTAATTTCATAAAATATTTATGAAAAGTATTTAACATTGTTTGTTTTATACTATGTCAACGGGTCATTCAATCTAGTTTCTAATTGAAGAGATTTACCTTTTTATACTCTATTTGGTTATGTTTTTCCATCCATTAACAGTTTTATATAAATATTACTACATTGATCTCCATGAATTTTCCTTATTTGTAACGATTTATTAGTTAGCTTATTATCTTTATAATTATTTTATTCAATTGATGTAACAATATTAGGTTTAACTTTATCCAAAATTGAGGGATTTAATAAAAATAAAACATATAATTGGGATTTTACCAGTGGATGTGACTCGTACTTAAAAAATAAAATAGCAATTATATCAATCAGGAACATCAGATATAATATATCCTAAAATTTTTATAAATTAATTTTTTATTATTTAGATATAATGAGTTAATCATCTGGGTTATATTTATATATATTATATATTATAGATACTTTACTATATTATTATTCTAATTTGACTTAAATTAAAAGGGATTCACATTTGACCATGGAGTTTTCAAATTACCAAGGCATGTATTTTATGGGTTCAATTTTATATACCTCAAAATATGATTATTTAATTTATATTTTGAAATTTTATTTTATTTAAGCATTTTAATGTTATTTTTCCATAAAATGAAATTACAATCTTAGGAATTAATTAAATAAAACACACATTACTCATTATTAAACGAGTCTAAACTAGCCTCTTGAATTTTGATTAGACAAAGACTCACTTTTCCACTTTTAATAACTATAACTCCTTCATCACATAGATTTTATCAAGAGAACGATTTCAGTAAAAATTATTTTTTGTTTATTTTAAATATATGGAAGGTGATAGAATCTCCATAAAATTAAAAGGTATTGTATCCAATTTAACTGGGATGTTGAATAAAAAATTAGTGTATGAATCATTATTATGGATAATATAACCAATATGATATGTTTAATGTTGAGTAATTTAGTGGGAATTAATAAATTAAAATACTTTGAAAAGAGTAATTTTTTAATGATGTAATGTTATTAAAGACTTTGACTTTTTTATATTAAAACATATTTTTCATTTAAAAATAAATAATATTTTATGAAATCAATTATTCTTGTATATTTTCTATCTTTGTCATTAAAATAAGGAGATGATTCCTTTGATATTCTAAATGTGAGAAATTTTTTGTATTGTCTAATATATTTACCTCTTAATTTAATGGGTTTTTAGTTCTAAGAAATTGTGGTATTCATTATAAATAATATATATGCAAGTAGGGGAAAACTATTTGATAAAAAATAAAAAATTTAAATTGTAGTAAAGAATACAACTACATGTTTATAACCCAATAGTGGATGAAATTTCTAGTATCAAACATCAAGATGTGTATTTAATATACATAATGGGGAAATTATATATGATGAACCTATTAATATTTTTTGTTCAGTTATATGGAAAACGATTGTAAGAAATCATACAATGTATGAAATCGTCCTTAAAATGAATTAAATCCATTTGATTTAAGGGAACAAATTATTTCAGGGAGAGGGAAAATGCCATATGATGAATATCATGAGGTATTCTGAAGTAATAATTTATAAAATTAGAAGAATTTATGCTAGAAAATGTGGAGAAAATGAAGGATAATGGGTGATGAGTATACTAATGATTTTTTTCAAAAATATCACATCCTTTACCAGGAAATGGAGTACATGTTTTAGGTTTAGAATCTGATAACATCCTAAAAAATGTGAATGATTATTGTGTTTTTCTAAAGCTGAAGAAAAATAGATATGTGATAATACTGAAGATAGTAAAAATGATGCAATTAGGAATATCCCAATAGCTACCAAACAAGTCAAATTAGTACAAGGGAAATATGATCCATTATATTTTGATACACAAACCATTATTCTTAAAATCTCTTTTATATAATGTTTAGAAATAGAGGGTGAGACTCATTCTCATGGATCATAAATGATTATTTGTCCACCAAATCATAGAGATATAACTATTTGAATGAAAAAAATTAAGTGGATAAAAATAATAAAATAATACCACTTTATTTAATTGAGGATATTTAAAATTATTAATATAGATTTTAGAGTCTACATATTGAGGGATCATTAGAAGAATGTTTAATTTGTGAAAATCCTATTGAAAATCATAGTTTGTCCCCAATTTTAGGATTACATGATTCTATATATATTGATATGGAGAGTTGATTAATAGAAATTGGTTATTTGAAAAGAGTAGATACAAAATATGAAATTTTTTTGTTTTAATATCCAAATATTATAACATTGGATGCTTCATATAACATTATAAAACATATGGATGATGAATACATGATTTAAAAGTTTCCAGAAGGTATAATAATGAAGATGTTGTACATGGATTTGTTTTTTCCAAACCAGAAATTATTTAAACATTATTTTATACCATGGAATAAGACTTTATCATGGGTAAAATGTAATAAATTTTCAATATAAATTATCTATTTGTAGGAATATTAGATTAAATTACCCATTTATTATAGGATTATAAAAAAACAAACTAACATCCCTTCGTTACTAGTTAAGACTATTGTTTTGTTAATTAAATTTCTAATCATTTTTAATATTAAATTACATTTGTTTTTTAACTCCCATTATGATGCATAGAAAGAAGGACATAAGTTATTTAAATCATCCATTGTGATATATTTTTATACAATACTTTCTTCAAATTACATATCACCGGTAAAAATATTGATTAATCAAAAGCGATTCATAGTGATTTGAATGCGTTTTTTGATTCCATATCCCATAAATATTCAAAATATATTCTTTTTTTTCTATATTATTATTATTATTATTATTGGGTTATACTAGATTATTAAAATTATCGAGGAGGTATACCACTTAGGGTTTACTCACAATATAATCCTTATTTAATTATTTTTTTAGGTCATTGAGTATAATACTTTGTATAATGTGGTAAAATACTTATCAAATATTTTCAAAAATGATTATTATAACACTGAAACCTAAGGATGTTCATTTATATTCAATTAAATTAACAAACTCAATTTCAAGGGACATTGATGACCAATTTTCTCAATACCAAATAAAAAATATCCTAGATGACCTTAATGATGATACTCATAGAATGAAATGGATTAAAAAACCCATTTATTTGGATAAAAATATAGATTTTAAAGGAAGTAATATAGATAAGTATGAGTCTGTTTTCTCTTATATGGGAGGTATCATTTACAGTTAGAGTGACATAAATGATCTTTCATAATTAATGAGATATGATTGAAAAATACCTAAATTAAAATATTATTTTTAGATATAAATAAATAATGGAGATTTCATATAATAATTTAGAGAAGTAAATATATAAATAACAGAACTTTATAACAAACATAAAATAATTTATATGATTTAACAAAACTATTCATATTCCATGACCAAAATCATGGAAGTGTTCAATCTGTGAAAATCTTATTTACATTACACTGTTACAACTCCCAGGACTTCACCCCTAGAATACCTATGATCTAACACCCATACCACCAATTTTATACCACATCGAGCTACTTCATATATACCACCTCTTAAATTTTATAATGTAAAAAACTCATGTCAAGGGATCTAACTATTAATACGGAGATGAGTTTGATAATGATTCATGGAAATTTTTTATGATTTTCATTATTATAGTTATTTTATATTTCAAAATTCATGTTCTAAATTAAGTTTCAATTAATGGAATTATATTTTTATTATGATTATCATCACAAAAATAAAATTAATTGTTTTATTATTTTTCATATTATAAAATATTTATTATGATATAATATATGATTTATTTGTATAAAACTATATAATTATGGATTTGAATGATTTTATACCAATATAGTTATATTATTCTATTTATTTGGAATATTATTTTCATCTCTGTTATTTTTAATTTTATATATTTTAGAACCTATCCATGGGTGATAAGTTTTAGGAAATGTTTTATGGGTAGATAATTATTTCAAAGACTTCATTTCTTATCCTATCTTATTTAAAATAAATTTCATTAAATCTCTACTGATTTTAAAATATAATAAATGGGGAAAATTTTATCTAATATGTTAAATGTTTTATACATATATATCTTATTTACTATGAATATAATTAATTTTATTATTTTTACAGATACATTAGAAAATAAGATATATTCATGGGAATATTCCCATACTTGGAGAAATGTCCAAAAAAATTAGGCTATAGTCAACCATGTATAATAAATTTATTTATCACAAATTAATTTTAAATATTTTAAAATGTTCACAACACATTAATTATTTTAATAGAGAATACAATGGAAAACATTCTACATTATGGTGTAATTTTGACAAGTTAATCAAAAAGTCCATAATGGTTGACAATGAAATATAATTTTAACATTTTGAAAAACATTTCAACAGTTATTTCAACTATAAAGTAACCAAGTATAGCATGTAATATAATTAAACTGATGGTATAAAAAACTATTTCAATGGTTATTAAGACATTATTATAATTAGTTTATTATAATTCAATATATGATCAATGTTTTTGAGTGACCAATAATTTACTTTTAAGTAACTCTAAGGAACGAATATGTTTCCAAGATAAAGTTTCATAAGGATTTTAATTTAATATTCTTAGTAGTCCCTATAAATTCATTTAATGATTTTAAATATTATCATCAATAAAAATTTATATATTGATATGTTTACATATTTCTATCAGTCCAATATAATATTACATGATTATTCATCAATGAAAAAATTAGCTAAGTGTAAACTATATATACCCGGAGAGATTACACATGAAAATTAAAAAATTATTAAAAAATTATATTAAGCCTTTTGTAAATGACAGAATTATTTTAAATAATTTTTTTTGATATAAACTCTTATAAACATTATGTAAATTGTATTTCCTTTAATGATACTTGAATATTTAAATCTATAAAGAAGATGAAAAGTGTTTATTAGTATTTTTCATTAAAATAGATGAATAGAAACTAGATGAAATATTTCCTCCTCTCTTTAATATAATTTTTTAAGGTTTGGATGATACAATAATGTTTTTCTTATACTACTCTGACTATATTATATTGAAGGATTTACAAGGTCCATTCTCATTCATTCTTACTCTATTTTGATTCCCATACTATGGATGAAATTACATTGTTATAATCTTAGAAAAGTATTTGGTGTGATTATATAACCTAAAACATGTAGTGGATTAATGTATTTTATTATAAAAAATACATGAGGATAAGAGTATGAATTAAACTGGTTTTAGTAATATCAATGTGATTATCAACTACCTTATATTATAATCATTTTCTTAAATTTTATAATTGATTATTTAACAACTAATTTATTATTTCTCCTTATTTTTGAAAGTGTATTGTCGAATTTTATAACAAACCATTTATACTTATTTCAAGAAAACTATGTTAAAATATATATTTTTAATATACATTTTATTATATAAAATTTTTTTTACTATAATTTATTATTTCTTCTCGATTAGTATGTTATTTTGGTGTGAATAAATTGGATTCAAAGGATACATATTTTTTGTTATGTATTTAGTTGATTTGGGATATGTTCTTTTTAGAAACAACTTAAAAATAAAAATCATTCCCCAATAGTTTTAGTAGGTAAATTATCCTTACTATTCAAGGATCCTTAAAAGATATTTAATATTATAATCATTATGTATATATATTTTAAAATATTAATCCACCCTCCTATTGAGATTATGTGAGAAAAAATAATTAATGAACTTTTAACATTGTATAAGTATGCTTGAAATAAATGCGTTAGTTATAATAACAAAATATAATGTTATAATACTGTTGTGTTGAAATTTCAGACGTGAAAGATGGTTATATGTGACATAGTAGTCCAAAGAGTGTCCAAAACTAAAGGTAACAGCTTTTTGTCTGAAGAAAATTTCAATATATTCTAATGGAATACCTCAGAATTCTATAAAAAGCATATGTGGGAATTTAATTATTTCATATATCAACATTAGTGAAAAATATTACCATTATAACTAACTATATAAAAACATATATTTTTAACTCAAAGGAACATTTAAAATGTGGTTTTTAAATGTGTAGGTTTCTTCATAGCCATGATATTTAAGAAAATGATATGGGGGAATCAATTATGAAGTAACAAATTATAATTACCTCTTATTAGATGATATAATGTTCATTATAGGGGCATGGGGAAATTGATCCAAAAATTAAAAAAATAGTGGTTATAATGAATTTAATTTTAAATATATATTATATGAATTATGTATTTAAGGAGAGAAAATCATATATTATAGACTCCGCCGTAGCTTCAGGAAATAAATATTGTGAAAAACATAGGGGATTGATTCAATTGTGATATATTTCATCCTATAATTTTTCCATGTTTCGATAAAAAAATCCAATATATGTCTGAATATGTATCCTTTCACACCAAAAATGAAAATACATAAATTATTATTTTTTATAAAACTGAAGGGGGTTGGTCTATGAAATGAAATTATCCGAGATAATTAAAATCAAATATCAATATACTTAATATATTTGGGTTAATTCTAAAATCTATATGTATAATTTATTTTCAATATAAAATATTCATAGACCATAACAACAATGAACTATTGGTCAATATATTTCAAGCTAGTACACAATCGTAGTTTGATGAGTTACATTACGACCTTATATAACCCATCTATATATTTTATCAACAATATGAACTATAATGTGAAAGAGTACTATTTTTTTCTTTATTATACAATGTGATGTATAAGAAAACAATTTAAAAACTTATTGACACCAATAAGTGAGAAGGTATATGATTTATATTCATTGAATTTTTGTTTGTCAATATATAGTATAATCATTATAGGAGTTGGTAACCCATTAATGGAGGATCCCAACACCATGTAACATTTATAAATGTTTTAACATTAATATACAAAATGGGTGAAAAATATCTCAGTGTGCCTCATCATATTTGAGATGATTCCAACCAATAGGTTGGTACTTTGTCTAAATTGGGGATATTATAACCTCTTCAATACATAGTGATATAATTTTTAGGAGAAGACTTATATAAATAGACATCATAATAATAAGGAAGTATATATGAAGAATCAACTCTATGGTCCCTTGAAAGGTAAATAATGGAACCCATGATAACAGAAATTTATATTTACTATAATTTATCATGACAAACATCCAAGGCATTGTCACCCTTATACTAACCATGAATTGGCTATTCAAATATCTAAAATAGGGAATATTTAAAAAAAATAAGCCATGGGTTTCTTCATAATAAGGTATCCAAACTATATTACATCTCCATCAACTCACCCATCTAGTATAGGGACCATGTCAACACCTGGGACTATAGTCGTCAAGGTTTCCTGGGTACCAGGTCTACCAAGTATGATGTTAGTAAAACTTAGTATTACAAACCCAATGATTTTCTGAAACATATCTAGTTTGTTTAAGTGAATATATGTAGTTATATGATCTATTTAAATAAAATAATAAAAATAATAAATACGTTTTAACACCCCTATCATCCACTGTACACTTCACTTTGAATAATGCAATAGCTTCCATAGTACGCAACATCGAGTTCTAGAAAAACATAGACAACAAAACTAGAAATTGAAAAATAAATTATGAATAGTAATACCCACTTTTGGAAATTTTATAAATTTTATTTTTCAAAATGGGTATTATTTTTGGATTTGAATTTTCGATATTATCATAGGGTGAAATTTTTTATTTTTCTGGAAACATTCAAATTTTGATGTTTAGTGAAAATCATTGAATTATTATTTTAAAAAAATGTTTATTTAAATAATAATAATTATTATTCATATTTATTTTAATGTCAATATAGATTCATTATAACTAAAATACTTCAAAGTATTTCATTTGAGTCACTTTATAATAATATTAGATGTATAAAAGTTTATATAACTTTTTTACCTCTTTTACCCACCTTCTAGGGAAATTTTCTAATTTGAATAAAACATAATTTTACCGATTCTGGGAATTGAATTTTAAACATCTGAGACACATGTTTTACATCATTAAGTATATTGTGGTTTAATACTATGAATTTTTTTTTTGTGAATAGTAACTTTTGAATTTTATTTACAACAGTTCAAAGTAAATAGTGTAGTTAAAGGTAAAAATGATATTATAATTACCCCAACACATTTAAAATTTCTTTTGGACAAGTTTATTTCAACCAAAACCAACTGTAGCAATAAAATAATATCATTTTTTATCCACATGGATCAGATTTGGACATTTATTATATTATATTTAAAGAATAGTCAAATGTGTTATATTAAAATTTTAATAACTAAAACATTTTGCATATAGGGTGATACATAATAAAAATTTGACTATAAATATTAATTAGAAAGTTAAAAATATTTCTTATATCATGGTTTTATGTTTATAATTTTAAGATAATAAATAATTAAATTTATGTATGATACAATGATGATGCAATAATTACCTTATTAATGAATGATTAAAATAAATGATATTACCAATATTTAAAAAATGTATATTAAAACTTTTAATGTCATCCACTAATTTTCTAGATGAAAATAACTTGTTAGTATTTATTCACTACATTTTTTTTATTTAATGAAGTTTTGATGATTTTATCAAAAAAACAAAATACTAAATAGTGCCAAAATGACATAAATGAGTTTTTAAAATAAATACTATTTTATTAAATGATATATTAATCCTAAAATTATAATATTAATCCAAAGGACTTACATAATGATATTTATGACATTAATTAACCACTTTATGTTCTCTTGTAATTTTATAATATGTTTATTATCTTTGTAATATACAAATACAAGAAGACATGGTAAAAGTTAACTTATTTAACTTAGAGTTAAATCCAAATGCTAAGGTAAATATGGTGACATAAAATTGAATAAAACCTAATGGATTGGTGTTTTTTTACCCTTACCCACCTTATACTCTAAATAAATCCATTTGGACCCATTACAAACCGAATGTGATATTATCATAAAGTAATATTTCATGATTTTCTTAATGTTCTCTTCACCTCTCTTATAAAAGTGAACCTCCCCTTCTCTTAAATTCACACCTCCAATGCCTTTTGGAAGGGCCATAACCTGCTAAAATATCATCCCATAAACCCTAAATTTAAACTAGAGGTCTTAAATTTATCACAAAGTCATCCTATAGATCCATTTTGTTCAAATCAAAGGTTAGATACCGAAGAAGAGATAATTATTTCATGACTTATTTCAAAGTTCTTATCATCTTTTACTACCTATTTCTTTGTTATTTCCATACTAAAATAACAAATCCAGGTAAATACACAAAATTAGATGTTATTATAAATATTTTACTACCATATTCATTATTCTATCCATCCAATGAATGTCAAAGTCACCATACGTGTGTATGTACGACTTACCGTCTCCACATCATGGTGTAGTTTGTAATTGAAGACCTCGATATTTAGATGGTTATAATAATGCATATAATTCATGTAAATAATAAATATAACATATGAATGATTCTGTTTATACTATATACCATCCAATTTCATTCAATTTCACCATCAATAGACTAATATTGTCGCTCGTGTGTACACACCACTTACCGTCTCCACTACACGATGAGATTTCATTCGGCATAATAACCATTCAAGAATAATTTTAATTTGATGATTAAAAATAATTATTAACAACATAACATAATTATTGATATGAACCAAATATATCTTATCCATAATAAATTTTACTTCTATATAAAACATATAATGGAAAAGGAATCAATAGACACCTTAAAGAATAATACTATTAAATTTTTTGAAAAAAACAATAGTAAAAGATCATATATGATACCATATTTATGTATGTGGTTGTTTTATAATTTAATAAAACTACAGTATCCATTATACATGAGGTTAGCATACACTAAACTATAGAAAAGTACAAGGTATGGGATATTTTTACAATCTCTTTATTATCCAAGGTTGTTTATATGTATATATCAACTCCGACATCATATCATACACATAATTGTTTCATAAAAAGGTATTTCCAAAAAGTATTATTTCATAGACTATGGATTAAACTCATTTATACCCTTGTTTGAAATTTTTTAATTTATTTAAAAGAATCATTACGTCGTTTCCAAATAGGGTACATTATTACCTTTTTGAAAAATTGAGGAAATAATGTTTTTTAACTTATACAACAGGCATGGATATTTTCAGCCACTATAACACATTCCAAGATTCCCTTAAAAGCTTATAAAAATATATTAAAAATAAATTCCTTCTTTTATAATTACATGACCTTTAAATTATATCAAAATAGAATGATATATTTCTTCCAAATAATTTTTGATTTCATCTTTGTCAACATTCCATTATAGGATTTTATGCTTGTTTGAAGTTTATTTATTATTATATAATCTTCCATATTGTATTGAAGGTTTTGGGATATGTTTGATTCTGGATGCACAATTTATATAGCATTCATAGTTTCTGTTTAATATGTTATCATTTCATATGCAAGTTTTAATATAAATGTTTATGTTATTATTCGACCTTTTCATTTGAGGAATGCATTGGACTTAGTAAGTGACCGGCGTTGCCAGCTATATCCCCTTGATGAATCGGTAGGTATAATGAGACAAATTAATGCCTTTAAACCGGAACTTGACCAAATTTATATTTTTTGCATTTTCACTAGGATTTGACAATGTGGTTACGATGTTTGATATTATGAATTCAATCATTATAAAACTATCTATTGATATTACAGGTGATTATTCGACTAATAGAATATTCATGTGAATAAATAAATGGAATTATTTGATTTATCTATTCCAGATTGTGATGAATATTATGTTTAAAAGGCATGTGTTTTTGTCTTGTACATTTCCTTCAATGTTTATGTTAATTTATGAATGTTTCTGCTATTTTTTTTATCCTTACTCAACATCTGAATTCACCCATTTATTGTGTTTTATTTTTATAGGGTGTGAAGAAGAAAATTATGATTAACCTATAAGAATATTCAAAAGGATATTAGTGTGTTCAAAGGAGTCACAATTCTGTTTATTTTTTTCTGTCATAATGTAATATAAAATTTTTGTATGTGTCTAGTACTTCGAAGGCAACTAAACTAATCAGTCATTTGAGACTTGAGATACTGTGATCATGCCAATGTTATGTAATAATTCTCTAACTCTAGGTATCAAGGGTCGAGGCATTATAGTTGGTATCAGATAAAGTTAAGTAAAAACCTTAGAAACAAGATTTAGAAAAACATTGATTAGAAAACATTACCCTATGATATACATTGAGGATTATTATAGAAGAACATCCAAAAAATTGTATTGTGAATATTATGTGGGTTTTCCAAGAAATACATCAATTTATGAATTCTAAATGGGGATGTGGTTCTGGCATAGATGTACCTAAGAGTGAACACATCGACAATGTGTTTCAAGCTTGACCAGAGGTATCTAGGTATATGACAACGGGCCTTACTGCACACCTGGTTTGACACTCTCACAAGATATTCTTAGGATAATTCACATTTTATTCAAAAATAATTATTCAGGATTTATGAGTAAATATTTCATCCATGAATCCATTTTTATGATTATGAATTATATTCCTAAATTTTTCAATTTATATTTGGTATATTACATTATAGGAATTATGCATTGTGATTCATAAACTAACCAAGTGTATGCCATTGTTTAGAAATGGCACATAGTGAAAGGAATGGAAACTGCATCAACACACATAATCTATGTAGGGATTTCCCTTATACCCAAAAAATCATAGTGTAGTTGGTGATGTATCTGGTTCTGATCAACTTATTACCATACTATGACAACTCACTATGGTTATGAATAATAACCTTTCATATATAGAGAACCCTAATCCACAACCCAAATGAAGAATGTTAGACTAATTCATGAGGAAGCCACCAAAAAAATTCAATGGGACTAAAAATCCATTTTTAGCTGATAAATGGATATGTTATATAGAGAAAATATTTAATGAATTGGGGAGAAGTGAAATAAAAAAAGTTCCACTGGTAGTTTATCACTTCACTAGAGAAGCAGACAAATGGTGGTCAATAATTCAAAACACAAAGGATGATGAATTAGTGTAAAATATTGAATTATGGGAGTTTTTATATATTTTCATATAAAAATACTTTCCACTTTACCATTGAGCAGATATGGAATTAAATTTTTGAGTCTAAGGAAAAAGGATGATGAGAATTTCATAATGTATAAGGGGAACTTCACAAGGTCAGCTAGGCATGCTGGTGATTATATACTTATCCAAATAAGTAATATTGGTCAAATATTTTATGGGTTAAAAACATTTATTTCCCGATCATTAGTCTTAAAATCCTTGTAAATATACAAAGATATAGTTTCATGTTCTATCAAGATATAAAAGGAATTCACCATGACTCACTGCTTTAATGAATAGAAAGAGAAGAATATATCTGCGGAACACAATGGAAATCAAAATAAGGGGAAGAATGAAAATTTTGAATATTCACCCTACAAAAAAGGTAGTAAGAAGCACCTCGGTACTTGTCTAAAGGGGATGTGTGTTTGTTACAATACAAGAGAAAAAGGTCACCAAACTCGTGATTTCAAGGGGAAGAAAGGGAATGTCAATACTGAATGCTACAATTTTAATGAAATGGGGAATAATGTAAATTAATGTCCTAAGAATCTCGGAAACCTACCTCATAAAATACCAAGGGAGTATGTCCATGATTATGCGATCACAAATGCTATGGTTTACATTCAGAATGATGTGGTGGCAGGTGAATTAATCATTTCCTCAAAATAAATCAATCCATTATTTGATTCTAGATCATCACATTATTTCATGTCTTTCCAATATTCCAAAAAACAAGATATTTCCAATTTTATTTAAAACGGGTGTTTTCAATCAAAACACCAAAGGAAAATATCATTGAAAAAACTTTTTATGAATCTGTTATAATTATAGAATATAATTGTTCTATACCTTCTAAACTTATTGTCATAACAATGATTGAATTTGATATAGTCCTTGGAATAGATTGTCTTTCAAACCATGATGCAAAAATTTATTATTCGAAGAAGGAGGTTTCAATTTTTGATGATGATAGAGAACTCATTATATTTATAGAAAAAATGTGACCATCTTATTCTAATCAAGATATACCTCTAGTAGCTCTACTAATTTCAATTATTAACGAGGAAGGGATTGAAATAACTATGAGTGAGGAAAATAATGTTAAAATATAGGATGTAACTATTTTGTGAGAATAGGTTGATGTGTTTCCAGAGGATTTACTTGGACATTCTCTAGAATGGGAAATCTAGTTTTTCATTGACTTAATTCATGGTTTCAAGGATCATATAGAAGACACCTTATAGAATAGACAATGTGGAATAAGTGGAACTAAATAAACAACTAGAGTAATTGAGTTATAAATGATTTATTCACCCTATTGTTTCTCCACAGGGATCCCCTGTTATTTTTGTTAAAAAGAAAGATGGATCTATGGGGTTGTGCATTGACTAAAGGGAGATAAATGATATAAAAACCATGATCATATATCCCATACCTCACATTGATGATTTATTTGATCAACTTCTTGGAGGTCAATATTTTTCAAAGATTATCGTTCGATCTGGATATCATCAGTTGTGAGTGAAGAAGAATGAAATTCTAAAGAAAACATTTTGAACCAGGTACGAGCATTACAAGTTTATAGTAATGCATTTTGGATTGACTAATTCCCCCTTTATTTTCATGGATCTAATGAATATATTTTTCAAGGAAAATAATGATAAAATTGTAGTGGAATTTATTGATGATATCTTGGTATACTACAAAAGTAACAAAGATCATGAAAATCAATTGAGCATTATTCTAATGAGTCTTAGAAGTAATAAATTATATGTGATGATCTGCAAATGTGAATTCTGGACTGAGGAGATTTCTTTTCTTGTTCATATTGTCTTTAAGGAAGGAATCTATGTTGATCATTAAAATACAAGGCAAATTTATGAACGACTAGCACCGTCGAGTATAATTGAGGTATATAATTTTATGGGTTTATCAGGTTTCTATCGGCATTTAATATATAATTTTGGTCTATTGGATAATAAATTAACCAAGATCACACATAATGGGGTTAAATTTGTTAGGAAAAAATAGTTTGAAGAATGTTTTGAAGAATTGAATAGAAGATTAGTCAATTCATATATCTTGACTCTACCATCGAGGAATAATGGGTTTGTTATTTATAGTGATGCTTCTAAGAATGGAATTGGTAGTTTCCTTATACAAAATTATTGATTTATTTCCTACGCATCATTAAAACTAAAAATTAATGAAAAAAATTATCGTACTCTTGATCATGAGTTAGTAGATATAATATTTGCTCTAAAGATTCTGATACACTATCTGTATAGTGAAAAATGTGAGATATATACTGATCACATTAGTTTAATGTTTAATTTCTCATAGAAATAACTCAACATGAAGCAAAGGCGATGGAATGAACTACTCAAATAGTATGATTTAACAATACACTACCACCCTAGGAAGGAATATAATGGGTATGATGCTTTGATCAGAAATGATCATAGATTTCTGAACAAGACGAGAGTTAAAATGTATCCTATGTTAATGTATCTTGGAAAGATTGGTATATGAATACTCATGGAAGGAGAAATATCAATACTTTTTCAAATGGTTTCCAATACATAATTTCTTAAATGATGAAATGTTATCATACCAATGATGGGGAGTTTGAAAAGAAAATTAAATCTGGGAATTATGGGAGATTGATTGAATTCGTATATGAAGATGGATTTTTTAAATTTGGAAACAAACATTGTGTTCCTGACATTCCTGATCTAAAAATGGATATTTTTTATGATTCTCATATATCCAATTTATCTATACACCCTGGTAGCACTAAGATGTATATGGATATGAAGGAACATTATTTGTGGGACAACATGAAGAAAGAGATTTCAGATTATGTGTCAAGATGTTTGGATTTTCAACAAGTTATGGATGTAGGACAACATCCTGGAGGAGTCATGGAACCACTTCTAATACCTGATTGGAAATGGGATGATACCACCCTCAACTGATGGACAATCAGAACTGACAATTCAAACATTAGAAGTCACGTTGAGATCGTTCTTACTTGACTTTAAAGGTATATGGGATTAGTATTTAACTCTGGTAGAATTTTCCTAAAGCAATACTTTCCATTAAATTATTCAAACAGAACCTTTTTAAGCATTATAAGGAATGTTATGTCACACACAAACATGTTGGGATGATTTTGGTTAAAGCTAACTCATAGGCCCAAAACTTGTTGAGGAAACAATGGAAAATGTGGTGATTATCCCAACCCACATCAAAACATTTCAACATAGGGAAAAGAGTTATGCCGATAACCAAAGGACAGTTATGGAATTTTATGTAGGTGATCATGTTATCGTGAGGGTATCTCAATAGAGGGGTGTTATAAAATTCAATAATAAGGGTAAATTATGTCCCAGGTACATCGGATCTTTCGAAATTATCAAACAAATTTGTCTTTTAGCTTATTATGTGGAACTGCTACTGAGTATCTCCAAAGTTCAGGATGTGTTACACATATCACTTTTGGGAAAATACTTGCCTGGAGAAATGCATGTAATAACCTATGATGAATTCGAACTGGAACCCGATATTTCTTATTTTGGGGGGAGCCTATCATGATTCTTGATACCTTAGAGAAATTATTGATTAATCAGACAACACATATGGTAAAAGTTATTTGAAAAAACAATAAAATCAATGAGGCAATGTAGGAACCTGAGGAACTTCTGATGATGAACCACCTAGGTTATTTATGTAGTAATATTTTATAAATTTCGAGGAGGAAATTATTTGAAGGAGGGAACATTGTAACACCCAATGCTTCCATGGTACACTTCTCTTGGAATAATTAAATAGTTTACACAGTACCCAACATTGAGTTCTAGCACACCACGACCAATCAAACTAGCCATTTAAAAAAGCAGTAATGAATAGTATTACACAATTTTTGAAATTTTATAAATTTTTATTTTTCAAAATGGACATCATTATTGGATTTTAATACCAAAATTAGATTAGGGTCATTTTTTGGTATTTTCTGAATGGTTTAAATGTTTGATGAATAGTGAAAAAGAATGAATTGTTGTTTAAAACCGACATTTTATTTAAATAATTATTAGTTTCATATAAATTTATTTTAATGTCAAAATTTATACATAATACCAAAATTAGTCAAACTTATGTCCTTTGATTCACTTTATAATAAGATTAGTTGTATAAAATAATATTGATCTTTTTAACGTCTCTTACCCACCTTCCCGGGACATTTGTAAATTTTCATAAAATATAATTTTACCACTTATAGGAGTTGAATTCCAAAAATATAAGAGAAAAAGTTTACATAAATAAGTAATATATGGTTCAATAGGATGAAAATAATTTTTGGGGAATAATGACATTGAATTTTATTTACCACAGTTAAAATTAAATATGACAATTAATGGTAATAATGACCTTATAATTACCCCACCACATGTCCTAATTATATTGGATAAGTTTATATCAACCAAAATCAACATTATGAATAAAATATGATCCTTTTTTATCATATTGGATTAGATTATGACATTTATTATATTTTATTTAAAGAGTAGTTAAAAGATTTAAATAAAAATTTTAATAACTAAAAAAATTTTAATATAGGTTTCAAAAAAAGATAAATTCGACTATAAATATTCAATAGAATGATAAAATGATTTCCTATATCATGGTATTTATTTATAATTTTTATACATTATATAATTAAATTTATGTATGACATGATGATGATACAATAATTACTTTATTTATGAAAGATTAAAATAACTGATATTATAAATATTAAAAAAAAATAAATTTAAACATTTTACGCCATCGATGAATTTTAGAGGTGAATATTATTTTTTAGGAATGATTAATTATATATTTCTTGAATTAATCATGTTGTGGCATATTTAACAAAAAAAAATACTAAATAGTGTAAAAATATAAATAATTGTGTTTTTAAAACTAATAAAATTTTATAAAATGATATAATATTCCTAAAAATATGATATTTAGCCAAAATACTTATAAAATGTTATACATGTCATTAATGAACCACTTGAGGTTCTTTTTGAATTTTATAGTCTATTTATTAACAATTAATACAAAAATTCAAGAAGACATGGTAAAAGTTGAAATATTTTACTAAGAGTTAAATCTAAAAGATAAGGTAAATGAGGGAACATAAAATTGTCAATAACCAATTGGTTGAGTGGTTTTTTAGACCCTTCACCCACCTTATCATTGAAATATATCCATTTGGAGCCATTATAAACTGAATGTGATTTTATAATAAAATAATATTTAAATCGTTTCTTAAAGTGCCCATCACCTCTCATATAAAATGGTACTTCCCCTTATCATAAATTCACACCTACAAGGGCTTTTGGCTCGGCCAAACCCTAGTAAAATATCCTCCCATCTACACTCACTTCATCCTAGATGCCTTACTTTGTTCAAAAATCCAATCTAAAGATCCCTTCTGTTCAAATCTAATGTTAGCACCTGAAGAAGAGGTAATCATTTCATCACCTCTTTTATTGTTCTTATCATCTTCCACTTCCATTTACTCTATTGTTTCTATAATAAAATAATAAATCTAGTACCCTCTACATTATAAGATGTTATTATATTATGGTATAACCAAATGCATTTTTCTATCCATCATATGAATGACAATGTCACCATATGTGTGTACTTACATCTTACCATATCCACGTCGTGGTGTAGTTTTTTATTCAACAATTTATTATATGGATGGGTATACTAATTGGCATAACTGATGTAAATAATAAATATAGAATTTTAATTATTCTATTTATATAATATACCATCCAATTACATATGATTTTACTATCAATATAATGATATTTTCGCTCGTGCGTACTGTCAGCTTACCGTCTCCATGGTGGGTAGAGATTTCATTCTCCTTCATAACCATTAGAGAATAATTTTCTTTTGATGATTTAATATAATGTTTAGTAATTTAATATAATTCTTTAAATTAATCAAATACATCATATCCCTAACAAACATAACTTATGTAACAAAACATATTAAGGAAAAATAATCAGTTAACACCCGAAATAATGATACTACAAAAATATTATTAACTATGTTATAGAATTGGATCATATATGATATCATATTTTTGTATGTGGTTATTTTATAATTTAATAATTATTATTTAACCATCATAAAGGAGGTTAGTTTACACTCGACTAAGGAAAATTACAAGGTAAGGGTTATTTTTACAATGTCTTTATTATCTGAGGTTGTTTATACGTAAGTGTTTACTAGGACTTCTAATCATTAACATCTATGTTTCTTAAAAATATATTTCAAAACATTTTTTCAATTTCCTATAATATGGGTTAAAGTCATTTAAACCTTCTTTTACTTTTTATAACCTGTTTTTAAGGAATATTTCAGCCTTTTTCCAAAAAAGGTACTTTATGACCTTTTTGAAAAATTAAAGAAAGAATGTTTTTTGACTTATTCGGTGGGTGCGGCTACTATCTCCCATTATAACACCTCTAAAGATTCCCTTAGAAGATTATAAGAATATTTTATAAAAGAATGTTTTATTTTATAATTATATTACTTTTAAATAATTTAAAAATAGTAAGATATATTTCTCTCAAATATTTTTGATTTCATATTTGTCAACATGCTTTTTGGGATTTAATGCTTGTTTGAAGTTGATTTATTATGATAAACTATTCAACATTGTATTGACAGTTTTTTGATATCTTTGATAGTGAATGTTCTATTTTTACAACATTTATAGTTTATGGTTAATGTATTAACATTTCGTATGCTTATTTTAATATGAATGGTTATGTTATGTTTTGACCTTTTCATATGAGGAATGTATTTGTCTTAGTATGTGATGGGAGGCTCCTGCAATAGACCCATGATGCAGCAGTAGGTATTATTAGTCAAAATAGTGGCTTCGCACAAGGCCTTGACCAAATTGTTATTTGTAGTTGTGGTATGAGGCCTGAACTATGTGGTTATGATATCTATCATTATGCATTCTATCATTATGAAATTAGTTATTGATATTACATGTAATTATTCTACTAGTAGAATATCCATGTGAATAAGTAAATGTAATTATTTGATTTATATTTTCCATATTATTCTGATATTTATCTTTAAAAGTCTTGTGTTTTATTCATATACATTTAATTCAATGTTTATTCTTATTTATTAAAGTTTCTTCAATATTATTAGCCATACTGAGCATCTGAGCTCACCCATTTCTTCAGTTTTATTTTTCCCAACATGTGAAGAATTATACCATGATTGACAACCAAGAATAGGCTAATGGATATGAGTGTGTTCAATGGAGTCCCAATGTCGTTTATTTAATCATTTCATAATTTAATGTGAAACTTATGTATGTATCTAGTACTTCCATGGCTAATAAGAAAATTAATCTTTCAAGACATGATCACTTGTGATCATGCCAATTTTATGTAATAATGAACTATCTATGGGTGTCTAGGGTCGTGGAATTACATATATAACAACCATTTGTTCTATGTAGTCACAATCTAGTTACCATTACAATATAAAATAACTTTAGTGAGGGACAAAACATATCACATGATTATATAAAAGGAATCACATCCTATGTGGATAAATGTGAGTATAGATTCCTCTAATAATATAAAATATAGGTATTGGGAATATAATGCCCCAACTTTAAGCATCACTTAATCTTGAGTTACTTCAAGAATACACGTTGCAGATCTTTTCCGGTTTAGAGTTTTAGAGAAATAGATCATAAAACATGCATTACATTCCACATTTAAACAAAGTGGTCACATAAAAGATATTATTCATTTTTCCCATCGACGAAAACATATTTAAAATAAAACAATGGATTCTATCTTGACACTTCCTTGACACTATCATCATATCATGTACCTTTCCATTGACCTGTGAAAAACATTTTAAAAAAACTTGGGATGAGCATAAAATGTTCAGTAAGGGATATAAAAATATGGAAAGGAAACATGAGTACATATATACATAAGAAAGAAATCATACTTTACCCATAAAACATAAGCACATTAACATACCTCATCAAATCTTGAATAAATCATAGAAATCATAAGACATAAAGGTAACTTGAGGCATTCATAACATTCTTACGTAGGGAGTAACCCTCTTGGTTACGTTTGGAATACCCATCACAGTATATTCCCCAAATCACTTCGGAGAAACCTCAACGTTTAACCCCTTCGCGTTAACCAATGCATTGGAGAGATATATCGGGCTCACCCGCCCTTAGATTATCACGGAACCACCCGTCTTCATAATAATTCCCAAGAACCATAACATAATCGTATCACATAAAACATGCATAAAGGAAACATAACATTTCCACTTTTCAATCACAAGATATCAATACAACACATTGATATAAAAAATTTATGAAAACCATTTTCAATACCAAAATAAAATAAAAGTAAAACATGGTATTTATTTTTCATTTAAAAAAAAGGTACGACTTGTAGAGGAAGCCGAAACTCAAATAATGGTCACGATGACGGAGAAGTTGCTGTCGCCACATACGTACGACAAAAACATTTCCTTTTTTCGTTTAGTAAAACGCTTCGTATAAAAAGATTCCTTTTGGATAGATGTAAAAGTCAAAGGGGTTTATAAACCGTATAAAAGAAAGTTGTGTATAAAACATAATATGCCTCAATGAAAGGAGATTGAGACGAAGTCCCATACCTCAGGTCCGACTTGACTCGATTATTCTTTAACGTCCTGAATCATAAAATTGAGTTAATTTCTACTTGCTTAAGAACCTTTTTCATGTTCATTATTCCTTTTATATCACTTATTATCATGTTATGAACACTATATAATTATTTAATTTAATAATGGTTGTTTTGTCGATCATTGGTACTTGAGTCAAAAATAAATTATTTAAAATTACAAGTTGTTTATGTATCCATTATATCCAGAGTTATACTCATGATGTAGATATCATATATATCATATATATCCAGTATATACATGCATTTATAATATTACATAACATTTAGAGGTAAGAAATGAAATGCACCGTTCATGGAGACGGTAAGCCGTACGTACACATGAACGCTACTTCCATTTCTATTTCATATTTAATGGAATTAAAACATAATGATTCATAATAGTATTATACTTCCAGTATTGTATCATATATAATATCATTCAATATATCCTTTATATGTACCATATATGGTATTAATGAATCAAAACACTTTGAGGGGGCGGTAGTCCGCACTTCCTAAAATGAAGATATCGCGTTTACCCATAATGGAAACCATAAAGGTATTGCATAAATGAAAAATATAGAAGCTTAAGTAAAATAAATACATATTACATATCATATATAAATATAGTGACATCCTAATGTCCACCTTTGAAGGTGTTATATGAGTGTTGAACAATCATCGTTTCGTGAGGCAAAAATTCGCCATGCATAGAAACAGTATGTTCTTTAACCATTAGATGTAGGTGTGTGTAAGTGTAGCTCGAATCCTTCTTTTAACAACATCCTAGTATATTTAAGATACTGGAGTTTTTACAAAAGAAATTAATAAAAAGTGTTTAGAGGTTTGGAGAAGAAAAATAAAACATAAGAACACAAGAGAAAACACTACCTTTAAAACGGGTAACTCTTTTTGATTTGAGATCAAAAGATTCCTTGGGAAGACTTCTGCCCAATGTGAGGCTTAACAGAGTAATAGAGTGATGTTTAGAGGCAAAATGGGCAGGGGTTCACTCATCCAAAGGCTTGAAAGGTGTGGGTAAGGTGGTAGAGGTGGGGGCCTTTTATAAGAGGAGAGGAGGGGCGCTCTTGGAAAGTTAAAAAAGGTTAATTTATTTTCAAATGAGTTTCAGATTTTAAAGGTCCCACATTGATGTATTTCAAGGATAAGGTGATAAGGGTTCGAAATCAACTCATAAAATAGGTATTTAACTAGTGTAAGTCTTAGATTTTACATTATCTTTTCATTTTATTTAAATCGTTTATTAATGAGGTAATCACTGCATAATCATGATGTCAAAAATAATTTAAATTTATTTAATATCTAAAAATTATAAAAAAATCATGATATATGAAATCTTTTTATCTTTATAATGAATATTTACAGTTTAACATATCATTTATGTAGACAAAAAAATGTTTTACTTAGGTGATACATTCTTTGTTATATTTAACTTTCTTTAAAAATAAAAAGATAAAAGGCCACTTTCACACAAAAGTGATTCCATGGGGTCCCCAAGTTTGGAACAAGGCATCCCATGGTCGGCCATGAGACAACCAGTAGAATTAGGACACATTTTGGTCTCTTTTGTTTTATTATTATGATATTATTTTACTATCCTTAACTACCCGATTACTCATTAATCCAAATAGTTAAAGGTAATTACCGCCGTTACTATTCATAATGTCCAAAAACAAAAGAGTCTTAATTACATAATTTGGAACTTATGATTCCAAATATGGAATCCATTTTACCAAATTCCAAACATATAAATTTCAATAATTAATTTAAAAATAATTCCCATTGTCAAAACAAATAGCAGGTTTTTTTGAAACAATATCTAGGAAACATTTTTCACTTGATTATGAACAATTAAAAATTGAAATAAATCCCAATGACCACCATTGGATTACATGGTAAAACTATATTCTATTTAAACTTTAAAACAAATTAAAAAGATAATCTATCTATATAATTAAATTAGATGAAAAAGCAGTTTTGATGTAAAATGCAGTATTTTTCACTATTCAATAAAAAATGAACATTGTCCGAAAAATACCAAAAAATTATCCATTGTAAATTTCAATGTCCCAATCATAAATAATAAGTTTATTTTGAAAAATAGTGAATATAAAATTGTCAATAGTTTTATTTAAAAATGGTTTTCCATCAAAAGGCAGTAAAACAATCTTTTAAGAATATTAGTGTATTTCATGCTTAAGATTGGATTTATTCTCATTTTAAGCCTCTAAACCACTATCTAATTCATAAATAGACACAGATAAGAATATCTATTATTAATTACTTACTTGGGATGTTACATCCTTCCCCCCTTTATAAAATTGCATCCCCGCAATTTATTTACTTATCGAATAAGTGGGGGTATTTAGCCCTCATTGAATTTTCAGATTCCCATGTTGCCTCTTAAACCATATGGGTTTTCCACATAACCTTTACCTGATGAATCACCTTATTTCGTAAAACTTGCTCCCTGTGGTCAATAATCTGGACCAGTTGTTCCTCATAAGATAGGTTCTCTTCCAGCTGAACTACCTTTGGACTCAAAACATGAGATGGATCTGGCATGTACTTCCTTAACATTAAAACAGGAAAAAAATTGTGTACCTCAGATAAAATCGGAGGTAAAGCCACTCGGTATGCAACTGATCAAACTTTCTCTAGAATTTCATATGGTCCAATGACCTTGGACTCAGCTTTCCCTTCTTACCAAATTGAATAACACTTTTCCACGGTGAAACCTTGAGAAAGACATGATCACTTACCTCGAAAGATAGATCCTTCCTCCGGTTATCCGCATAACTCTTCTGCCTGCTCTGATCTGTTCTCATGTGTTTCTGTATCAGCTGAACTTTTTGATCCAACTCTTCTACCAATTATGGTCCCATCAACTTCCTTTCACCCACTTCATCCCAGAAAGCTAGAGTCCGAAACTGTTTACCATATAATGCTTCAAATGGTGCCATTTGTATACTGGAATGAAAATTGTTATTATATGAAAACTCAACCAAAGAAAGATGTTGGTCCCAACTTCCCTGATAATCCATAGAACAAGCACGTAGCATATTCTCCAAATTCTGAATTGTTCATTCTGACTGCCCATCTGATTGAGGATGAAAAGCTGTACTAAAATTTAATTCCGTACCCAACGACTTCTGAAATCCTTTTCAAAAGTTAGAAGTGAACCTGGGATCACGGTCAGATACAATGGAGAGAGGAACACCATGTAACCTGACTATCTATTTATGATACAAACGGGAAAGTTTATCTAGGGAAAAATTATCTCGTATGGCAAGGAAATGAGTAGATTTAGTCTAGCGATCAAAAATATCCCAGATTTCTGTGTTACCTCGAGGTGTCTTCCGAAATCCCACAACGAAGTCCATGGATATATTCTCCCATTTCCACTCTGGCACTAGTAAAGGATGAAGCATCCCTTTCGGTAACTACCTCTCTTCTTTAACCTATTGACAAGTCAAACACTTCACAGTAAAATAAGCAATATCCCTTTTCATCCCGTCCCACTAGTAATACTCCCGAAGATCTCTATACATCTTAGTACTGCCAGGATGGACTGAAAACAGAGAACTATGAACTTCACATAACAAATATCTCTTCAACTATGAATCACACGGCACACACAACCTCTTCCCAAATCTCAAAACAAAATTATTATCAATATTGAATTCAGGAAACTTACATTTCTGAACCAGCTCTACCTTTTTCTGCAACTCACTCTCTTACTTCTGTGCTTTCTTAATTCTGTCTGATAGAGAAGATTTCACTGATACCTGAAACAAAACAGAAGGACATCCTACACCAAAAACTTCTATGCCAAATTTCATCAAATCCCTTACCAAAGGATCACGTTCCAAACACAACATTGCTAATGAAACATTACTTTTTCGACTCAAAGCATCAGCCACTTTATTTGATTTTCCCGGATGGTAATGAATTGTACAATCATAATCATTGATTAATTCTATCCATCTCCTCTATCTCATTTTCAAATATTTCTGAGTGACTATATACTTTAAACTTTTGTGATCGGTATATATTTCACACTTTACTCCATACAAATGATCTCTCCAAATTTTTAATGCGAAAACAACAGCAGCTAATTCCAAATCATGTGTAGGGTAATTTACCTCATGAGTTTTCAACTGTCGTGAGTCATAATAAATTACCTGATCATTCTGCATTAGGATGCACCCAAGTCCTTTCAATGAAGCATCACTGTAGATAACAAACTACCCATTCCTGGGAGGTAGTGCCCAAATTGGAGAATTCACCAATCTTCTTTTTAGTTCCTGAAAACAATCATCACATTCTTTTATCCAGATAAACTTAACACCCTTCCGAGTTAGCTTAGTCATTGGACTAGATAACCATGAAAAATTTCTAACAAACCTTCGGTAATAGCCTGGCAATCCAAGGAAGCTACAAATCTCAGTTACATTTGTGGGTCTTGGCCATTCTTCCACAACCTTTGTTTTTGCAGGATCAACAGTTATCCCATCTTTAGAAACAATATGACCAAGGACGGAAATTTTTTGAAACCAAAACTCACACTTGCTGAATTTACCATAAAATTTCTTTTATTTTAAGGTTTAAAAAATAACCCTTAAATGTCTTTCATGCTCCTCATTACTTTTAGAAAACACCAGAATATCATCAATGAAAACCACCACAAACTTATCCAAGAACTCATGTAAAATTATATTCATTAAGTCCATGAATACAACAGGTGCATTGGTTAGCCCAAAAGGAATTACTACAAATTCATAATTGCCATATCTTGTATGAAACACGGTCTTGGGAATATCTGCTTCCTTTACCTTCAATTGATGGTACCCCGATCTCAGGTCAATCTTTGAAAAATACTGAGCTCCCTGGAGCTGATCAAGCAAATCATCGATATGAGGAAAATGATATTTTTTCTTAATAGTGATGTTATTCAAGGCTCTATAATAAATGCAAAGTCTCATAGCACCATCTTTCTTTTTAACAAATAAAACAGGAGACACCATGGTGATGTGATAGGTCGAATGAAACCTTTTTCAAATAAATATTTCAATTGCTCCTTCAACTCTAAAAGTTCAACTTGAGCCATTCGATAAGGGGGTTTTGAAATTGGCTTAGCATCAGGAACTAATTCAACAGTAAACTCAACTTCCCGATCTGGTATTATTGCAGGCAACTCAATAGGAAAAACATCAGGATAATCATTTACCAATGGCACATCATTAATCTGAACAGTTCCCTTGTTTTCAACAATATGTTCAAGGTAACATTCATTTCCATATTTTACAAGTTTCTCAGCCTCTTGATATGTTATCAACAGTAAGGGTTCATTCTTGTACACAAACTGAAAGTCTTTCTGAAAAGAAACTTCTTTAGCTCTAAAATCAATCTTAGCATGGTAAATAGAGAGACAATCCATACCCAGGATAACATAAAACTCTAATAGAGGTAAAAAATAAGGATTTCAAGTTGGTTCTTTCCACCGATATGGATAGGAAAGATTCATATTAATTCATTTTGCCTCAAAATTTCTCCCAGGTGTTTTTACCAAAAGTACATGAGTCATTTCATGAGATGGTATTCCCATTTTACTAGAAAGTTTTTCAGAGTTGAAAGAATGTGTAGACCCCGAATCAAACAACACACTGGCATAATCGGAAAAAACAAACAAAGTACCTGATACAACATCATTTGATGGACCGACATCTGTTAAAGTAGTTGCAAAGGATTTCACCACCCCTTTCTGCTTGTAGTATAACTACTTCCCATCACTCAAGCTCTTTGTCGGACACTCGTTTCCATAGTGACCCTTCTCATTTCACTTAAAACATTTAACTAACTGTAAATAAAATTTGGTCTTAGCATCACCCAAATATTTTTCAATGTAATCACGAGCCTTATGTCCCAACTTACCGCATCAGTAGCACTTTCCATAATTCAGAAGACATTCCCCATCAGGCCTTTTACCACATTTATCACAAACTGGAAACTTAGTTTTCTTACCATCAGACCTTTTTGAAGAATTCATTCCTTTCTCCTGCCGCCTCGGTCTTTTCTTCTGCTGGTTGTTATAGAACACTTGATCATCGGAAAACTCCATTTCCACCTTCTCATCACATCAAAAAAGCTTTTCATAACTTTTGAACTCACGAGAAGCCAATGCCCTTCGATATTTTGGATTTAATCCTTAGTAAAAATGATTGATTTTACTATCAAGGTCTCGGATAAAATTTGGAGCATAGCTTTCCAATCGAGTGAACCTCTCTTCATAGGTAGCCACTAAGTCTTCCTCTTGCTTCAATTCCAAGAATTGTTTTTCCATCCTAATTCAAACAGCCTTAGGAAAATACTTCTCATGAAACATACATTTGAATTCATCCCAGTCGAGAGCATCAATCTCATCAGCATCCCTGATATTTTTAACCATCGACCACCACTGATCTACTTCACCCTCCAAACGGTAAATTGTAAGACTAACCTTTTGATTGTCTGAACACCCCATGATATCGAAAATATTCTTCAGTGCTTTAATCCACCCTTCTGCTAGCACAGGGTCAAATGATCCTCTAAATGATGGGGGATGTTGCCTCATGAAATGTTCCACCACTGACATGTTCCTCTGCAGTTGATTTAGCTGATCTCGTGCATGGATACCACCGCCATTTATCGCTTGAGACAACTACGCCATTACTGCAACAAACTGTTCAGTTCCAATTCCGACTATATTAGGATTCCGATTCAGAAGGTTATTTCTCTCCGTATGCCTTCCCAGTACTGCTTCCCTGTTTCCTCTGCCGAAAACCATTCTGAACAAACATGTCTTAGATGATGCAACATGGTAATCTTAAAATGATATGTCATTTAAATTTGACCATAAAAAATAATTTTGGATAATCATTTAATAGATTTGTAACTCCTAAAGTTATCTAAACCTCCCTCTGATACCAACTATAAGGCCCCAGCCTTAAACATCACTTAATCTTGAGTTACTTCAAGAATACACGTTGACGATATTTTCAGGTTTACAGTTTTAGGGAAATAGATCATAAAACATGCATTACATTCCACATTTAAACAAAGTGGTTACATAAAATATAGTATTCATTTTTCCCATCAACGGAAACATATTTAAAATAAAACACGGATTCTATCTTGACAATTTCTTGACACTATCATCATATCATGTACCTTTCCCTTGACCTGTGAGAAAACATTTCAAAAAAACATGGGATGATCATAAAAAGCATAGTAAGGGATATAAAAATATGGAAAGGAAACATGAGTACATATATACATAATAATGAAATCACACTTTACCCATAAAATATAAGCACATTAACATACCACATCAAATCATGAATAAATCATAGAAATCATAAGACATAAAGGTAACTTGAGGCATTCATAACATTCTTATATAGGGACTAACCCTCTTGGTTACATTTGGAATACCCATCACAGTATATTCCTTAAATCTATTTGGAGAAACCTCATCATTTAACCCCTTCGCGTTCCTCAATGCATTAGAGATCTATATCGGGCTCACCCGCCCTTAGTTTATCACGGAACCACCCGTCTTCATAATAATTCCCAAGAACCATAACATAATCATATCACATAAAACATGCATAATGGAAATATAACATTTCCAATTTTCAATCACAAGATATCAAGACAACACATTGATAAAAAAAATTATGAAAACCATTTTCAATACCAAAATAAAATAAAAGTAAAACATGGTATTTATTTTTAATTTAAAAAAATGTATGGCGTGTAGAGGAAGCCGAAACTCAAATAATGGTCATGAAGGCGGAGAAGTCGTTATCGTCACATACATACGACAAAAAAATTCCCTTTTGTCATTTAGTAAAACGCTTCATATAAAAATATTCCTTTTGGATAAAAGTAATATTCAAAGGGCTTTATAAGCTGTATAAAAGAATGTTGTGTATAAAACATAATATGCCTCAATTAAAGGAGATTGTGACGAAGTCCCATACCTCGGGTCCGACCAGACTCGATCATTCTTTAACATTCTGAATCATAAAATTGAGTTAATTTCTACTTTCTTAAGAACCTTTTTCAAGTTCATTATTCCTTTTACATCACTTATTACCATGTTATTAACACTATATAATTATTTAAGATAATAATGGTCATTTTGCGATCATTGGTACTTGAGTCAAAAATAAACCCTTTAAAATTACAAGTTGTTTATGTATACATTATTTCTAGAGTTATAATCATGATATAGATATCATAGATATCATATATATCCATTACATACATGAATTTATAGTATTACATAACATTTAGAGGTAAGAAATGAAATGCACCGTTCATGGAGACGGTAAGCCGTACGTACGCATGAACGCTACTTCCATTTCTATTTCATATTTAATGGAATTAAAACATAATGATACATAATAGTATTATAATTCCATTATTTTTTCATATATAATATCATTCAATCTATCCTTTATACATACCACATATGGTATTAACGAATCAATTCACTTTGAGGGGGCGATAGTCCGCACTTCCTAAAATGAAGATATCACGTTTACCCATAATGGAAACCACAAAGGTATGCCATAAATGAAAAATACAGAAGATTAAGTAAAACATAAACATATTATATATCATATATAAATATATTGACATCTTGATGGCCACCTTTTAAGGTGTTATATGAGTGTTGAACAATCATCGTTTCATGAGGCAGAAATTCGCCATCCACATAAACAGTATGTTCTTTAACCATTAGATGTAGATGTGTATAAGTGTAGCTCGAATACTTCTTATAAAAACATCCTAGTATATTTAATATACTAGAGTTGTTACAAAATAAATTAATAGAAAGAGTTTAGAGGGTTGGAGAAGAAAAATAAAACATAAGAACACAAGAGAAAACACTACCTTTAAAACGGGTAACTCTTTTTGATTTGAGCTCAAAGGCTTCCTTGGGAAGACTTCTGCCCAAGGTGAGGCTTCAAGGAGTAAGACAGGGATGTGGAGAGACCAAATGGGAAGGGTTTGGCCGAGCCAAAGGCTTGAGAGGTGTGGGTAAGGTGGTAGAGGTGGGGGCCATTTATAATAGGAGAGGAGGGGCACTCTTGGAATGTTATAAAAGTTTACTTCATTTTTAAATGATTTTCGGATTTTAATGGCCCCTTATTGATGTATTTTGAGGATAAGGTGATACAGGTTCTAAATACACTCATCCAAAAGGTATTTTACAAGTGTATGTCTTAGATTTTACATTATCTTTTCATTTTATTTAAATCATTTATTAACGAGGTAATCACTGCATCATCATGATGTCATAAATAATTTAATTTATTTAATGTATAAAAATTATAAAAAAAATATCATTATGTAGGCAATATTTTAATCTTTCTAATTACTATTTATATTCCAACATATCATTTATGTAGACAAAATTAAATTTTTTTTACTCAGGTGATACATTCTTTGTTATATTTAACATTCTTTAAAAATAAAAAGATAAAAAGTCACTTTCACACAAAAGTGATTCCATGGGGTCCCCTTTATTGGCACAAGGAATCCCATGGTCGGCCGTGAGACAACCAGTATAATTAGGACTCAATTTGGTGTCTTTTTTTATTATTATGATATTATTTTACTATCCTTAACTACCTGATTTCTCATTAATCAAGATAATTAAAGATAATTACCGTCGGTACTATTCATAATGTCCAAAAACAAAAGAGTCTTAGTTAAATAATTTGGACCTTCTGAATAAAAATATGGAATCCATTTTACTAAATTCCAAAGATATAAATTGCAATAATTAATTTAAAAATAATTCCCGTTGTCAAAACAAATAGCGGGTTTTTTGGAAACAATATTTATGGAAAGTTTGGCACTTGTTTATGCCCAATTCAAAAGTAAAATTAATCCAAATGACCACCATTGGATTATATTGTAAAGATATATTATATTTACACTTTAAAACAAATTTAAAAGATAATCTAACCATATATTTATATTAGATGAAAAAGCAGTTTTGATGTAAAATGCAGTATTTTTCACTATTCATTAATAAATGAACATTGTCATAAAAATACCAAAAAATTATCCATTGTAAATTTCAATGTCCCAATAATAAATAATATGTTTATTTTGACATATAGAGCTTATAATATTGTCAAAAGTTTTATTTAAAAATGGTTTTCCATCAAAAGGTAGTAAAACAATCTTTTAAGAATATTAGTGTATTCCATGTTTAAGATTGGATTTATTATATTTTTAAGCCTCTAAAACACTATCTAATTCATAAATAGACATAGATAAGAATATCTATTATTCATTCCTTTCTTGGGATGTTACATCCTTCCCCTCTTTAGAAAATTGTGTCCCTGCAATTTATTTACTTATCGAATAAGTGGGGGTATTTAGCCCTCATTGAATTTTCAGATTTCCATGTTGCCTCTTCAACCATGTGGGTTTTCCACAAAACCTATACCTGATGAATCACCTTATTTTGTAACACCTTCTCCCTATGGTTAATAATCTGGACTGGTTGTTACTCATAAGATAGGTTCTCTTCCAGCTGAACTACCTCTAGACTAAAAACATGAGATGGATCTGGCATATACTTCCTTAACATTGAATCATGGAAAACATTATGTACCTGAGATAAACTCGGAGGTAAAGCCACTCGGTATGAAACTGATCCAAATTTCTCTAGAATTTTATATGGTCCAATGAACCTTGGACTCATGTTTCCCTTCTTACCAAATCACATCACACTTTTCCATGGTGAAACTTTGATAAAGACATGATCACCTACCTCGAAAGATAGATCCTTCCTCTGTTTATCGGCATAACTCTTCTGCCTGCTCTGATCTGTTCTCATGTGTTTCTGAATCAGCTGAACTTTTTCTTCCAACTCTTCTACCAATTCTGGTCCCATCAACTTCCTTTCACCCACTTCATCCCAGAAAGCTGGAGTTCGACACCGTTTACCATATAATGCCTCAAATGGTTCCATCTGTATACTGGAATGAAAACTGTTATTATATGAAAACTAAACCAAAGAAAGATGTTGGTCCCCACTTCAAAGATAATCCATAGAACAAGCACATAGCATATCCTCCAAAGTCTGAATTGTTCGTTCTAACAGCCCATCTGATTGAGGATGAAAAGATGTACTAAAATTTAATTCAGTACCCAACGACTTCTGAAGGCCTTTCCAAAAGTTAGAAGTGAACCTGGGATCACAGATAGATACAATAGAGAGAGTAACTCCATGTGACATGACTATCTCTTTAAGATACAAACAGGAAAGTTTATCTAGTGAAAAATTATCTCGTATGGCAAGGAAATGAGCAGATTTAGTCAAGAGATCAAAAATAACCCAGATTTCGTTGTTACCTCGAGCTGTCTTCGGCAATCCCACAACGAAGTCCATGGATATATTTTCCCATTTCCACTCTGGCACTGGTAAAGGCTAAAGCATCCCTTTCGGTAACTGCCTCTCTGGTCTAACCAGTTGACAAGTCAAACACTTCACAGTAAAATCAGCAATATCCCTTTTCATTCCGTCCCACCAGTAATACTCCCGAAGATCTCTATACATCTTAGTACTGCCAGAATGGACTGAAAACGGAGAACTATGAACTTTACATAATAAATATCTCTTCAACTATGAATCACACGGCACACACAATCTCTTCCCAAATCTCAAAACAAATCATTATCAATATTGAATTCAGGAAACTTACCTTTCTGAACCAGCTCTACCTTTTTTTGCAACTCATTGTCTTGCTTATGTGCTTGCTTAATTCTGTCTGATAGAGAAGATTTCACTGATACCTGAAACAAAATAGAAGGAAATCCTGCACCAAAAACATCTATGCCAAAGTTCATCAAATCCCTAACCAAATGATCATGTTCCAAATGCAACATTGCTAATGAAACATTACTTTTTCGACTCAAAGCATCAGCCACTTTATTTGATTTTACCGGATGGTAATGAATTGTACAATCTTAATCGTTGGTTAATTCTAGCCATCTCCCCTATCTCATGTTCAATTATTTCTGAGTGAATATATACTTTAAAATTTTGTGATCGGTATATATTTCACACTTTACTCTATACAAATGATGCCTCCAAAATTTTAAAGTGAAAACAACAGCAGCTAATTCCAAATCATGTGTAGTGTAATTTACCTCATGAGTTTTCAACTGTAATGAATCATAAGCAAGTACCTGATCATTCTGCATTAAGAAGCAACCAAGTCATTTCAATGAAGCATCACTGTAGATAGCAAACTCCCCATTCCTGGAAGGTAGTTCCCAAACTGGAGCATTCACCAATCTTCACTTCAGTTCACGAAAACAATCATCACATTCTTTTGTCCAGATAAACTTAACACCCTTCCGAGTTAGCTTAGTCATTATACTAGATAACTATAAGGCCCCAGCCTTAAACCTTACTTAATCTTGAGTTATTACAAGATTATTACGTTGAGGATCTTTTCAGGTTTAGAGTTTTAGAAAATTAGATCATAAAACTTGCATTACATTCCACATTTAAACAAAGTGGTTACATAAAAGATAGTATTAATTTTTTCCCATCAACGGAAACATATTTAAAAATAAATCATGGATTCTTTCTTGACACTTCCTTGACACTATCATCATATCATGTACCTTTCCCTTGACCTGTGAAAAAAATTTAAAAAAAAACTTGGGATGAGCATAAAAAGCTCAGTAAGGGATATAAAAATATAGAAAGGTAACATGAGTACATGTTTACATAAGAATGAAATCATACTTTACCCATAAAACATAAGCATATTAACATACCTCATAAAATCATGAATAAATCATATAAATCATAAAAATCATAAGACATAAAGGTAACTTGAGGCATTCATAACATTCTTACGTAGGGAGTAACCCTCTTGGTTACGTTTGGAATAACCACCACAGTATATTCCCTAAATCCCTTCAGAGAAACCTTAACGTTTCACTCCTTCGCGTTACCCAATGCATCAGAGAGCTATATCGGGCTCACCCGCCCTTAGTTTACCACGGAACCACCCGTCTTCATAATAATTCCCCAGAACCTCAACATAATCATATCACATAAAACATGCATAAAGGAAACAAAACATTTCCATCTTTCAATCACAAGATATCAATACAACACATTGATATAAAAACATTATAAAAACCATTTTCTATACCAAAATAAAATAAAAGTAAAACATGGTATTTGTTTTTCTTTTAAAAAAAAGATTTGGCTTGTAGAGGAAGCCGAAACTCAAATAATGGTCACGACGGCAGAGAATTCGTTGTCGCCGCATACGCATGACAAAAAAATTCCCTTTTGTCATTTAGTAAACGCTTAGAATAAAAAATATTCCTTTTGAATAAACGTAAAATTCAAAGGGGTTTATAAACCATATAATAGAAGGTTGTGTATAAAACAAAATATGCCTCAATGAAAGGAGATTCAGACGAAGTCCCAAACCTCGTATCCGACTTGACTTGATCGTTCTTTAATCTCCTGAATAATACACTTGAGTTAATTTCTACTTGTTTAATAACCTTTTTCAAGTTCATTATTCCTTTTATATCACATATTTCCATGTTATAAACATTATTTAATCATTTAAGTTAATAATGTTCGTTTTGTCGATATTTGGTTCTTAAGTCGAATGTGGACTTCTTAAAATTACATGTTGTTCATGGGGTCAAAGGTTTATTATATCCAGAATTATATTAATGATTTGGATATCATATATATCACATATATCCAGAATATACATGTATTTATAATATTACATAACATTTATAGGTAAGAAATGAAATGCACTGTTCATGGAGACGGTAAGCCGTTTGTACGCATGAACGCTACTTCCATTTCTATTTCATATTTAATGGAATTAAAACATAATGATAAATAATAGTATTTTAATTCCTATATGGTGCAATATATAATATCATTAATTATATCCTTTATACGTACCACATATGGTATTAACGAATCAAATCACTTTGAGGTGGCGGTAGTCCACACTTCCTAAAAATGAAATTATTGTGTTTACCCACAATGGAAACCATAAAGGTATTACCAAAATAAAAAATAAATAAGCTTAAAGAAAAACATAGACATATTATATATCATATATAAATATAGTGACATCTTAATGGCCACCTTTGAAGGTGTTAATAAAGAATGTTGAACAATCATCGTTTCGGGAGGCATAAATTCACCATCCACGGAAACAGTATGTCCTTTAACCATTAGATGTAGGTGTGTGTAAGTGTATCTCGAATCATTCTTATAAAAACATCCTAGTATATTTAAGATACTGTAGTTATTACAAAAGAAATGAATAAAAAGAGTTTAGGGGGTTGGAGAAGTAAAATAAAACAAAAGGACTCAAGTGAAGACATTACCTTAAAATTGGGTAACTTCCTTTGATTTCAGCTCAAAGGCTTCCTTGGAAAGTATTCTGCCCAAAGTGAGGCTTCAATGAGTTAGAGAGGGATGTGGAGAGACAAAATGGGTAGGGGTTGTCCGAGGAAAAGGCATTTTAAGTGTGGGTAAGGAGGTAGAGGTGGGGGCCTTTTATAAGAGGAGAGGAGGGGTACTTTTGGAAAGTATAGAAATGTTACATTATTTGAAAATGAGTTTCGGATTTAAAAGGTCCCACACTGATATAATTCAAGGATAAGGTGATAAGGTTTCGAAATACACCCATCCAATATGATTTGGACATGTGTAGGTCTTAGATATTACATTATCTTTCCATTTTATTTAAATCATTAAATAATGAGGTCATCGCTGCATGATCATGATGTCATAAATAATTTAATTTTTTTAATGTCTAAAAATTATAAAAAATATATCATTATGTAGGAAATATTTTTATCCTTCTAATTAATATTTATAGTCAAAAATCTGACTTGTATAACCCCATGTAAATTTTTTTTTAGTAAAACATGTCATGTTTGTGTTATTTATACTTTAACATTAAATAAAAAGTTATTTTTGTCATTTCCCAACCCAAGTGGCTCCATGGGGTCCCCAAGTTGACCCATGGATTTTAGTGGTTGTCCATGACTCATTCAATGAGGGTAGGACATGTGTGTAGGTCATTTCATTTTATTAAAACATTATTCTTACCTTAAACTACACTAATTACCTCTAATCGCGATTAAAAACTTAATAAGTTACTATTCACCAAAAAATTATTTTAATTCCATTGAACCACATTTTACATCTCAATGAAAACCATGTATGTCAGATTTTTTGAAATTCAAAACACAGAGATGGAAAAATTACATTTAAACGGAAAATCAGTTTTTATAAGTACCACTTAGTGGTTTCACTATTCATCTAAAAGTGAAGTTTTTCAGAAAAATACCAAAACTTCACCCTAGGATATATTTGATATTAAAAATTAAAAAATGAAGTCCATTTTAAAAAATTCCAAACATATAAGTTTCATTAATTAATTTAATAATTAATTCCCGCTGTCAGAGCAAATAGCGTGTTTTTATGAAACAATAAGTATCAAAAGATTGACACTAGTTTAAGTTCGATTTCAAAGTGAAATTAATTCCAACGACCACTATAGGATTTAATGGTAAAAATATATTCTAATTTCACTTTAAAACCAATTCAAGAGATAATATAATCATATAAATAAATTATATTAAAAAGAGGTTATGAATTAAAATACAACATTTTACACTATTCATTAAAAAATGAACTTTATCGAAAAAATACAAAAAATTTACACAAAGTAAATTTTGATGTCCCGATTCTAAATAAGAATTTTATTTTGTCAAATAAAACACATATAATTTTCAAAAAGTGGATTTAAAAGAGGTTCGCCATCAAAAGGTGTTTAATCGACCTTTTAAAGAATATTAGAATGTTTGCGCTTAAAAACTGGATTCATTTGCATTTTTAATCATATAAAATTTATTGTAAAAATTAAAAATATTTGACAAACATATATAATTATTTTGTAGTTATTTATGTTCATTCCCTCCATTACAACGGCTAGGCATTAACTAACATTTAAAATAATATTTTTTTTATTAGAGTACAACGTAAGATTCCCAAGAAACTCGTTGTTGCGTGTTGGGTACGCCATCGAGCATAGCATCCCCTTTAAAGTTATATTAATATTTTATTCAAAAATATGGATAAATATAAAGATATCATATTCTTTATTTACCTTGGCTGTTACATCCTTCCCCCCTTTTGGGAATTACGTCCTCGTAATTTTAAAATTGGGCTTGGAAACATCCTTGAATGTCCCACATTGGAAGAAGAGTCGGTAAAACAATCACTTTAAAATAAAGAAAGATAAGTACAAAGGTCACCCGAGTTAACCCATACTAGGATTCCAAGTATGAAAATATGGACATGGAGGAAAAAATAAAGGGTCATGTTCTGATGGAGAGTGATAGAAAACATGTTTAGGAGAAAGTTAACCACAAGAAAATCACAAACTTGTGATGGGTTAAACGGTATTCGATTCCCCAGTAGGAAAAGTTAACAGAAAACATTTTTGTTTTAAGTTACTTTTCATTGAAGAATTTATCTTTGAACTTAACTAAATCATAATGAAACATACTTACTTGTCATGTAGACTTTCAACTTTTACTAGATTCCTTAATCAAACTCATATTTTCTCCAAAAGACGAGTATTTAGGAAGACTTGTTCACATTAAGAGTACTATAATCAAATTCTAGAGAATCACCTAATCCACAAAGGAGAACTACATAATTCCCATGTCTTTAGAATTTAACCAAAACCAAACCAAACAGGTTAGTACATGATCAGATAATCCAGAAAAGGATAACCCTTTATAAAAAGAATATCTATTCTTAATCTCCATAATTTGTCCAACAAAATCCAAAGTTCAACGAGGACCATTCGATAAACAATTTGTCCATAAAATTATTCAAAGTAAACCAAACTAGGAATGAAACCCAAATATTTTAAGGATTTAGTCACATAGTCTTCCAAGTTAAATTGTAACATTTATCTCCAAACAACATCAGTTTCTCTTAATGTCTCGTATTGAAAAGTAATAAACCTAATCACATATCCTCCATGATTGGTTAATAAATTTCCATAGATAACCCAAAATCAACTTACTCTTAATTCATAAAATCATCTAACTAAAAAGAATCAGTCAAACTAACCAGGGACTTCACGTAGTCCAGTGGTAGGCGATAAATACCAGTCGCACTTTGTTTATGGGTTCGATTCTCGCAGCACTATCCGACATGACGGGTTGTCACACGGTCTACGTGTTGTCCTTTTTCCTAAACTATATAATTCTTAAAACATTCCCCAATATGAGATAAAATCTTCAAAAATAATCATAACATATTTTAACCTCAATTTTATCTCACGCCTTTCATTTTCCATCATAACATATAATAACCCATAATTATCTCAAAAGTAAGGATCATATAAACCCTAATGGTTACCTTTATAATTATTACCTGAACTTTCACATCGATTGGTCATCTCGTACATGATGAATTACAGAACATACCAAGGTACAAGTGGTTGATCATGACTCCTGGATAGTTGGTTTAGAACAACCATGAGTTTCCTCATTGAATCCCCCATTTCATTCAGTCTCTTAATTAGAGAACCACCACAGTTTCCTTAAAAACTATTATCACTTTGGTGCATGCTAGATCCATCCATTCACTAAAAACAGAAATGTCAGTGTTAGTATATCAACAAAACCATCATGTACTAATGAGGAAGGTAAACACTAAGATATAATAACTCATTCACTTTATCTAAAACTAGTACTCTTTCTGAAATCCTAACCATTATGTCAATGTCACCTATGCTTAGAGAATACCCTAACCTCTAAAGTTATCTAAACCAACCTTTGATACCAACTATAAGTCCCCAGACTTAAACCTTACTTAATCTTGAGTTATTACAAGATTACACGTTGAGGATCTTTTCAGGTTTAGAGTTTTAGAGAATTAGATCATAAAACATGCATTACATTCCACATTTAAACAAAGTGGTTACATAAAAGATAGTATTCATTTTTTCCCATCAACGGAAACATATTTAAAAATAAATCATGGATTCCTTCTTGACACTTCCTTGACACTATCATCATATCATGTACCTTTCCCTTGACCAGTGAAAAACATTTCAAAAAAATACTTGGGATGAGCATAAAAAGCTCAGTAAGGGATATAAAAATATGGAACGGAAACATGAGTACATGTTTACATAAGAATGAAATCATAATTTACCAATAAAACATAAGCACATTAACATACCTCATAAAATCATGAATAAATCATAAAAATCATAAGACATAAAGGTAACTTGAGGCATTCATAACATTCTTACGTAGGGAGTAACCCTCTTGGTTACGTTTGGAATAACTACCACAATATATTCCCTAAATCTCTTTGAAGAAACCTTAAAGTTTCACTCCTTTATGTTAGCCAATGCATTGGAGAGCTATATCGGGCTCACCCACCCTTAGTTTATCACGGAACCACCCGTCTTCATAATAATGCCCAAGAACCTTAACATAATCGTATCACATAAAACATGCATAAAGGAAACATAACATTTCCACCCTTCAATCACAAGATATAAATACAACACATTTATATAAAAACATTATGAAAACCATTTTCAATACCAAAATAAAAGAAAAGTAAAACATGGTATTTGTTTTTCTTTTTTAAAAAAGGTATGTCTTGTAGAGGAAGCCGAAACTCAAATAATGGTCACGGCGGCGGAGAAGTCGTTGTCGCCGTATACGTATGAAAAAAACATTCCCTTTTGTCGTTTAGTAAACGCTTCGTATAAAAAAGATTCCTTTTGAATAAACGTAAAAGTCAAAGGGGTTTATACACCATATAAAAGAATTTTATGTATAAAATAAAATATTCCTCAATGAAAGGAGATTGAAACGAAGTCCCATACCTCGTATCCGACTTGACTTGATCGTTCTTTAATCTCCTGAATAAACTTGAGTTAATTTTTACTTGTTTAATAACATTTTTCAAGTTCATTATTCCTTTTATATCACTTATTTCCATGTTATAAACATTATGTAATCATTTAAGTTAATAATGTTCGTTTTGTCGATATTTGGTTCTTAAGTCGAAAGTGGACTTCTTACAATTACATGTTGTTCATGGGGTCAAAGGTTCATTATATCCAGAATGATATTCATGATTTGGATATCATATATATCACATATATCCAAAATACACATGTATTTATAATATTACATAACATTTAGAGGAAAGAAATGAAATGCACCGTTCCTGGAGACGGTAAGCCGTACGTACGCATGAACGCTACTTCCATTTCTATTTCATATTTAATGGAATTAAAACATAATGATACATAATAGTATTTTAATTCCAGTATGGTATCATATATAATATAATTAATTATATCCTTTATACGTACCACATATGGTATTAACGAATCAAATCACTTTGAGGGGGTGGTAGTCCGCACTTCCTAAAAATGAAATTATCGTGTTTACCCACAATGGAAACCATAAAGGTATGACCAAAATGAAAAATACAGAAGCTTAAGGAAAACATAAACATATTATATATCATATATAAATATAGTGACATCTTAATGTCCACCCTTGAAGGTGTTAAAAGAATGTTGAACAATCATCGTTTCGGGAGGCATAAATTCACCATCCATGGAAACAGTATGTCCTTTAACCATTAGATGTAGGTGTGTGTAAGTGTAGCTTTAATCCTTCTTATAACAACATACTAGTATATTAAAGATACTGGAGTTGTTACATGATAAATTAATAAAAAGAGTTTAGGGGGTTGGAGAAGTAAAATAAAACAAAAGGACTCAAGTGAAGACATTACCTTAAAATCAGGTAACTTCCTTTGATTTGAGCTCAAAGGCTTACTTGGAAAGGATTATGCCCAATGTGAGGCTTCAAGGAGTTAGATAGGGATGTGGAGAGACAAAATGGGTAGGGTTTGGCCGATCCAAAGGCTTTGGAAGTGTGGGTAAGGAGGTAGAGGTGGGGTTCTTTTATAAGAGGAGAGGAGGGGCACTTTTGGAAAGTAAAGAAATGTTGACTTATTTGAAAATGAGTTTCGGATTTAAAAGGTCCCACATTGATATAATTTTAGGATAAGGTGATAAGGTTTCTAAATACACCCATCCAATGGTTTTGGACATGTGTAGGTCTTAGATATTACATTATCTATCCATTTTATTTAAATCGTTAAATAATGAGGTCATCGCTGCATGATCATGATGTCATAAATAATTTAATTTATTTAATGTCTAAAAATATAAAAAACTATCATGATGTAGGAAATCCTTTTAGATTTATAATTATTATTTATATTCAAAAATCTGACTTGTATTACCCCATGTAAAAATTGTTTTAGTAAAACATGTCATGTTTGTGTTATTTATACTTTAACATTAAATAAAAAGTTATCTATGTCATTTCCCAACCAAAGTGGCTCCATGGGGTCCCCAAGTTGATCCATGGATTGTCTTGGTCGGCCATGACTCATCCAATGAGTGTAGGACATGTGTGTAGGTCATTTAATTTTATTAAAACATTATTCTTACCTTAAACTACACTAATTACCTCTAATCGCGATTAAAAACTTAATAAGTTACTATTCACCAAAAAATTATTTTAATCCCATTGAACCACATTTTACTTATTAATGAAAACCATGTATGTCGGATTTTTTGAAATTCAAAACACAGAGATGGAAAAATTACATTTAAACGGAAAATCAGTTTTTATAAGTACCACTTAGTGGTTTCACTATTCATCTAAAATTGAAGTTTTTCAGAAAAATACCAAAACTTCACCCTAATATATATTTGATATTCCAAATTCAAAAATTAAGTACATTTTACAAAATTCCAAACATATAAGTTGCATTAATTAATTTAATAATTAATTCCCGCTGTTAGAGAAAATAACGTGTTTTTATGAAACAATAAGTATCAAAAGATTGACATTAGTTTAAGTCGGATTTCAAAGTGAAATTAATTCCAACAACCACTATTGGATTTAATGGTAAAAATATATTCTAATTTAACTTTAAAACCAATTAAAAAGATAATCTAATCATATAAATAAATTAGATTAAAAAGAGGTTTTGAATTAAAATACAACATTTTACACTATTCATTAAAAAATGAACTTTATCGGAAAAATACCAAAAATTTACACAAAGTAAATTTTGATGTCCTGATTCTAAAGAAGAATTTTATTTTGTCAAATATAACACATAAAATTGTAAAAAAGTGGATTTAAAATAGGTTCTCCATCAAAAGGCGGTTAATCGACCTTTTAAAGAATATTAGAATGTTTACGCTTAAAAACTGGATTCATTTGCATTTTTAATCCTCTAAAATTTATTGAAAAGAGTAAAAATATTGGACAAAAATATATAATTATTTTTTAGTTATTTCTATTCATTCCCTCCATTACAACGACTAGGCGTTAACTACCATTTAATATAATATTATTTTATTATTAGAGTGCAATGTAAGATTCCCAAGAAACTCGTTGTTGCGTGTTGGGTACGCCATCGAGCATAGCATCCCCTTTAAAGTAATATTAATATTTTATTCACAAATATAGATAAATATAAAGATGTCATATTCTTTATTTACCTGGGGTGTTACAATAACCGTGATAAATTTCTAACAAACCATCAGTAATAGTCTTCCAAACCAAGGAAACTACGAATCTCAGTTAAATTTGTGGGTCTTGGAAATTATTCCACAACCTTTGTTTTTGAAGGATCAATAGTTATCCCATATTTAGAAACAATATGACCAAGGAAGGAAATTTGTTGCAACCAAAACTCACACTTGCTGAATTTCCCATACAATTTATTTTCTTTTAAGGTTTGAAAAATAACCCTAAAATGTCTTTCATGCTCCTCTTTACTTTTAGAAAACACGAAAATATCATCAATGAAAACCACCACAATCTTATCCAAAAACTCATGTAAAATTCTATTCATTATTTCCATGAATACAACAGGTGCATTGGTTATCCCCAAAGGCATTACTACAAATTCATAATGGCCATATCTTGTACAAAACGCGGTCTTCGGAATATCTGCTTCCTTTACCTTCAACTGATGGTACCCCAATCTCAGGTCAATCTTTGAAAAATACCAAGCTCCCTAAAGCTGATCAAACAAATCATCGATATGAGCCAAATGATATTTGTTCTTAAAAGTGATTTTATTCAAGGCTCTGTAATCAATACAAAGTCTCATAAAACCATCTTTCCTTTTAACAAATAAAATAGGAGCACCCCATGGTGATGTGCTAGGTCAAATGAAACCTTTCTCTAATAAATCTTGCAATTTCTCCTTCAACTCTAAAAGTTCAACTTGAGCCATTCGATAAGGGGGTTTTGAAATTGGCTTAGCATCAGGAACTAAGTCAACAGTAAACTCAACTTTCTCGATCTGGTATTATTGCAGGCAACTCATCAGGAAAAACATCATGATACTCATTTACCACTGGAACATCATTAATCTGAATAGTTCCCATGTTTTCAATAATATGTGCAAGGTAACATTCATTTCCATCTTTTACAAGTTTCTCAGCCTCTTGATATGTTATCAACAGTAAGGTTTTATTCTTGTACACAAACTAAAAGTGTTTCTGAAAAGAAATTTCTTTAGCTCTACAATAAATCATAGAATGGTAAATAGAGTGCCAATCCATACCCTGGATAACATCAAACTCTACTAGAGGTAAAACAATAAGGTTTTCAAGTAGGTTCTTTCCACAGACAAGGATAGGAATATTCTTATTAATTCTTTTTGCCTCAACATTTCCCCCTAGTGTTTTTACCAAAAGTTTATAAGTCATTTCTTGAGATGGTATTCCCATTTTACTAGAAAAGTTTTCAGAGATGAAAGAATGTGTAGACCCCGAATCAAACAACACACTGGAATAATCTGAAAAAACAAAAAAAGTACATGATACAACTTCATTTGATGGCCCGACATCTGCTGAAGTAGTTGCAAAGGGTTTCACCACCCCTTTCCGCTTGTAGTCTAACTGCTTCCCATCACTCAAGATCTTTGTCAGACACTCGTTTTCATAGTGACCCATATCATTTCACTTAAAACATTTCACTAACTGTAAATCAAATTTGGTCTTACCATCAAACTAATCTTTTTCAGTGAAATCATGAGCATTATGTACCATATTACCGCATCAATAGCACTTTACAGAATTCATTATACATTCCCCATCATGCCTTTTACCACATTTATCACAAACTGGAAACTTAGTTTTCTTACCGTCAGACCTTTTTGAATAATTCTTTCCTTTCTCCTGCCACCTCGGTCTCATCTTCTGCGGGTTGTTATAGAACACTTGATCATCGGCAAACTCCATTTCCACCTTCTCAGAACATCGAACAAGATTTTCATAACTTTTTAACTCACGAGAATCCAATGACCTATGATATTTTGGCTTTAATCCTGAGTAAAAACGATTGATTTTACTATCAAGGTATCGGATAAAATTTGGAGCATACCTTACCAATCGAGTGAACCTCTCTTCATAGGTAGCCACTGAGTCTTCCTCTTGCTTTAATTCCAAGAATTTTTTTCCATCCTAAGTCGAACAGCCTTAGGAAAATACTTCTCATGAAACATACCTTTGAATTCATCCCAGTCGAGAGAATCAATCTCATCAGTGTCCCTGATATTTTTAACCATCGACCACCACTGATTTGCTTCACCCTCCAAACGGTAAATAGAAAGAATAAACTTTTTATTGTATGAACACCCCATGATATCGAAAATCTTCTCCAGTTCTTTAATCCACCCTTCAGCTAGAACAGGGTCATAATATCCTCTGAGTAATGGGGGATGTTGCCTCATGAAATGTCCCACCACTGACATGTTCCTCTGCGGTTGATCTGGCTGATCTCGTGCATGGATAGAACCACCATTTATCGCTTGAGTAAACTGTGCCATTACTACAAAAAACAATTCAGTTCCAATTCTGACCATCTCAGGATGCTGATTCGGAAGGTTATTTCCCTCCGTATTCCTTCCTATTACTGTTTCCCTGTTTCCTCTATGGAAAACCATTTTGAACAAACATGTCTTAGATGATGCAACATGGTAATTTTCAAATGATATATCATTTAAATTTGACCCTAAAAAATATTTTTGGATAATCATTTAATATAATTCTAACTCCTAATGTTATCTAAACCTCCCTCTGATACCAACTATAAGGCCCCAGCCTTAAACATCACTTAATCTGGAGTTACTTCAAGAATACACGTTGAGGATCTTTTCAAGTTTATATTTTTTGAGAATTAGATCATAAAACATGCATTACAGTCCACATTTAAACAAAGTGGTTACATACAAGATAGTATTCATTTTTCCCATCAACGTAAACATATTTAAAATAAAACAAGGATTCTATCTTGACACTTCCTTGACACTATCATCATATCACGTACCTTTACCTTGACCTGTGAAAAACATTTCAAAAAAACATGGGATGAGCATAAAAAGCTCAGTAAGGGATATAAAAATATGGAAAGGAAACATGAGAACATATATACATAATAATGAAATCATACATTACCCATAAAACATAAGCACCATAACATACCTCATCAAATCATGAATAAATCATAGAAATCATAAGACATAAAGGTATCTTAAGGCATTCATAACATTCTTACATAGGGAGTAACCCTCTTGGTTACGTTTGGAATACCCATCACAGTATATTCCCTAAATCTCTTCGGAGAAACCTCAACATTTAACCCCTTCGCGTTACCCAATGCATTATAGAGATATATCGGGCTCACCCGCCATTAGTATATCACGGAACCACCCGTCTTCATAATAATTCCCAATAACCATAACATAATTGTATCACATAAAACATGCATAAAGGAAACATAACATTTTCACTTTTCAATCACAAGATATCAATACAACACATTGATATAAAAAATTATGAAAACCATTTTCAATTCCAAAATAAAATAAAAGTAAAACATGGTATTTATTTTTCATTTAAAAAAATGTATGGCTTGTAGAGGAAGCCGAAACTCAAATAATGGTCACGACGGCAGAGAAGTCATTGTCATCTCATACGTACGACAAAAAAATTCCCTTTTGTCATTTTGTAAAACGCTTCGTATAAAAATATTCCTTTTGGATAAATGTAATATTAAAAGGGGTTTATAAACCGTATAAAAGAACGTTGTGTATAAAACATAATATGCCTCAATGAAAGGAGATTGAGACAAAGTCCTATACCTCATGTCTGACTTGACTCGATCATTCTTTAACGTCCTGAATCATAATATTTAGTTAATTTATACTTGCTTAAGAACCTTTTTCAAGTTCATTATTCCTTTTACTTCACTTATTACCATGTTATGAACACTATATAATTATTTAAGTTAATAATCGTCGTTTTATTGATCATTGGTACTTGAGTCAAAAATAAACTCTTTAGAATTACAAGGTGTTTATGTATCCATTATTTCCAGAGTTATACTCATGATATAGATATCATATATATCATATATAACCAGTATATACATGGATTTATAATATTACATAACATTTAGATGTTAGAAATGAAATGCACCGTTCATGGAGACGGTAAGCCGTACGTACGCATGAACTCTATTTCAATTTCTATTTCATATTTAATGGAATTAAAACATAATGATACATAATAGTATTATAATTCCAGTATTTTATCATATATAATATCATTCAATCTATCATTTATACGTACCACATATGGTATTAATGAATCAAATCACTTTGAGGGGTCGGTAGTCCGCACTTCCTAAAATGAATATATCGCGTTTACCCATAATGGAAACCATAAAGGTATGCCATAAATGGAAAATACATAAAATTAAGTAAAACATAAACATATTATATATAATATATAAATATAGAGACATCTTAATGGCCACATTTGAAGGTTTTATATGAGGGTTGAACAATCATCGTTTCGTGAGGCAGAAATTCTCCATCCACAGAAACAGTATGTTCTTTAACCATTAGATGTAGTATGTGTAAGTGTAGCTCAAATCCTTCTTATAACAACATCCTAGTATATTTAAGATACTGTAGTTGTTACAAATTAAATGAATAAAAAGAGTTTAGAGGGTTGGAGAAGAAAAATAAAAATAAGAACACAAGAGAAAACACTACCTTTAAAACGGGTAACTCTTTTTGATTTGAGATCAAAGGCTTCCTTGGGAAGACTTCTGCCCAATGTGAGGCTTCAAAGAGTATGATAGGGATGTATAGAGACAAAATGGGAAGGGGTTGGCCGAGCCAAAGGCTTGAGAGGTGTGGGTAATGTGGTAGAGGTGGGGGCCTTTTATAAGAGGAGAGGTGGGGAACTCTTGGAAAGTTATAAAAGTTTACTTTATTTTCGAATGCGTTTTAGATTTTAATGGTCCCAAATTGATGTATTTCGAGGATAAGGTGATACGGGTTCTAAATAAACTCATCCAATAGGTATTTTACAAGTGTATGTCATAGAGTTTACATTATCTTTTCATTTTATTTGAATCCTTTATTAATGAGGTAATCACTCCATCATCATGATGTCATAAATAATTTAATTTATTTAATGTATAAAAACTAAAAAAAATATCATGATTTAGGAAATCATTTTATATTTCTAATGATTATTTATAGTCCAACATATCATTTATGTAGACAAAATTAAAAATGTTTTACTCAGGTGATACATTCTTTGTTATATTTAACTTTCTTTAAAAATAAAAAGATAAAAAGTCACTTTCACACAAAAGTGTTCCATGGGGTCCCCATGTTTGGAACAAGGCATCCCATGGTCGGCCGTGAGACAACCAGTATAATTAGGACACATTTTGGTGTCTTTTTTTTATTATTATGATATTATTTTACTATCCTTAACTACCCGATTACTCATTAATCAAGATAATTATAGATAATTATCGTCGTTACTATTCATAATGTCCAAAATCAAAAGAGTATTAATAAAATAATTTGGACCTTATGATTCCAAATATGGAATCAATTTTACCGAATTCCAAAGATATAAATTGAAATAATTAATTTAAAAATAATTCTCGTTGTCAAAAGAAAGAGCGGGTTTTTTTGAAACAATATTTATGAAAAGTTTGGCACTTGTTTATGCCCAATTAAAAAGTGAAATTAATCCCAATGACCACCATTGGATTACATGGTAAAAATATATTCTATTTAAACTTTAAAACCAATTAAAAAGATAATCTATCCATATATTTAAATTAGATGAAAAAACAGTTTTGATGTAAAATGCAGTATTTTTCACTGTTCATTAAAAATGAACATTGTCAGAAAAATACCAAAATATTATCCATTTTAAATTTCAATGTCCCAATCATAAATAATATTTTATTTTGACAAATAGAGCTTATAAAATTTTCAAAAGTTTGATTTTAAAATGGTTTTCCATCAAATGGCCGTAAAACAATCTTTTATGAATATTTGTGTATTCCATGCTTAAGATTGGATTTATTATCATTTTAAGCCTCTAAAACACTATCTAATTCATAAATAGACATAGATAAGAATATATATTATTAATTACTTACTTGGTATGTTACAGGGATGTTCATACTTACAATTAAATCATTATAGTGATCATATTTTCGCAGTTATATTAGTCCATAACGATTATAATATCTTTGAGGAATCATGAATATATGGGCCTCATACCATGAATATAGTATTTAAAAATGGAATACCCTTTAATATAAAAGATAACTCATAAGAGGCAAAGTTTACCTTTCTTTGGGACTCAATAAAAATGTGAAACCCCTCATAGAAGCCACCATTAACATTTTTGAACTAATTCCCATTAAATTGAAGCATCAAGACGTGTAAATTTTGTTCCTCTACCATTGGAAATTTAAAGAATCACACATTGTTTCACACATCCATCAAAATGAATTCCACAATATAATTATGTTGTCCATATCGGGGGGAATTCAATTCCACTACCATGGACATAAATCCAAGTAACAATCATACAAGATATTTGGAATAACAATAATCATTGTAAAAAAATTGAACAATAATTTGAATTTTGTCCCATCCATAAGAAAAATCATAAAAGAGGTAATATCCTTCCTTATCTAAGGAATAAATAAATAAATATGTAAAACTAACCCATAGAAAATATAAAATATAACATGGTGTATTAAATTTCACTAGAAAGAAAATATAAGTAATGTACATTAAGGTAGGAATTACAACTAGAAAACTATATTTTTAATCTAGGATATTACTTTCACACTAAACCAATTTCCAAGACAATACCAATGTAAAAATAATTATATATGTAAATGATAATAGGGGAGAAACACTTTACCAAATTACTAATGAAAATATCCACAAGGACATGGAGTAACCCACAACATTCATATGTGTCAAACCTCAAGTTGACATCTCTTAATTACCTACCTCAATGATATATAATAAGAATATGATATATAAAGATAGTACATAAATCAATATATTAATGTAACTCATTTTATGCTATTAGATTAAATCATAGATTATGATAAAATGATATTTTATTTACCCTTCTTGGTTAATTTCTGTGTTCAGAAATGGAATATCATAGTTTAGTGAATCACATAGTATGATCCACAAAAAACCATATTATGGATAAAATTAAATGAATGATAGATTTCAATGTTAAAATAATATTTTATGCAAGCAATCATTTATAAAAACATTACAATATTCATGTATGAGAAATCAGTATTAGAAATGGGTAACAATTATTTTATCATAATGCAGAACTCATACATTTCATAACGTATGAGTTAATTTAAGAAGTCTCAAGAATTTACTGAGGGATATATAAGGGGAAATTTCAATTGATATGGTGACCAATTGAGAATGACTATTCCACTTTTATTATCAATAAATATCTCTCTATTTCCTCCCATTATTCAATGTGATACAAAAATATAATATGTTTAATGAGGGTCATACCCATTTTATGGGTGATTATATTTCATCCCATAGATGTACCATGAATAAGATATTCCCTCATATACATCTATAAGATATTCATAAAACCACTATAATGAATATAGTAGAATAATCTCATTGATTTAATGTAAAAATTATTCATCATTAATATATATATATATATGGTTTCAATTTATTTTATGGATGGTCCTGAATAGTGAGGAATCTACTGTCTTTCCTTATATTGAGAGAGTGTTATTTGATCATTATAAATCCAATGAAGGGAACATATATTAGTCATTTACATCATATCATCACTCGATATTTCCACTCATTGGTTCTTAGTATAATGTTTATGTACATTACTTCAATCCCACGATTATTAGTGAACAAAACATTATGGAATGATAATAAAAGGGTCTATCGTGGTCCTAGATATCCTAACTCATCTCATATAAATCAAGGGAACTTAGTAATGCCCATTTTTATGTCAATTTTGGGGGGTAACCAAAAAGGATTTTTCAGGAGTTGAATTTATACTATATCATATTCTACCATAGAATGATTTTTTCATGTAAGAGACTCCATTATACTTCATAGCCTCACAATGTCTTGGAGTATGATTGATTGTATGTCATAAAGAAAGAAAACCAAGACATAATAATATTGTCTTTAAAATATTAGGGTATGACTAATTGATCATTAATCTAGGTTATTGGAGACATTATTCAATCATAAAAAAAATACTATATATATTTTATGACATCTATTTTGTATTTTTTGGATAGTTTAATGTTATGAGGAGACATTCATTACCATAATAGAAATCATCAAATTAACATTTCAAGATTTTTAATTCATAAATATTTCATTAATCCAAGAATATAATTCATGTGTGAGTTGAGGAATTAACATATGAATTACAACAAATAATATAACACATGTAAAATCAAGGAGATTCATTGATGAATTTTAAAATCCACAACCATATGATGTAAGTGGTTATTTTCTTACTCAAAACTTGTATGTGAATCTCTGTAACATGAAGATATCTTCTCAATAATTATTTACTCTTGAAGACATATCATACCATCTGGAATAAACAATAACTCTTTTATGATGATAGATTCATATTCAACAATTACTAAAAATTGAAGGTTTGATATTTTTTCCATTGAATTATTATTAAAAAAGAAGAAATGATTACAGTAATTGATTCAATTATTGGTGCAAGGTATTCGTAAATACTCTGAATTTTCTTTTTTTCATGTTTACATATTTATTAGCTTGATGGCCTTTGGATTTATATTTTGATTTCATCAATTTATTTTATTATGTGTTATTAACCCCCTTTGAATCTAAAAGGAATCATTAGTGGTAGGAAATTAGGTTATAAATTTCATTAATAATTCCAATAATATTAGTAATTGTTAGTAACCATTATCCACTTAACTATATTAGACTTATAATAGAATATAAATTTTTTATCATAATTTTTTATAAATTGAGAAATATTTCAAAATTCAATTTATTATGCATAATAAATTAAATAATTTTTTAGATAGAAATGAAGAGGATTGGTATCCTTACACACTATGAACTAATATGATAAAAAATATAAATATCAAATATTAAATGAGATGAACATGAAGCATAAATAAGGAGAAAAATGAATGTGTATGATAATGGAATGACTCAACACCATAGAACCCTTCTATGAATGTTAGCAAGATTAGTGATCCACCCCAAGAACACTTATAATATGACTTGGGCTACTGAATTATATCCAGAGTGTATATCAAACAATATGGAACTTATTATCCTAGTTCACTTATGAGCAAACACATATTGCAACAATCGTTATAATAATACAATCCAAAAAAAATTGATTGTAATATATCAGAAGGATGAGGCATATACTAATCTTCCATTGATTATGATAGAGGGAAATGACATTATAGAAATGGGTAAAACAAACATCAAACATACCACTGGTAAAACATATTCAAAATAACTAAAAACTAAGATGACTCCCTAATGAATGACTTCAAAACAAAAACCCCTCTAACATGTTTTATCTATGTGTACCACAAATATTTTTAACATTGGATACCATGTATAAATAGATCACAAAAATAATTTTCATCATCTGTAAACATCATGACATGTGATGGAATATCTCCTATGCATGGGATAGTAAATACATACCAAGTAGGATGACAAAAACCCCCCATAAGATAAATTTAAATTCCAGTCAGTTCAAAACCATATGGGCATGTAGAAAACCCAAATATGATTTAAAGGAAGAGAAAATAAGACATTGAAAAATGACCTTCTATATACATCCAAACTACAATAGAATAAATGCTAAAAAGAAAAACAATAATATGACATACGCACCCAAGAAACCCCATATCATTTTTGGGAGAATAGTGGGTGACCCACACCTTTCCATAACATATGAGTCAGTTTAGGGTGTGTAGAAATTTTTAGGAAGACCTAAAAGTCACTGGAAAAAGAACGTTGGATGAGGGGAACTTAAATTAATAGATAGAGGACCTTCAACCCTTGAAATTATGTCATGTAGAATAGAGGAGAATGTAATTCTATCCGTATTGTGGGGTATTCATGCCTTGATGTAAATATTAGAATACTGCACCCGAACATGAATTATATAGGAACCATTATATGAAATTTTGCGGTAATCATTCCAATCCTTAGAATATCATCAAGAGATTACCAAACCTCAGGTACTCCGTACTCATCATACCCAACCCTTAATTTCAAACCTATAAAGATTGATTTTAAAGATACAATTATAACAATGTAAATATCCCCGAATGGATTATCTTATTAAAATATATTGATTTTCTCATTAATTTCAATATACAGGGAATATATTTAGGTGAAATTTATAATTATAAATATGAAATTGAAACACCTATGAAGAGAATATATTAGGATATAGCCTACTTTAGGTTCTTGATCTAATTGTGATGCAATTATTACTCTATTTCTATAACACTATATATATCATCCTCACACTACAATGATGAACTTCACCCCACATACAATTCATCCATGATATAAATATCAATGATATAGTCATAATATGAATTTAATTATCAAACAAATCACCCCATAAACAAATATCACGTCACTATCATCAGGCACCGATGTCAAATGGAAACTATTACCTAGTTGTATGATCCTTCAAACCATCCAATTTTATCATTTTGATAGGGTATTCACAACAAAAAATATTTTGATATATAGTAATCGTACTTAATGAAAACTAGGAAATTATTTCTAAAGTGACACGATGCAACATGAAATGCCTTATCATTGTGAAATATGTTTTTCCTTATAATCTAATTGTAATTATCGCCATATTCTAGCACTATCATGACCATATCACCCCTATATTAATAAATATAATAACATTTATCCTTATATTTAAGGAAAATAAGTAAAATTATATAAAAAATAATATAAAATTCAGATTATATACAATAATGTAAATTTTAAAATATATTAATACGATAAAGAAGGTTGAATCTAAAAGAGTTATTTTCTGATAAATCAATAAAATTCCCCAAAAATGAAATTTAATGGAAAAAAGTAGATTTATAGTAAGAGATATTCTAGAATAATGATAAAAATATCAAATAAAAATGGATAATAAGATAATAAAATAATATTGCCTATTAATTTTCACATTATTATTTAAAAATCTATTATCTGAATACAAATAGAAATTACTATGTTAATAATTATGGTTAAAAAAGAATATAGTCTAACTAATAATATAAAATCCCACCCCCAATTCAGTAGAAGTTGCGAGAAGAAAAAAAAATTAGAGATTGATGGACTTAATGATATTTTTAATTAAAATATTCGCTATCATGATTAAGAAACAATAAGGGTATCTTGCCCAAATTGTCCACAGTAAACCTAGATTCAAAAACTAGATGTGATAAAAGATAGTAATTAGTCCTCATTGAACTCAGTCAATTCACCTTAACATCCCATGAATTGACCGTAGTAAGGATAAATTTATGGTTTATGGTGATAAATTTGAACTTCATGTTATCATTGAACATACCCTCACTAATCCTTAATCAACCCATGATAATGGATACGTCATAACTCCTACAATCCAACTATTACACCAACGAGTAATATTATCATAAATAAATTATCACTCAATATATAAAAACATATATCTCCACCACATAGGGGTAATAATCACTATAAAATTATGTAACCATGAACAAAGATACATTAAAATTAAATAACGGATTCAAATGATAACATTTTAGGTTGTTACGACGTCCCCACAATCAAGTCATCTCATCCTTAAAAGATGCAACAAACTATACCATGTGATTATGTTGATAATGTATCTAAATCTCATGCGACAAAGGATATATAAAATGTTATCATTTATAATACCCCAAATCCATTAGCCTTTAGTCATAGGTTACTTTATTACATTGGCAATAAATATAAGGAATGAAATCCTGAAACACTGAATATTTTAGTGGCCATTGTAAACATGATAAAAACATGAATTCAACATCATAATATAAAATGTAAAATAAAATAGAGTACAATATTTGAGTACACCAGTATTCCTTTTAAAATATACATATACATCATTTAAAAACCACTTCTAGGTATCCTAGAGAAAATGATATATTAGAAAGGGGTGATCTCAGATGCATAGTAAGGGTATGCATACAATGGTTTATATCACGAATAATTTATCATACATAGTATAAAAACACGAAAAACTAAAGCACATACCATTAAAGAAATTTCTTTAGAGTAATATGGCATGAAATATAGATTATTAGATAATCCATATAAAGAATCACATGAGATCACATCTTATACATTTATATTTTCAAAAAACTGAATAATCATGTGGAATTAGTAACATAATTAATAATGATGTAATTAATAATTGTGGACATATGAATCATTCCATCAAGGTATCGTCCAATACATCAGGAAATACCATCATAATCATATTCCATGGCATCTAAATAAATTGTTATGACATCGGCCAAATCTGAAGATTGTTTTGTCTCATGAGACCAACCAATGAATCAAGGGGATATGAAGGGAAGGTATGATAAATTAATAAGTCTAATTAATTCCTCATATGGATAAATAATACAACTGAAACAACATTAATTAACAAAATCATTAATTGTCATTATAGGAAGAACTTTTCTTAATGAATACCAAGACTTTCCTCGTTAAAACTTATAGAAACCCATCAAAATAAATATGATGAAATGTATAATTAGAGTACATTCTCAAAATAATTTTCAATAAATGATATGTATTTTTATTAAAAAATATAACAGATATTACTTGAATATTTCTTGATGAGAATACCTATTTACATTGAAAATAATTGGTAAAATATAAAAAAACACATGTAATAATGAAATCATTTACATTGAAAAGAACAGTATAAACAATCAATGTATTGTTGAAATAATTTACATATAATTATAGAAATTATATTCATGCTCTTTATGTTTTAAAAATAATTTCATACTTTTTAGAGAAAATTGAAAAAGTGAATGGTTTGAAAATTGACAGGAAGGTTCCAATGATTCTTTTTAAAGTTAAAAACTGTAAAATTGACATAAAAAAATAATTTCAAAATAGTAAAAATATTTTTGAAAACAATTTTAGAAAACATGTATATTAAAGAGATATATTCCCTAGTAGATACATAAAAATAAACACTATTAACTAATGATGACTTTGTGAAATAAACCATTACGAATTGTTATTAATTTGAATTAAAAACTCATGAATGATATAACATCAAATGAAAAATTAAATACTATGAATACAATGATATTAATCATATAATATATCCAATGCGTTGTACATACTCTACACAAAAATAAGCAATGATTATGAAATATGTCTCAAAGAAGTAATAGTGAGATGGGAAAACCATACCTCAGGTTCGATTTCATTTCTACATGTTTGAAACACCGGTATAAAAATTATTTATTTCTTATAAATAAATTATATAATAGGGATAAAAATATCATAACATGAATGATTCACATAATATATTGTATCACATGATTTTTATCAATTAATTGTTAAAATCACTGTTTGGGGTGGTAACTAATTCATTTTTCATGTTTGTTTGGATTCGGTAGTTCTGGTCCTTATGATTTTATCATGGATCAATCATTACTATTACATTATTTTTGGTATAAATATAATATATAATAAATATATAGATAATTATATTCATCCCCAAAGATCAAAATAGAAAAAATAAATTTCCACATTCCTGGAGATGGTACGTCATACGTACGCATGAGCATTGTTCCACTTTTTGTGGTATGGAAAGAAAGAATGATGAATATTAATTACTATTTTTAAAATCATTTTAATGTAATTAATATAATATATACTCATTATTTACATATATATAACCATATATGTAATTTGGTGATGAAAAAATGAATTACACCGCTACGTGGTGATGATTAGTCGTAAGAATTCATGATCATGGTTTTTTCTTTTTATTGGATTGAAAGGATATGAAATCTAGTTGTACATTAATAATAATAACATATAAGAATATTTATGATACTAGAATAATTATTTAATGATGGGTAAAATGAATGAAGAGGAACTAGAAAAAGAAATAAACATGAACGATATGGTAAAGACAACATCCTACCCTTCACTGGGCTTCAATTAGATACATTCTTTAGAGACTTAGTGTTTATATTTTAGAAGGTAATGAACCTAATGAACTTGTATAAGAATGTTAAAAATTTAACTGAGTAGCGTATGATAGAGATATAATTTTTAGTTTGGTTTTAATAAGCGAATTTAGGGGATCCCTTTTAAAATAAAGTGGATGGGCATTATTGGAATTTATTAAAATATTAAATTAAAATAAATAAGTTTTCATCTATAAATACACCAAATTTACATCATTCTAAAATAAATTTAATTAAGTCTAATTATATTTATCAAATAGTATTTTGACAAGTTTTGGATATGGTTTAACATTTATCTTTTAGTTTAACCCTCCCCCTCATTATCCCTTTTGATAATTACTCTATTACAAAATTTCCCAACTCTATATGGGTCAATATTTATAATATAAATTTATAAAGTACCGATAAATGGAAATTTATAGATATCATTAATTATATACTATTAATTTGGCCAAATCGTATATTTTTATGAATTTAATATCATCTAAGAAAATATTATTTATTATAAAATTTTGATATTGTTAATTTCATTGAACTATTTAGTACATTGACTTTTAAGGATACTATCAGAGAAAATATAATTATATTTATTGTATAATTTCATTAAAATTTTATGGTTATCCATAAAATTTTTGGATCAAAATATTTTTTTTCAAATTTCATTAATTTTAATATTTAAAATATCATTTATTTTAATTTTCCATTGATTGAATAATTACATCCCAACATTGTGTCAACACTTAAGAATATTATTTATTCACTAAAAATTTTAAATAAATTACAAAAAAATGAATATAAATATTTTATATTTTATATTAATATTTATAGTAAAACACATAATTTGTGTGAATTCGAATTAAAAATGTTACAATTATTAAAATCTAGAGTGTAACAGGATTGAATTTTCCTAAAATATAATACTATAAAGGAAATATATCCAAAAGAATATATATAAAATTATATATAAATGAACCATGGATGATTATGTAGATAATGGACTCATCTAAAAATATTACAATAAGTTTAAGGGTCACTTTCATGTCCATATCATGTTTTTTATCTTTAATTACATGGTTTACCCTTTGCTGTGGTAATAATAATTTTTAATTTTTCTATTAATATGTATCAGAAATAAAAAAATATATCTATTAAATTTGGACTCCCATGTATAAAAAAAGAATAAATTTTTTAAAATTTAAAACACTAAAGTGGAGGAATTTAGTTACATATTTAAACCACCAAAACACAATGAAAAATAGTTTTTCCAGAAAAATATATTTTAAGTGTAAAACATTATTATTACAAAATTGAACCATAAAATTGATTCCAATGAAATTATATGTATTATTAATAATATATTATAATAAAATTTGATTTGATAACACATCAAAATAAAAACAATCTATAAAAATAGTTGAAGTTAAAATACAATTATGAATAAAAATAACTTTTTTTCATTATTCAGTTGAAAATAAATATTTCAGAAAAATAAAAAAATTTCCCCCAAATATATTTTAGACATTATTATTGGAAAATGGTATTATTTTTATAAAATATCATTTATATAAATAATATAATTTAATCATGATATTTTAATAATAAAAATAATTTATAAAGAGAACATATTTCCAAATAATAAAAAAAATCTATTAAACATTGAGTACGTATTTTTTAAAGAATAAATCAATAAATTTGTACAGAGTTGGCCCATTATATATATATATATATTATATTTCGGTTAATACTATTTGGACATTCCAATTTAAAATATAGTTTATAATGGCTATATTAAAATAGTATTTTTTTGTTCATTGATGCTCGGTGTAGTAAGTTGTATATGGTATCAAACATATGGTAATTTTAAAATTGTAGGGTTTTATGTGCACAAAGATATCAATTAGATTGAATTTATTTTAAAAAACCTATCATCAAATATTGGGGTATTCCATTATCTTCTATTTTTGATTTTTTACATTATATATTCTATTGAATTTGATGTTCCAGTTATAAAATATTATGGTGTTACATTATATCCAACTAAAATAAATTGGATCCTCACAATTTAAACATAAGCTCAATAATAAATTGTTTGGCATTCAAAAATGACCTTATTTAAATCCAAAATCATGAAAGGAGTTAAGAAAACATCCTCTTTATACAAGTGAAATTAAGGTATGAAGGTCAAATGAAATAATGAAATTACATGGATTACATGTAGAAGAATGTAAATGGGATGTGAATATATTGAAATGAAGATAAATAGTAATTCCTACATAAATTTGGATTGTGATAGAGTTTATTCATCCTAAGAATGTGAAATATTATGAGAATGTAAATTACCACTGAATATTAAATATGTGATGAGTCAAACAATAATTTATTCATAAGATATGAATTTTATAAGATAATTTTTTTGTGCCAAGATATATTTTCTAGAGTTGGGGAATTAAGTTGCTATTTATACAAAGAACATAAGAAAATATATTGACTTGATATCATTATATTCAATAGGAAAAATTTTATACTTTTTAATTTCTTAGATTTACTTTTTATTTTCTTATTGCTCTATGAAACGAATATCCAATAATATTTTTTATGCATTATGAACTAAAAATATCATTTAATGAATCATTAGATAAATAAAAGAATTATAAGTCATTCCTCATGTCTCTATTTATTTTTCAATACAATAAATGTTAAAACATTTTATACAAAAAAATATCAAAATTATAAATTATATAAATAGTTAATCATTATACTAATAAAAAATATGATTATCCAAATTTAATGTCAAAACATTTTGTAGGAACGTCACTAAATTCCTAAAATCATCTTACAATTATATTCACCAGAAAACATAATGATTCTCTTAATGTCACATAACAAATATGGGGATACTTGATCACAATAAAATCACAAGTTATACATAATCACTTAAAAAAATAAAATATTATGTTTTCAAATATATTCCTTAAACCCAAAACATGTAGTAAACACCAGCATAGATAATATAAACCATAAAATTACTAAATAATTACCTTGCTGCCAATAATATCCAATAATCATATCATTACCATTATTATCATTTAATTGAGCACAAAACTAATGTTAGATTCCATCACTAATGTATTTTATAAAAACAAAATCTTTCCACTAAATCACTTTTCAAAGTCATTAGTAACATTCAATATATTATCTCAAATCCTTATAGAAATAGTACTATAATATAATTTTAATTCATTTCAAATTTCTTGTAACAAAAATTTTACTGGGAAAATACTTCTATAAAAAAATTCTAGAATCCAAACACAATAACAATATTCATTCCACATAATTTTTAAATCATTATCTAGGATTCATCATCGTATTATATACAAAATCCTTCCTTCTTATGTCATTGGTTTCCATATCATCATCATCAATATAATTATTGCATGTGAAATAATTCTAATTATCATTCTGATCATTCCCCCATGGCATTGATTTCTATAATTCCCATAATGTTCTCATTTAAAACATTCATCCATAAATAATTCCTTTGGGAGACCATGATATTTCTCCATTAAAAAATCCCATATTTTTATTTTTCCTAAAACATTACTAGCTTTGTGACTTTATCCACAAATTAAATACATTTGAGGGGCTGTCTAGAGTATTTCATTCCATATTTTTAAAATAAATGAAGTAATGAATTTGATCGTCCATGGTCTTTATTATATTGAATCTTAGTGTAGACCATCCTTCTCATATTTGTTAAGTTTGAGAGTAAGTTAAGGTGAATTTTTCTAGTCATATATGACGATAAATGATTATGAATAATCACAATATCCTTCACCCCAGTCATCATCTCATTTGTTTTCACAACAACACATTGTATATCACTTTCATTGTTAAACAACATATTTTTGGTTTAATCCATTAACAAAAACCAAAAAACATAGTGTGAGAAATACTACTAATTGTGGAAAATCACATTGTCACGATGAATCATTTATAGGTTGTCTAAATTATTATCAATTAGTTTCAATATATGTCACCTTTGGGACAACCTTGGTTATTCATGGGAATTATCAATTCAAATACTTTATAAGAGCTCTTAAAGAAAATACTTGTTAAAAATGCATATCCCCCATGATTATTAGTCTACGTTCTCTGTAAGGATCATTTGAATTTACCAGGTAATGCTCATGTCAATCCCAACAATCCATTTTCATTGTTATTATGCCCAGTTACATCTGTTACAAGGCTATTTCAACTTATTATGTCAAGATATGGATGTATATTATAAGGACCCGACCATAAAAAATCATACTTTTTAATTTTATTCAATTACATACTTCATTTCACCTTCAGAATCATTTCAGGTTAATATTTTTTGAATATTTTGACATAATACATACATAATGAAGCACATTCATATAATGAGAATATAAATAAAATACTGACTATTTTTTCATTAAATAAAACACTATACAAAATGATTTATTTTTCATTATAAAAACATTCATAACATTAATCTAGTGATCCACCATTATTTTTACCATCCTTATAACGTATTAAAAACACCTTTAAAACACAGTATGAGAATAAAAAGCTCAGTAAGGGATATAAAGAATGAAATCATCAGTCAAGTGATAACAAAAAATCCAATAAAACCCATTTAATAAAATCTCATTTTCATGCATAGAAATATCATGTTGTTTCCATTGTAAATAATTTCCATATCACTATTATATTCCCCATTACACATGTAATAACCCTTGTCTCAACTTTCATATTTATAGTACCAATGAATTTGAGAGCTATAATGGGGATCAACCATCATATATTGAACTATAATGGGATTATCCCAACAAATTTTGAGCAATAATGGGGATCAAACCATCATATATTGAATTATAATAGTGTCAAACCAACACTAAATATTTACATAAAATAAATCATTATTAAAACAATAGATATCTCATTTTAACAATTGAGAAAAAAAATATTTTGAAAATTACTTTTTTTATAAAACAAGTCACTTTTAAAATATAAAAACCTTACAAATAATAATAACATAATATTATTAAAAAATATATATGAAGACAAATAATGGAAAAAAAAATAGTAATATGGAATAACAAATTTAGGAGAAATCTCTCACTCCATATAAGAAATGAAGAAAATATTTTTGAATTTTGATAAATATACATTTACAATGAAATATGAATAGGAAACCCCCTATACTTAGGTTTTATGTCCTTATAATGGTTACAATCATTTAGTATAATGTATTTAATAATGTTAATTGTATATTATTGATATAAAATCATGTATATAATACATTAAATTTCTTTTCTATAGCATTTTACACCAATTTATTAACAATATGTTTTATTTTCAATATTTCTGGTGCAATCTTTTCATGGATTCCATGGATGGTGTATTTATAGTATTCCATTTTTAAATGATATAATAATAAATAATTGATAAAATATATGTATTTATGTAATTTTAAACAATTACATGTGAAATTACACATTCCATGATTTCAGAAAACGGGAAATGAAAAATCATCATCCATGAAGGCAGTAGATTAATACACCGCAGACATCGATTCATTAATTTAAGAAATCAAGGAGAAGATGAGAGATTTTATGAGGAATATAACATGAAAACATTAGAGTACATTTATTAAACTAACGTTATCATCAAATATTGGATAAGAGGATGGAATAAGGTATAAGTGAAAAAATAGTTATAAGAGAAGAAAAAGGAACACTACTAGAAAAATTCCACTTGAGTACCCTTAATAGATATTAGAAGTGGCATATTTTTTCAACCTATGTTTCATTGATGTGTTAAGGTATTTGGAGGTAATAATTTATAGGTTATTTAATAAATAAGGAATATGGTGATGAAATTTTGTGAAGTAGGGAGCCTCCTTTTATAAGTGAAGTGAGGTATAACATAAGAATTATTCAAATTATTAAAATATAATAAATTTATTATATGTTTTAGGAGTTTCAAAAAGGGGAAAACATCATATTATATCATATTTTCTACCAAATACTTTAATTTTTGACATTTCTCAATAATTTAATGATTTTTAAATAATTTAACTAAATAATTTATTCATGGAAAAATAATTTTGTCAAATTTAAAACTATTCACAATAATTTATTAAAAAACATAAAAATAATGTTTATAAGTAGAATTATATTATTTTTTATATCTTATAATAATTATAAATCTCAATATGAAATTTTAATTGACTTAGAAATTTCAAATTATATTTATTTTACAATTTTTAAAATCTTTAATTTTACTTATTCATTAATTATATATTTTCTATATCATAATATTTCAATCCATTAAGGTAATTATTTATCTACTAAAAATCCAAAATATAATTTTATGAGAAATATAATTCCATTAGATTTTAAATACTACATTATAGTTAAAAAACTACTGTAAAACAGCAAATAAAAATATAAAACCAGTTGAACTAATTCTGGGCTCATAAAATGAGATGAATATGACATATATTTTCCTAACATTCAAACATAAAAAAACATTGTGTACCTGAGATAAACTCACAGGAAAAGCTATTCAAAAGAAAAAAAGTCCAATTTTACCCAATATTTTGAATGGTTCAGTGAATTTTGGGCATAACATTCCTTTATAAAGATAATGCATGACACTTTTTTAAGATGATATTATATAGAAAAAATAGTCACCTACATCAAAGGAATGGTTTTTTCTCTAGTTATCTATAAAACATTTCTTCCTGCATTGAGCCATGCTCATGTGACACTGAATCAATTTAGTTTTTTCAAACAATTCCTATAATTATTCTATTCCTGTCAATATCATTTCCCCAACATCATCCCAAAATACTAGAGTTCTACACCACTTTATATATAATTATATAATTGGTTCCATATTTATACACTTAAGAAAACTAAAATTTAATAAAACTAATGTAAATAAAAAAATTTCACCCAAAATCCCTGGTAATCCATTTAAGAAGATCAAAAAACATCCTCCAATGTATGAATTGTTCTCACTGAAAACCCATCTGATTGAGGATTAACAGCTATACTGAAATTTAATTTATTCTATGTGACTTTTGAACGACTTTCAAAAAGATAAATGTGATCCTAGGATCATGATTTGATACAATATAGAGTGGTTATCCATGAAACCTGAAAATTTCATTGAGTTATTATCGAGAAAGATGATCTAGAGAAAGTGTGTCTTGAATAGGAAGGAAATTAGCATATTTAGTCAAATGATAAAAAATATTCTGGATTGCATTGTAACATAGTTATGTCTTTGGTAGTCCCCCAATGATGTCCATGGAAATATTTTCACATTTCAACTTTAGAAATAAAAATGGATAATGCCTCCCCTTCGGTAACAACCTAACTTAATTAACCTATACACATGTCAAACATTTCTCCGTAAAATATGCAACATCGCATTTCATTATATCCCACCAGTAACAATACATAGGATCCCTATACATCTTTGTGCTAGAAGGATGAACAAAAAATGTAGAACTATGATCTTCAGATAATAACTCTTTCTTCAACATTGTTTCATAAGAACACATAATCTCTTACAAAACATAAAAATACAATCTTTATAAATAATAATTTCAGTAAACTTTCATTACAAAAACATTTCTACATTTTTCAACAACTCAAATTCTTCCTTCTATGATTTCATAATTATATATGATAGATATTATTTCATTAACACCTGAAAGAAAACAACATCCTTTTCCAAAATTTATCAAATCATTCACCAAGGGGTCATGTTTCCAATGTATCATGGTTAATGTAGCATTATATTTCTGACTCAAAGCATCGTCAACTCCATTTTCTTTTCGAAGATGGTAATGAATTCTGAAATCATAATATTTGATCAGTTCAAGCCATTATATATCTCTAATGATTAATTACATATGAGTTAATATATACTTTAAACATTTTTATTAATTATATATATATATATAAATATATCTACATATATCACATTTTACTCCCTAAAAATGATAACTATAAGTTATTAATTCCAAAAGAATTCATCTAATTCAGAATCATGTGTTAGATATTTTAACCTATGAGGTTTTAAATAACTCGATACATAAGAAATTATACAATCATAATGCATCATAACTAAACCAAGTTCCATTAAAGAAGAATCACTATATATGACTAATTCACAACTTTTTGTTGGTTCGTTCAGAACAAGGGAATTCACTATTCATCATTTGAATTTCTAGAAACTATTATCACATTATTTTTTCAAGATGAATATAACTCCTTTTTGAGATAACTTAGTTAATGGGATTCAAAACGTTGGAAATTTTCCATCAAACCTCTAGTAGTAGCCCAGAAAACCCAGAAATCATTGTATCTCAATTATATTTGTGGGACATGGCCATTTTAAAAAAAAATCTCATTTTAGCATGACAAATAGTAATGTTATATTTATATACAATTTTATGAAGGAAAGATATTTGTTGCCACCAAAATTCACAATTTTTGAATATTACATAATGTTTTGTTTCTGTCAAAGATTAAAAAACAACACTTAAATTCATTTAATTCCCCTCTTTAAATTTAGAATATATCAAAATGTAAAAAAACCACATAATTATATAATAAATCATTAAATATTTTATTCATATGATCCTTTTATACATTAAGTGAATTACTTGATCCAAATTGAAGAAGAAAAATTCATCATGCCAATATCTATTATGAAACGTAGTCTTTAAGATGTCTGATTTCATTACACTGAACTAATGGTACCCTGACCCAAGGTCAACCTTTAGAAAATAATGTTATCCGTCAAGCTAATCAAACAAATCATATTTGAGAGGATAATGATACATGTTCTTAATAATGATGTAATCAAATTCAATATAATAAATTCAATGTCTTATTGAATTTTCTCTCTTTATAACAAACATGAAATGAGCACCCCAGGGTGAAGTGTTGGGTCAGATTAAGCCTTTGCCTAAAATTATTATAACTGTGTTTGGAACTATAAAAGTTCTATTTGAGGCATTAGATAAGGGGGGTTAAAATTAGTTTAGCATCATAAACTATGTAAATAGTAACTCAACATATCAATCTGAAATAATTCTAGGAAAATCATCAGGAAATACATCATGATAATTATTTATTACTAGAAAATTTAATCTGAATGGTTCCCTTGTTTTCAAGAATGTTTGCATAATAACATTCATTTCCATCTTTTAACAGTTTCTTAATATCATGATTTATTATCAATGTTATGGGTTCATTATATTATAATAACTAAAACCTTTTTTAAACATGTTTTCCCCTAGAATATATAACATGAAGATAAAATGAAATCTCGCCCATAACTAATATATCATCACCCTCTTATACAGGTAATACAACATGTTTTGAAGGTAAATGTTTTCCACTGACAAAGATAAGTATATTATTATTAATTCCTTTTTCCTCAATATTTTTTCCATGTGTTTTGACCATGAGTTTTGGATTCATTTTAGGAGGTGGAATTTTAATTTTAGTAGACAATTTCACAAAATGAAGGAATGCGTAGACCCTGAATCAAAAATAACATTTGAGAAATCTATAAAATTAGTAATTATATCTGATAACCATTAATTTTATGGCTGATCATCAAATGAAGTTATTGAAAATTATTTTCTTAGACCCTTCAACTTCCAATCTTTGTGACTTCATGCCTAAGTGACTAGATTGAGACACAAAATAGAAAAATTACCTAATTATATATAGAAATAGAATCTCACCATTATCTTATTTTTAAATTTTGGATCATTTTCCATGCACTCGTGATACATTTTCCCAATCCTTCCACATTGGTAGAATTTAACAGAATTTACAAGACATTATCCAAGATGATTTTTACCACACTTTTTAGAAGAAGGAAAATGATTTTGTTACCACAATATTTCATTAATGAATTCATATTATTGCATTACAACCTATACACTTATTAATCTTATCATCACATGGAACATATGTGCCAGCAAAGAACATCTCAACTCTTTCATCACAATGACCAAGTTTTTATTTGATTTTAAACTCACATAAAGCCACATCTATTCATTAAAATGGTTTCCAATTAGAGTAAAATATATTAAAGGGATAAAACCAATAGAAATAATATCTATGGAACATATCCTAAATAAAATAGTCGATAACTCATTTCTTCCCTCTAGAAAAACACATTCATATTTTTTGAATAACATTTTTTCGTAAAATAAATCACATTTTAAAATATAAAAAAATGAACATAAGAATGAAATAATATTCTAAAAAAATAATTATAAAAACATATAAAGTAGTCATCATACTAATATAGAATCATGATATTTGGAGAACCCACTCACACCATATAGAAAAAAGAACAGTCTTTTATAATTTTGTATAAGATACATTGAAAAAGAGTTTAAAAATAAAGTCCCTTACCAAGGATTTGACTTCATTAAAATGTGTTCAAAACAGATGTATAATGTTTTTTATAGTTATATTAATATATTATAGAAATAAACATATTTTCATAATATATTAAAAAATCATATAATAGTTTCCACCCAATTATTAAAAATATTTTGTTATTTTCATTGTTTCATTTGCATTATTTTCATGGTTTATAAGGTTAGATAATTTATGGTATTCCTTATCAAAATAAAATCGTTATATAGAAGTGATAACATATATAAATTTAGTTAATTTTATGAAATTCAGTATGAAATAAAACTTTCATTGATATTAGTAAAATGGAAGAAATATAAGCATACATTAAGGCGATGAATTGATGCACCACAGATGGTCATTTCATTATTTATGAAATAAAGGAGTGTGTTAGATATTTTATGAGGCATATGTCATAAATATGAGAAAACTAAAATATTTATTTTATACTGAAGTTTTCATGAATTAATGAATACGAGGTGTGGATATGTTATAACTGTAAAAGAATTTAAAATAGAAGAAAAATGATCCATCACGAAAAACACTCCTTCAGAACCCGTACAAGTATCTTGGATGTGCATTTTTTGTGAAATGGAGATCAAGAATGTGAAAAGGGATAAAGAGGAATTTTTTTTAGGTTATCTAATAAATAATGATTATTATGATGAAAGTCTATGAAGGAGCGATCCTCCTTTTATAAGAGTGGTGAGGGGTAATATATGATTTACTGAAATTATTAAAATATAATAAAATTTTCATAGTGTTTAAGTCTACCAAAAGGGTTACAAGGAAGAGTATATAACATTTTAGACCCAATTCTTAAAATTTTTCCCCATTTCAATAATTTTTTTATTTTTAAATAATTTGATAAAATATTATATTTTAAAAAAAATAATTGATTCAAATTTAAAATTATTAAAAATCATTAGTTTAAATTCATCAAAAAAGTTTATAATTCAAAATAAATTCATTATTATATCTTAGAAATAATATAATTACATAAATAAATTATTTATTTTCTTATAAATATCAAATTATATTTTTCTTACTTATTTTAAAATAATTAATTTGATTTATTCATTAATTAAATATATTCTGTAGCATAAATGTTCAATCCAATAAGGTAATTATTTTTTACCTGAAAAATAGTTTACAATTTTATGAAAATGTTAATTCCATTATCTTTAGAATTTTTTTTTTGAAAAAAATATTCTCGAAAACCTAAAATCGAAATCTTATACTAATTCCAAGTTATAGTGTGATCAAATTTTGTTTCTTTTTAATATAATAGGATTATTGATATGCATGTGGGTACAAAATTTCCCCAATTATAATAAAAAATATATATAATAGTCATTATGTTATAATATAAAATTTTTTAGAAGGAAAATTTCATTTTTTATTAATTATAATTTAATTAAAACATTTTATTTATTTTTTGTATGCTTTTACAAGAACTGCATCAGTGTTGCACATGCATTAATGATAATTATTTCATATATAAAATTTAAAAATAAATAGCTATCATAAAAATAATTTAATTTTGTTTAGAATAAAATTCTATGTAAATTGTTTATTTATATTCACTGATATACATGTCAAAGTACATATTAATTTTATTATTTTGTCTTTTCATTCTTTACACAAGTATTTCATAGGGATATGGATAATATCAATGTTGTATAACTGAAATTTTTAAATTAATAGAAAAAAATAAAAAATAAAAAATAATTAATAAATATGTCATGAAAATAATTTTTACCACTCAATTATTATTTATTAAGAAGAAAATTTGACATTCTAAATTCTCTATAGAACTACGTCGGCACTAACAATAATTTTCTTTTTTATCATGAATAGATCATAATTTTCGTAGTCTATGTAATTTTTATACAATATGACTCTTATAATGTCATTATTTAATTATTAAATAAATTTAAGACATTTTATATCACAATTTTTTTTCACAAAATCACAAAAAAAATTGAATTTTATAAAAACTAATTTTTTTCATAAAATTAAAAAAAAGTCATACAAAGGTAAATTCATCCTCTGAATTGTAAATAAAATTTTATTTTTCAGATAAAATTATATATTTAAAATTAAAATGTTTTCAAAAAAAATAACCATATAACGAATTATATTATTTAAGAATTACTATTAAATAAAAAATTATAATAATTATAAAAATAAATTATTCTATAAATTACTCAGATGTTATATATCTCGAGTAATAACCACATCATCTCTGTTTTATAAATAAATTGGTATGTTATTTTATAATTATCCTCAATGTCTATCATATGGTTATGTTCTCTAATCTATATTTACAAAAATCATGTTCTGAGTGTTTCTACTAAACATCCCTTCATACTAAATGGTAATAACCTAATTTTAGTGGCCTAGATTTAGTAGTTACTTTGTTGCATTATTAATAGTTAAAGGAATCAAATCCCTATGTACTAAATAGTTTCATATTATTGGAAAACTAGATACGTACATGAATTTTATATTATAATTTAAATCATACAATAATATATAGTATATTCATTGAGTAATCCATTACACCCTTTAGCATATCCCTTTATATCAATGAACAAATAATTCAAAGTATCTTGAAAAAAATTGAAATATGATAAAGGGGATAAAATAGATTCTCAATAAGGGTATGTGTATTGTTGAAGCAATCATTAATGTATAAGAATAAACAATATAAAAAGGCAAATAACTAATATACATTCCATTTAAACAATAAATTTGACATAATATGTCATCAATAATGGAAGATAAAGTAATGCATATTAACCATCACATGAGCTCAAAACATATCAATAGATATATTAACAAAATAAATAATCACCTTGACATTAATAATTGAATTCATATCAATATAATGAATCATGATGTAGATCTAAAGAATAACTTCAAGGCCTTATCAATGACATCTAAAAATATAGTCAATGCCATATTCAATAACATTTGAAAATATGGCTAAGGCCTCAAAAAAACACAAGATAATTTATCTCATGAGACATACCAATTCATATAGGTAATATAGAGGTCCCCACCCCTCACTTACTAAGTCCAATGAATTCATCATACGAATATATAATACAACTAAATCAATATGGATTTACAAAATCAATATCCCATTGTATTGGATGAACTAGTCATAAAGAATATTAATAAATTACCTAGTAAAAATGATCCCAAAACATACATAAAAATATAAATAAATTACCTAATATTATATAACTTTAAATATTTTAAATAGTATATATTCGATAAATCCATTAATTGAATATTTATTACATCAACATTTTGTAACTATGTAAGATAATTATTTAATCAGATAAAATTAAAAATTAGTTACCATGTTGAATTTAAAAATTACTCTTTCAGATAAAATATTTATAACCTAAATTAACCTCTAGATAACCTCATAATAAAATAATTATTGTTATTAAAATAAAATTGTTATAAATTTGACTATTCTCGAAATAAAATACTATAAAGTTCATAATCTCATAAAAATGCCCATAACATTTATTATAACAATATATTGTTTGAATGTTTAATATATTGAATAAAAAAATATTATTAATACAAGTTTGATGATAATTTTGAAGCCTTTTCCATTTTATTTGTTTCATTATTTATATGATTTACCTTTCATTGTGGTAAAAAAGTTTCCTATGTTTACTATTCGTATTAAAAAAATGAAATGGAACTATTTATTAATTTCACTAAATCAGAATAAAAATAAGGAATACATTTTCCCAAATTCAAAATATATAAGTGGTATTATATAATTTAATATCCCACTAATAAAATGCAACGAAAAATATTTTTCAAAAAATTTCACTTTTTCAGTATACAAATGGTTTTGTACAATACTAATCCCAAAAATTGATTCTCATTAACATAACTGAATTAATAATTAATTCATTCAAATAATATTAATAATGAAACATTTTTATATGAAAAAAATCATTGAAAATGGTTAAAAAAATAATTTTTTAAATAAATTTGTATTATTCAATAGTAACTTGAAAATCAATCTATTCAGAAAAATAAGAATGGTTCATGCTATGTTAATTTTGACAATCTTATTTAAAAAATAATATTATATATAAAATACAATTTATATAAATTCAAGAATTAAATGATTTTATTTATTCAATAATAATCCATTATGATAAAAATGGTTTTCTGATGCATAAAATAGCATTACTAAAAATTGAGTACTAATTCCATAAGAACTAGTGAATACATTTGATCTTATGAGATCATATATATATATATATATATGCTATAACATAATTATTAATATCCATAACCACCAATTTATCAACTAGGTTATAATGGACATATTTTATTTATATTTTACTGGTTACATGACACTCGGTGTAGCATGTAAAAGTCACTATCAAAAATAGTTGTTTTTAAATCAAAGGGTAGTGTGCACCAAAAACTACCAAATGGAATATATGTATTTAAAAAAATTAGAAAATTTTGGGATATAACCTTCTCTTCTAATCATGGTGTAACTTTTCATATACGCTATTGAATATGATTTTCCTATTTTAAAATATCAGGCTGTTACACCAATGATACCATATAAAACACACCAACGGAATAAACTAAACACAAAGGGTCATATCTTACTCATTATCAGTTATTATTATGTAATATAAGAAGGCAGTATCATCTAATAATCCACCTCACTATATTTGATGACATGTGATGAGTTCTTGACATCACACCTCAACTATGAAATGTAAAATATACTTTGTAGAAATTACAAATGTGGGGGAAACACAAGGTGGTATGCATCATTACCCAGCCTTTTTAGGATCTTGGATGGACTAATGAACAAAGGGAATAATTTTCCCAATGACTAAACCCCTCTAAATTTCATTATGTGGAGATACTAAGGAGCACAATCGTTCCCTCCATGAACTTTGGAGGCCCCCATCATCAACCTTAATAGAATGTTTGATAACTCTAAGCAGTCATCTTCCACTCCTAGATCCCATGTGTCATCCTTCACATCAACCACACTATCTCCAATGAAAACAATGATGTATCATCAATCAAAATACAATATAGATATTATATTTTGGGTCTCATATATTGTGAATCTAATTTGTAAATGCCAACAATGATGTGGAGACATCACACACACACATTCATATATATATATATATATATGATATTTATGACATCAATTTAGATAAATATATAATTCATATCATAATAATAAATGACTTAAAAATATAAAGGTTTAATTTTTTTGGGGGAATGATACATAATAAAAAAATTTCCTAAAACATATTAAAAAACTTCCACAAATTTCTTCACATGTTTTACCCTTCATATAAATATCAAACTTAATAAATTTTTTCATTAACTAAGGGATATGGAAACATATAAAGGGGTGAGATTAGACAAAATATAATGGTGAACATGATAAATTACAATCAGTGTTTATATGGTGGAATAATATAATTATAATGGTATGGTAACATGATAATAACTTATAAAATACATCACCAACAAGTCATATAACATAAATAATGTGTCATAGTGTGAGTGTTTTTAAAAAAAATACATGAGTCACAATAATATTGAATTTTTTATTAATTCAAGAAGAACCACGTGATCATATCATAAGAATAAGCCAAAAGTTTTTGGAATATAATTTAACTTATAAATAGTATATAATAGAATCCCATGTTGTTCACATTCCATGCATGGTAATCTTGATTTTACATCACATTTAACTTCATAGAATTGGGATGACCACATATGTATTATCTTGGGGTTTGGCTACTTTATGTGCACAAAATTGTATATGGGCTAATGACACATTTACCCTCTTGGTATTTGGATAATTAATCATTCAGCCTTTGATCTCATGAGATAAATAATTTAACCTAATTAATTGGATGTATATAATTGACCCACCGATGATATAATGATAAATCACACTTATGTATTCCATAAGATAAATACATATCTATCGGTTTACCATAGATTAATTAACCCATGGAAATGAAATGTGTTTTTGGAAAAAATCATTTTAAAATCATCATAAGAATCTATAAAAATTAAGGAATTATATGGAATCATGATATTATATATCTAGTGAATCATAACATCACATAATGTATGTTAACAATTTTATTTTTTTTATAAAACCATTAGACATATTCTTTTGAAAAGAATAAGAAATATACTTTTCCCTATTTTAACTTTTTTTTAAAAAATCCTAGAAAAATGTGGATATTATTTTTCTCAAAACCATTGAATATAGTAAATGAATATTCATGATAAATAAATTATATGATAGTGGGACATCTGTTCTTTCTAAAAATGTTTAAAAACTCTCATTTCTCAGTTTTTTAATGAATTTAAAAAACAACCATTTTAAAAAACAACATGATTATAATAATGATTATTTGTAAATAATGAAAAAATATAGTATGAATATGAATTTTTAAATCATTTATAATTAGATAATAAATTCTATAAAATAATTTTATAGAATATGGATATTTATGAAAATCATTTCCCACAAAAAAGAGAAATAATATAAACTTATTTTAAAGACTATTACATAGGTACTTTTGAGTACCAATGGGGGCGGGGGGGGGGGGATAGAAATAATTCCTTGAAACAAAAAAATTAAATACATTAGAGAAATTATATTGGTTTTATTTGAAAAAATGACAATTTCCGATAATCGAAATTAAAAAATAAATAAAACCTATAAAAAGTTATTTTCTACCCTAAACCCTTACACATAGTCCCAACATTCACCATTCACACTTAAACATATTATATCATAAATTTAGATATATTTTGAGTCAATTCCAAAACAATATTCATACATATATTACTATTTGTCATCACCTTATAATTTATAATTACACATTTATAAATAATTCTTCATTAAAATCAATATTCGAGAGTCAACTATTCTATATTTTGCGCATGTTTCGATTCATTGATTTCGATTCATTCACCAAATTCATGGTTTCATCATTTAATGAATGATAATCAAAATGTAAGTACACTATTTATTCATTAAATTTACTTTCATAACAATCCTTGAATAAATGTGATTGAAAATGGGACGCACCACTTAAAAGAGGTAGTAGTTCTCATGTATGCAAGAGTTTTGTTTTCAATTTTAAATTCATTGAAAAGAATGTAGTAAAAATTAAATTATATTTATAGAAGGATAATTACATCAATTTTTTTTTAAAAAAACTTAAAAATTACCATACATGAGATGAAATGATGAAAAATCAGATACATGTTCTGGTATGTATGTACGCATTAGAGATACCTTCATTTTCCTTTGTATCGACATGTAGTAGATAATTGTTATTCCCTAAAAGCAATAAAATTTAAATATATTTATTCTTTTGGTTTCATCATTTTAGGATGAATTTTATATATTCATATGATGTTAAGTAATAAATAACATTGAAAGTACTAAGTTTATACAACTACCTCTTCCTTGGGTATCCTACATTGTCATACTCCATAAGAATTCATAGGCTAGTATTTGATGAGACAAAAATCATGAGGATTCTAGGATAATTTTTTTGATGGGATGTGGTTAGATGTTGTTCTATATACGGTTCGTATTATTTGTAGATACTTGAGGAGAGGATGTTCTATTTTATAAGTGAGGGGAGTGGAAACCTTGTAAATATCCTTGACATTAATATATTATAATACCACTATAATGGTAATTTGGAACTAAATAAGACCAATTTACATTTTTAGGTTATGATATTATAAATTCACAAAACAAAATTGTCACGATCCGACCCTACTCGAGCTCGAGCCACAACTACCCCAAGCCCGTCTCCATAGGCCAGGGGCTGGCGACAAGCGCCGAAGGCTAAACAACTCGGGGAGGCCATTGCCTGAGTACCTGTACACACACACAGGCCGAAAACTCAATGCAAAAGTGCAGAGTAAAAAAATTCAAGTAAAGAAAAAGGGAAACTGCTATATATAAACCACAATAGTGCATCGACCTCTAATCATTACAAATAAAGTGCTGAAAGGAAACTGAATAGAAAAGGGAAAAAAGGAAAAAACACGCACCCAACTAGAAAAGTGCCACAACCCGGCAATAGGTGAACAAAAGAAAAACAGCTGGAAGGGTTCCCCACCTGGAACCTGACTACGACCATCGCATGCGGTCCAAGCTCCCGAACTCCTGTGCTCCACTGAAGTCACGATCCACCTGTCCGTCGTCTGCAAGGGCACACCAAGTGCGGGAAATGCCCAAGTAGGGGTGAGTATAAAAATACTCAATAGGATACCCCAAAGGCTCGAGGGAGCAGCAAAGGAGATACCGAAGGGTGAGAATTAGATCGAACAGGGAAAGTAGAAAGGTACAACTGAGAGTGCAGTAAAGAGTCCAGCTCAACCCAACAAGAGGAAAGAAGGTAGACTCGTCCAGCTACAAGGATCTGGAAATGGTGAGAAGATGAACTTCCCGTCGAGTATTCTCTACCTATAGCAGGAGAGTAGACTCATCCAACCACGAGAATCTAGACACGGAAAGCACATGGCATACCCTGCACATCTTCGCCTCTCCTGGAAGGAGAGTAACCAAACCCAGGAAGTGGGTACTAGAAAAAGGTATACAGAAATATATATATGCTCAACAAGATTCCTAAAAAAGATCGTAAGGGGATCTCCATCCCGTAGATCAGCCCAAGAAAGTGAGTCACCAACAGTCCCAGAAGAAAACACCATCAATTCCCAACATCTTGCACGTCATCCCCGAGTTACAAGTCAAGGGGCTCAAACCACCGCACCTCGACACTATCCTCTTTGGGAAGCACTAAAACGCCCGCACGGTTTTAGGCCGCGTAACAATGACACATCTTTGTGGGGGAAATCACCCCTCATACTTGAGAGTTCCGAGTTAAGTTAAACCACGCCTCGTCACTACCCCATAGTTGAGAGGTCTCGTCAAAGTCAAGGTCATTCCATCACTGACCCATACAACCAAGGGTCCTGCTCCAGTAATCACAGAGGAAAGCAACAGACTAGCCTAGTAGAAAGGACTGAGTCTAGAATGTCAACGGGTGTCCCACTGCCCAGCCCTACTGGAGGGTAATTCATAATATAAAAACGGGTGACCCACTGCCCAGCCCTGTTGAAGGGTAAACCCTAATAACATATCGGGTGACCCACTACCCAGCCCTGCTGTAGGGTAAACACTAATAACATATCGGGTGACCCACTACCTAGCCCTGCTGGAGGGTAAACCCTAATACATCCTCAGGCGACCCACTACCCAGCCCTGCTGGAGGGTAGACCTGGAAGAAGTCGACAGGTGAGCCACTTCCTAGCCTTGCTGGAGGGTAGACCTTGAATAAGTCGACATGTGACCCACTACTCAGCCTTGCTTGTAGAGACCCGAAGCTTAACATACATGGACATTACATTACATTTGCGGAATACTTAGTACATAACAAAACACACACACACAAGGATCGTAATAGTTTAGTGTCTTTGGAAACTCGGAATATAATCTTCTAATCGTGGTGAATGATCTTCAAAATCTCTCATAAAGATCTTCCTTTTTTTACCTAAAACCTTTCTTTATATCCTGGGGAAAATAAAACATAAAAGGGTGAGCTCAAATTCTCAGTAAGGGTAAACAAAAGAAATATCAATCACATCATATACATAATCACATAACTTTTGGAAATCTTAACCTGCAAAAGAGATCATAATTTCATAACATGGGGTAAATCATGGCAGTGAAATGTAATCACAATAATCATAACTTAAAACCTGAAACTTTGTGGCATTCACACATAATCATAGAGAATAATTTATTGTTAGTCAAGACTCATTGCCAAGACTATCTTAGTGGACAAAGTCCCTTTCTGAATCGAGTAACCCTCGTTTCAGTCCTGTTTACTGAACCAGTATAACCTACCGTTCCAGCCCTGTCCATCTCATAAGATATAAAATCTTTACCCAATGCATTGGAGGGAGATATAGGTCCCACCCATCTCATAATGATACCATTCTTATGTGTTCCACAAAATCATAAATCATACATCATTGCATAACCCATGTAATAAAAATGGGATTCTTGAAACATCATGACATCATAAAACAAATCATATAAGGTAAATGAATTCATAAAAATAATTCCCTCAAAACATAATCAAATCATTGTAATAATAGGGATAAAAACAGAACCCTATATTATCTTAGATGAAAAATAATTTTGATAAAACATTTGAACTCCATTCTTGAGGAAAATATCCTTTCTTCTTCAAAAACACTTTTCTTTTCTTAACATGTCATACAATTATAAACTAAAAGAAGTTGATTAAAAATAAAATTGAAAACTTATAAAGGAATATTCTTGGAATTAATGTTTTAAAAATCCATTCTTGCCGTATAAGTTAAAAAAACATTCTTAGTACTCTTGTCGGAAAAGTCAAAAAGTACCTCGTACGAAAAACGACAAAAGATTCCTTTAATATCTTTTACTAAAAACTCACCGAAGGGTAAAATTGGATTTAAAAAATTGTAGGTGGATGGAAATAATATTACATATTGATGAAACATGGATGTGGATGATAAAATACACCGCAGTAAATGCCAAAGTATAAACAATCTCAGATAAAAATGAGATTGTGATATTTCCCTTACCTTAGGTCTGATTTGCTTCGTATGTGTCCGAACCTCCTGTATAATGATTTAAATAATGTCATTGACTTATTAAAGAATCATATTCATTGTTATGATATCATATATGGTTCACTTAGGACATTATATTACCCGTTCTTTTGTAAATTCCATGTTAAAGAAGTGTTTTGGGTAAAATCATTTCATTTATCGTAAGTGTTTTGACTTGTTGTTCTTGACATCATTTTTACTTATATAATGATTTAATTACTTCCAGAATATAAAATATGATTTATATATCATATATATTCAGTATATATATATATATATAATATATAGATAAATAAAATGAAAAACACCGTTCATGGAGACGGTAGTCCGTACGTACGCATGAACGCTGTTTTCCATTCCTTATTATCTTGAAATGGAAGTAAGTAGATGACATACATATATATATATATATACATAAATCCAGTAGCTTTTAATTTCATATATTTCATTATTATTTCTTATATATACTTTATAATCATTCTTAAATGGTTAACACGGAGAATGAATCTCATCGCGTCGTGGAGACGGTAGTCCGTACGTACGCACGAGCGATGATATCATTTCCATAAATATTGAATTGAATTGGAGTGGATTATACAATATATCAGAATCAATATGATGTTGTAATAACTATGTATAGTTATTCTTTACACCATTATACCCATCCATGTAAGGTGGTGGTGGAAAATAGATTACACCACGGCGTGGAGACGGTATTCCGTACGTACGCACGCGCGGTGATTTCTTTTTCCGTAGGATAGAAAGATGGTGAAATAGGGTTGTTTCATACTTATAATAACATATCAGTATATGAGTGATACTGATGTTATTACTTCATAATTAAACAACCTAAGAAGAAGAAGTGGAAGAAGAAATAAAGATGAAAGAATTGGTAACGGTAATTACCTCTTCTTTGAAGCGCCTCTTTGAGACCTCCTCTTAGGGAACTAAAATTGGTATTTTAGGAAGACCAGAACCTCTAGGATGTTTCTAGGGAAGTGGATAAGAGATTTTGGCAGGGGTTGGCCGAGCTTGAGTTCTCAAATTGGTGTGAGGAGGAGGGGGAGGAGGTGTCCTTTTATAAGGGAGGAGAGGGACACCTTAGGAATACCTCAAAATATTATTTTATATTAATGTCAAAATCGGTTTATAATGGTTCCAAAGGGTCTTATTTCGAAGCTAAAGTGGGGATGGGTCGAAAGCCTATCAACCAATAGGATTTAGACAAGTTTAGGGTATTATTTTAACCTTATCAATTAGATTTAACTCTAAGTTAAATAATTTAACTTTTACCGTGTCTTTTTGTTTTCTTTCACTATATGGTTAATACACTTACTATAACATACCAAACGAACCCCAAATTGTTTATTATTAATATATATATCCTTATCTAAGTCATTTGGCCGAACATTAGATTTTCAGGAATAAAATAACAATTAATAATATAATATTTGATTTAAAAACTATTTTGTGTCAATTTTGACACTATTTGATATATGATTTTTGTGAAAGTCATAACAGAATTATATGTTCGAACCAAGTTGATTAAATCGACACTAATATATCATAGTAACCTAGAAAATTAGTGGAATTCATAAAAAGTCTCAAATTACATTCATTTGAGCATTTATAACATCAATTATGTTAATATTTCCTTAAAAGGGTAATTACTGCATCATCATTGTGTCATAAATAAATTAATTTATTTAAAGTCTAAAAATTATAAATAAAATTTCATTATGTAGTAAATCTGTCTAGCTTTATAATTAATATTTATAGTCGAATTTATCTTATGTATAACCCCATATTAAAAATATTTTAGTTATTAAACTTTGATTTTAACTATTTTAACTATTCATTAAATAAAATAATATTAAATGTCATAATCTAATCCAAGTGGACCTAAATGGTCATATTATATTCATAAGGTTGTTTTTGGTCGAATTAAACTTATCCAATAGAATCAGGACATGTGTTAGGGTAATAGTAATATCATATTTACCCTTAGTTACCCTATTTACTATTAACCGTGGTAAAAAAAGTAAAAAGTTACTATTCACCAAAAATTATTTTCATCTCATTGAACCACATTTTAGTCCTTGATATTAACCATGTCTGTCGGATTTTCGAAATTTCATTCACAGAAGCGGTAAAATTAAGTTTTATGCAAAATTCAGTTTTTAACCTACCACTTAGTGGTTTCACTATTCATCAAAAATTGAAAGTTTTCAGAAAAATACCAAAATTTCATCCTAAGATATATTTCATATTCCGAATTCAAAAAAATGAATTCTATTTTACCAAATTCATAACATAGAAGTTGCATTAATTAATTTTATAATTAAATCCCGCTGTTAAAACAAATAGCGTGTTTTTAAGAAACAATATCTATCAAAAGATTGACACATGTTTATGTCTGGTTTAAATGTGAAATTACATCCAATGACCAACATTGTATTAAATTGTAAAAATATATTCTAAATATACTTTAAAACAACTCAAATTAATAATTTATCACTATTAATTATTTTGATTAAAAAAGTTGTTTTTAATTATAATTTAGTAATTTTCACTATTCATCAGAATATGAAAGTTTTCCGAAAAGTACCAAAATTTCACCTTAGGCTAAATTCGATACTCCGAATCCAAAAATGAAGTCCATTTTGAGAGCTAAAATTTCTAAAATTTTAAAAGGTGGTTATTACTATTCATAACAGTTAGTTATAATAATATTTTAATAGCATATCGTTGTTTAGTGAAACTCGGTATTGCGTACTACACACGCTATCGAGGAAGGTCGCGATTGCGTGTAATGCAAGGCAAGTTAAGGATGCGTGTTGTGCAAACTCCTTTTGGTGTAGCGTACAACACAAGACATTAGTGAAATAAAAAAGAATATTTTTCATAAAATCTCGGGCTGTTACATTCTACCCCCCTTAAAATGAATTTCTCCCTCGAAATTCGTCGTGGTTATTAATGGTTTACTATTCGAAAGTTTCTTTAATAGAAACCCACATCGTAAAAAGGAATACCAAAACATGGCTTTAAAAACTAAAGTATGAAATGTAACGATTACCCAAATAAACTAATCACTGGGTTTCCACATAGGTGAAAATATGGATATGGAAGAGAAATCTAACCATCATGTTCTGATGGAGAGTGGTAGAGAACATGGCTATGGAAAATCCAGTAATCACAAATCCATAAATTTGTGACGATCTAAGGTACCATCTGATTCATCAGGTATAAGATCACTAGGACAACATTTTTGGTTTTCAAGATCATTTCCCTAAAGTTGAAAATTTGAATTAGAATAAATACTTTCTTTATTTTGGTACAATCTCATTTTGTTCATGCCTTGAACAATTTCCACTTCATCTCTTAAATAAATGAAGTTGAATTTTTTATTCGTGAATTGTTAGCAGATCATGTGATAGAATGACGGGTCATTCCATCTGTCTCAAACAAAAGGTTAGCAAAAATTACATACATAAGTCGATCTATAGTGAGATTAATCACATATGGTTCCTAAAATGGACTTATACTTCATATATCATACTGATTAATATATTAAAACTAGTTTCTACTAAACAAGGACTTCTTGTAGGCCAGTGGTAGGCGATAAAGACCAGTCGCACTTCGGTTGTGGGTTCGATTCCCACAGCCTTGTCCGAAGCGATGGGCTGTCGCCCGTCCTGTAGGTTGTCCTTTTTCTAAAACTACATTACTATAACATCCCATCAATAATATCGAAAAAAACTTCTATCCTTAAACAATACTCACTTATGTCCAACATAATCCATTTCAATCTTTAGGCTTATCCATAATACTGCAGTCCACTCTCATAACCTAGTGAAAACGATTACCAGAGATTTAATACCATCGTTGATCCCCATATATCATAAGATATGTTTTGTTGGTCACATTCCAAACATTCAAAGTCCTTAATCATGTATTCTCTTGAATACCTTAGTGAAAACATGAATGCAGTTTAAAGTTAACACTTTCCACATACCAAAATCCTCAAAATTCTATATACTCAAACCATGATATCACTTAATCCTTATATCAATCATGAGCTCATGAATACTATTAAACATTTCATTTTCTCGTTTTCCCTTCATTATGCACATATCATCTTATTTCCAAAAAATATCTCAATCACTTTGAATACCACATCAATAAATATTGCAATACTCAATGATACAACATTATTTTGGAATCCCAATACATAAACACTTAGTCATTCCACCACATCGTTTTCATATTCAACATTGCCAATAGTGATTACATGTGACTTCCCTTTTTTCCTTTTCCTTCAGTGGTTGCTCATGTTGATCATCACTAACCCTTGGATTAGGGCATTTATTAGCATAATGCCCCATTTCCTTGCACTTGAAGCATTGAAGTGTTGGTGGTGCGTTCTCTACAGTGTTTTCTTTATTCACATCATTATAAACCCTTTTTCCATTAGTTCGACACTCAGCTGCTCGATGACCTTTTTTTCCACACTTAAAACATTTTCTAGTCCCTTTAAGACAATCTCCACCATGATTCTTTCCACACTTTGTGCATAAGGAAACATTCATCTTCTTTTCACCATTATTTTGAGATTTCTCCTTGAACTCCATCTTTCGTTTCTTGTCAAAACCATGAGATGGATATGTAACACCAACTTCCATTTCTACCTTGATAGCACAACGCACAATTTCTTCATAGCTACTGAAGTCTCTAATAGCTAATGCCCTTCGAAGACTTGGTTTTAAGCCACTGAAAAATCGATCAACTTTACTTTCAGGTTGGATGATAATGCCAGATGCATACCTTGCAAGTCTTGTAAAATTCGGTTCGTATATACCAACAGATTCATCATCCTTTTGCTTTAGTTCAAGAAACTCCTTCTCCATCTTTGTTCGAAGAATACGAGGGAAGTACTTATTGAAAAATAAGTTCTTGAACTCGTCCCATTCCATGGACTCAATTTCATCTCTTTGCCTTGTATTCTTGATAGGATTCCACCATTGATCAGCTTCACATTCCAAACGATATACTGCTAAGATGACTTTATCATGTTCAGAACATTGAAGAACTGAAAATATCTTTTCAGTGGTACTGATCCATTGTTCAGCAACAAGTGGATCAGAAGACCCACTGAAAGAAGGTGGACATTGCCTCATGAAGGACTCAATAGAATATTTTTCCCTTCTCTGCTCATTTGGAAGTCCAGAATGATTCATAGCTTGTGTAAGTATAGCAATAAGATTTTGCACTACATCTCCCATAACATTTGTTTGTTCAGGAGGACAATCGTTGCATTGTCCATTGCATTGATCAACACGGTTCCTTCGGGTTCCAGCCATCGTCTAAAACCCAAAAAGAATAGTGTGAGAGGCAAAAATCATGCTAGGGAAAACAACATAATAAAGGGGGAGTACCTTCAATATCTAACATCTTAGGTTTAATTCTATGATCTTTAGCGTAGTTCTAGTACTATAACCTATACGTATACTTAACCTTAGGGACATCCCTAGACATACCGTAGAAATATCTCTAGGGATATCACTAACGTTTTCGCATCCTAGTTTCCAAAGGTTGACTAAACCTTTCCTCTGATACCAACTGTAGAGACCCGAAGCTTAACGTACATGGACATTACATTACATTTGCGGAATACTTAGTACATAACAAAAAACACACACACAAGGATCGTAATAGTTTAGTGTCTTTGGAAACTCGGAATAAAATCTTCTAATCGTGGTGAAAGATCTTCAAAATCTCCCATAAAGACCTTCCTTTTTTTAACCTAAAACCTTTCTTTATATCCTGGGGAAAAGAAAACATAAAAGGGTGAGCTAAAATGCTCAGTAAGGGTAAACAAAAGAAATATCAATCACATCATATACATAAGCACATAAATTTTGGAAATCTTAACCTGCAAAAGAGATCATAATTTCATAACATGGGGTAAATCATGGAAGTGAAATGTAATCACAATAATCATAACTTAAAACATGAAACTTTTTGGCATTCACACATAATCATAGAGAATCATTTCTTGTTAGTCAAGACTCATTTCCAAGACTATCTTAGTGGACAATGTCCCTTTCTGAATCGAGTAACCCTCGTTTCAGTACTGTTTCACTGAACCAGTATAACCTACCATTCCAACCCTGTCTATCTCATGAGATATAAAATCTTTACCCAATGCATTGGAGGGAGATATAGGTCCCACCCATCTCATAATGATACCATTCTTATTTGTGCCACAAAATCATAAATCATACATCATTGCATAACCCATGTAATAAAAATGGGATTCTTGAAACATCATGACATCATAAAACAAATCATATAAGGTAAATGACTTCATAAAAATAATTCCCTCAAAACATAATCAAATCATTGTAATAATAGGGATAAAACAGAACCCTATATTATCTTAGATGGAAAATAATTTTGATAAAACATTTGAACTTCATTCTTGAGGAAAATATCCTTTCTACTTCAAAAAAACTTTTCTTTTCTTAACATGTCATACAATTATAAACTAAATGAAGTTGATTAAAAATAAACTTGAAAACTTATAAAGAAATATTCTTGTAAATAATGTTTTAAAAATCCATTCTTGCCGAATAAGTTAAAAAAACATTCTTCGTACTTTTGTCGGAAAAGTCAAAAAGTACCTCGTACGAAAAACGACAAAAGATTCCTTTCATTTCTTTTACTAAAAAATCACAGAAGGGTAAAAATGGATTTAAACAATTGTAGGTGGATGGAAATAATATTACATATTTATGAAACATGGATGTGGATGATAAAATACACCCCAGTAAAAACTTACGAATAAACAATCTCGGATAAAAATGAGATTGTGATATTTCCCTTATCTTAGGTCCGATTTGCTTTTTACGTGTCCGAAGCTCCTGTATAATGGTTTAAATAATGTTATTTACTTATTACAGAATCATACATATTGATATGATATCATATATGGTTCACTTATGACATTATATTACCCGTTCTTTTGTAAATTCCATGTTAAAGAAGCGTTTTGGGTAAAATCGTTTCATTTATCGTAGGTGTTTTGAATTTTTGTTCTTGACATCATTATTACTTATATCATGATTTACTTACTTCCAGAATATAAAATATGATTTATATAACATATATATTCAGTATATATATATATAATAGATAGATAAATAAAATGAAAAACACCGTTCATGGAGACGGTAGTCCGTACGTACGCATGAACGCTGTTTTCCTTTCCTTATTGTCTTGAAATGGAAGTAAGTAGATGACATACATATATATATATATATATATATATATATATACATAAATCCAGTAGCTTTATAATGTCATATATTTCATTATTATTTCTTATATATACTTTATAATCATTCTTAAATGGTTAACATGGAGAATGAATCTCATCGCGTCGTGGAGACGGTAGTCCGTACGTACGCACGAGCGATGATATCATTTCCATAAATATTGAATTGAATTGGAGTGGATTATACAATATATCAGAATCAATATGATATTGTAATAACTATGTATATCTATTATTTACACCATTATACCCATCCATGTAAGGTGGTGGTGGAAAATAGATTACACCACGGCGTGGAGACGGTATTCCGTACGTACGCACGCGCGGTGATTTTTTTTCCGTAGGATGGATAGATGGTGAAATAGGGTTGTTTCATACTTATAATAATATATTAGTATATGAGTGATACTGATGTTATTACTTCATAATGAAACAACCTAAGAAGAAGAAGTGGAAGAAGAAATAAAGATGAAAGAATTGGTAACGGTAATTGCCTCTTCTTTGAAGCGCCTCTTTGAGACCTCCTCTTAGGGCACTAAAATTGGTCTTTGAGGAAGACCAGAACCTCTAGGATGTTTCTAGGGAAGTGGATAAGAGATTTTGGCAGGGGTTGGCCGAGCTTGAGTGCTCAAATTGGTGTGAGGAGGAGGGGGAGGAGGTGTCCTTTTATAAGGGAGGAGAGGGGCACCTTAGGAATACCTCAAAATATTATTTTATATTAATGTCAAAATCGGTTTATAATGGTTCCAAAGGGTCTTATTTCGAAGCTAAAGTGGGGATGGGTCGAAATCCTATCAACCAATAGGATTTAGACAAGTTTAGGGTATTATTTTAACCTTATCAATTAGATTTAACTCTAAGTTAAATAATTTAACTCTTACCGTGTCTTTTTGTTTTCTTTCACTATATGGTTAATACACTTATTATAACATGCCAAACGAACCCCAAATTGTTTATTATTAATATATATATCCTTATCTAAGTCATTTGGCCGAACCTTAGATTTTTAGGAATAAAATAACAATTAATAATATAATATTTGATTTAAAAACTATTTTGTGTCAATTTTGACACTATGTGAAATATGATTTTTGTGAAAGTCATAACAGAATTATATGTTCGAACCAAGTTGATTAAATCAACAATAATATATCATAGTAACCTATAAAATTAGTGGAATTCATAAAAAGTCTCAAATTACATTCATTTGAGCATTTATAACATCAATTATGTTAATATTTCCTTAAAAGGGTAATTACTGCATCATCATTGTGTCATAAATAAATTAATTTATTTAAAGTCTAAAAATTATAAATAAAATTTCATTATGTAGGAAATCTTTTTATATTTCTAATGAATATTTATAGTCGAATTTACCTTATCTATAACCCCATATTAAAAATGTTTTAGTTATTAAACTTTGATTTTAACTATTTTAACTATTCATTAAATAAAATAATATTAAATGTCATAATCTAATCCAAGTGGACCTAAATGGTCATATTATATTCATAAGGTTGTTTTTGGTCGAATTAAACTTATCCAATAGAATTAGGACATGTGTTAGGGTAATAGTAATATCATATTTACCCTTAGTTACCCAATTAACTATTAACCGTGGTAAAAAAAGTAAAAAGTTACTATTCACCAAAAATTATTTTCATCTCATTGAACCACATTTTAGTCCTTGATATTAACCGTGTCTGTTGGATTTTCGAAATTCCATTCACAGAAGCGGTAAAATTAAGTTTTATGCAAAATTCAGTTTTTAACCTACCACTTAGTGGTTTCACTATTCATCAAAAATTGAAAGTTTTCAGAAAAATACCAAAATTTCATCCTAAGCTATATTTCATATTCTGAATTCAAAAAAATGAAGTCTATTTTACCAAATTCATAACATAGAAGTTGCATTAATTAATTTTATAATTAAATCCCGCTGTTAAAACAAATAGCGTGTTTTTAAGAAACAATATCTATCAAAAGATTGACACTTGTTTATGTCTGGTTTAAATGTGAAATTACATCCAATGACCAACATTGTATTAAATTGTAAAAATATATTCTAAATATACTTTAAAACAACTCAAATTAATAATTTATCACTATTAATTATTTTGATTAAAAAAGTTGTTTTTAATTATAATTTAGTAATTTTCACTATTCATCAGAATATGAAAGTTTTCCGAAAAGTACCAAAATTTCACCTTAGGCTAAATTCGATACTCCGAATGCAAAAATGAAGTCCATTTTGAGATCTAAAATTTCTAAAATTTTAAAAGGTGGTTATTACTATTCATAACGGCTAGTTATAATAATATTTTAATTGCATATCGTTGTTTAGTGAAACTCGGTATTGCGTACTACACACGCTATCGAGGAAGGTCGCGATTGCGTGTAATGCAAGGCAAGTCAAGGATGCGTGTTGTGCAAGCTCCTTTTGGTGTAGCGTACAACACAAGACATTAGTGAAATAAAAATAATATTTTTCATAAAATCTCGGGCTGTTACATTGCTAGAGGGTAGACCTGGAACTAGACGACGAGCGACCCACTGCCCAGCCTTACTAGAGGGTAGACCTGAATAAGTCGATAGGAGACCCACTTCCCAACCTTGCTGGAGGGTAGACCTGGAACTAGATGAAGGGTGACCCACTGCCCAGCCCTGCCGGAGGTTAGACCCTAAGAGGCCATTGAGTGACCCACTGCCCAGTCTCTAATGGAGGGTAAAGACTAGAAGTTAGTGAGCAACCCACTACGCAGTCTCAACTGGAGGGTAAACCCGAAGAAGTCGATGAGCAACCCACTGCCCAACCCTGCTGGAGGGAAAGCCTAGAACTGCTCTGGTCATCTCCACTGGATGGTACAATTACAGGCCAACAGAACTCGGAGTGGGTATCTCACAACCACCCAACTCCAGAACAAAGCCAGGGGAAAACACTCAACCTTGCTGGTCTAAACCATCGAGAACATAGGGACCCTCTATGTCGCGAGAGGTCAAAGGTACGTAAAGCAGAACACGACACGCTCATGGGGCCCACATGACGTGCGTCCCCTAGTCATCCCCAACCGATCGCACAAACATTCTCAGGTACAAACAACCACATGTACCTCCAAGCGTTCTCATATACTCCCAGAGTATACCATGTTCCAGCACAAAGGCTATCGTGCACACGACACCCAACGTCAACACAATGGCGTAACGTAACAACTCCAACATGCCACCCCAATGGCTGAGGCAAAACCAACCAAATATCTTTAAGCATTTACTCCACTCACACGGGAGTACACACGATCACACGCCAATGGTTCTTTTCATGCATCGCGAAAATAACCACCATCGGTACACCTGTCATGTTTCCACATTTGATGAGATATCAAAGGATACTCCGCACATCCCAACGGATTGAACCATTTTAATCCTTGCAAAAAAAACATTCAAGATAGGCTACTTACTCACCTCCAATGTATATCTGACAAAACATTCCCCAACACCACCTCACGCCCGAACGACGTCCCGTGATCCCGAGTCTCGGCCCCGAAAACAGTCAGGCGCATCGCACCATTGTGATCCCCTTTGGAAAACCCGTCAAAAAGACTGCTCACTTGAGCACAACAGATATCCGGAGAAAAAGATGCATTCCGACACACCGCCCACGAGCGACGCTTCTTGGGACCCGCATCCCGGTCCCGAATCAGAATTAACGGATCACACCGTTGTGATCCTCTCGAAAAAGTACACGAAATGGACTATTCACATGTCCAAAACAGTCGCCCGATGATAGAGATTGAATATCACCATCAACGCCCAAACGACCCTCGTGGGGCCCACAACATCGTACCGAAATAGAGTGGGCGGATTGCACCATTGCAATCCCCTCATAAATATACCCAAAAACGACTAGTTGCATGCCCCGAACAGACGACCGAAGAGGAAGTCACTAAACGCTGCACGCAGCTCGAAAGACGGGTCGGGGGGCCCACCCCTCAAATCCGATTCCAAAGCCCAAAGCCACATTGGAAATCTCCGCCTTGTCTCTAGGGTCCCAACGCCACTGACGGAAATCAAAACAGACATCAGATGCATCCGCGCCGTCCAAAACAAGATCCCCCAGAAAAACATTATTTCACTTAAAGATGCGTCATGCCTCTGAGGCCCCTTGTTTCAGGAATTAAAAATTTACAAAATAATCTCAAAAAGTCCGCCTTAACTCGAGGTCCACGCTGCCGCTGACAGCACACAAAACAGACACTCGTAGCTCAAAATACGGGCGTTGAAAATTTTATGGGGGTTTACCCCTGGGCTGGACCGGCCCGGTCCGGCCGGTCCGCCCCACTCAGGCCGGCCCGGTCCAGCAAAACCCGCGGGCCACGACACCGTGGCCCGCCGCCTCCCGTGAGGCCCGCACACCTGCGCGGCCTCCTCCATAGACCTTCCAGATGGCCGGTCGCGTCCACGTGGAGACCCGCCTTCTGCGGGTCCTTGTCTCCCAGCGGGGTCGCATCGCGACCCCGGTTGTCCCCTCATCGGCGCCACGACGCTCCCCTGCGCCCCGACGAGCTTCGCCTTGCCCCACCAACAGACGTCGCACCCGCCACCTGGAATAGAAGCCACCACCACCACGGGGGACCGCCGCCGCCTTGAAGAGCCGCGCCGCCACCGAAGCCCCTGCCTCCACCACTGGAGCTCGCCGGAAAAAAGAGAAAGCAGTCAGAAACTTCGAAAACCCGCAAACATCGACGTGCTATTGCGGCCTCCTCCAAACTCAGATTTCAAATCTGAAATGAGTGTCGGAAAGAGAAGAATTTATACTATACGACCATGGGATTTTTTCTAAGATTTAAATGAAAATCAAAGTATAAAATTGAATTGAAAGAAATGTTAGGAAATAAAAACGCAACAAAAACCTCCTACCTCGTTGGGCTTCGCCCGACGCTTCACGGATGAACAGCCGAAGTTGCCTCACCTCACCGGAGTAGCCTCGCCGGAGCTGGAGAAGGAGAGAGAGGGCTGCCACCTACTACTATCCAGGTGAAGAAGAAGGAGAGGGAGGGGTGGGTTATGTGTTAAAATAGAAAACACTTAACCACCCGCCCGTCGGCCCGAACCCGAACACCCGACGGGGTCGGGATTAAGCCTCCTCTAGGATAAAAACCATGCTCTGAACGCAACATTGGTCTTGGAATTTTAATCCCAAGCCCATTAAAAAGTTATTAAACATAGCGCCCGAGGCCGGAAAATTACGGAAACGCCCCTGGGGCCATTTTTCACAGAGGGCCCGCGCCCGCAAATCTTACACCCCTCCTAGGGTAAACGGAACGCTACGAACTCAACGGTGCCCTCGGTTTTCCAATCTGAGCCACCGTTTAAGAGATACCCGTGTTTAACCATGAAATGAGTAAATTAACTAATTAATTAACCTGTTTAACATTTTGGAAGCAAGCGAGGGGTCCAAACGCCCTGCGCCGACATGTTTTTTGTTGTTACTAGGGTAAACACCCCATTCTGGACCCATCCATGCACTCAGATCATTGATCTGAACACCAATTTGGAGTTATCCCATTAATTTGGCGTTTCTAGTGTGAACACACTGAAAACTTAATTCTGGCCACACCGGGGCTCGGAATCGCACTCCGTCTGAAGGCGATACTCTGTAATAATATCAAGAATATTCCAAAGTCTTTCACAGTAAAACCTGGGTACTTATATCATTCCCTCTTTCAAGCTGTTCGTCCCCAAAAATCAAAACCACGTAACAACTCATGGTACTAAGCCTGCACATGGCTCTCCCGTACCCAGAAGAACTCTTTCACAGGTCTGTGCCACCGCACACAGACCAAAGGATTGATCCATTCACGTGAGGTCTTCCCTTTCCTGTTTCAAGCATAAGAGTATGCACACCTCTTCTCAGGTGAGTCACGTGGGAGACGTCATGCACCCAAACCAACCTTTGGGGTTAGGGAAAGGCGGTAGGGAACCTCACCATCCCTCTGCACGGTCTCAAACGGTCCGAAGGACCTCGGGGGTAGCTCATGTCCCCGACCAAACCTCTACGTCAAATACCACGACTAGAATCACCGCCCACACCTGGAACAATGCCCGTTGATTCCCTCTTCAGAATATTCATATGGTGAAACACCCAAGGATATATGGTCACGTAAGGTTTCACATTCGATGTCTCGAAACCAAGACTCTCTTACACGCTCGAATGGCGATGGAGTCGCTACCATCAACTAAATAGAAAGGTTCCATTCCTTATACCTTTCCGACACAGGGCTATAATGACGCCCTGCGTCACCCTGGTAAAACCTAACGTAAGGAGCATGGAGGAATGAATTCCACACATAGGGTCTAACAATTCTACTGCAAGAAGTAGAAGAGCTGTAGAGTGTACCTCTTATAACCTCATGCACTGCAGGATCGTAGACATCCAAATATCGCGGCTGTCTGCAGTCCCAACTGTCATCTCCCGAGGCCTGACGTGGACCGCCTAATGGTGATGGGAAGATCTCATAAATTCATCCCCCACAACCAGATCCTCCCGCTCCTCTAATAGCACCACCTCCCAAGGTACTACGCTGATCATGGTGCTGCCTCCGTCGTGGTGGTGCACCCGCTGCCTTCCTGAAGCTCTCCACATGTCTGGTCGGGCAGTACCATGCCAAGTGACCTCCCCCATCACAAGCATAGAACTGACTCCCTCTGGGCCGCACTGGTACCCTCTGACACCACTATGGTGTATGCCCATGCCCCTGAGTCCGGTTGTCAGAAAGCCACCTGCGTCGAGGTTCAGCTTGCCGACGCCCGCTAGCTACAGTAGACGTCTTGACTCCAACGTGCCTGCTGCCACCACCAACTCTAGAGCGTGACAGGAAGCTCTCTATCACTAGCGCATACTCTAGTACCCTGACATATGTAGAAATTCACAAGGGTACTATGACAACATGAATCTCTCAGCGGAGACCTTGCTCAAACTTCCGCGCTCGAATGTTGTCGTCAGGGACAATGTCCAGGTAAAATCATGCACGGTCTACGAAACTAGCCGTGTACTCGGCCACCATCATCCCTCCCTACTAAAACTGCAGGAGCTCCTGAATCTAAATGGAGTTCAAGCAGGAAGGGGAAAAAACCTCACAGAACAACAACTGAAAGTCGCCCCATGAAAGAGACGACTCATCAAGAAACAGAGTCACCAGACTCCACCAACACCAAGCCGCTCCACGAAAAAGGTTAGCGGCCCAAGCCACCATATAGTCTGTTGGCATCTGCACAAGCCTAAAAAGGCAAACCACTGTTTCTAGCCAAACCTCAGCTGCCTGAGGGTCTGGCTCACCACTGAACCTCAGCGGTTCCTACTGCTGGAACTCACGGAGCGCACTCAACCTGCGCTCAAGCTCAGCCTGCTCTGCTGAAGCTGTCTGCTTCTCAACAGGTGGGGGTGCTGCTTCCAACTCACCCGGAGAAAAGGGGCTCGCATGACGGGTCCTGGATTGAGGCCTCGTAGATCACAGGGTCGTCGTCACGCACCAAAGCTGGTATCGTGGCTAGATTTCTTCGCTGATACATCCTGAATATAATCAAGGAGGGTCGTGGTCAGATGAGCATATATGTATATACCAATAACAACGATGGAGAGTTGACCCAATAAGGACAGTCAAAGACTCAATCCTATGTGATTCACAAACAAATTTTCCCTGCAACGAGTGTCTCAGCATGCCGAGACGATAAGCTGGTTATCAGGGTCCTGGTGGATAGATACGTCGACCACCGCACCACCACTGGACTCCCTGACCTGAGAGCTCCTCTCGAGACATGTTAACACTATTGCCGTAAATCCCAACCAATTCCCTTTTTTTAGGGACGTCCGAACAACGTTCCAAGGAACGAACCACCTTTGATACCACTTTGTCACGACCCGACTGTACCCGAGCTCGAGCCGCAACTACCCCAAGCCCGTCTCCATAGGCCAGGGCTGGCGACAAGCGCCGATGGATAAAAAAACTCGGGGAGGCATTTGCCTAAGTACCTCTACACACACACATGCAGCACACTCAATGAAAAATTGCAGAGTAAAAGAAAAGACAAGTAAGGAAAAAAGGGAAGCTTATATATATAAACCAAAATAGTGCATCAACCTCTAATCATTATAATGAAAGTGCTGAAAGGAAACTGAAAAGAAAAGGGGAAAAACAGGCGCCCAACTAGAAAAGTGCCACAACCTGGAAATAGGTGAACAAAAGAAAAATAGCTGGAAGGGTTCCCCACCTGGAACTCAACTACGACCACCGCACGTGGTCCAAGCTCCAAACTCATATGCTCCACTGAAGTCACACTCCACCAGTCTGTCGTCTGTAAGGGCACACCATGTGCGGGAAAAGCCCAATAAGGGTTGAGTATAAAAATACTCAGTAGGATACCCTGATGGCTCGAGGGAGCAACGAAGGAGGTACCGAAGGGTGAGCAGTAGAGCGAACAGATAAAGTAGAATGGTAAGACTGAGAGTGTAGTAAAGACTCCAGCTCAACTCAATAAGTGGAAAGAAGGTAGGCTCATCCAGACACAAGGAGCTAGAAACGGTGAGAAGATGAAATTCCCGTCGAGTCTTCGCTACCTATATTAGGAGAGTAGACTCGTCCAACCACGAGAAGCTAGACGCGGAATGCACGTGGAATACCCCGCGCGTCTTCACCTCTTCTAGAAGGAGAGTAACCAAACCCAGGAAGTGGGTACCAGAACAAGTTATATACAAATATATATGTGCTCAACAAGATGCCCGAACAAGTTCGTAAGGGGATCTCCATCCCGTAGCTCAGCCCCAGGAAGTGAGTCTCCAACAGTCCCAGAAGTAAACACCCTCGATGCCCAACATCCCACACATCTGCCCCGAGCTACAAGTCAAGGGGATCAAACCACCGCACCTCGACACTATCTGCTTTGGGCGGCACTGACTCGCCCACACAGTTTTAGGTTTTGTCACAAGGACGCGTCTCGCTGGGGGAAAGCACCCCTCATACTTGAGAGTTTGGTGTTAATTCAAACCATGCATCATCACTACCCTATAGTTGAGAGGTCTCCTCAAAATCAAGGTCCTTCCATCACTGACCCGTACAACCAAGGGTCCCGCTTCGATAATCACGGAGGAAAGCCATAGACTAGCCTAGTAGAAAGGACTAAGTCTGAATTGTCAACAGGTGTCCCACTACCTAGCCCTGCTGGAGGGTAATTCATAATATAATAACCGGTGACCCACTACCCAGCCCTGCTAGAGGTTAATCCCTAATAACATATCAGCTGACCCACTGCCCAGCCCTGCTAGATGGTAAACCCTAATAACATATCGGGTGACCCACTGCCCAGCCCTGCTTGTGGGTAAACCTTAATACATCATCAGGCGACCCACTGCCCAGCCCTGCTGAAGGGTAGACTGGAATAAGTCGACATGCAGCCCACTGCTCAGCCTTGCTGGAGGGTAGACCTGGAAGAAGTCGATAGGAGACCCACTACCCAGCCTTGCTGGATGGTAGACCTGGAACAAGACGACGGGCGACCCACTGCCCAACCTTGTTGGAGGGAAGACTTAGAAGAAGTTGACAGGCGACCCACTGCCCAGCCTTGTTGGAGGGTAGACCTGGAACTAGACAACGGGTGACCCACTGCCCAGCCCTGTTGAGGGTAGACCCTAAGAGGTCGTCGGGTGACCCACAGCCCAGTCTCTACTGGAGGGTAAACCCAAGAAGTTAGTGAGAAACCCACTGCCCAGTCTCTACTGGAGGGTAAACCCAAAGAGGTCGATGAGCAACCCACTGCCTAGCCCCGCAAGAGGGTATGCCTGAAACTGCTCTGGCTATCTCTACTGGATGGTACAATTATAGGCTAAGAGAACTTGGAGTGGGTATCGTGCTACCACCCAACACTGAACAACGCCAGGGGAAACCACTCAACCTTGCTAGTCTAAACCATTGAGAACAGAGGAAACCTCTACGTCGTGAGAGGTCAAAGGTAAGTAAAGCAGAACACGACACGCTCATGGGGCCCACACGACATGCATCACCAAGTCATCCCCAACCGAATGCACAAATGTTCTCAGGTACAAACAACCACATGTACCTTCAAGCATTCATGTATACTCCCAGAGTATACCACGTTCCATCCCAATGGCTATTGTGTACAAGGCTCCCAACGTCAATGCGAAGGAATAACGTAAAAACTCCAACCTGCCACCCCAACGGCTGAGGAACAACCAAACACATCTCTTTAAGCATTTAATCCACTCACACGGGAGTACACGCGATCACCTGCCAAGGGTTATTTGCCAGAATCGCCGAATGAACCTCCATTGGTATGCCTTTCATGTTTCCACATTTGATGAGATCTCAAAGGAGACTCCGCAGATCCCAACAGATTTCATTGTTGTAATCCTCATGGAAAAAACATGCAAGATAGGCTACTTACTCGCCTCCAACGGATATCCGATGGAAAATTCACCAACACCGCCTCACGCCCGAACGATATCCCGTGATCCCGAGTCTCGTCCTAGAATACAGTCTGGTGCATCGATCCATTTCGATCCCCTCGGGAAAACATGTCAAAAAGGCTTCTCACTTGAGCGCAACGGATATCCGGAGAAAAAGATGCATTCCGGCACACCGCCCATGAGTGACGCTTCGTGGGACCCGCATCCCGGTCCCGAAACACAATGAACGGATCGCACCATTGTGATCCTCTCGAAAAATTACACAAAATGGACTATTTAATTTTCCAAAATGGTCGCCTGGTGATAGAGATGAAAAATCATTGTCAACGCCCAAACGACCCTTGCGGGGCCCGCAACATCAAGCCGAATTAGTGCCGGCAGATTGCACCACTGCAATCCACTCGGAAAAATACACTAAAATGACTGCTCGCATGCCCCGAACGGACGACCGAAGAGGAAGTTGCTAAACGCTCCACGCAGCTCAAAAGACGGGTCGTGGGGCCCACGCCTCAAATCTTATTCCAAAGACCGAAGCCACACTGGAAATCTCCACCTCGTCGCCAGGGTCCCAACTCCACTGACGGCGCTTAAAACGGACATCAAACTCGTCTGCGCCGTCCAAAACCAGATCCCCCCAGAAAAACATCATTTCACTTAAGGACGTGTCGCGCCTCTAAGGCCCCTCGTTTCGGGAAATAAAAATTCCCGAAATCATCTCAAGAAGTCCGCCGTGACGCGAGGTCTGCGCTGCTGCTGATGACATGCAAAACGGACGCCCGTAGCTCAAAATGCGGTCATCCAAAACTTTAAGGGGGATTACCGCTGGGCCGGACCGGCCCGGTCCGGCCGGTCCGCCCCACTTAGGTCGGCCCGCTCCGACCAGCCCGCAGAACCGCGGCCTAGCCGCTGGGCCCGGTCCAACCGAACCCGCGGGCCGCTGCATCATGGCCTTCCGCCTCCCGTGAGGCCCGCGCGCCTGGGCGACCTCCTCCACCGACCGGCCAGCTGGCCGGTCGCGTCCACGCAGAGACCCGCCATCCCCGGGTCCTGGTCTCCCCGCGGGGTCGCAGCGCGACCCCGGTTGTCCCCTCGTCGGCGCCGTAGTGCTCCCCTGCGCCCCGGTGAGCTTCGCCTCGCCCCGCCGATGGACGCCGCGCCAACCGCCGAAGCCGAGCGCCCCGCCGCCTAGAAGAGAGGCCGTCGCCGCCAAGCGGGACCGCCGCCACCTTGAAGAGCCGCGCCGCCGCCGAAGCCCCTGCCGCCACCGCTGGAGCTCCACGGAAAAAAAAGAGAAACCCACCAAAAACTTCGAATACCCACAAACCTCGACGAGCCGTTGCGGCCTCCTCTGAACTCAGATTCCAAATCCGAGATGAGCGTCAAAAAGAGAAAAATTTATACTATACGACCATGGGATTTGTTCGAAGATTTAACATAAAATAGACATATAAAATTGAATTGAATGGGAGGTTCCGAAATAATAACGCAACAAAAACCTCCAACCTCATTGGGCTTCGCCTGATGGTTCACAGACGGACCGACGATGTTTCTGCGCCTCGCCGGAGCTGCCTCGCCGGAGCTGGAGGAGGAGAGGGAGGGCTGCCGCCTGCTGCTGTCCAGGCGACGAAGAAGGAGAGGGATGGGTTTGGGTTATGTGGTTAAATAGAAAACACTTAACTACCCGCCCGTCGGACCGAACCCGAACTCCCGACGGGGTCGGGATTAAGCCTCCGCTAAGCTAAAAACCATGCTCTGAATGTAACAGCGGTCTCTGAATTTTAATCCAAGACCCCGTTCAAAAGTTATTAAACTTAGCGACCGAGGCCACCAAATTACGAAAATGCCCCTCAGAACATTTTTCACAGACGGCCCGTGCCCGCGAAACATACACCCCTCCTAGGGTAAACGAAATGCTCCCAACTCAACAGTGCCCTCGATTTTCCATTCTGAGCCACCGTTTATGAGATACCTGAGTTTAACCATGAAACGAATAAATAAATTAATTAATTTACACATTTAACATTCTGGAAGTGAGCGAGGGGTCCAAACGCCCCACGCTGACATGTTTTATGTCGTTACTAGGGTAAAAACCCCATTCCGGACACATCTATGTACTCAGATCTCTAATCCAAAGCACAGTTTAGGAGTTATCCCATTTATTTTTTGTTTCTAGTGTGAATGCACTAAAAACTTAATTCCGGCCACACCGGGGCTAGGAATCGCACGTCGTCTGAAGGCGCTGCTCTGGAATAATATCAAGAATATTCCAAAGTCTTTCGCAAATAAAAACTGGGTTCTTACAAAAATAAATAAATATGAGGTTTTTGTGATAGTTATTGTGTTATCCTTTTGTTTAACCCCTTTTAACACGTTTTAATCATTACTGTGATGAATTAATTTTTACCATAGTAAAATATTTGTAATAAAAAAAGAAAATTTTCTACTAATTATTATTAAATGTGGATTCCAAATAGGGAATACAATTTATCTAATTAAATTTCAAAAGGAGGAAGAGAATAATTATAATATTAACTGATAAAATTTGTAAAATCAATTTAATAGAGAAATTGCATATTTATAAATAAATTATTTTATTCTTATTCTGTTCCAAATAGTAAACATTATATGAATTATAAATTGAATGAATAAATATATTATCATCCCATTTAAATAAAATCATCCATAAATAGTGATTAATTCAATATATTTAAATGATATTTTTTTAAATATATCTTTCTTACTTAAAATGATTTTATATTTATTCATAGCCATTTGGAAATTACTGTATAAAGGAATAATCATTTGTATACTTGTATAAAAAAAATTCCATATTTTTAATAATATAAATATATTATGTAAACTATTGAATAAAATAATATATAATAATTTCATTGGTAAAAAACATTTCTATTTATCCAAACATAATTAGACAACTATTTCACATTATCTTATAGCCTTTCTATGGATTCTAGTAAATTAATTTTAATAAAATATTTTAAATTTTATTTAGGGATATCATTCCTTAAGAATTTTAAATTTTATAAAAATTTGTATTTTAATAGAACATTTCAAAATAGTCTCTTTAGAATCAACTCATTTTCTTAAGTAAATTTTACTCTCTTCTAAATACATTTATTTTATAAATTTCATATAACTATTCAAAAATGTTTTTATTTTATTATTTTAATAAATAATTATTCATAAAATTCTGTTTTTACCCACATTATAATCTATGAAACACTTAACTTTTATTAAATATACATATTGTTAAATAATGGGTAGTTTCATCCCACACCTTATAAAAATTATACCCAAATAATTTATTTTCCGTGATGTCAAAAAATTGGTTACTTATTCTTCATTTCACCATTGGATTCCCATTTATATTTTATAAATGTATTGTTTCCCTATAAATATTTTTTTTTTCAGGAGAGTGGTCAAGTTCCAAAACACTTTATATGTTGAATCTAGAATCAATACTTGTTGTTAAAACCAATGAAATATCATGCTCAAGTTACTCAACCATTTAGTTCAATACATTTAAAGGATCTAGTGTTTTCATCAAAAAGAGAGATTCATGGAACATGTCATTAACTAAATGGTGGTTTAGTGTATGTTCCATAATTTTTTTTCAATATCGATATGAATAGTAATATCAATGGGACCGATATATATGGAGCTCAATTTACCCTTATTTACAAATCTCATAACGCACTTCCATTAATATATTTATAGTATTTATGTATCAAAAACATCATACTCTAGATCTCTTAGTCAATTTTCATCATAATGTTTTCATTAACTCTATGATATTTTGATGTTCTACTTATTGGTTCTAACCGTTTCTCATTTCATCAGATACATCATGATCCAATATCTTATTTTCACTACCATTATCTTATAATTTTGGAGTTTTTCAATTCCATCCATTAAGGTATTTAAAGGATCCAGTTGAAAGCTAATGGGAATGAAAATTTGTTAACAAAAGTTTACTAGAGGAATGTTCCTCCTAAAAAACAATTAAAATATAAGTAAAATATCATAATATATACATTAGGTTTTAAATATCCCTATCAAACTGAAAAACATTCTGAGGATGATTTGAAGTGAAAATGTTCAACATAATATTTAATTATTACAAATTAGTTCTCAAGAACTTCATGGTAAACCATATATCTTAATTGGATAATTTTAATAGAGGTCCTCCATAAAACCATGGAAATTTTTTAATGCATGCCTTAGAATTCTGGTCATGTGATAAATGATATCTAATATAAAAGAAATTTTTTGAATTAGTAAGGTTTTTGAATATATCCAAAATGAAATTATATCTATTGAATTATTGGGGCATCTGATAAATAATTACATGGTGATTTTTCTAATTTTCCTATAGGTATAGGTGATTTTTCAAATATCACCTAATATGTTTGACATTTATCACATTCAAGGAATCATAATACAAATTCAATAGTGATACTTTTAATTTTTCCCAATAATAAATTATCTTCCAGATCATTATATATATTTTTTACTTCTAGGATGGGTAGAGAATGATAATACATGTGTTTTATCCAATACTTCATTCAATTATAGTATTGATGGGATACACATTTGGTTCAAGAATCTTGTAATTTCATCGTATCCAGGGTTGATCTCTAAAGAATTCCTTACATTAATTCATAATTCCATGTCATTTTTATGCAGCTATTTAAAATTCACACAGATATATATATATATGGTTTAATATAAATTTATATAAGATATGATTTCACTCATTTCACCCATTATTTTTGTTTAATATACTATGGAAATTCATACGTATTTGATCTTATTACAATACTTATCATGGAAAAGCTTACATGAACCTTTTGAATCAGAACATCATCCATATTGATCTTTTTCCCAAGGAGATAATGTATTAGGTTATCATAATATTTAATAAAGTTGAATAATATCAATAGTGAATATTATACACTTTATATGTTATTATTTACATCAATATTTTATGATAGTTATATATATCACATCATTCAACATTGAGATAATGACATGATATTATCGAGTAAAAAATTACTGCTTCCATCTACAAATCATGGCTCGAGTAATTGTTTTCATGAAAGATCAGTTCTCTATTGGTAGAAACTAATACTATATTTTTTTTCATGAGAACATATCGATATCCCTTATTGTAGGAATCACTATTTATCAAAAATCCTTATCCACTTGTGAGTAGTGTAATCATATATTCACTGGAATACCTTATCATCAACTCCTTGAAATATTTTTCATAATATTATATTTAGAAGAACTTTCCTCGATTCCATGTAAACATGGATAGTTGATTAGATATCCATGTGAAATTTACCAAAAATTAGTTATTGTATCTAAATAATCCAAAAAAAAACTAAAGATCATAGTCTTATTGGTTTGTCTGTTAAATTTATTTATAACCTTATCTATTGAATGATCCACTTATATACCCTAAAATTTAGTTACAAAACCCATTAATGATACTTTATTTATCCATAATTTAAACAAGAAAATTCAGGAGAACAATATATCTTATCATAAGGTTTTCAATACTATAGAAGAAATATACGAATTATATTCCTTTATTGTGGAATATGTATTAGTTTTATCTATAATGAAACAAATTATCAATGTAGTAACTAAATACACTATTCATTAGATAGATGAAGACATTATGTGCATCCGTGAATCCAAATGGAATCACTATAAAATCATAGTGTCCATACATTGAACAGAAGGATGTGTTGGCTAAATTATCCACTATTATCCTTAAATGATGATATTCAGATCAATGATCAAGCTTGTAAAAGTATTTAAACCAGTAAATATGATCAAAAAATTTATATATAAGTGATAAATAATACTTTTTCATGATATTAATCTTTTCAAGTTCCCCATAATCAATTCCAAGATACAATGAACAATCTTAATTCTTAACAAAAAGAACTCGTGCATCCAATTGTTACACACTATTTATTATAAATCCCATATCTATATTCTTTGGGAGTTTATTGTTTAATACCTGAAACATAATTGGGTCCATTATGAAGGTTTTTATTTGAAATTGATATATGAAATTGAATTTGTTTTACTAAAACTCAATATTCATGATTTGAGGTAAGACTATAAAATTATTTAGGAAATATGTCATAATATTCTCAAACAATAATAATATAATTAATGTTTAGTTTCTCCATAACCATTTGAGATAAATACACCTCATGAATACGTTATTAGAACCATATAATGAAATAAATTCCCATTCAATGGTAACATTCATTCCCACACAAATAAATGTTCATAGTTTTATTTGGAATATGAAAAATGATATCCCTTCATGAAAACATTATATGATATATATATATATATAAACAATTCATTCCCAAAAACACATTAAATGTTACTATATAAGGGAAAAATATTTAATGGAAGCACAATGCCAAAAACTTTTATTTGTGTGGCGTTATATACATTATATACAATCATCATACCATTATGTGTTCTCATTAATTAATTTATGTATAACTACTGAGGTAGAAGCACCCTTATAAAATTGCTCCCAAATCTAGTTCTAAAATCATATAAATCACAATATTAGTTCTGATACACACTAATTATAAAAATATCATTCAAACACTTAGAGTAAAAAATAATTCTTTAGTTTAGAGTGTTAGCGAATAAAGAAGAAAACTATCTAAAATTTTAATATTCGTCTCATCAAATGGAAATTGTTTTAGTATATAAAAACCAAATAAATTCATAATATGTCATCATGATTTCCCATATATTATACACACATAATACCATTCAATTATTAGAAAACTTAAAAAAATTCATAACATCGAGAAAGGGAAACATAATAAGAAGTGATATAAATCACCCAGCAATGGAAAGTATAATAATAAATCAAAACATGTGAGGGAGGAAGCATAACAATATATAATAATTAGAAGAATAATAATATTGGGATAATAGAATAATGAGCTGATATCATAAAAAATTGTATTAAACTATGATCATACAATATTAAAATACAATAACAAGAATGTGGTGAGAACATAAACACGATATCGTAATCATACTTAAAGCATCCTTACCTATCTAATATAATATATTTGTATAGGTTAACTACCAACTCACATAGTTGGATATGATATCTACCCACACACCATGATATCTTTTGAGATTAAAATATTACCAAATACATTGAAGTGATATATATTTTCAGCCACACCCACCATATACTGATATTTCTATATAAGTGTGTCATATAGTTTCAATAAATATATAAAAAATCACAAGAAAAGTTAATTATTTTTTGTATTATTTTCATGTGTCTCCAGAAGTAATAATTTATTATATCTCTAATAAAAAGGAAACTATAAATCCATGGGGAATAAATGGGTATCCAAAGAATGTAACTATCATTATAGTTAAATATAACTCAAAAAATCAATTATGAATTTTTTGTTTAGACCGTACAAGGAATGGATATATATTTTATATAAAAATATCCCTAGTAAATCTATGTATTGGGAATTTAGGTGAACCACATTAAATCATTTAATAGAACATAGATAATTGTCAATGTAACGTAATTAGAACAATATCATTGATATTAAATTAGAAGATTAAGAATTAAAAAAATGTTGAAGGGTCATCCCATTGATGAAAAATAATATTTCATAATCGATATAGATAAATTTGGATGATAATATCAATTAAATAATAAATTCAATCAATAATAAAACAAAGATGAAGAAAAATGTTTCCTGGAAAAGGAAAAATTATTTAAAACTGATAATTTCCATTTTTCATTGTCAAAAACATAAATTGAGTATTTTATTAAATAATAAAAACTAGAATTTAATTTTTTTTGAAAACATAAATGTTTAGAGGGGAAATATTTTATAAAATGATAAAGGGAGTGGTAAGATATTTAAACATAAAAAATTGTTAACAATATGATTTTGGTTGAAAATAATCCATAAGTACACGTTTAAAATAATTAATTTTTTTTACAAATTAATGGTATTTGAAAATTTCCTTTCTAAAATTATTTTTATTGAAATCATTTTGCAACGTTTACAAACATTACATTACATGAAAACCATTCGAAAAACTAATCATGAAAATAAATTCAAAGACCAAAAAATTCATTTATTGAACCCCACAACATGAAAAGGATGGTTGAAACATTCATTGATATGTGGTTATAAAATGTATGAAGGTCAATTACATCATTATATAAAATATATTAAATAGATAAAACATGGATAAGGAATAAAAATATCCATCAGAAAATATTAGTGTTATTCTTTTTAAAATATTCCCTTTATGGAAATAATTATTTAGAAAAGGGGTAGATATTAATGAAGATAATTAATATTCCTTTTGTAGAATTATATCTACCATTTTAACATATAATGGTATGAAAAAAGACTTGGATGATCAAAATAAAGAAGAGATTTACTGACAAATAGGGAAAACAAATTCAGTCAGGAAAAAAATTTAGGAATGAGTAAAATATTAATAAAAACATGTAACATCATGTTACCTATTCAGGTAAATTTGATGTCTCTAAGTACATCTGTTTTGGATTATTGAATTGGGATAGTCAGAATAACATTAAATGTTATTTTTGGGGAAAATGCGATGTCGCACGGGCGGCACACGGGTTGTCTAAACCATGCGGCCAAACTATGCGCAGTTGATTATGGAGGCAGTAGCTTCCGTATGAGCAGTGCACCGTTTTTCTAACTGTGTTTCCAAACAATGTGTGAAGGGTAGCCGAGAAAGTATCTAACGCATGGCTAGTGCAAGGTTTTTCAAACCGTGCAAACTAACCGTGTAGACACTTAAATAAGATCCTTAAATTGTGGTTCTCACTCGGTTTTGCCTCTAAGTGCCTTGTTTTTCCTCCTATGCGGCCCAAACATGGGGTTTGTCTTATTCTAATGTCAGAGAGGGTTCTCCCATCATTCCAGAGGTGATCTAAAGGTTCCTCTTGGTGAATCGAAGCCAGATTCTTGAGGTATGTGATCATTCTTCGTCGTTCTTGATCGGTTTCTTAGATCTACTTATATCCACTTCTCATTTTCTCTCGGTTTCTTATATTTATGCCCATTATGGGTAGATATATGTGGGTGGTACAATATATGATGAGATTTGGTCTTGATCTTGCTTAGAGAAGAGATCTAAGCTGAGTTCTTGAAGAAGAATCCTAGTATTTTGAGTGTTCTCGACGGTTGTGGTTTAGGTCAAAACCTTCGAGGTAGGTGGTTACATCCTGACATTCCAAATTTATTATCATTGTATATTCGTCATATTTTTCAATTTTTGATTTAAATTCAATTTCTCAAGTTTGCTTTCAATTAAATTGTAAAAAACTCGATTCCACTGAATCAAGATATTTGAAATTGTTTTGGCATGGAAATTTGGAAAAACCCAAAATTCCATTGAATTGGGTGTGTTTATAAAAATTGGTCGATTTAAATTGTTGAATTTAAATTTTGTATTTGATGGAAATGATTTCAGTTAAACTTTTGAATTTAATTGTGGGAATAAATTGAGTAATGATTGAATTGGTTTTGAATGGATTTCAAACTGGTGAAAATGGATTAAAATGATTTGATAGAAACCCATTGGTTATATCTTGTCAAAAAGTCATGTTCTGAATAAAACCTATTTTGGTTTTAAATGAAATGAAATAGGAACTTTTGAACTAGAAGAATGGAATTGATGGTATTTTAAGATTTCTTAAAATAGTTCTTCTATCATGTAAGAGTTCATGCAAGCCTTAGGTAGTCAGTGAGTTATTTGGATACACTCCATGCTACGCCAACATTCTAAAACATACTTGTGGAGGGTCACATCCCTGATGGGTTGGGGATGAGTCTGCTTTGGCCAGTGCCATAGGGATGTGTGTATACACATTTTTCTATGTTTACATAGAGAGTTCGGAATACTATAACTGGTTAATAATATCATACATTTTGGCAGATGACCATGTTTTTTGCTGGATTATTTATATTTGAGATATAAATGTATTCCAATGCTTTTCAACTACCTTACTTGCCTGCTGAATATATATAAACTGTTTTATATAAATATTTTTCTTAATCAATTGTTTTATAAATCTTCCATCATTGTAGATATTTTGCTTAAATTAATTTTTCCATCATGTGAAACTGTATAGCATGTTTGGTTAAAATATGCTTTTGAATTTCCAAACCTTTTTATTTGAAAAATTGAACGCTTTTCATTGGATAATCTACATTTGGCATTTTTTACAGAATCTTTGGTGGTATCCTACTGGGAATAGGCTCACACCCTACTTTTTTCTTTCAGGTGTTTGTCGACTTTCTTCTTCCAAGATCGAGCAAAGGGACGGGACCTCCTGGAGGTGGATCCAGCTATTGATCATTGGTCTTGGTGAGTGGTGTCCTTAGGGGACATGGGGGTGTTTTTTCCCATTTTTAGTACACAGGTTGTAGTACTTTGGATTTTTATGCCTCTTTGTATTTTGGTACATTACTCCCAGTGGAGTTCCTTTTTGTTTTGCACACTATCTTGTTTCTTTTGCTTCATCATTCTTGTGGGAAAATCGTTCCCACTTGCATGATGTCTGATTCCCGGTGCTAGTCGCCAACCCGTGGGGATCAGGAACATCGTTCGGGCTATGTCAAGGCCATCTCTGTTATAGTATTACCAGGGTACCTCATTTGGTTCATTACAAAGTGGTATTAGAGGGAAGGTTAAGCATCTTTCCATGATGAAATTGTAAATTTGAGTATTCTTGTTGGGACATAGGAGGTAGTTGTGATTGAGTGCCTGGCCATCTATCACCACAATGAACCTTAAGTCACTAAGGTTGGATAGGGAAATACGACTTGTGAATTAGTTCTAGTATTTTCCCTGTTTTTATTTGGATAGAGTGGAATCCAAATCTTGTTATCCCTTATTTTTAGAATATTTTTCCTTGTTACTCGGTTTGGGAGTTAATCTCTGTCTTTTTATGTTGTGTAACATCATGCCTCCGAGAAGATGTGGAAATAAAGTCCAAAAAGAGGCTTCTACTAAATCTCACAAAGCGAGTCCTATTGTGGATCTGAGTCCAGTTGAGGTGATTGTTCGTACTGTCCATGCTCTGGGACAGGCACCATCTCTAGTTCATGTTCAGGCTCCAGCTATAGATCCTCATAGTGATATTCTCTAATGTCATTCTCAAGAGTTCTTATGACAGAAGCCACCAGTTTTTATAGGCTCCACTGACCCTCAACACGATGCAGAATGGTTGAGTAAGATTGAACGTCTATTTTGGTTCTTGGAGACACCTGATGTGGTTAAGGTGAAGTGTTCCACCTTCGTACCGGATGGACCAAGTAGGAGATGGTGGGACAGAATGTTGATGGCTGGGAAATATTAGGGTTTAGAGTGGAAAGTCATTACAGTTCTTTTCACTAACTAGTTCTATCCAAAATCAATGGTGTTGGCCAAGGATCTTGAGTTTTTCGAGCATGCGAAGGCCAAAAATACCGTGACTGAGTACTCAAATCGCTTTTTTGATCTGGTACAGTTTTCTCCTTAGATTGTATCTAATGAGAGGATGAAGGCTCGACTATTCGAGTTATGTCATCGATCAGACATCTTTTATCAGGTTTTCATACTAAAGCTACCCACTTATGCTCTGTGCTGGATAGGGCAATGGCCGTTGAGATGGACATGGTAGGAAAGTCAAGGTTGAAGGAGATTCTTTTCCCTCCTAGTGGTAGTGTGGGTTCCTTTAAAGGAAAATGAAAGAATGATTTTTCTCATGGTAGTTCTCAATAGTAGAGTCATTACAGACCTCTGGTAGCACCAGGAGGGGCTTCTTTGACTTTCTATTAGTGTGGAAAGCGAAGACATTCTAAGAGGGTTTACACTGAGGTACCCAAGAATTGTAGCTACTTCTGATGTTTAGGGAACTTATAAATATTATTCCATCACTTCTCTACTCCACGTGATGGAACAGGTTCATCAGCACCTCCAGAAACTGCATGGAAATCAAATACATCACGTACAAAAGGATTCCGGCCATAGGAATCCGGAACGAAGCTTCTTCACACAGTGGAAGTGTCTTCAAATGTAGCTGATACAGGTCCTGGAACTGTGAGAGGTACAATTACGATATCTTCACCTTTAGTGACAACACTTTTTGATATTGTTTATTCTCACTCTTTTATTTCAACCCATCTTGTTAATCTTCTTAATCTACCTATGGAACTTTTACCTTGTTCGATGGATATTACTACACCCCTTGGTACAATGAGAGAGAAGGGTTTCTGTAGTCTTGCTTGTGTATTCACTCTATCAGAGGTTAATTGTGCTTGGTGTTTGTTGGTTCTCGACATGAAATCATTTGATGTTATATTTGGGATGGATTATCTCATTGCCAATAAATCCCGGATCGATTGTTTTCATCGACGGTTCTACCTTACTACACCTAGTGGTGTGCCTCTTTTTTTTCAAGGAGAATGGGACCCAAGGTCAAGCAGAGACAAACCCTCTAATCTAGTGTTGTGGAAAGTTATATATGTGTTTTTTTTTTATCTTGAGAGATATTCAATGTGTGTTGATATTCCTCCAGTCGTCTCTAAGTTTCCCGACGTGTTTGTTTCAGACTTATATGAATTTCCACCTGTAAGGGAGGTTGATTTCTCTACTGACTTAATGCCTAGTACTCAACTAGTTTATATTCCATCTTAACGAATGGCTCAAACTGAAATGAAAGAACTGAAGTCTTAGTTAAGAAGATCTTCTTGAGAAAGGTTTTATATGCACGAGTGTATCACCTTGGGAAACACCTATTCTCATCTCCAAGAAGGTAGATGGTTCTCTTAGCTTATGTGTTGATTATCGAATTCTCAATTGAGTTACGATAAAGAACAAATATCTGTTACCACGAATTGATGATTTGTTTGATCAATCAAAAGGGGAAAAGTGGAATTCAAAAATTGATCTTCGATCTGGTTACCATTAGTTGAGGATAATAGAATCTGACATTCATAAGACCGCTTTTCGGAGTAGATATGGCCATTATGAGTACCTTGTTATGCCCTTCGGCCTAACAAATGCTTGTGAAATTTTTATGGCATTGATGAACAAGGTTTTTTGTGAGTATCTAGACACATTCATGGCAGTCTTTCTGGATGACATTCTTGCCTACTTCATGTCTGAGGATGATCATGTGCATCATCTGAGAACAGTTCTGAGTCTTTTAAGGAATCACCGACATTATGACCAGATTTCAAAGTGTGATTGATGGATTCGAGAAGTGAAATTATTTGAAAATTTCATTTTAGGACAAGGAATATCAGTTGATCCTGAGAAGGTGAAGGCTGTTATGACTTGGGAACAACCACAAAATGTTTTCGAAATTCAGAGCTTCTTGGGCGTAGCAGGATATTATCACCGGTTTGTTAAATACTTATCAATGTTAGCTTCTCCAATGATTGATCTGTCTCAAAAAATACTAATTTTTTCCTGGAAGGATAAATTTCAGAGTTCTTTTTTTGAGCTAATGAATCTTTTGACTACTGCGCCAATGTTATCTCTTCCTGAGGATGGGATATGTTATGTGTTCTTCTGTGATGCATCAGGTTGAGGTTTGGGATGTGTCCTTATACAAGGCAATAATGCTGTTGCCTATGGATCTCGTCAGCTTAAGCCTCCTTATAATAACTATCCTACCCATGACCTTGAAGTTGCAACTGTAATGCATGCACTTAATTGTTGGAGACATTACCTTTATGGTGAAAGGTTTACTGTGTATTCAGACAACAAGAGCTTGAGTTATATCTTCTCTCAAAAAGATTTGAATCTCCGCCAAAGGCTTTGGGTGGAGTACCGGAAATCGTAATACATTGACATTTCCTATACCCCGGGAAAATGGTATATAGTTACAAATGTATTAAGCCGAAAAATTCCATCATAGACTGTGAAAGAATCTTCAGAAGAGTGGAGTTTGATGGATCTTTTTTGCTCAGTTTCATATTGCAGTACAGTGGAAGGGGAATGATGTTTCTTTAGCTTTGTTCAATTGAATTCTTCTCTCTATGAGTTAATTCTTCTAGAACAACAACTAGATGTTGAATTTTATGGCTCTAGGGACTCTCTTTATGGTGGGGAGACCGACACCCAGTGGTCGTTCTCCAAAGAGGGTTTTCTATGTTATCAAAACTGTTATGTTGTTCCATTAGCATCAAGAAAGGATGTGATGGGGGTTTCCATAACTCTAAGTGGGTTGTAAAACCAATAACCACAAATATGTTCTATGACATGCAGTGACAGTTCTGGTAGCCAGGTATGAGATGAGACATTTCTTAGTACGTATCACGTTGGTATACATTCCATCAGTTGAAATCTAAGCACCAAGAAACCTTCAGCTTTGTTTCAACCACTTCCAGTTCCTGCATGTAAGTGGGATGAAATATATATGGAATTTTTAGTTGGGATACCTCAAACCCAGAGGAAAAAGAACATGATATGGGTTGTGATCGATTGTCAGACCATGTCGGCTCACATTATACCTATTTGAGATACAACCAAAGTTGAGGAGTTCTGAAATATCTATGTGAATGAAATTGTTCATTTTCAGGGAGACCCGTCTTCTATAGTCTCTGATAAGAATCCTTGGATTACTTATCATTTTTTTAGAGGCCTTCAGGAGGCACTGGGATCTAAGGTTTGTTTGAGTACATCCTACCATCCAAAGTCAGATGGCCAGACAGAGAGAACAATTCAGATCCTTGAGGATATGTTCAGCGCATGTGTTCTGGACTTTGGTGGGTCTTGGGATGATCCTCTGGGTCTAGTTGAGTTTTCTTACAACAACATGTTATCAATCTTCGATAAAAATGTCCCCATTTGAGGAATTCTATGGCTGTCCTTGTAAATCTCCTTTATGTTGGTCAGAGATTGGTGAAAGTTCTTGGGTTGGACTGAGTATGATCCAAGAGACGACAGCTGAGATCCAGTTGATTCGTCAGATAATGTTGAAAACATAGAGTCGGAACAAGTATTATATTGATCGTCGCCATAAAAATTTATAGTTCTCAGTTGGTGACCAGGTGTTCTTGAAAGTTTCACCCCGTTTAGGTCATCGACGACTTGGGAGGTAAAGGAAGATTGCTCCTCGTTTTGTGGGACCTTTGGAGGATGATGGTTTTGTTGGAAAACTTTCTTACCCTCTACCTCTACCACAATAGATGACGTAGATACATAAGGTGTTCCATGTATCGTAGCTACAAATGTGTCTCTCTGATCCATCTCATTTTGTGAGCTGAAGTGATCTTGAGATTGAACCAGATTTATCTGTTACTAAACAACCAATAAGGGATGTTGATTCTGAGACCAAGGTACTTCATGGTAGAACGATACCTCTGGTCCGTGTACTTCAACATCATGGTTCTAATTATCATGATATGTGGGAAAGTGAGGCACTAATTAGAGACCAGTGTCCTCATCTTTTTGACGTGGAGGTTTCTTCATAGGATTTTTGGGGACAGAATGATCTTATAGTGGAGAGGTTGTAACATCACACTATGTTATTAGATACTTTTGATGTTTCTAAGTCCCTCTGTTTTGGAGTAGTGAATTGGGAGGGTTGGGAGAACATTAAATTTTGTTTTGGGGCAAAGGGGAAGTCGCACGGGCAGTGCATAGGTTGTCTAAACGGTGAGGCCAAACCGTGCGTAGTTGGTCTTGGAGGTAGTAGCTTCCGCATGGGCAGTGCACGGTTTGTCTAACCGTGGGGCCAAACCATTCATGAAGGGTGGCCGAGGTAGTAGCTAAAACACGACTAGAACATGGTTTGTCAAATAGTGCGAACAAACCGTGCATCCACATAAATGAGATCCTTGAATTGTGGATCTCACTCGGGTTTTCCTGTATGCTCCTTGTTTTTCTTCCTAAGAGGCCCTAACTCGGTATTTGTCTTCTTCTACAGTCAGAAGATGTTATCCCATCATTCCAGAGGTGATCCAAAGGCTCCTCCTAGTGAATCGATGCCGTATTCTTGAGGTATGTGATAGTTCTCCATAGTTATTGATTGGTTTGTTAGATATACTCATATCCACTTCTCCTCTTCTCTCATCTTCTTAGATCTACACCTATTATGGGTAGATCGAAGTGTGTCGTACCATATATGATGAGATTTGGTCATGATATTGCTCAGAGAAGATATCTAAGGAAGGTTCTTGAAGATGAAACCCGTCTTTCTTGAGCGTTCTCGACCGTTGTGGTTTTGGTCAAAACCTTCGAGGTAGGTGGTTCTGTCCCGACTTTCCAAATTGATTATCATTTTATTTTCTTTATTTATTTTAATTTTTGATTTAAATTCAATTTCTCAACTTTTCATTCAATTAAATTGATAATAACTTGATTCCACTGAATCGAGATATTTGAAATTGTTTTGCATGGAAATTTGGAAAAACCCAATTCCATTGAATTCGGTGTGTTTATGGAAATTGCTTGATTTAAATTGTTGAATTTAAATTGTGGATTTGATGGAAATGATTTAAATTAAAATTTTAAATTTAATGGTGGGAATAAATTTCTTAATGATGGAATTGTTTTTGAATGTATTTCAAACTAGGGAAAATGGCATAATATGATTTGATAGAAACCCATTGTTTTTATCTTGTGAAAAAGGCATGTTTTGAATAAAACCTGTTTTGGTTTTAAATGGAATGAAATTGGAACTTTTGAAATGGATGAAAGGGATTGATCATATTTTAATCATTCTTAAAATAGTTTCCCATCATGTAAGAGTGCATTCAAGCCTTAGGTAGTCAGTGAGTTATTTGGATACACTCTATGTTATGACAACGTTCTAAAACATACTTGTGGAAAGTCACATCCCCGAAGGGTTGGGGATGAGTCAATGTCGTCTAGTGTCAAAGGGATGTGTGTATACACATTTTTCTGAGTTCACAGAGAGAGTGTGGATTCCTATAACTAGTTAATACTATCTTACCTTTTTTCAGATGACCATGTCGCTCGGTTGATTATTTATATTTGAGATATAAATGTATTCTAATACTTTTGAACTGCCTTACATGAATACTGAATTTATATAAACTGTTTTATATAAATGTTTGGCTTAAGCCATTATTTTAAAAATATTCCGTCATTGTAGAGATTTTTCTTGAATTAAAATTTCCATCATTTGAAAATGTATAACATGTTTTGATAAAATACGCTTTTGAATTGCCAAACCATTTTATTTGAAAAATGAATATTTTTCATTAGATAATCAATATTTGGAATCTGTTACAGAATATTTGGTGGTATCCTTCTGGGCTTATGTATATACCTGAATCTTGACGTACATAGACAATACATTACTTTTGCATAATACTTAATACATAACAAAAACAGACACACAATGATTTCAATAGTTTAGTGTCTTTGGAAACTCGGAATATAACCATCTAATCATGTTGAAAGATCTTCAACATCTCCCATAACGATCTTCCACTTTTTGTTTCTTACCTAAAACCTTTATTTATTTCCTGGGCAAAATAAAACATAAAAAGGGTGAGCTCAAATGCTCAGTAAGGGCGAACATAGAGAACATAAAACAATCCATAATCATTTGAAAACAAAAACAACCTTGAGCAAAGACATAAATCGTGGAAGTACATAAGGCATATATCATAATGGAACATAAATCATGATAAAATATTATGGGAATAAATCATGTAATTGTGGAAACCATTCAGTACATGTTATGATTTCCATAGTAACCAAGGAATTGCTGCCAAGACCATCTTTGTGGACAAAGTCCCTTTCTGAATCGAGTTCACTCCTCATTTCAATCCTGTATTACTGAACCAGTTTAACTTTCCATTCCAGCCATGTCTATCTCATGAGATATAAATCTTTACCCAATGCATTTGAGGGAGATATAGGTCCCACCCATCTCATAATGAAATCATTCTTACTATGCCACAAAATAAACATACATCATTCATAATAACCCAATGAATAAAAATGGGTTTTATAAAAATCATCCCATCATCACATAATCCATATAAAAGTAATGGATATCATTTCATAATAATAAAAGTGAACCCATGTAAATGATAGAGACATTATACTTGAAACGTACACATATGAAATAATGTCATCTTAGATGAAAATATGGTTTTGATAAAACACTTGAAATGAATTCTTGAGGAAAATATCCTTTATTCTTCAAAATAAATTTTTTTTCACAAAACGTCATGAAATTTTGAAAGAAATATGTTTTTTTGGAAATAGTCTTGAAATCTTTTGGAGGAAGCTTCATGAAAATAAGGCTTTATAAAACCGTAAAAATCCGTTCGTGCTGTATAAGTTAAAAAAACATTCTTCTTGTAATTTTTCCGGAAAAGTCAAAAACTACCTTGTAAAAGAATGTTTCCATACATACCATGTAGTAAAAGTCAAAAATGGGTAAAAAGGACATTAAACATACATGAAACCATTTTTAGGAAACATGGACATGGATGAGAACAATAACCCCAAAAAATACTTATGAATAAAAAATCTAGGATAAGAACAATTATTCATATGATTAATTAGATCATGATTACTTAATTTCAGAATATAAAACATGATTAATATATAACATATATTCAAAATATACATATATATAATAGATTGATAAATGGAAAGAAATACACCGTTCATGGAGATGGTAGGCCGTATGTACGCATGGACTTTGTTTTCGTTTCCTTATTGAATAAAATGGAATTAAGTGGATGATATATATATATATATATGTATACATAAATCCAGTAGCTTATTTATGTCATATATTTCATTATTATTCATTATATATACTTTATATTCATTCTTGAATGGTTAATCATGGAAAATGAATCTCATCACATTCTTGGAGACAGTAGTCTGTACGTACGCACGAGTGATGATATCATTTCCATGATTGTGGAATTGTATTGAAGTGTATGTATAATATTAAAGAATCAATATCACTTTAAAATAACCATATATAGTTATTTATTTACACCATTATACCCATCCATGTAAGGTGGTGGCGTAAAATAGATTACACCACGGCGTGGAGACGGTATTCCGTACGTACGCACGCGTGGTGATTTCGTTTTCCGTAGGATGGATAGATGGTGAAATAGGGTTGTTTCATACTTATAATAACATATCAGTATATGAGTGATACTGATGTTATTACTTCATAATGAAACAACCTAATAAGAAGAAGTGGAAGAAGAAATAAAGATGAAAGAATCGGTAACGGACATTACCTCTTCTTTGAAGCGCCTCTTTGAGACCTCCTCTTAGGGAACTAAAATTGGTCTTTGAAGAAGCCCAGAAATTATAGGATGTTTCTATTGAAGTAGAGAGGAGAATTTGACAGGGTTTGGCCGAGCATGAAGGCTCAATGTGGTGTGAGGAAGAGAGGGAGGAGGTGCCCTTTTATAAGGGAGGAGAGGGGAACCATTGGAAAAACTAAAAATATGATTTTATTATAAAGTCATATTCGGTTTTTAATAGACCCAAATTGATTTATTTATAAGATAATGTGGGGATGGGTCGAAATCCTTTTATCCAGTTGAATTTGGACAAGTTTAGGATTCTATTTTAACCTTAAGTTAAATAATTTTACTTTTACCATGTCTTCTTGTTTTCTTACACTATAAGGTTAATAAACTTACTATAAAAAGCCAAAATAACACCAAGTTGTTTATTATTAATATATATAACCTTATCTAAGTCATTTGGCCGAACCTTAGATTTTTAGGAAAAAAATAACAATTAATAATATAATATTTGTTTTAAAAACTATTTTTTGTCAATTTTGACACTATTTGGTAATTGATTTTTGTGAAAATCATAACAGAATTATTAGTTAGAAAAACGTTAATTAAATCAATACTAACATGTCATATTAACCTATAAAATTTGTGGAATTCATAAAAAATCCTCATATTAAATTTATTTGGGTATTTATAACATCAATTATGTCAAGATTTAATTAATAAGATAATTACTGCATCATCATTGTGTCATAAATAAATTAAATTATTTAATGTCTAAATATTATAAATAAAATACCATTATGTAGGAAATATTTTTATCTTTATAATGAATATTTATTGTCGAATTTATCTTATGTATAACCCTATATTAAAAATGATTTACGTATAAAACATTGATTTTAACTATTTTAACCCTTCTTTAAATAAAATAATAATAAATGTCCTAATCTAATTCAAGTGGACCTAAATGGTCATATTTTATTTCTAAGGTTGTTTTTGGTCGAATTACACTTATCCAATAGAATTAGGACATGTGTTAGGGTAATAATAATATCATTTTTACCCTTAATTACCCTATTTACTTTTAACTGTGGTAAAAAAGTAAAAGTTACTATTCACCAATAATTATTTTCATCTCATTGAACCAAATTATAGTCCTTGATATTAACCGTGTCTCTTGGAATTTTGAAATTCCACTCACAAAATCAGTAAAATTATGTTTTATGAAAAATTCAATTTTTTCACTACCACTTAGTAGTTCCACTATTCATCAAAAAATTAAAGTTTCCAGAAAAATACCAAAAATTAGGCCTAAGATATATGTGATATTATAAATTCAAAAATGATGTCTATTTTACCAAATTAAAAACATATCAGTTGCATTAATTAATTTAAAAATTGATTCTCGTCGTCAAAACAAATCACATGTTTTTAAGAAATAATAACTATCAAAAGATTCATACTTGTTTATATCCAATTTCAAAGTGAAATAAATTCCAAGGCCCAAAATTGGATTAAATTGTAAAAATATATTATTATTACACTTTAAAACCAATTAAAAAGATAATCTAACCATATAAATTATTGCGATGAGAAAATTTGTTTTTAATTAAAATATAGAGTGTTTTTACTATTCATTAAAATATGAAAGTTATCAGAATAATATGAAAAAATTATCCAAAGTAAATTTTTATACCCTGATTCCAAAGAAGAATTTTATTTTGTCAAATTGAACTTATAGACATGTCAAAAACAAGATTTAAGGTGGGTGCGCCATCAAAAGGCGGAAAAACTACATTTTTTAAAAAATACTTATTTTACTCGAAAAATTGATTTTGTTCTCATACCATGTTCTAGAAAATGTGTAAGATGAGTAATAATGTTATAAAATTCAAAATGAAGTTGATACTATTCATAACGGCTAGTTCATAATAATATTATAACCATATATCGTTGTTTAGTGAAACCTAGTATTGCGTACAACACACACTATTGTGAAAAGTCGTGATTGTGTGTAATGAAAGCCAAGTCAGGGTTGCGTGTTGTGCAAGACTCCTCCATTTTTTCGTATAATAGAATACAAACATATTTCATTTATACATTGAATATATTTATTTATTTATATACACTCAATGTTTCGTAGAATAACTACTATCAAAATTGTGTGTAACATGATCCAATAATAGTGTTGTTTATACTGCAAGCTCATACGGTGTTGTGTGTAGGGAAAGGTGATCTTTTTTTAGCATTAAACAAAAGACATCAATGATATTAAAAGAATATTTTTCATAAAATCTCGGGGTGTTACATTCTACCCCCCTTAAAATGAATTTCACCCTCGAAATTTGTCGGGGTTATAAATGGTTTACTACTCGAAAGTTTGTTTAATAGAAACCCACATCGTAAAAAGGAATTCCAAAACATGGCTTTAAAAACTAATGTATGAAATGTAATGGTTAACCAAATTAACTCAGCACTGGGTTTCCATGTAGGAGAACATAGGTGAAAATATGGATATGGAAGAAAAATCTAACGATAAAGTTCTGATGGAGAGTGGTAGAGAACATGGCTATGAAAAAGCCTTCAATCACAAAGCCATAGATTTGTGATGATCTAAGGTACCATCTGATTCATCGGATATAAGGGCACTAGGACAACATTTTTGGTTTTCAAGACCATTTCCCTAAAGTTGATGAATTAAAAAAAATACTTACATGATTTTGGTACAATCTCACTTTTGTTCATGAATTGAACAATTTCCACTTCATACCTTAGTGAAATGAAGTTGAATTTGTTATTCATGATGTGTTAGCAGATCATGTGATAGAATGATGGGTCATTCCATCTATTTCAAACAAAAGGTTAGAAAACGTTATAAGTCCATCTTATTGTTAGATTAATCGTATATGGTTCCAAAATTGATATTATACTTCATATATCATACCGCATAATAAAATAAAACTAGTTTCTACTAACCAGAGACTTCATGTAGGCTAGTGGTAGGTGATAAAGGCCATCCGCACTTCGGTTGTGGGTTTGATTCCTACATCCTTGATTGATGCGATGGGTTGTCTCCCATCCTACAGGTTTTCCTTTTTCTAAAACTACATTACTATAACATCTCATCAATAATATCGAAAAAAAATTTATCCTTAAACAATACTAACTTATGTACAACATAATCCATTCCAATCTTTAGGCTTATCCATAATACTGTAGTCCACTATCATAATATAGTGAAAATGATTACCAGAGACTTCATATAACAAGCATGTTAATACCATCGTTGATCCCCATATAATAAAAGATATGTCTTGTTGGTCACATTCCAAACATTCGAAGGCCTTAATCATGTATTCTATTGAAAAATGAATACCCATTGAACCTTAGTGAAAACATGAACACAGTTAAAAGTTAACACTTTCCACATACCAAAATCCTCAAAATTCTATATACTCAAACCATGATATCACTTAGTCCTTATATCAATCATGAGCTCATTAATACAATCAAACATCTCATTATCTTCTTATTCCTTCATTATGTGAATATCATCTACTTTCCAAAAATATATGAATAATCTTCCATGGTTACCGGTACCATTCAACATATACTTTCAAATACTTTAGGAAAAACAATAGTGTAACAATCCTTAGATGATTCTTTATTCCATAGTACCATTAACTATACAACATAACTCTCGATAAACATACAATCATTCCACTACCTTCTAAAAAATTGACTGAGCTTCAACACTTCTTTCAGCTCATATATCATTTTTAGTCTCCTCATCATCATCCACATAAATACTACCCATATGACCATGCTGATTCTCTTCATGAGATTTTCCCTTTGGGCATTGGTTTGCATAATGCCCGTACATTCCACATTTAAAACAAATAATCATTGTTGATGTCGTAGAAATACCATTATCTTTGTCCATGGTGTTAAATGAACCTTTTCCTTTGCACTTAGTGGATTTGTGTCCTTCTTTTCCACACCCAAAGCATCTTCTAGTTCATTTGAAACAATCTCCCTAATTCCTCTTCCCACATGATTTACATGAGGGAAATTGAACTTTCTTTCCTCTATGATCACCATGAAACTCCAACTTTCTATTCTTATCTGAGTCAGGAAACTTACCAAAGTTTATATTATTGATCATATTATGAGATTGCTGATTAGGCATAATAATAATGTTTGGACTTCCAAATCCCGTTTCATTTGGTTTCTCATGAAGAATATCATTCCATTTTCTGTCATATCCTTCATTATCGGGAATCTTCCTGTTTCAGCCATTTTCTAAAACCCAAAAAGAATAGTGTGAGAGGAAAAAATCATGCTAGGGAAAACAACATAGTAAATGGGGAGTTCCCTCAATATCTAACATCTGAGATTAAATTCTAATATTGTTACCGTAGTTCTATGACTATATCCTATACGTATACATATCCTTAGGGAAATCCCTAGACATAACTTAGAAATATATCTAGGGATCTCAGTAAGATTTTCGCATCCTAGTTTCCAAAGGTTGACTAAACCTTTCCTCTGATACCAACTGTAGAGACCCGAAGCTTGACGTACATGGACAATACATTACTTTTGCGTAATACTTAATACATAACAAAAATAGACACACAAGGATCGTAATAGTTTAGTGTCTTTGGATACTCGGAATATAAACATCTAATCATGTTGAAAGATCTTCAACATCTCCCATAACAATCTTCCCCTTTTTGTTTCCTTACCTAAAACCTTTATTTATTTCCTGGGGAAAATAAAAGATAAAAAGGGTGAGCTCAAATGCTCAGTAAGGGCGAACATAGAGAACATAAAACAACCCATAAACATTTGAAAACAAAAACAACATTGAGCAAAGACATAAATCGTGGAAGTACATTAGGAATATATCAGAATGGAACATAAATCATGATAAAATATAATGGGAATAAAACATGTAATTGTGGAAACCATTCAGCACATGTTATGATTTCAATAGTAGCCAAGGCATTGCTGCCAAGACCATCTTAGTGGAGAAAGTCCCTTTCTGAATCGAGTTCACTCCTCGTTTCAGTCCTGTATTACTGAACCGGTTTAACTTGCCATTCCAGCCATGTCTATCTGATGATATACAAATCGTTACCAGATGAATTGGAGGGAGATATAGGTCCCACCCATCTCATAATGAAATCATTCTTACTAGTGCCACAAAATAAACATACATCATTCATAATAACCCAACGAATAAAAATGGATTTTATAAACATCATCCCATCATCACATAATCCATATAAAAGTAATGGATATCATTTCATAATAATAAAAGTGAAACCATGTAAATCATAGAGACATTATACTTGAAACGTACACATATGGAATAATGTCATCATAGATGGAAAAATGGTTTTGATAAAACACTTGAAATGAATTCTTGAGGAAAATATCCTTTCTTCTTCAAAATCAATTTATTTTCACAAAACATCATGAAATTTTGAAAGAAAGTAATTTTTTGGAAATAGTCATGAAATCTTTTAGAGGAAGCTTCATGAAAATAAGACTTTATAAAACTGTAAAAATCTGTTCGTGCCGTATAAGTTAAAAAAACATTCTTCTCGGACTTTTGCCGGAAAAGTCAAAAAGTACCTCGTAAAAGAAATAATCCATACATACCATGTAGTAAATGAAAAAAATGGGTAAAAAGGACATTAAACATACATGAAACCATTTTTAGGAAACATGGACATGGATTAGAACAATAACCCTAGTAAATCCTTACGAATAAACAATCTCGGATAAGAACGAAATTGGAAAAGTTATCCCTTACCATATGTTCGATATGCTTCGTACCTATCTGAAACTCCTGTATAATGATTTAAATAATGTCATTGACTTATTACAGAATCATATTCATTGTTATGATATCATATATGGTTCACTTATGACATTATATTACCCGTTCTTTTGTAAATTCCATGTTAAAGAGCATTTTTGGTAAAATCGTTTCATTTGTCGTCCGTGTTTTGAATTGTAATTATTCATATGATTAATTAGATCATGATTACTTAATTCCAGAATATAAAACATGATTTATATATAATATATATTCATAATATACATATATATAATATATTGATAACTGGAAAGAAATACACCATTCATAGAGACGGTAGGCCGTACGTACGCATGAACTTTGTTTTCGTTTCCTTATTGAATTGAATGGAATTAAGTAGATGATATATATATATGTATACATAAATCCAATATCTTTTTATGTCATATATTTCATTATTATTCATTATATATACTTTATAATCATTCTTGAATGGTTAATCATGGAAAATGAATCTCATCGCATTCGTGGAGACAGTAGTCCGTACGTACGCACGAGTGATGATATCATTTCCGTAATCGTAGAATTGTATTGAAGTGTATGTATAATATTAAAGAATATATATAACTTTACAATAACCATATATAGTTATTTATTTACACCATTATACCAATCCAAGTAAGGTGGTGGCGGAAAATAGATTACACCACGGCGTGGAGACGGTATTTCGTACGTACGCACATGCGGTGATTTCGTTTTCCGTAGGATGGATAGATGGTGAAATAGGGTTGTTTCATACTTATAATAAAATATCAGTATATGAGTGATACTGATGTTATTACTTCATAATGAAACAACCTAAGAAGAAGAAGTGGAAGAAGAAATAAAGATGAAAGAATCGGTAACGGAAATTACCGCTTCTTTGAAGCGCCTCTTTGAGACCTCCTCTTAGGGCACTAAAATTGATCTTTGAAGAATAACAGAACCTATAATATGTTTGTATGGAAGTGGAGAAGAGAATTTCACAGGGGTTGGCCGATCATGAAGTCTCAAAGTGGTGTGAGGAAGAGAGGGAGGAGGTGCCCTTTTATAAGGGAGGAGAGGGGCACCTTTGGAAAAACAAAAAATATTATTTTATTATAAAGTCATATTCGGTTTTTAATAGCACTAAATTGATTTATTTCTAAGCTAATGTGGGGATGGGTCGAAATAATCTCATAAAATAGAATTTAGACATGTTTAGGTTTCTATTTTAACCTTATCATTTAGATTTAACCTTAAGTTAAATAATTTTACTTTTACTGTGTCTTCTTGTTTTCTTACACTATGAGGTTAATAAGCATACTATAAAAAGTCAAACGAACCCCAAGTTGTTTATTATTAATATATATAACATTATCTAAGTCATTTGGCCGAACCTTATATTTTTATGAATAAAATAAAAATTAATAATATAATATTTGTTTTAAAAACAATTTTATGTCAATTTTGAAACTATTTGGAAATTTATTTTTGTGAAAATCATAACAGAATTATTAGTTCAAAAAACGTTAATTAAATCAATACTAACATGTCATATTAACCTATAAAATTATTGTAATTGATAAAAAATCCTCAAATTAAATTTATTTGGTCATTTATAACATCAATTATGTCAATATTTCATTAATAAGATAATTACTGCATTATCTTTGTGTCATAAATAAATTAAATTATTTAATGTCCTAAAATTATAAATAAAATACCATTATGTAGGAAATATTTTTATATTTCTAATGAAAATTAATTGTTGAATTTATCTTATGTATAACTCTATATTAAATGTGATTTACGTATAAAACGTTGATTTTAACTATTTTAACCATTCTTTAAATAAATTAATAATAAATGTCCTAATCTAATCCATGTGAACCTAAATGGTCATATTTTATTTCTAAGGTTGTTTTTTGTTGAATTACACATATCCAATAAAATTAGGATATGTGTTAGGGTAATAATAATATCATTTTTACCCTTAATTACCATATTTACTTTTAACTGTGGTAAAAAGTAAAAAGTTACTATTCACCAAAAATTATTTTCATCTCATTGAACCACATTTTAGTCCTTGATATTAACCGTGTCTCTTGGATTTTCGAAATTCCCCTCACAAAAGCGGTAAAATTATGTTTTATGAAAAATTCAGTTTTTTAACTACCACTTAGTGGTTTCACCATTCATCAAAAAAATGAATGTTTCCTGAAAAATACCAAAAATAAGGCCTAATCTATATTTGATATTATGAATTCAAAAATGATGTCTGTTTTACCAAATTCAAAACATATCAGTTGCATTAATTAATTTAAAAATTAATTCCCGTCGTCAAAACAAATCGCGTGTTTTTAAGAAACAATAACTATCAAAAGATTGATACTTGTTTATATCCAATTTCAAAGTGAAATTAATTCAAATGACCAACATTGGATTAAATGGTAAAAATATATTCTAATTACACTTTAATACCAATTAAAAATATAATCTAACCATATACATTATTGTGATGAAAAAAGTTGTTTTTAATTAAAATATAGCGTGTTTTTACTATTCATTAAAATATGAAAGTTATCAGAATAATATGAAAATTTTATCCAAAGTAAATTTTTATACCCTGATTCCAAAGAAGAATTTTATTTTGTCAAATTGAACTTATAGACATGTCAAAAATAAGAATTAAGGTGGGTGCGTCATCAAAAGGCGACAAAACTACTTTTCTTGAAAAATACTTATTTTACTCGAAAAATTGATTTTGTTCTCATACCATGTTCTAGAAAATGTGTAAGATGAATAATAATTTTATAAAATTCAAAATGAAGTTGATATTATTGATAACGGCTAGTTCATAATAGTATTATAACCATATATCGTTGTTTAGTGAAACCTGGTATTGCGTACAACACACGCTATCAAGGAAAGTCGTGATTACGTGTAATGCAATCCAAGTCAGGGTTGCATGTTGTGCAAGACTTATCCATTGTTTCGTATAACAGAATACAAACATATTTCATTTATAAATTGAATATATATATTTATATATTTACACTCAATGTTTCGTAGAATAACTACTATCAAAATTGTGTGTAACATGATCCAAGAATAGTGTTTTGTATACTGCAAGCTCATACGGTGTTGCGTGTAGTGCAAGGTAATCTTGTTATAGCATACAACACAATACATCAATGATATTAAAAGAATATTTTTCATAAAATCTCATGGTGTTACATTCTACCCCCCTTAAAATGAATTTCGCCCTCGAAATTCTTCGGGGTTTTAAATGGTTTACTACTCGAAAGTTTGTTTAATAGAAACCCACTTCGTAAAAAGGAATACCAAAACATGGCTTTAAAAACTAAAGTATGAAATGTAACGGTTACCCAAATTAACTCTCACTGGGTTTCCATATAGGAGAACATAGGTGAAAATATGGATATGGAAGAAAAATCCAACCATCAAGTTATGATGGAGAGTGGTAGAGAACATGGCTATGAAAAAGCCATCAATCAAAAAGCCATAGATTTGTGATGATCTATGGTACCATATGATTCATCAGATATAAGGGCACTAGGATAAAATTTTTGGTTTTCAAGATCATTTCCCTAAAGTTGATGAATTAAAAGAAATACTTACATGATTTTGGTACAATCTCACTGTTGTTTGTGAATTGAACAATTTCCACTTCATCCCTTAAAGAAATGAAGTTGAATTTGTTATTCGTAATGTGTTAGCAGATCATGTGATAGAATGATGGGTCATTCCATCTGTTTCAAACAAAAGGTTAGAAAACGTTATAATTCCATCTTATGGATAGATTAATCGTATATGGTTCCAAAAATGAACTTATACTTCATATATCATACCGGTTAATAAAATAAAACTAGTTTCTACTAACTAGGGACTTCCTATAGGCCAGTGGTAGGTGATAAAGGCCAGTTGCACTTCAGTTGTGGGTTCGATTCCCACATCCTTGTTTGACGCGATGGGTTGTCGACCGTCCTACAGGTTATCCTTTTTCTAAAACTACATTACTATAACATCCCATCAATAATATCGAAAAAACTTTTGTCCTTAAACAATACTGACTTATGTCCAACATAATCCATTCCAATCTTTAGGATTATCCATAATACTGCAGTCCACTCTCATAATATAGTGAAAATGATTAACAGAGATTTCATATAACAAGCATGTTAATACCATCGTTGATCCCCATATATCATAAGATATGCCTTGTTGGTCACATTCCAAACATTCAAAGGCCTTAATCATGTATTCTATTGAAAAATGAATACCCATTGAACCTTAGTAAAAACATGAATGCAGTTAAAAGTTAACACTTTCCACATTCAAAAATCCTCAAAATTCTATATACTCAAACCATGATATCACTTAGTCCTTATATCAATCACGAGCTCATGAATACAATCAAACATCTCATTATCTTCTTATTCCTTCATTATGCGCATATCATCAACTTTCCAAAAATATCAGAATAACCTTCCATTGTTACTGGAACCATTCAACATATACTTTCAAATACATTAGGAAAAACAATAGTGTAACAATCCTTTGATGGTTCTTTATTCCATAGTACCATTAACTATACAACATAACTCTCGATAAACATACAATCATTCCCTGCCTTCTAAAAAAACTGACTGAGCTTCAACTCTTCTTTCAGCTCATATATCATTTGTAGTCTCCTCATCATCATCCACATAAATAATACCCATATGACCATGCTGATTCTCTTCATGAGATTTTCCCTTAGGGAATTTTTTTGCCTAATTCCCATACGTTCCACATTTAAAACATCTAATCATTGTTGATGTCATAGAAATACCATTATCCTTGTCCATGGTGTTAACTGAACCTTTTAATTTGCACTTAATGGCTTTGTGTCCTTATTTTCCACACCCAAAGCATCTTCCAGTTCCTTTGAAACAATCTCCCTGATGCCTCTTCCCACATGATTTACATGAGGGAAATTGAACTTTCTTTCCTCTATGATCATCATGAAACTCCATCTTTATCTTATTATATGAGTCGGGAAACTTACCAATGTTGAGATTATTGATCATATTATGAGATTTCTGACTATTCATAATAACAATATTTGGACTTCCAAATCCCATTTCATTTGGTTGCTCATGAATAATATCATTCCATTGTCTGTCATATCCTCCATTATCGTGAATCTTCCTGTTTCCAGCCATTTTCTTAAACCCAAAAAGAACAGTGTGAGAGGCAAAAATCATGCTAGGGAAAACAACATAGTAAATGGGGAGTTCCCTCAATATCTAACATCTTAGGTTAAATTATAAGATCGTTACTATAGTTCTAGGACTATATCCTATACGTATACGTATCCTTAGGTACATCCCTATACATAACATAGAAATATCTCTAGGGATCTCACTAACGTTTTCGCATCCTAGTTTCCAAAGGTTGACTAATCCTTTCCTCTAATACCAACTATAGAGACCTGAAGCTTGACGTACATGGACAATACATTACTTTTTCAGAATACTTAATACATAACAAAAACAGACACACATGGATCGTAATAGTTTAGTGTCTTTGGAAACTCAAAATATAAACATCTAATCATGTTGAAATATCTTCAACATCTCCCATAATGATATTCCCCTTTTTTTCCTTACCTAAAACCTTTCTTTATTTGTTGGGGGAAATAAAACATAAAACGGGTGAGCTCAAATGCTCAGTAAGGGCGAACATAGAGAACATAAAAAAATCCATAAAAATTTGAAAACAAAAACAGCCTTGAGCAAAGACATGAATCATGGAAGTACATAAGGCATATATCATAATGGAACATAAATCATGATAAAATATAATGGGAATAAAACATGTAATTGTGGAAACCATTCAGCACATGTTATGATTTCCATAATAGCCAAGGCATTGCTGCCAAGACCATCTTAGTGGACAAAGTCCCTTTCTGAATCGAGTTCACTCCTTGTTTCAGTCCTGTATTACTAAACCGGTTTAACTTGCCATTCCAGCCATGTATATCTCATGAGATATAAATCATTACCCAATGCATTGGAGAGAGATATAGGTCCCACACATCTCATAATGAAATCATTCTTACTTGTGCCACAAAATAAACATACATCATTCATAATAACCCAACGAATAAAAATAGATTTTATAAACATCATCCCATCATCACATAATCCATATAAAAGTAATGGATATCACTTCAAAATAATAAAAGTGAAACCATGTAAATCATAGATACATTATACTTGAAACGTACACATATGAAATAATTTCATCTTTGATGGAAAAATGGTTTTGATAAAACACTTGAAATGAATTCTTGAGGAAAATATCATTTCTTCTTCCAAATCAATTTCTTTTCACAAAACGTCATGCAATTTTGAAAGAAAGAGATTATTTTGGAAATTGTCATGAAATCTTTTGGAGGAAGATTCATGAAAATAAGGCTTTATAAAACCGTAAAATTCTGTTCGTGCCGTATAAGTTAAAAAAATATTCATCTCGTACAATTTCCAGAAAAGTCAAAAAGTACCTCGTAAAAGAAATATTCCATACATACCATGTATTAAAAGTCAAAAATGGGTAAAAAGAACATTAAACATACATGAAACCATTTTTAGGAAACATGGACATGTATGAGAACAATAACCCTAGTAAATACTTACGAATAAACAATCTCGGATATGAACGAGAATGGAAAAGTTATCCCTTACCTTAGGTCCGATATGCTTAATACGTATCTGAACCTCCTGTATAATGATTTAAATAATGTCATTGACTTATTATAGAATCATATTCATTGTTATGATATCATATATGGTTCACTTATGACTTTATATTACCCGTTCTTTTGTAAATTCCATGTTAAAGAGCGTTTTGGGTAAAATCATTTCATTTGTCGTCCGTGTTTTGACTTGTAATTATTCATATGATTAATTAGATCATGATTACTTAATTCCAGAATATAAAAAATGATTTATTTATAATATATATTCAGAATATACATATATATAATAGATTTATAAATGTAAAGAAATACACCGTTAATGGAGATGGTAGGCCGTACGTACGCATGAACTTTGATTTTGTTTCCTTATTGAATTGAATGGAATTAAGTAGATGATATATATATATGTGTGTGTGTGTTTAAATAAATAAAGTAGCTTATTTATGTCATATATTTCATTATTATTCATTATATATACTTTATAATCATTCTTGAATGGTTAATCATGGAAAATGAATCTTATCGCATTCGTGGAGACAGTAGTCTGTACGTACGCACGATTGATGATATCATATCCATGATCGTGGAATTGTATTGAAGTGTATGTATAATATTACAGAATCAATATCACTTTACAATAACCATATATATTTATTTATTTACACCATTATACCCATCAATGTGAGGTGGTGGCGGAAAATAGATTACACCACGGTGTGGAGACGGTATTCCGTACGTACGCACACACGGTGATTTCATATTCCGTAGGATGGATAGATTGTGAAATAGGGTTGTTTCATACTTATAATTACATATATGTATATGAGTGATACTGATTTTATTACTTCATAACGAAAAAACCTAAGAAGAAGAAGTGGAAGAAGAAATAAATATGAAAGAATCGGTAACAGCCATTACCTCTTCTTTGAAGCGCCTCTTTGAGACCTCCTCTTAGGGCACAAAAATTGGTCTTTGAAGATTCCCAGAACCTCTAGGACGTTTCTATGGAAGTTTAGAAGAGAATTTGATAGGGGTTGGCCGAGCATGAAGGCTCAATGTGGTGTGAGGAAGAGAGGGAGGAGGTGCCCTTTTATAAGGGAGGAGAGGGGCACCTTTGGAAAAACTAAAAATATTATTTTATTATAAAGTCATATTCGGTTATTAATAGCTCCAAATTGATTTATTTTTAATATAATGTGGGTATGGGTCGAAATACTCTCATCCAATATAATTTAGACAAGTTTAGGTTTCTATTTTAACCTTATCATTTAGCTTTAACCATAAGTTAAATAATTTTACTTTTACCGTGTCTTCTTGTTTTCTTACACTATAAGGTTAGTAAACTTACTATAAAAAGACAAAAGAACCCCAAGTTGTTTATTATTAATATATATAACCTTATCTAAGTCATTTGGACGAACCTTAGATTTTTAAGAATAAAATAAAAATTAATATTATAATATTTGTTTTAAAAACTATTTTATGTCAATTTTGACACTATTTGGTAATTGATTTTTGTGAAAAATCATAACAGAATTATTAGTTCGAAAAACGTTAATTAAATCAATACTAACATGACATATTAACCTATTAAATTAGTTTAATTCATAAAAAATCCTGAAATTAAATTTATTTGAGTATTTATAACATCAATTATGTCAATATTTCATGAATAAGATAATTACTGCATCATATTTGTGTCATAAATAAATTAAAATATTTAATGTCTAAAAATTATAAATAAAATACCATTATGTATGAAATCTTTTTTGATTTATAATGAATATTTATTATCGAATTTATCTAATGTATAACCCTATATTAATAATGATTTACGTATAAAACATTGATTTTAACTATTTTAAACCTTCTTTAAATAAATTAATAATAAATGTCCTAATATAATCCAAGTGGACCTAAATGGTAATATTTTATTTATAAGGTTGTTTTTGGTCGAATTCAACTTATTCAATAGAATCAGGACATGTGTTAGGGTAATAATAATATCATTTTTACCCTTAATTACCCTATTTACTTTCAACCGTGGTAAAAAAAGTAACAAGTTACTATTCACCAAGCATTATTTTCATCTCATTGAACCACATTTTAATCGATGATATTAACCGTGTATCTTGGATTTTATAAATTCCACTCAAAAAAGTGGTAAAATTAAGTTTTATGAAAAATTCAGTTTTTTAACTACCACTTAGTGGTTTCACTATTCATAAAAAAAATGAAAGTTTCCAAAAAATACCAAAAAATTAGGCCTAAGACATATTTGATATTATGACTTAAAAAATGATGTCTGTTTTACCAAATTCAAAACATATCAGTTGCATTAATTAATTTAAAAATTAATTCCCATCGTCAAAACAAATCACGTGTTTTTAAGAAATAATAACTATCAAAAGATTTATACTTGTTTATATCTAATTTCAAAGTGAAATTAATTCCAATGTCCAACATTGGATTAAATGGTAATAATATATATTAATCACACATTAAAACCAATTAAAAAGACAATCTAACCATATAAATTATTGCGATGAAAAAAGTTGTTTTTAATTAAAATATAGTGTGTTTTTACTATTTATTAAAATATGAAAGTTATCAGAATAATATGAAAAATTTATCCAAAGTAAATTTTTATACCCTGATTCCAAAGAAGAATTTTATTTTGTCAAATTGAACTTATATACATGTAAAAAACAAGATTTAAGGTGGGTGTGCCATCAAAAGGCGACAAAACTACATTTTTTGAAAAATACTTATTTTACTTGAAAAATTGATTTTGTTATCATACCGTGTTCTAAAAAATGTGTAAGATAAATAATAATGTTATAAAATTCAAAATTTAGTCGATACTATTCACAACGGCTAGTTCATAATAATATTAAAACCATATATCGTTGTTTAGTGAAACCTGGTATTGCGTACAACACACGCTATCAAGGAAAGTCGCGATTGCCTGTAATGCAAGCCAAGTCAGGGTTGCGTGTTGTGAAAGAATCCTCCATTGTTTCGTATAACAGAATACAAACATATTTCATTTATACATTGAATATATATTTATATATATACACTCAATGTTCCGTAGAATAACTACTATCAAAATTGTGTGTAACATGATCCAAGAATAGTGTTGTGTATACTGCAAGCTCATACGATGTTGCATGTAGCGAAAGGTAATCTTGTTGTAGCATACAACACAAGACATCAATGATATTAAAAGAATATTTTTCATAAAATCTCGGGGTGTTACAGCTTAGGCTCACACCCTGCTTTTTCCATCGGGTGTTTGCAGACTTTCTTCTTCCAGGATCGAGCAATGGGAAGGGACGTCTTAGAGGTGGATCCAGTTGTTCATCTTTGGTCTTGGTGAGTGGTGTCCTTTGGGACCATGGGGCTATTTTTTCCCATTTTGTGTACTTGGGTAGTGGTAATTTGGGGTTTTTATGCGTCTTTGTATGCTAGTACATTACTCCCAGTGGAGTTCCTTTTTGTTTTTGATACTGTCTTGTTTCTTTTGTTTCTGCATTTTTGTGGAAAAATCATTCCCACTTGCATGTTGTGTGATGCCATGTGCTAGTCTCCGACCCGTAGGTATTGGGAATGCTCTTTGGGCTATTTTAGGGCTGACTCAGTTATCGGATTACTAGGGTACCTGGGATGGTTCGTGACAAAGTGGTATCTGAGGGAAGGTTAAGCATCTTGCCCTGATTACAGTGTGCATTTGAGTATTCTTTTCGGTACTTAGGAGGTAATTGTGATTGAGTACCTGGCCAGCTCTCACCACAATGAACCTTAATTCACTAGGGTTGGATAGGGAAATATGACTAATGGATTCATTATAGTATTTTTCCTGTTTTGATTTGGATAGATTGGAATCCAAATCTTGTTATCACTTCTTTTAAGAATAGTTTTCCTTGTTACTTGGTTGGGGAGTTAATCTATGTATTGTTATGTTGAGTAGCATCATGTCTCTGAGAAGACTTGGAAATAATGTCCAAAAAGAGGCTTCTAATGAATCTCAACAAGCGAGTCCTATTGTGGATCTGAGTCTAGTTGTGGTGATTGTTTGCAATGACCAAGCTCTGGGACATGCACCATATCTAGTTCCTACTCAGGCTCCAGCTATAGATCCTCATATTGATATTCTCTGAAGTCCATCTCAAGAGTTCCTACCCCAATAGCCACCAGTTATTAATGGCTCCACTGACCCTAAACTAGATAAGGAATGGTTGAGTAAGATTGAACATCTGTTTTGGTTCATGGAGACACCTGATGTGATCAAGGTGAAGTGTGCCACCTTCGTACTGGAGGGACCAAGTAGGAGATGGCAGGACACAATGGTGACAGCTGGGAAACATAAGGGTTTGGAGTGGAAAGACTTTAGGGTTCATTTCACTAACTAGTTCTATCCAGAATCAATGGTGATGGCCAAGGCTATGGAGTTTTTCAAGCTTGATCTGGCTAACAAAACCATGACTGAGTACTCAAATCGCATTTCTGAGCTAGTACAGTTTGCTCCCGAGATTGTATCTAATGAGAGGATGAAGGCTTGACGCTTCAAGTTGGGACTTAGATCAGATATCCATTCTTAGGTTTTCATACTAATTCTACCCGCTTATGATGATGTGATGGATAGAGCGATGATGGTTGAGATGGACATGGCATGAAAGTCATGGTTGAAGGAGGTTCTTTTCCCTTCTAGTGGCAGTGTGGGTTCCTTTAATGGAAAACAGAAGCATGATTTTTTGTCATGGAAGTTCTCGATACTAGAGGAATTCTAGACCTCCGGTAGCACTAGGAGGGGATTCTTTAACTTGATATTAGTGTGGGAAGCCATAACATACTAAGAGGGTTTGCACTGAGGCACCCAATAACTGTAGATCATGCGTACATCTAGGGAACTTATAAAGATTCTTCCATCACTTCTCTTCTATAGGTGATGGGACAGGTTTATTGGCACCACCAGAAACTATAGGGAAATCAAATGCTTCACTTACAAAATGGTTCCAGCCACTGGCATCTGGAACGAAGTTTCTTCACGCAGTGGAAGAGTCGCCAAAGGTAGCTGATACAGGACCTCCCATTGTGAGAGGTACCATTACTATAGCTTCATCTTTAGTGACATCTCTTTTTGTTATTGGTGCATCATACTATTTTATTTCAACACATCTTATTAATCTGCATAATCTGCATATGGAACTTTTCTCTTGTGCGATGGATATTACTACACCCCTTGGTATAATGAGAGAGAAGGGTTTCCGTAGTCCTTCTCGTGTCTTCGCTCTATTGGAGGTTGATCATGCATGGGGTTTTTTGGTTCTCGACATGAAATATTTTGACGTTATATTTTGGATGGATTGTCTTATTTCCAATAAATCCAGGATCGATTGTTATCTTCGACGGGTCTACCTTACTACACCCAGTGGTGTGCCTCTTGTTTTTCACGGAGAATGGGACCCAAGGTCAAGTAGAGCCGGACCCTCTTATACAGTGTTGGGGAAAGTTATATCAGTGTTTGGTTTTTTATCTAGAGATAGATTCATTGCGTGGTGCTCTTCCTCCAGTCGTCGCTATGTTTCCCGACGTGTTTTCTTATGACTTCTCAGGTTTTCCACCAGTAAGGGAGGTTGATTTCTCTATTGACTTAATGCCTGGTACTCAACCATTTTCTATTCCCTCTTACCGAAGGGCTCTAGCTGAAAAAAACTAACTGAAGTCATAGTTAGACTATATTATTGAGAATGGTTTTATACGCACGAGTGTGTCACCTTGGGCAACACCTGTTCTCTTCGCAAAGAAGGCAGATTATTCTCTCCGCTTATGTGTTGATTATTAAAAGCTCAATCGAGTTACGAAAAAGAACAAATATCTTTTGAAAAAAATTGATGATATTTTTGATCAATCAAAAGTGGGAAAGTGGTTTTCAAAAATTGATCTTCGATCTAGTTACCCTCAGTTGAGGATAAAAGAATATGACATTCATAAAACCACATTTCAGAGTAGATATGGCAATTATGAGTACCTTGTTATGCACTTCGGCCAAACAAATGCTCCTACAGTTTTCATGGAATTGATGAACAACGTTTCTCGTGTGTATCTAGATACATTCATGGTAGTCTTTGTGGGTGAAATTATTTTCTACTCCAGGTCTGAGGAGGATTTTGTGCATCATCTGAGAACAGTTTTGAGTCTTATAAGGAATCACCGAATTTATTCCATGCTTTAAAAGTGCGATTTTTGGATTCAGAAATTGAAATTATTAGGACATGTCATGTTAGAACTAGGAATATCAGTTGATCTTAAGAAGGTGAAGGCTGTAATGACTTGGGAAAAACCACGAAATGGTTTCAAGATTCAGAGCGTCTTGGGCGTAGCTGGATATTATCACCAGTTTGTTAAAGACTTCTCAATGTTAGCTTCTCCAATGACTGCTCTGACTCAAAAGGGAGTAATGTTTTCCTTGAATTATAAATGTCAGAGTTCTTTTGTTGAGGTAAATCATCTTTTGACTACTACGCTGATGTTATCTCTTCCTGAGGCCAGGATAGGTAATGTGGTATTATGTGATGCATCGGGTTCAGGTTTGGGATTTGTCCTTATGAAAGGTAATCATGTTGTTTCCTATGGATCTCTTTAGCTTAAGCCTCATGAGAAGAAATATAATACCCATGACCTTGAACTTGCAGCAGCAATGCACACACTTAAGTGTTGGAGACATTACCTTTATGATGAAAGGTTTACTGTGTATTCAGACCACAAGAGCTTGAGTTATATCTTCTCTAAAAAATATTTGAATCTCTGCCAAAGGCGTTGGGCGGAGTACCTGTAATCTTTCAACTTTGACATTGCCTATACCTTGGGAAAAGGAAATGTAGTTACAGATGAGTTAAGCTAGAAACTTCCACCCTAGGCACTAAAAGAATCTTCAGAAGAGTGGAGTTTGATGGCGCTTTTTTCTCAGTTGCATATTGGAGTTCAGTGGAAGGGGAATGAAGTTTCATTATCCAGTGTTTAGTTGACTTTTGATCTCCTCTAGTTAATTCATTAGGAACAACAACTATATGATGAATTCCATGGCTTTAGGGACTCTATTTATGGTGGCGAGATGGTCACCCATTGGTTTTTCTTCAAAGATGGTGTTCTATGTTATCGAAACCATTATGTTGTGCCGTTAGCGGAAATGACAGATGTGATGGGGGGTACCATAACTCTTAGTGGGCTTTACACCCAGGAACCACAAAGATGTTCTATGACATGCAGTGACAGTTCTGGTTTCCAATTATGAGATGAGACATTGTTGAGCTTGTATCTTGTTGCTATACATGCCAGCAGGTGAATGACGAGCACTAGAATCCTTCGGGTTTTCTTCAACCACTTCCTGTCCCTACATGGAAGTGGGATGAAATATATATGGACATTGTGGTTGGGTTACCTCAAACCCATAGGAAGAAGAGCATGATATGGGTTTTGATCAACAGTCCGACCTAGTCGGATCACGTTATACCTATTCAAGATACTACCAATGTTGAGGATTTGGGAAATATATATGTGAATGAAGTTGTTAGTTTGCATGGAGTTCCATCTGCTATAGTCTCTGGTAGGTATCCTCAGTTTACTTCTCACTTTTTCAGAGGCCTTTAGGAGGTACTGGGACCTCAGGTTTGTTGGAGCATGTCCTACCATCCACAATCAGATGGACATACAGAGAGAGATATTCAGATCCTTGAGCATATGCTCTACGCATGTGTTCTCGTCTTTGGTGGGTCTTGGGAGGATCATCTGGTGCTAGTTGAGTTTTCTTATAACAACATGTTATCATTCCACGATCAAAATGGATATTTTTGAGGCATTGTATAGCCATCCTTGTAAATCTACTTTATGTTGGTTGGATATTGGTGAATGTTCGTTGGTAGGACCGATTATGGTCCAAGAGATGACAACTAAGATCCGGTTGATTCATTAGAGAAGGTTAATAGCACAAAGTCGGTACAATCCTTATGTTTATCGTTGCCATAATCCTTCAGTGTTCTCAGTTGGTGACCAGGTGTTATTGAAAGTTTCACCCTGATTAGGTCATCGACGGCTTGGGAGGTAAGAGAAGCTTTCTCCTCGTTTTTTGGGACCTTTTGAGGTTGTTGGTCTTGTAGGGAATGTTTCTTACCGTCAATCTCTACCTTCAAAGATGGCGTTGATAAATAACGTGTTCCATGTATTGCAGCTATGAAATTATCTATCTGATCCATCTCATGTTGTGATCTAGAGTGATCTTGATATTGAACCAGATTTATCAATTACTGAATGACCAGTCGGTGTTGTTGATTCTGAGATCAAGGAACTTCGAGGGAGAATGATACCTCTGGTTCATGTACTTTGGCAGCATGGTTATAATTCTCATGAGACGTGGGAAAGGGAGGCACTAATGAGAGAGCAGTTTCCTCGTCTATTTGACATGGTGGTTTCTTCATAGGCTTTTTTGGGGATAGAAAGATCTTATGGTTGGGAGGTTGTAACATCACATTACATTTTCAGGTACTTTTGATGTTTCTATGTACCTCTGTTATAGAGTAGTGTCTAGGGAGAGTCGAGAGTACTTTAAATGTTTTCTTGGGAAAAAGGGGAAGTCGCAAGTGCGAAAAACAAGTTGTTTAAACCGTGCGTCCAATCCGCGTGCAGTTGGTCTTAGAGGTAGTAGCTTCCGCATGGGCAGCGCACAGTTTGTCTAACTGTGTGGCCAAATTGTGCGTGAACAGTGGTCAAGACAGTATCTAATGCATGGATAGTGCATGGTTTTTCAAACCGTGTGAACTAACCGTGCGACCACTAAAATGAGATCCTTAAATTGTGGATCTCACTCGGTTTTGCCACTAAGTGCCTTGTTTTTCCTCCAAAGTGGCCCTAACTCGGGATTTTCCTTCTCCTAAGGTCAGAGAAGGTTCCCATCATTTCGTAGGCGATCAAAAGGCTCTTATTGGTGAATCTAAGCCAGATTCTTTAGGTATGTGATCGTTGTTCATCGGTCTTGATCGGTTTCTTAGATCTACTTAGATCCACTTATCCTCTTATCTTGGTTTCTTAGATCTACGCCCGTTATGGGTAGATCTAAGTGTGTGGTACCAAATATTATGATATTTGTTCTTGATCTTTCTAGGAGAAGTGATATAAGGCGGGTTTTTGAAGAAGCAACCCAGTTTTCTTGAGCGTTCTCGACCGTTGTGGTTTTGGTCAAAACCTTCGAGGTAGGTGGTTCCGTCCAGACTTGCCAAATTGATTATCATTGTATTTTCTTGATTTATTTCAATTGTTCATTTAAATTAAATTTCTCATGTTTTCATTCTATTAAATTGATTAAAACTTTATTCTAGTGAATCGAGATATTTGAAATGGTTTTGGAATGGAAATTTGGAAAACCCCCAATTCCATTGAATTGGGTGTGTTTATGGGAATTGAACGATTTAAATTTTTGAATATAAATTATGGATTTGATCGAAATTATTTCAATTAAATTTTTTAATTTAAATGTGGGAATAAATTTTGTAATGATGGAATTGGTTTTGAATGGATCTCAAACTAGTGGAAATGGATTAAAATGATTTGATAGAAACACATTGGTATTATCTTGTGAAAAAAGAATGTTTTGAATAAAACATGTTTTGGATTTAAATGGAATGTAATTGACACTATTAAAATGGAAGAATGGGATTGATCATATTTTAAGAATTCTTAAAATAGTTCACCCATCATGTAAGAGGGCATGCAAGCCTTAGGTAGTTACTGAGTTATTTGGATACACTCTCCACTATGACAATGTTCTAAAACATACTTGTGGTGGGTCACATCCTCGATGGGTTGGTGACGAGTCTCCTTTTTCCAGTATCATAGGGACGTGTGTATACACATTTTTCTGAGTTCACATAGAGAGTTTGGAATCCTATAACTTGTTAATACCATCGTACCTTTTGGTAGATGACCATATTGCTCGCTTGTTTACTTATATTTGAGATATAAATTATGTCAATGCTTTTGAACATCCTTAAATGCATGCTGAATTTATATAAACTATTATATATAAAAGTTTTTTTACATTATTGATTTAGAAATATTCCATCATTGTAGAGATTTTTCTTAAATTAATTTCTCCATCATTTGAAAATGTATTGCAAGTTTTTTTAAAATATGATTTTGAATTTCCAATCCTTTTTATTTGAAAAATTTAAATCTTTTCTTTGGATAATCTATATTTTGAATCTGTTATAGAATCATTGGTGGTATCCTACTGGGCTTAGGCTCACACCTTGCTTTTTTCCTTTGGGTGTTTGTAGACTTTCTTCTTCCAGGATCGAGCCAAGGGAAGGGACCTCTTGGTTGTGGATCCAGTTGTTGATCTTTGTTCATGGTCAGTGGTGTCCTTATAGACCACGGGGTTGTTTTTCCCATTTTTAGTACCTCGGTTGTAATACTTTCGGTTTTGTATGCGTCTTTGTATTCTACTACATTACTCCAAGTGGATTTTTTTTGCATACTGTCTTTTCTAATTTTCTTCTATATTCTTGTGAAAAAATCGATCCCACTTGCCTGTTTTGTGATGCTAGGTGCTAGTTGCCGAACTGTGGGGATCGGGAATGCCCTTCGGGCTATGTCCGGGCCAGCTCGGTTATCAGATTACCAGGGTACCCAGGCTGGTTCATGACAAAACCATTTAATGAGAGATTAATTGAAAATAAACACCAAATACAATGAATAAAATATTTTTCATTATAATATTACAGTATTCTATGTTTAGAATAGATATATGTAAATATATGCATAAAGAAAATTATGTCTTTAAAATAGGATCTTGGGACAAAAATCCCTTACCATATTTCCATTCATAGTTAATGATACTCTAACATCCTATAAAAAACTATAAAAATAAACAAAATAATGTTTAGAACCCTCATAATCTCTTATAACCCATTCATATACTTACTTTATATTCATTTATTGTGATTATCATATTTGATTATAGCTTACTTTTTATACTACATTCTAACCAATTAAATTATATTTCAAATGTTTTATAATATCAATGTTGATCCATGATATTTGATAACTAGTTAATCAAATCTAAATAACCTGTGGTTCTATAATATATATTCCATGATTACTTATAATGTTCCACATTCATCCGATGAGTATTTTTATTATCACCTGGTTAGATGAAGTAGGAGTCAAACTTGATTCAAAAAATCATAATTAACAAAGTTGATATATTATTGAAATGTTTATGTATTAATATTATAAATTCGAAAACAATAAATTATATTTACTACCATTTTTTAAATTTTATGAAAATTAAATAACATCCATTAATAATTCACTGTAGAAAACACAATATATCTCAATTGGGTGGTAAACTAACAAAAATAGAAGGGGGTAATAATTATTGAATGTGTAAGAAAGTCCTATTAAATGTTCTTAATGTGATATTATCAAAATAGTAGGAAATTAATATATATAATATATCTACATTAAATCTATTATTTGATGAATTAATGAATGGTTTTTATGGAAAATGAACAGCTTCATTCGTGGAGGTGATAATCCCCGTGTATGCACAATTAATGAACCCATTTCTTAATAAATGGATGATGTCACAATATAAGAAAATAAAGAATTTATGAATTATATAAATGTAATAAAAATGATATCAATCTTGTAATAATAAATTTTGGTCCATACATGTTATATGTGTATTTGAAACAAAACTCATAATTCATGGAGGTTGTAGTCCGACCATATGCTTGATTGATGATATCATACCATAATGAATGAACGGAATGAAGGTAAATGTTAATGGTGATCATAAAATAAAATTTTAAGAGGAATAAATGATAAATTTTTTCATCAAACCCATCCTTTAAACCAGACCAATGAGGTTCTGTTGAATAAAAAACAACATAATGTTTTCAAGGTAGTAGTGCCCACATAAACATGATCTATGTGTTTGTTTTTCTTAGTGGATTCAATATAGTTAATGACTAAATAGGAAAAAATAATATAATTAAATTTTATTATACATATTATATTTATTTTTTTATATTAACAACATTAGGTAATATTAATAAGAGTAAAATTATGACGAATTAATAACAGGAGGATAATACTTACATCTAGAAATTATATTTTCAATGGAATTATCATTGGAAATTATGTGTTTAATATAATTGAGTGTGGGAAAATTCATTCTTTTGGGATAGTTTTATAGAATGTAAACATAGACATAGGTTATACATTGAATTCAAATGGATTTTTCAATATATAAGGGTTGTAAGTTTTCAATCTTATAAGTGATGAAAAGGGAAATTTCCATTGAAAATATTGTTAATTAAGGGGAAATAATGAAATTTCATAAAAGGTCAATGTGATAGTTGATGAAAAGTTGGAAATACATGTAGTTAAAAATTTAAATCCTAAAAATTATTTTTATAATTTTTAAATGTCATGTTTATTTATGAGTATTCGAGCCACAATATATTAGTCATTTAAAAACTTGGTATTCTTAATTAAAATTTTATCAGGACAATTATTTTGATAAAAAAATATAATTTGAACCTTATTATAAAATTCAAATAGAATGATTCTGAATTTGGGCTCCATTTAATCAATTTAATTTCACAAATATGACAAAGGGTTATTTTAAATTAAACATACATAATATATGAATGTGGTTTTAATATAAAAGAACGTTTTTAAATATTATGATTACATATTAGAAATTTTTTGGCTGGTAATTAATTTTTAAGATAAGCATCAATTTATTTGAAAATAATTTTATAGAAATTTAAACGAAGTCAAAAAATGAAATTAAACAGTTGAAAAGGTCTAATTAAAATAAACAAATGGAATCCAATTTTAAAATCAAATAAATTGTAACGTAAGTACTAAAATATTAAAAATAGAATATATAAGTTCAAAATAATATTTTTTATTTCATAATTATTCCAATAAAATATAAATTCTATAAATTAAAATCTTTTATTAAATTTTATGCATTTTCAAATATAGTGAAAATGTGAAAAAAGTCGCTATTTTTGAAAAAGGTTTATTTTTAACTATTAACCTATAAATTTATTATTTTAAATTAAATATCAAAAATACATCCTAATATATATTTTTTGTAATAATTCATAAATGAATTTTTCTCTGTAAAATTTAAATTTTAATTATTTTAAAAATATATTTATATAAGAAAATTTATAAATTACTTTTACTAAAAAAATAATGTTCTGGTATTAACTTAGATTATTATTTTAACCTTATAAAAGATAAGAAAATTACTGTTTTACCCTAATATCATCTATTATCCATTCATTAGTGATTTATTATGAACAATATTTTTTTAATGATTGTAATATCACATGACACATGTTATAGAAAATAGTATGCATTTTTATCTATCCAATAATAAAGGTCTAAATATTATACCTTCATCAGAAAATCACAACCTCATAATTTTTACAAAATCATTTATTAAGAATTTCAAATAAAAAAAATATATTAAATAAGAAAAATTGAAAATAATGTTTCTATATAAATATTTTATTAAAGTAATAATAGAAAAATATTATTTAGTTGTCATGTTAATTTTATGGTTCATTTTACATCATTAGATAGATTCTCTATGACTTTATATTCCAATAATAAAACACATTTTAATTCCGTTGAGTCCTTCCCTAATGTGTTTTAACACATTTTTATTGGGATAAATAATATATATTCTCCCTTATTATCTTCCACAATTTTTTAACCAGACATAATCCATCTATTTTTGGTTTAATAAAGAATTTAAAAATGTTAAAATTGTTAATCCTAATTCATGGTAGTTTATTTAGAATAATAATATTATTTTCTACCTCTGTTATTTTAATAATGGATTGAATGTTGGACAATAATCTCATTTTCCATTTCATATGTTGTTATCTATGTTTCTTTTTTCTCCATCCATTACATTAATATAATAGCTATTTATGAGATTATATAAATTTGGAAATGTAGAAAGGGAAAATACTGATATGATATGAAATAATTCATAAATTTTGTATATACAATAACTTAAACATCCATAATATCCTAAATTCAAATCTACCATAATGGTTCATAAATATAATTTTAATTTACCCATCCATATCCATGGGGTGTGTCAATCTCTATGTATAGTTACGGCCCAGTCACCAAGCACTATGAATAAGATATACCTTACAAACACTTTTAGGGTTGTTACCCCAATAAGCATTTATTCCTAAACCCCTTTGAGTATTTAGTTTCCAAACATGAAAAAAATTTCTATGAAAACCACCCAATTTAAAAATTACAAAAATTTCAAGAGGATGTCTTATAAAAAACATATATTTAGGTTTTCCAGTAATGTTCTCATATCATAATCCCCAAATAAAAAATATATATTAAAAACTTGAAACCTAATGGGTTATCTATACCATTGAAATGATGATCATCCCTCACTGAGAAACCATGGATTTCATTCCTTAATCTTAAATCATCCTAAAAAAATGTCATACTAACCTATAATAGTATCTTGACATGTCTTTGATACCAATTCATTATCCCCCAAAACGGATGCCCCCAGATCCCGTGTAAAAATAAAATCACTTACAACAATATATTTGATACACATCAATGATTAAAATTCATTTAATGAAATAAAAATCAAAGGTCATTTTATTTAATTGTTTTATAAATTTATTGTAAAGAACCAACTAATAAATCTTAATTAATCTCATCAAATAGGGAAATTTTTTTACTATATAATAAGCTAATTATTCCAAAATAAGTATACAACATTTCCCATAAATTCCCAACATAAGATATTTTTCTATGCTAAGAATACATAATAATTTCATTCAAAAACAATCAAATGGGAAACATAATAATGGGTGATATAAAATTATCAAGAAGGGTAAACCGAAAAATAAATCATATCATTAGATATACGAGGCATAACATGATATGAAAATGAAGATGATCATAAGCTTGAGAGCTTTGAATAAAGATATGATATAATAAAAGATGGACTAAACAATGAGTATAACATTAGTGCAATGAATCACTGGAATGTTGTGAAAATATAAAATAGGAATAACGTATAATGTCAAGGATCCCTACAACATTATCAAAATGTTGTTTTCTTAGATAACATCACAAACCCATAGTTCTATATGCTCAAAATCCATGAACCATGATATATTATGTTATGAAAATATAACCTATTTGATTCGAGGGATGTATAATTCATGGCCCTCCCATCACATGATCAAAGCCATTCATGTTTCTTCAAAATGGATTCAGTAAAAATATCCTAAAAACCCTAGAAAATAAAATGGGTTTTATATCCTTTTCAAGTTTTATGATAAGTAAGAATCCTCAATTTCATCAATAAAGAGGTCATGATATACCCATGAATAATAAATGGGTATCCAATGCCATTAATAATCAGTCTAGCTAAATATCACCAAAAATTGATGATAATTCATTTTTTTAACACCATATAGGAAATGCATATATAGTTTAAATAGTAATTTCCCAATTTCATCGATTTTATCGGAATCTTGGTGGACACCCATATATCAATTAATAGAACATTAACATTCAGAGAAGAAATTAATTGAATGAATATAATCCATATACTAGTGGATTATTAGGGAGGAAAAAATAATTTATGGTTCATCCCACATATTTAAATTAATATTTCATAACCCATCCATATAAACTTGGGAGTGGGTAGAGTTTTAAAAATACAATTGATTAAGAACAAAACATATATGAAGAACACTTATAGATGAATCACCATTATTAATTTGAAAATAATAATTTTAATTTTCATGTTATTTTTTTTAAATGGAATATGTTACAAATCATGGGAATAATAATTTATTTTTGAAAGTGGAATGTTCAAAGAGGAAAAATTTTAAAAAATAACAAAGGTGGTAGTAATACATGATCAAACAGAAACATGATCAATTTTTTAATTTTTTTTTCAGTAAGAAATAATAAAAAATAAAAAAATCATTTAACTTTTTTTATAAATTTATTTTCATAATAATACATTGTTTAATAAATTTGGAATGAAAGAAATTTTGATCAGGTTAAAAATAACTTTATAAAAAACCATGTTGAAAAATAATCATGATAAAAATCATTAAATCCCATAAAAACCATTTATCAAAACTCATATCATAAATTTGCCTGTAAATACATTATGTGATGTGATGTGAAGAGATGTATGATGGTAACAGATAATATGATATAAAATTCTCTTTATTGTGATATCATGGGTATGGAAGGAATGTATCCATTGGACTACATCTGTGTTATTCACACCAACATCAAACTTTTAGTTTATGAGGTATTTTAGGAATGAAGAAGCTATTATTCAAGATAATTATAATCCACATGGTAAAAAGGAAATAAAAAAATTTTAAATAAAATTTTAGGGGAAAAAATCCATGTAAGGCTAAAATCAAGAATCTATTTAATGAATAATGGGAAAAAGAACACGAGTTATGAAAATAATTACATCCTAAGTTACATTTTAATAAAATCCCATGAAGGGGAAAGGGAATTAAAATGAACCTAAAATACCAAAAATAAAATATATTTAATTTTAAAATAAATATTGTGAATCATAAACCTCATATAAAAATAAATCGGATCATTAATTTAAACTTTCCTCCATGAAGGGAGATTGTGATAAATGTTTCTTACCTTAATTACCCACAATGTTAGTCATAGTATAACATATTATAAAATAACTATAACAATACTAATAATATATTGAAAACATTATTAATTTATATAAACCTTTCATAACTACATTTGTATTTATTTGGTATTCATATATTGGTTCATGATAGATTATTTTTGACCTTAGGTGTAAACAATTTTTATTTTCTTTCACAGGAATTGTAATGTTAATATTGATGATTTATATTGGATGGTAAGTACATAATAAAGAGATTATATTTTTTTCTATTATATTAATTTCATTATTTTTCATAATGCTTCACTTTCATCACATGAGAGTTTAATTATAACTCGTAATGATTATGATAGAGACAATCTTATTGCGATAGTTTTTAATGAACAAACCCATTTATAAGAAAATGGAATAGGATATTGTATAATAAAATTAATCATAAAATAATTTTATAAAATTAATACTAGTTCATAAATTATGGTTTTAGGTTTAGCCATGTTATATGGTTAATTGAAGTATGGGTTTTTGTCCATGGAGGTGGATGTTCACACATAAGAATAATTAATGATCTCATTCCTTAAATAATGGATGGAAAATAAATAAATGTAAACTATTGTCATTTAATAATTATATAAGTGAAATAATATTATATTAATTCATAAAAACAAACATTTATTCTACACCTAACAGGTTATTATGATAAAAGAAATATATTGTGTTGTTAAGGCTGTAGTATGAATGCATAGACGAGCAATGTGTTTGTTTTTCATTGTAGACACTGTGGAATACATGAATATTTTAAACCTCATTATCAAAATGATATTTTATTATATAAATGGTACTAAAGTATTTTCATTAACTAATTTAATGATGATTAGGATTATGAAATTTTAAATTAAAGAACATGAGGAGTGTCGTACTCAAGTCAAGAAAATATATTTTTAGTAGAATCATGATTTTAAATGAAGGGATTCAACTAATGAAGTTTGAAATGATTTATGGACTGTTGGATATTGTTCTATGATAAACATATTTGTATAGATTCATAATAAAATTATTTTGGATGGGTTTCTATGTAAGGGTTACAAATGGTCCATTTTATAAGTGATGAAAATGGAATATTCCATGGAAAAGAATGTTTATGTAAGGGGAATGATTGGAATGACCTAAAATATAGGTGAGTCTAGATAGATAAGGAATAATATATATATATATATGTGAAACTTAATAAACGAAAATATATTTCAAGAGGGTCTAATGGTAATTTAAATTAATGAATATTTGATCCATCTAAGCTAAGTCATTTGAAAAATTATTTCTCATAATTAAATATTAATCATGTCAATAAGTTTATTAATAAAAATATAATTATACCCTTCTAAATAAATTAGGAATTATTATTAGTTATTTGTGATCCATTTAACATAATTAATTTCATAAATATGAAAAAACAATACTTAAAATAAAACACACACAACATATAAAAGCCAGATTCAAATAAAATTATATTTTAAAAAATAAAACCTATATTGAAAATTAATTTTTTATGGTTAATTATAAGAATTATAGAAATTTATTAATTTAAAAATAAAAATATATGTATTGTTAAAATAAATCCAAAACATATTCTCATCAAAAAATTTTTAAATAAAATTATAAATTGAAAATAATTTTCAAATTCTAATAAAAGTTTTCTTATGTCCTAAAGTATTAAAAATAACATCTATAACATAATAATATTATTTTTATTTCTTAAAAATAAATTGAAAATATATATTTGATCAATTATAGTGTTTTATAAACATTTAGGATTTAAATAAATACTAATACTATGACAAAACAACATTTTTCAAAAATATTATTTCTCACTATTCACATAAAAATTAAATATTTTATAAAAATCACAAAAAATAAATCTAACAGAATTTTTATTATAAGGAGTATACAAATGATTATTAATTTTACAAATTTAAATTGAATAATTTGTTGGAATGCATTTTTAAAATAAAATAAACATATTAAAAAAAGATATAATTTATTGAATTTTTTTTAATATTTACTCATATTAATATTTTAACATGTAATGGAAATAAATATAAATGGATTACCATATTATTATCTATTATATTTTTATTAATAATTTATTCTTAATATATTTTTTGGTGAAGTGTGTTAAACAAGTTATAAAACATTGTATGTATTTTAAAAGATCCAATATCATGGGTGGTTTCTTTGGTGATGATGTGATGCTCTTAGAAAATTAATCAAACATAAATGAGTGGGTAGAGCCTTATGAATTTGTAACAAGAAATCATGTGTTCAATTAGATCAGGATTAAATCATTTCATACCCCAAAAGGGATAGTGTGAGTATCAAACATAAATAATTAGAGGGAGAAATTATCTGGTAATTAAAATCATTAAAAATATGTCCCAAACTACGACACATTCATATAATCTAATGAAAAATAGTGTTCATTTGATATCCATTTGGGTTGAAATTGGTTTTATTGTTTATATACATTCATTTCTAGAAAATAATATCAAATAATAACAATAACCCTCTTTTACAGCAACTAAGGATACATGAGAACCAATTATAAAGATATTATAACATTTAAGTTAAAATATAAAATACATCACACAATAATAAACAAATGATAACTCTAATAGTTTATAGCATTATAGACTACATATATATTCAGATTGTTTGATGAAATATCTTATATAAGCCCCACAATGTTCTTCTCAAATAAAACCATTCTTTGATAGATCCTACTAACTACCATTCATAATTACCTGCAGAATGTGGTAACATAAGAGTTGGAATGTTAGGATCCACAATAACTGTAATCATTAGGTGTTTTTGTGAAGATAAAAAATGGGCATAGGATAATATAATGGGGATGAGAAACCGATCATAACATCCATAAATATACAAAAAAATTCATAAACAAGAAATCAAGATTCCTGGAAGAAGGAATTGTCATAACAAAATATATGAGGCAAAAGAGTGATAAATCATAAATAATCGATCATGATCAAAGAATATATATCATTACAATAATATATAATTTTTTTTGATATACATTTAAGAATGGAAATCATATTTCTTATCTACCCACTAATACATTCATCATATAATAGGATTGGATTAATCACTAGTGTTTCATCTAAGGATTGGGAAAACCACACATGTACCCATATGGTGTAGGGATAAATGCATATATGACCATTAAATATTGGGATAACCACCCATGTAACCTCTTTGGCATGGTATAACCACCAATTTACCTTTGAGATTTTAGATTAAAAAATTAACCAATGAATTTGAGGTTTATTATGGACCCACATTTGACACAATAGAATGTAATTGTTATTTATTCCATAATATCACAAAAAACATTAATCAATTCCTCATAGATTAATTTACATGATGAAAAGAATGAAAATTCAATAAAAAAAAATTATAATAACATCGTTATAAGTCATCTATTGAATGGAACTACATGGTATCATAAGACCACATCCCATGGATAACATAAAAATTGTTAGAATATATTGACATAGATTAAAATATTTTTACAAAATCATTATAATGATACATGTAAATTAATGATGAAATATAATGTTCTCTATGAGAATTTATATAATCTACAAATTCCTAGAAAATTATGAATAAGATTTCATTTATAAAACCATGGAAAATTATTGAATAATTTTTATAATAATAAATAGACATGATGATAAGAAAATACATTTATTCTGTATATGCTTTTAAAATTGAAATTTCTTACTTTTTTAAAGAAAATAAAAAATGACCCATTAAGATGAATTTAAAAAAAACTTCTTTATATTTTTTGAAATTAAATTAATTTATATTAGAAACATAAATTTACCAATAATTTTTATGCATATATTAAATTCTACAAAATGATTTTGATAAACATGGATATGGAGAAAAATGAGAAATTATGTTATCTTTTCCTCTAATATATTTTCTTGTATTATTCAGTAAAAAATAAGGGTAAATGGAAAGAAAATAAATTGATAACTCATAAATAACTATAATAGAGGAAAATATATTGTTTATACTATATTGATAATATAAAATTTCACTCAACGGATATTTAAACACAATCTATCAATATACAAAGGGAGATTGTGGCATAAAACAATACTTGAATCCCTGTCTTGTATTATACATTCTTAGACCACTTGTAAGTTATATTTCACCATATTATATGTCTATATCAAAAAAATAATCATTATTAAGTAAATATTAATAATTCCATTATAATTTCCAATCTCCCATTTATTTATAATTCATTATTAAAATCAATATTTGATAGCTACCAATTCTATTTACCACACTTGTTTGGGATCGGTGAATCATGTAATTTCACCTTAGTTAGAGTTTAATCATCCAAATAATTATAATATTGTAAAATATTTAATATTTATTCATAATATATATTTTTATAACAATAAATTTAAGCAGGTCATAAAAATACGAAACATATCTTAATAATAGTGAAGTATGAACACACGCGTTATAGATGTTATTATTTTCCAATGGATGGAATGAAAGAGTGGTAAAAAATAATATATATTTATATGATATTAATTATTTCATAAATAACATATATATTCCTTAAATCCATCTTCAATAAAATATATGAGATGGTGTCATGAAAAACAATATATATATCTTCAAAGAGGTTGTAGTCTGCATGTGTGAATGCACGACAATTGAATTTTCATTAGATATATGGGAAAAGGGTATTTGTTATTGCATGAACTCAATAAAAATTATGTATAATGATGATATTTATGTCATAAAATTATGTAGTATATAATAAATTTTTAGTTGTTTCAATGAGGAATAATCATTAAATAAATCACTTAAGGAAACTACATCTTCCATGGGTAACCCCTATTGAATAACTTGAAATAATTACCCCTTTTTGGGGAAACCACAAATATCATACACTTTATGCCTTCATATGTATTAATTTTTATAATAAAGAAACCAATTAGAATTGTTTAAGATATTTTTTATGTGATTTTTGAAGATATTAATTCAGATAAATTTTTCAAAGTTTTTGGAGAACTGAGGAGAAGAGGTTCCATTTTATATGTGAGGGGAGTGAAATAATTATAAATACTCATAAATTTAAAATAATATAAATCATACCATAGTTTAAAATGTATCCAAATAATATGATTTTATAATATATGTTTAATATACACCTAAATCCACCCAACCAGAAAAATAAATGTACCACATTTGAGTTATGTGAAGCCATGTCCCTTAGTTTTACTCAATTTAACAGATTTTAACCATTACACTCATGAAATAATTTTTTCTCATGGTAACATATATTTATTTCCAAATAAGAAATTTATAATTCACAAAATTTATATGGCATGATTACTAATATTCAGGCCATTTATGTCTGATTTAATTCTTAATACTAAAAATAAATAATTTTAATTTCAACACACCAAATGTGTAAAACTTTTTTAGAATAAAAATATATTTAATATTAAAGTCTTTACATTTATTCCTTTGGTAGTAATAAAAATTATATGACTACTAATTATATTAATTGAATATATTGTCTTTAAATTATTTTAAAATTATTCCTTAATAGTTACTAGTTTTATTCATGCACATAAAAATATTTATCTGAAAAATAATTATTTTTAAATTCAAATGATATCATAAATACTTATACAAGTTTTATATTAAATGTATGAATGCTTGTACATTTAAATAAATTTATATTGAATATAATACAATATATTTGAAATAATAAATTAGAGAAGATATTTTGTAATTTAAAAAAATATATAATAAAACAATTTTTATAAATAAACCATTTCTTTATAGCCAAAAATAATTATACTGACATTCCATGTCAATATATAAGCATTATGTGGACTCCATTAATTTAATTTATTATTTATTACCTAATTTTAATCAATATATTTTACAAATATAGATCCTAGATATTTTTAAATTAAAATATTTTACAATTTTAAAGAAATAGTTCAAAAAGTCTCCTCAAAATGAAGTTAATTTTCATTAGAGAATTTCTCCCTTTTTACAAAACACATTAACATTCTCAATTTCATCAAAATATCTAATTATTATATTTATTTAATACTTTATAAAATCATTAATAACATGATTTTTATTTGTGTTCATCATAAGATATCAAACACATCAATATTACTAAATAGAATATATTCTAAAATATAATTTTGTTACTAGTAGAGTGGTAGTTTTTACATTAAATGAACTCTACTATTGGTATGTGACACTACCATCATTGAAAAATATCTAGAATAAAAAAAAATCATATTCTTAATAACATTAATGGATTACTCTTATTATCTATCTATTTGAGGATATAATTTCATACTCATTAGTTACTAGCTCTAAATTTTCACTTAGAAAATATTTTTTAATAGTGAAATAAATTTATTATATCATTCACAAATTCCATTAATTTTATCCCATGAAGTTGGAATATCACATCCATGTATAAGAATCTCAAGCAGTCTACTAATATCTAATCCCAAATCTGGTGGTAGTTGGCTGAGTTTTTTTATCCATCGATAATCACCTAGATAAAATCATGAACTTTTAATGACCATGGAAACCCTGTCCTGAAATAAATCTATATGACATCCCACTTCCAATACTCCCAAATGGGCTAAGAAAAACCATATTGGAATCAGTGATCGTTATTTTCTTATTAACACAAGAGACATATAAATAACACTCTTTTTTATTCCTAGCCACCATTATTGATCCATGGGGTCATGATACATATTCATCACACCTATATATACCTTTATGATGGACTGTGTAATTTTTTCAAAAACCTCCCCAAATGGTATGACATGGACCAAAATCCTCCGCTGAAATAGGATGAAGTTATTCTTACCTTTGATAAATCTATTTAGAAAATAAATGAAGGATATCTAGTTGTATATAACATCATAAAAAATTTCTCCTAACAAGGCCTCACTCAAATACTTTAGGAGTAATGGTCCCACCACTATTGATGAATGATAAGACACATCTCCCTCATCCAGAAAGGACAAATTCACTGGGACCAGCAGATAAGATGCCTCAACCATTGACTAATAATTGGATATCCTACTATGGAAATTAGATTATTTTTTACCCATTCATTGTTTATTGATGTTATTGAAGTTTAAATCTTATAATATCTCTAATAAAATCTTATAAATATAGTTAATATCAATGTGGGTGAAGATGCATATGAGAATCTAATGGTCTATGTAGAGTATGAATAATTTAACAATAATGAAATACCTCTAGTTATATAAGGATAACACTACACCAGATGGCTCAAAATAAAGAGTCACATTGATCTAAATACGAGTTCTCAACTATTGGGATCTATAATAAATTTTCACATTCCTTGAAATTTTACCAAAAACCAAGTGATGTTAGAATTCCTTCACATAACCAAACTTAATTAAACCCTTCATCAATAGCCTAAAAACAATATCACACAAGAATATCTACTTTAAACCCTAAATATCTCTATAAAATCACTATTACTAAACTAATTGATACCCTTTTCAGGTTCGATAATTCATCTAAGCTTCAATAATATTTAATTCATCCGAAAATCATTTACAGTATCCCAGAACCTAAAAATTCTATACATCTAAATCATTAAAATGGACGGATTAAAATTTATCAATGAATTTATTTTTAATGATTCTATGAGTTATACATCATTTAATATGAAATTACCTAATAATTATACCCCTCAATACAATAATTAAAAATATAAGAGAATATCGATGATCTGGTAATCATAAATAAATTATATAGATTCGTTTCATTCTCAACATAAAATATTTAATAGATTGGGATATCTTTTATGAATAATTCCAATGAACCAATGTAATAAAAGTAGAAATATCGGGTTTTTGAGGCCCAAAAAAATTTTACGGTCGTGTAAAATATTATAGGGTATACCAAAAAATCTTAATTTTCATAGTGGTTAATGAACACCATCCTCATGATATCATCATTGATATGTTGAAACTGGTAGTATTTTGACCTATGATCAATAATAGGGAATCATTTTTCATCATTAATATATTCTAATAGGTGATAAATCCTTATGAATGTGGATTTTTTTAATGGTCACCTAATTCCAGAAATAATTATCAATAAAAATGCTCAAGATCCCATCATCATTCTGGTAGAATAACATATGAGATATTTAGGTGACACATTGGTTCTAATGAATCCTTTCTCTATTTAGTCATCCAAATATACATTTATTTTTCTTAGATCATCATAGTATATTTAATAAACTGAATATGATGTCAGACTAGTCCCAAGGTATATATCAGTGAAAAGGTCAGTGTCCTGGTGTGGTGGGGAGGGGGGTAATGATAAAAAATCATTGGGAAATACATATATATACGCATATATTACTATAGAAAGTATATCATCCAAATTACTAACTATTTTTAAATCCATTATATCTTACTGATGGGTGAATGGCTAAAACATATAGAAAATAAGCCCCACTCTCCTCGACAGAAATTCTAAATCTCCGATAAAGGTAAATCAAAATCCCTCATATTAGTAACACACAATTCTGTGATTGTAAAAATATGACTACGAACAATCTAAGGATAATAAATCCATTAAATGATGATATTTTTGGGTTTTATCTTATACATAATGGGTTCTCTAATAAAACCTCTATCTGCAAAGAATAATCTTGCATCCTCAATAGATGTGGGAGAGTATGATCACAATGGGTGGCAGTCAATATCAATGTACGTTCAACTATGGGATTTACTATTATTTGATGATATCTGAATTGGGATAAAGAAAAATTAATGGCTTTCACTAGTGTCTATGAGTAAAATTTATAGTGTATGAAATACATTGATATTACCTTGAACCATATCAAGAATATCATTATCAAAACACTCAATTTCCTATATCTGATCATTTCCCTTGAATCCAGCTCCTTAATCTAGGATTGGATCACATGAGGGTGACAGTGGATGAATTGAATTTTTGATTCATCCAATTATATATACATTCATAGTTTTCTTATAGATATTTTACCATATAAACCTTTTTAGGTCCACCACTCTACCTTAGGGGGCCCCAAATCACATTTCAATCTATAATAAAAAAGCCTATCTATTATACTTCTTCAACTACAATCTATATCACATAAATTCTTGTAATCACATATCACATAACATTTTCCCCATAGGAATAATAAAATCATTCCACATAGTTGGATTGATCCCAGATGCAACTCCTATGCTAATAGTACCTAGGAATGATACCATTTATCTGTATTCCTCAACAATTGTGACCCTAATCCTCTCAACTAGTCGATATAGTTTATTAGTCTTCACTGAGATAACAACCACAAAAATTTACTACTATCTTCCTCAATTTTAGTATGATCACAATCATTAGAGATATATTAATAACAATGTAATAATATGATATGAAAAGGAGGATAAACCCGACTCAGATCTCTCCATGTATGCCTTGATAAATGTTATGTACATGAATGAATCCATCTCAAACCATGTTAATAACATACCTCACCTACTTAGTAAATATAAAAACATACTCTAGAATATAAATGATACTACAATATAGGTATAGTAGCACTTAATAATTGAATTCCTCAATATAAAAGAGAAATAGTCACTATTAAAGAGCCTCTCAAACATTTTCCATTGGAGTGTCCCTTCATCATATGTCATGATGATCAAATTCCACATGTGACTCATTGGTCCATTGAAAATCATGTATAGTGTTAAAAAACCCTATTTCATTATATATATATGTATTCCAAGGTTTGATGGGTTGAATTTATTCTCAACCTAGGTGGTTACTATTGATAAAAATCATGGATTCCACTAATACATATAACATTTTTATCAAATTATTCTAAAATTATTTGATATTGGAAAGGATGAAGAACATTTTCCTATGTTTTATGTGGTTGGTATTATAACAAAAAAACATGTAGTTGTACACCTCCATGCTTTCACTATAGGATATTTGATTGATATATTTCCTATATGGAACCTCATCCCTCATACTATTGATAGTAGGAGGCATAATTACAAGCACAAGAACATCACAAACCAACCTTGGGATCCTACAGAGCTATCTACTTAGCGGTATCCCAAAATTTTAATGATGAACCATGTTCATTTTATATTGTCATGGGATGTGACTCAATAAGGTCATACAAATCAACAAATAAATCATTCAAAAATCATTTACAATTTCATTGTTCCATGTAATTGGTTCCTTAGATCTTTGAGTGGAAACAACGGTTATCTACATCTTACTAGATCAATACTTCAAGGCCAGTAAAGTAATTCTAGGTTTCTAGGGATAAAAGATAAACTCAAGTGCCATTGAAATTGTTACCATAAAATTCTGAACCATTATCATAAGAAGAAAAACCACATACTCTTTACTTAATATAGAACCTCTCTGATATTACATGGACCAATCAATCAAGACAAGAAAAGTTCTGATATTTAGTAGAGTGTTCCACTCAAAATCCACTTCTAATAAGAGAGGGACTAATGATTAGATTCTATTTGGGAGTATGAAATTTAGAGATCTTATAGAAGAATCAAAAAGAAGAAGGGTTTCTCAACGTGATTTTTTTATTAATATTAGTCACATTATTTATTTTTTACGTTTTCCTTATAGATTACAATATATATTTCAATGGATTAAGTCTATCAGTCTGAGTCTAATGGTTTAATTTGATTGGGATTATGTGACTAGAAATATTTCCATTGATGAATATTTAATAATCATTGTTCTCATGTTCCACCAGATGAAACATGTTTTGATGTTCTAACTCATATGATAATTTTCTATATCGATGATATAATTATCTTGAACATTGAAATATATCAAGATTGTATCGTTAGTTTAATGTTGGTTAACAATGTTTATGTGTGTAATTTTTATTCTATAATGATCTATCGAGCCCGCCATACTATGAATTTATACAATGTATACTAGAAGAATTTTACATATGGATGGTGAATTTTTGAATTGTACAATTATTATTGTAATAAATTCTTACATTTTCATGTTTTAATGATATGAATATCTGATGTTTTTGATGTATGATGTTTCATTAGAAAACCCTTTCAAAATATATCAATCAAAGAGTTGTTTAAGAAGTGTTGGATAGTGGGATTCGGGGAATTCTATCATATGAATACCATTGGAAAATATCATTACAATTTAATAATCCTAATTCCATTAGAAAACGAGAAGTTCTATGTTCATTAGATATATGAAAATTTTCATGTTTAAAAAAAATGAATTTCATCAGATAAATGTTCTAAATGCTCAATAATAGTCAATGAGTCATCATATGGAAGCATACACATTATGTTACCAGAAAGAAGAAACCATATGTGGTTAGTTGAAAAATATTCCTAAATTAGGATCATCAAATATTGGTTTCCACATGATGGAAATATTCAATGGTAATTTATGAAAGTCATTAGATTGAAAAAGTGTCTAACGTGATATTTCTGAAGGGTTATGATCTTCTACTAGATAGAAGGTTTGAATATTCACTATAGAATTCAACATAAGGATACTAAATCAGATAATTCAAATCTAATAAATCAATTTTCCATAAAATATACATTAAAGGAATGATTATTTCTACGTGATAATGTTGTTTGATGAAGGATTTTGATATTTGGACTAATTAAGAGATCCTACTTTTTAATATGTGTCAATGTGATTAATATAAAAATGTATTCGAGTGGGTGTCATAATTCATTAAGCCAGATATTTTAATTAAAATTATTTACCTAATCCATAATTCTCATAGAAACACAATGTATTGAAATTATTTCGGTTTTGGTGAATTATTGGTTTCACTTTTGGAATTTCCGTTGAAGTGAAATCGAAGTGTAGATCCATATAGAAAAACATTCTGAAAAAAACATCATTTCGAAAATTACTTGAGAATGTATTTCTTTTTTGTGGAATCAAATGAAAGTTATTAAAAAATTTTAATAACTCTAGATCGGTATGTTTATGGTGAATAGTGAATTGATATGATTGATCAAATAGATTGAAGTGGCATTAATCTAATGAATACATGAATGAGTTTTCCAAATTAGTTGCTATCAGAAAGAAGATGTGATAAATTGATTGGACGAATATGATGTAGGGGAAACAATTTAATTTTAAAAATAGGAAACATATGAATATTATGAAGGTGTTATCAACCAAGAAGATGTGATTGACTAGACAGATGAAACCAAAAAATCATGGAAGCTTACTGAGTTTCATAGGACAATGTATACCTTACCCAGAAAATATTATAAATACTATTTCCTAAAAAAGAATAGAGAGATTTTCAATCTCGTTGTTGTGAAGGAAAATTATGATGAACATTAAATAAGAGTACATCTGAAGAAGTTTTCAAAATAATAGTGAAAACATGAAGAGTCATATTGGGGATGGTTCTTATAGTTGTTACAAAACATTAATATATCACTCTTATATGTTTGGTTAACATGAAATGTAAATGAACTATAGTGCTACACAAGTGAAATGATATTCATTTATTTTTGTATCTAACTGATGGAATATTTAATCTAGGATTTTTATGTCATGGATTAAATCAAAACCATTAGGAGAAAGAATTGCTTTTGTTGAGTAGTGTTCCTTATAAATACCTGTGTTACTTTGGTTTTTATTGTTTTTTATTTTTCAATAGATTCATATATCTCTTAAGGTAGGAAAATAATATTCTTTAGGTAAGAAAACATTAAAAGAGAATATCATTGATTAAGGCCCTCTTCCTCTTAGTGATCATATAAAGAGCCTCACCCTAGTTTTCTAAATTTGAAGCCTTAATTTATTACAATGTAAGATAGACAATATTTTAATCCCAATGAACTGATCAATCTTTTTGACATGAAATACTTGATGCATTAATGGTTCCCAAATTACATTCGAAATAAAATATTAAACATAAAAAAAGAAAAAAAAATGTAACCATGAACTCATTCAATCATTTTTTCTTCATAACCCATGGAAAGGAGAAAAAATAAATGGGTGAGCTAATGTGCTCAATAAGGGTTAAAAACAATAAAATTCCCCACAAAACAATAAAAAATGAAATATAATCAATATGGTATGGTATATAAAACTGACATAAATACCATTTAATCAAAATAATAATAATAATAATAGTATAATGCATAATCATTTTAATAATATAAAGGATTAGAAAATATTTACAATTGAACCACATGTTCAGCAAAATATGAATCAATGGATAATATCATTATTAAAATCACATGGAAAATATTTATTGAAATATTAATGAAAGAAATTATTAATAACTTTATTTCGTTATCTCATTCATAATGGTACCTTTACCACCATGACCATTCACAAGAAAGAGTAATCATTATTGGTAAAACCCCATTTATTTTGGTTATCCTTTTCATCTCATTATAATATCAAAGCATCAAGGGGATATATATATATATTTGGGTTCTACCCATGTATTAATGTAAAATTAATTCCTAAAATATCTATATGATTGATTTAGTTCACTATTGACTATGACATATCAAAAAATATCTTTATTGACTGAAAGGTATATATTTTACATTATTTACTATGTTAATCAAACAACTCTCAATTTGAAAACTATATGAAAAAATTGTATATGACTTATGAAATAATAATATCCTTTAAAGAGATATATGTATATTTAATAAATTATTTAACGAATTATTATCATAAATAAAATGGGTAGTATATACACCATATAAATGGATTTATGAGCATTGAAATATTCCTTAATGAATTGAAATTGAGATAAAGTCTCTTATAGGGATCATATCATCAATAAAGTCAAAATACTATTTTTATCAACAGAAAATGCACATAAATAATGTTTAAATAGAATATAATATACTTTAAATCCAATTTACACATAACCTTATCATATCATTTTCAATGAAATAGTATTTTAACGCAAATGACTGAAAATTGATATAGGAAGTCCATTAAAAATTTGTAATCACTCAAACTAGATGCCCCATAACATTTATTATCAATTAATGAAACATATAATAACATGAAGATAATTGAATTTATGATATGATATATCAAATTGAATTATTAACAAAAAAAAAAATTAATATGTTTTGAATTACTAATATATCTAACAGAAGTATAAGTGAGAGCAAAAAACCATACAGTATTTAATTAGTTGAATCATATGCCCCATAATAGTAATATTTATCAACTGAAAAATTTGACACCGTGAATATAATTAAATTAATTATATTATATATCAAATAGAAGTATACATACACTAAAGATAATAAATTTGTGGGTAATAATAAATATATCTCACATAAATAAAAATCCAGATGAGAAAACCTTACCACCGTGAAATCAATCAAATTGTATGCACCATAAAATAAATAATTATAAAATTAATCATATAATTAATTGAATATAATTATATTCATTATATTATATATCTGTGTACATAATATAAACCACAAAAAAGTAATTAGTGGTGAATAAGAAATATTTCTCAAAAAAAATTAAATGTGAGTGGAGAAACTGCTTACCCTATGTCCAAATAATTATTCACATATAATAAAATTTCATGGATATTACAATTATAGTAATTAAGTAATTCATATCCTATTCAAAATAATTTATTAAATTTATTTATGGGAACTTCATTGAGATATAATATTTAATTTTATTGTTATGCAAGCATTCATTTCATAGTTTTATGATTGGTTATCTTGTGCCTAATTATAAAATTTCTTTTCAAATTAGAATAGTTATCTAGAAGTGGAATCATATGTAATTAATTTAATTAAAAAAATATAATGGTCCCATATGACATTTTCGTTTTTTTGAAAATAGGATGATTAGTTGCATAAAATGTTAATGAAAAATTTCTTAGTTTATTTTAGCAGTCTGTATGACCATCATGAACTGGTATCATATTATATAATATAAAAATATATAGTATTTATATAAAATTAAATAATATTTAATAACAAAAATTATAATCTTCTAACCAAAAAAATGGTTTTATGACTATCCTTGATGGTTGCAATGAAAAATAAAATACTCATCATCCACAAAGGCAGTGAATTGATACCTCGTAGATGATGTATTTATATTTACAATTAAAAGGATATGAGAAGAGATTTGATGATGGATATTCCATTAAAACAATGATATTTTAGAAAATATATAACATTGGAGTTACCATTCTACTTTGGATAGGGGCATTATTGATAGGATAAAAATGAAAATTAATTAAATCAAAAAAATGAGGGTTTTTCCGCTTGAATATCATCTCCATGTGAACCTCCTAAAGACACCTGTAATGGTTATTTTTGTAAGAAAATCAGGACTTTAATGTGGGGGAAGTGTCTTGGGAGTGGAGTTTGGAAGAATTTAAAAAATAGGGAAGGATTAGAATGTGTGAGAAGAATTGGTTGTGAGGAGTGGTATTCATAGTGGGAGTAAGAGTTTTTTATTTTATACATCTATTTATTATTTGGGATTTAGAATATCTATAGTACTGATTATTTTTATGAAGTAAAATAACTAGTAAATAATAGTTAGAGGTATTATTTTCATACATCATACATTACTAAAAAATTCATATATTTTGCGTAAAATGTTAAATACAAATAATTAACACAATTTACTATTCACCAAAAATTCAAGTATTTCAGAATCTAATTAACACTAGACCCAATTTTTTTTTATAATTGTATATTTAATAAATGGAATCAATTTTATGAATATAATTTATGGTTATGATAGATCTAATTTCTAATTAAAATAATCATTTACTTACAATATTCAGATTTAAAAATTATAAGGGATTATATGACACATAGAAAAGGTAATATAGGTCTAAAAATATATATTATAATTATATGATATCAAAATATAAACATATAAATATATTTTATGAATATATATTTTCTTTTAAATCCAAATATTTGTAATAGAATTTTAGATAATCATTTACATTTCACAAAAAATAACAACACTTAATATATCATTTTTTAAAACATTTCTTTACAAATTCCATTATATAATTATATCATATTTTATTTTATGAGATACTGAAATTTTATTTATAAATTAATATATGATTTTATTATTATAATGTCCAGTTTTCTATTCTCAAATATCACATTACTATTCCAATGGTGATGTTAATATTTAACAGTATTTCATAGTTCGTTTAATGTCGTTTTTTACTTGAAATGCAATATATCAAATATGTTTAATTTATTTATGAAGATACATACCATTAAATATTTGTATTTAATATTTTTCCCTTTTTAAAACATTTAATCCATAAATTTTTTCATGAATATTAACTTCTAAACAGATGTGCATGGATATTATTCAAAAAAATTAATCCTCAAATAAGTTATAATACATGAAAATAATAGTTTTTATACATAAAAATTATTTTATGACCATCCTTGATGGAGTTAATGAAAAAAAATACATCCATGAAGGTGGTGAATTGACACCTCGTGGAAGATGATTACATTTTACGATTCGTGGGAGAGGATAAGATATTTGAGGTGTATTTTCCATTAATGCAATAAATATTTTAGATATATATCATAATGGAGTCACCATTCCACATAAGATTGGGGATGTGAGGAGTATAAAGGAACATAAGAGAAATTAAAAGAGAAATAAGGTTGGTTTTACCTCTTGAGTATCGGGTCCAAGAGAACCAACTTATGATTCATGGATTTGGACTGTTGGTAAGAATAAAAGGTCATGGACATGGTGAAGTGTATTGGGAATCTAGTTTAGAAGAATTTATAAAATCTTTATGGATTAAATGGTGTGAGTAGAGGGAGTGGTATTTATAGTGGGGGAGAGGGTTGTTTCTTATTATTTTATTCATTTTTTCATTATATTTTGTAATGAAAATCTATAGTATAAGGCCCCAGCCATAAAAATAACATAATCTTGATTTAAGTTCAAAAATCATATTGAGAATATTTTCATGATTAGATATTTATAGAATTAGGTCATAACATATACCTAACAATTTGAATATTACACTATAACGTTTTTATTGATTATTCATTAATTCATAAAATAAAAACTCTTCAAAAAAGAGTCATGTCTAGTTACATATTTTAGACATCAAGAATTTTCCATGATCCCATCCTTTACTCTATTCATATATATTTCCTATGAAAAACATTTTAAAAAAACATGGTATTAGCCTAAAAATCTTAGTAATTGATACACAAAGAAGGAAAACTGAAAGTTTTTCAAAACAACATGTAAACCATGAATACATTATCACATGTAATAATTTTCACCTTTATAAAGTATTAAATACTCTTAACTAAATAAAATATCATTGATTAACCTTTTTATAACCATAAGATTACCATAAAACCCATAGACATATCACATAACATAGAAAGGTAACTTGGGACATAAACATACGTAAATGGAATTATCATACGGCCGACTTCCACTAAAGTCAATAAATGGAATATCCATATGGCGAAATTCCATACCCAATGTAATGGATGTTATAACGTAAGCACCTATATTGGTTTATCATAGAACCACCCATTATTTGGTTTACCAAGTAACCACCCGTCAAATATCCAAGTACCGTTATAAAATCATAAAACATAAAATATTGCAAATATAAACATTTCACTAATAAATTTTGATTTAAAATCACAAGAAACAATTTCAAGATATTGAAAAAAAATTAATCCATTTAAAAAACCATTTTCAATACCAAAACACCAAAAAAAAACCCAATAAAGGATTTCTTTTCCTTTAAAAACATTCAGTCTTATAGGGGAATCCACCTAACTATTACGACGGTAAAGAGATCATTGTCGCCGCAAATGTTAAAAACATTCCTTTTGTTGTTTAGAAAAATGCTTCGTTATAAAAATGATTCACAATGAATGAGAATACAAGTCAAAAGAGTTTATACACCATATAAATTAATGCTGTGTAAAAATCAAAATATGCCTCAATGAAAGGTGATTGAGATGAAGTCCCTTACCATGTGTCAAACTTGACTTGATCATTATTTAAACTATAAAATAATTAACTAATGTTAATTTCTACTTACATCAAAACCCTTTTAAAATTTATTATTCTTTATATATAATTAATTATCACATTATAAACATTACATAATCATTTACGTTAATAATGGTCATTTTGTTCATATATGGTACTTGAGTTAAAAGTAAACATATTATAATTACATGTTTTCCATGTGGTCAAAATTACATTATCTCCAGATTGATATTAATGATTTTAGATAACATATATAGCCAGAAGGTTCATGAAATAGGCAGAAACCTGCTCCCATTAAAATTAATAAAAAAGACGTAAACAATACAAAACAGTTCAGGAACAAGAGGCTTTGCAAAGCCTTGAGTACAGAATACCATTCATATCATTGCTACTCAACTCATCACAATAGAAAGGCAATAAAAAAGGCCAGCTGGAACTGAACTCCACAATGGACCTTTTAGAAAGAGCATCAACGACCTGGTTGGCTTCACGATATGCATGCGAGACATCAAGGCGTAAGCTGTTGGCAAGCCTCAGGCATGAGACAGTATGTTGTACGTAAGTATGGATGCTATATTAATTTCTATTTCGTATTTTAATTTAATTAAAACATAATGATACATAACTATATTATAATTTATGTATAATATTATATAAAATTTCATTAATTTTATTCTTTAAAAGTTCCACATTTGGCATTAAAGAGTCAAATCACATAGAGGGCGCAGTAGTCAGCACTTCCTGAAAGGAAATTATCTCATTTACCCAATATAGAAACCAGAAAGGTATTCTATAAATGAATAATAAATTGTCAAATAGACAAAATAAACATAATATATATCATTTATAAATATATTTCCATCTTAATGGCCACCATAAGAGGCAGTAAGAGATAATTGAACAATCATCGTTTCGTGAGGTAGTAGTTCACTGTCCAATGAAACTGTATGCTCGTATCCTTTAGAAAAAGGGGTGTGGATGTGTAGTTCTAATAATCATCATAAAAACATAATATTAAACTGTAGATATAGGTTGTGTTTTAAAATAACAGAATAAACAGAGTTTATGGGGTTGGAGAAGGAAAATAAAAGAAGAGAACTTTAGGGAAGAAGTTATATTATAATCAGGTGACTCATTTTGGGTTGAACCAAAAGGCTATCCTAAATAGAATTCTTCTTAGAAGAAGGATTCAATGAGGAATAAAGGGAATTAGGGAGATAAAATAGGAGGATTTTGTAGGAGCTATGAGGATTGAGAGGTGTATGTAATGGGTTAGATTTGGTGTCCTTTTATAAGAGGGACGAGGGGATCTTTAGGAATGTTTGAAAGTATTATTTTATTATAAAATGATTTTAGGATTCCAAAAGTCCAAAACATATTTAATTCGAATATAATGGGCATATATGTAGAAATAAAGTCATCCATTAAGAATCAGTTGGGTTTTGAATATTTTTCAATCCTTATCTTCTTTATTTAAAACTTTGTTATCTTGTTTAGCTTATACCAAGTCCTATTATATATTCATAATATATGGTTAATATATTTAAGAAAAATTTCCAAATGATCCAAAATTATTCATTATTGAAATTTTTAACATCATATATGTTATATGGAGGAATATTATATTTTTAGGACTATTTTATCATTAAATAAAATATTGATTGATTTAAAATATCTTTTATGTCAATTTTAATACTATTCATATCATGATTTTTTTAAAAAAATCCAAAGCAACATGATTCTTTAAAAAACATCATTAATTCAAATATACAAAGCCATCCCCTTCTCTAAAATTCATAGATGGCATAAATAGTTTCAAAATAAATTTAATTTAACATTTATAATATCATTTATCTAAAACATTCATTAAGGAGGTAATCATTACATCACTGACAAAATATTACTTTTTATTATTATCAAAACACTATTGTGGAAGATACTAAGAATCCACAAAATCAGAATTAGAAATATCAAAACAACAAAAAAATATAAAGAAAATCCAATGAAAACAACCAGACCTGCCCCAACCCAGCAATTGAGTCATGATAGCAAGCCTTCAGCAACACGAGACCCTTCAAAAACCAGTCTCATGCAAAGTCCACGAGCATTGTACCGATGGAATAGCCATAACCTCTAAGTCATCCCAATTTAAAAGGCATCCATCGATGAAGACTTTCTGCTCTGATCCTCATCCAGTGCAGGTCCATGTAAATAACTGGAAATAAGAACCTAAAATCCAATCAAAGACATCGAGTAGGAAGGAACCAGAGGGTTTCACATTTCTCACAAACAATCCTATCCAAGTAACTGGAGAAAACAACAAACTCGACCAGAGCCATTAAAAAGAAATTTAGTATTTCCTAAATCCCTCTCCCTAAAACGTTTCCAGGATAGAGATGAAACATATAAGTTAGCAACCTCCAACATCCTCTTCTCAAATTGTGAAGAAAGTTGATCCCATGTCTGAATGTACTCCTCAACACTGATTTCCCATCTGTTAAAACCCCTAACCAGAATTGGGTGATGTGGTTCCGTCCATAGAAACTGTTCCTCATTAAGAGAGACCTCTAGAGACCTCCCCCATCATCCTATCTGCCTCCTATTCAGTTGCATTGTGCATCAAGACCTGCTCCCTAACTGTTTCTATAGAACATATACAGTGAACCAAGTCTTCATCACCTAGTTCCCCTAGCCTCTGGAGGTTTCTAGACTCTTTTTCCATCTTCTTGTCCTTCATGTTTTTTGAAAGGCGAGTATCTAAAGGGTGAGGTAATGTAGAGTTGTCCTTATTCCCCTTCCTCCTTTTGAAACCCCTAATAATCGTTGGACTTGAATCCTCATCTGCTGGTTTACCATGTTCAATCCAATTAAAAGCCTTCACTCCGACCTTGACTCCCTCACCTAGGGTAATGGATTCAGAATTTACACCAGCCTCTAGAAGGTGATCAAACCTATTTTGCAATGAAACTACGGTAGGAATCAGGTCCAAAATCCCAACCAAAATCACCAATTGAACTTCCCTTCTAGTCATATCACCAATGCCACCCAAAGGTGTAATATCCATAACCAAACCATCCTCCCCATCCAGGGACATATGGCTAATTTTCTTGTCATTACTGGGCTGTATGAAACCACACCCCATGAACTGATGCTATGGGAAAAAATATTTTAAAATCACACCCTATATAGAATAAATTTTTTCCTTCATAGGACACTCCTCGTTGATTTCAGATTGAGGTTCACCTGCATGTCTAGACTAACCTTGTATGGCAACTGTCGGGAGTGTGAAAGGCCTGCTCAAACCATTGAGATCACCTATAAATTAGCTAAAAACATATTATACATTCGGATAAGGAGGAAACTCCAGCGGCTGCTCCAGCCTTAGCTTGTTGGAAACACCAGAATTCAGATGTCCTAAGCCAACTGAGATTCAGTCACCCCCTTGTCATCAAGGACATGACAAGGGTTGTGAGTTTTTATGCTATCACAAAACGATCCCTACCCTGCTAAATGATGTTTGGTGACCCCTAAAGTAGGGTAACTATGCTTTATAGTGATCTAGGGATCATTCCCCAATCCCTCTATCTATAGAAAAATTTCCAATCAACGTAAATTACAACCTTCTACTTCAGTCTCTTCAACCCGCGCTCCTGCTATTTTACCACTATCCCAACTGTTCATTTTTTTCCTGGAATTGATCCTAGGCTCCTGACATCGGGGGTTAAACATTCTACCTTTCTAAAGGATGGAACTGCACCGTGCCAACTACTTCCATCCTTGACAGAAATTCAATCTTCCCCTCGTGACCACCCTATCTGCATGTGTCGCTCGGATGACCTAGCCGCTAGCAAGAAGGGAAGAAATCCACCCACTGCACATAGACAACTGGTTGTTTACAACATACCATCTCAACAAATTTTATCCACACATATTCAACTGGTGCTATGAATGTATAGATATCCACACACATCCATGGATTGATCGGAATAAAAACAGTGACGATACATGAACGACACAAAGAAGTCGACCCACTACATTCCCTAACATGTGCATAATAGCAAGATTCTGAAATGGAAGAGGAATGTGAAGAATACATACCAAAATTGGAACCATATGAGAGTTTCGATTTAGATTTAAATCAAAGCTCCACCTAGAAATATTGAAACCACAGTCACCGCACTTCTTGGGAGCACATGACAAAGCATGAACAAGGTCGTCCTTGAAGAAGATTGCACCATTAAGTTCATCTAATCTAATAGGCTGACAACCTGCTGATCTTGAATCCCCCAAAAATCGAAGATATACCTAACAAAGTTGTCTAATGAATTTCTTTTTCTCCTAAAACTTTCAACCAGAGTTAGATTAAGAAGGTTATCTGCCTATCTAATATCCAATTCCGACAATGTAATCACTAGTGCACAATCTCGAAAACCAGGGTCCTTCGGATATAGGTAAATTGAGGGGATCCTCAGAATCGAATCAGGTTTGGTGAATGTTTTGAAGACGCGTCGCCGACCATTATGAGGATTTATACTATCCCCCCTCGCACTGATTAGCGGAAGAGGGGGGAGCGTCACCAACTCCCTTAGGGTTTTGCGATCAGTCCCGACCCTTGGGTATCTCGAGGTAGGAATTACACTCTAATCATTACATCACAATTATTTCATAAATAAATTTATATATTTGATGTCTAAAAATTATGAATAAAATACCATGATGTAAGAAATCTGTCCATCTTTATAATTAATATTTATAGTCAAATATATCAATTATATAACCCCACATTGAAAATGTTTTATCCAAACAGTACATGTTTATGATATTTTTATTTTTACTTCAAATCAAATGTTATTAATGAAATTATTTTACCCAAGTGGCATCCAATAGAAAACAGTTCTAACAAAGGACTGTATTGGTCATCCTCGACACATCTAATAATGTTAGGACAAGTGTTAAGATAATTTAACATTATTAATATTAATTTTACCTTGAATTACCCTATTTATTTTTAACCATGGTAAATAAAAGTCAAAAGTTGTTATCTACTAAAAATCATTTTCATCCATTGATCCACATTTCTCATACTGATGACAACCATGTAGGTAGGATTTTTGAAGTTCAATTTACAAAAGGGGTAAAATATCATTTCAATGAAAGAGATGATATTTAACTAATATGTAGTATTTTTCATTATTCATAAAAAATTGATGGTTTCCAGAAATATACCAAAAATTCAGCATCAGATATATTTGATAATATGAACTAAAAAATATTTCAATTTTAACAAATACCACACATAGAAGGTTCGTCAGTTAATTTATACACAATTCCCATTTTCAAAACAAGAAGTTATGTTTTTAACAAATAAAAACTATCAAAATATTGACATTTTTTATGTCCAATTTCAACGCGAAAGTACTTCCTAGGACCAACAGAGGATTAAATGTTAAAAATATAATCCAATTACACTTTAAAAACAACTAAAATTATAATATATCGACACAAATAAATTATATTAAAATTAGTTTTTTTAATTAAAATGCGGTATCTGCAATTATTCATTATAAATTAAATTTTATGAGAAATATACGAAAACATTTACGCAATGTAAATTTTGATGTCCCATTTTTAAAGAAGAATTTTATTTTGTCAAATAAAATATGTAAAAGTGAAAAATACTATAATTAAGAAGTGTTCGCCATCAAAAGTTGGCAAAATTACCTTTTAATGAATATTAGAGTATCTCAAGCATGAAATTGGATTCATTATAATTTTAATCCTCTAAATTTTAATGAAAATATGTAAACAAAATTAATAAACATGTGTAATCTTATTTTAGTATGTTCTGTTCATTCCCGCCAATACAATAGCTAGACGTTAACTTCCCTTTAAAATAATAATACCATTATATTATTTTTTAGTATAACTCAATGTTTCAAAAAACTTAAGATTTCAAAGAAATCCATTACTGCGTGTTGAGTACACTATCAAACATAGAATCCCCTTTTAAGTAGAATTAATGTATAATTCATAAATATTAATAAATATGAAAATACGATATTCTTTATTTACATGGGATGTTACATCCTTCCCCCCTTTTGAAAATTACATCATCACAATTTTATTAACTTATTAAATAAGTGGGGGTATTTATCACTTCACATATTGCCTCTCCCACCATATGGTTTTTCCACAAAACCCTTACCTGATGAATTACCATATTTCACAATGGATGCTCTCTTAGGTCAGGAATATAAACTGTTTTTTCCTAATAAGAAAGATTTTCCCACAACTGAACTAACTCTATACTCAAAACATGATATGGGAATAACATATAACTTTTCAACATTGAACCATGAAAGACTTTGTGTTCCTTGGATAAACATGGAGGAAAATCCACTCTGTTGGAAACAGATCCAACATCCTCAAGGATTTCATTGGGTCCAAAGAACCCCAGATTCAACATTACCTTATTTTCAAAATTCCTCACACTTTTCCATGGAGAAACATTGAGAAGGCATGATCACCTACCTCAAAAGAAAGATCCTTCCTCTATTATCTTCATATATTTTCTGCCTGCTTTGAGCTGTTCTCGTTGCTTCTGAATGAACTGAACTTTCTCTGACATCTATTAAACCAATTTTCGTACCATCATCTTCCTTTGAACTACTTCATGAAAACAATCATGAGTTCTACATCACTTTCCATATAATGAAAATAGTGTCATCTGTATACTAGATTGAAAACTGTTATTATAAGAAAATTACACAAAAGAATTTTTTTGTCCCAACTTCCCTGGTAATCCATTCAAGAAGTACATTGTATATCTTCCAATGTCTAAACTATTCATTCTGACGGCCCATCTAATTGGGGTTGGAATGTTGTGCTAAAATTTAATTTAGTACCCAATGACATTTGAAGGAGTTTACAAAAAATTTAGAAGTAAACATGAGATCATGATAATGTTTAATCGATAGGGGAACTCCATGAAACATTATTATCTCATTAATATACAATTGAGAATGTAGATTTAGAGAGAATGTATCAAAAATAGGATGAAAATGAGAATATTTAGTCAATCAATCAACAATAATCCATATTGCATTGTTACATCTTAATGTATGTGGTCATCCCACAATGAAGTCCATGGATATAATTTCCCATTTCCACTCTCGCACCAGTAAAGACTAAAGCATTTCATTAGGTAACTTCTACACTATTTTAACCTAATGAAAAGTCAAACAACTGACAATAATGTTAGCAATATCTCTTTTCATTAAATCCCACCAGTAATTCTCCCAAATATCCTTGTAAATCTTAGTACGGCTAGGATGAACTGAAAACAGAGAATTATAAGCTTCACATAAGAACAATTTCTTTAATAGTGAATCACAAGGAACACAAAATCTCTTACGAAATTAAAAAATACATTCTCTATCAATATTAAATATAAGAAATTACCCTTCTATGCCAACTCTACCTTTTTTGGAAATTCAGTTTCTTCTTTCTGTGCTTGCTTAATTCTGCCTTCTCGGGACAATTTTACTAACACGTGAGCCAATACAGTGTAATTTCCTACACCAAAAAATTATATTCAAATTTTCATCAAATCAAAAACCAAAGGATCTTGTTCCCAACATAACATGATTAATATAGAAAAACTTTTTTCGACTCCAAGAATCAGCCACATTATTTTCCTTTCGTAGATTGTAATGAATTGTGCAATCTTAATCCTTCATTAATTCTAGTAATCTACTCTGTCTCAAGTTAAATACATGAAAATTTAATTTATACTTTAAAATTAGGTGATAAGTATATATTTCATACTTTACACCATACAGATGATGCATCCACAATTTTATAGAAAAAAACATCAGCTAATTCCAAATCATGTGTAGGGTAATTTAACTCCTGAGGATTCAACTGACATGAAGCATATGAAATTACCAGCTCATTCTACAATAGGCCACATCCAATTCTACACAATGAAGAATCACTGTAGATAACAAAATCACCATTTCTAGAAGGTAATGCTAATACTGGAGCATTCACTAATCTTCATTTTAATTCTGGAAAACAATCATCACATTATTTTGTCCAGATGAACTTAAGACCATTTCGAGTTAACATAGTAATTTGGCAAGATATTTTTGGAAATGTTTCTTAAAACCTTTAATAATATCCTTAAAACCCATGAAAACTATGAATCAACTGTTATGCCAGTTTTTAAAACAATATGTCCAAGGAATGATATTTCTTGTAACCAAAACTCACACATTCTGAATTTCCCATACCATTTCATATTTTTTAATGTTTCCTTGAAAATCCTCAAATTAATTTCATGTTCTTAATTACTTTTAGAATAGACCAAAATTTCATTAACTTACACAACCACAAACATATCCAAGAAAACACATAAAATTCTATTCATAAGATCCATGAATACATCAAGAGCATTAGATTACCCAAAAGGGATAACTACAAATTTAAAATGGAAATATTTAGTATGAAATGAAGTCTTTGTAATGTCTTATTCCTTTAAATTTAACTGATGGTACCTCGACCTCAAGTCAATCTTCGAAAAATACTGAACTCCCTGGTGTTGATCAAACAAATCATCAATAAGAGGAAAAGAATACTTATTCATAACAATAATATTTCTCAATTCTCTATAATAAAAAAATTGCATTGAACCATCTATATTTTTAACAAAAAAATAGGAGCGCTACATGGTGATGTGCTAGATTGAATGAAACATTTATCAAATAACTCATGTAATTTTTTCTTTAAATCTAAATGTTAAATTTATGCCATTCGATAAGGGGGTTTCAAAATTGGATCAGCATCTGGAAGAAAGTCAACAGTAAATTCAATATCCTCATCAAGTATTATACAAGGGAACACATCAGAAAAAACATAATGATATTCATTCACTATTGGGACATCATTAATCTGAACAGTTTATTTGTTTACAAAAATTTGTGAAAAGTATCATTCATTTCAATATTTTACTAGTTTCTCAACTTCCTGAGATGTTATCAAAATGAATGGTGCATTCTTGTAAAAAACTGACATTATTTCTGAATATAAAAAACATTATCTATACATTCAATCATAGAATGATAAATGGAAAGGCAATCCATGCCCAAAATAACATCAAACTCTACTAGAAGAAAAAAAATAAGTATTTCAGGTAGATTATTCAAGAACACAAGGATATGAATGTTCTTATAAAATCTTTTTGTCTCAACATTTCCTCCCTGGGTTTTTACCATATGTCCAAGATTCTTATCGTGAGATGGAATTCCCAATTTACTAGAAAAAATATTAGAAATGAATAAATTTTTAGACCCCGAATCAAACAACACATTGGCATAATATTAATAAAAAAATAGTGTACTTTATATTACATTATTCGATAGACCAACCTCTGCTGAATTAGTTTCAAGTAATTTCACCACCTCTTTCTGGTTGTCGTTTGGTTGTATTCCCTTAGTTGAGTTCATCGTTGGATACTAATTTTCATAATGACAGATTTAATTTCACTTAAAATATCTTTCCACTATCTTTTCATTGTCGTATTGATTATCATCTTTATAGATACAAGAAATATGACCAGACATACCACAACAAAATAAATATCATGACCCTGATAATCATTCTCCATGATGCTTTTACACCACTTCTCACAAGATGGATATTTAATTTTCATACCTCTAAGCCTCATGGATGAATTCATTCCATTTTCCTGCCAACTGGAGCTCTTCTTTTGTTTTATCTCATGGAAAACCTGATCATAAAAAAACTCCATTTCTTCATTCTAATCACATCTGAAAAGTTTCACATAAATTTTGAATTCAAGAGAGTCTAATTCTCTTCAATATGGTGGATTTAGTCCTGAGTAAACTTTATTTATCTTCATATCAATATCCTAGATGAAAAATATAACATACCTAGCCATTCGATTGAACATTTCATCATAATCAGGCATTGAGTCATCCTCCTGCCTCAATTCCATGAATTGTTTTTATATCCTATGTCAATCCACCTTAGGATAATATTTCCAAATAATCATACCTTTGAATTAATCCCATCCAAGAGCATCAATATCTTTATTATCCCTGATATTTTCCACCATTGACCACCACTGACCAGCTTCAACTTAAAAACGGTAAACAATAAGACTAATATATAATTATATGTACATCACATGACATAGAAAATATTTTCCAATTCAATGATCCACCCTTCACCTTGAAAATGGTCATATGTTCCTCTAATGATGGGGGACGTTGCCTCATAAAATGTTCCACTAATGACATGTTACTCTGTGGTTGTTCTGGATATTCTCGTGCAAGGATACCACCACAATTTATAGCCTGAGTCAACTATGCCATCACTACAACAAACATTATAGTTATGATTCTGACTAATTCAGGTTGCTGATTGGGAAGGATGTCTTCCTCCTGATGTTGTTCCATCATAGCTGTCATGTTTCCTCTACGGAAAGCCATTCCGAACATAGAAATATCTTAGGCGAAGTGACATTTTAATCTGTAAATCCTATATCATTTCAATCATACAATAAATTAATTTATGGATATTAATTTAACAATACCCTATCTCATAAAATTGTATAAACTGGCCTATGATACCAACATTAAGGACCAAGCTTTAAACCTTACATAATCATGAGTTACATTAATAATTCACATTTTGGATCTTTTTATGTTGATAGATTTATATAATTAGGTCATAACATATACATAACTATTTGAATATTACATTTAGACATTTCCACTAAGTATCCATTTTGTTCATTAAATAAAACTCTAAAAAGCGAGTCATTTCTGGTTCCATATTTTAGACATCACGACTTTTCATTGATCACATCCTTGACCCTATTCATATTTATGTCCTATGAGAAACCTTGGATGAAAAAAATTGGATGATAATAAAAGGATAAGTAAGAGATACACAAAGAATAAAAAATTTTATTTATTCAAAACAAAAAGTAAACCATGAAAACATTATCCTATGTAAAACCTTTGAAATTTATGATGTAGTAAATACTCTTCACGGAATAAAATAAAATTTCTTACCCTTTCTAAAATTTTTTTTACCATTAAACCCATATAAAGAACACATAACATAGAATGGTAACTAGGGACTTTAACATACATAAATAAAATAACTATAGTTTCGACTTCCACACATATCACTAAATGGAATAGCTAAACCCTCAACTTACATACCCAATGCATTGGAGGTTATAATATAACCAACTATCATAGTTTATCACAGCACCAACCTTCATTTGGTTTATCACGAAACCACCCTTCAAATGTCCAAGTACAATTATAAAATAATAACACATAAAATATTGCAAATATAAACATTTCCCTAATAAAATTTCATTTTCACTCATAAGAAATAATATTAAGATATTAAAAAAATAAATCAATCTCAATAACCGTTTACAATACCAAAACACCTAAAAAAATAATAAGGGAATTATTTTCCTTTAAAAACATTAAGGCATAGAGAGGATGATAACTAACGATTACGGTGGTAGTGAGGTAATTGTCACCACAAATGTTAAAAAAATTCCTTTTTTCATTTAGTAAAACACTTCATAGAAAAAATATTCCCTTTGAATAAAAATACAATTCAATGGAGTTTATATATAATATTAAATAAATTCATGTATAAATCAATATTTGCCTCAATTAAAGATGATTGAGACGAAGTCCTTTACCTCATGTCCGACTTGACTTGTTTGTTTAATAACCTCCTGAATAATAATCTACTATTAATTTATACATTCTTAAGAACCTTTTTCAAATCTATTAGTCCATTTTTATCACTTATTAACACATTATAATCATTACGACATCATGTATGTTAATAAGGGTAGTTTTTTTCAATATTTGGTACTTGTGTCAAAATTAAACATATTTTAATTACATGTTGTCCATGGGGTAAAAACTACATCATCTGAAAAATGATATTCCTGATTTAGATATCATATATATCTTATATATCCAGTATATATATGTATTTATAACAGTACATAACATTTTATGATAAAAATGAAATGCACCGTTCATGGAGATGATAAGTTGTACGTACACATGAACAATAATTTAATTAGTATTTCATATTTTAATGGAATAAAATCATAATGATACACAGGTATATTGAAATTATAGTATAATATAATATATTATTTCATTAATTTCATCTTTATATGTTCCATGTATGGCATTAATGAGTCATATCACTTTGAGTGGGCGGTAGTCCGCACATCCTAAAATGAAATTTTTGCCTTTAACCATTATGGAAACCATAATAGTATGATTTAAATGAAAAATAAATTAGTATAGAGACAACATACACATAATATATATCTGTTATAATTATAGTGTCATCTTAATGGACACCCTATTAGATGGTAGGAGATAATTGATCAATCATCGTTTCATGAGGTAGTAGTTCACCATCCACAGAAACAATATGTTTGTATCCATTAGATATAGGTGTGTGGATGTGAAGTTAGAATACTCCCCATAAAAACATCCTAGTATATGGAATATAATTTAGATTTTATAAAATAATGTAATGAAGTCAGTAAATGTTGTTGGATAAGGAAAATAAAGGAAGAGAACTTTATGGAAGACGTTACCTTAAAATTGGGCAACTCCAATTGGTTTGAACCAAAAGGCATTCTTGAAGTGCCCAATTACTAGGGTAAGGCTTCTAGGGGGAATAGAGGGATTTATAGAGCTTAATTTGGTTGAGTATGGATGATTCAAGGGTCTTTAGAGGTGTGAGTAATGGGTTAGAAGTGGTGTCCTTTTATAAGCGAGAGGAGGGACTCTTTAAGAATGATTGAAAGTATTATTTTATTTTAAAATTATTTTTGGTTTTAAAAAGGCCAAAAATTATGTAATTAGAAGATAAGGTGAATATACATCGAAATAAAATCATCCAATATGAATTTTATAGGTTTTGGATATTTTTTAATCCCTCTCTTTTTTATTTAACCCTCTGTTTACTTATTTAACTTTTACCATGTCCTCTTATACATTCATACTTTATGGATAATATATTTACAATAAAATTATAAATGCACCCAAATGGATCATTAATGACATTTATAAAATCATATATTTCATTTTGGAGTATCAACTATTTTTAGGACTATTTTATCATTTAATATAATATTTGTTTATTTAAAAACTATTTTATGTCAATTTCAATATTATTCATATCACGAATTTTTAGAAAATGAAAACTTACTTGATTGTTTTTCAAAAAACATCATTAATTCAAATATTTCAATTCATAATCATCTCTAAAATTCATGGATTGAAAAAATAGTTTCAGAATAATTTTTTTTAACATTTATAATCTCATTTATTTAAACCATTCATTAATAAGGTAAATATTACATCACCGTTGTGACATAAATAAATTTATTTATACGATGTATCAAAATTAAAAATAAAATACCACAATTTAAGAAATCATTATAGATTTTTAAAGACTATTTATAGTCAAATATATCAATTACATTACCCCACATTAAAAAGTATTTAGAAAAATAATATATGTTTATGATATTTTTTTTACTTTAAATAAAATGTTATTAATACAATTATCTTACCCAAGTGGCTTCCAAAACCCAAAAGTTCTACCCAAGTAATGTTTTTGTCGTCCAGGACATGTTTCAATAAGGTTAGGATTGTGTTAATTTAATTTTATATTATTATAATATTATTTTTACCTTGAATTACCTTATTTACTTTTAACGGTGATAAAAAAGGCAATAGTTACTATTCATCAAAAATAATTTTTGTCACATTAGACCACATTTTACTTAATGATGAAAACCATAAATTTTATATTTTTTTAAATTCAATTTAATGAATTGGTATAATTTCATTTAAATGAAGAAATCAATTTTTACTACTATGTAGTATTTATCATTGTTCATCAAAAACTGATAGTTTTTAGAAAATACAAAATATTCAGCCTATTGTATATTTGATATTCCAAATTAAAAATTGATGTCTATTTTACAAATATAAAAAAATAGAAGTTGAATTAAATAATTTATAATTAATTAAGTTGTAAAAACTAAAAAGCATTTTTTATAAATATAATAACAATCAAAAGATTGAGAATTGTTTATGTGCATTTTCAATTTAAAATTACTACCAATGACCAACATTGGATTAAATGGTAAAAATATAATCCAATTATACTTTAAATACTACTAAAATAACAATCTAACTACAAAAATAAATTTGATTAAAAAGAAATTTTGAATTAAAATGAAGGGTTTTTAACTATTCATTATAAAATGAATTTTATCTGAAATATACAAGATATTTACCCAAAGAAAATTTTGATGTCCCGATTCTAAAGAAGAGTTTTATTTTGTCTAATAGTACTCTTAAAAGTGAAAATATAGGATTTAATAAGTGTTCACCATCAGAAGGTGGTAAAACAACCTTTTAATGAATATTAGAGTATTTATTTCATATAATTGGATTCATTATCATTTTAATCTTGTAATGTTTTTGTATAAATTTAAAAATATTTAATAAACAATTTTAATCATATTTTACTTAGTTCTGTTCATTTGCGCTAATAAAATGACTAGGTGTTAACGACCATTTAAAAAAATAATATAATTATATTATTCTTTTTTATAACAAAACATTGTGTGAAACGTAAGATTTTGGAGAAATTAGTTGTTGAGTGTTGAGTAAACTATCAGAAATAGAATACCATTTTAATTAAAATTAATTTTTAATTAAAAAACTAGTAAATATGAAAATTTAATATTCTTTATTGACCTAGGATGTTATAAATAGTGATGATTATTATGAAAAAGTATTATTATTAGTGTAATATAGTTCTTAATATTAATTTTATTCATCATTAAAGAATCAAAAAATTAATGAATTTGGATAAAAATGTTACATACCCTAAATTACAATATTTCACAATTCACCTAAAATTCAACTATTTCAGGAAAAAAATAAAATTCACCCTAATTTTTTTAACATGTATATTTAGAAAATGGAATCAATTTTACGAAAACAATTTTCTAGATATGATAAGTTTAATTTTTATATAAAATCACCTTTATTTCGGAAAATTCAGAATTAAAATTTATAACTGATTTTATGAAACCTTGAAAAATTAATAAAGGTCTCATAAAATTATACAATAACTATAATAAAGAAAATTCTATTTTCATAATATATTTTAGGGAAATAAATTTTCATTTAAATTAAAATATTAATTATATAATTGTAAATAAACAATCTAAGTACAAAAAAACTACAACACTTAATTTATCATTTTTAAACCATTAAGTTTCATATTCCATGATTTAAATATATCATATTTTCACTAATGTGACACTTAAATTTTATTTATATATTCATATGTGAGGTTTTTATTCTAAATTCCAGTTTATTATTCCAAATGGTCACATAACTATTCAACATTTATGATAATATTTAATAGTCTATCATAGTTTGTTTAAGCTTTGTGTTAGGTGCAATGTATACTATCAAAAGAAATGTAATTTATTTAAGATGATACATAGAATAAAATAATTGGGTGTTATTGATCACATAGATATTTTTTGTTACTTTGATGATGTATCAATAGGATAGATTCCTTTATTGACTCTTCTATTGTTTTATATAAATAAAGGGTTCGATGGATGTTAATGAATTTTTTTATAGTAAGTGAATTCCTATTTCAAATGAAAACAATATCATATATGGAATAATATAATGCTAAATTATCATACATCCCTTAGTTTCTAATTTATTGAGGTTTCTATTGATGTTTTACCTACTCATGCTGAGGGTGTTTCCCTAAAATGTAATGATATGATAAATTTGGAGAATGATGAGAAACCATAAAATGTTATACAATACTCACTCTATGAAAGTGACTTTCCTGGAGGTAAAATAATTATAACAGCTATAAGAATATGGTAAATGTTTACTATCATCTATGTCGTAATGAAAAAATTTAAAAAAAATTCTAAATTTATAACTACTGAGATTCAAGTACAGAGATCTTAAAATTATTGAAGATGAATCTATTGGAGGATTCTTTTAAATAGTAAATAAGATTATATAAACCCTAAGATATTATATTAGGAATTCATAAAATTCTACTATTCATTAAAATATTCATCGATTTATAATAGTGAAATTTCATTCCATTTTATCACCATTTGATTTTGTAGATCATTAAATAATATCTCCATTAGACCTAAATATCATTCACCTCACATATTAAATGAGAAGAATAAAAGTAATGAAAAAAAGTCTTATAAAGAAATTTATTAAATATATTATTTAAATGGAATGTTTAAGAATGTTATGATCGATGAAGCCAATTACTCTTACACTAAGGTAGAGGTTGGAAAAAAATAATTTATTTTTTCATTGATTTCATGAATGATAAAAGAGGTACATTAAAGTACAATGGAATGTTACATCTGATGTTTTTTAGTTGTGAAGATATTTTATGATTTATTTTAAATTTTTTTGAAAATAAGAATGATAAATATAGTTTTAATTTTGGTAGAAACATGATATGTTATCTAAAAAATAATGCATAAAAATCCAATTCACATACAAATGGAATAGATAAGCTGTTATTTAAAAAAAAGTGAAAACAGATTCTCTAATTATGAGGATAATGATGATAGTGAAGAGGAATATGAATCATATATGGAAAATGATTTCTGAAGATAGGATAATTCATTATAAATATGAATAATATACTAATTTGAAGTTTATGATATAGAATGGATTGAATGAATTCCAAGAAAATATTATTAGACATGCAAAAATTGATAAAAAAAGTTAAAGAGATGATGCATTTTTTAAAAAAATGAGAATATTTTATTGATGGAAGATTTATGTTTCAAAACAAGTTTGATGATGTGAATAAGTAATGTTGTTAAGATAAATTCTTCAACATAAGGATTGATGAAAATATAATGGTAACAAAGAAGAAATTTAATATTTTTCATAAAAACATATTGATACCATGAAAGGAAAAAAATCATAGAAAAATAAATTTTAGAATATAGAAAATGTTATAATAAGATTCAACCATACAAAGATCAAAAATATCATCCTCCAATGTGAACAACAAGGATAATGATGGTGAGAAGAAAAAAGAAGTCATGATGACCAAGTATATAGCCAAAATAAGCTAAGAATTTTTTTTTGATATTTATAAAGTTTCAATGTTTGGAAAAAAAATGTCTTAATACTATATATCTTACCATTTTAGGAATAAATATATGTGGAAGAATATGATTTCATGAGGTTTCCAAAAAATCATACATAATAATGTATGAATGATGATGGTAAGAAAAACGATCGAAATTACGTATATAATTTAATGGAGCATTCATGTTAGAAATAAAAAACTTCATTCTATATATAATGATAGTACAATTATTTTATTAAGAATAAATAGAATATATGTTTGTTCAATCATTAATTCTTTAATGAATCAAGGAGATACTAGAGTTTGGTTTTTTTAAAGACCCAGAAATTCTTGTGGAACTGTTTTTAAATACACAGAAATTTTACGAGTCCGCAGTTTCTGATGCCACTTGATTCTGAGGCCCGGTGTGCCCGAAATCAATTTCTGAAGTTTTTTTCAGGTACATTAAGAAAACGTATATGCGGGATTTTATATCTTTTTAACCGGTGCTCAGAATTGAAATCTGTGGACATCGATGAACTCCCAGCGCCGTTTTTTACTTAAGGAGTCCTTTACCACAATTGCGTTTTGTCAAGAACGGAAGTTAATTTTTGGGTTTTATAAAAAAATTAAATAAAAATATGAATAAAATATTTGTATGTAGGTGGTGGTTTAATCCTCCAATGGAATGATGGAGGTGGGTCCCACCCCCACATAACCTCTCATGGGAGGATATTATGTGGTGGGGCCCACATGAGCTCAACCCACTTACACCCACCTTTGAACCCATTAAGCTCCCCAATAATAGCGGAAATTCTTCGACTTCCCCTTATTGGAGCCAAAACAATTAATTAATGATTTAATTAATTGATTTGAGTGTTTGAATTCTTTTGAATTCATTATGCCAACATTAAAATAAGAGATTATATTCTTTTATTTTAGGATGGCATAATCGTTGGAGAGTTTGGTTGGAAGAACATAATCCTCTGAACGAAGAATGCTCCTCGTCACCGAAGAACGACGATACCGTCTACGATCTTGGACAATGCTGCAAGAGAAGGAGACGCTCGCGAGGAACTTTGAAGACACTTCATCTTCATATGTTTCCTGACGTTAATGAAATCGACGTCCACCATCATTATGAAACTTCGAAAATGTACATTGAGTCTAGGTATGAAAAATTAGATTGTTTTTATGTATGAATTATACTCTTCTTTATTCATCGTGTGTTGTGCTCTTGATGCCGAATGTTAGCAACGTAATGAGGAGGGTTCAGGCCAAACGAACATGGTCTGACCCTCCCCCCTTTTTTTGTTGTTCTCATTGTCTTCACGTAGAAGGAGGAGTCAAAAGCGCATGGTGTCGTCACACCGCGCCAAAGAAGAACCACGGCGGATGAAAAGGTGTCGCGACCATGCAGGATGCGGCGTACGGAAGAGGTGGCAGCGCCGGTGACTGGTGGTGACGGCGGCAGTGGCGTCCGTGTGCTGCCTGAGTGGAGGGACCGATGGCCGCTCGGGCCACCCGGTCTATGGGACAACTGGTCGGCCAATCTGGTCGGTCCGCAGTTAGGAGCCACGGTGCTCGAAGGCGCCTCGTAGAGGGAGACCGCGACCCACATCCATGGGCCGCTTAGCTTGAAGAACCAGTCGGCCGCTTGCCGGACGGGCTTGAGAAATGCGGCACCTGCAGGCACCGCATGGAGGAGGACGCGGCCCGCGTCCGTGGACCTCTTGGCTGGGGGATCCGGCCGGCCGTGTGTCGGCCACGTGCCAACCGGGCTGGAGAACCGCAGCGCCCGCAGGCGCAACATGGGAAGAACCGCGACCCGTAGTAGGGGCTGTGCGTGCCGGGCCGAACCGGTCATCTACGGCCGGCCGGGCATTGGAGGAGGCGGTGCCGCTGGGCGAAACCGACCACCCTGTAGCACGGGTCGGGTCCGTGGTTGGGTCGTTCCCCAGCGGGCCGGGCGGACCCCAATCCGGGTCAGACCTGCCGAGCCGGGTCGGGTCGCCCCGCCAGAACACTACGTTTGACGGACCGGGCCCATCTTCGCTTAAATACGAATAATACCTAGACCACGTGTCCAATTGACACACCATATACGACACTGGGACTCTCATGAAGAGGTGGTACATTTGGGAGACTCTAAATTAGTTTTGGACAAATTTGGAAGATGGTCGGGTTGTATCGAATGTAAAATCCAATCGGGCCCTTGAAACGGAAATGCCAATATCTCTTAGACCAGGCGTCCGGTTGACACGCCGTCTGTCGTGTTAGGTTTCATTTGACGAGACAGAACTTCATGATACATAAAATCATGAATTCATGATAGTTGATGTATCGAAACATGGCTCGAGGAGCAGACCCTTCTGGAATCGAGCGTGTTGTGTGCGAGAACCCTAGAGTTGACTCCAATGACTTCTTTACCAGAATCCTACATGGGTTCGACAGTGATGACTACTATACCGGAATCCTCCATGGGTTCGACAATGATGAATACAATACCGGGATCCTATATGGGTCTAACGGTTCCGACTTCCGTTCCTGTATCTTATGTGGGTCAAACAGAATAGTTAGTCTGGTATCCTGTGTGGGTCTGACAGCTTAGCTGGTCCTATATCCTGTGTGGGTTGGACAACATAGATGAATCAATGACTTAATGTGATCATCTTCATCACTCTATGAAATATGTATACTAGTGTGTGTTGAGTCTTGTCTTTCAATAATTATCATCGTGGTGATTGACTTTGCATCCTTTGTGGAAAAATACGAGAGTGCATGCAATAACACGAGAGTGCATGCGATAACACACCAAGGGTTCTCTGCAAACACCACAGGAAGAACCACCACTGGAGCACCTTTCATGCTTCCACATTTAACAAGATCACGCAAGAGGCTCCGCAAAACAAAACGGATCACACCGTTGTAATCCTCATGGAAAAACACGCAAGATAAACTACATACTCGCCTCAAACGAATATCCGGAAGAAAATTCACCAACATCGCCTCATGCCCGAACGATGTCCCGTGATCCCAAGCCTCATCCCCAAAAACAGTTGGGCGCATCGCACCATTGTGATCCTCTCAGGAAAACACGTCAAAAAGACTTCTCACATGAGTGCAATAGATATCTGGGGAAAAAGATGCATTCCGGCTCACCGCACACGAGCGGTGCTACGTGGGACCCACATCCTGGTCCCAAAACTCAAAGGACGGATCACACCGTTGCGATCCTCTCAAAAAAGTACACAAGATGGACTATTCACCTGTCCAAAATGGTCGCTCGGTGATAGAGATGGAAAAATCACTGTCAACTCCCAAACGTCCCTCGAGGGGCCCGCACCATCATGCGGAATTACAGCGGGCAGACTGCGCCAATGCGAAGCCCTCAGAAAAACACCCAAAAAAGACTGCTCGCATGCCTCGAAAGGACGACTGATGAAAAAGTCGCTAAACACTGCTCGCAGCCGAAAAGACGGGTCGCGGGGCCCAGTCCTCATCTCCGGATTCAACAACCGAAACCACCCTGGAAAGATTCACCCCGACTCCAGGGTCCCTACGCCACTGACGGCGCTCAAAACGGACGTCAGACGCGTCCGCATCGTCCAAAACAAGAATCCCTAGAAAAAGCGCCCAACCGCTTGACGGCGTGTCGCGCTTCCGAGGCCCCTGTCTCGGGTATTAAAATCACCCGAAACCATCTCAAAAATCATGCCTCGATTAAAGAAAGGTGTTGCCGCAGACAGTGCCCAAATTGGGCACCCTGGTATTGATTTATCAAAATAAATCATTTCCATAATAACAATAACAATAATAATATTATTATTATTATTATTATTATAAACTTATACATTTTTTTAAAGAGACTAGGCCAGCTAGGAGGGTCGGCCTTCTTCCACACGACGCCAGTAGGACCCGCGCTTCGCGGGTCCTTGCTCCTCCAACCGGCAACCCAGGTCACCTCCCACACGCCGACACTGGCGTCCCCCGCTAGCTCACCGTCGCCCGCACATGCTCTCTCGTCCGACGCCGCCTCTGCCTGGAGCCCCCCTTCCAGCCGCGATGCACACTAGCTCACCCTCGGGGGTTTGCCATCTACTGTACGGCAGCCCCGGCACCTCCTGCTCGGTCTGGACGAAGGCCACCACTGCATAGGTGGACCCCCGCCGCCGAGCCGCCCTACTACACTGCTCCTCCGCTGTGCTCACCCGGCCGAACCGGCCTCCGCCGCCTGGGAAAATTGTTGAACCGCCTCCAAACCGCCAGACAACCACCAAAAACCCGCAATCTTCGGTGGGCGATTGCGGAGGTCTCGGGACTCCAAATCCGAAACCAAAGTGTTCGTTGGAAAGGACAGAATTCATACTATGCATATATGGGCTTTGATTGAGGATTTAACAAAAGATTCATGTAGTAAATTGAGTTCAATTGGAGGTACAAGAATTTAAAAACGAAGTAATATCCTACCTCGCGGGGCTTCGCTCGAGGCTTCGCGATGATCCGCCGGCCGCCACACAATGTCAGATGAGAGGAGGAGAGGAGGAGATTCTCCTTTGGTTGATGCCTTCCGCCAGAGGGTGAACAACGGGAGGATGGTGAGGGGTTTACTTAAATAGAAAAAATTGATTTTAATTATTTAATTTCAAAACACCGCAAATTAACCTGTAACCAAAACTCCCGACAGGGTCGAGGTTAAGCCTCCCCTAGGGTAAAAACCACCTTCTGAGCACAACGGAGGTCTCAGAATTTGATACCGAGCTTCCATTTGAATGTTATTAAACATAGCACCCAAGGCTGCCAAATTACAAAAACGGCCAAGGGGCCATTTTTCACAGACGGGCCACGCCCGCAAAACTTACACCCCTCCTAGGGTAAACGACATGCTCCAAACTCAACTGTGCCCTCATTTTCCCAATCCGATCCATGGTTTATGATATATTTGAGTTTAACCATTAAACGAATTAATTAATTAATTAATTTATCTGTTTAACATTCCGATAGCGAGCGAGGGGTCCAAACATCCCACACTGACATGTTTTATGTTGTTCCTAGGGTAAACACCCCATTCTGGACCCATCCGTACACTCAGATCTCTGATCTGAAACACCGTTTATGAGTTAACACATTTATTTGGCGTTTCCAGTGTGAACGATCTGAAAATTTAATTCCAGCCACACCGGGGATCAGAATCGCACGCCTTCTGAAGGCGCTACTCTAGAATAACATCAAGAAACATCCCAAAGCCTTTTGCAGAAAAAACTGGATTCTTAAATCATTCACTCCTTAAAGATTTTTGTCCCTGTAAAGAAAAACCAGGGAACAACTCAGGGTACTAAGCCCACACCTGGCGCTCCCGTACCTAGAAAAACTCACGCACAGCTCGGCGTCACCGCACACAGACCAAATGATTGATCCATTCACGTGAGGTATGCCCTTGCCGATGTCGTGCATAGGAGCACGCACACCTCTTCTCGGGTGAGTCGCGTGGGAGACTTCATGTACCCAAACCAGACTCTGGGGTTAAGGTAAGGTGGTAGGGAACCTCGCCATCCCTTTGTATGGTCTCAAACGTCCTGATGGATCTCAAGGGTAGCTCACCTCCCAGGACAAACCCCTATGTCACACGCTACAACTGGAATCACCACCCGCACACAGGACAAGGCCCGATGATTCCCTCCTTCAGAATATCCATATGGTAAAACACCCAAAGATATTTGGTCACGCAAGGTTTCACAGTCGATGTCTCACAGCCAAGGCCCTCTTACAGGCCCAGAAGAGAATGAGTCAACACCATCGACTAAAGGAAAAGTTCCCACCCTTTTTATCATACCAACATAGGGATACACTGACGCCCTGAGCCACCCTGGTAACACCTAAATCAAGTAGCAGGGTGGAAAGAAGTTCACACACAGAGTCTAAAAATTCTACTTGAAAAATTAGAAGACCTGTAGAGTGTACCTCTTATCACCTCATGCTCTGCAAGATCGTAGACATCCAAAGCTCGCGGCTGTCCGCGGTCCCAACTGTCAACTCATGGAGCCGGTCGTGGACCGCCTAATAGTGATGAGAAGTCCTCGTAAATCCGTCCCCCACTACCAGCTCCTCCCGCTCCACTGCTAGAACCACCTCCATGGGTACTACTCCAATCACGGCGCTGCCTCTGTCGTGGTGGCACACCTTCTACGTGCACGAATCTCTCTACATTCTTGGCCGGGTAGTCCCATGCCAGGTGACCTTGCCCATCGCAAGCATAGCACCGACTCTCTTCAGGCCGCACTGGTGCCCTCCGACGCCACTGTGGTGTATGACCACTCCCCTGAGTCAGGTTTTCAGAAAGCCACCTATGTCGAGGTTCTATTTTTCGACGCCTGCTAGCTGCATCAGACATTTCGTCTCCAACGTGGCTGCTGCCACCACCAACTATAGAACGTGAAAGGAAACCCTCTAACACCAGTGCCTGCTCTAGCACCTCGGCATATGTGTAAATACCCAAGGGTCCTATGACAACACAAATCTCTCAGCGGAGACCCTGCTCAAACCTATGTGCTCGGATGTTGTCGTCATGGACCATGTCCGGGTGATAGCGTGTACGGTCTACAAAACTAGCCGCATACTCGACCACCGTCATCCCTCCCTGCTGAAACAGCAGGAGCTCCAGAATCTGAATGAAGCACAAGCAAGAGGGTAAAAACTCCTCGTGGAACAACAACTGAAAGTCACCCCACGAAAGAGACGGCTCATTATGAAACTGTGTCACCAGACTCCACCAATGCAAAGCTGCTCCACGAAAAAGGTTGGCTGCCAAAGCCACTCTCTGATCTGCCAGCGTCTGCACAACCCTGAAAAGGTGAACCACTGCCTCGAGCCAAACATCTTCTGCCTGAGGGTCTGGCTCACCACTGATCCTCAGCGGTCTCTACCACTGGAACTCACGGAGCGCGCTCAACCTGCGCTTAACCCCCTTCTGCTCTGCTGAAGCAGTCTGCTGCTCAACAGGTGGGGGTGCTACTACCAGCCCACCCGGAGAAAGGGGCTCGCATGATGGGTCCTAGAATGTGGCCTCGTAGCTCATAGAGTCGTCATCACGAACCAAAGTTGCTATCCTGGCTGGCTGCCTTCGCGGAGACATACTGGAAATTATCAAGGAGTGTCTCGGTCAGATGAGCATATATGTATATATCAATAACAACAACAATTGAGAGTTGACTCAAGGAGGACAGTCAAGACTCAGTCCTATGTGATGCACAATCCAAATTCCCTGCAATGAGTGTCTCAGCATGCCGAGTCGACAAGCAGGTTATCAAGGTCCTGGTGAATGGATACGTCGACCGCTGCACCATCACTGGACTCCCTGGCCTGAGAGCCTCTCCCGAGTCGCGTTAACACTGTTTCCCACAATCCCAACCAATTCCTTTTATTTTAGGGACATCCAAACAGCATCCCAAGGAACAAAACACCTCTAATACCACTTTTTCACGACCCGACCCTACCCGGGCTCAAGTCGCAACTACCCCAAGCCTGCCTCCATAGGCCAGGGGCTGGCGACCAGCGCCGAAGGAAAAACAACTCGGGGAGGCCTTTTCGTAAGTAAATGTACACACACATGCACCACACTCAATGAAAAAGTGTAGAGTAAAAAAGAAAAGCAAAGGGAAACTCCTATAAATAAACCACAATGTGCATCGACCTCTAAAAGTACAAAGAATGTGCTGTAGGTAAAATGAAAAGAAAAGGGGTAAAACACGTGCCCAACCAGAAAAGTTTCACAACCCAGTAATAGGTAAAAAAAGGAAAATAGATGGAATGGTCCCCCACCTGAAACCTGACTCCGACCACCACACGTGGTCCACGCTTCTGACTCCTATGCTCCTCTGACGTCACATCCAACCTGTCCGTCGTCTGTAAGGGCACACCAAGTACTGGAAAAGCCCAAGCAGGGGTGAGTATAAAAATACTCAGCAGGATACCCCGAAGGATCAAGGGAGCAACAAAGGAGGTACCGAAGGGTGAGCAGTAGAGAGAACATGGAAAAGTAAAGGAGTACAACCGAAAGTTCATTAAAGAGTCCATCTCAACCCAACAAAAGAAAGGAGGTAGACTCATCCAGACACAAGTAACTGGAAACATTGAGAAGATGAACTTCTCTTCGAGTCTTCGCTACCTATAGTAAGAGAGTAGACTCATCCCACAATGATAAGCTAGACACGGAAATCACATGGCATACCCCGCGCGTCTTCACCTCTCCGGGAGGGAGAGTAACCAAGCCCAAGAAGTGGGTACTAGAACAAGGTATATACAAGTCAATATGCTTAATCAAGAATCCCAAATAAGATCATAAGGGGATATCCATCCTGTAGCTCAGCCTAATAAAGTGAGTCTCCAAGAGTCCTAGAAGTAACACCATCGATTCCCAGCATCCCACACGTCTACCCCGAACTACAAGTCAAGGGGTCAAATCACCGCACCTTGAAACTATCCGCTTTGGGAAGCACTGACTCGCCCACACGATTTTAGGTCGCGTCGAAAGGACGCGTCTCAGTGGGGAAATAACTCCTCGTACTTGAGATTTCTAGGGAAACGTCAAACCACAACTTGTCACTACCCCGCAGTCGAGAGGTCTTCTCAATGTCGACAGGAGACCCCCGGCCCAGCCCTGCTGGAGGGTCACTGGAAATCGACGGGTTCCCACTACAGGGAGACCCAGAAAGTCAATGGGTGCCACACTGCCTAGTCCCGTGACTTGGTAATCCACTGGAGGGAAACCCGGCTAAAGTCAGCGACGGGACCAATGCCCAGCCTAGCTGGAGGTAACCGAGCATCCGGGACCACTATCTAGCCCATCTGGAGGTAAGCCCGACATCGTGGACCACTGCCCAGCCCATCTGAAAGTAAGCCCGGCATCTGGGACCACTGCCCAGCCCCACTGGAGGTAAGCCTGGAACTACTCTGGCCATCCCTCTTGGATGGTACAGCTCGGTGAACACCGCTGTATTGGTCATCCCTGCTAGATGGTAACCCACTGGCGAGCCCTGCTCAAAACAACCCCAGCCCTGCTGGTAACAACCTCAGCCCTACTGGAAACAACTTCCTGGGTAGAGGATCGGTTCCCACGTAAAGTTTTGGTCACACCGAATCCACAAGAACTTTACTAGGGAACACAAAGCAACGGGAAAAACTCCCCAGGCCTCTCAAGGCGATCATGCTCCAATCCCCTGAGTCACTATCGAAGCGGACCGAGACAACTCATCCCAGAAAGTGTGGAAGACACCCACACTGTATAAACACACGTAGTCGCAAACGGTGCCGCAGTCCAGTGAATGGGCACGTACTGAAACCCCTCACAACAGAAGAAACAGAGGAACAAACCATCTCTGTCGGTCAAACCATCGAGAACGAAACTAGGGTAGACCACTCAACCCTGCTGGTCAAAACCATCGGCAAGGGGAATAGGGGAAAACTCAACCCTTATGGTCAGAAAATGAGAACAAAGGGACCCTCTAGGTTGAGACAGGTCAAAAGTATTCAAAGAAGATCATGGATCGCATGTGGGTCCCACAAGATGTGTGACCCCAAGTCAACCCCAACCAAGTGCACAAAGGTTCTCAGGTACAACCATCCACATGTACCTCCCAGCATTCTCGCATACTCCCAGAGTATGCCACGTCTTGAGACTAACGGCTAACTTGCACCTGGCACCCAACGTCAATGTGAAGGCGTGGACATAACAACTCCACCTCAAAGGCCCAGGCACTGCCAACCTCATCTCGTAAAGCATAACATCACTCACACGAGAGTGCATGCGATCACACGCCAAGGGTTCTCTGCAAACACCGCAGGAAGAACCACCACCGGAGCACCTTTCATGATTCCACATTTGAGAAGATATCTCAAGAGGATCCGCACAACCAAACGGATCGCACCGTTGTAATCCTTATAGAAAAAAACGCGAGATAGACTACTTACTCGCCTCAAATGGATATCCGACGGAAAAGTCGCCAACACCGCCTCATGCCCGAACGACGTCCCGTGATCCCTAGCCTCGACCCCGAAAACAGTCGGGCGCATTTCACCATTGTGATCCTCTCGAGAAAACACGTCAAAAATACTGCTCACTTGAGCACAAAAGATATCCTTGAAAAAAGATGCATTCTGGCGCACCGCACACGAGCGGTGCTATGTGGGACCCGCATCCCGGTCCCGAAACTCAATGGATGGATCACACCATTGCGATCCTCTTGAAAAAGTACAGAAGATGGACTATTCACTTGTCCAAAACAGTTGCCCGGTGATAGAGATGGAAAAATCACCGTCAACTCCCAAACGACCCTCGCGGGGCCCGCACCATCGTGGGGAATTACAACGGGCAGACTGCACCAACGCGATTCCCTAAGAAAAAAAATCCAAAAACGACTGCACGCACTCCCTGAACAGACGTCCGATGAAAAATTCACTAAAATCTACTCGCAGTTCAAAAGATGGGTTGTAGGGCCGATGCCTCAACTCCAGCTTCAATGCCCGAAACCACCCTGGAAAGCTTCGCCCCGACACCAGGGTCCCTACGCCGCTGACGACGCTCAAAATGGATGTCAGATGCGTTTGTGCCGTCCAAAACAAGAATCTTCGGAAAAAGCGCCCTACCGCTTGATAGCGTGTCGCGCTTCCGAGGCCCCTGTCTCGGGGAGTAAAATCACCCGAAACCATCTCAAAAACCCCGCCTCGTTTAGAGAAAGGCGTCGCCGCAGATGGAACCCAAATTGGGTGTCCTGTGATTGATTTATGAAAATAAATAATTTCCAAAATAATAATAATAATAATAATAATAATAATAATAATATTATAAACGTATACCTTTTTTAAAGTGACTAGGCCGGGAAGGAGGGCCGTCCTTCTTCTACACGGCACCAGCAGGACCCGCGCTTCACGGGTCCTTGCACCTCCAACCGGCGACCCAGGTCACATCCCGTCTGCCGGCACCGCCGTCCCCCGCTGGTTCGCCCTCGCCCACACCTGCCCGCTCGGCCGACGCCGCCTTAGCCTGGAGCCCCCCCTGCCGGCCGCGACGCACACTGGCTCGCCCTCGGGCGCTCACCGTCCATCATCCAGAGGCCCCGGTGCCTCCTGCTCGGTCCGATCGAAGGCCACCGCTACCGAGGAGGACCCCCGCTGCTGAGCCGTCCTACTCCGCTGCTCCTCCTCTGTGCTCACCCGACCGAACCTTCCTCCGCCGCCTGGGAAAACGGCCGGACCACCTTTAAACCGCCGGACAACCACAAAAAACCCACAACCTTCGGTGGGCGATTGTGGAGGTCTCGGGACACCAAATCCGAAACCGAAGTGTGCGTTGGAATGGACATAATTTATACTATGCATATACAGGCTTTTATCGAGGATTTAACAAAATATTCATGCAGCAAAATGAGTTCAAAGGGTGGTGAGGGAATTTAAAAACGAAGTAAGATCCTACCTCGCGGGGCTTTGCCCGAAGCTTCGTGACGATCCGCCAGCCGCCACACCTTGATGGAGGGGAGGAGGAGAGGAGGATATTCTCCTTTGGTTGATGCCTTCTACTAGAGGGTGAACAATGGGAGGAGGGTGAGGGGTTTACTTAAATAGAAAAGATTAATTTTAATTAATTAATTTCAAAACACCCAAAATTAACCTGTAACCAAAACTCCAAACAGGGTCATGGTTAAGCCTACCCTAGGGTAAAAACCACCTCTTGAGCACAATCGAGGTCTCGGAATTTGGTTCTGAGCTTCCATTTGAATGTTATTAAACTTAGCGCCCGAGGCCACCAAATTACAAAAACGCCCCTAGGGCCATTTTTCACAGACGGGCCACGCCCGAAAAACTTACACCCCTCCTAGGATAAAGAACACACTCTAAAATAAACTGTGCCCTCAGTATCTCAATCTGATCCACCATTTAAGAGATACTTGAGATTAACCATTAAACGAATAAATAAATAAATTAATTTATCCATTTATCGTTCCGAAAGCGAGTGAGGGGTCCAAAAATCCCGCGCCGACATGTTTTATATTTTTCATAGGTTAAAAACCTCATTCCGGACCCATTTGTACACTCAGATCTTTGATCTGAAACACCGTTTAGGAGTTATCACATTTATTTTCCGTTTCCAGTGTGAACGCACTGAAAATTTAATTCCGGCCACACCGGGGATCGGAATCGAACTCCGTCTGAAGGCGCTGCTCTAGAATAACATCAAAAAATATCCAAAAGTAATTTGTAGAAAAAACTGGGTTCTTACATTTCTTAAGGTGGGGAGCACGTTATCCTCTTCAGAGGATGTACCATGGTACCAGTTGCACTATAAGAGGTTGTGTTGTGGGAGTTACACACTTCCCCTATAGCGGTACATCTAGGAGTGGTGAAGATGTATTAGGAAATCAGACGACATAACTTGTGTCCGAGTATAAAGAAGGCAGTATGAGAGTTTTTCTTGCGATGCCTCACTTGTCAGCAAGTGAAGGCGGAGCACCAGGTTCCAGCAGGATTGGTTCAGCCCTTAGAGGTCTCAGAGTGGATGTGGGATGGGATATACATGAATTTCATGATGGGACTTCCATGTAGATCCAGAGGACATGCCTCTATCTGTGAGATTGTTGAACGACTCACCACGTCGGCCCACTTCCTACCGATCAGAGAGTAAGGATTAGTAGAGAGCATGGGATGACTCTACATATAAGAGATCATATTGCTTCATGGTGTTCCATCAACGATCATCTCCGATTGAGATGCTCGTTTCACTTCCCGGCTATGGAAGGGGTTGCAGGAGGCATTCGAGACGCAGCTTCACTTGAGCACCGCCTTCAATCCTCATACTGATGGCCAGACTGAGAAGACCATTCAGACTATCGAGGACATGCTCCATTCATGCATCCTTGACTTTGGTCGCAGGTGGGAGGATCACTTTCCCTATGTAGAGTTTGTGTATAACAACAACTTCCACTCTACCATAGGGATGGAACCTTACGAGGCACTATATGGTCGACCTTGCAGATCGCCTCTGTGCTAGACAAACCTAGGGGAGTCAGCAATTATAGGACTAGTGATGGTGAAGGCTATGACTGAGACGGTGTAAATCATCCATGAGTAGATGAAGACTGCACAGAGTGGACATAAGTCCAATTATGATAGGAGACGGAGACCACTGGAGTTCGAGGATGGTGACCACGTATTCCAACGGGTCTCACCTCGATGAGGTCTGAAAATATTTGGTTGGGGAGGCAAGTTGTCTCCATGATTCATTGGACCATTCCAGGTCCTCAGAAGTGTAGGAAAGGTGGCTTACCGCTTGGACCTTCCACATCAATTTCACCGGGTTCATGACGTCTTCCATGTATCTCAGCTAAGGAGATATGTGCACGACCCAATCCACATCATCGACCATGGGAATCTAGACATCGATTACGGGACACTATTAACGGAGGTTCTAGTTGATATTGAGGATTGATAGCAGTGGGTCCTACGAGGATGGTTGATTCCTCTGGTACGCATTCGCTGGCAGTACGGGAACCTCCAGGAGAGCACATGGGAGCGGGAGGCTCATATGCGTGCTCAATACTACCATTTTTCCTTTAGTGTGTGGTGTAGCTTATAGGGACATAATACCCTGAGGTGGCGATAATTTAAAGACCTGGGAATTCTTTGTAATTTTTTTAATACATGAGAATTTTACGAGTCCACAGTTTTTGACGACACTTGATTCCGAGGCCCAGTGTGCTTGGAATCTATTTCTGATGTTTTGTTTGGGTACGTTCAGTAAACGTATGTCTCAGATTTTATATCTTTTGAATCAGTGCTCGGAATTAAAATCTGCGGACACCAATCAAGTCACAGCACCAGTATTCACTTAAGGAGACCTTTACCACAGTTTCATTTTGATGAGAGAAGATGTTAATTTTAGGGATTTTCTAAAAAAATTAAATAAAAATATGACTAACATATTTATATGTAGGTGGTGGTTTAATCCTCCGAAGGGATGTTGGAGGTGGGGCCCACCACACATAACCTCCCATGGGAAGATATTATGTGGTGGGCCCACACGAGATCAACCCCCTTAAACCACCATTTGAACAGCTTGAGCTCCCCATTAATAGTGGAAACTCTTGGGCTTCCCCTTAATGGTGTCAACACAATTAATTAATGATTTAATTAATTGATTTGAGTGTTTGAATTATTTTAAATTCATTTTTCCAAAATTAAAATAAGAGATTATGTTATTTTATTTTGGGCTGGCATAATCGTTGGAGAGTTTGGTTGGAAGAACATCATCCTCTCGACGAAGAACGCTCCTTATCTCCGAAAAACGATGATACCGTCTATGATCATTGACCATGCTGCAAGAGAAGGAGATGCCCGTGAGGAACGTCGACGATGCTTCAGCCTCTGACGTTTCTCGACATCAATGAAATCGACATCCGCCCTCATTCCTCGACTTCCAAAATGTACTTCAAATCGAGGTGGGGGAAAATTGGATTGTTTTTACGTATGAGTTATACTCTTCTTTCCTCATCGTGTGTTGTGCTCTTGATACCGAATGTTAACAAAGCAATGATGAGGGTTCAGACCGCATGAACACGGTCCGAAACCCCCCGCCTTGTTCTTGTTATCATTGTATTGACGTCTGAGGCAGAGTTGAAAGGGCGTGGTGCCATCGCACTGCACCGAAGAAGAACTTTGGTGGATGAAAAGGGGCCACGACCATGCGGGCCATGGAAGTCGGAAGAGGCGGCGACGCCGACGACCAGAAGCGGCGGTGGCAGTGCGCCGACCGCATGGAGGGACTGGTGGCTACTCGAGCTTCCTGTTCCATGGGAAAACCGTCCAGACGATCCATCCGGTCTGCATTTAGGAGCCGCGGTGTACGAAGGGGTAGGGTGGAGGGAGACCGCGGCCTGCATCCGTGGGCCGCTCGGCTAGAAGAACCGGCCGGTTGCTTGCCGGCTGGGTTGGAGAACCACGGCGCCCACAGGCGTTGCGTGGAGGAGGACGCGGCCCGCATCCATGGGCCGCTCGGCTGTGCGAACTTTCCAACACGTGCTAGCTGGGCTGGAGAACCAGAGCGCTCACGGGAGCTATGTGGGAAGAACCGCGACATGCAGCACGGGTCACGCGCGCCGGGCCGAACCAGCCGGCTCCGGCCGGCCGGGCAGAGGAGGTAGCGACATCGCCGAGCACCACCGGGTGAACCAGAACAGCCCGTTGCATGGGCTCAGTCCATCGGTTGTCCGTGCCCCACCGGGCCGGGCCGACCCCCAGTATGGTCGGACCCACCGAGCCGGGCCGGGCCGACCCGCCAACACACTGGGATTAATGGGCCGGGCCCGTCTTCGCTTAAATGCGAATAACACCTAGACCGCGCATCTAATTGAAGCGCCGTCTATGGAACTAGGACCCTCTCAATAGGGAGGTCCTTTTGTGATACTATAAGTGAGTTTTAGATGAATTTTGATAATAGCTGTGTTGGATGGAATGTAAAATATAACAAGGCCCCTAGAACAGAAATAACAATAACTCTCAGACCGGGCGTCCGATTGACACACCATCTATTGCGTTGGGTTTCTTTTGATGGGACGGAATTATGGGATACATCAACTCAAGAATTCGTGATATTTTATGTATCGATACGTGGCTCTAGGAGTGGACCCTCCCGGAATCGAGTGTGCTGTGTGTGGGAACCCTAGAGCTTGCTGCGATGACTACTGTACCAGAATCCTACATGGGTTTGACAGTGATGACTACTGTACCGTAATCCTCCATGGGTTTGACAATGATTAATACTGTACCAAGATCCTCCATGGGTCCGACAGTTCTGAATTCAGTTCCTGTGTTTTTTGTGGTTCTGACAGAATAGCTAGTCCTGTATCCTGTGTGGGTCCGACAGCTTAAATGAATCAGTGACTACATCTGATCATCTCTTTCTGCCTATGAATGATGTATACCTATGTGATCCGAGACTTGACTTTCAATCACAATCATTATGGTGATTGACTTTACATCTGTTGGGGAATGGGTTTTTCTTGGGCTCAAGAGTTAGAGCTAAACTGTTATTGGTAACTTAGGTATATGTATGGGGATATACCTAAGTAAGGTTGGTTGATACATCGTGTTTGTATCTTTCTTCTGTGGTTTATCCTAAGTTGATTTTGGGAGACCATCGGGGGTCTCAGGGTCCCCTAATGGGTATTTTTATACTCATCCCTCCACGGGCTTCGCCCGCACCTTGTTGTTTTTTGTGCAAATGACGGACGATAGTGACTGAGGCTGAGGGTGATGAATAAGATACTGCACGGAGCTGTACAATACAGGACGTACCGCAGGGACGATTTGTTCGAGTATCGTACCTACCCTTCAGGTAGGATTCCCCAGTGGATGATCCAGGAGTTGTTTTAACTTTTTTTCTTGTACATGTAATTGTCATCCAGTTGTGTTTTTATACTGGCCCACTTTCCTTTAGCACACATTACATTTCTATTTTAGTAAATGTTTCCTCTACTTCTTGTGTTCAGATTGTGTGTGTTACAAGTTTAATGGAAATGCCTTCCATTTTTATCTGGGATTTTCCTTTGGTGCTAGTCACTAGCCCCTGGCCTATGGAAGGAGGGATTGGGGTAGTCAGGGCATGGGCCCTGAGGATGGGTCATGACTGTTTTGAGAGAGAGTGAACCCACATAAAGAAGACAACATGGGAATGCCAATGTTAAAGACTAAAAATAGATTCCAATCCTAAAAAACTACTTTTTAATGTTTTGACAAGTCTATATATCATGAAAAATGATTTTAATTCAGGATACTAGAAAAAAAAATTAAACTAAAATATCTCAGAATCCATACGACAATGAAGAAAATGTTCAGAAAAAACTATATTTGTTGAAACAATTACTAAAGATACAATAGGAGAACCAAAATGGATGACTGATAGTGGATACTCTTATCAAATGGAAGTAAACATAATAATTTTTAATAATATTATAATTATAAGGAATTTATAGTGACATGGGGAAATGATACCTCCCTCAGAATCAACAAGTTTGGATTTGTTATTATAATGTTAGAAAATAATAAATCTGAAAGAGGCAAGTTTTTTTATGTTCAAAAGAAATTTTATTGATGGTTTCATAAATTTATGTTGAAGGTAATGAAATTATTTTCAGAAGATATGGTTTAATTGTTTAATTTACTGTTTAAGGGAATGCTACTAAATATTTAAATGAACCAATGGAAAAATGTTTCATGTTTTTGATGCACAAATATCATGCTTTATGAGCATGACAGAAGAAAATATGATACAAAATAAAAGGATAGGGAAGATGCGTTAGAGGAATATGAGGAATCAAACTAAGAGAAAAATTATTCATGATATCATTAACATGGACAAAAGAATATATTGGTTTTTTTCTAAATGTAAGAAAGGGAATATTTAAAATTCCTTATATAAAAAGTTTCATATACAGTCAAATCATCCCATTGAGATGATACACTCTTACCCATGTGTTAATATCATAATAGTGTAAACAATTCGATATATGTAATTAATAAACATTATTAAGGAATTTAATCTCAATAAATTTATTATTTGTTAATGACATAAGTTAGAGGTTATAAAAAAATTTACAAATTTTATGAGAAATGTTGGAATGAAATATGTATATTGAATGAAGAATATCCGAATTGATATTGATGTAGAGTACTGAAATGGAATTTTTAGATATTATCTTGATACTCATGGTATTTTCCATGATTTTAGTGCATCATACAAAAAAAAAATAGTATTTTTATGAATATTATAAATATAAGGTTGGTTGAGATCAAACACAACATTTTAATTGAACATGATACATATTCATACATTTGGAGGAAATATTTTAGAGTAGTTATAATAATAATAAATATTTATAAAATCCAAACACTCATATGAATCCTTATGAGATTTATTAATATGAAAACCCATGTTTTATGTAGCTAGGTTTATCTGGTATTCCATTATTTATCAAGGTTAAAGGTGAGGTTATTTGGAAGATTGATTCGAGAGGTGTTGATGGAATATTTATCACCTTCCTTCCCAAGGGTAGATGGAACATATTCTATAATACTAAAATATTAAATATTTTTGACTCTATATATATAAAAATTAATGATCATTCTGATGTAGAAACGTCATATTAAAATCTTTGGTATGAGATTAAGCTAAGATGATGTTATTATAGTCATGAAATGTCTAAATTTTCTTGATTATAGTAATAATGTTGAAGTTGTTTAAGACAATTATTATGAATTGACCATCACAAGTCATGATAAACAATTAAGTTCATCTCATTCAATAATGAGTAAGAATAAGGAGGTCTAAAACAACATTAGTGATTAATATAATTAGGTTCAAATTAGAATAACATACTGGATAGTCTCACAAGATAATTTATATTCATAGGTTAAACGAAATGATATTAAAAACTCATTAAGTAATCAACAGCGGAGTGATTATATGAATATGATTTGTAAAAAAAAGGATGTTCCCAAACAATTTGAATGTAGTAGTTGTAGTTATATGGAAAATGGAATTGATGGATTATAAAGGATACTCTAAAATTTAGGGAATTGATTTTGATGAGACATTTTCCTCAGTATAAAGGCCTAAAAATACAAAAATCCTTATTTCTGTCTCTAAAAAATGATTATATAATACATTTTAAATAGATAGAAAGTATTATTTTTTAAATAGGGTTCTAGAAGATGAAATTTATATTCCAAAACCATGTTTCTTCATGCCTTCAAATGATGAAATATCAATGTACAAGTTGATGACAGATTTTTGTGTGTTGAAGTAGCGTTGAGATCTTGGTAATCTAAATTGGATACTTTCTTAAGGAATATGAAATACATGAAATAATGATTTGATGGAAATATCAACATAAAATAAAACAAAGAGGTTTCACAAATTTTTAATATTTATCATTATGATATCATTTTTTATGGAATCGTTATGAACTATGTGCAAATATTGATGAGGATATAATGAAATTCTGTCAAATGTCCATACTAGATGTAATGATATTTTTATTGGATTATAAATCTCTCACAAGAATAAAACATAGTCCTATATCATCAAAATTATGTCAAGGGACATATGGATAAGTTAGGCATTGATTATTCAAATCCATTTTCCACAACTATTTTAGTGGGAAATAGTTTTTCAAAATACAGAGAAGGTAATGAGGTTGATCAAAAAGAATATATGATATTGGTTGGATGTTTGTTATATCCAATGGATTTATGACCAGAAATAGTGTCTGTTTTTATATAATGATCTTGGTATTATGGTGATATAATGTAATCTCATATTATGATTGGTAAATAATTATCAAATATATTAAAGGCACAATCAATTTCAGAATAAAATAATGAAGCTAAGAAAATATTGATCTATTGGGATATAAAATAAAAATTATTAAGATTTTATTGATTGTTGAAGATACATATCTGATAATGTTTTATTATGGGAAGAATATCTCTGATTTATCATAATATGAAGGAAAATTATAAAATAAACAACACTATAGATGCAGAATATCTAGTGTCCACATAATCATCAATAAAAATAATGTGGATGAAGACATAGTTGGATAGTTTTTTGGTTGATGAGTATTGTCCATTTAAATTGGGTTTTGATAATTAATGTGTTATAAACATTATTATGATTCATAGTAAACATTCTCAGTACCAGAACATTTATATCAAATATTACTTCATCATGAAACATGTGTTGAGAAATGAACTGAATTTAGAGTTTTTTTACATCTTCTAATGTTTCTGATGTCTTTAATAAACCATTATCAAAGGAGATATTTCATAAGATGTGTTTGATAAGGGGTGTTGAACCCGGATCTGTTCATGTATTATGAATGTAGTATATCACCTGTCTTATCATGTGATTGGATTGTGTTGTAAATGGGGGTTTCAATATTTTTCATAAATATATCTATTTCATTGTGCTTGACAATTTTAACAAAGGATATATATTTAGGTGGAGTTTTTAAAAGGGGAAAGATCTGGTTTTCTATTGTGTAAACTATTTTAACAATTTAATTTCGTGAATTTATGAAAAAATTACTTCCGTATGAAGTATTTTCTATTCATGAATGTTCATAGTGTATGAATAGTTTTTTTTGAATGTATGTATTTTTCCCTGAATCACTACATTTTGAAAATATGGTATTGTAATTGAATGATTCCATCTTCTTGTATAACATTTTCTCAAATAGTCTTAGAATTATTTGATAATTAACCCTTTTCATCAATTCTAATGTTGTAGGGATTTATGTTGATTGTTTAACAAAATAATCCATAGTGGGAAATGATTAGGACTATGAAATTTGAAGATGTTTTAATATAATCTAAATAAATAAGGGCTACTCAATGTTTTAACATTATTTGTTTAACAAAAATTACCATATTATGTTACAATTTCTCTTAAATGTGATCAGATGAGGTTTAACAACAACAATTCATTACACCAAGGAAATTTTTTAATATTTACCTGATTGATGAAATTGGCCTATGTTTTAATACTAAATATTTAACATTGTTTCCTCTAATATTTCATCAGAGGAAATGTTAATTGATATTTCAACATAGGGGATTCATTTAAACTCCTAATATCCAAACATAATGAGTATTTAAATATATCAAGATTCTATATTGAGTCTAGGGGGATAATGTTCATATTTACAAAGTTCATGATATGAAGATCTAAAACGTTTAATGGACTACAAAGTTATACAATGTATACCAGACTGATGTTATCAATCAAAGGTGTAGGATTGTAGGGTTAATTCATAATGTTATAAAATTTCACATCCTCATGTTTTAATTGTATGCAGACAAGATGTTATTAAGGAATGATGTTCTATAAAACATAACATTTTAAATAGGCCGATCTGAGGATGGTTTAATACGTTTTGATGAGTTGGATTCTAGGAATGAAATCGAACAAAGACCATCAAACGAACTATTTATAATGTCATTGATCTCAATATATCAGAAAAACCAAATTTGTAATCTGATCATATTGAAAAAAAGTTTCATGTTCTCCAAATTAATTTTTCCAAAGTAATTACCTGAAGGTTCTGAATGTACAAAAAGTCAGAAATTTAAACGGAGTTCTTGATGTGATCAGATTGAAGTAACCACATGATTTCATCAGTCAGATATTCTTGAATGGGGATCATAAGATAGATGATTCCATGTGGAATAAATGGTCAATGGATAATGATTAAAGTCGTTATATTTATGAAGAATATATCACATAAAATTTGATAGGTTATGATGTTTCACCAGATGGAACATTCAGAGGTTATTTATATACATTTTCAAATAGTTATTAAATGTGATAATGAAGATATAATTAAAAAATATGTAGAAAAGAATAGAGGAAAGTTTTGATTATTTCTATAATGTAAGTTAGTATGAGGAAGAATTTTAATTTTGGCTATTAAAGAGATTTCCTTCTATAGATGTTTGAATGTGGTTATTTAATGTCTCCAAGAGGGATGCACAATGTATTCATTGGGATATTTGAATTTCATATTCATAATTCATAATTAAATCTCATAGGAATAACACTTATACAAAGGGGGGAATTTGTATTAAATTTTTTTAAGGATTATTTGAACTATTGGGGAAGTGATACCAATGTGTTGAGTTGATTAGATAAACATTTTTAAGAAAAAGAAGTCAAATAGTATGCAGAAAAATTATTTCAATCAAGTGGTAATTATAAAAGGATTAAAAAGGTGATTATAAGAAAATGATATTAGTTAATATCAATAATGAAGATATGTGAATATTTGACTATATTCAAGTGGAATTAATAAGAATAACTTGAAAAATTAATTTTACCATCATTTAGTATCAGTAAAATCATGTACAAAAACATTCAAGTTAACAAGTTTAAGATGAACTATATAAAATATGGGAAGAGGGAGAACAAAACTATAGGAATAGGTGGTCGGAAAAAAATGGTGAACATATATATAAGGCCCCAGCCTTAAACCTTACTTAATCTTGAGTTATTACAAGATTACACATTGAGGATCTTTTCGGGTTTAGAGTTTTAGAGAATTAGATTATAAAACTTGCATTACATTCCACATATAAACAAAGTGGTTACATAAAGATATTATTCTTCATTCCCATCAATGGAAACACATTTAAAATAAAACATGGATTATTTCTTGACACTTCCTTGACACTATCATCATATCATGGACCTTTCCCTTGACCTGTGAAAAACATTTCAAAAAAACTTGGGATGAGCATAAAAAGCTCAGTATGGGTTATAAAAACATGGAAAGGAAACATGGGTACATAAATACATAAGAATGAAATCATACTTTACCCATAAAACATAGGCACTTTAACATACCTCATAAAATCATGAATAAACCATAGAAATCATAGGACATAAGGGTAACTTGAGGCATTCATAACATTCTTACGTAGGGAGTAACCCTCTTGGTTACGTTTGGAATACCCATCACAGTATATTCCCAAAAATCTCTTCCGAGAAACCTTAACATTTCACTCCTTCACGTTACCCAATGCATTGGAGACCTATATCGGGCTCACCCGCCCTTAGTTTATCACGGAACCACTCGTCTTCATAATAATGCCCAAGAACCATAACATAATCGTATCACATAAAACATGCATAAAGGAAACATAACATTTCCACATTTCAATCACAAGATATCAATACAACACAAAAACATTGTGAAAACCATTTTCCATACCAAAATAAAAGAAAAGTAAAACATGGTATTTATTTTTCTTTTAAAAAAGAAGGTATGGCTTGTAGAGGAAGCCGAAACTCAAATAATGGTCACGACGGCGGAGAAGTCATTGTCGCCGCATACGTACGACAAAAACATTCCCATTTGTCGTTTAGTAAACGCTTCGTATAAAATATATTCCTTTTGAATAAATGTAAAAGTCAAAGGGGTTTATACACCGTATAAAAGAAAGTTGTGTATAAAATAAAATATGCCTCAAAGAAAGGAGATTGAGACGAAGTCCCATACCTCATATCCGACTTGACCCGACCGTTCTTTAATCTCCTGAATAATAAAATTGAGTTAATCTCTACCTGCTTAAGAACCTTTTTCAAGTTCATTATTCCTTTTATACCATGTTATAGACATCATGTAATTATTTAAGTTAATAATGTTCATTTTGTCGGTATTTGGTTCTTAAGTCAAAAATAGACTTCTTACACTTACATGTTGTTAATTTGGTCAAAGGTTCGTTATATCCAGAATGATATTAATGATTTGGATAACATATACATCATATATATTCATAATATACATGTATTTATAATATTACATCACATTTAGAGGTAAGAAATGAAATGCACCGTTCATGGAGACGGTAAGCCGTACGTACGCATGAATGCTACTTCCATTTCTATTTCGTATTTTTTTTGGAATGGAATCATAATTATATAAGAGTATATTATAATTCCAGTATAATAACATATATAATATCATTAACTTTATCCTTTACACATCCCACATATGGTATTAACGAATCAAATCACTTTCAGGGGGCGGTAGTCCGCACTTCCTAAAATGAAGATATCGTGTTTAACCATAATGGAAACCATAATGGTATGCCCAAAATGAAAAAAACAGAAGCTTAAGGAAAACATAATCATATCATATATCATATATAAAAATAGTGACATCATAATGGCCACCTTTGAAGGTGTTAAATGAGTATTGAACAATCATCGTTTCGGGAGGCAGAATTTCGCCATCCACGGAAACCGTATGTTCTTTAACCATTTGATGTATTTGTGTGAGATTGTAGCTCAAATAAATCTTATAACAACATCCTAGTATATTTAAGATACTGGTGTTGTTACAAAATAAGTAAATAAAAAGAGTTTAGGGGGTTGGAGAAGAAAAATAAAACAAATTAACATGAGAGAATGAATTACCTTTAAAAGTGTAACTCCTTTTGATTTGAGCCTAAAGGATTCTTTTGAAAGGCTTATGCCCAAACGGAATCATCTAGGATGAGGAGAGGGATGTGGAGAGAGTAAATGGTCAGGGGTTGGCCGATCCAAAGGCTTGAGGAGTGTGTGAAATGAGGTAGAGGTGGAGGCCTTTTATAAGAGGAGAGGAGGGGTACTTTTGGAAAGTAAAGAAATATTACTTTATTTGAAAATGTGTTTCGGTTTTAAAAGGTCCCACATTGATATAATTCGTGGATAAGGTGATAAGGGTTCGATATCCACTAATCCAATTGGTTTTTGACATGTGTAGTTCATAGAGTTTACATTATCTTTCCATTTTATTTAAATCATCAAATAATGATGTCATCGCTGCATCATTATTATGTCATAAATAATTTAATTTATTTAATGTCTAAAAATTATAAAAAAAATACTATGATGTAGGAAATATTATTATCTTTCCAATTACTATTTATAATCAAAAATCTGATCTTTATAAGCCCATGTAAAAATTGTTTTCGTAAAACATATTATGTTTGTGTCATTTTTACTTTTACATTAAATAAAAAGTTATTTTTGTCATTTCCCAAAAGGAGTGGATCCATGGGGTCCCCAAGTTGACCCATGGATTTTCTTGGTCGGCCATGACACAACCAATAAGGTTGTGACATATGTCTAGGTCATTTCATATTATTAAAGCATTATTTATACCTTAAACTACCCTAATTACCCCTAATCGCGATTAAGAACTTAATAAGTTACTATTCACCAAAAAAATTATTATAATCTCATTGAACCACATTTTACTTCTTAATGACAACCATGTATGTCGGATTTTTTAAATTCAAAACAAAATGATGGAAAAATTTCATTTAAACGGAAAATCAGTCTTTATAAGTACCACTTAGTGGTTTCACTATTCATCAAAAATTGGAGTTTTTCAGAAAATTACCAAAAATTCACCCTAAGCTATATTTGATATTACAAATTCAAAAATTAAATCTATTTTACAAAATTCAAAACATATAAGTCACATTAATTAATTTAATAATTAATTCCCGCTGTCAGAGCAAATAGCGTGTTTTTATGAAACAATAATTATCAAAAGATTGACACTAGTTTAAGTCCAATTTCAAAGTGAAATTGATTCCAATGACCACCATTGGATTAAATGGTAAAAATATATTCTTATTACACATTAAGACCAATTCAAAAGATAATCTAATCATATAAATAAATTAGATTAAAAAACAGTTTTGATGTAAAATGCAGTATTTTTTACTATTCATTAAAAAATGAACATTGTAAGAAAAATACCAAAAATTCACACAAAGTAAATTTTGATGTCCCAATCATAAATAATAAGTTTATTTTGACAAACATAGTTTATAAAATTGTCAAATATAGATTTAAAAATGGTTTTCCATCATAAGGCAGTAAAACAATCTTTTAAGAATATTAGTGTATTTCATGCTTGAGATTGGATTTATTTTCATTTTAAGCCTATAAAACACTATCTTAATCATTAATAGACATAGATAAAAATATCTATTATTCATTACTTACTTGGGATGTTACATCCTTCCCCCCTTTAGAAAATTGTGTCCCCGTAATTTATTTACTTATCGAATAAATGGGGGTACTTATCCCTCATTGCATTTTCAGATTCCCATGTTGCCTCTTCAATCATGTGGTTTTTCCACAAAACCTTTACTTGCTTAATCACCTTATTCCGTAACACTTGCTCCCTGTGGTCAAGAATCTGGACCGGTTGTTCCTCATAAGATAGGTTCTCTTCCAGCTGAACTACCTCTGGACTCAAAACATGATATGGATCTGGAATATACTTCCTCAACATTGAAACATGAAAAACATTGTGTACCTGAGATAAACTTGGAGGTAAAGCCACCCGGTATGAAACTGATCCAACTCTCTCCAGAATTTCATATGGTCCAATAAACCTTGGACTCGGCTTTCCTTTCTGACCAAATCTCATCACACTTTTCCAAGGAGAAACCTTGAGAAAAACATGATCACCTACCTCGAAAGATAGATCCTTCCTCCGGTTATCCGCATAACTCTTCTGCCTGCTCTGAGTTGTTCTCATCTGTTTCTGAATCAGCTGAACATTTTCTGCCATCTCTTCTACCAATTCTGGTCCCATCAACTTCCTTTCACCCACTTCATCCCAGAAAGCTGGAGTTCGACACCGCTTCCAATATAATGCCTGAAATGGTGCCATCTGTATACTGGAATGAAAGCTGTTATTATAAGAAAACTCAACCAAAGAAAGATGTTGGTCCCAACTTCCCTGATAATCCATAGAACAAGCTCGTAGCATATCCTCCAATGTCTGAATTGTTCGTTCTGACTGCCCATCTGATTGAGGAAGAAAAGCTGTACAAAAATTTAATTCAGTACCCAACGACTTCTGAAGGCCTTTCCAAAAGTTAGAAGTAAACCTGGGATCACGATCCGATACAATGGAGAGAGGAACTCCATGTAACCTGACTATTTCTTTAAGATACAAACGGGAAAGTTGATCAAGAGAGAAAGTATCTCGTATAGCAAGGAAATGAGCAGATTTGGTCAAGCGATCAACAATAACCCAGATTGCATTATTACCTCGAGATGTCTTCGGTAATCCAACAACAAAGTCCATGGATATATTCTCCCATTTCCACTCTGGCACTGGTAAAGGCTGAAGCATCCCTTTCGATAACTGTCACTCTGCTTTAACCTGTTGACATGTCAAACACTTTACAGTAAAATCAGCAATGTCTCCTTTCATTCCATCCCACCAGTAATACTCCCGCAGATCTCTATACATCTTAGTACTGCCCGGATGAACTGAAAACGGAGAACTATGAGCTTCACATAACAAATCTCTCTTCAACTGTGAATCACAAGGCACACACAATCTCTTCCCAAATCTCAAAACACAATCATTATCAATGTTCAATTCAGGCAACTTACCTTTCTGAACCAGCTCTACATTTTTCTACAACTCACTGTCTTGCTTCTGTGCTTGCTTGATTCTATCTGATAGAGAAGATCTCACTGATACCTGAAACAAAAAAGAAGGACTTCCTGCACCAACAACTTCTATTCCAAAGTTCATCAAATACTTGACCAAAGGATCACGTTCCAAACGCAACATTTCTAATGAAGCATTACTTTTTCGACTCAAAGCATCAGCCACTTTATTTGCTTTTCCCGGATGGTAATGAATTGTACAATCATAATCCTTGATTATTTATAGCCATCTCCTCTGTCTCATGTTTAACTCTTTCTGAGTGAATATATACTTTAAACTTTTGTGATCGGTATATATTTCACACTTTACTCTATACAAATAATGCCTCCAAATTTTTAAAGCAAAAACAACAGCAGCTAATTCCAAATCATGTGTAGGGTAATTTACCTCATGAGTTTTCAACTGTCGTGAAGCATAAGCAATTACCTGATCATTCTGCATTAGGACACAACCAAGTCCTTTCAATGAAGCATCACTGTATATAACAAACTCACCATTCCTGGAAGGTAGTGCCAAAACTGGAGCATTCACCAATCTTCTTTTCAATTCCTGAAAAAAATCATCACATTGTTTTGTCCAGATAACCTTAACACCCTTCCGAGTTAGCTTAGTCATTGGACTAGATAACCGTGAAAAATTTCTAACAAACCTTCGGTAATAGCCCGCCAAACCAAGGATTCTACGAATCTCGGTTACATTTGTGGGTCTTGGCCATTCTTCCACAACTTTTGTTTTTGCAGGATCAACAGTTATTCCATCTTTAGAAACAATGTGACCAAGGAAAGAAATTTGTTGCAACCAAAAATCACACTTGCTGAATTTTCCATACAGTTTCTTTTCTTTTAAGGTTTGCAAGATAACCCTTAAATGTCTTTCATGCTCCTCTTTACTTTTAGAAAACACCAAAATATCATCAATGAAAACCACCACAAACTTATCCAAGAACTCATGGAAAATTCTATTCATTAAATCCATGAATACAGCAGGTGCATTGGTTAGCCCAAAAGGCATTACTACAAATTCATAATGGCCATATCTCATACGGAACACGGTCTTCGGAATATCTGCCTCCTTTACCTTCAGCTGATGGTACCCCGATCTCAAGTCAATCTTTGAAAAAAACTGAGCTCCCTGGAGCTGATCAAACAAATCATCGATATGAGGCAATGGATATTTGTTCTTAACAGTGATATTATTCAAGGCTCTATAATCAATGCAAAGTCTCATAGAACCATCTTTATTTTTAACAAATAAAACAGGAGCACCCCATGGTGATGTGCTAGGTCTATTGAAACCTTTTTCTAATAAATCTTGCAATTGCTGCTTCAACTCTAAAAGTTCAATTTGTGCCATTAGATAAGGGGGTTTTGAAATTGGCTTAGCATCAGGAACTAAGTCAACAGTAAACTCAACTTCCCGATCTGGTATTATTCCAGAAACTAATAAGGAAAAACATCAGGATACTCATTTACCACTAGCACATCATTAATCTGAACAGTTCCTTTATTTTCAACGACGTGTGCAAGGTAACATTCATTTCCATCTTTTACAAGTTTCTCAGCCTCTTGATATGTTATCAAAAGTAAGGGTTCATTCCTGTAAACAAACTGAAAGTCTTTCTGAAAAGAAACTTCTTTAGCTCTACAGTCAATCTTAGCATGGTAAATAGAGAGCCAATCCATACCCAGGATAACATGAAACTCTACTAGAGGTAGATAAATAAGGTTTGCAAGTAGGTTCTTTCCACAGATAAGGATAGGAAGATTCTTATAAATTCTTTTTGCCTCAACATTTCCCCCAGGTGTTTTTACCAAAAGTTCAGGAGTCATTTATTGAGATGGTATTCCCATTTTACTAGAAAAGGTTTCAGAGAGGAAAGAATGTGTAGACCCCGAATCTAACAACACACTGGCATAATCTGAAAAAACAGACAAAGTACCTGATACAACTTCATTTGATGGCCCGACATCTGCTGAAGTAGTTGCAAAGGATTTCACCACCCCTTTCTGCTTGTAGTCTAACTGCTTCCCATCACTCAAGCTCTTTGTCGGACACTCGTTTGCATAGTGACCCATCTCATTACACTTATAACATTTCACTAACTGTAAATCAAATTTGTTTTTACCTTCACCTTGATCCTTTTCAGTGCAATCACGAGCCTTATGTCCCATCTTACCACATCGGTAGCACTTTTTAGAATTCAGAAGACATTTCCCACCATGCCTTTTGCCACATTTATCACAAACTGGAAACTTAGTTCTCTTACCATCAGACTTTTTTGAAGAATTCTTACCTTTCTCCTGCCACCTCGGTCTCTTCTTCTGCTGGTTGTTGTAGAACACTTGGTCATCGGAAAAATCCATTTCCACCTTCTCAGCACATCGAACAAGCTTTTCATAACTTTTAAACTCACAAGAAGCTAATGCCCTTCGATATTTTGGCTTTAATACTGAGTAAAAACGATTGATTTTACTATCAAGGTCTCGAATAAAATTTGGAGCATAACTTGCCAATCGAGTGAACCTTTCTTCATAGGCAGCCACTGAGTCTTACTCTTGCCTGAATTCCAAGAATTGCTTTTCCATCCTAGGTTGAACAACCTTAGGAAAATACATCTCAAGAAACATACCTTTGAATTCATCCCAGTCAAGAGCATCAATCTCGTCGGCGTCCCTGATATTTTTAACCATAGACCACCACTGATCTGCTTCACCCTCCAAACAGTAAATAGCAAGACTAACCTTTTGATTGTCTGAACACCCCATGACATCAAAAATCTTCTCCAGTGCTTTAATCCACCCTTCAGCTAGCACAGGGTCAGATGATCCTCTGAATGATGGTGGATGTTGCCTCATGAAATGTTCCACCACTGACATGTTCCTCTGCGGTTGGTCTGGATGATCTCGTGTATGGATACCACCGCCATTTATCGCTTGAGTCAACTGCGCCATTACTACAACAAACTATTCAGTTCCAATTCCGACCATTTCTGGATGCTGATTCGGAAGGTTATTTCCTTCTGTGTTCCTTCCTAGCACTGCTTCCCTGTTTCCTCTAAGGAAAACCATTCTGAACAAACATGTCTTAGATAAAGCAACATGGTAATATTTAAATGCTATATCATTTCAAAAAAAATTATTTTTGGATAATCATTTAATATAATTCTAACTCCTAAAGTTATCTAAACCGACCTTTGATACCAACTATAAGGCCCTAGCCTTAAACCTTACTTAATCTTGAGTTATTACATGATTACACATTGAGGATCTTTTCGGGTTTAGAGTTTTAGAGAATTAGATCATAAAACTTGCATTACATTCCACATATAAACAAAGTGGTTACATAAAGATAATATTCTTCATTCCCATCAATGGAAACAAATTTAAAATAAAACATGGATTATTTCTTGACACTTCCTTGACACTATCATCATATCATGTACCTTTCCCTTGACCTGTGAAAAACATTTCAAAAAAACTTGGGATGAGCATAAAAAGCTCAGTATGGGTTATAAAAACATGGAAAGGAAACATGGGTACATATATACATAAGAATGAAATCATACTTTACCCATAAAACATAGGCACTTCAACATACCTCATAAAATCATGCATAAACCATAGAAATCATAGGACATAAGGGTAACTTGAGGCATTCATAACATTCTTACGTAGGGAGTAACCCTCTTGGTTACGATTGGAATACCCATCACAGTATATTCCCTAAAATTTCTTCGGAGAAACCTTAACGTTTCACTCCTTCACGTTACCCAATGCATTGGAGAGCTATATCGGGCTCACCCGCCCTTAGTTTATCACAGAACCATCCGTCTTCATAATAATGCCCAAGAACCATAACATAATCGTATCACATAAAACATGCATAAAGGAAACATAACATTTCCACATTTCAATCACAAGATATCAATACAACACAAAAACATTGTGAAAACCATTTTCCATACCAAAATAAAAGAAAACTAAAACATGGTATTTATTTTTCTTTTAAAAAAGAAGGTATGGCTTGTAGAGGAAGCCGAAACTCAAATAACGGTCACGATGGCGGAGAAGTCGTTGTCATCGCATACGTACAACAAAAACATTCCCTTTTGTCGTTTAGTAAACGATTCGTATAAAAAAGATTCCTTTTGAATAAATGTAAAAGTCAAAGGGGTTTATACACCGTATAAAAGAAAGTTGTGTATAAAATAAAATATGCCTCAAAGAAAGGAGATTGAGACGAAGTCCCATACCTCGTATCTGACTTGACCCGACCGTTCTTTAATCTACTGAATAATAAACTTGAGTTAATCTCTACCTGCTTAAGAACCTTTTTCAATTTCATTATTCCTTTTATACCATGTTATGGACATCATGTAATTATTTAAGTTAATAATGTTCATTTTGTCGGTATTTGGTTCTTAAGTCAAAAATAGACTTCTTACACTTACATGTTGTTAATTTGGTCAAAGGTTCGTTATATCCAGAATTATATTAATGATTTGGATAACATATACATCATATATATTCAGAATATACATGTATTTATAATATTACATCACATTTAGAGGTAAGAAATGAAATGCACCGTTCCTGGAGACGGTAAGCCGTACGTACGCATGAACGCTACTTCCATTTCTATTTTGTAGTTTTTTTTGGAATGGAATCATAATTATATAAGAGTATATTATAATTCCAGTATAATAACATATATAATATCATTAACTTTATCCTTTACTCATCCCACATATGGTATTAACGAATCAAATAACTTTCAGGGGGCGGTGGTCCGCACTTCCTAAAATGAAGATATCGTGTTTACCCATAATGGAAACCATAAAGGTATTCCCAAAATGAAAAAAAAAAGAATCTTAAGGAAAACATAAACATATCATATATCATATATAAAAATAGTCATATCATAATGTCCACCTTTGAAGGTGTTAAATGAGTATTGAACAATCATCGTTTCGGGAGGCAGAATTTCGCCATCCACGGAAACCGTATGTTCTTTAACCATTTGATGTTGTTGTGTGAGAGTGTAGCTCAAATAAATCTTATAAAAACATCCTAGTATATTTAAGATACTGGTGTTGTTACAAAAAAAGTAAATAAAAAGAGTTTAGGGGGTTGGAGAAGAAAAATAAAACAAATGAACATGAGAGAATGAATTACCTTTAAAAGTGTAACTCCTTTTGATTTGAGCCTAAAGGCTTCATTTGAAATGATTCTTCCCAAAGGGAATCCTCTAGGATGAGGAGAGGGATGTGGAGAGAGTAAATGGGCAGGGGTTGGCCGAGCCAAAGGCTTGAGGAGTGTGTGAAATGAGGTAGAGGTGGGGGCCTTTTATAAGAGGAGAGGAGGGGCACTTTTGTAATGTAAAGAAATATTACTTTATTTGAAAATGTTTTTCGGTTTTAAAAGGTCCCATATTGATATAATTCGTGGATAAGGTGATAAGGGTTCGAAATCCACTCATCCAATTGGTTTTGGACATGTGTAGTTCATATATTTTACATTATCTTTCCATTTTATTTAAATCGTCAAATAATGATGTCATCGCTGCATCATTAATATGTCATAAATAATTTAATTTATTTAATGTCTAAAAATTATAAAAAAATACTATGATGTAGGAAATATTTTTAGCTTTCCAATTACTATTTATAATCAAAAATCGTATCTTTATAAGCCCATGTAAAAATTGTTTTCGTAAAACATATTATGTTTGTGTCATTTTTACTTTTACATTAAATAAAAAGTTATTTTTGTCATTTCCCAAAACAAGTGGATCCATGGGGTCCCCAATTTGACCCATGGATTTTCTTGGTCGGCCATGACACAACCAATAAGTTTGGGACATATGTCTAGGTCATTTCATATTATTAAAGCATTATTTATACCTTAAACTACCCTAATTACCACTAATCGCGATTAAGAACTTAATAAGTTACTATTCACCAAAAAAATTATTATAATCTCATTGAACCACATTTTACTTCTTAATGAAAACCATGTATGTCAGATTTTTGAAATTAAAAACACAATGATGGCAAAATTTCATTTAAACGGAAAATCAGTCTTTATAAGTACCACTTAGTGGTTTCACTATTCATCAAAAATTGGAGTTTTTCAGAAAATTACCAAAAATTCACCCTAAGCTATATTTGATATTATGAATTCATAAATGAAATCTATTTTACAAAATTAAAAACATATAAGTCACATTAATTAATTTAATAATTAATTCCCGCTGTCAGAGAAAATAGCGTTTTTTTATGAAACAATAAGTATCAAAAGATTGACACTAGTTTAAGTCCAATTTCAAAGTGAAATTGATTCCAATGACCACCATTGGATTAAATGGTAAAAATATATTCATATTACACATTAAGACAAATTCAAAAGATAATATAATCATATAAATAAATTAGATTAAAAAACAGTTTTGATGTAAAATGCAGTATTTTTCACTATTCATTAAAAAATGAACATTGTCAGAAAAATACCAAAAATTCACACAAAGTAAATTTTGATGTCCCAATCATAAATAATAAGTTTATTTTGACAAACATAGTTTATAAAATTGTCAAATATAGATTTAAAAAGGGTTTTCCATCATAAGGCAGTAAAACAATCTTTTAAGAATATTAGTGTATTCCATGCTTAAGATTGGATTTATTTTCATTTTATGACTATAAAACACTATCTTAATCATTAATAGACATAGATAAAAATATCTATTATTCATTACTTACTTGGGATGTTACAATATAGATGTGATTAAAAAGATATATAGGTAACTACACCATGTTTTTTCAAACCATGAATACCAGATAGTGAAAATATTAGACAGACAGTTTTCTGCAGAAGTTAAGAAAGTGGTTCTTACTCACTACTATGTATGAACATAGAGAAGAACTTTCTGGTATAGAATGTGTGAAGAAAGGTCACGTAGCATGGTGAAAAAAAAAACTAAAAAATCATGTTCAGAAGGAATACAGGTGAAGGGAAACTTCTTATGTATTGTAACCATCCATAGGATTAATCTACACTATTTTTATGGACTTATATTACATCCAAACCATGCTATGTACTAGATACTCAAATTTAGTGGTGAAATTTGTAAATATATTTGTTCTTGTGGTCATGATTTTTTTCTTCATTAACATTAGGTTCATATCTCACTAATAGGAGGGAAATGTTGTTTCTTATGTAATATAATATAATAAGAGAAGATCACTGATTCAACCCTTCTATTTGTTGTGATCACATAGATCCTAGTTGTACCTTTCAAAACAATTTTAGTATATTAAACAATATGTTAACCATATCCAAATTCTCCTATACAAAATTATATATAATCAATTTGGATAAACAAGAAATTTTCTAAACAAAATTATTGAATTCAATATATAAGAATAAAACAACACATAATATTTATCCATATTTTATGACATGGGAAATTCAAATAAAATAAATGATTTACATAATGTACTGACATTATAAAGATATAAATAACCCCACAAAACGTGATGATGAAGACAAATCCCTGATTAAGAACACCCAACAAGATACCCCACTCGTGTTTGTCACATTTTACTATCACTATGGAAATTCTACAATGATGAAATGTAAACCAAGGCCACTAAAAAATATTACTCATCTGAATAAGTCATGATATGTTTATGTTAAATTTACATTCATAGGTGAGTATATATATACCCAATATAATTCCACCAAAACGACAAATGATAAACATGGAGTCTATTCATGTCAATACATTGAAGGAAAATAAAAAACCTTGATATGGCTTAAATGTATAGAATATTGATTATATAAGAGAGTCTCACATTAAATGGCCTAAGAATAGAAGAAATACCCCCCACAAGAAAATTTATAATTCGAACTACCCAACATAGTATTCCCTATTATCTTAGTGACCATGGTGGGCACCCTCACAACAATGTATAATCTGTTTTGGTTGATAAATTACTAATCCTAAATGGAGGACTCACACGTCACTGAGAAATCATGTTAGATGAAAGAGTGAATGAATCCATATATAGGGGCCATGTGACTCATCAAATCCTCTCACTTCGATTCTAGGGGTACCTGACTATATTATCAAAGTAGGGTTCTACACATTATCAGTTATACAAGAGTACCAAAACCAGTAATTAATTATTATTTTCCAATGATGTGATCATGGGGGTAATGATCTCTATATTCCAATGTGGTACCTATTACCTATAATCATCGGATATCCAGGAGAGTAATAAACCCAACATACTGTCCAATCATCACATACAAACCTTAATCTAAACATTACAGAGAAATATAGAAAATAAACCTATATCTTATCATAAATGATCATAGATGGAAAAATATATTACACAATTGTAATTATAACGACCCGTACTTTACATACATTGTTAATACATTAAAATTGAAGCATACTTATTATAACATATAACAAAACCACGAAAGGACCGTATAGGTATAGTGTCTTTAGAAACTAAGAAACATAAACAACTGGTTCATAAAGTGTCTACACTGTCTCCCATTTATTTCATCATATCTATAGTCCCTTTTGGCATATCTTACTTAATAACCTTCTTCCTGACCTGGGGAAAGAAAAAATACAAAAGGGTGAGCTCAAATGCTAAGTAAGGTTAAACAAAAGAAATATCAATCACATAATATACATAAGCACATAACTTTTGGAAATCTTAACCTACAAAAGAGATCATAATTTCATAACATGGGATAAATCATGGCAGTGAAATGTAATCACAATAATCATAACTTAATACATGAAACTTTGTGTCATACACACATAATCATAGAGAATCATATCTTATTAGTCAAGACTCATTTCCAAGACTATCTTAGTGAACAAAGTCCATTTCTGAACCGAGTCACCCTCGTTTCAGTCCTGTTTCACTGAACCGGTATAACCTACCGTTCCAGCCATGTCTATCTCATGAGATATAAAATCTTTACCCAATGCATTGGAGGGAGATATAGGTCCCACCCATCTCATAATGATACCATTCTTATGTGTGCCACAAAATCATAAACCATACATCAATGCATAACCCATGTAATAAAAATGGAATTCTTAAACATCGTGACATCATAAAACAATTCATATAAGATAAAGGAATTCATAAAAATTATTCCATCACAACATAATCAAATCAATGTAATAATAGGGATAGATATAGAACCCTTTATTATCTTAGATAGAAAATAATTTTGATAAAACACTTGAACTCCATTCTTGAGGAAAATATCCTTTCTTCCTTAAATTTTTTTTTCCTTTCTTAACATGTCATACAATTTTAAACAAAAATAAGTTGATTAAAAATAAACTTGAAAACTTGTAAAGGAAGATTCTTGGAAATAATGTTTTAAAAATCCATTCATGCCGTATAAGATAAGAAAAACATTCTTAGTACTTTTGTTGGAAAAGTCAAAAAAGTACCTCGTATGAAAAATGACAAAAGATTCCTTTCATATCCTTTACTAAAAACTCACCGAAGTGTAAAATTGGACTTAAAAAATTGTAGGTGGATGGAAATAATATTACATATTGAGGAAACATGGATTTGGATGACAAAATACACCCCAGTAAATACTAAAGTATAAACAATCTCGGATAAAAATGAGATTGTGATATTTCCCTTACCTTAGGTCCGTTTTGCTTCGTAAGTGTCCGAAACTCATGTATAATGATTTAAATAATGTTATTGACTTATTCCAGAATCATGAATATTTTTATGATATCATATATGGTCATTTTCTTAGCTTCATAGTAGTAATATTTCATTGCTACTTGTTATTCGGGTGTTTATAACTTTATGTTCTTATGCGTGTTTTGTCGAATAAATTCTTATTCTTATATTTAGGTTATAGATACCTCATTTCCAGAATGGTATTAGTGTAATATATATCATATTAATTCATTCAATTCATTTATATAATCATTATGAAATGATGATCATGTAGAACGAGTCGCATCACATCGTGGAGACGATATTCCGTACGTACGCACGAGTGATGATATCATTCCTATGATCATGGAAATGTATTGAAGTGTATGTATACTATTTCAGAATCAGTATCACTTTATAATAGTCATATAAAGTCATTATTTACACCATTATATCCATCCAAGTAAGGTGGTGGTGGAAAATAGATTACACCACGACGTGGAGACGACATTCCGTACGTACGCACGCGTGATGATTTCTTTTTCCGTAGGATGGATAGATGGTGAAATAGGGTTTTTTCATACTTATAATAATATATCAGTATATGAGTGATACTGATGTTATTACTTCATAATGAAACAACTAAAGAAGAAGAAGTGGAAGAAGAAATAAAGATGAAAGAATCGGTAACGGACATTACCTCTTATTTGAAGTGCTTCTTTGAGACCTTCTTTTAGGGAACTAAAATTGGTCTTTGAAGAAGACCAGGACCTCTAGTATGTCTCTTGGGAAGTGGAGAGGAGGAATTGGCAGGGTTTGGCCGAGCTTGAAGGCTCAATGTGGTGTGAGGAAGAGGGGGAGGAGATGCCCTTTTATATGGGAGGAGAGGGGCACCTTTGGGAAAACTAAAAATATTATTTTATTATAAAGTCAAGTTCGGTTTTAAATAGATCCAAATTGATATATTTCGAAGCTAAGGTGGGGATGGGTCGAAATCCTCTCATCCAATATAATTTAGACAAGTTTAGGTTCCTATTTTAACCTTATCATTTAGATTTAACATTAAGTTAAATAAGTTTACTTTTACCGTGTCTTCTTGTGTTCTTATACTATAAGGTTAATAAACTTACAATAAGCAGCCAAACGAACCCCAAGTGGATTATTATTAATATATATAACCTTATCTAAGTCATTTGGACGAACCTTAGATTTTTATGAATAAAATAACAATTACTAATATAATATTTGTTTAAAAAACTATTTTATGTCAATTTTGACACTATAAAGTAATTGATTTTTGTGAAAATCATAACATAATTATTAGTTCTAGCCAAGTTTATTAAATCAATAATAACATGTCATAGTAACCTAGAAAATTAGTTGAATTCATAAAAAGTCTCAAATTACATTTATTTTTGTGTTTTTAACATTAATTATGTCAATATTTCATTAATAATATAATTACTGCATCATCTTTGTGTCATAAATAAATTAAATTATTTAATTTCTAAAAATTACAAATAAAATACAATTATGTAGGAAATATTTTAAGATTTCTAATGAATATTTATAGTCGAATTTATCTTATTCATAACCCCATATTAAAAATTATTTCCTTATCAACTTTGATTTTAAGTATTTTAACCCTTCTTTAAATAAATTAATAATAAATGTCCTAATCTAATCCAAGTGGGCCTAAATGGTCATATTTTATTCCTAAGTTTGTTTTTTGTTGAATAACACTTATCCAATAGAATTAGGACATGTGTTGGGGTAATAGTAATATCATCTTTACCTTTAATTATCCTATTTACTTTTAATCGTGGTAAAAAAAAGTAAAAAAGTTACTATTCACCAAAAAATTATTTTCATCTCATTGAACCACATTTTAGTCCTTGATATTAACCGTGTCTCTTGGATTTTCGAAATTCCACTCACATAAGCGGTAAAATTATGTTTTATGAAAAATTCAGTTTTTTAACTACCACTTAGTGGTTTCACTATTCATCAAAAATTGAAAGTTTTCAGAAAAATACCAAAATTTCACCCTAGGATAATTTCGATATTCCGAATCCAAAAATGAAGTCCATTTTGAAAAATAAAATTTATAAAATTTCAAAAAGTGGTTATTACTATTCATAACGGCTAGTTTTAATAATATTTTAATAGCATATCGTTGTTTAGTGAAACTCGGTATTGCGTATGACGCAAGCTATCGAGGAAGTTCGCGATTTCATGTAAAGAAAGCCAAGCAAGTTTTGTGTAGAAAAATATTCCTTTGATGATTTATATTACATAAAAGTCTTGGGTGTTACATTCTACCCCCCTTAAAATGAATTTCTCCCTCGAAATTCGTCACTTTGTAACAAAAAGATGAGGATACCTCTCCCTCATCATATCCTCAAGCTCCCATATAGCTTCTTCTAATTGGTGGTTCCTCCATAAAACTTTTACCGATCGAGTGGTCTTGTTTCGTAGGACTTTTTCGCTACGATCCAGAATCTCTATCAGTTGTTCTTCATAAGAAAGATCTTTCTCCAGCGGTACAACTTCTGAGCTGAGTACATGTGAAGGATCAGGTATGTACTTTATCAGGAGAGATACATGGAACACATCGTGAACTGGTGAGAGATTCGGTGGAAGCGCCAATCGGTAAGATACCTTCCCAACACGATCCAGTATTTTGAAAGGACTAGTATATCTAGGGCTCAACTTCCCCTTCTTTCCAAATCTCATAAGCCTCTTCTAGGGAGATATTCGTAAGAACACTTTATCACCCACTTCAAACTCTAGGTCTTTTCTTCGGTTGTCGGCATAACTTTTCTGTCGACTCTGAGCTGCTCTTATGTGTTGTTGAATAGATCTGACCTTTTCTACCATTTCATCAACGAGAGCAGGTCCTAATAGATTTATTTCCCCAACATCATCCCAGCAAGTTGGAGTCCTGCATTTCTTTCCATAGAGAGATTCATAAGGAGCCATCTGAATACTGGAGTGAAAGCTATTATTATAATAAAATTCCACCAAAGGTAGGTGTTGATCCCAACCACCTTTGAAATCCATAGAGCAAGCACTCAACATATCTTCTAGGGTTTGAATTGTTCTCTCAGACTGACCGTCTGTCTGAGGATGATAAGCAGTGCTGAAACTCAACTCTATATCCAGATTATGCTGAAGAATTCGCCAGAACATCGAGGTAAATCTCGGATCCAGATCGGATATAATAGAAAGTGGTACTCCATGCAATCTTACCCCTTCCTTTACATATATCCTGAAAGCTGATCCAGAGAGAAATCCTCTCTAATAGCAATGAAGTGTGCAGACTTTGAAAGACGATCAACTATGACCCAGATAGCATTATTGCCTTTGGATGTTTTAGGAAGTCCTGTGACAAAGTCCATAGTGATGTTTTCACATTTCTATTCGGGTATGAGTAATGGTTGTAACATCCCCTTAGACTTCTGCCTCTCGGCTTTAACTTGTTGACAAACCAAGCATCGAGAGACAAATTCAGCAACATCTCTTTTCATGCCATCCCACCAGAAGTACTCTTTTAGGTCCCTATACATCTTCGTGCTTCCAGGATGAATAGAGAATGAAGAACTATGAGCCTCATCCAGCAGCTCCTTCTTTAATTCGGGGATGGGATGAACATAAACCCGATTCCTGAACTTTATTATCCCATCACAATCAAGGTTGAAATCAAGAATGTTTCTCACCTTCTTTTGTAACTCGACATCTTCTTTCTGTGCCTCTTTAATCTTCATGTGTATAGATGGTTGAACATTCATTTGAGAAAGATAAGATTTTTCCCCTTCCATTATAATTCCATGATCCATCCTTTGTAAATCCATAAATATTGGATCTTTTGTGATCCTCATCATGGATAAACTAGCACGGTCTTGTCGACTTAATGCATCTTCCACCTTGTTTGCTTTCCCAGGGTGGTAATGGATTGAGCAGTCATAATCCTTAATCAGCTCCAACCATCTTCTTTGACGCATATTCAGCTCCTTTTGTGTGAACATATACTTTAAACTTTTATGATCAGTATAAATATCACACCTTTCACCATAAAGGTAATGCCTCCAAATCATTAATGCAAAGATTACCGTAGCTAACTCCAAATCATGTGTTGGGTAATTTTGCTCATGGATTTTCAACTGTCGTGAGGTATAAGCTATCACCATATCATTTTGCATAAGAACACACCCCAATCCCTTCTTGGATGCATCACAATATATCACAAATCTTTCTCCACTACAAGGCAGTGTGAGCACAGGTGCACTGGATAACTTTCTTTTCAACTCCTTGAAATTCTCTTCACATTCTTCCGTCCAGACAAACTTAACTCCTTTCCGAGTCAACTTGGTGAGTGGATTAGATAATCATGAAAAATATTTCACAAAACGTCGATAATATCCAACCAAACCAAGAAAACTTCTGATCTCAGTTACTGATGTTGGTCTCGACCATCTTTCAATAACCTCTGTTTTTGCTGGATCCACAGATATCCCCTCTTTTGAGATTATGTGACCCAAAAATGCAACTTTTTGAAGCCAAAATTTACACTTGGTAGATTTGGCATAAAGCTTCTCCTTTCTCAGGGTCTTCAATATAATTCTCAAGTGATCTTCATGTTCATCCTTGCTCTTTAAATAGACAAGAATATCGTCTATAAAGACTACCACAAATTGATCAAGATGGTCTCTAAAGACTCTATTCATCAGATCCATGAAGATAGCAGGGGCATTAGTAAGACCAAATGGCATCACTATAAATTCATAGTGTCCATACCTTGTAAAGAATGTCGTCTTTGGTATATCCTCCCTTTTGACCCTTAATTGATGATACCTTGAACGAAGATCAATCTTGGAAAAGTATTGAGCTCCTCGTAGTTGTTCAAATAAGTCATCAATGCGTGGGAGAGGATATTTGTTCTTGATAGTTATCTTGTTAAGTTCTCGATAATCAATGCAGAGTCTCATTGATCATTCTTTCTTTTTAACAAATAGAACAGGTGCTCCCCAAGGTGACGCACTAGGGAGTATGAATCCCTTATCAATATTCTCTTGGAGTTTCTTCTTCAATTCCTACAACTCAATTGGGGCCATTCTATAAGGTGTCTTTGAAATAGGCAAAGCACCCGGTATGAGTTCTATTGAGAACTCAACTTCACGATTTGGTGGATGTCCAGGTAATTCCTCTGGAACGACATCATCAAACTCCCGTACAATGGGAATATTCTTAATCGTGAGTTTCTCACCAACCATTTGAGATAAATAACCTTCATTTAGTGGAATCAAGACCCATAAGATGGAAGAAATTTCCACTGGAAGGTTATGTTCATCCTTGTATTGATAGACGATCATAGATTGATCCGGAATATGAAATGTGACTTCCCTTCTTTGGAAATTGATATGAGCTCTATATAAAGAAAGCCAATCCATGCCAAGAATCACATCAAATTCCACTATAGGAAGGATCACGAGATTTGCAGGAAGCACTTTCCCACAAACATCGATCGGAGAAGAATTATAAACTTTTGATGTGACTGTTGTGCTATTAGGTGTTGTCACAGCTAACTCAACATCTAATTGTTGAGGTAATACGGTGATACCCTTAGAAAATTCTTTAGAAATAAAAGAGTCGGTGGGTCCAGAATCAAATAAAACATTTGCTACTTTACAGTGGATGGTAAGTGTACCTTTCACCACATCGTTATCGAACTCCACATCACTGATAGAAATTGCATGTGACTTTCCTTTGTCTTTAGCCTTAAGATTTGGTTGACGTCAACCATCATCATCAACCCTTGGATTAGGACATTTATTGGCATAATGTCCCATCTCCTTGCACTTGAAACATTGAAGTGTAGTAGGTTCATTCTGTGTATCCCTTCCTTTGTTTGCATCATTAGACATCTTCTTCCCATCATCGCGGCATTAAAATGCCCGATGACCTTCCTTTCCACATTTGAAACATTTACTTATCCCTTTAAGACAACTCCCTCCATGTTTCTTTCCACACTTTGAGCATAAGGGAAATCTCATCTTCTTTTCAGTGTGCTCTTTAGATTTACCTTTGAATTCCATTTTCCTCTTCTTATCAAACCCATATGACTGATGGGTTACTCCAATCTCCATCTCGACTTTGAGAGCACATAGAACGATTTCCTCGTAGCTATTGAAGTCCCTTATGGCTAACACCCTTTGAATACTTGGTTTTAAGCCACTAAAGAATCGATCGATCTTACTCTCAGGTTGGATAATAATACCAGAAGCGTACCTTGAAAGTCTTGTAAAATTTGCTTCATAGGTACCAACAGATTCATCATCCTTTTGCTTCAGTTCAAGAAACTCTTTCTCTATCTTTGTTCGGAGAATACGAGGGAAGTACTTATTGAAAAATAAGTTCTTGAACTCGTCCCATTACATGGAATCAATTTCATCCCTTTGCCTAGTATTCTTAATAATATTCCACCATTGATCAACATCTCCTTCCAAACGATACACTGCTAGGATGACTTTATCATGTTCAGAACATTGAAGAACTGAAAATATCTTTTCAGTAGTACTAATCCATTGTTCAGCAACTAATGGATCAGTAGACCCGCTGAAAGAAGGTGGACACTGCCTCATGAAGGATTCAACAGAATGTTGCTCCTTCTTTTGCTCGTTTGGAAGTCCTGCATGATTCATAGCTTGAGAAAGTTGTGTGAGCATGGCTACAAGATTTTTCATTCCAGCTCCCATAACGTTTGGTTGCTCAGGGGGACAATCATTGCATTTCCTATCGTATTCCTCATTAACACGGTTCCTTCGGGTTCTAGCCATTGACTAAAACCAAGAAGAATAGTGTGAGCAACACTAATTATAATAGGAAAACGACATAATCAAAAATAAAATTTCACACTTAAGGTCTTATCCTAGGTTATTCATGGCCATTTCTAAAACACTATCATTGTGTTCTATGCTTAGACTTATCCTTAGGGTTCTTACTAAGGCTTTCACATCCTAGTTTCCAAAGGTTGACTATACATTTCCTCTGATACCAACAATAACGACCCATACTTTACAAACATTGTTAATACTTCAAAATTGAAGCATACTTATTACAACATATAACAAAACCAAGAAAGGACCATATAGGTATAGTGTCTATAGAAACTGGGAAACATAAACAACCGGTTCATAAAGCGTCTATATTGTCTCCCATTTACTTCATCATATCTATAGTCCCTTTTGGAATATCTTACTTAATAACCTTCTTCCTGACCTGGGGAAAGAAAACATACAAAAGGGTGAGCTCAAATTCTCACTAAGGGTAAACAAAAGAAATATCAATCACATCATATACATAAGGACATAACTTTTGGAAATCTTAACCTGCAAAAGAGATCATAATTTCATAACATGGGATAAATCATGGCAGGGAAATGTAATCACAATAATCATAACATAAAACATGAAACTTTGTGGAATACATAAATAATCATAGAGAATCATATCTTATTAGTCAAGACTCATTGCCAAGACTATCTTAGTGGACAAAGTCCATTTCTGAACCAAGTCACCCTCATTTCAGTCCTGTTTCACTGAACCAGTATAACCTACCGTTCCAGCCATGTCTATCTCATGATATATAAAATCTTTACCCAATGCATTGGAGGGAGATATAGGTCCCACCCATCTCATAGTTATACCATTCTTATGTGTGCCACAAAATCATAAACCACACATCAATGCATAACCCATGTAATAAAAATGGAATTCTTAAACATCGTGACATCATAAAACAATTCATATAAGATAAAGGAATTCATAAAAATAATTCCATCACAACATAATCAAATCAATGTAATAATAGGGATAGAAACAGAAACCTTTATTATCTTATATGGAAAATAATTTTGATAAAACACTTGAACTCCATTCTTGAGGAAAATATCCTTTCTACCTTAAAAACATTTTTCCTTTCTTAACATGTCATACAATTTTAAACTAAAAGATGTTGATTAAAAATAAACTTGAAAACTTGTAAAGGAAGATTCTTGGAAATAATGTTTTAAAAAACCATTCATGCCGTATAAGTTAAAAAAAATTCTTTGTACTTTTGTCGGAAAAGTCAAAAAAGTACCTCGTATGAAAAACGACAAAAGATTCCTTTCATATCCTTTACTAAAAACTCACCGAAGGGTAAAATTGGATTTAAACAATTGTAGGTGGATGGAAATAATATTACATATTGAGGAAACATGTATTTGGATGACAAAATACACCCTAGTAAATACTAAAGTATAAACAATCTCGGATAAAAATGAGATTGTAATATTTCCCTTACCTTAGATCCATTTTGCTTCGTAAGTGTCCGAACCTCCTGTATAATGATTTAAATAATGTTATTGACTTATTCCAGAATCATACTTATTTTTATGATATCATATATGTCCATTTTCTTATCTTCTTAGTAGTAATATTTCATTGCTACTTGTTATTCGGGGGTTTATAACTTTTTGTTCTTATGCGTGTTTTGTCGAATAAATTCTTATTCCTATATTTAGGTTATAGATACCTCATTTACAGAATGGTATTTGTGTAATATATATCATATTCATTCATATAATTCATTTATATAATCATTATGAAATGAAGATCATGTAGAACGAGTCGCATCACATCGTGGAGACGGTATTCCGTACGTACACACGAGTGATGATATCGTTCCTACGATCATGGAATTGTATTGGAGTGTATGTATAATATTTAAGAATCAGTATCAATTTATAATAGTCATATAAAGTCATTATTTACACCATTATACCCATCCAAGTAAGGTGGTGGTGGAAAATAGATTACACCACGGCGTGGAGAAGGTATTCCGTACGTACGCACGCGCGATGATTTCTTTTTCCGTAGGATGGATAGATGGTGAAATAGGGTTGTTTCATAATTATAATAACATATCAGTATATGAGTGATACTGATGTTATTACTTCATAATGAAACAACTAAAGAAGAATAAGTGGAAGAAGAAATAAAGATGAAAGAATCGGTAACGGACATTACCTCTTCATTGAAGTGCTTCTTTGAGACCTTCTTTTAGGGAAATAAAATTTCTCTTTGAAGAAGACCAGGACTTCTAGGATGTATATAGGGAAGTGGAGAGGAAGAATTGTCAGGGGTTGGCTGAGATTGAAGGCTCAAAGTTCTGCGAGGAAGAGGGGGAGGAGGTGCCCTTTTATAAGGGAGGAGAGGGGCACCTTTGGGAAAACTAAAAATATTATTTTATTATAAAGTCAAGTTCGGTTTTAAATAGCTCCAAATTGATATATTTCAAAGCTAAGGTGGGGATGGGTCTAAATACTCTCATCCAATAGAATTTAGACAAGTTTAGGTTCCTATTTTAACCTTATCATTTAGATTTAACATTAAGTTAAATAAGTTTACTTTTATCGTGTCTTCTTGTGTTCTTATACTATAAGGTTAATAAACATACTATAAGCAGCCAAACGAACCCCAAGTTGTTTATTATTAATATATATAACCTTATCTAAGTCATTTGGCCGAACCTTATATTTTTAGGAATAAAATAATAATTACTATTATAATATTTGTTTTAAAAACTATTTTATGTCAATTTTGACACTATTTAGTAATTGATTTTTGTGAAAATTATAACAGAATTATTAGTTCGAACCAAGTTAATTAAATCAATATTAACATGTCATATTAACCTTGAAAATTATTTTAATTCATATAAAGTCTCAAATTACATTTATTTTGGTGTTTATAACATTAATTATGTCAATATTTCATTAATAAGATAATTACTGCATCATCTTTGTGTCATAAATAAATTAAATTATTTAATGTATAAAAATTAAAAATAAAATACCATTATGTAGGAAATCCTTTTATATTTCTAATGAATATTAATAGTCGAATTTAGCTTATGTATAACCCCATATTAAAAATTATTTACTTATTCAACTTTGATTTTAACTATTTTAACCCTCCTTTAAATAAATTAACAATAAATTTCCTAATCTAATCCAAGTGGGCCTAAATGGTCATATTTTATTCCGAAGTTTGTTTTTGGTCGAATTACACTTATCCAATAGAATTAGGACATGTGTTAGGGTAATAATAATATCATCTTTACCCTTAATCACCCTATTTACTTTTAACTGTGGTAAAAAAAAGTAAAAAAGTTATTATTCACCAAAAATTATTTTCATCTCATTGAACCACATATTAGTCCTTGATATTAACCATGTCTCTCGTATTTTCGAAATTCCACTCACAGATGCGGTAAAATTAAGTTTTATGAAAAATTCAGTTTTTAACTACCACTTAGTGGTTTCACTATTCATCAAAAATTGAAAGTTTTCAGAAAAATACCAAAATTTCACCCTAGGCTAATTTCGATATTCCGAATCCAAAAATGAAGTAAATTTTGAGAAATAAAATTTATAAAATTTCAAAAGGTGGTTATTACTATTCATAATGGCTAGTTTTAATAATATTTTAATAGCATATCGTTGTTTAGTGAAACTCAGTATTGCGTACGACGCAAGCTATCGAGGAAGGTCGCGATTTCGTTTAAAGCAAGCCAAGCAAGTGTTGTGTAGAAAAAGATTCCTTTGGTGATTTATATGACATAAAAGTCTCGGGTGTTACAGTAATGTATATTGGAAAAAATTAGGATACTCTATTTATATTTTCTAAATATTTGCATGGGCAAAAAAATTTTGAAACACCCACAAAGGTTTCATATCATACGATGAAAAATATTTGGGATTCGATCCAATTACTAAATAATAAATATTATTTGGAAATAAACATCAATCCATCAACCCCATACCATAATAATGAAACCCAAAGCAAAGGAAATGATTCATCTTTATATCAATCTGCACCATTGTTTTATTCTTTAGGCCTTAGTCCACAACTTCATACCCAATCCCAATATCACAATGTAACCATCATGCACTAAATTCATGGTTGGACTATTCCATATAGATGTGATGTTTTATGTTAATAAACTATATTAACTTGAGGGGGAAATCACAACATAATCTAAAGGGTTCTGGAGTTATCCTCCTAATTATAATGTAGGAAAAATTTCATGATCAAACATATCACAACATTTCATAAATTTTCATGAGGTAACATGACTCTATGGTGCAATAAAACTATAATTGTTTTCATAGTCCATTAGTTCTATCACCATATCACACCTTGGTTAAATTATATCATTTCCACTACCCTACTCAGTTTGGATGACCAAATTTTTGGACTGAATAAAATGATATGAATGGGTGAATTGTTTGAAAATATTGGACATTTGTTTTTTTTATCATCTCACAATAAGGTAAAAGTTATTTATTTTAAAAGGGGATATTTTACAAGAAATTTGGAGAACTCCAAAATGAAGAAAATTTATGGATTGAAATGAGGTGATAGTAAAAAATATTTAAAAAATATCACAACAATATCATATAGTAATAGATCATATGATGGTCAAATAGTATATCCTTAGAATCTTCATATCCATGTTATATAAGTCAACTATTCTAATGGACCAAGGGATCAATGCATGATCACTGATGTTTGATGTGCTGTTAGGGAATCCTAAGAATCCAATATCATATAATAGGTTCCTATAGGTTGAAGGAAAAATGAAAAAAGGTATGAGATAGATTTTTTAACGGATATTTATAATAGAAATCAAGGCCTTCATGATATTTTCATAACAAGGAATATAAAGAAATAATAGACGATATTCAATTGAGATCTAAAAACCATATTATGATTAAATACCTTCATAACACCAATTTAATCTAATTAATATCCCATTTACATCCCATATCAGAATCATGTTATGAAATAATTTAATGTTTTGATGAAAAAATACCTGAATTTTTAGTTACAATGTTTTGACCGTCACTCATCCTTGATCAATCCCCAATAATCACAGTTTTAAAATTCATAACATCATTGTTTATAAAGCATTATCTATATGATTGACCCAAAATTACTATGAATCTTCATGCAAGAATCGACATCACCAATTTATAGGGATAAAAATAATAAAAGAATCTATATCACCAATACAAAAAGATTGGATCAATTTTAAAAAAAAAGGATTCAAATAAAAAAATATATTTTTTCAAATATCGAATATCCTATATTAACTTAGCAGGTACCTGATAACAATCAAGTACTTGATCTAGGTTCATCGACCACCTGGTGTCCCACTGGAATATTGGATTTTTTTAATTACAGGTCTCTCTAATATAATTTTAATTTGAGCCTTAAGGGCTATACATTTTCAAATATTGGGATGATTTGTTTGATAAAATGATCTATTGTTCAAGGATTTATTCTTGTTTGAATTAATTGAGTCCTGGTATTAATGAGTTAGGTGTAAAAAATGTGATCATTGTGACTTTAGAGACTATGATGTGGAAAATAGGCTAAAACACTACTAAAGAAAATTTAAACATCATGTATGGGTATTACACATACTTTAATTGTTCACAGGTTTAATAAAATAAATATGAGGTCATGAATGTTTTGGTGAAAACATTTAAAAAGAATTATATGATGTGTAACCTAATTACACACCATGTAATCTCCTGAACAATTATTTTAAGTGGTAGAGCATGTAATTTTTGATAGAACCCACTACAACTCATCTCCTCTTGACCTAGAGACACTCTCCATGTAATTTCATAGTTCCACAACACCTTTCGATTGTCCTATTTATGCGATCAATCCCTGGTAAGTCTTTGTTGTAAAATATCTCCCATATATTTCATTTTCTTCATCCATTTATTTATATATCCCTTGGAGAGTTTTCATTGTTGGTTTTTATAATGTTCAGCATTAATATAAGAACCACTTACAATCATCATCACTACTTCCTTGAGGGTGTTGACCATTATAAATGTTGTTGGATCTTCATATATAGGTAGGAGGTATAATATTCAAATCCAACTATTGTGATTTTTTTATGTGTATGAAAATTATAGAATTTATAGATTTGTTGAGAAATTTTATTTTCCAAATAGAAATATTTAATTTTTTGAATTAATTAATTGTGAAATTGTGTGAATGATGGTACTAAAAAATTGTGGGATAACTAATTGTGGTATTAAATATGATTGCTTGATATTATTATTTGAGATAATTAATTAGAAAATAAAATATGGAATATTGATTCCATGAATGTAATAATAAATTGTTCAATTAAATAATAGATATTAAAATATTTTTTTGAATATTTTTTTTTCAATTAATTATTTCTTTTTTATATTTTGAAAATTATAATTACTTCTTGAATTAAATATGGTCATTGGATTAATTAATTATTGAATTAATTAATGGAAGATGGGATGTATAAATATGACAAGGGGATTAATGTTTCTTAATCAATCTTGGTCTGTTATAGAAATATTATGACATATCTAAGATATATTATTTTTTGATATATATTTTTTAGACAAGGTCTACAGCTTCCAAATGTCGTGGGGACAAATTGTTTAATAAATATGATTAGGACATAGTCTACTTATTCCAGATCTAGTGGTGATAAATTGTTTGATAAATATCTATGGGAAATGGTCTGATGTTTCCCAATGCCAATGTTTGTAGGACAAGGTCTTATACTTCTAAAGCCGATTCTGATATACATATATATATATATATATCTGTGGGAGGGATAAGTTCTACTAATTCCCAATCCCACTAGGTTATAGACATGATCATTGAGATACAAATAAGTGTTATTGTACTATTGAAATAATTAGCCATTTTCAAAATGGAAATTGAATAAATAATGAAAGAACATTTATTAAATGAATTGGATATTTAGAGTGGGTTTTAGAAGAGACTCTATCATGGTCCAAATCATGTATTGAGTTTTGGGTTTCCACAGCAACCTTGGGGTTTAGGTAGTTAAAATAAATATTAATTGATAACGTGCTTATTTTTTTTACTTATGGATAGTAATAATTTATTTATAAAAATGAATAAACTATTATTTGGTTGAATTGTGTTAGACACCAATGGTGGTGGCCTACTCAGATGTACTGCAAACATATATGGGAATCTAGATCGGTACCTGAATAGACTTAATGGCCACAAGATAGGTTAATGGAAAAGGCCTGGGGATATATTACTAATTGGGGATGGAGTGATGATGAAGGAACCAGAAGTGGTTCAATATCCACATGGGAGTCATTTTTCTATTTACATTTAGTAGCATTTAATCACATGATAGAAACCTTATCATAAAATGTTTCAGTTTATGTTTGATATTGTATTTACTACAATGATAAACCTAGGATATTTTTACTATTGTTGATTAAATATTCTTCATCTATTTTTTATTGTTTCCACTAGTGTATTACTCAGTTGAAAGAGGGTATTTCCTTCCCATGATTGGAATATCAGAACCTCATTGTTAGTGGACAACCTCTAGAATATCAGGAGGACCACTTGAGGTCATATAGTGAATCAGTGTAGGGAATTAGTACATGGAACCTAGTATGGGATATTACAAATTAGTATCATAGCTCAAGTTTTCTTTTATGTTCTTTTAATGTTACTATTTGAGAATAGTAGAAAGGATAATAGAAATATTTGGGGGTTAGTTGTGGGATAATTCATGGGAGTTGGAAAACCATGTATGTGGGAAAAACCATGTAATCCGGGTGGGATTGTTATTATTGATGTTTACTGTAACAGTTGAATGTCACTTACCTTGGGTGACACACTTTTTGTGTGATATGAATTTTTTTTCTCATAAGGGACTTTTGGACCAAAATGGTGTGAGTTTTGAGTCTTTATGCATCATTAGGGACAATCAAGATTATTTTGTGACATACATAATTTTATAAATTCATTGTAAAACGGTTTTTGGGTATGTTGTTAAACTAAATTTTGATTCTTTGTTTTTGAAATTGAATTGAAAACGGTGCCAAATGTGAAATTGAGAATGGAAAATGATGAAAAATTTGAATAAATTAATGTATAATGAGATATATAGATAATGAAATTGTGAATACATTCCCATTACTATGTATAATGTGTTTTATGGTCATGTTTAGCATTAGTTCCTTAGTTTTGACCATGTGGTAGGGTTTTTGGATTTGACTTGTTCTATCTTGATGAGTTTTATCTCTTATGTAAATGTGTTAATGTTTTAAACTGTATCCAAAGGTGCATGTTTGATATTGTATTGAGTATTCCTAATTGATATTGCTTGTTGAGTGTCTAACCAGAGTACATTCCTTGGGATGATCCAATATTAGTAGAACATATGACACCGATAGTGTTGGAAGAGGAATCTTTGGAAAATATCTGAGAGACCTTAAATTGTATCATGGAATTCATGGAAAGTGGCACAGGGAGGGTTGAGAAGAGAATTTATGACCTGATAACAGATTTTCAGTTATTGAACCCACAGAGTTTTACTGGAGAGGGTGGAACATAGGGCATTGTGTATTGGGATGAGTCTATTAAGACTATAATTGACCATATAGACACTTATACTGAGAAGAGGGTCATGCTTCCTTCTTATAAATTATGTGGATTAGTGACGCATTTTATGAACATATGGACATAAGATGGAAAACTGGAAGCTTTGTAATGGATGAAATTCAAAGAGAATTTCCTTGATCTCTTTTATCCAGTAATGCAGAGGTAGGAGAGAGAAATTATGTTATGGAGATTGACTCAACATGATATTTACGTTATGGACTATGTTTGATTCTTAATAGATTTCATTACTTTTCTCTAGTTTTGGTATGATGTGAGGATACTATAGTAATGTTGTTTCATGTTGGACTTAAGTGTGATATTAACTACCATTTTAATATATACAGGATAAAGAAGTCAACATAAGTGATAAATTTGGATAACATATTGGAGGGGAACCTAAAGAAAAATCTAGTGGTAGGCATGTGATTTTTTCTGGATCTTAATGAGGTGTGACATAAGAATCTAGAAGCACTGATAATTGAACATTAACCAGAATAATCAGAAGAAAAGTTGTCAGTTATGGGGATTAGTTACTCAGGACCTTACAAACATGTATTTATACTATTTTGGTCGAGAAAGATACTTTCAAAAACATTTTACTCATCTACTAGTGGACTAATGAGACTGTAAGAAGATAGTTCATCTATATAGGTTTTTTTTGGAACCTAAGGTCGACAGTTAGTGAAGGAGTATCTATATTGAAACTGGGTGCCAAAAGAGGATATCATGCACCATATCACTCTGGCAGCAAGAGATCTACTTATCATGGTGGTAGAGTTAGTGTATATAGTTATTCTGTGCAATATATCCTACATTCGTAGAGTTTTGAATCCTAGGGGAGTCAGATGATGTCATTCAATATAGGGTTTGGATTGATTCATATAGAGAAACCTATAATTTTATATTGTGTGGTTGGGCCATCGATAGTGTTAGGTACTGTTCCTGTAGATTTTACGTTCTCTGTTGAATTATTTGATACTAGTCCCACTAATTCCTTTATATATTCTAAGAATTTAAATGGTTTCAGTCTGACGATGAAGTTTTTGAGCATTATTATGACTATAGAAACACCATTATATGTGCGGTGAAGATACATATGGTTGTGAAAAGCGTGTTTTATTTAGATCAGGGAGTACCGTTTTTATGGGATAACCATATTCATGATATAAATGTATTTGAATGAATTATGATTATGGACTACTTCTTGAATACTTGTCCAACATTTATTGTAACTAGAGGAGATTAAAGATTTCATCTTATAAGGGTTTCCATTACATTCACCATGGGGACTATGATGTCTAGGTGGGATGATTAGATCTAATTACTAAAAAATAGGAGAGCTCACAACCCAAGATTTTAGATCTTTTCTATATTATAGAGGTGTGATGAAAAGGGTATTTCTACTAGTGGTGGAATAGTTTCTGGATGTTTTTCTAATTTTTTTATCAGGGTTTCAATTTGAGGGTGATATATTATTCACTATTCAGAATATGCTGGGGGTAGATCTAGTTTCTATTCCACCATATAAAATAGAACTGTTAGAGATTCATGAACAAAAGAAATAGCTGGTGGATTTGGAATAAAATGGATTTATATATCCATGTACATTTCCATGGGGTTCCCAGATGTTGTTTTCATAAAAGGATAATGGGTGTTTGTGCATGTTTTTTGAATATTGGATGTTGCTGAAGATGAAAGTGAATAATTGGTATACTATTCTATGTATCGATGATATATTTTACTAGTTGAATGTATAACTTGTGTTCTAGATGATCATATTGAGATAAGGGTATCATCATCAGAGAGTACGGACTTTTATGAAACAATGGAATTATTTCAGAAGATGGTATAACATATTTTAGTTTGTTATAATATAATTTGGGATGAAAAAATCACTATAAACATTTATCGCCATGATGCATTTAATCTTTCATCCGTACATGTATTAGTTTGGGTTCATGTTTGTGGATAAAATAATTGGGTAATCCATGACTTACGATGGTCATGCACAACTTCTGGACATCATTCTGAGTACACTGAGAAAGCATCTACTATACGAAAAGCTATAAAAGTGTCACTTTGGGATTAAACAGGTACACTTGTTGAGACCCATCATCTCAGAGAAAGGAATATTAGTGAATGTGTATAAGATTTAGGTAGTGCATTCTATAGAGAATCTCAAGAATGTGTTTGATATCAACACCTTTATGGAATTAACTAGATATTAAAAAAGGTTCATCCATGAATTTTCCCACTTGTAAACATTTATTTCATTCATGAAACAATTGTATATATTTTTATGTTTTCAAAGAATGTTACAATGTTTTCAAGGATTTGATGAAGTTATTACCATCATCACAGATCTTCATCCTACACGATCCAGGTGAAGTATATATGGTGCATTGTGATGCATTTAGGATCGGAAAGAGAGCTATGTTGAAATAGGGAGATCAGGTTGGGGCATATGGGTCTTAGAATCTGTGAGAAAATAAATGTAACTTCCATAATCAAAGCCTTGAACTGGAATTAGTCTTTTATGATTTGATGTTTTTGTGACATTATCTATTGGGCGAGAAGTTCAAAGTGCTTACTGATCATGAGTTATTAAGGTATATGTTCTCTCAGTGAGATGTAAATCTCTAGCTGCAGAGATGAGTTGATTATATGTAATCATTATCTTTCTATTTACAAAATATTCTTGGGAATAGAAATTGTGTGTAATATTCTTCGGGCACGAAAACATTGTCACTATTAGTTCAGGATCCTAGTTCAGAGTGGAATATGTTGACCTAACTAGCTGAGACACATGTGTTAGTTTATGAGATCTAGGAATACATGACTCTCATTTCAGTTTTATTAGAGTCTACTCATTTGAGTTATATTTTAGGAAGAAAATATGAGGATCATGAGTGTTGTAACTTGATAGAAATCCTTGATGGTGGGGAGACATCTTTTAATTGAACCACATATTAGGATTAGATCAACTAAATCATAAATTTGGTCATTGTGACTATGAGAATCTGGGAAGAGCTGATGTAGAAATATTATTCCACATAGTAGGTGGTACATCCAGGGGTGACCAAAATGTACAGTGTCCTTTGATGATAGTGTTGGTGGTTAGACATAGAAAAGGAGATAAAATGATTTGTTACATTTTGATACACATGTCAGTTGGTGAAGGTAGAGCTTCAATAACCTAGAGATTTACTAAATCCATTGACCATTTAGGAATATAAGAAGACAATGTTCCAATAGACTCTATGATAATTCTTATGATGTCACATAGGAAGAATGATTCTTTCTAGGTTATTATGGTTGAACTGACAAAATTAGCACATTTCTTTTATATACATGATAATTTCTTAAGGGAGAAGCTCAATGTTTTATATGTTTGGAAGATAGTCTGTTTTCATGGGATGAAACAAAATAAAGTTTATGGTCACAATTATTGATTTACCTCAATCTTTTGGAAGATCTTGTGTGTATATATCTTGATAAACAAGTTTTATTAAGTACCATGATTCATCCATAGTCATATGGGTAGTTGTAGTGTATAATGTAGGTGATTGAGAATATGTTGCGGGAATGTGTACCTGACATTAGAGGGGTTTTAGGAGAACCACATGGCTTTAGTGGAGTTTTGCTATGACAAACATTATCAAGAAACTATACAAATAACACAATATGAGGATCTTTATGGTAGGCCTTGTAGATCCCTCCTATGTTGTATAATGTCCAGTGAGTAAAAGTTGTTGGGACCGAATATCTTATAGGAGATGTTATAGGAGGTGTATCAAATTTGAAAATGTGTAGATATGACTCACAATGGGGAAAATTACTATTCTAAAATATTTTTATGAATCCTAGAGTTTATAGTGGGTGAACATGTATTCCATCATGTGTCACCTATATTAGGTCCCCAAAATATTGGGATGTAGGGAAAGTTCTTGCTAATGTCTGTTGGACCATTTGAGATAGTGGAGAGAATTGTGCCACTAGCATGCCAATTGGCTCTTTAACAGAAATATAGTGTTGTGCATCATGTTTTTGGTGTATCATAACTTCATAATTTACCCCTAGACCCTTCTCATGTATCCAATGTAGATTATGATGGTCATTATATAGATGTGTCCTTAGAGGAGCATCGATTGTGTGTGTTGGATGGTTTTCAGGATGAGTTTTGATGGAAGACCATTCTGACAGTACTTGTATTTTGGAAACATTGGTGTTTACAAGGGGAAACCTGAGAAAGGGAAGAAAATTTGAGGACTTAATAACCCAATATTGTTTTCTCAAAATCATAGAGATTCACGTAAGTGAAAATTTAGGATGAGCGATTATAAGGTGGGGATAATTTAATATACTTTTTTTCAGCAACATCTCTCTCTAAGTTATTTTTCATTTGAGTTTTATTGGCTTGATGTTCTTTATATATGGAGAAAATTTTCTAGAGAAAATGATTTAATTTTTAGGTTTGTATTCCTGACTGAATTAATGGATTTTGGTTGTAAATGGGATAAGTTTAAAAAAATAGGTTCATGGTGAGTTGAGATAATTTGAAGGGAAAATGGGATTATGCTCAACTGGAGAACATTTACACATATTTTAAGGGTATTATAAATTTTGTAATTTTTTTAGTCTAATCAAATAAACTATAGTAGAAATTTATTTAGAGAAAAACTATAAAAATAATTGTATGACATGTAATTATATTACACAATTTGTAAGATCCCAACCAAAAAGTTTAAAAGTGGTTGTGCATCTGATTTTTATTGGAAAATGCAATATCTCATTTCATATAAACCTTGGGTGACTCTCTTAGGGAATTTGGAGTACCAAAACCCCCTTTATATGTCTCATTAATGTGATGAATCCATAGTATGTCTTCATGGTTTGATATTTCCATTATCTTCTTTATTCCTCAACCCTTTGTGGTAAGATCTCCCAAAGAATTTGTGTTGATGGTTATTTTATTGTTCAAAATTGACCTAGGAACTACTTTCAATCATCCTCATCTCTTCATTGTGGTTTTTACCATTGGAATCACTGTAGGATATTCATAATATGTTATTTTGTCTTATATTCAAACCCCACAGTCATGAACTTTATTATTTGTTTGAAAATTATTGAATTTCCAGATTATTTTGCCATTAGATTTACCTAATTGAATTAATTAATTATAAAATAGTGAAATAGTTGAATTATTATACCTTAAAATGGGGTATAAAAAATTGTAGAATTAATTATGATTAGAGATAATTTATTTGTAAATTAATTAAGGTATGTTGATGCCATTAATAGAATAATTAATTGGTGAATTATTTATGAGGTATTGAAATAGTACTTATGAATAATTCTTTGGGGAATTAATTATTAGATGTTGATATATTGAAAATATTAATTAATTGTCTAATTAATTGATTAACTTTGATTAAATAATGTATGATCATATTAATGGATATGGTGAAGGTACATTTTGACAATGGTATTAATTTTGATATATCATTCCTTCTGTGATATAGTAATATTATGACATATCTGAGATATATGATTATGTTATTTATATGTATGAGATAGGGTGTGATACTTCCAAAGCCTGTAGTGATAAACATTTTGATAAATATTTCTAGGACATGGTATGATGCTTCCAGATCCCATGGTGATAAATCGTTAGATAAATATGTATGGGATATGGTCTATTACTTCCAAAATAAAATGTGTGTAGGACATGGTCTGATACTTTTGATGGACATTTTGACACACACAAACACACACACAGATATATATATATATATATATATATATATATTTGTGTGTGTGTGTGAGAAGGACATGTTTTTTCTTCTTGTGAAATCCATTTTGTGATATATATATATATATTTGTGTGGGGGGGGGGGAATGGTTTGCTGCTTTTCAATTCCACAAGGTCCTAGACATGATGATCATGACCCAAATTGTTGGCATTAAACTATAGACCCAATTATCCTTTCTTACAATTGAAATATAAATGATAATGAAATCCCATTTTTTTAATTAATTGGGAATTTAAAAAGTGCATTGGATCTGACTCCAACATGGGCCAAAGTAGGTATTGATTTTCTTGTGTCCATGGGAACCAATGGGTTAATGTAGTTATATAATGATTAATTGATAATGTGATAACTATTTAGTTATTAATTTTAATTATTTATATATTAAATAGAATACACTATTACATGACTTGATTTTTTAGACATTATTCATGGTGGCTTACTGAGTTTTCCTCACACCCTACTCGGGAAGCTTGATCAGTACCTGAATTTACATTATTATAGCAGGACAGGTTAAGGGAAAAGGAAGTATGTATGATTTTTGGTTTGTGATAGAGATTTTATATGATAACATGCCATGGTTTAGGATATTCTGAGGATTCATTTTCCTATTTATTTTCAGTTTCACTATGTCACACGAAATTAAATTTATCATGGCATGTATCAGTTTAATTTTGTCATTTTATTTCATGTTCTTTTTTACTTGAGATATTTTTATTATTGTTTAATATATATTCTTCTGATATTATTTTAATCATTTCCACTAGTGTATTACACTAAAAAAGAATGTATTGTCTCCCCATTAATTACTAAATTGACCCTCAATGTTATTATGTAGCCTCTAGAAAATGGGGAGGCACACTTGAGGTCATGTAGTGAACCGACTAAGGGAACCGATGTGTGACACTCAATCTGTGATGTTACCCCCACATAGTTCTACATCTCCACTACCACAATCTACTAGGTAATTGGGACTACTCTACTAGGCACTTTGTAGAACTTTTTAAAATAAAAAATGTCTCATAAAAAGGCTCGTCCTAAAAAATAATTGATCAGTGAGCCACATACAACACCCCAACCATTAAATGTAATAAAAACAATATGTTTATAATAAAATTAAATATTAAATTACATTTATATTTATGTGGAGTTATAATCGCCAATCATATAGAATATCATCCACAAGATGAATCATCAGTCCTTACCAAAAGATAAATTTTCCACGACACCGATATATTTGAATCAAGCTACCATGTCTCATAAATACACAAATGGTGCCACATCATGAACACCATATGAACTATATTCATAAATTGAATATTGTATCATTAATCTACTACATGAACTAGTCATTCCACAAATGATTTATTAAGATACATTTCATTTTCAGCAATGTTGATCACATGATTAGAATCAGGGTGGTAACATATGAGATGAGATAGATAGAGTGAATCATGAATGAAATGAAAAATATATAAAATTTATAACAATTAATACATAATACAGACCATATATGTAATCACCATGTTCCCTATATATATATCCATCAGCAACCTCTACCTCTATATATGGTGATGCCCAAAATTGGGTGACACCCATTAGAAAAACTGGTCACCCATATCCAACATAAGAGTATTGAGTACTTAGATTCCAAATGCATGTTTCTAGATTTACACAATCTCTAACCACTTTAATATCAACTAGATAAGAATTAACATCACATGATTGAGAAATTTTATAATAATACATGAATCCCATACATATTATAGGAACAATAGTTATTAGAAGGGCCTTACCGGCCAGGGGATCAATCTAAATCAATGGTTGATGGTTATTCTTTAGGTGAACTCATTTATGGTGAGTGAATCTCCCACAATCCACAAAAATATAGCAAACCTTCTCACAATATACCTTTTAAAATTTTCATAGTACACTCCTAAAATACATTGATCTGATGATGGTATAATTTTACAAATTAAATTGAATATTAATTCCTTTTGTAATCCTTAATAGATGTAAACTATGAATTGGGAATACAAATCCAAGATTATGCCTCTAAGAACACCATTAAGATGTAATTTATCAGAGATATATAATATTCCTAGTTAATTAATTTAATGGGTAACCATAATTGATAAGAAATTAGTTTCCATCATCAATTTTTTTAAATGAAACCATATCACATTTCATCAATGTGGATTCCTTGACTACCCCATTAAACTATTCATTATCACATCATCCCATTTCTACATTGTAATGGGTAACAATGGAAGAGGTCCCATGAGTCTCTGATGTATTTCATTCACATTATGAATAGTGATGAAATTTAAATTGAACTCCAATATATACTTCATCATGCCAAGGAACCAACACTGCCTATTTTTTTCCTGGTACATCTTGGTAATCCTTGGGTTGACATCCCATTATAAGGCATGTGAATCTTGTATAATCTACCCATAGATGATCAGTGGGACTACTGCATGAACCATTAAATAAAGAAAATATAAATAATCATAGGACCTATTAGGATGGGTCTCTCTATAATATATAGGTTCACAAAAAACATTTCATTCGGAGTTATATATCATCATCTCATTTACCCTCTTGGGGAATGAATGGGTATTGATAAAAGAAATCGGAGTCTCCATACTCTATCATTCCAAAACAGGGAGATGAATTCCCATGGATAAGAATATCAAATTAAATTATATACTAGCATCTTTATCCTCTTAAACCTGAGACGTTATTCTTAGAAAATCATCCCCGCATTCCCATTCATATGGGTTTTTACCATCTTGATGTAAGAGTCTTAATGTTCTGAACTGACCTCCTCTACCGAAGGATGATGTCAAACTAAAAAAAGATATACTTATGGTTCATATAGTCTATATGCACTATAAAAATATAACCAAATATAATGTGATGTATATATCAAAACATGTTCAATATCACATACACCTGTTAATCTCATGATTAATAATTCTACTCACATTCCTCAACGTCCCTAAGCAATAGAAAACTACATGATCATCCTTTATTAGAACAATACTCAAACAGACTCTAGAAAAATTATAGTACAAGGCATACTTCTTTCCCTCTTTTAGGTGAAAACATGTTCATAATTCAACCTTCTCTTTTTCTTTTAGAATTATATATCACAAGTATCATGAAACTAAAATTTCATCCCATTCATTTTAGGTCAATTATCAGTGATTATTGATTAGAGATGTGATGAAAAAATTTTCTATAGTATTGCAAAAATCCATAGAATATATTTATCTAGAACATTTATAGGGTCAATCATATGCAAGAATTACCTAACCATTATTAGTTTTAACTGATAATCATTCATATGATATTGCATTCCCAATAAATATAACCTCTCAGATCTAAAAGCGACTCTTCAAGAGTCTGACATATAGTTTATTCTCTCTTTGTGTACCTAGAACAACATAAGAAAATAAATTATGAGAAAACCATATAATTGATTACACGTGAATATAATAAAAACTAATGAAAAAATGGATAAATATAATGATAGAAGACCAAATTTATAATTCCAAAAGCACTATTGATGTGTTTTTCAATATAAATGAAAACCCCAAATACATATACAGTCTATAAATTTTCTTAAAAGTATTAAGATAATAATCAAAAGGTATCACTCATAATAGGTGATAACCCATCCATGATTCATTCATGGAAAACTACATTTCATTTATCATTTTGTCAAATAGATATTAATATGAGGAATATGTTATTGGGTTGTGACTGTTACTTTTTTGAACAATTGGTAATCTATACAACATCAAAATTATCTATTATTCTTATTGTAAAAAGGGTCACCCAATAGGGAAGTAATCATGTGAATAAATAACATCTACATAGGATCATACTATTAAAATTAAACTCTTTAAGACTGATTGTATCCAAATCTTATTGAGGAATAAATATGTGATCCATATCTTGAAAAACATTATCCTAATCATGACCTGCATTATAGGTAGAAACTTCAATATGTCCTTATGAATGTTGTATTGGAACCAGTATACAATAAGAATAATGACTACCCATCATGTATGCTGGTAATATAAAAAACACATTCCAACTTGGTTAAAAAATCAATAAATATTGATGGTCTAGTCTCAATTAGCCTACCTAAAAATCCCACTATCTAATAATGGTATAAGAGTCACACATAGAATATTTGAAAAATACACATCTATGATAGTTGTTGATATATATTCAATATTTGGTCATCAAATACATAAATAAGCTCAAATAAAAACATTTAATCATTTACATGAAAATATACCATAGAAGCTGATATTCACTGATTATGAGGGAACACCCCTGAACATCTTTCAATTTGATTTGATCACACCACTAAGTGTGTATCAATAGTCATCACTCCACAATGATACACTATATTAAACAAGAAATAGTCAATAAACTAGGTAAATATAAATAAACATGACCCACTCATATAAAATAGAGTATATTAAAAGGTATATTAAAAAAAATATAACACAAAACTCTGATGGCCCATAGATATGATTAGATGGTTTTAACATGATTACATAATGCTAGACTACATAATGAGCCTCTTCACTATCATAATGATAATAGTATACCCTAATAATTACTACTATACAACATTTATAACCAAATAATATGTGACGACATCCATTACCTAACTAGTTAAAATAATTTGATCTACCTATATGTGGTACGAAACTCCATTTAGCCAATAATCCTTGAGTTCGACCATCACCATGGCAACTAAATACTTTAGAAGGTTTCAAAAAAATATATTTCCCATATGTTGGCTATAATGAAACCTTAATAGTGGTTACTATTAGTACGATTGGGTATCCCCAAAAATAATATACTAATAATATAATGAATAAGTTTATAAATTTAATGAAATAGAAGATCTATGAACCTAACTAAACTTCTGATATCCACTTTAATGGGAATCACTGAAACATCACTTCTGTCAAACTAATGTTCCAATCGTGTAGCCTATATAAGAACCTAACTAACTAAATGTTTTAAAATAGACTCTTATCCTCTCAAAATTAATGTATTAATTTATATATATTGAAATTATATAAGATGGTATATGTTCCTGAGACATCAAACTGGATGTCTTTGATCGTCTTATGACCGATGAACCCTTATAGTCTCATCACGCTCTATTAATCATGAAATAAAATGAAACATAAAAACAATGCTTATATATTCCATAAAAAAAAATCCCCCCCAAAATTGATGTATAATATTGCAATCCTTATCTTTTATTAGCATCACTGGAAATTCAATATCATTGAAATGATCCTAAAAGCCTTTCCAAGATAACCCCTATTGCTCATCTTCAAAGAGTAGAACTTCCAAATACTGATTCATTTGTACTCAAAGAAGAAGAGCATACTCCTATATCTATAAAAACCCATCTAATGTTATAATAAATCATTTTAATATTTATTAATATGAATTATATAGTTATATTCATTATAAAAATATTATGTAATCATTAATTCATAATGATATTAGTTTTAATGAATCTATATTATTATAATATTTTATTTAAATTATTAATTTGGAAATATTATAAATTTAATTTCGATAAATGAATATATATTTTCAAATTATAATAAAAAAATTTACTTTAAAATTTTGGGATTATTTGGAAAAATATTGACTATTCATTGAATAGAGAAAATACTGATTTTTGTAAAAAATAGATATTTTTTTATAATTACGTATTATAAAAGTACTAATCTATTACATATATTTTTCAATGTATTAAAAGTATTATTTATTAATTTAGTATCAGATTAATTACATTGGAATCATCTTTATAGTAGATTTTAGTTTATGTTGTTTTTTGAGTTCAAAAATGGGTTTTTTCAAAAAATTGTTTTAGCATGTATAATGCTTATAAATATTAATTAATTAAGATAAAAACTACTCATAAATATATTAATTTATTTTTAATATTATATATTAAAAAATATTAATTTTGATTCATACAATTGTTATTATTAGTCATATAGTTAATGTAATGCAATATTTTTCAATAAAAATACAATTCTTGAAAACCCACCTTCTCATCACATCTATGAGTCTTATTTTAATATTACTTTTTCCACATACTTGAATTGTATATGAAAAAATTGATTCCATTTTTTTATTAATAATATTTTAGGTTATCTAATATAATAAAAAAATATTTTTACCAAAATGAATTGTGAAAACAAAAAATAATAATTACCACAGTTAAGGAAAAAATATATTCAACATGAGATTAAAATAAAAAAAGGATAAAATGACCAAAAAACTTGTCTAAACTATTTTTAGATACATATTTAGATATTATAATATCCCAATATTGATTATAGTTCATTATTGACCCTTTTAGAAAGTGAAAAATGTGGGTGATCCATTTTTTTCAAAAACTATAAGTCTTCCACTGACCTCTATAATAAAATTCTTCTCCGGTCCTATCATCTGAAAACGATAAATTGAATTTTTGGCCAATACCTTCCCAAAAAACAGATACATTTCCATAATATCATCCTAGAATCCTAATTTTTTTTCATACAACCATCCTATGGTTTTTTTGGTGGAAACCAAAAATTGATACCCTAAGAAGTGGAAATGTTCATCCACAAGCATTTTTAATTTTTTTCTATCACACCCCCTACAATTTTTCATAATTAAAAATAATTTAATAAATTATATTAATAAAAATATTTTAATAATTTATCATTTTTATGTAATAACCTATATAATTTCTCTTTACAGATCAAATAGCCTGCAAAATCTTCATTCATGGGTACAGTGGACTACTGCCTCATGAAATGATGTAATTCATTTTTCCAATTATAACATCTCATATTTGGTTTTGATGATGGATCAAAAGAATATATAAGAAATATATATATCTGTTATATCTATAAAATATTTATATCATATATAGTTGTTCTACATTCTATTTCCCACAGGATACTATAATGTCGATCGTGTGTACGGTGGACTACCACCTCGTGTGACCAATAATGGGTCTTATGATGTTTCAAAAGTATTATCATAAAACCTCATTATACTTGTCTATAGATTAGAGGGTAGAACATAATTGATTGGACATTTTTGAATCCCATTACATTATGATAGGGGAATGTCAATGGGATCTTGTGCAAAAAGGTGTACACATCTCTTTTGAGGTCATGAAAACCACATGTGTGTGTCACATGAATATAAATGAACACATAGCGTATATTTCTTTTAAATTGTTCTATTATTTATTTTACATGTTTTGGGGGTGATTTTCTGGGTCATATGATTAACATGTTGTGTGACGTACAAGATCTCAATTGTAAGACCTCACACAATCACCAATGACATTTGGGGTGCATTCACATGAACAAAGAATCATGTTAAAGGAGATCCATGGGATTTCAAGTAATTCATGGTCTACATGTGACCTATTCACATTATCTTCAAAAGTCCTTCTTATGACATGAACTTTTGAAGTTTATATGATCCATGTGTTTATACACCTTTTTTATAAACGTTTTGTAGAGAAAATAATTCTAATGCCTTTTGTATTTATTCCATTTTTATTTTTCTGATGGTCATATTTAGGACATCAAACCCCCCCCCCCCAAGGAGTTACATTTTTAGAGATAAGGAATCACTTTAGGGGATATTAATTTTCAACATTATTCATTGGGGATGTCACCAATCAATGTCTTATGTGCCGTTTGGGCATTCACGTGACCCAAAAAACTCCATAGAGTGATGTATAAATATGGGAGTAAAGGGTAAATCATTCATCAGTGACTTTAGATTCTATAAATATTGTGATATCCCTCCATCTTGTGATCCCTAAATAATAAATCACCACAAGACCTCATTCTCAAGACTCCATTCCTAGGAACCAATTGTGAGATATTCCTGCAAGACTTCTTCATGGGAACTATTTCATGAGAACAGATCAGGAGAGCTACATTGCCTCAACTCATGTTAAGAAGATCCTAAAAATAATTTATTAGTAATGTCTTGATCCATGACCCAAATATTATAATATATTACTACCTGGTAGGGTTTTCAGTATCTGCTAGTTTTTTCACATGATCACTTTCCCATCATGAAGATAGTATGACCATGTTAGGGTCATGAAATCATGTTTCACATGACTTTTTGTGTGGTCATGTGTTTTCCAATAGTTCAAGTGGGTCTTGAGGCCAATATCATGTTATCTTATTGTTAATACTTTTATTGTTCAAGTGATTCACATGATTCTTCCATAGTTATACATTTATTTTGATGGGGTTTCCCTCTTATCTGACATAGGATTTGTTTTTCTATAAATGGATTCCAATGTTAACCAAAGTTATAATTCTATGAATAAATAAAGAGAAAAGATTACTAGAATCCTGAATGATAATTCTCAGTATATTTTATATTTTTTTAGGAGGTTATGACAAGGATTCCCCAATAAGAATTCCAGAGCAACACCTTAATGTGCTAAATTATCCTGTATGGATTCAGGATGTTGTAGGATGATTCCATCTCTTCTAATGATCATAATATTCTATTGTTCTAGTTATCAAATTACATGAATTATGTTCAATTGAGTATTTTTGGAAGTTGGTCAGTTGGTCATGGAATGGTAATAGGGGTTGTCCTATGTGCGTAAGAACTACGTCAGTGACTTAAATGATGAATATTTTTCTAACTAGATGATATCTAATATCTATTGTATCATATTCATATCTTACATAATATATTAGTGAAGTGGTCAGATCTCTAAATTGAAGATACATCTATGTGAAAAATTAACGATGAATAGGAATGGCCATTATAGGTTACACAAATCCTCATAGAAGTTTCCGATTAGATGCCGTCCATTTAGCTTTACGAAGTAGAATGGGTTTCATAGATTATCTTTTATCACCAATCAATGATAATAAAACAACTGATTAGTTTTTGGTCCGATAGAACTAATTTCTTTTATTTATCCTATGGTGATGTAGGCATCAAACATTGGGATATCTAAGGACTGGGTGGAATATCTCTTATTAAAGAGATGTCTAATGAATTTGTTCCTCTCTTGGATGTCTAGGACGATCCAGAACAAACTCTAATCTTGGATAAAGAAATTATCAACATTGTAAAAGGGAAAATGAGTAAGGATATTATTATTAGTTCCCAAATATCCCTTAAAAACAATATAAATATAATTATTTTCTTTATTAAAGCACGAGTGCCTTCAATATTCCCTCACTATTTTCCTACACTACAAGTCCATGATAGTTCATTTTCCTGTAGGGAAATCATAAAATCTGAATAATATACCTCATGGTCCTACTAAATGTGGTAGGAGATATCCCTGAACATTTGGTTAGTGGTTTTTTGTAACATGTTCTTGAATCCGAAGATTTTCTCAATTAGGGATGAATGCTCGAGAATCTGGGGTTTCATGCTCATGATGTCAGATCTACTCGTATAGCGATGACATATTAATCTAGATGTCCTAACTCTTTCACATCATTACAAATTCAATTGCAATGTCCGTCAGGGTAACAAAACCTAAAGGTTTGAGGGACCTTTGTAGTTTATATTGGGATGGATTTGGAGTCATTTCCACTACTACACGTATCACAACAACACTAGGATTTCTCATGCATTGTTTTTTCATAGGATTTTGAATGTTTTTAGAGTCAAGTAAGTGAAATTAGTCAGTATTGAGGTTACTGATGTGCTAACCCAATTTGACCATTTCATCTTCATTGCTCATCATGTGTTGTTAGAAATATTTATTGATAATGGTAGTGTCTCTTTTGAAGAGTGGTCATACAAAATCTCTCTTCAGGATAGTGTACTCAAAAACCACATGGATGAGTTTGTTATTTATGAACCATATACCCCAACCAGTTCAATTTCCTATTTGGATTCATTGAATGGGATTATCCATTCTCTTCATATGGCGTGTGAGGAGGACAACATCCTAGGATTGTAGCACAATTTTGGATTATGTTGGTAGTCAATGAAAAAAAATCAGATTATATTTATTTTTTTTCTCTGGCCCCATCATAATTTCTAATTATTATTCATAGGATTGGTGGGAATCCTACCATAATGGTGTGTTAGATAACCAGGTATATTAGGTGTCCAACCAATGATCTTCACCGCCCCTATGTCTATAGTAGTGATGGAGTTGATTGGATACTCCAAAAAACCTTCAACGAGACATCCCCATCCTAGTGAGGACCATCTCATTAGGGGTAATTGTTTTTAGGAATATGGTCATTGTGATTGGGTGATGTATAATATTTCCTTTGAGAGACGATCACATGTGGATTCCTCCATCAATTCTTCATCAGCTTATCGAACTTTTTCCAATTATGATGTATTAACACTAGCAGTTTCAATTGAACAGACATGGTGCAGGGTAATATGGTGTAATATTCCTACATTGATCACTGAAAAACCCTTAAAAGAAATTTTTTATGAGTAAAATCTTATCCAAATAATTTACGATTTCGGGGTGGGAAAAATCGACCACTATTCATTATATGAGATCATTTGAAAAATTATTCTGACACAAATAGAGTTGGATACCAAATATAAGGTCATGCATGATTTTGTTTGTGGTATAACCCTAGATAAACTAATTGGGTAACCATAGAAGGCATTGGAATGTAGCCATCAAATAATATATGAGTTGTGTTCCCAAATAGATGTCTTAACCACATAGATAGTGAGAAATGAATAGATCAATGCTCACTCAATGTCTATCCATTCAACGTCAACATCATCAATATAAACTACTCAGAAAATATTTTGGGAATTTTATTATCTTATCAAGACACATTTTTCGTAATAAGAGGAAGAATTTTTAAGGGATGAAAATCTGTTCTCAATCAACACTTCTCAGCATAATATATCTGATTTTTCCATTCCATCTAATCAATTTTTATTGTAATATGATTACTAATTTTTCATTATTATTGAATCCTCATAGAGTAGAGGAAATAAAGAGATCCATCCCTTTTCATTATATCAATGAACAAATCTTCCAAACATTATATATCATGGTTTAATTTTCATTCATTCTAAATGTGCATTTTATTTCAAGGATATTATCTTTTATTCATAATCATTGTTTCCCATTATTCCTATAATATATAGTTAAGCTGAATTTCTAGATTGGAATGTGTAAACTATAATAGATTTTGTTTCAGAAATGATGATGAATTCCAACCAACATGAGATTACGCATTGATGTATCAAACCTAGTGATCTTAAGATTAACTGATTCATAAATGGATTATTTTGATGAAATATTTCCTAGAGGGTGATTGATCTATCTTTTGATGATGTCGGTGTACTTAGCACGTATAACATGATTTTCCCTATGGTTATATAGTGGTCCCCAAAATAATTGAATACCTTTATATATCATGCCTGAATTTATTTACAATTATTTATATATTATAATGTAAGATAGATTGGAATCTCAAATTTCTAAAGATTACCTATTATGGATTTTTTCTCTCTGATGTTTTTTCCCATATTCTTTTTTATTGATGATTTTTAGGTACTAAAAACTCTACCATCACTGTAATGTTGTTTAGAGTCATCTAGATAGGATATTCTATTGATTTGTTTTTAGGTTCTTTTATGTAAAACCTTAAATTTGGGGTAACATACAATTTCAAAAGTAGTATTCTTATCTCCTTTTTACACCATGCAGTAAGATCAAATTCCACGTAGATTACTATCATGCGGTAAGGGAATCATCCTTACAGTTTAATTTCATGTAGCAATGATATTTTATGTGCATATTAACATCATGTGGAAAGGAAATTTTCCATTTAGTTTAGTCTCATGTGTTAAAGACATTATTAGTTAATATGTAATATGGGGAAGACATGAAAGGGATGACCCAATACACTCCATGGTGTTTAGTTCCACCATGTTGCCTCTAGGACTCACAAGTATTGGGGTTATATTCTATCAAGGATAATATTCCTCTATATAGTTGGTCAAATCCGTTATGAATTGTTAGAATTTTCAAACAGAGGCATCCCAACTCTATTCCAAGTGTTGAAATATATTCTATTGGAATAGTATGTATTGAGGGGAAACATAAGGAAATTTGAGTCCAGATGGACAGTTGGAATACGATTTGAGTATGTCAAAACCGAATAATTTGTGCCAATATATATAGGATGGGGTGGATTATATGGGCATGAACCAAAATAAAATGAGATTTTGGATAGAATTGTGGCATTACTAGGGATCACATGGATTATTGTTCCTTTCATACATTTAGGAGATGCCTTTGGTTGGTCACTCAAGGCCCTTATGTGTTGATATCATGGTCAATAAAATATAATTTACACTATTTTCTAGGGGATATGGATGATTTAAAAATACTCAAACATCTAGATAATAGAGTGAAGTATGGATAAAAGAACTATCTAGGAAGGGTATAGACACCATATGGATGTTTGACATTTTATGGGGAGACTCAGGGGGCCTACACCCTATGGTTTCAAATTATGAGATATTAACCATAAAATGGTTCAGTAATGCAGTGTTGTATTCATTCTTTGAGAAATGCTACAAACATGGTGATGTTACATCGAAGATATCAAATATACTTAATTTTTTTTGTAGGGATTATAAATAATGGTCCAAAGTTCCCAGGTTAGGAGTAGTGAAATGAGACACTTATAACTAAAATGACCTAGAACACTCTATGGTGTTGAGTCAAGACACAATGATATAAGGGATAAAAAGGAATATAATACCCTTTTTAACGTTATGACACATTTGTTTGATGACTATATGGATATGAGGAGGATCTTTAGATGTTTATGCATTGTCAAATAATGGTTCCCATGAATCTAGGTATTATTTTCAAAGGGCCATTGATGGTTTTGGTGATCCAAGGTGTACCAATAATTATGTGAAATCTGAATAAGATTTAATATTCAAAAAGGTTTTAAGAAACCAAAATGTTGTGCCACCTCCTAGTGAATACATAATCTTATTGAGTAGATGTGACAAATCATTAATCTAACTCTTTCCTGGACCAAGGGGACCAAACGACCATGGATCTAATTTTACTATGTCCTCAAATTGGGCCCTATGTGATTTAGGAATCATTATTAAAGATCTAAATGTTTCCAAAACACTAGATATGAATATTCTAACTAGTAGAGACATAATTTTTTCTCATTGAGCTATTTCAGGTTTTCGACAATGAAATATATGTGTCTCTTTCACTAGATTCTTAGGGTCTTGTGATTTGGACCATCAATGTCTAAAGATTAATTTCATAAAACTTGTACGAAATTGTTGGAATTTTAAGTGTGTTAAACACATGGAATTGATATGAAATGACTGTTATATAAGATACCAATTATGATAACCAAGATCAAGCGTACTCCAACATCCTTCGTAACAAGGGGTGTATTTTATTAATTCATACAGTTATTTCTGTAGGACATAATTATTTATATATGGAAATCATGTTGTGGATGATAAAAAATAGTATTTGGTGTTGAGTTCCACCATGGTGAAGTCAGTGTTCATAGAGGTCAAATAGAAATTTTTACATGTTTTTCCACATTTATTTGACGACTATAGGCCTATATTAAAGAACAAAAGGAAGCACACACATAGTCAAAAAAGGTTCCATGAAGTCTACTGTCCCTTTACATGGTCCATGAATGGTTGGTGGAAGCCTAAATTGTTGATACTAGTACTGTGTTTTTATATATTCAGGTGATTAAAAGATAATTAATGAACCCCATTCTCTGATCTCATAGGGTTAATCTACTATGATACTATGATAAGGAATGATGATATGAAATAACATGAACCATTTAACAGTATGTGATGGTGATATATTTTTCTCTCTATTATAATTTCATGGAACCAATACCATAACATTGTAGATTATCATCATATGGTGAGTAAATTATCCTTCCCCTTTAGTTTAATTTCATACAGTAAGGGATTAAGAACAAACATTATGTGTGTGCAAGATGTCCCATAGGGAACAATGCACTGCATGAGGGAATTTACATGAAGGGACCATATTTAATATGTGTATAGACTTAATAGTGAGAGACCATATGTTTGATCCCTTCATTTAAATGTTTATCACATGTGTAAGTAAGTCGTATGTTTATTTGACATGTTCATATGTAAAATGAGCTTGCATGATTCATACCACTTTGAAATGATGATTATATTTTATTTTTTGTGTTGTTTAATGTCATGTGGCTAGGATATTTTCTCTATAAGTCTACCCCCTGTGAAATTAGGTTTATGTTTTTTTCATTATCATGGATATGCCCAATAATGAATTATACATGTATTAGAATGTATTTTACAGTAATAGGAAACAAGGAACACATATTTCGTGAACATGAAATTCTCTATAGATGTTTGGCCAATATGTTGAGGGGGAATTGTTGCCATTGATTATTATATCATGCACATGATTGGATATATGGGTGTTTGTTTCTATCCTTTGATGACAAGAATAGAGTAAGATGTAGTTCCTGAGAAACCTTGTAGTTTCATATTATGTGAAAAAGATTTGGGCTCCCCAATGTGAAGAGGGTATATTGCAAATAGTCCCAAGGAAAAAAACATGGGTTTCACTACAAATATTGTGATGAAAGGTATAAAGGCACACATATTTGATGAACAGAAAATACTCTATATAGGCCTGACTCATACATAGAAGGTTATGTTGTCCCGATTGATTATTGTAGTTGGACCCAATATTGGAGATCAGGGTGTCACTATATATACTATGATGATAGGAATCAAGCCAAACATTGTTTCTAAATAGTAACATCTCTATAATGGTCTGAACCATAAGCAGAAATGGGAATTTTTCACATTAATTATTTTATATTAACCATATATTTGAGATCTATGATTCAATAAGTATCATGTGATAATTCATAATCGGTCCGCACATAGTTCTTGAATGGAAATGTCTCTACACAGGTTTAACACTTTTGTAGATGGGGAATTTTTCATATTGATTGCCGTATATGGACTAAATATTACAAATCTTAGTGTCACTATTTATCATGGGATAATAGGGATCAATCCATACATAGTAATTCAATTGATGTGTTGTGTGAGACCAATAATAAGGATAGTGTTTATATTGGGTGAGGTCCATGGTAATGCACAAATTTTCTTCATTAGAGAGGAATAAACGATGTAATTTTTCATTATGTGGCGAGAACTCATGGTGTACCATTTAAGGAAATGTATCTATGACTATGATACCACTATCGTGAAGTGGTATTCTCTGGTTATACATCAAATCCCTTACTAAAATTCATATTCTATCTCAATCTATTCTTAGTGTGAGAAACACTGAATAAAAAAGGTTCCATTCAGCTCATATAATTAATTAGTGAAATGGGAATAATGAAATATGGATTGTTTAAGCCAAGATATTGGATTTTTGAATCATGGAATACCTAATTGGAATGAGAATCAATCCACACATATTTATATGATACAATGATGTTTAGTGTCAAGTGGATAGATCATGAACGATGATGTTTAATGACATTTGGTATGTATGATGTCAACTCAATGTGAATGAAGTGGATTATTGGGGATGTGGTCAAGAATAGTTATCTCAGAATCAATACTTATCCTATAATAGCATGTATCAAGCCATACGATTTTCTAGGAAATTGTTAAATTTATTTCTATTTGGAATGGTCTTCAACAATCTAGTTTGACATATAATTGTAATGAGGGGGGTCACCAACATGGAAAGGAAGGTAAGTCAATTATTTCATAGTGCTTTTTCTTGTGTCTGGGACAAGTATATTTTGGTTGGGAGCTGGGTTGAGATCCAAGTGTCACAATGAATCTTATGATAGAAATAATCAATCCATGAATAGTTCTTGGATGATGAATTTTTCTATGTGGATCTTAATCACACAAAGGTACATGGGACACATCATTTAACTTTTACATAGATATAGATTTAATTTCACAAATTGTTTGTTAGATGATTCTTCATGGGTAGTTTAGTGACATTTAATGAAAAATGTATCCCATACGGTTTAACATCATGTGGTTAGGACATGATATATTGTAAAATTTAACTTCTTATTACCCGTACATCTTCCATTCTGTTTAACACCACAAAGATAGGTAAACTTATGTACAGTTAAACATCATGAATACATGAGGACTTCTGAAGTTTTTATCATCATGTGGTTATGAGCACATTCATATTTTTTATCATCTTGTACTCAGGAAGACCTGTGTATAGTTTATCATAATGTGGTCAGAATGACTTTCATATAGTTTATCTTAAGGTGGTCAAGATGACTTACATATAGTTTATCATATTGTGGTTTGGATGACGTCCATACTTTTTATTGTCATTTTTTCAGGAAGACTATTATTATTCATTGAAGACACAAGAATGTATATCAGTATAACAGTCACATTTTTGTGGGGGATTGGGTTATGCATTCTCCATCCATCAGGTCCAATTAAAAAGATCGATGTTAATAGAAATTATGTACAATATAAGGAACTTCCAATTTTTGTTCTAGATTGTATATTTTTATCCTGGTATCATAGGGGACCTATGAACAAATAAAATTACTCCATAGAGGGAATAATGGATTTTAGAATTTTTATTAAAGTATTGTGGAATCTGATTCTGATCGAATTCAATTTTTGTGTAGTGTAGGCAACATTTTCTCATCAATCCATTCTATTTAATCCAACCAAATTTTAAATTTCTCTTCATCCAATAGTTGTGTGTAAATGCCTATTCTAGGTGAGGGAAATATTAATTTTATGTGAAACACTTCCTTGGTTTTTCACAGCAATGGAAATGGGGTATTCTTGTGTATAATTACTCATGGTTGTATTGTGGGAACATAAAGCTTGGAGGAGCATGTTCAACCTATACAACATATCCATATTCATCATCATATATAGTATATTTGAAAGAGTCCTATTGAAGGACTCTATTTGTCAATTTATTACATTATGATATCAGGAAGAATGGTTGGACTCGATGTTGTACTCCTTAAACAATTTCTTCATCTTCATAGAACAATCGATGATTCCATTTTCCCTGAAACATGTGAGGGACTCCAAATATGATGATTATATTTAACTTCATTTACAGGGTTATATTCTTTGTTCTGACATCCTTGTGGGGTATTTTTTCAACCCATTTTTAAAATATGTCACTAGATGTAATGATGAACTTCAACTACTCGACTATGATGCTAGGATATTATAACGACCCATACTTTACATACATTGTTAATACTTCAAAATTGAAGCACACTTATTACAACATATGACAAAACCACAAAGGACCGTATAGGTATAGTGTCTTTAGAAACTGGGAAACATAAACAACAGGTTCATAAATATTCTACAATGTATCCCATTTATTTCATCATATCTAGGGTCCCTTTTAGCATATTATACTTAATATCCATCTTTCTGACCTGGGGAAAAGAAAACATACAAAAAAGGGTGATCTCAAATGCTCAGCAAGGGCAAATAAAGGAAATAAAAATCATATCATATCTTTTTGAAAATCATAACCTGCAAAAGAGATCATAATATCTTAACATGGAATAAATCATAGAAGTGAAAATGAGATCCCCATAAGCATAAAATAAAACTTGAAAATTTGTGGCATACACACATAATCATAGAAAATCATTTCTTGTTAGTCATGACTCATTGCCAAGACTATCTTAGAGGACAAAGTCCATTTCTCAACCGAGTTCACTCCTCGTTTCAGTCCTGTATCACTGAACCGAAATAAACATCCATTACAGCCATGTATATCTCATGGGATATAAATTTTTAGCCAATGCATTGGAGGGAGATATAGGTCCCACCCATCTTATAATGAATCCTTTATTATGTGTTCCACATAATCATAAATCATACATCATCGCATAACACATGTAACAAAAATGGGATTCTTGAAACATCATGACATCATAAAACAAATCATATAAGGTAAATGACTTCATAAAAATAATTCCCTCACAACGTAATCAAATCAATGTAATAATAGGGATAAAAACAGAACCCTATATTATCTTAGATGGAAAATAATTTTGATAAAACATTTGAACTCCATTCTTGAGGAAAATAACCTTTCTACTTCAAAAACACTTTTCTTTTCTTAACATTTTATAAAATTAAAAAATAAAAGAAGTTGATTAAAAATAATCAAGAAAACTTATAAAGGAAGATTCTTGGAAATAATGTTAAAAAAAATCCATTCTTGCCGTATAAGTTAAAAAAACATTCTTCTCGTACTTTTGTCGGAAAAGTCAAAAAGAACCTCGTATGAAAAACGACAAAAGATTCCTTTCATATATTTTACTAAAAAACTCACCGAAGGGTAAAATAGGATGTAAACTATTGTAGAAGGATGGAAATAATATTACATATTGAGGGAACATGGATGTGGATGATAAAATACACCCCAGTAAATACTTACGAATAAACAATCTCGGATAAAAATGAGATTGTGATATTTCCCTTCCCTTAGGTCCGATTTGCTTTGTACGTGTCCGAAGCTCCTTTATAATGGGTTAAATAATGTTATTGACTTATTACAGAATCCTACATATTGATATGACATCATATATGGTCATATTCTTAGCTTCTTATTAGTAATATTTCATTGTTACTTGTTACTCGGGTCTTTATTGCCTTTTGTTCTTGTGCGTGTTTTGCCGAATAAATTCTTATTATTATTTTAAGGTTATAGATAACTTATATTCATAATGTTATTAGTGTAACATATATCATATTTATTCATTCAATTCAATTATATATTAACTATGTAATGATGATAATGTAGAATGAGTCGCATCACATCGTGGAGACGGTATTCCGTACGTACGCACGGGCGATTATATTGTTCCCATGATCGTGGAATTGTATTTAAGTGTATTTATACTATTTCAGTATCAATATCACTTTATAATAATCATATATAGTTACTCATTACACCATTATACCCATCCTTGTAAGGTGATGGTGGAAAATAGATTACACCACGGCGTGGAGACGGTATTCCGTACGTACGCACGCGCGGGGATTTCATTTTTCCGTAGGATGGATAGAAGGTGAATTAGGGTTGTTTCATATTTATAATAACATATCAGTATGTAAGTAATACTGATGTTATTACTTTATCATGAAACAACTAAAGAAGAAGAAGTTGAAGAAGAAAGAAATTGAAAAGATCGGTAATGGATATTACCTCTTCTTTGAAACGCCTTTTTGAATCCTCCACTAAGGGAACTAAGATTGGACTTTTAAGAAGACCAGGACCTCTAGGATTATTCTAGGGAAGTGGAGAATGGATTTTGGCAGGGGATGGCCGATATTGAGTGCTCAAATTGGTGTGAGGAGGAGGGGGAGGAGGTGCCCTTTTATAAGGGAGGAGAGGGGCACCTTATGAATATCTCAAAATATTATTTTATATTAAAGTCAAAATCGGTTTATAATGGTTCCAAAGGGTCTTATTTCGAAGTTAAAGTGGGGATGGGTCTAAATCCTATCAACCAATAGGATTTAGACAAGTTTAGGTTATTATTTTAACCTTATCAATTAGATTTAACTCTAAGTTAAATAATTTAACTTTTACCGTGTCTTTTTGTTTTCTTACACTATATGGTTAATACACTTACTATAACATGCCAAAAGAACCCCAAATTGTTTATTATTAATATATATATCCTTATCTAAGTCTTTTGGCCGAACATTATATTTTTAGGAATAAAATAACAATTAATAATATAATATTTTATTTAAAAACTATTTTGTGTCAATTTTGTCACTATTTGATATATGATTTTTGTGAAAGTCATAACAGAATTATATGTTCTAACCAAGTTGATTAAATCAACAATAATATATCAAAGTAACCTAGAAAATTATTGGAATTCATAAAAAAATCTCAAATTACATTTATTTGGGCATTTATAACATCAATTATGTTAACATTTCCTTAAAAGGGTAATTACTCCATCATCGTTGTGTCATAAATAAATTAATTTATTTAAATTCTAAAAATTATAAATAAAATATAATTATGTAGGAAATCGTTTTAGCTTTCTAATGAATATTTATAATCGAATTTATCTTATGTATGAACTCATATTAAAAATTTTTTAGTTATTAAACTTTGATTTTAACTATTTTAACTATTCATTAAATAAAATAATATTAAATGTCATAATCTAATCCAAGTGGACCTAAATGGTCATATTATATTCATAAGGTTGTTTTTGGTCGAATTAAACTTATCCAATAGAATTAGGACATGTGTTAGGGTAATAGTAATATCATATTTACCCTTAGTTACCCTATTTACTATTAACAGCGGTAAAAAAGTAAAAAGTTACTATTCACCAAAAAATTATTTTTATCTCATTGAACCAAATTTTACTTACTGATATCAACCGTGTCTGTTGGATTTTCGAAATTCCATTCACAGAAGCGGTAAAATTAAGTTTTATGTAAAATTCGGTTTTTAACCTACCACTTAGTGGTTTCACTATTCATCAAAAATTCAAAGTTTTCAGAAAAATACCGAAATTTCACCCTAGGATAATTTCGGTATTCCGAATCCAAGAATGAAGTCCATATTGAAAGATAAAATTTCAATAAGTCGTTATTACTATTCATAACGGCTATTTTAAATAATATTTTAATAGCATATCGCCGTTTAGTGAAACTCGGTATTGCGTACAACGCAAGCTATCGAGGAAGGTCGCGATTGCGTGTAAAGAAAGCCAAGCAAGTGTTGTGTAGAAAAAGATTCCTTTGATGATTTATATAACATAAAAGTCTCGGGTGTTACATTCTACCCCCCTTAAAAAGAATTTCACCCTCGAAATTCGTCACTTTGTAACAAACAGATGAGGATACTTCTCCCTCATCATATCCTCAAGCTCCCATGTAGCTTCTTCAAGTTGGTGGTTCCTCCATAAAACTTTCACCAATCGAGTGGTCTTGTTTCGTAGGACTTTTTCGCTACGATCTAGAATCTCTATCGGTTGTTCTTCATAAAAAAGATCATGCTCCAGCGGTACAACTTCTGAGCTAAGTACATGTGAATGATCAGGTATGTACTTTCTTAGGAGAGATACATGGAACACATCGTGAACTTGAGAGAGATTCGGTGGAAGCGCCAATCGGTAAGCTACCTTTCCAACACGATCCAATATTTCAAAAGGACCGATATATCTAGTGCTCAACTTCCCCTTCTTTCCATATCTCATAACCCTCTTTTAGGGAGATATTCGTAAGAACACTTTATCACCCACTTCAAACTCTAGGTCTTTTCTTCGGTTGTCGGCATAACTTTTCTATCGACTCTGAGCTGCTCTTATGTGTTGTTGAATAGATCTAACCTTTTCTGCCATTTCATCAACGAGATCAGGTCCTAATAGCTTTCCTTCCCCAACTTCATCCCAGCAAGTTGGAGTCCTGCATTTCTTTCCATAGAGAGCTTCATAAAGAGCCATCTGAATACTGGAGTGAAAGCTATTATTATAAGAAAATTCCACCAAAGGTAGGTGTTGATCCCAACCTCCTTTGAAATCCATAGAGCAAGCTCTCAACATATCTTCTAGGGTTTGAATTGTTCTCTCAGACTGACCGTCTGTCTGAGGATGATAAGCAGTGCTGAAACTCAACTCTGTATCCAGAGTATGCTGAAGACTTCGCCAGAACTTCGAGGTAAATATCGGATCCCGATCAGATATAATAGAAAGTGGTACTCCATGCAATCTTACCACTTCCTTTACATATATCCTAGCAAGCTGATCTAGAGAGAAATCCTCTCTAATAGCAATGAAGTGTGCAGACTTTGTAAGATGATCAACTATGACCCAGATAGCATTATTGCCTTTGGATGTTTTAGTAAGTCCTATGAAAAAGTCCATAGTGATGTTTTCCCATTTCCATTCAGGTATGGGTAATGGTTGTAACGTCCCCTTAGACTTCTATCTCTCAGCTTTAACTTGTTGACAAACCAAGCATCGAGAGACATATTAAGCAACATCTTTTTTCATGCCATCCCACCAGAAGTACTCTTTTAGGTCCCTATACATCTTCGTGCTTCCAGGATGAATAGAGAATGAAGAACTATGAGCCTCATCCAGCAGCTCCTTCTTTAATTCGGGGATGGGAGGAACACAAACCCGATTCATGAACATTATTATCCCATCACAATCAAGGTTGAATTCAGGAACATTTCTCACCTTCTTTTGTAACTCGACATCTTCTTTCTGTGCCTCTTTAATCTTTATATGTATAGATGGTTGAACATTCATTTGAGAAAGATAAGATTTTTCCCCTTCCATTATAATTCCAAGATCCATCCTTTGTAAATCCATAAATATTGGATCTTTTGTGGTCCTCATCATGGATAAACTAGCATGGTATTTTCGAATTAATGCATCTGACACCTTGTTTGCTTTCCCAGGGTGGTAATGGATTGAGCAGTCATAATCCTTAATCAGCTCCAACCATCTTCTTTGACGCATATTCAGCTCCTTTTGTGTGAAAATATACTTTAAACTTTTATGATCAGTATAAATATCACACCTTTCACCATAAAGGTAATGCCTCCAAATCTTTAATGCAAAGATTACTGTAGCTAACTCCAAATCATGAGTTGGGTAATTTTGCTCATGTATTTTCAACTGTCGTGAGGCATAAGCTATCACCATATCATTTTGCATAAGAACACACCCCGATCCCTTCTTGGATGCATCACTGTAGATCACAAACCGTTCTCCACTATAAGGCAGTGTGAGCACAGGTGCACTGGATAACCTTCTTTTCAATTCCTTGAAATTCTCTTCACATTCCTCTGTCCAAACAAACTTAACTCCTTTCCGAGTTAAATTGGTGAGTGGATTAGATAATCGTGAAAAATCTTTCACAAAACGTCGATAATATCCAGCCAAACCAAGAAAACTTCGGATCTCAGTTTCTGTTGTTGGTCTCTACCATCTTTCGATAACCTCTGTTTTTTCTGGATCCACAGATATCCCCTCTTTTGAGATTATGTGACCAAAAAATGCAACTTTTTGAAGCCAAAATTTACACTTGGTAAATTTGGCATAAAGCTTCTCCTTTCTCAGGGTCTTCAATATAATTCTCAAGTGAACTTCATGCTCTTTCTTGCTCTTTGAATAGACAAGAATATCTTCTATAAATACTACCATAAATTGATCAAGATAGTCTCTAAAGACTCTATTCATTAGATCCATGAAGATAGAAGGGGCATTAGTAAGACCAAATGGCATCACTATAATTTCATAGTGTCCATACCTTGTACGGAAAGCCATATTTGGTATATCCTCCCTTTTGACCCTTAATTGATGATACCCTGAACGAAGATAAATCTTGGAAAAGTATTGAGCTCCGCGTAGTTGGTCAAATAAGTCATCAATGCGTGGGAGAGGATATTTGTTCTTGATAGTGATCTTGTTAAGTTCTCGATAATCAATGGAGAGTCTCATTGATCCATCTTTCTTATTAACAAATAGAATAGGTGCTCCCCAAGGTGACTCACTAGGGTGTATGAATCCCTTGTCAAGATTCTCTTGGAGTTGCTTCTTCAATTCCTGCAACTCAATTGGGTCCATTCTATAAGGTGTCTTTGAAATAGGAAAAGCACCCGGAACGAGTTCTATTGAAAACTCAACTTCACAATTTGGTGGAAGACCCAGTAATTCCTCTGGAAAGACATCATCAAACTCCCGTATGATGGGCATATTCTTAATCGTGAGTTTCTCACCAACCATTTGAGATAAATAACCTTCATTTAGTGGAATCAATACCCATAAAATGGATGAAATTTCCACTGAAAAGTTATGTTCATCCTTGCATTGATAGACGATCATAGATTGATCTGGAATATGAAATGTGACTTCCCTTCTTTGGCAATTGATACGAGCTCCGTATAAAGAAAGCCAATCCATACCAAGAATCACATCGAATTCCACTAAAGGAAGGATCACAAGATTTGCAGGAAGCACTTTCCCACAAACGTCAATTGGAGAATAATTATAAACTTTTGATGCGATTGATGTGCCATTAGCTATTGTCACAGCTAACTCAACATCTAATTGTTGAGGTAATACGGTGATACCCTTAGAAACTTCTTCAGAAATAAAAGAGTGGGTAGATCCAGAATGAAATAAAACATTTTCTACTTTAGAGTGGATGGTAAGTGTACCTTTCACCACTTCGTTATCGTACTCCACATCGCTGATAGAAATTGCATGTGACTTTCCTTTGTCTTTAGCCTTAAGAGTTTGTTGACGTCGACCATCATCATCAAACCTTGGATTTGGGCATTGATTGGCATAATGCCCCATCTCCTTGCACTTGAATCATTGAAGTGTAGTTGGTTAATTCTGTGTATCCCTTCCTTTATTTTCATCATTAGACATCTTCTTACCATTATCGCGACATTAAAATGCCCGATGACCTTCCTTTCCACATTTGAAACATTTACTTGTCCCTTTAAGACAACTCCCTCCATGTTTCTTTCCACACTTTGAGCATAAGGGAAAGCTCATCTTCTTTTCAGTGTGCTCTTTAGATTTTCCTTTGAATTCCATTTTCCTCTTCTTATCAAACCCATATGACTGATGGGTTACTCCAATCTCCATCTTGACTTTGAGAGCACATCGAAAGATTTCCTCGTAGATATTCAAGTCCCTTATGGCTAACGCCCTTTGAAGACTTGGTTTTAAGCCACTAAAGAATCGATCGATCTTACTCTCAGGTTGGATAATAATACCAGAAGCGTACCTTGCAAGTATTGTAAAATTTGCTTCATAGGTACCAACAGATTCATCATCCCTTTGCTTCAGTTCAAGAAACTCTTTCTCCATCTTTGTTTGGAGAATACGAGGGAAGTAATTATTGAAAAATAAGTTCTTGAACTCGTCCCATTCCATGGACTCAATTTCATCCCTTTGCCTCGTATTCTTAATAAGATTCCACCATTGATCAGCATCTCCTTCCAAACGATACACTGCTAGGATAACTTTATCATGTTCAGAACATTGAAGAACTGAAAATATCTTTTTAGTAGTACTAATCCATTGTTCAGCAAATAATGGATCAGTAGACCCGCTGAAAGAAGGTGGACGCTGCCTCATGAAGGATTCAACAGAATGTTGCTCCTTCCTTTGCTCGTTTGGAAGTCCTGCATGATTCATATCTTGAGAAAGTTGTGTGAGCATGGCTACAAGATTTTTTATTCCAGCTCCCATATCGTTTGGTTGCTCAGGGGGACAATCATTGCATTGCCCATCGCATTCCGCATTAACACGGTTCCTTCGGGTTCCAGCCATTGACTAAAACCAAGAAGAATAGTGTGAGAAACACTAATTATAATAGGAAAACCACATAATTCAAGAATAAAATTTTCACGCTTAAGGTCTTATCCTAGGTCATTCATGGCCATTTCTAAAACACTAAGATTGTGTTCTATGCTTAGACTTATCCTTATGGTTCTTACTAAGGCTTTCACATCCTAGTTTCCAAAGGTTGACTATACCTTTCCTCTGATACCAACTATAATGACCCATAATTTATATACATTGTTAATACTTCAAAATTGAAGCACACTTATTACAACATATGACAAAACCACAAAGGACCATATAGGTATAGTGTCTTTAGAAACTGGGAAACATAAACAACTCGTTCATAAATCTTCTACAATGTCTCCCATTTATTTCATCATATCTAGGGTCCCTTTTAGCATATTCTACTTAATATCCATCTTCCTGACCTGGGGAAAAGAAAACATACAAAAAAGGGTGATCTCAAATGCTCAGCAAAGGTAAATAAAGGAAATAAAAATCATATCATACCTTTTTGAAAATCATAACCTGCAAAAGAGATCATAATATCTTAACATGGAATAAATCATAGAAGTGAAAATGAGATCCCCATAATCATAACATAAAACTTGAAACTTTGTGGCATGCACAAATAATCATGAAAAATCATTTCTTGTTAGTCATGACTCATTTCCAAGACTATCTTAGCGGACAAAGTCCATTTCTGAACTAAGTTCACTCCTCGTTTCAGTCCTGTATCACTGAACCGAAATAACCTTCTGTTACAGCCATGTCTATCTCATGAGATATAAATCTTTACCCAATGCATTGGAGGGAGATATAGGTCCCACCCATCTTATAATGAATCCTTTCTTATGTGTGCCACATAATCATAAATCATACATCATCGCATAACACATGTAACAAAAATGGGATTCTTGAAACATCATGACATCATAAAACAAATAATATAAGGTAAATGACTTCATAAAAATAATTCCCTCACAACATAATCAAATCAATGTAATAATAGGGATAAAAACAGAACCCTATATTATCTTAGGTGGAAAATAATTTTGATAAAACATTTGAACTCCATTCTTGAGGAAAATATCCTTTCTACTTCAAAAACACTTTTCTTTTCTTAACATGTCATACAATTATAAACTAAAATAAGTTGATTAAAAATAAACATGAAAACATATAAAGGAAGATTCTTGGAAATAATGTTAAAAAAAAATCCATTCTTTCCGTATAAGTTAAAAAAACATTCTTCACGTACTTTTGTCAGAAAAGTCAAAAAGAACCTCGTATGAAAAATGACAAAAGATTCCTTTCATAACTTTTAATAAAAAACTCACCGAAGGGTAAAATTGGATGTAAAATATTGTAGAAGGATGGAAATAATATTACATATTGAGGTAACATGGATGTGGATGATAAAATACACCCAGTAAATACTTACGAATAAACAATCTCGGATAAAAATGAGATTGTGATATTTCCCTTACCATAAGTCCGATTTGTTTTGTACGTGTCCGAATCTCCTGTATAATGGTTTAAATAATGTTATTGACTTATTCTAGAATCGTACATATTGATATGATATCATATATGGTCATATTCTTATCTTCTTATTAGTAATATTTCATTGTTACTTGTTACTTGGGTCTTTATTTCCTTTTGTTCTTATGCGTGTTTTGCCGAATAAATTCTTATTCTTATTTTAAGGTTATAGATACCTTATATCCAGAATGGTATTAGTGTAACATATATCATATTTATTCATTCAATTCATTTATATAATTACTATTTAATGATGATCATGTAGAACGAGTCACATCACATTGTGAAGACGGTATTCAGTACGTACGCACGAGCGATGATATTGTTCCCATGAATGTGGAATTCTATTTAAGTGTATTTATACTATTTAAGTATCAATATAACTTTATAATAATCATATATAGTTACTCATTACACCATTATACACATCCTTGTAAGGTGATGGTGGAAAATAGATTACACCACGGTGTGGAGACGGTATTCCGTACGTACGCACGCGGGGTGATTTCATTTTTCTGTAGGATGGATAAAAGGTGAATTAGGGTTGTTTCATATTTATAATAACATATAAGTATGTAATTAATACTGATGTTATTACTTTATCATGAAACAACTAAAGAAGAAGAAGTTGAAGAAGAAAGAAATTGAAAAGATCGGTAATGGATATTGAAACGCCTTTTTGAATCCTCCACTAAGGTAACTAAGATTGGTCTTTGAAGAAGACCACGACCTCTAAGATTATTCTAGGGAAGTGGAGAAGGGTTTTTGTCAGGGGTTGTACGAGCTTGAGTGCTCAAATTGGTGTGAGGAGGAGGGAGAGGAGGTGCCCTTTTATAAGGGAGGAGAGGGGCACCTTAGGAATATCTCAAAATATTATTTTATATTAAAGTCAAAATCGGTTTATAATGGTTCCAAAGGGTCTTATTTCGAAGTTAAAGTGGGGATGGGTCTAAATCCTATCAACCAATAGGATTTAGACAAGTTTAGGTTATTATTTTAAACTTATCAATTAGATTTAACTCTAAGTTAAATAATTTAACCTTTACCGTGTCTTTTTGTTTTCTTACACTATATGGTTAATACACTTACTATAACATTCCAAACGAACCCCAAGTTGTTTATTATTAATATATATATCCTTATCTAAGTCTTTTGGCCGAACCTTATATTTTTAGGAATAAAATAACAATTAATAATATAATATTTGATTTAAGAACTATTTTGTGTCAATTTTGTCACTATTTGATATATGATTTTCGTGAAAGTCATAACATAATTATATGTTCGAACCAAGTTGATTAAATCAACAATAATATATCATAGTAACCTAGAAAATTATTGTAATTCATAAAAAGTCTCAAATTACATTTATTCGGGCATTTATAACATCAATTATGTTAACATTTCCTTAAAAGGGTAATTACTGCATCATCGTTGTGTCATAAATAAATTAATTTATTTAAAGTCTAAAAATTATAAATAAAATATCATTATGTAGGAAATCTTTGTAGATTTCTAATGAATATTTATAATCGAATTTATCTTATGTATAAACCCATATTAGAAATGTTTTAGTTATTAAACATTGATTTTAACTATTTTAACTATTCATTAAATAAAATAATATTAAATGTCATAATCTAATCCATGTGGACCTAAATGGTCATATTATATTCATAAGGTTGTTTTTGGTCGAATTAAATTTATCCAACAGAATTAGGACATGTGTTAGGGTAATAGTAGTATCATATTTATCCTTAGTTACCCTATTTACTATTAACCGCGGTAAAAAAGTAAAAAGTTACTATTCACCAAAAAATTATTTTTATCTCATTGAACCACATTTTACTTACTGATATCAACCGTTTCTGTCGGATTTTCGAAATTCCATTCACATATGTGTTAAAATTATGTTTTATGCAAAATTCAGTTTTTAACCTACCACTTAGTGGTTTCACTATTCATCAAAAATTGAAAGTTTTCAGAAAAATACCAAAATTTCACCCTAGGCTAATTTCGGTATTCCGAATCCAAGAATGAAGTCCATTTTGAAAGATAAAATTTAAAAATGTGGTTATTACCATTCATAACGGCTATTTTAAATAATATTTTAATAGCATATTGCCATTTAGTGAAACTCGGTATTGCGTACAACGCAAGCTATCGAGGAAGGTCGTGATTGCGTGTAAAGCAAGCCAAGCAAGTGTTGTGTAGAAAAAGATTCCTTTGATGATTTATATAACATAAAAGTCTCGGGTGTTACAGATATGGCCCCAAAACATCCCATCCCTATATGAAAAATATATATGAATATTTAGCAGCATGTAGAATTTATATTGGTTGATGTATTGTTTTTTCATGAATCCAACATGCCTAGAATTTCTTTTTCATTTGTACAAAGTACTTAATCATGGTTTTCTAGTAGTAACCAAGCCTACTAATTTCATGGGAGTGTCTATTCCAATATTTTTGAGTTTCAAAAGAGCCTCTATATATGTATTCTATGATAGGAAGACAATCTATTTTATTATATGCTTCTAATGATGATTCTATCAAATATTTGTTTATGGGTGTATTTTTTCCCATTTGTTCCGTATTTGATGTAATGATTACTTCTTGGAACCAAATCAGCTCCCTTCCAATACGGGCTTTTGGAAGGATCCAGTTTCAGATATATACAATTATGAGCTCCATCCATTTGGGGGTGTATATTGGTTCATCATTCATGGTGGTGATGTTGATCTGATTGATTTAATACATGTTATAGAGGATGATTTATGAGACACTTCCTTAGTGTGTGACATGAAATATTACCTCCTACTTATCAGGGTCAGCCAAAACTGTGGTAGATTTAGCTAGTGCATCAACATGAGCATTCTATAATTAAGTTACATGATGTAACATTGGTATAAATGGAAAATATGACATAAGTCAACCCACAAAGTCGGTGATTGGGACCAATTCATCCTTTTGATGGCTTACTTTCCCATGATCATATTTATGGACCAAAGTGGGATGGAACCTCCTACCTCAATGTCATCAATGGTAACGGCAAGGGAAAACCACCATGTATGGCTAAATACACCTCCTCATGACCATTCAATGGCCCGAAGGCCTTTAATATTTTTTATTGTAAATAAAACACCTTTCAAGGGAAGAAGGGGAAAACTCAAAATACTTCATTGACATAAGACAAACCACGACTTGAAGGTCAAAGAGAGAAAAAATCAGACTGAAAGCATGAAACTACCCTTCCGTAGCATGTGATCTTGATGGAACTCTCCACCATTGCAAGGTTGTTTGGAAAGAAAGTGTCATGTGTCAAAGCACATACCCGATCCAATGTCTGATTCCATACCCTCTAAAACATCAAAATCCATACAACAATGCAAAGACGAGACACTAGATCTAAAACCTCTTCTGGGACATATTCCATGTAGTCGAGTTCAAACTAGATGAAACACTATAAAACCATTCACTGTCATCCCATGATCACCATTAGGAAACTAATAACCACTGATGATCACATCTTGGCTGCTTGACCCCCAAAAAATTCTCAACTGCAACGAGCCCACACCCACCATTCATCTCTGCATCAACAAGCAACTCGAAGGGGCAAGAGCTCCATGATGTGCGATGTCAGGTCAGCACCACATAGGTCTGGATGACCTAGAAAACACACCAAAGAAGTTCCACTAGAAAGGGAATCCACGTTGACCTACCCTAGAAGCGCTGCTCTGGGTTGAAACTGGGAAGATCTGAATAGAGTAAGATCCCACACAGGATGCCATGTGAAATTGGTTCCTGATATTAGGGATGGAGGGAAGCATCAAGAACTAAGAGCAGGGTAGACTGGGTGATGTCAACGCCATAAAAACACCCACATGAAACCAAAAATCAAGAAAAACTAATCCGATCCAGAAGCCAAAGGGATCAAACCACACAACCATAAAATAACCAACAAACTTGAAATAGGATACCTCCCCCTTCGAGCTTTTACAGAGGCGACCACAGATAACTATAGAAGATGCATAGGTCGTCAGTGAGTCACTCCACCCCCAAACAATCCAATAACAAAGAAAACCTTAGTCAGAGGTGCTACCAGATGCCATCCCATAGTCGATGATCCATCCACAGGATAACCAGGATAAATCTGAGACCTGCGCCAGAGATGCACCCATGGGCCACCTAAAATCCTGACCATCTGTAGTCGAAGAAGCCTCCAAATGCTAAGGCCAGTGACCACGCTCCATCCTCAGACCATTCGAGGTCTAGAATTACATACTCTAGAGACGAAACCTGGTGCTATAGCCAGCAATAGCATACCACTACCGAGCCATCCAAAAACCAGGACAATCGAAGCTGAAGATGCCACCACCAGAGTTGGACTCTTGAGTCTATGATGCACCGTGAAGATATTCAGAGTAGGGAAGATTGAACGTTGTATTTTCCATTATATGGTCAATGGGACATTATGAGGAATAATAAAAATAAATCTCCCCTCTTTATTTAGGTTCATGTGTATGGAAACCCCCTTAGCTATAATTTTGATGTAAACTAGTGTAATTTCTAGTGTGGGCTGTGCAACAGGGAAATCATCCATGGAAGGCCATTTCACCAAATTCTGTTACATGAGGTAGAATGACTAACCATTGAAAAAAATTCTATGTCAGAAAAGTATGACCATGTATGTACATGAACGGGCTGATACGAGAGACCATGTGGAAATATTGGTGGTGAATGTAATGCCTTAGTTTTTTTACTATATATATTAGTGAGAGGTATTTCTTCTTAACAAAAAAATATTTGGTCCCAATTACTAAAATCATTCATATCTGGAAATAGATACTATTATCATTCCATACATTGTTCCTCAATTTGAGGATATAACTATGTGATCTCTTCACATAGCCATGTCTAATATGATTAGTTTAAATATGGAATTCCGACTTTTTATTACATAAATCATCATTACATTTTACAATATAAGGATCTTTAATGTCTAGTGTCTTAGAAATCAGGAACATAGTACCTGAATACATTAAACATTCCTATAATACACTTATTAGGATTAATCATAGATTCATTCTATGTAAAATAACTTTTTCTCGTAACCTGGAGACATACATCAAAGGAAAGGGTGGGCAGAAGGCCTAGTAATGGTAAATAATGGAATCAGTTTAACTATGATATCAATAATAACTTGATAACAAAACATAATGGTATGAGCAATGGTAGAAGAGGAATATCATAAAAAATTTACATGAATCATAACATGAATATGTGGCAACAACATTTCATTTATAAATTCATTAAAAAATCACCATGGTTCATCCCCAAGGTGTCATAAAAAAATTACCATGGCTATTCACCAAGGTTTCATGAAACATGTCATCTATAGAGATTATTTATTTACCCAATGAATTAGAGAGATATCTGGGTACACCCTTAATATGTTTTTATTTCCATGTGATCCACATATATCATAATTAAACATTTCTTAAATAACCCATAGGGAAAAAAATTTATGTGTTTATTTCAAAATTGTGACATTTAAAATATCCTAAAAACATGATCATTATGTCATTTATAACCCATGCAATGGTAGTGAGAGTTATATATATGTCAATTACAAAATCTAATAGATAAATTTTAGGAATATATGAATAACTCTATAAATGAAAATAGAATTGGGTATTCACATTTATAATACAAGATAATTTCCTGAGAAGAAAGAGATATTTTGAGATGAATGTTCTGCAACATAGGGCTATATAACATGGTTTTTGAAAACAATAAAAAGAGAGGGGACAAGGGTATACCATCCATAAATGAATAATTATTCAGTATATTGTCCTAATAAAATATAAATAAGATCATGATGTGGATATTTTAATGACATACCACCTGAAAAAAACTATAATGAAAAGAGAAAATGTGATTTCATTTATGAAAATTCGGCAGCCTAACGACGCCACCTAAAAATTCAGAAAATAAATTGATAAGAGCAGAAAGGGTCCCTAATTATATGGATATGAAATTTAACTTAATAATAATATATAAGAACACACCCCTACATAATTATATGGAAACTAGATGACATATCTTATTGGTAATCATGACTAAAATGAGAAGGGTGAAAGGTTCCTTACCTTGAAGAGTGACTTCGAAATCATGAAGTTTGGGACCATTGTGGGATTGAGGGAACCTTTGAATAAATTCTTTAGAGGTATATAACCATAGCTTCATTTATTTGTATTTTGGAATGAATGAAATTAGGGAATGGCTTGGTATTTATTGCAAAATTGAGGGAATATTTAATTAATTTCCAAGAGACACCTCATCAGTGGTATTTTCAAAACCATGGGGTTTACAATGGTATTTCCCCATGGTATTGGCCACATGTGACACCTCATAATAAATCATACTATTAACATGTCTAATAGATTTATCACATCATTATTACATCATTAATGATGTCATTAATCACACAGAAACTCAAAACTGTATTTCTACTATTCCCTAAAAAATAGAACATTTTATAAAAATCTCATAAAATCACACCAACCAAATATCGATGATCGGAATTCAAAAATGAAATCAATTTTATGAAATTAATTTTTTATATATTTTAAATTTAAATTTAAATAAAATCATAATTTATTTAAAAAACACCTTTAAAACAACAACTCGTGTTATAACAGCTTGAGAATATAATAATAATCAAATAAAATTATCTTATAATCATAAGACAATAAAGTAATAATTTATAATGAAATGTTTGGAAAATAGATTTACATTTTAAATTATTAAATTAATCATGAAATTGTAATTAAAATATTTATCACAATAAAAAATACAAATACTAATATTATAACCATTTTTTCACTTTTAAGATGCCTAAATTATATTTATAAATCCATGGGTCATGATTCTAAATTTTTGGAAGAATTAACATTCATTACTATTAAATAAAATTCATAAAAAAAATATTACTATTCATACATTACTATTCACTAAAAAGTAAGTTGATCTTATTAGACTCTAAATTCTTTACTGGTCACAATTGTAGAAGAGAATTTTTTAAAAATCATTTAACATTATTAATTATTTAATGTTTACATAAATTTTATAAAATACCGCTCTTTCTAAAATTTATTAATAATATAAATTTTTTTTTACATTTATACTATTTTTATCCATACATTTTAAATTCCCAAATTTCACCATAATAAGAAATCACAATTTTATTTATTCAAAAGTATTTACAGATGATATGTACGGCCTCATTACGTAGCCCCTTATAACACCTTCATATGACCTAAGTTCAAGGTGTGTTATAGTAATAAAATATTGTGGCGTCTCGGACAACATTTCTCTAGTAGTGATTTTTATCCACATGAACTTCACCCTTAGGCGATTTGGTTCAAGATTCACATTTTGAAGTTTGGCTTGGGCTTGGTCTATAGCATTGTCCAGTGATGATACCTCCTTCCCAAGCTCGAACAGATTTTCTTCGTACAATCCGAGTCTAACAGATGAGGCCATAAAATATTCTTTATGTATCAATTAACCAAGATCACTTATATTTATAAACTATAATCGTAACATTAATATTTTAGTATCCAACTATCTTATTGACCAACAATAATATAGTAGCTGAAACACAATAATATCATTTCAATTATACCAAATTCATTAATTTAATGATATTTTTTGGTTCAGTATAAAATAACACACAAATTTATGAAACAAATATTATTCCAAAGTTCATATCATTACATTCTTCACCCCAAAAAAATTCAGTCACCAAAATTTTAACTCGTACCCTTAGAAGAGAAATGTTTTGGGTACTTCTACCTCATAGACTACCCTACTTCCAACATGGCTTCTTTACAATTATAGTTCCTCCACAACACCATAACAAGTTGGGTAGTCTTTTTACATAGAACCTTGTCTATACGATCCTTGATCTCTACTGGTTACTCCTCATAAGAGAGGTCATGTTCCAGCTGTACCACCCTTGGATTTAGTAGTGTGAATTGATAGCTATGTAATTCCTCAATAAGGATACGTGGAAAACATCATGAACATGTGATATATTTAGTGGGAGTTCAAGATTATATGCCTCTGCTTCTATGAGATCAAGGATTTCATAGGGGCTAATGTACATAGGTCTGATCATCCCTTTCATCACAACCTTCATGAATCTATTACAAGGTTAAATTCTATGAAATACCTTGTCACCAACATCCAACTCCATGTCCCTTAGTTGGTTTTCTTACATAGCTAGTTTCCATCTCTGAGAATCCTTAATGTGTTGCTGGATGGCGTGGACTTTTTTTATCATCCCTTTGATAAGATCATGCCCAAGAATCTTTATCTCACCATCTTAATCCCAACAAATATGAATTCTACATCACTTCCCATATAGAGCATCATAGGGTCCCATTTGAATGCTCGAGTGGATGTTAGTATTGTATGAGAACTCAATTAGTGATATATGTTGATCCTATCCTCCGTTAAATTCCATTGAGCATGTTCTCAGCATGTCCTCGAGTGTCTGAATAGTCCGGTAAGATTGTTCATCAGTTTGGGGTGATTGGTTGTACGAAAATTCAATTCAGTACTAAGAGTATAATGAAGGCTTATCTAGAATTTTGATGTGAACCATGGATCACTCTCATATTCAATAGAAAGTGAAACTCCATGCAGACTTACCACTTCCTTAACATAAATCCCGAAAAGTTGATCTAGAGAGAAATATTTCTGATTATAAATTAAATGGCTAGTTTTGGTGAGATGGTCCACAATAACCCACATCACATTGTTCTCATTGGATGTTCTTGGGAGACCAGTTATGAAATACATTGTGATATTTTCCCACTTACATGCATATATGGGTAGTGGTTTCAATACCCCTTTATGCAGTTTTTGATATACCTTAACATGCGAACATACTAGGTACCTTAAAGTGTAGTCAACAATCTCCCTTTTCATATTGTCCCACCCATAATGATCACGAAGGTCCCTATACATTTTAGAGATTACATGATATGTAAAGAATGTAGATGTCACATAAATGACATATTTTAAAGGTAAATTTAATATAATTTCCATTCATGCTTCCTTTTGGGGGTTTACCAAGCTTTTATGGAGGAACGAGACAATTTTCATGAATTGGGCCAAACCGTGAGCCCAATTCCATATTTAAAAATAAATTTTGATTCATTTATAACTCCATAATTTTTAAAAAAATTTCATGCATTAAAATTCATACTTGTCATACCCTGACCTATGAACTCCACTAAATTAATTTGGACCATATAGAAATCTATAATCATGGTGGAATTTAGTTTTTATTTAAGGGATTGGGCCTACCCAAAATCCCATTTGCTACATTAAAAATAATTTTAAATTCTTTAATAACTCATTTTATGGTTAATTTGATTCAGTGATTCAAACATCCACCCATGACCACTTACCAAAGGCGCACCCCATTCTCTCCTCCCCCAATTTGGAGCTGAAAGGATAGCGAAATTGGGAGAAATCTCTCTAGATATACCAAATATACCTGACTTGAAGAGGTAAATTGATCATTTAATAACATCTACTTTTTTTACTCTTTTTCCACCATTCCAGTTACTAAATGATCTCATAATCCTTTTTTTTGAAACTCCTATAAAATTTTATCTGTTTTAAATTTCATATTCTAGATGTGTTTGGGTAATTCTCTTCATGATTGTTTTGTGTAAGTTTTTCTCTCTTTAATTCCTTCCTTATCCTTATGGTTTCCTCCCTCTTTAATTAATTTATAAAGTGTTCAGAAGTTAGGGTTCATACCTAGGGTTTCATTTGGGGTATTTTTGGTGAAATATTATGGTTTAGGGTTTTCTTTCACTTCCTTGTGGGGCGGCAGAGGTGTGGTTGAGGTTTCGCACCATGATTCAGGGGGTTTGACTCAAAAGGTAGGTGGTTCCATGTGTAAATATTTATTAATGAGTTATCATTCTTTATTTACTCATTTTTAATGTTTCTCTTATGATGGGTGTGGTTCAAAAACTGTTTTCGATTGATTTGGTTATGTGTTAAATTTTATAGTTTCTTTTTAACTTGAAATTTGGTGTTTTCATGTGTAACTCATGGGATATTATTTGGGTGTATTTTATAACTTATGGAAAAGGTTTACAAAATCATGTTTGGACTACCAATTATGGTTTGGTAATTTATTAGTTTCATGTGTTCCTAAAAAGAAGGTTTTTGAATATGTATGATGTGTAAAACATTGTTATACTTCTTGAGATCATTTTATGAAAATTTATGTTATCATTTGTATCATTTGTGGTATTATTCAAGGTTATTTTATAACACTTTAATGTAGTTTTATAAATTTATCTAGGGATTACAATTCTATTTTGGGTAGGAATTGGTATTGTTTTGGTCTTAAATGGGGGTTTTGAAATGGGTTTTATCTACAAGACTTAGTTACACCCCTTGAGTTTGTTTTATGAAAATTGTGAAGGTTTTTTTGTTAAAAAAGTGGGTATGTCACATCCATTACTTATTTTAAATGTATTTTTCATTTAATTTCCGTCCTTTGGGGGGGGGTTTCCATTCATTTTGGTGGAAATGTAGGGTTTTCAGAATTTGGGCCAAACCGTGTGCCCAATTCCAGATTTAAAAATAAATTTTATTTCATTTATAACGCCTTCATTTTTTAACATTTTTTTATCCATTCCACTTCCAAATTTTCCTTCTATGACCTATCCAAATCACCATGTCCATTTCGTCCCTTTTTGAAGCCATTAGCATTTTGGGATTGAGTGAATTAATTTAGAATTGGGCCAACCCGTGAGGCATTTCCAGTTTAAAAGTGTTTTTTTAATTATTTAATAAATCACTAATTTTATACTTTATTCCTGTGATTCCACCTCCGAACTGAATCCAAAATCCCTAGCCTCACCCCCATTATTCATTTTTCCACTTTGGACCTCATTTTCCTCGCTGAGTAAGGAAAATCTTCTTTGGGTTCCTCAAATGGTCCATATTTGAGAAGGTAAGTTCATTCATTCATAAATCATTTAATTTTCACTCTTTCTCCCCCATTTCAATCCCCACTTGATCTTCTCAACCCCATTAGAGCCTCTATAGTTGGATTGGTTGATTGGAGATTCACATTTTGGTGTATTTGGTTCATTTGATTCAAGATGTTTCAATTAAGTGTTTCTTTCCTTGATTTCTTCCCCTTCCTTAGGGTTTCCTTCACCCTTTCTTGAAGTTCTTCATGTCTAGAAGTTGAGGTTCGAAATGGGGTTCGATTTGGTGTCTTCTTGGACAAATTTGGTGGTCTAGGTCTGGATTTATCTTCCATGTGGTGTGGTGGTGGTGTGATTGATGTTTCGCACCATGTTTTGAGGGTTTCGACATAAAAGGTAGGTGATTCAATGTTTAATCATTTCTAGATGAGTTAGTTTTCTTGAATTAAATATTATGAATATTCCTAAGATGTTGTGTGTGGTGTGAAAACTGTTTATGTTGGATTTGGTTAAGCATTTCTTTTTATAGTTTCATTTTAGATTAAAATTTGGTGTTTTTCATGTGTAACCCTTTGGGTATTGTTTGGGTGTATGTTATAACATATGGAATTAGTTTTATAAATCTTTTTTGGGATTAAAATTATTATTTAGTAGGGTATTGGTGTTCTATTATGTTTTAATGAGGTTTTTATGGGTTTATGGTGTAAAACCATATTGTACTTCTTGAAAGTGATTTTGAAAACATGTTCTTTTCATGTGGATCTTTTGTGGTATTGTTTGAGGTGTTTGTATAACACATGTGGGTAGTTTAATAAATGTTTTTTGGGATTCCAATTCTGTTTTATGTTTTTATTTGTGTGATTTTTTCCTCGAAATACCGTTTTGAAATGGGTTTTATGTGAAAAGATTTGGTACAATCTTTAGAATTGTTTTATGAATGTTTTGAAAGGTTTAATGATTTATGTAAGAGGTGAAACCATATTGGAAAACTATTTTGGATTGTTAATACTTTCAAATGGAAAATAAAAAATGTGAATAGTTCTATCATGTGATGTGTATCCCCTTGGAAATCGTTTATACAAATGTTTAATGGATTTACTGAAATGTGAAAGAGGTGTGAACGTGATGTGGGCTGTTTGTGTTAGCGCGATGTGAAAAGTGAATATTTTTTATAAAAAGGGTTTTATGAAACATTTGAGTGGGATGTTATGTGTTGTTTATCATATTTGGAGGGACTTTATAATATTTTTAAAGGTTGTGTTGGATTGTGAACGTTATGAAAAAATTGTTGTGGGCTATTTTGGTGTGAGTTTGATTTCAAAATGCATTTGAATGAAAAGTGGAATTTGTGACTTGTGTGATGTACATGGGGCTGTTTGGTTACTGTGTGACATGGAAGTGATATTTTCATGTGAAAACTATATTTCTTGGATTATTGAAAATGTTTTAGCACAAAGGGAAAACCTGGGTATCTAGGTGGGTGGATGTGTACTAGTATGCTAGTGAATCCGTGGGGTTTGGCCATAGTTTCACTTAGAAAGATTGAAACATAAAACTCTAACAAAACTATGATTATGATGATTGGGGACCACTAGGTTATGGGTATGATCCCTACTAGTGGATCGTGCCCGAGAACAAATATTTGTTGTGGTTACTCTCACAGAGATACGAGGTACCTGGGACCCACAACTAGCTAGTGCCTAGGGGTTATTTCCTATTACTTGTGCTCACTATATCCTTTATACTTACCGTCGGCATACGGTATATTTGGCTGGAAAAATTCAGTAGCTTTTGAATTAATTTTCAAAGTGTCAATACTTTAAATTAACCCACTTGAAAACTGAATTTTTAAGTTGCATCTTTTAGAAATTATAACTAGAAATTACATGTTTTTGAAAACTTTCATTCTTTTAGTCTTTGAATGTTTATCACATGGAATCTCTTAGTGGTGGTATCCTACTGGGCATTGTCTCACACCCTACTTACACCCTTTGGTGTAAGTAGACTTGATTATTTTTTTGTCGCATGTTTGGGTTCTACTTTTGTGCCAACAGTTTGGGTTTTCACTGGTCATTCATGATGTGGTGTTGTGTATATGGCTTATGGGTGATGCCTCTTGCCATGTTGAGGTTCATGGGATGTTCATTTCTGGTTTTGTACCTTTGTTATAGTCCTGGTGATTTGTTTTATTCTATGGAATTCAGTTCTGAATTTTTGTAAAACTTTGTTTTGTTTGAAAAATACTGATTCATTTTATTGTATTCATTTGTTGTTTTCTGCTTATAATCTTGAGTAAATCATTCCCAATTATTATTTAATGATACCTGGGAACTTGTGCCAGCCCGTGGGGATCGGGAACACCCTTCGGGCCTTTTCACGAGCCGGGTTTGGTTCCGGTTTTGGTGGTGATCAGATTCGGTTCGTGACAAGGCAAAAGGGTGTATATGTACTGTATGGGAGGGTTTTCATCTAATATGGGATTTTTAAATGTAAGGTGGTTATAATAGAAGTCAAATATTTTTCTATAATGTTTCATAATGCACTGAAATGTTTTAGAAAATGGAAAGAGAGCTTCAAAACATGGTTGGGGGCTGTTTTGTGGGAGTCTGTTTTGAAAAATGAATTTTGTTGATGAAAGAGGTATTATATGATATTTGAGTGGGATGATATGTGAGTTATAATGTATTGGAATGATTTATAAAAATTATTTGAAGTATTTCTGGAAGTGTAAAAGAAATGTGAAAAGTGTTGTGGGCAATTTTGGTGTGAGTCAGATTTCAAAATCAAATTGAATTAAAAGTTGAATTTTGTGACTTGTGTTTTATACCTATGGGATGTATGGTGAATTTGTGATATAGAAATCATATTTTCATATGAAAAGTATATTTATTGACCTTTTGAACTTGTTTGATCACAAAGGGAAAACTCGGGTATCTAGGTGGGTGGACGCGACTAGTATGCTAGTGAATCCGTGGGGGTTGGCATCAGTTTCACTTAGCAAGATTGACTCTTACCACTCTAACTAAACTATGATGATGATGATTGGGGACCACTAGGTTATTGGTATGTTCTCTACTAGTGTGTTTTTCATGAGAATGAATATTTGTGATAGTTAATCTCAATGAATACGAGGTACCTCAGACCCACAATGAGCTAGTGCCTAGGGTTTATTTCCTATTGCTTGTGCTCATGAAATCCTTTATAATTACCATCATTATATGGTATGTTTGGCTGGAAAATTCAGTATCTCTGTAATTTTTTTTAAATGTTTTAATTATTTTAATTATCCCATTAGAAAACAGATTTGTTAAAGCTGCATCTTTTAGAAATTGAAACAAGAAATTATTTGTTTTTGAAAACTTGCATGCTTTTCGTCTTTGAATGTTTAGCACATGGAATCGATTAGTGGTAGTATTTTACTAGGAATTGTCTCAAACCATACTTACACCATTTGGTTTAAGTATACTTGGTTATTTTGGTTTTTGTAGGTTAGGTACAATTTTATAGTTCCAGTGGTTCGAGTTTCTGGTAGGTCCTTGGTGGTGAAGTCTTGTAGAGATGGCTTGAGGGTAGTTCCCCTTGCCGTAAGGGTTCTTGGGGTGTTTCCTTTAGGATTTGTAACTTTGTTATAATATTATTTAGTTGTTTTAAAATATGTAATTCTGTTCTGAATTTTGATTAAAGATTTTTTGGTTTGAAAAATCCAGATTTGTTTTATTGGATTCTTTTGTTGTTTTTAGTTTATAAACTCGGGTAAATCATTTACAATTCTAATTTTATGATACCTGAACACTTGTGTCAGCCTATGGGGATCGGGAATTCCCTTCAGGCCATGTCACAGGCTGGGTTTGGTGATGGTTTTGGTAGTTACCATATTCGGATTGTGACAAAATGTAATCAAAGGAGGTTCAGGTTAACTCTTTGTGTCAGATTATTTTTGGGAGCAGTCGGGATAGTTTGGAGTTAGGACTGTTGGGACATGGTATTTTGGTTATGGTTAGTGTTCTTGATCACCACACATCATGATGGTATTTTTGTTTCTAGGGGAATTCAGGATTTATATGAGTCCTTTGGATTTCTTGGATAGATGATGATTAGGGGAAATGAAAAGAGAGTTGGGTTAATGGTCTCGGTGAGATCGCAGGGTCTGGAACGCCATGTGGTGCTAGGGATATTCACTAGAACACTCTCTGTGATGGTGAAGTGATTGGAAAATGGCTACTGACCATATGTCTATGTCACCCACTAAAACTAGTTTCCTCTAGCATTGTTATGTGTTCTTTAGTTTTGAAATCTTGGAACTTTGGTTTTAATGTGTCTTGGTTTTAAGAAGCATAACATTTTTTTGAAATGATTATCTAATAAAAAGGGAATGGTTAGATTTTTTAAAATGGGGAACTGAATTTTCAGAATTGTATTGGAATGGAAAATAGTTTTTTTTCACCTCTTTTGAAATCATGATCTATGTCAAGGTTGGTTTTGAAAAAGTGCTTCCAATAGAGTTTTCTAGATTATTAAAAAATGTGTTAAAGGGATGAGATGTTTTGAAATTAATGTGTATTACATGAAAGTGAGTATTCATTTAAATGGTTGTTCCTTTCATAAAATCATGGTAAGATGTAATTTGGGATTGATTCCATGGTTAGCAGTTTTGAGAAAAATGACGTATTGGTTGACAGTTATGGTTTTGAAATGTGGAAAGAATTATTTTATTTTGAAAATTGGTATTTCCATGAGCGCCCACATGCATGGGGTTATATGGGATGATGGATGGTTGATGGCATGGATGGATGAGTTCTAGGACGGATATGAGGAGGGTTTCTAGTGTGGCACAAAAAAATGCATGTTTAAGGCCCATGGGGTACCATTGGTGGATATGCTAACTGTTGAAGATTTTATTTTCAAAAAGATGATTTTAAATGGGAAAATTTATGTCCTTATGACTAGTTTGGGATGGTGTGTATTATGTGTGTTTTTAAAAATTTTGATGTTGTGGGATGTTTTGAGTCCAAGAACCCCTTGTGTTTATATTGTGTATTGGGTTTGTGTTTCGTCGGTAATCAGTGTTGAAGGCTTAGTTAGTGGTCTTTTATGAGGAATGTTTTGGGATGATTTTACGGTGGTTCCTTTCATGTGTTTAGATCTGGTTTGTTTTATATCCTGAGCAATGGACCATCTTGGTTGGGTCCATGGGTTAAATCATTGGATAAGGTACTCCCCATTAAGGGTTAGTGCACAACTGAATTGAAACCCAGATTGATTTGCCTTTTGAAGAACCTCTAGTTGATCAATATAAGGAATCTTTTTCTTGATCTGCTTAGATATAGTCTAAACCCTTTCCTTTCATGATTTTTTGAATCCCCTTGTTGTGGGGGAGAGATCATGGAAGGTTAAAAGAAACCTTAGCCTCTTATGTTTCCGGATTTGGCAATGGTGGATGTGGTCTAGGGTTGTTAGCAAGGATGAGTATCTGGATGGTGTTTAAGAGGTCCTCTCAGTCCTTCGTAGTCTCTTCGAAGAAAGAGTTCATGTTAAACTACAAGTGTTAGAAATATGGTCATGAGTTGATATTTTGGCCACTTTATATAATTGTGTGTTATTTGAGGATGTTTTATACGGTCTGACTCCATGCATTGTTTATATCAGTCACAATGGTCATGTTTAGTGATGCCTTGTGATTTCATGCACTCGATTGACCATTGAGGTGAATGTAGTGCAATCCTCTGAGAGTCTCTCTATGTTTGGAGATTGACTCCCTTGGAAAAAAATTCAAAATCTTTCATTTTAAAGGAAGTTGATTAGAGGTGTTATTTACATCAATTGTTTCCCACCCGAAGAAACATGGTGTGATGTGTGTGCATCTTCTAATCCTTTGTTTCAGGTAAATATCAGGTTTGGGTAAAGTGAGTCTGGAATGTGTTATGTCTTGGGAATATTATCGGGGATTGGGGTGTATTTTTTGGTTTCAATGAAGTAATAATTATCATTCATGGGGTTTTTAAAGACTAACAATGAGGTCTAATATGCTTCAATCATTGATCTCTAGCTATAGGTCTTGGAGAGAAGTTGGATCATAGTCAGGGGAAATCCGAGGGTTTTTTAAACCCTTGTACAAAGTCATATCCATAGTATGAAATATGGGAATAGTTCAAACCTGTGGTGTCTTCAGGGTTGAAGACATAGTATGTGAATGATTAGTATTGGTCGTATGCTAGGAAGACATGTAGAATGAATTATCATCATAGATAGTTCATAGTTTCCGAAACAGTACGGACTAAGCCTGCGCCCTTCCCAAATCATTAATTTTTTTTGGGTCTTTCTGTGTAGGCCCATGCTGTTCTGTTAAGATTATTGGTTATTATAGTGGGGGGACCCACTATGATTCTCATGTAAATTCCTTCATAAAAATTAAATGGTATTCTACCCTTTTTACTAGGGACTTCGTTCAGGCCTCCCCATGTTAGTGTCCTGATTCTGTCTCGGAAAATAAATATAGTTTGCCTATTATGTTGGGTGCCTATTTGTGTCTCCCCATACCAATAACATAGATTTATCTGTGGTATTGGTATTTTCGTAGGTATTCTCATTTGTAAAAATATATCTACCAACCTTTTCCATGATTAAATGATTAGATTGGAGAGTGTATAATGGTTTACTTAAAGTAAGGTAAGTGTAACCTTGTTCGATGTTGTTGTTTGTTTGGGGGAATTGCTGGAGTCTTGTTTGGATAGTGTTTGAGGAGTATTCTTTTGGGATAAATTATGAATGTGATCGATCATTTTTGGAATGTGGTGTATGTTTGTGTTGTGAGATTAAACATTAATTAATTGATCATTGGATGTGTTTTGGTCTTTGGGGGTGAAACCTGGCAAGGGAGTACCTCTTGGTTTCTCAGTAGGGTTTGGTTGTTGTTTTGGCATTGGTGTGGATTTCTGGGGATGAAAAATTTTCTTGGTGGGGGGAATTGTCACATACATGACATATTGTAAAGGTAATTTTAATTTCATTTCCATTCATGCTTTGTTTTGGGGGAATCCCATGATTTTATAGAGTAATGGATGAGTTTTAATGAATTGGTCCAAACTATGAGCCCAATTCGAGATTTAAAAATAAATTTCCATTCCTTTATAACTTATTTGTTTTTCAGCATTTTTCATCCATTACAATTCCAACATGTCATCCTCTGACCTATGAACACCACTAAATTAATTTCGACAATTTAGAAATCTATAGTCATGGTGTATTTTAGTTTTTTTAAGGGATTGGGTCTTCCTTAAATCCCATTTACTACATTAAAAATATTTTTTAATTCATTAATAACTCATTATTTTGTTAATTTGTTTTGGTGATTCAAACTCCCATCCGAGCCCACTTACCTAAGGTACTCCCCCATTCTCTCCTCCCCCAATTTGGAGCTCAATAACATTACAAAATTGGGCGAAACATCTATTGATTTCACAAATCTACCAGATTTGAAAAGATAAATTGATCCATTCATATAATTTATTATTTTTAACATTTTAACACCATTCTAGTTCCTACACGATCTCCTCATCCTTGTTATAAACTCCCATAAATTTTTATCTGTTTTAAAATTCATATTCTGGTGGATTTTGGGTCATTTTCTACAAGATTGTTTTGGGTAAGTGTTTCTCTCTACAATTCCTTCATTCTCCTTTGGGTATCTTCCCTATTTGATAAATTTATAGTGTGTTCAGATGTTAGGGTTCATACCTAGGGTTTTATTTGGGGTATTTTTGGTGAAATATTATAGTTTAGGGTTCGTTTTCTATTCATTGTGGTGCGGAGAAGATGCAGTTGAGGTTTCACACCACGATTAAAGGGGTTTGACTCAAAAGGTAGGTGGTTCCATGTGTAAAAAATTATTAATGATTTAGCTTGATGTATTTACTCATTTTTAATATTCCTTTTATGTTGGGTGTGTGAAAGAACTGTTTATGATTGATTTGGTTAAGTGTTATATATTATAGTACCTTTTTAACTTGAAATTGGGTGTTTTCATGTGTAACTCATGGGGTATTATTCCGGTGTATTTTAGAACTTATGGAATTGGTTTACAAAATCTTGTTTGGACTTCCAATTCTGGTTTTGTAATGTATTAGTGTCATGTGGTCCTAAAAATAAGGTTTTGAATATCTATGATGTGTAAAACTTTGTTATACTTCTTGAGATCATTTTATGAAGATTTGTGATTTCATTTGTATCATTTGTGGTATTATTAAAGGTTATTTTATAACACTTGAATGTTGTTTTATGAATTTATCTAGGGATTCCAATTCTACTTTGGTTAGGAATTTGTATTGTTTTGGTCTTAAATGGGGGTTTTGAAATGGGTTTTGTCTGCATGATATAGTTACACCCCTTGAGTTTGTTTTATGAAAATTGTGAATGTATTTTTGGTTAAACAATGTGGGTAAAAGGGTGTATATGTACATTTTGGGGGGTGTGTTCACCGAATATGGGTTTTGGAATGGTAAGGTGGTTATTTAAGAAGTCAAATAATTTTTAGAATTTTTTATAAAGTGCTGAAATGTTTTAGAAAATTGAAAGAGAGCTGCAAAACAAGGTTATGGGTAGTTTTGTTTGAGTGTGTTATGAAAAATAAATTTTGTTGAGGAAAGAGATATTATATGATATTTGAGTGGGCCTTTATGTGAGTTATAATGTCATGGAATGGTTTATAAAAAATATTTAATGTTTTTGTGGAAGTGTTAATGAAATGTGAATATTTTTGTGGGCTATTTTGGTGTGAGTCGGATTTCAAAATCAATTTGAATAAAAAGTGGACTTTGTGACTTGTGTTGATACATGTGGGATGTATGGTGAATTTGTGATATGGAAATTATATTTGCATGTGAATAGTATATTTCATGACTTGATGAACTTGTTTGAGCATAGAGGGATAACCTGGGTATCTAGGTTGGTGGACGTGTACTAGTATGCTAGTTAATCCGTGGGGGTTGGACTCAGTTTCACTTATCAAGATTGGCGTTTACAACTCTAAATAAACAATGATGATGATGATTGGGGACCAATAGGTTTTGGGTATGTTCCCTACTAGTGGATTGTGCATGAGAGTGAATATTTTTTATGGTTACTCTCACCGATATATGAGGTACCTGGGACACACAACGAGCTAGTGCCTAGTGGTAATTTCTTATTAATTGAGCCCATTAGATCTGTTATACTTACCATCGGCATGCGGTATATTTGGCTGGAAAAATCAGTAGCTTTGGACTTTATTTTAAATTTTCTTATTATTTAAATTATACCACATGAAAACTAATTTTATAAGTTGCATCTTTTTGAAATTGTAATGACAAATTACATGTTTTGGAAAACTTGAATTATTTTTGTCATTGAATGTTTATCACATGGAATATATTAGTGGTGGTATCCTACTGGGAATTGGATCACACCCTACTTACACCCTTGGGTGTAAGTAGACTTGGTTATTTTTGTTGTCCCAGGTTGGGTACAATTTTTTAGATTCAGTGGTTCGGGTTTCTAGCAGGTCCTTGGTGGTAAAGTCTTGAGGAGATGGCTTGAGGTAGGTGCCCATTGCCATGAGGGTTCTTGGGATATTTCAATTTTTGACTTTGTTATAGTATTATTGAGTTGTTTTAAAATATGTAATTCTGTTCTGAATTTTTGTAAAATATGTGTTTGGTAGGAAAAATCCAGATTCGTTTTATTGGATTCTTTTGTTGTTTCAAGTTTATAAACTTAGGTAAATCATTCCCAATTATCATTTTATGATACTCGGGAACTTTTACTAGTTTGTAGGGATCTGGAACTCCCTTTAGGCCTTATCACAGGCTGGATTTGTTGCCAGTTTTGGTTGCGACCAGATTCAGTTCATGACAGTAGAGCTAGGAGTATCATAGCTTATAAAAAATTCCCTCATTCACATCCTCATACTTATTCTGTAACAAAGGATCATTATTTGAAGCATTATTTATCTAACCTAGTAATTAATGTTGAGAAATAATTTGGGTTAGGTTTCATGATGCCACTTCCCTTATAAAAAAATGACTTAATTTACTAGGTCATTGATCAAATGATATCTTTGAATCCTCATCATCGACAAAACAACTGGGTCATTCATGATTAATGCATCAACAAAATTGTTTTCTCTTTAGTGATGATAATTAATTGAACAATCACATTATTTAAGAAGTTCCAACCATCTCCTTTGTCTCATGTTTACTCCTTTTGTGTGAAAATAGACTTCAAACATTTATGGTCCTTATATATATCACATTTCTCTCCATTAATATAGTGCCTCGATATCTTCATAGAAAAAATGACCGCATCAAGCTCCAGATCATGCATAGGATTGTTTTTCTCTGGATTCTTCGACTAAAAAGATTCATAAGCAATGACCTTGTCATTTTGCATATGGATGCACCCAAGTGCTTTTAGGTATGCATCTCTAAAAATAACAATCCCTTCTCCACTGGAGTAAAAAGTTATCATGGGTGTAGTAACCAATAAATTATTTATCTCATTGATTTATTCCTCACATTCCTTTGTCCAGATGAACTTGACCCCTTTTCGAGTTAACATGGTCAAAGGATAAGAAAGTTCTGATTTTTTCTTCAAAAACCTCATATATTATCCCACTAATCCAAGGACACAACAAATATCGATTATTATTGTTGGATGAGTCCACTCCTCTACATATTTTCTCTTTGTATGATTAACTATGACTCCTTCATTTTTTACAATGTTCCCTAATAAAGATATATGTTGCATCCCGAAATCAAATTTTCTGAACTTCCAAAAAATCCTCTCCTTCTGTAGAGTTTGAAAAAAAACCTTAGATGATACTATTGCTCCTCACGACTTTTGGAATATATCTGAATATCATCAATTAAAACAACCAAAATGTTATCAAGGTAGTCCTTAAATACAATATTCATCAAATCCTTAAAAATTACAGGTGAATTAGTTAGTCTGAAGGGAATAACAACAAACTCATAATGCCAATATCTTGATCGGAAGGAATTTTTTTCAATATATTATTTCTTCACCCTCAGTTGATGAGAACCTCATTGAAGATCAATCATAGAGAATAATTGAGCCCCACAATGATGGTCACATAAGTTATCAATTAATGGAATATGGTATTTGTTCTTCACTGGGATCTCATTCAGTTCCCTATAATAAATGCATATCCTCATCGATCCATCCTTCTCCTTTACAATGAGAACATGTGCACCGTAAGAAAACACACTCGGTCAGATAAACCCCTTCTCCAAAAGATCTTGGAGTTGTTTCTTTAATTCCTCTAGCTCCATTTTTTCCATCCTATAGGGGGTCTTTGATATCAAATGAGATCCAGGTATGAGTTCAATGGATAACTCTACCTTTCTTTTTAGGGGAGGTTTGGGTAACTCATAAGGGGAAACATCTACATGTTCCTGGAATATGGGGATGTTTTCTATCCTTAAAATCTCTTTTCATTATTCATCTTCACTAATCAACTCCATAAAGAAGGATATAAGAGGTTCTTCTAGACAATGATCTGCTTGATATATCACTCCAAGTAAGATAACTGTAGGTTTTCCATCCAATACTATTGTTATTCCCTTTCTTATGCATTTGATCTTAGCATTATACATCAAGAGCTAGTCCATCCCTAGTATAATGTCAAATTATAGAATGGGAATGACTACTTTCTTTGTGATATGATTGTGCTCACTAATAAAATAATAGAGTTTCTAAACACTAACGATGATTGGAGAATCCCACCAAGAGTCTTGACTGATAAATCAACATAGAGGAAATCAGGGGTTGATTCTAAATTCATTTCAAACATGGTAAAAATAATGGAATGTGTATAACTAGAATCAAACAATGGAATTGCTATCTTTGAGAGAACAACATGAGTACCATCCCCCACATCATTTGTCACTTCAAATATGGCCATAGTGATTGAAAACGTACGACCCTGTTCCATTGGCAGTTGGTGAGGCTAATGGTGATTCCCCTCCACTGCCCTCAGATTTGGACATTGATTTCAAAAGTGACCATGTTGCCCAGACATATATCATTTGACATCAGGTAGGGCCATCATCATCATTTAGTTATCGTTAATGTTGGGAATTTATGGCATCACCTCACTATGAAAAATTATGTGTGATATTTCCATCTCTTCCACACTTATAGAACTTCCCGCTCATGAGTAGGCAGTTCCCTGAATTCTCCTTCCCACATTTATTACACATGGGAAATTGTAATATATTTTCTACTCTTCCCTATTCGAATCCCCTTCCTAATCATGGCTCCATCGATCTCTTCATATCATTGGATTTATGAGACCACTGTGTCTCTCCAAAATCTAGTTTGACTTTTCTCGCACTCCGCACAATCTCCTCAAATCATTCATAGTCTCGGTTGGCTATAATATTCGGTAGATGAGGGATTAGTCCACCAAGAATCAATCATTCATGATAGTGAGATCCATGAAAAATCATGAGGTATAATTAGAAAGTGTAGTGGAGTTCATCTTGAAGCTTCCCACATATACATTATCGTTATGCTTTAGGTCAAGAAACTCATTCTACATTATAATTCTCATGTAACGAGGGAAATAAATACTGAAGAAGATCCCTCAAAACTCTTCCCACTACATAGCATCAACATACACTATTGGCCACGTGTTTTTAATCTATTCCCACTAATGGTTGGAGGTCATTAACACATAAAATACATAATTGACTTTTTTTCTCTTCATGGTTAGATCAGTATGTCATCTTGATTCAAGTCATTTCCCATAACTTGAGTCAGTTGGTTCATCATTCCCATGAAAGATTCCATTCCAGCTTCCATAGGAGGTCCATTAGCGCATGGTCCACTACAATAATCATTTTTAGGGTTACTCTTATTTACCTCCATTTACTAGAAGAATAAAATCTTAATGAGAAACTTATTTCATTTACGAATCATTTAACAATAAAGGATTTTATGTCTTAAAACTTCAAGCCTAAATAATTACATTTCTCTATAAATATATAATAATGATTTATAAAATGATTATGATTAACCAAACAAATCCCTCAGAAGTGTGAAACCAAGAGTGAATCAAGGTATATTGTCGTGTTCCAGGATACCCCAGGTCACGCCCAAAACTCCATGACAATGTTTTCACTCATAGGTACATCTGTTCCAGAGCAACATCCACTTGTTCGTATCCACTCAAAGATTTATTTATTCAGAAACCACTTGCATAATATTTAACAAAAATACCAGGTTGTTTTATTATATTTAATATTTTATATAGTGTTATTCATAATGTTTTTTATATCATAATTTCTATAAAAAACTAAACTATCCTTTGATACTAGTTATAGCATCCAGCCTTTTTATTAAATAACATTTCATTACATTTTATGAACAAAATATCTTTAAAGTCTATTGTTTTGAAATTAGGATCATATTAAATGAATTAATTAAACATTATTTTAATCCCCTTATAAGGTTTCATAATAGGTTCATCCCTTATATAGTTACTGCGTCTCATAACCTAGAGACATACATCAATGGAAAGGGTGAGCAGAAGGCCCAGTTATGGTAAATAAGGGAATGAGTTTAGCTGTTATATCAAGAAGAACATAATAAAAAAGAATAATGGCGTGAGAAATAAATGAAGAGGAATATAATAATAAAAATAACAGTAATAATAATTTTAATATGTGGCTATAACATTTCATTTAGACATTCATGAACATATCATGCAGGTTCATCCCAAAGGTGTCCAAAAATATTTACCATGTTTATTTACCAAGGTATCGGGATACTTGTCATCCATTTAGATTAATTATTTACCCAATGCATTTGAGATATATCAGGTAAAAAACTTCATATATATTTATTTTCATGTGAGACACATAGATTATAATTAAAAAATTTCATAAATAACTCATAGATAATAAATGAAATGGGTTTCATTTCAAAATATTGTTTTTTAAAAGTTCATAAAAATGTAATTGTTATATCATTTATAACCGAAGGAAATTGAGTGAGGGTTATGTGTATTTCAGATATAGAATAAAGTAGATAAATTTTATATAGTGATTAATACCTCTAGATATGAAAATTTAATTTGGTAATCCCAGAAACAATACAAGATAATTTCTTGAGAAAAAGTGAGTTTTTGGGACCGATGTTCTACAGCATTACATCTATATAACATAGTTTATGAAAATATTAAAAAGAGAGTTGAAATGGGTTTTCTATACATAAGTGACTAATTTTACCATATATGGCCACAATAACATAGAAATAAGTTCAGGGGGTGGATATTTGAATGACATACCACATGAAAAGAAATCATGAAAACAAACTGAAAATGCGATTTCTTCTAAGAAAACTCGGCAAATTAACAGTGTCACATAAAATATCAGAAAATAAATAGATAAGAGTGTTAAGGGTATATCATCATTTTGAAATTAAATGGGATGTAATAGGAATATATAATAACATACCCCCACATAATAAGATGGAAACTATAAGACATATCATAATCAAAATCAGGACTTAAAAGAGAATGTTGAAAGGTCATGTTACATTGAAAAGTGATTTCGAAAGCCTGATGTCTGGGACCTTGGGTGGGTTAAGGGAACCTTGGGAGGACTCATAGTGAGGAAAAAAGACGATATCTTCGTTTAGGAGGATTTTGGAATGAATATAATGAGATAATTGATTGGTATTTATAGAAAAAGTGAATGAATATTTAATTTTTTTCCAAGGGACACCTCATTGGTGGTTTTTGAAAAACCATGGGCATACCCATGGTATTTGCCCATGGTATTGGCCACACGGTAAACCTCATATCATATCATACTATTCACATGTCAACCAGATTTATTACATCATTATCAAATCATTAATTATGTCATTAATCACACCAAAACTCAAAAATGTATTTTTACTATACAATGAAAAACAAATCATTTTATAAAAATCATATTAATTAACTCTATGCTAATATTTATTATCTAAATTTAAAAATGAACTTCATTTTATGAAATTAATTTTCAAAATATTTAAAATTATATTTCTATTAAAAATATTATTTTATTTAAAAAAAATTAAAACATTATCTTGTTTTATTAAACCTTGGGAAATTAATAATGTTCACATAAAATTATATTATAACCATAAGACAATATAGTAAGAATTTTTTATTACATCTTAGGAAAATACATTTCCATTTTAAATTGGTAAATTAATCATTAAATTTTAATTAAAATATTTATGAAATACTGAAATACAAATACTTATATTATAATCATTTTTTCACATTTAAGATGTCTAAATTATATTTATTCATTAATGGGTGAAGTTTCATTATTTTGTAAGATTTGATATTCAATACTAGTCTTTAGGGTAATATTACTATTCATACATTACTATTTAATAAAAATATTAGTTGATCTTATTAGACTCTAAATTTCTTACAGGTTGAAACTGTAGAAGACCATTTTGTAGAAATCATTTCAAATTATTAATTATTTAAAGTGTACATAAATATTTTAAAACCCCATTTTCCCAAAATTTATCAATAAAATGGAACTTCTATACATTCACACTATTTTTATCTTGGCATTTCAAATTAATTTTTTTTACCATAATAAGAAATAAAAATTTTATTTATACAAAATGAATTACGCAAGGTAACTAAGGCCTCGTTTCAAATCCCATTATAACACCTGCATAGGGACTAAGTGTAAGGTGTGTTATGGTGATACAATCTTTGGGTGACTCTGAAAACATTTCCCATGTTGTGATTTCTATCAGCTTGAACTTCTTCAATAGGTGATTCTATTCATTATTTATTTGTTGAAGATAATTTTCGGCTTGGTCCAGAGCAAAGCCTCGTGCTGATAGATCCCTGTCAAGCTTCTAAAGATGGGCTTTGTATGAACCGGTTCTACTAGATGTGGTCATCGACCCTTCTTTCTGTATTAATTAACCAATAGCAATTGTATTTATAAACAATATCTATAACTTTAAGAGTTTACTTTCCAATGTACATATTGATCAACAATCATTTAACAATCAAAACCCAACAGTATCATTTTAAATTATACTCACTTCATTAATTTAATGATATGGTATTTTTGAGTTTTAAATAACAAAAAAATTTAGGGAAGAAATAATATTTAAATGCTTGGGGCGTTACATTCAATTTCATTGATGGACTTAAGAATGATATGTGAATCTTTCACTTTTTTAGACTCTCATATGCATCATGTAGTTCATCATACCCTTGGTAGAGAACAACCTTCTTCATTATATTGTTGAAGGAGATATATTTGAAGGGTAGGATGTCTATGAATTGTCAAAATTAGGTGTTTTCCCTTATAATCCCGTAGTTCTTTGATATTTTGAGGGGGTGATATTTATATAATTACACCTTTATTTTTAGAGTTGACCTCAATTCCATGGTTTCATAAAAAAATCTAATGAATTTATAAAATTTTATTTCAAATCTATATTTTAGAATATTCATCTTTAGACTATGTTATTGTAACTCCTTAAATAATATTTAATGGTCCATGATGTAATTACACCACTGTTGAGACATGACTACTAGGGCGTCGATGTTACATTCCTCAATTAAACCTATGATGGGATGAAATATATGATTCATTATGCAGTGATATGTAGAACCATCGTTATTTTACCCAAGGGACAGATGTGATTGCAAAATACACCTAAGGAACCCTAATGGAAGTGACATCCTCATTCCCCATGGTCATCCTTAACTAATGGTACCCTAAGTACCCATCCATGATGTTAAGGGTTTCGAATCCAAAAGTTACATCAATCAATAGCTCTGTGAATAGAAATCCATAATCATCCATTATGTAGTGTCGATTTTGTTATTTGAAATCAATGTGGACCATAATATGCTCTTTCTTTTTCTTGATAGGGATGATTTTGATGATCCATCATTGGTATTTCACCTCCCATAAAAAACTGGATTTGATAAATTTATCAAATTTTCACTCTAAAATGGTAGGATGGAAGGAGTGCATCCTCCTAGAGACCTTTGTGAAACCTTGATGTTCACCTAGTAAGCTACGATGGTGCGTAGCCGTCTCTATATTTATTGAAAGAATTTCTATATTGTTTTAAGAGAACACATGTCAATGTTTATTAACCAATTTTAAATTGATCTATTTCTCCCCAAGAATCATGGTGGAAGTAATCAATGCAGGAAGTTGATCTTTTTCTATTCCAAGAATTATCATCATGAGACCATCAACGGTGGTGGACTCGCCTTCCGCAAATGCAACAAGAAAATTCATAATGTCCTCAACATCATGTTGAATCTATGAATCTATAGGGGAATTTTTACGCATGGTAGATAATATGATGGCATCACCATCCATTTCAGGATGAGATATTCCATGGGAAGAGGCATTTTAGGCCCCTTCTACTTGATTCATTGTAGAGTGATTTTGAGATGATTGATTTATTTTACATAGTCAATATGGGAAAAAAATAAGGATGTTAAGGATTAAGTTTATTTCTGAAATTAGATTAATGGGATGTACATAATCATTATTGATAATACACTAGAGATTCATAGGTGTATTCCCCAATCTATTTGGTGCTGAAACCTGTATGTTTTCCTCCACCATTGGTTATTTTCATTCACTTTTTTTGAAACCTTAATCATAATATGTGGCTTCAGAAGACATAATGGGGGAAGTGTCACCATGTAGTATGCCAACAACTCCATCAATGTGTTATTTACAACACTGATGAAATGTTTAAGGTATCCCCATATCCATATAAAGGAACCCCTTTCTGATAAGGAAATTGCATGTGGTGTCTTACCGGATAAAGAGGAACCCATGGTTGTATGTAAGATCCCAAAACGGATCCTTGAGCATGATCTTAGTGATACTTCTTTTCTCACTACAATCATACAATTTAATTTAGTGCTTTGATAGGTACAAGTAAATATCTTAATATCCCATATTTGGATGGGTATATATAGAGATATGATATATCATTAAACCATTTTCAATCAGATCCCATCAGATTACAACATTATCATGACTTTTTTGAATCATGAGGGGGTTTTATGTTTCTGTGGATTACATCATCCAGACCATTCTCTATAAATTATATGGAGACATGGAATTATGATTGTATGATCTTTACTCGACAATACCATTATAAAAATACTTATATATTTGACTCTTATGGGATCTAGTGGGATTGGATGAGTGCCTCCCAGAGTTACTTTGAAATATAAAGATCATCTAGAAATTAGATCTTAGATAACACAACAACAACCTATTTCACAATGCCATACTTTTTTCTCTAGAGTTAGGTGCATTCCACGGAGTGTTTTTCCTTAAAATGAATATCATATTTTTATGTGTTTGGGGATAACGAATTGATTCTTGTGCATAAGATGAAGGACCATTTTTTAAGTTGGCATAGGTCTCAGCAGCCTTCCCCATTTTCAGGTTTGACCGGAAAATAAAATCATTTTCATTTGTTCATGTAAAAATACTAGGATAGAAAGACCACTGGAGTTCATTTAGTTACCTATAATATTATATTGAGCTCAAGGGAGTTCATTCATATGGTTATTGTATGCATATATAAACTCTGTGGTGATATTAATGACATATTTGGTTCTACTATGCTGGTATTCCCCCTATCCTTAGTTCTGGCACATAGAGCCTTCTATTGACTAGATTGGTATAGACAACTCATAATCAGAGTTGTATTCATCATCAGAGAAGGGTTCCACCAAGATTATTATGTTAAAAGAATGAAATATGATATATTATTATGAAGGAGGATTCATTTGTGTGGGTGCTACCCATGATTCGAATGTATCAAAAATGAATTCAGTTAGAGTTAATGCTTTTATATGAGATAAATATGGCCATTAATCCTCTATATTCTCTTGTTCCACAAAAATGTATCGAATTTTTGAGGAATATGTTTTGTTACATCCCTTGTTGAAGTGATAATTATGGGTATATGAATTTGTCTCTAAATGTGGATGATCCTTGTCAACTATGTTTCAATTTATCCAATTTTGGTACTTCATCCCATGCCAGAATAGAGATTTTTTGTAATAACTTTCACATTTTGACAGGAAAACTGTATCATAGGTCTCCAATTATATTGATTGTTATGAAATTACCTTTAAAATATCATCCATGACTTTGAGGATAACTATGAAGTTGAATCAATCATAGTTAGTGTTATATAGCCTCCTATGAAAAGGGATGTAGTTTGGGTTATCAATTTGGTAGACCATGTATGGTTTCTTAGGATTCACATGTTTGAGAAGGTTATTTTTCAAGGACATAAGGAAATAGATTCGATCCTTTTCATTTTATAATGAATATTCATTATTTATCCATTCCTCAAATCCTAAGTGATGCTGATCTATTTTTGCTTCTGGACGAGGGTAATATTTTCAACTGGTGCCACTCTAGAAGAGGCTTTAAGTGGTTTAGGATTTGGCTTGGATTTTGAATTGGTACAATTATAGGTTTAAGGGTGAAATAGGAAGAATATTAATTGAAAATACTTTTATCTAGTTCAAATAGAATTATTTGAGACATAAAAAGTGTCCGTTGAATGGAATATTCAAAAGATTGTTCTGTTTCATCAAGCTCATTAATTTTACAAGGATACATCATCAAGATCTAGGAAGTCTGTTGCTCATCCCAGATATTTTCATCATAGAGTTCCAAAAATTTCCCAGTCATGTGAGGGATTAAATGTGAATAGGTTGATCCTCTCCACATAGTAATGTGATCACAAACCCCCTATTTCTTTTTGCACTACATACATTTATTCAGGTTGAAAATTAATGTTTTCTTTAATGAGGAGATGAATTGATAAAATAAATAATGATTAAGGTATTCACATCCCATAACATAACCTTATGGGAGGTTTTTTTACCAAATATTGGTTTGATCTATCCGAGTTAGTAAAAAACGACTCATATTGGTTTACTTTTATTGATCACAATGGAACCACATTTAATTGCATTAGGACAAGAAGTGAGTGAGTTGTTTTTTTGGGGTATCCCATGCTTTCAAAGGTGGACAAGGTAATATTTCATGAATGGTGTTAGGGGAATGTGTCCGCCACCAATTGGGGATATGAATTACCTCCATATGTAATAGTGTGCATATCACATACATGGATTCCATTCCAGCACAAAGAGACACAATGGTAATGAGCCGCTTCAGAGGTATTATTATTTGAGCAACATCACATTTACATGAAGTTGGTGGATGCAGATGAGGATGCCTTATATTCCTATCATGTTTATTCTTGATCCATGAAAGACTAATTTATTTCCCCATTGAGAGAAGGGGTGTCACCATAATTGAGAGAAGTCGTGTTCAAATTTTACTTCATCATTTATAGAGAATGAATTCCTAGATCTAGAGCTGATCTAATGCTATGATTCTATTATTTTATAAGGATTGTGTATTTTCTCATGTATGAGGGGAGATATATACACATAATCATAAAAAAAATAATTTTAATTCCCACTAAATGAGCATCAGATGATTGAAAATTGAAGAAATACATAAATATTAAAATTAATTTCCCAGAAAAAGAAATTAAAGAATATTGTGGTCAAGACCCATGAATCACAGGATCTGAAAATGGGTATCTAATCATGTGACCCTTCTAAGGTCATTTGATTGAACCATGTATAGTGAAAATCATGGAGAAGATCCCATAATGTCAAATTTCTATGTCCTTTTTCTCTCATGAAGGTACCCTAGACAACCAGGGGTCATGGATTGATAGTTGAATAAACTCCACCAAGAAACATGGTTTTTCAAGTGGTGAAGCTCAAAAATCATTCCAAAAATCCCTCATAACTATGTTGAAGATATCTAAAATTTATTATCCTATTTGTGGGCCTTTAAATCATTCTATGGATTGAATGATTACCCTTTAAATCATTTGAGAAATACTGCAAAACCCGAGATCTATTGTAAAATAAAACAAATGTAATAAAATGATAGGATTTGGGAACCAATCATGGTCGTAAAAAACATGAGACAGACCTCTGGCAGCCCATAAGGCAGTACAATACCATATTAACATTTCCAGCTTATCTCGTAGAAGCTCACTGGCATACCATCTTCATCACGTGAAGAGCCTCAGGTATCTCCAAGAGACCTCAAACTACCCTTTTTATACCTAAGAAAAAATCGATGGATTTATTTATGAAATTTCCATTCATACACATTGAAAATTATTGGTCACACAATTCATCACCAATAAATAAATTATTCATCTTCTACCTTACTCATGCAATCGTGAATGAATCTGAATATTTCTAAAATAAAAAATATAATAAAAAAGGAAAGGATAAAGGATCCTCTAACCAAAATATATCCTTTTCAACAAGATAAATAATTCAACTTAATGTTCTCTTGAGACTGCTTGACAAGATGTCCTGATCCCATTAAGGTCCCTTGACAACCCATCCATGTATCATAGAAATTAACAAAAAAGTCACCTGAGATCATTTGAAAGCCTTCTAAAGGCACCCTAATCTTGTTAATTACCTTTGACACATCAGTATGACAATATGGATGTCAATCATCATAAGCATATAACACACTATGTTCCCATTAGTTGTAAATAATCCAATAAATGATGTGTTAATGGGAGGGAATTGTGTTCACTGAAAACTAGGTGACACCCTTAGAGTGATCCATGACATAGACTCACTAAGACTTATGATGTTGTATCCATTCCATGACTGTAGTATATATTTGTGTGATATATTCCATAAAAATAGAGAATATATCATTGGGTAATGCCCTATAAATCCAATTCATCATCGTGAAAAGTTTACAACCAATACCTATCTCAAAAAAGAGTGTGATGCTCTATGGTCGGATGAACTCTATGAAGATCACACCAACACTAGAGCAGATTTATCATAGTGGGTTACTAGGTGACCAGCCAGTTTCATTTTGAGTAATATTCAGGCACTTCAGATGATAACCCATAGATAACATGAAGGTCATCTAGTAGGACATTTAAATGACATCATTCACATCTTCTAGATCCCATGAAAAATAATTGAAAGTAACATTGATCAAATATAAGGCATTCACAATATAATGTCTAGAACAAATAATACTGTTGGGATACTAATTCCAAAGAAAAACTAATTGAACATGAATTTCTTGGTGTGAACCGACCAGAAAAAACGAAATCACTAAGGCATGTCACTCAGATCTTGTCACACACATTTAATATACTATTTGGGTCATGTGTTGTTCTCCAGACATGTCAAATAAATTCACATGGTGTGCCTCGATCATTCCACCCTTGTCATGGAAAACCCTATGCCTTCATCATTAAGTCTCATGAAGTCCATCATGTGTGTTGAATGACTCATATAATTGCACTAGCACAACTTAGACGAGTCTCAGAGAATTAATTGGGCATGTCAACAAGTTATCACGACGCCATATGATAAATCCCACATGTCTTATGATTCCTATCCTACATGTCATATAAGAAAAGAGACACCCTATGATACATGTCACACTAAATATTTTGATTCCCTCCACTTGTTTTAGGGGGATCTTACGATATAACCTAGGACTGTTAGCTAGATCATGCAATACCCTTTGAACAATTCAGACAGGTTATGCTATGGATTCTAGAGTTGACCGACCAGGCATTTCGTTGTCCTCTGGGAAAGTCATTCATGATGAAGGAAAATCCCTCAGATCTGACATCCATGACATGCAAAACACTTCACATGATTCAAATAGATTATAAATTATTTTTTGGACATGGCAGGAAGACACCGTCCAACATGTCAACCAAAAAATCAAGGCATGTCAAGAAGACAATCAATGCATGTTAGGAAAGAAATAAGGCTAGGTCATGTATTGTGTCCACGATCATGATAACATTGTCTAAACTAGGTATATTTTCACCAACCAATGGAAACATTTAGTGTTTCATTCCCTAATTGAGACATAATATGATTTTCCACACATACTAGGGAAAAATTAATTTTTAATACCTAATCGAATAAACTATGATAATTATGATTCATACCGTAACCATGATTCATATGATTCGTTCATAAGGCCCTAGTTCCATATCAATCCTATTGAGTGATTTCGGATTACATAATTCGTTCATACATAAATAGTGAGACTGAGAATTTTCAATTCCTTGTTTCTCACATCAAGAATGTATCACATTGGCTTCGTGAACCACAATGATTATATCATTTTTTCTTAAATCCACGACTAAGACAATGGTAAACATATAGTGTAATCCCTGATCAACAATATAACTTTATATGTCCCACCTATCGATCAAAATTTGTTTATAATCACATATCAACAAACAATAAAAACTCGGATTCTTACAATAACCATTACCCATATGACTCCTTCCAAATGCCAAAGCTCAAATAAATTTTTATTTTTATGTAAACCCCTTTCCTCAGACATTTCATCCACTAGGACCTAATCATTCCCAAGGGATGATCACTCTACCTCATCCCTCAATAGACTATAAAATCAAATAAATTATGTGAACTATGACATCGTCAATAAATAGGATACATATGACCCCATCATAATACACAATCTCAAAAAACATCTATATTGTTGTAATTTTCATGTCCCAGAATTTTTATCGATCACGTCCCAATCATTCCCATTGGATGATCACTGTACCACACCTCTCATTGAATTGAGAAATATTCTGAAATATGATGAATCTGATTCCTATCATAATTAAGATATTATTGAATCTTCATCAAGGGACGAGTTCAGTATTAAACATCCTTGAAAAGTAATAACACATAATCCCATTATCCATATTCAATGATGTTGATTACATGGAAACACATAATATTCACATTGAGCATAGCTCATTCGAGCTTAGGGAGCTTCAATGAATACCCCATTTGCATCATGATTCTCCACCATCCAAGGAATGCCTACAATGTATGATATAATGAGTGGAATGTTATAAAAAACCCTACACATATGTGAATCCATCTTGGGTTATGTCCCAAGGCCATGATCAAACTATGATAGCTCTGATTCCTACCATAACTAGGATACTAAGACAACTCCCTGAGACTGAAGTCAATGAATTTGGTGCTTCAGTTCTTATACATATATCATATCTACATGATTTTAAACTAAAATGATTTTTCAATATATTTGGGTTTTTATTCCTATATTAACAATGATACACATGATTCCTCATAAAGGTTCAATCCTCCACTGTGAATATTTAGGGCCTCCCTATGTGGTTGAAAATTTTAATTTACCTAGTTATATTTATTTAACATATAATGAAGCTATCTGTTACTCAGAAATAAATGAATAATTTCATATACATATAGATGGAAACTTTAATGAGATCCCTTTTACTTTTCCTTCAATGAGATTTCCTTCATTTTGTAGATAATGTAATTTAACCATTAATAATTTTCTAGGGTAAATAGTCTCATACCGAGAATAAGTAAAAATTCTTGAACATATATAAAATCTATAATAGAATTCCTATGTAGTTAAAAGTTATCAAAAAAATTATGTGGTGTTCTCGACCTCCCATCCTCTCGACCTATGTGTGTCCCTAATAATTTTTGGGTCTGAAACCCCAATTTTTCTTGTTCCTTTCGAAATTTGGTCTATAATATTGGATCTGAATCTACAGATTATACACAAGAGGGGGTGAATTGTGTATTTTGAAATTTTTCGGTAACACTTTGATTGAACGAGTTATGTCCTTTATGCTTTATCAGATTTGATCATGCAACAGAAATAAATAAAAGCAGAACACGAAGATGTAAAGTGGTTCGGGGAACAGAAGGCCCCTAGTCGACTCCACCAACGCTCAACTCCACGAGCTTGGTGATTTTCACTATCTGGTCCACTTTTCCACAGACTGGTTCATAACTGAGTATAGGCAGTTGACACCTTTACAACCCAAGCAAAAAACAAATCTTTCTGGTTCAAACACAAACATACACAGCTTAAAACAAGAAGCTGGTTACTCAAGAATAAAAAGAATTTCAGAAATAAGTTCTCTAGTTGATCTTCAGAATTGCAACAGAATGAAATTGACAGAAGATGGACCAAAGTCTCTAGAAATATTTGATCTTCAAGACGAAGCATTTCTGAGTCGATCCGGTTGGAGTAGATATATAGATATAGTTCACAACATCAGTAGTAGTAGATCCACAGTAGATATTCGATATTATAAGATGTGAATCTTCTATCATATTCCTTCTTCTTAAAAGAATAGATCTTTGATGGTCTCATTGAATCAACAGATCAATCATGAATTTCTATAGTCTCTATATTCCACCTTTTTAATAATAGATCAAAAACCACATGCATACATATCCGCTGTTTCAGAGAGAACATATACAATAAAGCTGAGAAAATCTCCTGCACATTTAGATCCATAAAAACTGCCTTCTGATTCACGATATTCAAAAATTTTAATCGACATAGAAGTCGTAACTTCCCTTAGGACACGACATAAAAATATCCTTTTAATTTGATCTTAAATCCATTAATAAAACGACTTTGATTCAGTCAAAGTCATATTTTAAAAATGACTTTAAATCCGATTTGAAATCTGCCCAATAATCAGATTACAAATCGCTGTATAAAAAAATATCCACTGGCAAAATTTCTGACGCCAAACGTAAGGTTGATGACGTGGCCACCAAACATAGGGTTGATAACATAGTCTTCAAACGTAAGGATGACAATGTAAGGTAGAACACAAATGTAGGGTTGACAACATAGTCTTCAAACGTAAGGTTGAAAAGGTAAGGTTGAACACAAATGTAGGTTTGATAACATAGTCTTAAAATATAAGGTTGACAACATAAGGTAGAACACAAACATAGGGTTGATCATCCATACTTTTTCTTCAACACTCAAACGTATGGTAAAATATCCATACTTTTACTTGATCCATACTTTTCAAGAACGTATGTTTGTTTAAAAAAGTAAGGTTGCTAAACCATACTTTTGAGAAATAAACACAACGTTTAGAATTTACGTACGGTTCATTTTCCATACTCTGCTGATAACCAAAACGTAAGGTTCCTTTCTAACGTAAGGTTCTTCATCCATACTTTGCTGAAAACATATGGTTGTTTAACCATACTTTTCCCTTATCTCAAAAAGTATACACACTTTTCATCTTTACACTACGTTTATCCATGTAGGGTATGAACAGTGATTCCAGAACGTGCTAAAGCAGATTCCGTGCTATATTAATCCACGTAAGGTATGAACAGTGATTCCAGAACGCGCTAAAGTATATTTTGCGCTAAATAATAAATTATCTTTATTTCAAGAGTAAAATAAATTAATAAATTCCTACAAAATACAAAATAAAATCATTAGAAAATAACTAAGGGTATTTGTGAGCATCAAAATTATCATAAAGAGAAATAGTATTATTTTCAATAATCTCCCCCTTTAAATAACATTAATATGTATTTTCGGAAACAATACATTTCTCAACAATCTCCCCCATTTTGATGATCACAAAACCCATAAACTTATTAAAATTATTTAAACAAAAATAAATTTCAAAATTCGTTACATATGTTATAGAATTTTGAAAGGATGAAACAATATTTAATTTTAGCAAAATTTCTCCTTCTGAATAAACAATAAATATACAGAAAACTATTGAAATAATGTTTTGTAAAATAAAAATGTTATGGTTATCCAAATTTCTCCTTTAATTCTCCCCCTCAATAAAATGAATTCTCCCGCTAAATAAAATGTTGATGTTTATCCAAATTCTCCCCTTTAATTATCCCCCTCAATAAAATGAATTCTCCCCCTAAATAAATTGTTGATGTTTATCCAAAATCTCACCCTTTGGTGATATCAAAAAGAATGAAAAATCATGGAATTGAACTCATTTAGTGTTTCACTGAATTGTAGGTAAATGCTTATTATTAACTTTTTATCAATAATTAAATCTAGAGTACTGGCATATCAAAAATAAAATTAGTAAAACAAATATAGAATGAAACAAATAAACAATGAAGGAAATTTTCATTCAAAAAGAGCAGTATATACATGACTATGATATACACAGGAATCAAGGTTTGGGTACGATAGGAAACTGGTTCTATCTCCTCTGGATTGCAGACTTGATTTCTGTAAACTGCTCCCGATGTCTCTTCATCATCACATCTCCATATTTGATAATGAGCTCTCTATTATCCTGAGTCATATGAATATACTCGATTAAATTGACTTTGAAAAACGCATGCATCCTTTCCTCATTTTTGACAAACACTAACATCTTCTCGGATAACCGATTTAGCAGAACTCTGACTGATGGCTCACTAGATGTCAGTTGATCCACTAGAAACTTCTGATTGTCCAGTAAAACTGACAAAAGAGCATTGTTACATTGAAGATGGTGTAACCTGTCATTCATGTTGCTCATCACAATTGTGATAGCTTGAAACCTTCTGATTAAATCAGGTGAAGTACCTAATTCACTAGCAGCACTATTTGAAGCTGATGCAAATTGGTTCTCCATAAAAAACATTAGATCTGATAAATCTGACTTCATAACCATTTCAGATTTCAATTGTGTAATATCAGTCAACATATCATCTTTAAAAATTTCAACTTCTTGCCTTGAAACTGTACACTCCTTCAGCTTTAAAAAATTCAAATGTTCTAAGTCTAAGGCATTTCTCAGAGAAACATTTTGAGATTCCAACTGAGAAACCTTTTTGTACTGTTTTTCCATTTCATCTTTTCTTGAATCAGAGGCACCCTATTCTTGAGTCATATTCACATTCTCTGGTTGATGCAGCAGTACCAAAGGCAAGGATTCCGCATTAGAATTTTCTTTTTCTATGTCCTAAGAAGGTTGGTCCACAGATTTTTCCTTAAAGTTCTCAGACTCCTCCACAGAAAAATCCTCTTGTAGTACCTCTGTGTGAGCTTCAGAAGAATGCTCATCGCATTCATCTGCATCTTTTTCTTCCACTGGGTTTTCAAGAAAAATATCTTCAAAAGTTTCCTGAGGTCTGGCCACTTCTTCACCAGGCACTATGGAACTCCTGATCCCTCTACTATGGCAGTTCTATCAGTAACAACTTCCATGCTCTTTCTTAAATAGCGGTTTAGAAAAAAACCGGCCAAAAGGGTATAAATTCATCCAGTCCTCGCTTTGAAAACAGTAACTGAGATACCTTATCATGAATCTTGGAAAGTTTAACTTAATATCACTTAATAGTAGAAACAATATATACATATCAGGGTACAAAATCTTTTCCATTTCTTCCATTCTTGGAGCTATTCCAGTCTGAATAAATTTGACCAAAATCTTCTGATCAGGCTCCAAATCCTTGACAAACATTTTCTTTATTGTCATATTACCAAAAAGAAAATACATTATGTCTTCGGATTTCTGCACAGAATCTCCAATATTTTTCAAATCAAAATGAAAAAGTCCCTCATGAGGGATGTTAAGAATCTGACCAATCTCTATTGATGAGATTGATAAATCCCTATCCTTTATCACAGCCATCATACTATCCTCTGTATCTCCCAGGATAAATTGTACAGATTTGAATAAGTATCTAAGTTTTACTTCATATAGAAATTACGTATTTTCACTATTGAACATCTGTTCAAGATTTTGAAACGACAGTGCTTACTTCAACAACAGATTTGTCTGAAATAACCAGTCGAGATTTATTACCTTGCCCTGTAAAATTTTTATTCTCTCGGTGTGTTGTCTCTTAGAATTTCATGGCTTGGCTTCACTGGATCTTTTATTCCTTACCATTTCAGCGAGAGTCTCTGAAAGTTTGATGATTAGGGTTTTATAGGTTCGAAGGCTAGGGATTAGGAGAGGAAGTGTGATTTTCGAATTTCAAAAGGGTTTCAATAGAATTGAAACGGTTTAGATGACGAAAAGACTCTGACAGCCTTGATTCCTGTGTAATCACTAATCATTACATATATTTAAAACAAATATATTTTTCATATTGAGAAGAATAAAATCTTAAACAGTAATTTTTTTTACAAAAATAAAAAAAATAAAAATAAAAAATACTTAAAATTAAATAAACCTATCTCCCCCTAAATAAAATAAATCCTTACAGTGGGAAGTGGTTTAGTAAAAATATCTACTACCTGAATTTCAATATTTATAAATTTTAAAAATATATCCCTTTTAATAACATGATCTCTTAAAAAGTGATGCCTTATATCAATGTGCTTACTTATAGAATGATTAATAGGATTTTTTGAAATATTAATTGCACTTGTATTATCACAAAAAATAGGTGTATTATTAAAATTCAATCCAAAGTGCATAAGAGTGTTTTTCATCCACAAAACTTGTGCACAACAACTGCCAGCAGAAACAAATTTTGCCTCAAATGTTGATAGGGAAAATGAATGTTGTTTTTTACTAGACCATGATACTATGGACTTTCCTAAGACGTGACATGTACCTGATGTGATTTTTCTATCTAACCTACAACTTTCAAAGTCAGCATCTGAGTATGAAATCAAATTAAAATCAGATGTTTTAGGATAAAGAAGAGATTTGAAAAATAGTTCTTTTTAAAAATCTAAAAATTCTTTTAACAGCAGTCAGATGATATTCTTAAGGATTTGATTGAAATCTAGCACAAAGACATACTAAATACATTATATCTGGCCTACTAGAAGTAAGATATAACAAACTACCAATCATACCTCTATATAACTTGTGGTCAACTGATTTCCCAGTTTCATCCAAATCATGTTTTATATTATTACAGATAGGAGTTGTAAATGGCTTTTTGTTTTCAAGTCTGAATTTCAATAGTAAATCAGTAATGTATTTTCATTGATTTAAAACATTTCCAAAATATTTTTGATAAATTTGAAGACCCAAAAATAAATTTAATTCTCCCATCATACTGATTTCAAATTCTTCTTGCATTAATTAGGAAAATTCATGACAAAGAGTTTTATTATTTGATCCAATGATTACATCATCAACATAAATTTGAACCAATAAAACATTATTTTTCACAGTTTTCTTAAAGAGTGTTGGGTCTGCCATTCCAACAGTAAAATCATTTTTCAAAAGAAATGAACATAATCTTTCATACCAGGCTCTAGGTGCTTGTTTTAAGCCATAAAGAGCTTTAGTATGTTTAAAAACAAAATCAGGTTTTTGAGAGTTTTCAAAACCAGGAGGTTTCTCAACATAAACTTCCTCCATTAAATAACCATTTAAAAAGGTAGATTTAACATCCATCTGAAATAATTTAAAATTCATATAAGATGCATAAGCTAAAAGGATTCTTATGGATTCTAACCTAGATACAGGTGAAAAAGTCTCATCATAATCTATTCCTTCTTATTGATTGTATATGTTAGCTACTAATCTTGCTTTATTTCTAGTTATTGTGCCTTGGTCATCTTGTTTATTTCTAAAGACTCATTTGGTTCCAATTACAGGAGTATTTTTAGGTATTTCCACTAATTCCCAAACATCATTTCTTTTGAACTGGTTTAATTCATCTTGCATTGCTATTACCCATATTTCATCATCTAAAGATTCTTCTATAGTCTTGGGTTATTGTTGAGATAGGAAGGCATAGAATTCCACTAGGTTTCCTATGTTTCTTCTAATTTGAACAGCAGTTTCTAGGTCACCTATTACAGTATCTAAAGGGTGATTATTTAGGGTTCTAGACTATCTAGGTAATATATTTAAAGGTTCTTCAGTATCATGTTCCTCTGAACTGGACTGATTTTCTTTTATATTATTTTCAAAATCATTATTTAAGTTCTCATGTCTCATGTTATCATTAGAGTCAAGTACATCCATTTGTTCTGTCCTTTTCTCAAAGGGATAAAATTCATCAAATTTTACATGAACTGATTCTTCAACAATCCTTGACATATTATTATAAACTCTATAAGCATTGTAGGTAGCAGAATATCCTAAGAAAATACCTTCATCAGATGTTGGATCAAACTTACCAAGAATATCCTTGGTGTTTAAGATGTAAACCTTGCATCAAAAAACATTAAAGAAATTTACATTAGGTTTTCTGTTATTCCATAGTTCATAGGGTGTTTTTTTTCAAAATAAGTCTAATTAGAACTTTATTAATTATATAACAAGATATATTCACAGATTCTGCCCAGATATATATAGGTAGGCTATATTCATTTAACATAGTTCTAACCATTTCTTGAATTGTTCTATTTCTCCTTTCAATAATCCCATTCAGTTGAGGTATTCTGGGTGCAGAAAAGGTATGTTTAATACCCACGTTTGATCAAAAGGAATTAAATTCTAGATTCTCAAATTCTCCACCATGATCACTTCTCAATGAGATTATATTAAAACCTTTTTCATTTTGAACAAATTTGCAGAAAAATTAAAATAATCTAAAAGCATCATTTTTAAATTTCAAAAATAAAATCCATGTAAATCTTGAATAGTAATCAACTAAAACATACACATATAATTTACCAGCTAAACATGCTAATCTTGAGGGTCCAAACAAATGAATATTAATAAGTTATAGAGGTTTTGATATAACAACCTTATTATAAGATTTGATGGATTATTTGTGTTTCTTTCCAAGTTGACATGCATCACAAAATCTGTCACTTACAAATTTGAGACAAGGTAAATCAGAAACTAAATGTTTCTTAGAAAACTTATGTAAAACATATACACTGAAATGTCCAAGTCTCCTATTCCAAGTCCAGGATTCACATACTTTAGCAGTCAAGCAGTTTACTTGTTGTTTACACAAGGAATTTAAATCCAAAGTATAGTCATTTTCAGTTCTTAGTGCTTTAAATTTAATCAGTTTATCTTTAGAAATATTATAACAATTGTTAGTAAAATAAATAGTATATCTATCATCACAGAGTTGAGAGATACTTATCAGATTTTGTTTTAGTCCTTGTACATAAAGTACTTTGTTGATTGAGACTTTTTTTGGATCTAGAATAGTTCCAATGCCAATGATTTTTTCCTTTGGCATAGTCACCAAATGTGATTAGTCCTCCTTCCATTTGACTGAGTGAAGAAAAATTCAATGAGCTTCCACTCATATGTCTTGATCAGCCACTGTCCATGTACCATATATCTTTTATTCTCTGGTGTCCTCCAACCTGCTAAGACATTCAAACAAAATGCTTTGGTACCCATATTTTCTTGGGTTCAGGGGTGTTAGCTAGCAATGATCTGGGTATCCTGATTTTCTTTGTTATTTTAAAATTAGCTGAATCAAATAAGTCAATTTAAACATAGGCTTTCTTAATACCACAAATTTGAGGTTGTCTTAAGAATTTTTTTTAGCTATATGTGCCTTTGTCCCACAAAAGTTACAATTAACCTTTTTAGAGCTAGGAACAAAATCATTTTTATATAGCTTAGGTTTTTCTCCTTTACTGCCAATTCCAAATCTCTTCTTTTTAATGATAGTTTTTCCAAGAATTTTATTTAATGAGTTTTCTCCTTTTGTAAAAACAAATGCAGCCTGTTTGTAAGGTTCTACTTCATCCTGCAGTATTTTTATTCTTGATTCAAAATTAATATAGTTACTATTAATTGAATTATATTTATCAGTTAATTCCTCATGTTGTTTCATCATTGTTTCTCCTTCATCTGAAATAGCTTTATTTTTTTTAGTGACTTATGTTTTTTAAATAGTGAATCATATCTTTCTTCAAGCATATTGCAGAAAGCTGTAAGTTTTTCATTTGTGTATATTGATTCATAATTTGATTTAGAGGAGTAATATGAGTGTACCTCATCAGTTTCTTCCATTAAAAACATGGTTTCTTTTAGATTGACTTCTTCTTTCTCTGAGCGTGATTCAGAAGAGCTACTAGAGTCTTTAGATACACTCCAAGAAACTTTCATAGCTTTCTTTTGTTTTTGCTCAAAGTCATTTCATTTGAATAATTTCTTCTTCTTTGCATCCTTCAATTCTGGGCAATCGGGTCTAATATACCCCATCTTTTTGCATTCATAAAATCTTACTTCCTTATTATCTCCCTTAAATGATTTTTTGAAGCCTCTTTTCTTGTTATAGAATTTTCTAAATTTTCTGGCTAGCTGAGCCAGTTTTTCATCTGAGTTTGATGAGTGAGAGCTTTCGGATTTAGCTTTGACTTCTATGGTCATCATCATTCTATTCTTTTGTTGTGATGTTAACTTCAAGGCAGTATCATTTCTTTTGATAAAAACTTTATGTTCATTAGCCTCATCTTTCATTTCAGCTTCATACATCATCTGTGTACCAATCATCTCTCTCATGGTTAGATATTTGATAGGAGTTGATTGTCTAATTGCAGTAGAGATACCATTCCATCAAGTAGGAAGTACCCTCAGTATTTTTAATGCTTGATCAGCCTGCTTGAAAGGTTCTCCTAGAGATGTTATATTATTGACAATTTCTATCAATCTCCCATTCATTTGGGTAATACTTTCACCTTCAAAAATTCTGAAAGTATCAAATTTTAGTTTTGCAGTTGCATATCTCATTTGTCTCACAATGTTTGTTCCTTCATATGCCACTGCTATTGTTTTCCACATCTCATATGCTTTCGGGCACTGAGATACTCTGTTAACTCATCTGGTCCTAGACCACAGATAATTGAGTTCATATCATACTCTGCCTCTGTAGCAACACTCCACGTGTCATGATTTTTAGGAATTTCATAAGGAGTCAGATTCTTTGAATAAAAGTTATATCCGAGGTTTTTTAGATATATTATCATGCGCGATTTACAGCAACCATATTTTTCTCCATTAAAATATGGTGGTATGACCTCTGACATCCCTTCTCTTGTATCAGTCATGATGCTCTATTGTATAATCTTTAAATGCTTCTAGCTTGTTAAGGCTCTATCAGAAGCTCCGCCTCTAATACCAATTTTTGTATCTGAATCTACAGACTATACACAAGAGGGGGCTGAATTGTGTCTTTTGCATTTTTTCGGTAACACATTGATTGAACGAGTTCTGTCCTTTATGCTTTATTAGATTTGATCGTGCAACAGAAATAAATAAAAGTATAACAGAAATATGTATAGCTGTTCGGGGAATAGAAGGCCCCTAGTCCACTCCACCAATGCCCAACTCCACGAGTTTGGTGATTTTCACTATCTGGTCCTCTTTTCCAGAGACTCGTTCACAACTGAGTACAGGTAGTTGACACCTTTGAAACCCAAGGAAAAACAAATCCTTTTGGTTCAAACACGAACCTCCACAGATTAGAACGAGAAGCTGGTTACTTAATAATAAAAATAATTTTAAAAAGACGTTCTCCTTTTGATCTTCACAATTGCAATAGAATGCAATTGACAGCAGATGGAACAACGTCTCTAGAAATATTTGATCTTCAAGACGAAGCAGTTCTGAGTCGATCAGGTTTCAGTAGATATATAGATATAGTTCACAACATCATCAGTAATAGATCCACAGTAGATATTCGATGTAGAACAAGTGAATCTTCTATCGAGTTCCATTTTCTTAAAAGAATAGAGTTTTGACGCTCTCTTTGAATCAACAGATCAATCGTGAATTTCTGCAGTCTTTATTTTCCACCTTTTTAATAATATATCAAATACCACATGCATACATATTTGGTGTTTCAGAGAGAACATATATAATAAATCTGAGAGAATCTCATGCACATTTAGATCCATAAAAATGTCCTTCTGATACGCAACATTCAAAAATTTTAATTTTCTGAGAAGTCGTAACTACCCTTAAGACTCGGAATAAAAAGATCCTCTAAAATCGATCTTAAATACATTAATAAAATGGCTTTTAATTAGTCAAAGTCTTATTTTAAAAACGACTTTAAATCCAGCTTGAAATCTACCCAATAATCAGCTTGCTAATCACTGCATAAAAAAATATCGACTGACAAAATTTCCAACGCCAAACGTAAGGTTGATGACGTGTCCACCAAACGTAGGGTTGATAACATAGTATTCAAACGTAAGGTTGAAAACGTAAGGATGAACACAAATGTAGGGTTGATAACATAGTCTTCAAACGTAAGGTTGAACACAAACGTAGGGTTGATCGTCCATACTTTTTCTTCAACACTCAAACGTATGGTAAAAGATCCATACTTTTACTTGATCCATACTTTTCAATAACGTATGGTTGTTTACCAAAGTAAGGAAGATGAACCATACATTTGAGAAATAAATTCAATGTTTTGAATTTATATACGGTTCTTTTTCAATAATTTGCTGATAACCAAAACGTAAGGTTCCTTCCTAACGTAAGGTTCTTCTTCCATACTTTGCTGAAAACATATGGTTTTTTAACCATACTCTTCTCTTATCTCAAAAAGTATTCACGATTTTCATTGTTACGCTACGTTTATCCATGTAGGGTTTGAACAGTTTTTCCAAAATGCGCTAAAGTAGATTCCACGCTATATTTATCCACGTAAGGTATGAACAGTGATTCCAGAATGCTCTAAAGCAGATTCCGCGCTAAATAATAAATTCTCTTTATTTCAAGAGAAAAATAAATTAATAAATTCATGAAAAATACTAAATAAAATCATTAAAAAATAACTAAGGGTATTTTTGAGCATCAAAATTATCATAAAGAGACAGAGTATTATTTTAAATAATCTCTGCCTTCAAATAACATTAATATGTATTGTTGAAAACAATAATTTGCTCAACATATACCCAATTAGGGATTAAGGAACCATTGAGATTTTATATCAAGTATGATAATGGTGACCCCGATATTATTGATTGTGTAAGAAATGAACCCCCCCAATTCAACTGTCGGGCCAAACTGAACACACCATTGGGAGGGTTTCCGCAATTAACTCTTCATAGTAGAAACCAAAATAAGGAACCCAATATGAAAATATCCAATAAAAATGATTAGGTTTTTATTAATTGTCCCATATATATTATTATACCATACAAAAACATAAATTCTGAACATGACATGAATCTATCCAATCAAAAAATGATTTGGTTATTCTATGTCGAGATATTTTTTCACACTATTCACAAATAGATATGTTAAGCACGACATGAAACTATCAAATTCCATATAGATCGATTAATCAAATATCCATAAACATTGTTTTTCATACCAATACAAAAATTCAATAATAAAAGTATTATCTTATTGGTAATCCTATGTAACCTTGGTTCTCATAAAATAAGTACATACTCAATTTGATATGTCCAAATGAGTAGAATTGTCAAATCATGAATTAAATGAATGTTGTGTTAACAGTTCATATCTGATTGAGAACATCATTTGTATTATATTTTACTATTAAATGATCTTGTTTCGTATTGATTTCATGTATCCAAATACTACAATAATCAAAATCTTCCTAATCCAATACAATTTCTTCTTCATCCAGTAACCACTCAGGTAAATCACCATATGCTGATACCACCATGGGTCCCATAATGATCTCACCTTCTTGATATTTTTCAATGATAGGTGGCGAATAGTATTCTATAGGATTACCACCAACATGATACAATCCCAACACTAGAAGTTTCTTATATGTTTCTACCATCATGAAAATCGGTGAGTTTGCATCACCTAGGGAAAGGCGTAGCTGAGATAGTTTCCCTCGTCTCTATAGCCAACTGCTTCGAGTGCTTCTCCATAGACCATGAAAAATTACACCTTAAATATATAATGGAGGTGGAATATTAATACAAATATTACAATTGTCTCATTTAGGGGGCCCCCATCTGTCTCATGTCAACTTCCATTTCCAGCATCATCCCTTTGAAACCCACCAGTCTCCAACTGAGGGTACCACTCGGCACATTTCCACACTGATGTCCACACACAGTCAACCAGGAAGAATCTTATATAGAGGAAGGAAATGGATATATAGAATAGGGATAATATCCCCTCTCCTATTGATGACACTTATTAGATTATTCAGGAAGAAACCATTTAGTATACCAACACCCTTACTCGCTCGGAACAAGAATGCATGCATTGTAACCTAACACTGATGGTGGTGGAACATATACCAACCCCTATGCATGATGTTCATAGGCATATTCTAGTGTCACAAAGAGGATAGAAGTGTGTTAATATCCCATAATAAATTGAATACATCAGCTACTATATAATTAAGATGGAAAATGTGAAGGCTTATATCCTTACCCACAGTTTTATAAAATGACAAAAAATATTAGCAACATCATATGAACAACACTAGAATATTCCTAAAGTATTGTAGATAAAGGGACATACTGATATTCCAATCCCTATAGCTATGAAAACTTAACAATATGATCATCAAAAACAAGAATCTATTCCATAAAAATCTCATATTATTTCTCCCATCTAGGCTGATTATCCGCATTATCAGATGAAGGATGTGGCATTGGAACGGGCACATGATCCAGTTCCAACTGGTGATCAATAGGTCGGGGAAGAACATGCCTCAGAATAAGGGAACATTCCACTCATAGTTGTATGGGGCCATATTCTGATGTACTGGGATCTAAATAATATCACCATTATGTTCATGGGAAACAATATAGGAGGGGAACATGCCTCGAGACAGACTCATATTCCAGTCGAATAAGTCTATCAGCAAACTCCAAAGGCACAGTATTGGGACCATATCCCCATTTTAACTAGGTATAACCATGTTATAATGGAACATGCCTCGAGAATGTTCATATTCCTATTAGCGGATCTATCTAGAATATTCCAATAGACCATAAAATCTAGGAAAAATATCATTCTTCCGCCGATGAATGACTGCACAATCATCATTCCAAGGAAATATAGGAGGAGGCTTATATCCATTATCCCATTATGGAGGTCCGTTGGAATATTATATAAGCGAGTGAATATTAGAATCAGGATCATGCGTCTATTTCAACTGGGGATCATTTGGTGAGTGTGTCATCTTCTTTAGGACAGGCTCATATCATGGCCAATAGAGACCAGTGATATATCCTAACGGCTTAGGATCAGTCTCATACTCCCATCCCAAATGAGACTCCCCATGTGAGAAAGGAACATGACCCGAGGGAGGATCATATTCTAGTTAATACATAGACTGACAACTATTATATTCCAGAAACCTCCTTTAAGGGGGCTCATATTCACATAACATCAGACTATTATTAGAAAGATCCAGAAACCATTCTAGAGTGGGATAATATCCCTACACAGTTCCAAATGGAAGGTCGTCATATTTCAACCATGATTCTAAACATGAACCATTAATCTAATATTTTAATGTTCATTGTCCTAGAGTTCATTCAAGACACATTTACTAATGGATGAGGTTCCTTAAACTATTCCACTAAATCAGAAGTGGATCTTTACCATGATATCCATCCTTATTTTAGCGTAGAGATGGATCATTGGGACTATACACCTAACATAAAGCATGGTAAACCTCCCCATGTTTATTTATCCAATGAAAAAAGAAATTATACCTATAGATAGAATCCTCCTTAAAGAGATTTTTCACAAACACTAAGGCCTTTGTTTAGAGATGTACTCGAATTATCAGGGTTGATATACAGTTACCAATCAAATTCCACCAGCACTCCTATTCTGTTATTAGATGACTCTAAGAAGAATCTTCCATGGACATGATATATGTATTCATGTAAGTATTATGAAGGGGATGATGAAATTGAAAAATGAATGAAACAACCTCCCCATCATTTTGGCCATTGATACATCAGAGTAAGAGATTAGAATGACATTGAAACAGACTGTTGGCCTTATCAATGAAAAAATATCTGAGCTACTCGTCAAAAACATAAAAATAGACACCTTCTATTTCTAGGATATTAATGTAACCATCATAAAATAAAAATACTCTATTATCCACTAGAACTATATGAAATAATCATGGATATTGATCCACAACCCAAAAAGAACAATGCAAATCTATAATACACAAGTGTCCATTGCCTCACAACCCTACGAAATCTTATCTATAAATCTGTATCATGTATCTGTATTTGTGGATGGGGAAAATAAATAGGGATACACTATTATGAACCCCCATAATAACAGAACCCCTTAGATATAGCGTCTTATAATTTCATAGCCTCCAGAAAATTAGGGGACTAGTTAATACTCGAGCCACATGGTCAGTACAATAATATGACCCCACTTCAATAGTTCCATGAAAATATGAACGAAGGAATTGGATAAAAAATAGGACATCAATATATACCCCTAAAAGAAATAGGAATACATATCAGACAATGCAGATGAATTTGTAATCAACTGGACATCCCCCCTCGTGAATAGTGATTCCCACAACGTGATTCCATTTCACCTAGATCCAACCTGAGAAAAACTCTAATGGATAAAATAGCCCATAGTATTAGATGCAATATTTTCTAACTAGGCATACACTCAGCTCGTCAGACCAATGGAATATATACCACCGCTTGAACCTCTCAGGTTTTCAATTCCCATGAGAAACTATAAATTTTCTACGACAATGGCAAAAAACCCCATTCAATTGGGATTAGAAAATGTATATCTAAAACACTATCACACGGATAAATATCCCCTTATAGGGTCTTGGGGAAATCAATAATGATTATTAATCAAAAAAATCCTACTACGATGGGGGTACATGAATCTTCTTGTCTATCTAGATACACCTAAAATCTCAGATTATTATTATCGGATCCATAAAAACAAGGACTGATAATGAAATTTGTGGCCTCAAATTAACAACATCCAATATGGTTTAGGGAATAACCATTGTCATCATCAACACAGAGAGAATCATTATCCTATAGATATGTATTGAAATATAAATGATCGGTATCCCACATATTCCTTGCACTGCATAACAAACCACTACTGGTTGGTGTTCTCTTAGAAAACACGATAAAAACCCCCCAAATATATTCATTTTTAATAGACCAAAATAGGATGAATGTATGATGAAGGCGATCAGAACCCATTGGGGTCACTAGCAAAAATGGACCATTTTGGCCTATGGTATCAATATAATACATGATGAAGTAACTGCAGAATCAAACATCTGCTTTGAAAGTAATGGAAAAACCACCATTTCCTGATATACATCATTGAATTCTATCATTGTCTCTACGGAACACATTGTGTATTAGGATCAAAATGAAGAGGACCACAACATGAATAATTTTCCATTGGAGTGTGTGAATTGGATTCATGAAAAAAAGATGGATGAACCTGAAACTAAAGAATTCTCCAAAATTTGGCACATTAGAATATTAAGATTCCATCTCAATAACAAAAAACATCCAACAAAAAAGGGAATGGTGTAGATATATACCAATCACCACCCAAAAAGGATGTGATTCCATTGACTGATGAATAGATCTCATAGTATGAGATTGAGATAAAAACTCTCAAACAACTAAATGACGATCTACATAAGGGAAATATTCTTAATTGGAATCATCTTCATGAAAAGTTGAATATTATCTATTCTATATGTGATCCCCTAGAAAGAGAAATTTCTGAGAATCTGTTAGGATCTTCACCGATGTAGCCAATCTACATAAATGTGAAATTTGAAAATTATCATGAAATCAATCAGTTACAGTGACAATACCTCCCTATTAGAGGAAAATTTTCAGTGTAAGGACAAATAAAGATTAATTGGACAAAAAAATAATGTACACCTCATCATGCTCTAACCACTCCTTGTAGGTGGGTGGCGGATCAAAAAACAATGACCATATAGGTGGTTAATGTGATCGAGTCCCGAACTTCTCAAATGGAATACATGGAAGGGTGATGAAAATGTTTGAAACCAAATAGGAATCCATATACATAATTGGAGGGTGATTCTTCACCTCCACCCAATTTCATCAATCTAACGTTATTCAATTTTTATGATGTAGGAGACCCCAACAATATCTAACACACTTTGTGTTCAAATTTGGGCCAATGATTGGCCCTTGAGATCAAAAGGAGGCAAAAATGTTGAGGTGTTTTGTATAGAATATAATAGGGACACACTTTGTATGGTACATCGACCTTCCAGTAGAGTTTGTGGTAGAATGGGAAGATCTCTATCATCAGTTCCTTTATTGGTCCGTCTCCATGCTGAGGAAAACAATGATCATCAAACTATCATACTATAAAAAATGGGAGAACAAGGGTGAATATGACATTATAGATATATGGAATTTCTAATCCAATTAAATTAACATTCCTCTCTCAGAAGTGAAAATACTGAAACTCTGTGATGAAAATATTCATGATGAGTACAGATACCTTTAATACCAATAATGTATCTAGGTGCGTTCAAGGATTTTTATGAAATGACAGAAAGTCTTGAGGAGGCCATTCAGTGAACCTAATCCCATAATCGAATCATGCCCAAAACATTGGGGAAAAATCATGGCGATTTAGAAGATATTATAGTCACTATAACGAAAACATTATTCTCCATCCAAGCACCTAAGAAGGTCCCAAACTGCCCAACACCTCTTTTCAAGTGCTAAAAACCATAAACTTTTCCTCATATAGAAGCATAGAGAAATGAGGGACCCTCAGGGAATGTGATACAATGAATAATGTATACTACTTTTGATATGATCAATTCCCTAGTAATTTCTTGGTATACATGGACAATGACATGCTCATGGTACCGAATCCTAGGAATATTAGTGAGGCCATCCTTAACATCCATACTGACTGTTACCCATTCCCTAAAAGGTTGGGTGATAATATTCAAGAAATATTTTTCATCAAATACATCCATTGAAGAATGTTCAATTCCTAAAAGGTGGTCTTAGATAACTAATCAGAAAAGGTGACATGCAGAACCATTGTCCAATTAAAAGAATACGATGGTTTCCAAAAAATGTTGGACCTGGTTTGAGTTAATTATTGACTAATGGATGATTCAATAAACAGTTGACTGAGCTCAGGCCACCCAAAGAGAGTATCTAAAAATTTTTATAGTAGCTCCAATACCCAAGTAGTAAACTTGAAAAATTCATCTCAAATGTTGGAATGACCATAGGAAGCCAGAAGAAATATAATGGGAGGAATTGTATTTTTCTCCCAAGAATGATCCACCTCCTAAAGACTTATTCCTTACAATATCTAAAAAATGGGACCCATCCGACCAATTAGTTCCGCGTGATACAATTGCTAGACCCCTTATCTGATGATGACTATGCCTCAAAATATAATTTTTGTGCATTCATCTAGGGAATGGGAGGCCTCATACATTGGAACCAAGGATATAAGGGACAATGTAGATGTGTATAGAACCAATATTTCATTATTGTACCCATAGAGAACATATAAGTGGTTGATAATCTTAAGAATATACTCCTATAAAATCATAAGAGTCGCAGAGGAATCCAATAACATTCCAATGGTCATCTGAACCCAATGGTCTTGAATTACCGCCTTGCAAATGGTCAATTATTCGTTCAACCCATGCAACATGGTAGGTCACTTAAACCTACACTACTAGCAGTAGATACTCCATTGAGCTCTGCCCAAGCACCACGTCTGCCTACCTAAAATACCTTTATTCATGATCCACAAGTCGAGGATCATCCCCACATTAGGATGTTATGAATTCTTTCACAAAAGTATGATGACCGAATGTAGTTATTTATTTTACCAATCGATTTCTTAGTCGAAAATGCACTCCATTCATTAAAAGTACTCTTTGAATAACATTTTGATGCACTATAAATACTACTAGAGTTGTAGATAGATGTCATTGTAGTTTACGCTTATTGAGTGGATTCTATTTCATTAGAATTTCATGGCGTCATCTTGTTCACTGGTAAGGATAAAAAAGGTCTCATAAAATAGAACATCAGGACCCTATAGGATTCAAGAATACTCAATAATTTCAAAATTAAATGGGCCTTGATAGATAATGGTTCTGGGATCATCCTCATTTAGCTTCAAACCCTCCTACATTTGGGATATAGAGGTTGGTATTTATCTCCCATGAAGATGAAAATTTATGGTTATAATAAGAATGAGAAATCAATTATTGGGAATATCAAAATAAATGCATAGTTTTGGGAGCACACATATGATGCTGAGTTTATGTCTATCCATAAATAAATGACATATAATGTTATTCTAGGAAGGACCAGGCTCCATAGACACTAGGAGGTACTTTCAACATTCCATCAATGTTTGAAATACCCCATCTATGAAACTTTTATCATACTAAAAGACGACATCTCCCCATTAAATACATGAGATGCCCCATATGCTGAAAAAAATCTATAAAAAGGGAAGAATACGGCCTATAATGGATGATGATACACATGTTTCATCCCCCAATGGCTTGGGGACTACTCATGAAAATCCATAATGTATGCTCGATGGTGACTATGTGCTCCCCATTAATCATATCAAGGTGGTAGACTTGACCCTGAAGGTACAAGCCCCTTTTTTCCCCAGTGTCACTGTAAAAAAAATCTATGTTATACCTAAATAGTGATTTAGTAGGTACATGGGGATAATTTCTATTCTCATGGACTCCCTAACCTTGATAGTTATGGAGAAGTCTGTTAACTTCCATTATCTCTAAATGTATCTGCAGTCATAGAAGTTGAAGAGGATGAGGATAAACCTATGAATTACCCTCAAACATTAAAGGACTATTTTTTCACCTCCATTGATTAGATCATGAAACAAAATCTGGGAATATAAGAAGACCCAGGACCTACTCTGATTAGTACCTCCATGCCCCACATTGAGTAATAGTTGTAAATTTCATTTATGATGTATCACTGATATGTGCTCTCTTGCAACTACACCAAAATTCCTAGACTGAATCTAGATGATTCGATGCACAATATCAAACTAATCGACAATAATCAAGGGATCAATTAGGTATCTAGGAGGTTTCATCCCTATCACACAATCAATTTGGTGGAAGAAGATAAAAATTGATCAAAACAACATTGTCTGAAAAGTGAAATATCCAATATGGATTTCAAACACCATCCCATTAATGAAAAATAATGTCTAGATTATGGTCTATATTGACTTCAGAGACTTTAATCAGCACATCCCAAAAAATGATTTCCCATTTTGAACATAGAACTCTGGATCAATGTAATGGTTGTATTCCCTAACATTTCCATCATGAATGGATATTCATGGTAAAATAAAATAACTATTCTCTTTGAGGATGAGGACTCCAAATCCATCAGAGCACCATAGGGGATCATCTTATATCCAGACACACCCTTTTTATTGAAGAGAACTGGCCCAACATATCAAAGTTACATGAATTATATCATTAATCCATTCTTGTGAAAGATATAAAAATGTTATGTAAATGACCTAGTGGATAAATCCTAATAGTGATGTGACCATTTCTCAGACCATGAAATGGTATTCAATAAGATTCGGTAACACACTCGGAAGATGAATCCATTAAAATTCTCTTTCTGGGTAATATTAGGGATATTCCTTAGTGTTTTTGTATTCCACTATGGCATTGAGGATGACCTGAAATAGACTAGTGTTATCATGGAAATTTCACTCCCATGAACCTCATATAACTGAAATGGATCTAAGGGTACCTTCCCATTATTTGGAGACTCTTCACCAACATGGTAGAAAATATCTCCCCTTAATAAGGATAATGAAGTTGTAAATGACCTAACAATGGAACGATTAATTCCCATTATCCTTCGAAAGTCTCAAGAAGTGTCTACTACACCAATCAGTTCAAATGCCTCTAGTGGAATATAGGGAAATAATTTTTTATTTGGTATCTATAGGGAACTCACTGGGCTCCCACCTCACACATATATTTGATGCGAGGAGCGATAACAGTCTCTACATCCTTAGACACACTGTACTATGTACTAATACCTAACACTATACTATTAAGAAGAGCTTCCTTTAACTCGTCACCATGGTGAAAATGAAGATGAATTACATGAAACGCCAAAAATTACATCAATTTTCTCATATTGATCTTCTCAAGTACATACTTGGCCTCCCTATGCTAATTAGGAGCTTTACCTAATGGGTTGTCATTCTGAATAAATATTACATACATTTCATGTCATAAATATCATTGAAGGAGAAATACCTTTCTGATTTTATCACAACACATCCTTCCCCAGAAAATACACTGGTGGACACCAAGCACCAAGATGAGGGGATCATTTATACCCATGAAATTTCCCAAACAAGATAGATTTATTTTTATGGAGCATCCCGAAATCCTACCAAAATATGGATAAAAACACGAGATGCAATAGGGTTGGTCTAGAGATTGACATTAACTCTCTAGATAAGGTTGTTTTCCACATCACTATCTCAGTATCCAAACCCTTCACAAATAATGAGGCAGAGTAACATATCCTCATTAGCAGCCATGAATTATCCCTACAGCCACACATAGACCATCTAAATATTAAATAGGATTTGAAACTAGTGATAAATTAGATAAATGGATAATATTACATCATGAATAATGATTTAGTCCCTCTTACTGGATATGTCAAATGATTTATGGAAGAGTTCCCTTTTTTGGCCATATTTCATCATGTCCCCAGAGCATAAAATTATTACGTTGATGCATTCGATAATGTATCCACCATCCTAGTAGAACCTGATCAAAATGAACCAATCTTCTATATTACACCAAATGAATGGTCGCATAGATCATCATATGATATATAGAAAAAATCAATTAGGTCAGCATACCCCTAGAATGTGATGAACCAATAACCACCCCTTGAATGATGGAGCTTATAATCTGTTATCATTAAAATTGAATTATCCCAATAGATCGATCAAGAAGGGAACAAATTAAGAACCTTAAAAAAATTAACCTAAGGGATGGACCAAATGAGTAAAAATACAACTATTAGAGAGTTTTGGATAGAATACACCTTACATAGATAATATAAGGATATATTTTTTCCATCATGGAATATGTACTTGAAGATTCCTATGATTCTCGTTAATCTTGGACTAGGTTGTCCCACCAAATTAAGAGGTTGGGTTATTATGGGAAATCCATTATACAAGACTATGTATCATTCACCAAGAAATCTCATGAAATATATATCCATGAAAACTTCATCTATAAACCCATATAATTGTTTCAAACAACTAAATATTGTTGGTTGTTTGATATTCGAGGAAAGGATGTTTTCGGTTCATGTCCACCTACCATATCTAAACAGTTCATGTATATCCTTTATACTACCTAATATTTCTAAAAATGTGTTGAGGAGGCACTCCTCATGGAATTTAGGATAAATAATATCATAAAATTCATAATTTACTATATCATCACTAGGTTATGGGTCCCTTAAAGAATATTGATGGATAAAGAAACAAAATTTTGTTCTACAGAGTTGAATAAAATCTTTAAAGAGTGAAATGTAGAGTCCAATCACTCATCTCACTATCACATAGTGAAAAATGGACATTCGGAGGCCTCCAACAATACTCTATATAATATTATCTAGAATATTCTGACCAAGGATAAGAATTCTTGTTTGGAAAAGCTCCTCCATGCTTTATGGTCCTACCCTAACAACCCACACACACACACACACACAAACGCAACACCATAATCTTTGGATTATAGGACCAAAACAATGTTTCTCATAGACCTATTGTATTCTAGGCACCAAATATCCAATTGAGGTAATCTCTTGGATTAGGATCAATTCCAGAAGTTGTTGTGTGAATTGGTGCAACTCAATGAGAACAGGTTTCATATATTACACAATTTGCAGGTTCAACAAAATCAAATCACATATGAATTTAATAAGATGGTTTAATATTATTCATTATTCTAAGGGAACACTTTTTGTTACTTATAACCCCAATTCTACTAGGAAATATTCCCCCCAACATGAAACCAAATGGGAGGGACCTTATATCTTACATAATATATATCACAATGGAGCTTAATCATTTTGTACAATGGATAAGAAGTGTGTTACACCACCAAACCATGTGAGTATTTTCATGAAATACACTTAAAAGTTGTCCTAATGTGGGAATCAACATCAGACTATGTCCCACCAATATTCCTTGGTTACATGACAATAAGCTTCACAATCTTGTCCTGGTTAGATGATGTTAAACTATACAAGATTTTCTTATTTACATGACATTAAATTGTACATCCCCAACCTTACTACATGAATTTAAACTATATAGAGAATTAATAACAACAAGACTTCAAATTGCACCACATCCCCTATCCTTAGTGCATGACATTAAATTTCATGGTCGATGTTCATGGTGTTTGATTATAAACATGAGTGTTTCTCAAGAACAATGTACCATTTGATTCCATCCATTATTAGATACACTATGACAAACAGACCTCTTGTTTTGGGAACATCTATAGACTTCCATTTCCTCTACATTGTGGAATCCATTTTCATACCACAATACATTAAACACTGTGTATAATTTCTTTTCATATGACATTATACTCTTTAGGTTTTAAGGACAACATACGACTTGATTCTCACTTTCATTGAGATATGTCAAGATACAATGATCCAATATCACGGTAAACCCACCATATATTTAGAAAAACCAATGGTCTATCCTTAATTTACTATGTATAGTGAGAGGAAACCTTTTTATTCATTTTTTCTCACACCAAATATAGCTCACATGATCATAATAATTTCAGTAAGGGGTTTCCAAGAAAAACATAGCACAAATGATTATGATATAATCCGCACGGTCCTAGATGAAATACCATAAGATAAATACAATTATTCCTCACCACATGATTCTAAACATCATGGTTGATTTCACTTACATGACATAAATGTATACATTTATATGGATCTCAAAAAAGAGTACCACTTTTTCTAGTTTTTTTATGCAAACACTCCACATTTATGAACTACACGGTACATGATTAATGAAATATCAAGATACATAGGGATTCTCAACTCTTAAATTGTGGGTCTAATCATGAAAAAATATAAAAGCATCATCTATGTGTATAGGATATACTTGAATATGAGTGTCATTATACAAGAACTACATATGGACTAATTCAAATATTCATGGGGTATATAGTGACACCGAGACCTCCACCCTTAAGCCCAGTCACAACATTTCCATTCATTCAAGTTGAATTTTATTCTTCCCCACTACATGGTGTTAAACTATATAGTAAACTGACTCAATTGGACTACTTTAAATAATGCTCAAAAATTATATTTTGTATTAAAACATTAGTATCACAGACCGATTATGAAATTTTACATGAAATTTAATAGAGGGGGTATTAAAAAATTTATGAGTAAAGGAATAACATAAGATAGATTTGATGAATCCTAGGAACGTTAGTTGGATAATGAGACACCCTCTGAACAAATCAGTCGGGATATGCGATGGATTCTTGGGCCGACTGGCCAAGTTGTCAAATGTCCTCTAAATGATTCATCATGGAACATGAGACAACCCACATACATTCCATACATTATATGTGATGTTTCGTAGATGGGTAAATTGGATTATATAATTTTCTTTGGAAATTTCAGTTCGAAACTCTTTGACATGTCAATCATTCAATCAAGTCATGATGAGTGGAAAATCAATGCCTTTCTAGTGGGAATGTTGGCTGAGTAATGTAGGGAATCAAAGGGATTGATAACAATATATACCCATCTTATATAGGACCTATGTAAAGGGAAATGTCATGGTATATGCCCGAAATAGATACATATTATGATTTATTCTCATACAAGGAAAATGATAGTGTTTAGTTACCGATCAAATGAACATAGAGAACTCTGATTCCTTCCATAAACCGGATAAGTGGGATAGATTTTTAAAGATAGATATACATATCAAACCTCTATAGGGATATATTAGTTAATAATTACAATATCCATATTCAGTGAGAATGGTCATGTTTCATCACTTCTTTTTTCTCATTGGGCATGGATCATATGGGCTTGGGGAACTGAAATGACCGTATCATTTACATCATAAGACTCTACCAAGGCAAGGGAAACATTGTATTGTAAGCCCAAATTAGTGGTATGACATGATATATCATGTATATAAGGAAATGTGAGTGTGTAATCCCTAATAAACTTAACAATTAGAACCTAGATTCTATCAATAACAAGGATACAAAAGACGCCTTCAAAAGGCCCATGCTCAAATATACATCCATTTTGATGTAAGCCTGAAATCTCTAACATTTCAACCATTTGGTCCCAATTATTCCAGTTGGATGATCACTCTACCTCATCCCTCAGCTGACTGATAAATCAACTAAACTATGATAACTATGATTCCTATAATAATGAGGAAATATAGGATACTTTCCTAAGGCTCGAGCTCAAATAAACATCAATTTTGATGTAATACCCATGTCTCTGATATTTTTACCAGAAAAAACTAATCATTCCCATGATATTATCTCTCTACCAATTACCAGGGTGGGATTATATATCAACACCACTACAATGACAATGATTCTTGTGAGAATATGGATAGGTAGGATGCCTCTTCAAGGTTCGAGTTCCATATTAATCATCTCAAGGATAGTTCCATCACATAATCCCCACATCTATATAAAATGAAACAGATTACTTGTTAACCACTATTTATCACACCGTGCATATCTCACATGGGGTTTAAGAAGTCATAATGAACGCCTCAATAGCATAATGAATCTCCATCAGCTCAGGAAATCTCAATATGTAAGCCCTGATGAGTGGATTGATATAGTCACCCCTACACGATTGAGAATAATAATTTGGGCCAATATTAAGGTCATTATTGAAATATTATAAGTATGATTCCTTCTACAATAACGATACATATTATGTTTCATTGAGAATCAAGCAGAAGAATGAAGTGCATAATTATAGGCACAAAAGTCGTCTCCACTTGAAGATAAATTGCATGGGTTTAACGAACTACTTTGGTTTTGATTCCTATAATAAAAAAGATATGTAAGATTCATCATAATGGATTAATAAACTCCTCATAATAATAACTAACTCCCTACATGTAAAAAGTTTCATTAGTAACTCCTTATTCAACATCAATATATAAAACAACAATCCATCACTCAGAAATAGATGAAGATCCTAGAATACATAATGATGGATTCATTAATGAGAATCCATTTTATTTTGTTAATTAATGATATCCCCTTTAGTTTTTATATAAGGAGAATAAATCTATAATAATTATATTTGGGTAATCATTTTTTACTACTATTATGAAGAGATTTGTGAACATATCATAAATCAATAAGAGAGTATCAGAGGTTGAAAAAATTATTCCCAAAAGGGGGAGATGATCCCGACCTCTCATCCTATCAACCAATATGAGAAATATGGCTAACATCTTTTGGAATGTAGGTATATACATTATTATGTATGAGGGATCCGTAGTTATTTTATCTTAATAATGAGAATGGTGTCCTGTCATTAATGATTGTTCATGAAATGAACCTCCATCCAAATGAATTGCCAATCCTAACCAAACCCACCTCATCAAGGGTTTGCTGGTCATCTCTTATACATCAAAACAAATACCCAGTATGAATGTTTCCCAATAGTAGTTCCACATTGATTTTTATGAGAATTTAATCTCCCTCATTCTATTCGAACAACTCCTCTGTAGAAGGATCATATACTCTTCTTGGTGAAATCTTGTATATGACCACATCATTTCCTTTTTCCATGGACGTGTTCAATTATATTGGTAACAAATCTGTATTTAGAGGTTCATGTTTTTGAATAACCTTGGGTTTTGTGTGTGTGTGTGTGTGAAACCTTTGTTGGAGTATATTGACCACCTTTCCCTCGTGGTATATTTTTCATATTTTTTCCTTACTAATTTTCAACATGATCCATATTATCAGTTGTGTTGATGGTGAAAAAATAAAAATAGGTGTATCGAGAAAATTTATTTTTGTCATTACACTCAATTCAATCTGATTATTCTGTTCTTATAGAATCAATGTCATTTTTTGAACCATTGGAGATGTTAATTTTTTTTGGATTACACTGCTAGGGGGTTTGGTTTCACTTTTTGTATGTTCGTCCCATATAAGCTTATGAATAATAAAATTGTGGGATTTTCCAATCACGCTTCTTGAACCAAACCCAAATAACATAAGATCATCTTATGGGAGATGGGTTGTCGACTGTCGATTTTTATGTCCCAATATAGAGAATGTTGATTCCCCCAGTGGTTATAATGATGATGAAAATGCCCCAACCCTATGGGTTGGGGACTATTGGGGGTATCTGTTATACTTTTATGATTATATTGTTGTAGATATAATGATTCTTGTTAAGGAATTGATGAATCTTGGGATAGAAATTATGTTATAAATCCCCCCTTCCAAGTAGGCTATGGTTTTTCTGGAATAACCATTGATTTCTCCAAACCCTCTTGAAATGTGATGGATATTGTGATGGTGATTGAGATATAAATTCCCCCATTTCTATCAGATAGGTTTGACTTGATGTTTCTTTTATTACCCTAGCTAGTTGGCTGGGTTCACTGATAGGCAATTGAAATTGATGGTGGTACTACGATATGCTCTATTTTGCATAGTTATGATTATGACAACCCAACTTTTTATTACATAATTAAACATACATTATTACATAAACTTCACTTGATACACCATAAAAGATAGAGAGGTCTACTGTCTTTGGGGCTTAGAATAATTACATAATATCTTAAAACATGAAATGCAACATCTTTATTGAAAACATCCTTTACATGACCACTACATTCCCTCATACATAGCATTGCATGGGATACCCTGAGGAAATGCATAAGAAAAGGGTGAGCTATAAAGACCAGTAATGGAATAGTCATGGAATAACATGAGGAATACAATATATGTTAGACAATAGGAATATCAATATAGCACAAGAGAATCATAAAGGCATGATAATCATAACATGAAAATGTGGCAACAACACTTAACATAGAATTTGCATGAGCCAAGGCTCATTACACATGGAGCATGAGTAAAACCTTATTGCACATGAAGCATGTGAAAGGCCTTGTTACACATGAATTATCATGAGTAAAAACCCATTTTAAATGATTTATCATGATACTACACTTTACCTAATGCATTGGAGCACTATCAGGGCACACCTTTCATAAACATTTCACGTCATGCATAAGTGTGCCACATGGATCAAAAAACATTAAATAATTCAACATAATAATTTATTCCACGATAAAATAATGTGGAATAAATACTTTAAACTCATTAAAAAATACTTAAATGTGCATAATGGTGAATACCCTTGATAGAGAAAAGTGTATGGTATTCGCTACACAATGACTTTGGCTTGGAAAAACGCGGTACAATTTCGGCAGCAAAACGACATGCCATGTGAACTCATAAAAATGGTTTATGAGAGAGAAAGGGGTGTCTCATCATATTTACATGAAATGGACAGTAAGGGGTCATATAGATACATTTCCCAATTTTTTTTGAATTTAGATTCATGATACAAAAGAATTGCATTTATATAAATGAGGAGAGAGAAATTCATTTCGGCATTTCAACATAGTAACATGTGTACATTTGAGGAATTTAATGAAAGAGAAAGGTGTCTCCAATCATTCCCACATAAAGATGTCAGTATGTGGTAGGTTATAAACCATACCCCAACATTTATAATTGAAATTAATGGGTTATTACAACTTTAATAATATTAGATAGAAATAAGAAATTAAGAAAACCCTTACTTTAAAGTGTGCTTCCAATGGCTTGAGAGAGGCTTGATAGAGACTTCGTGGGAGATTGGGGCACTATGGGAGGATTCTAGGGAGAGGAGGGAAGAGTTTGGAGGAAGTCCAATGGCTTTTAGTGGGGAGAAAGTGGGGGCCTGAGTATGTTTATATATGGAAGGGGAGTGAATTCTTTATTATTTTGTTTTGGGATAGCTCACATTAAACTAATCCAAACAACAAACCATACAATGGTTTTTTCCCATGGTTTTTTTCAAAGGGAAGTGTAAAAAAATATTTTATAAGGTCAAATTTAGAAATTCTTAAAATAATGCGGTTTCTTATGTGGAGGTGAGTCACACTCCCAAGGAAAACAATTTAAAAAGAAAAAATGATTAATAAGTATTGAAGGGTCCACAAAAGCTTTTAAAAATAAATAAAACAAACAAAAAATCAAATTATATTAATTTTAAAACATATATTTCCTTAAAAAATAGTTTATAGAAATTTATTACATCACTATTTGGTCATTATGATGTCATAAAACACATTATATATTTAAAAAGAATTTAATTTTTACACAAAAAAATTGACTGCCTCTGAAAATTATGAAAAATTCACCATTGGATAAATTCATTTTCATTATTCCATAAATAATATTCATTTTATCTATATAATTTTATAAATATTATAATTTTCACTTTTAAAATAAAAATCGATATTTATAAAAAATTCATGGGTTTTGAAAAAATGGATTTCAAACCAGAATAAAAATTACAATTGTATTAATAAATTTATTTGACCATTTATATTTAATAAAAATAATTTAATAATAATAATAATATTTTATTAAAATATTTTTTAATTCAAAGATCCATTAATTTATCAAAACAGATTTATTAGTTGAATGTTTACGAAAAATATTATTTGTTCTTTTAAAACTATTTATAAGGAAACAATAATTACATGAATGTATATTCATAATTATATAAAAAATAATTTACATAACCATAGCGCTATGGTCTTGTCACATAACCACTTATAACACCCGCATAAGAGTGAAGAGTAATGTGTGCGATGGTGACAGACTCTTGGGGAGGCTAGGATAACATTGTTTGGGTGGTAATCTCTATCAACTTCCACATCTCTCATATGCAGTCCTGCTCGAGCATAACATATTGAAGCTCTGCTTTGGATTGGTCAAGAGAGAATCCCAAAGACACAACCTCCATTCCATGTTCTAACAAATGGGATTCTTATGAGCAACATCAACTGGATGAGGCCGTCACTTCCTTTGTCTGAGAAAATTGGATTTGTTAAAGACCAGTATTTATATTAATCATGTGATCACTGTTCAATGACTATATTAACAATGGTCACAATTCATAACAGTATTTTAAAATCCAAAAACATAAAACCAACGAAGTAGACATTTTATGTAAACATTTTACATAAAGAGACAATTAATTAGATCAAGAGGTATTTCCATTAATGAATGTTTTGGTCACTACTATCTTCCCCCATTAAGAAATTTCTCCCTCTACATTTCCTTTTCCCATACTAAAAGAGATGTGGGTAACTCTGCTTCATCATTTCTTCTGAGTCCCACGTTGCTTCTTCAATCATGTTGTTTCACCACAACACCTTAACAAGGGGAATTGTCTTACTTTGTAGAACCCTTTCTCTATGATCTAAGATCTTCATTGCTCACTCCTCGTAAGATAGATCATCCTCTAACTATACCACCTCTTAAAAGAGTACATGTGAATGTTCTGGTATGTACATCTCTAAGAGGGATACAAGAAAGACATCATGAACTTTGGAAATGGTAGGTGTATGTTCTAGATAAAAGACCACGACCCCGACATGATCAAGATTCTAGAAGGGGCTGTTGTAACATGGACTTAACATCCCTTTCATTCCAAACCTCATGACCTTCTTTCAGGGAGATATTAATAGAAATACCATGTCTCTAACTTTATGCTCTAGGTTTTGTCGACGGTTATATGCATAACTCTTCTGTCAACTCTAGGCTACCTTGATATCCTACTGAATGGTTTTCACCTTATCCATCATTTTATCGACCATTTCTAGACCATCCATCTTATGCTCACCGGGCTCATCCCAACACATCGGTGTTCTGCACCTTTTCCCATAATGGGCTTCATATGGGGCCATTTGGATCATTGAGTGGAAACTATTATTATAAGAGAACACTACCAGAGGAAGATGTTGATCTCATCCCCCATTAAAGTCCATTGAGCATGCTCTAAAAAATCCCTCAAGTGTTTGGATAGTCCTCTAGGATTGGCCATTTGTTTGAGGATGATAGGTTGTACTGATGTTCAGTTCATTATTCAGAGCATGTTGAAGTCTCTTCTAAAACATAGAGGTGAATCTTGGATCCCAATCAAACACAATAGATAGTGGTACTCCACGAATCCTTACCAATTCCCTGATATATATATGTGTCAGTTGATCCAATGAAAAAAATGCTCCCAAATAGCAATGAAGTGTGCAGCCTTTGTAAGACGATCCACAATAACCCTGATTTCATTGTTTCCATTGGATGTTTTCAGAATTCAGGTGACAAAGTCTATGGGTATTTTCTCCCATTTCCTTTCTGGTATGTGAAATGATTGCATAATCCCCTTAGACTTATACCTCCTTTGATTCACTTGCTGACACACCATGCACTTTGATATATATTCAGTGATCCCCTCCTTCAAATTATCCCACCAATAATTATCTCGTAGATCTCAATACATCGTTGTGTTTCCTGGGTGAATAGAGAAATTTGAACTATGCGAATCATCCAAAATTCCTTCTTCAGCTCCAGACTTGATGGAACACATAGTCTTTTCCTAAATCTCACAATTCCTTCTTCATTAACATTAAACACCGTGGATTTCCCTTTTCTGATAACTTCCAATTTTTCCTTAACTCCCACATCATCCTTTTCAGCATCCTTTTTGGCATCCTTTATCATTTCCAAAAGTGACTGTTAATAAATAATTTTTGAAAGGATTGATGGTGTTCCCTTTTTTAGTATTCCCATGTCCATCTTCATCAAATCTAAGAAGATTGGATCCTTTTAAATTCACATCAAATATAGAATCGTTGGGTCCTTTATACTTAGGGAATCCACCACCTTGTTTGCTTTCCCTGGGTGGTAATGGATTGAACATTCATAGTCTTTGATCAGATCTAACTTTTTCATTGGAGATTGTTCAACTCTTTCTATGTGAATATATACATGAGGCTTTTGTTGTCCGTATATATTTCAAACTTCTCCCTAAATAGATAATGCCACCAAATTTTCAAAAGAAAGATCACAGTAGCCAACTCGAGGTCATGTGTTGGATTTTTCTATTAATGAACATTAAATTTCCCTAAAGAATAGGAAATGAATTTTTCAATTTTCATCAACATAAATCACATTCCATTCTTTGAAGCATCACTAAATACCACAAAACGTTCTCCACTTATGGGAAAAGTGATCATGGGTGCAGTGATAATCCTTCTTTTAAACCCCTGGAATCTTTATTTTCATTCATCACTCCAAGAAAACATTACTCCCCTATGAGTTAGCTTAGTAATAAGGTTGGACCATTGGAAGACATTTCTCACAAATCATCGATAATATCCAGCAAACCCCAAGAAGCTATGGATATCTGTTATTGATGTTGGCCTCGACCATCCCTCGATTGCATCTGTTTTGGAGGTATCCACATATATCCCATTTCTTTTGATGATATGGCCCATGAATGAGACATCATTCAACTAGAACTCACACTTTTTGTACATCGAATAGAGCTTATCCTTCTTCAAGGTCTCCATTAATGTTAATAGATTCTCCTCATGATCCTCCTTGGTTTTGGAGTATATCAGAATATCATATATAAATACTACCTCAAATTTGTTGAGGTAATCCTTAAAAACACTATTCATCTTGTCAATGAATATTGATGGAGTATTAGTGTGTCTGAAAGGCATGACATTGAATTCCTAGTGCCTGTATCATGTACAAAAAGTAGTCTTGGGTATATCTTCCTTTTTCACCCTTACTTGATAATATCCCAACTGAAAATCCACCATGGAGAAGTATTGTGCTCCACAAAGCGGATCAAACTAGTCATTAACTCCTGGAATAGGATACTTGTTCTTTATCATGATTTTGTTAAGCTCACTATAATAGATTTAAAGGCTCATTGACCCATCCTTCTTCTTGACGAAGAGGACTGGTGAAACCCATTGTGAAGCACTTGGGCGTATAAACCCTTTATCCAGATTCTCCTATAGTTGTTTCTTTAGCTCCTAATTCTCCACAACAACCATTATGTATGGAGTCTTGGATATTGTCAATGACCTAGGTATAAGATCAGTTGGGAATTTAACATCTCTTCTAGGAGGAAGACCAGACAATTCCTCGGAAAAACACTTCAGTGAATTCCCTCACAATAAGCATGTCTTCAAGGATGGTTGATTCCTTGGACTCAATCATCTTCCCCAGATATTCATTCTCATAGGGTAGTAATATCCACACATGAGATTATTGAGATAAAGACGATTCATCTTTATCATTTCACATGTATTGAATGGGGGGTCAATTATCCACATGGAGAGTGATTTCCCTCTCCCGACAATTTTTGTTGGCTCTATATGAGGAAAACCAATCCTTTCCATGAATCACATAAAATTCCACCAGTGGGAGTATGGTGAGTTTGATCAGAAAGTTTAAACCACAGATTATGACAGGGGAGAAGTTATATTCATGGGATGTAATGATTGAACCATTTGTCGTACTCACCGACATATTCACTTCCAAGACTTGTGGTGGTGCCAGGACTTTTCTACTAAACCATCAAGATATAAATTAATGGGTAGAACCTGAATCAAAAAGTATGTTCACTATTCTTGAAGTAAGAACTAGCATACCTATCACCACTTCGTTGTCGAGGTTCACTTCGGAAGTAGTGATTGAAAAATCTCTCCCTTGATTCCTTGGAAGTTGTTGGTTTCCTCCAAAAACCATTGTCATAGGGAACTTATTGGAAAGATGCCATGGTTGTTTGTAGATTTAGTAATGAACCACACGTTGAGGTTCAAACGGGGTGTTAATATCCTTTGTTGCAACCATAGGTCTTTCTTTCCAATAGTTAATAGCCAGGTGCCCTTCACTTCCACACCTAAAGCATTTCCTCGTCCCAATATATAATTTTCTAGGGTGATTCTTTCTGCACCTTTGGCAAGTGGGGTGCAGGATCTTCTTAGCACCATTGGATTTATCCATTGGACCGCCAACATTTATGTCCAACTTACACTTATTATCCCCTTGGTACCCCAGAGTTTCTGTGATCTCTATTTCGACCTTGAGCACACATCATACAATTTTTTCATAGCTGTTGAAGTTACAGATCACCAGTGTTATCCACAGGCTAGGTTTCAGCCCACCAAAGAGGCGTTCAACATTGAATTTGGATGTATCGAAAAAGCCAGATACATATTGTGAAATACTTGTGATGTTTTCCTTGTATGCTTCGATAGATTCATCATCTTTTTTCATGAGGACAAGGAAGTCCCTTTCCATCTTAAGCAGGAGGGCGCGCGAATTGTTTTTATCAAAAAACATCTTCCCGAAATCCATGCATTATAATGCCTCGATCCCCTTTTTAGGATTCATATTTTTTATCAACATCCACCATTGATCAGCTTCATCCTCCATAAGATAAGCAGCTAGGAGAACCTTCTCATGTTTGGAACATTTAAGGATAGAGAAGATTTTTTCAATAGATTTGATCCATTATTCAGTGATTGAGGGATCAGATGATCCATTAAAAGTTGGAGGCCTTTGTCACATGAAGCTCTCTATAGCGACTTGTTATTGGGGGGGGGGGGGGTTGAATGTTCCTCTTGACCCATTATTATATTCAAATCATGAGTTAGCTGAGAGAGATGCATGAAAAATTTCACGATTCCCGCTCCCATTGGATTTGGAATCTCATTAGTACAGTCATCACATTGATCTTCACATCATTTGTAAGCCTAAGTCGTCCTATTACCAGCCATTTTCTGGAATAAAAGGATAGTTAAGGGTAAGACATAAAGGGTAATCCATGGTCAAAACTGGTGAATTATAAATAACTTTTATTTCCTTAACATATGAATCTATTGGCTTCAGTCTATGTTATCCATGATCTATTTTCTAACATATATTCTTATGGATTTTTTTCCATTAATAATGGTTCATACTATGCTTGTAAATTTACCAAAGAATATCCCCAGGGAGTGTCCTGACCAAGAGTGTAGCAAGGCCCTTTGTCCTGCACTAGTTCTCGTTCGAGTCTAGCTCCAAAAGTAGTTTTTAGGTTTTACCCCTAGGAAAAATCTGTGATAGAGCTGCCACTACCTACTCATATCCAAAATGGATGTTTTTTCTTGATAAAACACTTACTCAATACTCACAAAAATATAGGTATGTTTTTATTATACTTATACTTTTCCCTATGGATTTACTAGAGTTTTGTAATCCTAATCTAAAAAATAACTAAACCTTCCCTCTATTACCAACTATGACAACCCTGCTTTTTATTACACAATTAAACATAATTTATTAAATAATCTTCACTTGATACGACATAGAATATTGATATTTATAGTCTCTTTGGGGCTTAGAATCACAACATAACAACTTGAAACATTAAATACCCCATATTTATTGAATACTTCCTTTATATGGCCATTATATTCCCTCGTACATAGCATTTCTTGGATAACCTCAGGACATGCATAAGAAAAGGGAGAGATATAAAGCCCAGTAAGGGAATATTCATGGAATAAAAAGAGGAATAAAATATATTATAGACAATAGGAATATCAATGTATCACAATAGAATCATAAAGGAATGATAAAGCGTGATAATCAGAACATGGAAATCTGGAAACCACACTTAACAAAGAATTAGCATGAGTCAAGGCTCATTGCACATGGAGCATGAGTAAAACCTCATTGCACATGAAGAATGAGAAAAATCTCATTGAAAATGAATTATCAGGCGTAAAAACCCATTACACATTACATATCATGATAATATACTTTACCCAATGCATTGGAGCGGTATCAGGGATAACCCTTCTTAAACATTTCACTTCATGCATAAGTGTGCCACATGGATCATAAAACATTGAATCATTCAACATAATAATTTAATCCACAATAAATTAATGTGGTATACATACTTGAATCTCTATAAACAATAAGTAAATGTGCATAAAGTTTAATACCCCTGATAGAGAAATGGGCATGGTATTCACTACACAATGACACTGGCTTGGAAAAATGCGATGCAATTTCGGCTGCATAACAGCGTGACATAATAAATCATAAAAATGGTTGGTGATAGAAAATGGGGTGTCTCATCAAATTTATATGATATATACAGTACTGGGTTCATATAGATACATGTCCCAACAAATGTAATGAAATTTAGACTCATGATACAAAATAATTTCTTAAATGTAAATGAGGAGAGAGAAATTCCTTTTGAAATTTCAGCATAGTAACAGGTGTACATGGGAAAAGGTTAATGAGAGATAAAGGGGCCTCCCCTCTTAAAAAAATAGGGTAGTATGGGGGTGATGATAATCCATACCCCAACATTTATAATTGATATTAAATGGGCATAACAACTTAATGAATATTGGACAAAAATAATAAAGTAAGAAACCCCATACTTGGATGTGTGCTTCCAAAGGCTTGAGAGAGGCTTCATGTGATCTTGGGGCACCTTGGGAAGATTATAGAGAGAGGAAGTCATGGGTTGGACGAACTCTACCGGCTTTGAGTTAGGAGGAAGTGGGATATTGGGTGGGTTTATATAGGAATGGTTAGGGAATTCATTATTATTTCTGTTTGGGACACCTCACATTGAACATTTCCCAACCACAAATCAGCCCATGGTTTTTAGAAAATGGAAGTAGAAAACAATATTTTATAAGTAAAAAGTACGAAAATCTTAAAATAATGTAGTTTTTATATGGAGGTGAGTCATACTCCCAAGGAAAACATTTTAAAAAGAAAAATGTTTTAATAAGCTTGAAGGGTCTGCTAAAGTTTTGTAAAATAAATAAAACAAAACCAAAATCACATTATTTAAATTCTAAAACATATATTTTCCTAACATAATGTTTATATTATTTTATTAAATCAATATTGGGTTATTATAATTTCAAAAAACACATTATATATTTAAACGGTAATTATTTTTACCCCAAAATTTTATTGTCTTAGAAAATAGTGAAAAATTCACCGTTGGATAATTTCGACGTCTTGATACCAGAAATAATAATCATTTTATATAAATAATTTTCTAAATATGTTGATTTTCACTTTTAAAATAATGACAGAAATTTATTAAAAATTCATAGGGTTTTTTAAAAAATGGATTTCAAACCTTAATAAAAATTTCAATTGCATTCAAAAAATTATTTGATCATTTCTATTTTATAAAAAATAAATTAATAATAATATTATTATTTTATTAAAATATAATTTAATTCATAAATACATTAATTCATCAAAATATATTTCTTAGTTTCACATTAATTAAAAATACTATGTGTGCTTTATAAACTATTTACAAGGAAACAATTATAAAATTAAAGTATATTCATTATTATATACAAAAATATTGTACGTAACCATAGTGCTAAGGTCTTGTTACATAAGCCTATACAAAACCTGCATATGACCTAATAGTTTGGTGTGCGATGGAAGTAGAATCATGGGGTGGCTCAGATAACATTGCTCGGGTGGTAATCACTATCAACTTCCACTTCTCTCGTAGGTTGTCCCCCTCGAGCATAACATATTCTAGCTGGGCTTGGGATTGGTCAGGACCGATGCTCAAGGACTCAACCGCCTTTATGAGCTCTGACAAATGGGATTCATATGGGTAACATCTACATGATGAGGCCATCACTTCCTTTGTCTGAGTAAATTGGATTTGTTAAAGCCCTATATTTATACTAATCATGTGATCACTATTCAACGACTATATTATAAATAGTCACAATTATTAATAGTATTTTAAAATACAAAAACATAATACCAATGAAGTTGAAATTTTATATAAAAATTTTACATAAGGAGATATTTTATTAGATCCAGAGGGATTTTCGTTAATGGATGTTTGGGTCGTTACAATGCTTTTGTACAAGTTGGGTGCATTGGTAGCCAATTATTGGACTCATTATTTCCGTGAAGTTGATTGGTTGATCATAACATCAATTTTCATATCTGAAACACATTATAATATTTTCAGGGTCTCGGTTCAATGATCTTTAGGTATCCATATTCATATTTTCGTTATGTGTTCACATCATTAATGTGGCAGAATTATATTGCAGTAAAAAACTAGGTCATTCATTACACAATCCATTTAATTCTCAAGAGTCCATGTCTATAATAGAGATTTTTTGTAGATTTTGTCAGTTCTACTGGTGTGGATAATTTAAATGCTCTATAATTTCACCATCATCGAAAATATATATATGATGATGCTATAGAGATTAGCTGTTGAAGATTCCAGATGCAATGGTGACAAAAATGTTTTATATTTACCCTATACTTTTCCATTTCTTATTCTCAGGACAAGGAGATAACAGAATGGTCAAGGGGAAAATAGAGTATATTGATGGTATTAAGGTAACCATCATATCGAAGATAATAGAGGTGTCTATAATTCAATCATAGATGAGTTTCCCATATATTTTCGCATAGGTAAGGCGTGAACTCCTTTTCTCTCTCATCTGGGATCTCATTTCCAAATTTATAAATGGGAAAAATGGTTGGAATTTTATTTCAAGATAACTCTATCTATATTTCAATGTAATATTCCTCTTCATCTGGCACACAAAACTACACTTATTCAAACCACATTTGTTGTTTCGTTGGGCAACCAACTAGCCATAGTGAGGGGTTACTAGTAACAAGTGCATAACTATATACAATGGACCATGGTGTCTCAAGCACCACTCTATACAGATGTGTATATGATTTTGGAAACTGTATATATGGAGGTGTCTATGAAATATAAGGATTTCTATTTTTGAGTTAGATATCACCATGGGGTAATTGAACATGATGTATGTTAGGGGAAATGTAATTAAGACCCATCTATACACTACAACGGGGGTTCTAATAGAGGAAATGATCAATTTTTTCATTGGGTTAAGAGTATAAAGACTCTTGGAGTGGTGCTAATGTGTCTCAAAAATTATCAAAGAGACTGAAATTGAGTAGATAATGGGTGTAAGACAAATTCTATATCATGGCCAACACAAATAGGAATTTATTATGATATTTCTTAATAGATGTGTGCCTAAAGTACGTTGGATACTAGAATATATTGATAACATTACTGTGTTATGGGAAAATGAGTCCCCTTCTCAGAAGATGTTAGAGTATGCTAATGAGATTCTTCATTAATGGAAGGAATATTACCTTTTATGTGGGTGGTTGTTGGGATATGTCGTTCAACAATAGATTATGGGTGTATATGATACTAGTTCCAATAGCATTCCCAACATGAATATGCTAATAGAGCCATGGAATGGTAGAATAGATATTATCCTCCTCCTTTATATCCTCTAAATAATTCTTGTGTATTTTTTCATCTACAGAAGTAGGGATATAATCCCAACATTAGTGTAGAACTAGAATATGATAAGCATATGTACTGATATGAGTATGATCTTTTCATTAAGAATATGATGCTCTCACTTATTGGGACTCTCTTGGAGTTGGGTTATGAACCTGATCATCTACCATTATAATATGACACTTGTAATTTTCAATAGGGATATGAGCCTATCACATGGTACGTTCATCTCTCAATTGGTGAGGCCCAGTTATAATGGGAACACCATCAATATAGGAGGGATTTGGAGTATGCCTTTAATATTTTTCTGTCGAAATGTTCTTCTGTCAAGAGGAATATTCTGCTCTAAATTTTTGAACCCAAGTAAGAATTGGATTATGAGACTAGTTTTGTTCTTCCTCCATTATCATAATATGTTAATAATAATCCTGGAAAATATAAAGAGTTTATTATTTCTCCAAAGTAGCCAGTTTTGTATGATTATCACAGTGTTATGATTCATAACATTAGGAATAATAATTTGTTTGATTACATATATCTATATATATGATGGAATATTCTAGGAATGTTCTTAAGATTTTTCTATGATTTTGTAATTTATAGGAACATGTGCCTAGGAATGTAAGAATGCACATTTTATATCTCAAATATATTGTATTAAATTTCTCTAATTGAAGAAGGAATATGATCTATTTTTTATAATCCTTATGCCAACACAATTTTCTGTTGGGATTCATTTGTATGTGTAAGAATATTCACCTACCCCATGCTTTATATAAGAAACTTTCTATGGAATTTCTCCAAATGAGCTAGGATATGTGACCACCCACTGCATACCACTGGAATATTCTAGTGAGAATTTTTTGTGGAAGTAAGGATATGATCCAACTTCAGGTTACAAAAAATGTATTGTTCCGGATGTGTCTTTCTTGGTTCCCATGAATGGGCGTCATAGGTTCAAATTTTTTGGTGGTTCCCCCGGAAGGTTCTTAAGGGGTACTATTTGGAAGATATTAGATAATAAAATTTAATGGATACCTAATCTATATCTTTTGAACTAAATAGGATACGTTATTGAGTCATTGATTCACATTCATCAGAATCTAATGGTGGTGATTTTCACTCTCTACGGTTAATCATAAAATGAGGTTGGAAGTAGAAAATAGATAAACTAATTTCAGTAAATATTAATTTTGATGATAAAGTATCGTCAAATTTAGTATTTGAAGAAACTTACATGCAACAATGAGGGTCAAAATTCTTATTTGTTGGTTGTATTCTAAGATAATTACGTTCATTACTTAGAGGTGAAGATGTCAGGTTGGTGAGGTCCTTAGGTGGCACGCAAGGGCTGTAGCCATATATGATTTTCCAGAATGGTTGATAGATTGTGAAAATATCTTGATACCAGTGTTTTTTGTGAGGGAAGAATCTACAGTCATAAATACAATAGAGAACAAGGTCCCTAATTAGTGAATTATTTTAGTGATGATGTGTTCTTAATATGATATGTATGGGTAATACAATTTTCCATTTTTGTTCTCAGTTTTCCCGTTCATCTCATGTGGACATATCTAAGAAATAATGGAATTATTTCACGAGGAACCCATCTACATAGGATTATCCAATCATTTTTTCATTTATAAGACTAGTATTAGGTTATCCTATTTGAGTTATAATGGATATGGAGGGAAAATATCCTAACACAAGGTATCCCAATAATTTTTAAAGAGACCCTAGGATTGTTTCACATAAAAATGCATGAATGTATGCATAATTGTATTTTGAAAAACTATCCAAGGATCATGAAATCTAGTTTCTTTGAAGACTAGGTACATAAAACTAAACAAATACAGAATTTCCTTATTTAATCTACATATTGATATCCTCAAATACAATGTGCTCATACATTAGAATAGGATAACCTAGGGATAATAGGATTAAAGATGTGAGCTAAAAAATCCAGTAATGGAATAATCATTGGAAAACAGATTTTTAACATTGGATTGGAAGAATGAAAAAAATAATAGAAATCATATAATATAATTGAACAAATAGATCCAAAATATACATAAATTGGGATCATATAAATATGGAATCATAGTAAATTTTAAGTAACCTAAAAAATGAAGTTAGAATGATTCATGTATCATTTTCCATAGAGGATCAAAAGTCAAGGTTATCGACCTAGACCATTTCACATGATATCACATGTCCAGGATAACCACCAAGACCATTTCACATGGTAGCACAAGTCAAGGATAACCGCCATAAGAGTTGCACATAAGATTTAATGAGACTCAATTGTACTCAATGTATTGGATTTATATATAGGTTTAGCTATCTTAATAATTTTATGCATATTCTTACCATATAATTAATCATACATAATCAATCACATATAAACATAAGGCAACCCATGGAATGGAATGTAGATCATAATCATGTAATAAAACATAATTTATTGGTTGAATCATAGAATTATCAATAATGAAATGTAATTGAAACATAAATAGTCATATATAATTTAATGTGATTTCAAATTGAATTGATAACTTGTAAAAGAGTATTTAAGAAATTTTATCCTTAAAAAAATTCAGTGTTGTTTTAAGAAGAATACTGCAGAGAATTTCAAATAAAAAAGTGCATAATAATTTATGTAAAATCATTACTGAGACAATAAGGATTTTATTATATATTTAATTATTTTAAAAAATCAATGGTGGATTAAAATATTATGGTATAGTGAACTTGAAATTGGGTAATAATTCTGGATGTTCCCTCAAAATGGGGTTGCTTTTCTTGAAATATTGAGGGAATCACTTAGAATAATGTATATCACCGAAATAGAATGATTAATGATTCTTGATACATGGGTTTTTACATATATAAATAATAATTTCAAGACATACATAAAAAGAATATAGAATTTCATTCAGGTAAAAAAAGAGTGAGAACTACCTGAATGAATAATAGAAGATTGGTTAGAATCTCTTACGTTATGTCTGATGGTGTTCTCCATATGATATTAATAAACTGAATAATAAAATTAGATCAATTATTTAATAATTAACGAACCTGTCATACATGTAATTGATATAGTAGAACATTTTTTATATCATTCATAATCTTTTTGATTGGTTATGAGGTTCAATTTCCTTATTCCAGTCTGTTTGTTTCATGATAAGTTTACTTATATACAAGGATGGATAATCATGTAAAATGAAGTTGATTATAATTAATTGGAGTTATATTATCGAAAATAAATAATTCTAAATTGATTCAATTTTAATTTGGTTACTCGGAATGTGGATTATTCATTATATAAACCTTTAGTGATAACCTTTTCGGTAATTGGCTATTTTTTACCACAATGATCATATTTTGATTTATAAATCAATACCACACATAAAAATTAACCAAAACCATATATGAGAGATAATAAATATATTATATTAAACATTTATGATAATATTTTTTCCTAACATGAATTTAAGATGATAATGGAAATTGAGAACCCAACGTCCTTGAATGTGGTAAATTAACACATCATGGATGGAGTTTTGACTACTAGTATAATGGAAGGGTAAAAAAGATACGATAAAAAATTATTCCATTATCATAACAATATTCTAGTACATATAATGAAATATAGTTTTCATAACATTTGAATGATGAGAGGTATGCATTGAAAATAATACAAAGGAACAAGAAGGGAAAGTAAATGAATTATAAAGAGGAATTTCCCTTTTGAATTAATCTTAACTGAGAGACTTTTAATGGGATAGGATTTGTTCTTTTGAGGATAAAAATGGCTTCTTGACACATGGGTGGATCTTGGGAAGATATTTGACAAGAATTTAGGAATGTCACAAGGCATCATAGGAGGGAATAGAATAGGGGAGTGTGGGATGATTTATATAGTATAGGTAGGAGGGTGTTTTTAATATTTAAATCATTTTTTTTATTATATTTCCATAAGACAAGAAATAGTGATGACTCCCTGACCAAAAATATTAATATATACATATGATTTTAAACCAATGGTTCTTACATCAGAAAAATATCATCCATTACTCAATGATTAATTTATTTAGATTATTTTGTAAATTATCATATTTTCCTATTCATTAAATATTCATGTATTTCTAAAGAAACCAAAAAATCACCATAACCATTTTTCAACATGAAGAATCCAAAAAAATAATTTTTTTTCTAAAAATAATTCTTTATATGATTAATTTATTTTTTAATTTTATTCAAAATTTACAAGAAAAAATACACATTTTTAAACTATAACAGATTTTATAATGCTTAAAAATTTACATAAGGTCATATAAAATAATATTAAAATAAAAATACATATATTTTTAAATTTATGAACACCTTTAAGGAAAATACATTTAATTTTAAAATAATTAATATAGAGTAATTAATTATTTATGACTTACAAAAATACCAATACTTTGACGATGGTCATATAAAAACATATATGATACCTAAATTTAATTTATACATTCAAGGGTGAAGTTTATATTCTTTTTAATGATTTACAATTCATAAGGGTAATATATCTATTCATAAGGGTATGTTACTATTAATAAGTGTAGGTTACTATTTTCGAAAAATTATGATTGATCCATCAGACCAAAAAAATAACCCTAAATGCAACTATGTATGTCAGATTTTAGAAATTCATGACACATAAGTGAAAACATGGTGGGTAATGGTAACATAATATTTAATATCATTCTATTTCATTATGTTACCTAATTTGATTATACTATAAGGAATAATTATATGAATGGATATCTATTTATAAAATATTAGGTCATTACAATTTTCTTATTTGATATGTTCACATTGAGATCACCATTTATGTTTCATGTGAAAATGTATGCTTGGTTTTTACTGATGACTGATTGTGGAGGGTTTGATGTGTGTATAATAAATCTAGCTTGGTTGAACATTTTTTTCATGGTAAAAGTTCCATTATATTTTTTCATGATGGATGATTGTGGTGGGATTTATTGTATGTACAATCATTTATTTTGGGTTCACCAATTTTTATTATATATAGACACCCAATGGTTTCCATTAGCATAACTACCATTATTATTAAAAATACCAAATCTAACATGATCCATTCTAGGTATGATAAACAAGGGATTATATGTTATCATTCCAACTACTTGTGTGTTCCATAATTATGCAATAAGGCAGCTATTATGGGTTATTTAATATGGATCTTTTTTTATGTTTTCTCAAACCCAAATGGCCCAAAATAGGTTCCCCAAGCCCAGCGGACCACATGGAATCAAGTGTATCTCCATGAACTCTAGTGATTTTTGACTTACAATGAGGGCCTAGGGTGTGTCCCTAGAGATACTATTCCCTCATTAATAAAGTGTAGTACCGTAGATTAATATAAGAAAATGTAAATAACAGAATCAATATTTGTAAACAGAAGTCACAGGTCAAAAATAGCAATAATTGAAAAAATTAATAAAAAAATTGGAATAGTATTATTTAACTGATGATATGTCATTTCATTAGAAAATTTGAATTCATGGATATGACATAGAATGAATAACATGTTCTTCATTAGTAGAAATCATATCAAACACTATCCCAAGCATCCCGAGATCTAACATGGTCATCCACTATCTATCATTGTACAAAACAAAAAGAAATAATGTGTTTGAAGAAACATGTTTCCCATTTTCATCACCGAAAATATTGTAATGTAATCCTGGTACCATAAAAATCCTAGCGATTGTGTGAGATAATTCTCTGTGGACCACACTAATGTTTTCCATAACATTAATAACATGTAATGGAAATGTAACAGTGTTTTACCATGGATACATTATGTAAATCAGAAAAAATTAATTAAATACCCAAGTACCAACTTTATCCATTGATTTGTATATGAACATAACTAATCCATTAAATTATTATTACTAGTATATAAATAATTCACATGTTAAAAAAATAATATTTCCATGTTATGACATGGGAATCGATAATGGAATTTAATAATGAAGTTCCATGTTAATAACCGAGGAAATGTAGGCCTCAAGGGTCACTAACTTAGTAATAGTTGTAGACTATCATGGGGTAAGAGTTTAATATAAGGAGAATAGTCTATGAAACTCCACAATCCGATTTATATCAAGTACATGGAGTTTATCCAAGTTAAAATGGAGATTTTCAATGACTGGCCTGATAGGATCTATCCATGGAACCTAATTGTCAATTAAAACCTAAGGAGTGAATCAAAGGAATTATGTAATGATATCTAAGGGATTCTTTGGTCGCATACAAGGCATCCATTGATTATAAAAGGATCAGGATCAAGGTGGGTCTCAATCTATGAAAGCTGTATCCAGGTATCAGAATGGAGTTCCTAAGTGGTCAAGTAATTCCCTAAAAAGAATACAATGTGAGATCTACATTGTACACTACTATTTTATGTTTATGTAATTTAATATTTCATTAGGTTCAATCCATTCCTTTCATTAGGGTGATAATTCCAAGTAGCATGAAAACAATCAATTAGGTCATAATTAATCAATAAGTGAATTTGGTACCAGCCTACCCTTTCTTTAGTGTGACAAGTCCATGTTTCATGAAACTATTATTAATTCCATTTAAACCATATTAAATAATTATGTTCCATTTTTCTACATTCAATTAATGTGGTAATGGGTGATATTAACATGCACCCTAATAATAAATCAAAAAAATCTTTTCATGTCATATACATGTTATTATTCCTAAATTCCATTCCCTGTTTAATTATCAAGTGAAGAACATACAATATGGGGGTCACGTTTAGAGTATAAAATGTACATTGCATTATTAAATTCACAGAATAAGTCATTCCATTAAATATTGGAAATATTACCCTTATAAGGTTCACGTAATGTCAAACCCGAACGGTATCTCAAACATGTCAAATACTAAAAAGTCCATTATGGAATAACATCATGTGTATGATGGATAGTGTTTTTGGTGAAACCATAAATAATAATTACATATATGAAAAGATCATATCCATGTGATTTTAATTATTTTAAACATCAAATATAAATTCTATAAACAACACCCAAGAAAATTTATGGGCCCCACATGATAATTATAAAATCAATGAACCTGAGGAATGATTTATGAACCACCCACTATAGGCTTGTATGAATCTCCTACACTGGTATTGGACCTTTATTTGGCTCTAATCAGAGTATATCTAAAAAAAGTGGGAAAACACACTATCATTGATAACTTTTTCGAGAGCATTAGAGAAGAGGAAATGATTATATAGACTCAAGTATTAACTGTTGCACATCCATCATGATGAAAAAAAGCTTTATCATACCACAGATAAATGATGTCTTTAAATCCCTATATTTGGCATTCAAAAAGATCCATAATGAGAGACACGGAGGTAAAAAATGTTGGAAGTCATATTTGGGAATAACAGGAGTCTTATTTAGGTCATTAAGGGAAAAAGCGACAATTTACCCATAAAAAAGATTGTCTACATATTTTCTGCACAGTTTGAGGTAGAGTTTGAAAACCATGCCTGGGAACCCAGGAATAAAAGGAATTAACATGGTTACGATGCCTGGCCATGCGTCAACTATGTGATATGGTTCTACATGAAAATGGTCGTTCCATACGGTTAGTCAAATCGTCTACCAACTCTGCGCCAACCATGTTCCTTGTCCTGTTTCCAATAAAATGATTTGTTCTGCGCTCTTAACATGCCTCAGGATTGCATATATTTTTTATAACCCATTATGAATCTACATTGGTCCATAACAAATAATTAGAACAAAATTTTAAGGATCTATACCTAAGTGAAAAAACTAGGTTCCTACAGTATTCCCCCCATTAAATAATGCATCCTTAAGGTCACAATACAAGGGTATAAAAACACTATCTGATAACAATTATGGATAGTAAGAATGTATGTTAGCTTACATCTCTCAATATTCATCATGCACCCAGTTGTGATGCCATAGCACCAGTCCAATAGGGACATACCAACCTCCGAGAGCCATTATGCTCTAGTCAATGATGCGTACTAGATACTTCTCAATGGTAGAATAAACATATAACACAACTTCCCTAGGATCGAAGGCTTAATATGTGTCATCATGATAATAATGAAGATGTGAGACATGGGTGATGTCACACATGGCGGGGTACGTCTGAGATAGTAGCAACAAATAGGTAACCATCCCGAATCTCAACCAACATTTCAATAGAACCAGTATATGGAGGCCATAAATTCCCTTGCTTCTATAACTGTGTATTCCCTAGCCTGGGAAATATACATTGAAAAATATGATCCCCAACAATGAATTGTAGAAGTCATCAATAGCGATCTGCTTACTATTTTTTCTCCACTGAGCTATATTTATACTCTTTCTAATAAGATAAACAAAATATGAAGTATCGTCAATGGGATGAGGTTATAGTAGGGATGCCTCACCTTCCTCTAGCTAGCGCAGGAGTGAACGGAATGGCCTAACATATAAGGCATCAAAAGGATCCATTAATGTGTATCTTAGAATATGTTAGTATAAAATAACTCAATTAGAGATATATGTTTCTCACATAAACCACTGAAATTATGGACATATTCTTAGAGCATATCCATTAGAACTTATATTGACTATTCTGATTGTCCAACATTGTGATGTTGAGAAGACGTGCTTTGAATCCATTGTGTTTCCATATCCTTCTACAATCTCTACCATAACCCGAATGTGAAACAAGAATCACTATATAAAATGATAGTACAAGGGACCCCTTGGAGTCATATGATCTCACTTACATATTACCATCCCATCTCATCAACTGATAAAGTCTCCTGAATAATAATGAATTCACCTAAATTCCTCTAGGTTTCTATGAAAACTCATACAAAATCACTACCTCTAGGTAACCTAGGTAAACAGACTACAAATTCGATTAAGACATCTTTATATTTCCATTATGGTTCTATAAGTGGATGTAACAAGCATGTAGCTATTTGATTCTCCAGCATCACCTACTGACAGTTGGAACACCTAGTGATAATTCCTGCTATTTGATGTTTCATCATAGTCTATTGATACATGCTTAACATATCTCGATAAATCATGGAGATTTCGGGATGAACTACCCACTCAGAATCATGGTAATCATTCGCAGACACTACTATAATATCTATAAGAACCATGACCTGTCCATGAATACACATGATTTCTACACATTCCATAGACCAATACAACTACAGTTTATATCTCGATATAATCTCATGGGGAACCATGCATTTAGGATCTGAAAATTTTATACTCTTCACCATATCAAGGAGGGGAGAGATAATAGTCAAGGATGAGAAGTTAGATTTCTTGTGACTATCATGAAACTCCATATGCAGCTTAGAGAAGAGGTCCATTAACTTTCATTCATCATTAGCTACAAATATATCATACGTTAGTGTTTTCTGACTTCACACATCTACAACTACATTTCCCTTTCTAGGCATATAGGAAATTTTAAAATCAACAGACTATAGATATTAGACCCTTCTCCAATGTCTGAGGTTCAATTCACGTGGATAAAATATATATATATATATTTAAGGATATTATGATCTGTGTACACCACAAAACACTCTCCCAATTGATATTTTCTTCATCAATGTAATGTGTGGACAACGACAACTAGCTCCAGGATATTCATCGTGTAATTCCTTTCATGACGCCTCAACCCCCGAGATAAATTTGTTATAAATCTGTCCTCCTACATCAACATTGATCATAGGTAGGTTTCAGATGCATTATATAAGATGGTATAACGTGCACCTAAATCTGGAAGATTATGAATAGGTTCCAATACAAGCCTCCCTTTCAACACCTAAATGAAATTTTCACATGCTTCTGCCCATATGAACTTAATAACCTAGTTTTAAAGAATAGTAAGAGGTATAAAATTATGTGATAAGTACTGTATAAAAGTACTATAATATCCAACCATCCCCCATAAACTCTTTATATTAAAAACATTCATGGGTTGATCATAGAAAACTATGATCTATCCTTTTCTAGGTATACATGTACTCATGATTCCGATATTATATGACCTAATAAGATAACATTGCCGACTCGAAAGTGGAACATAGAAAAAATGGAATAAATATGATGCTCTATCAATGTACTCAAAAAGATCATAAGATTATTTGCATGGTCACTATTAGTATGATAATATATTAAGATGTCTTCAAAAAAGGCTAAGAAAAAAGCGTCTAAATAGGGGAGGAGCAACATATTCATCTGATCTGTTGAAATAGAGGGACCATTCATAATACTGAATTTAATAACAAGGTACTCATACAATCCATACCTGATATAGAAAGCAATATTATGTTTTTAAGATGGCATGAATCATACCGGATTATATTCCAATCTTAGGTAGATCGTGGAGAAGACCTTTTCTCCTTGGAGCTGGTTGAAGAGATTATCAATACAAGGATGTGGGTAATGGTTCCTAACCATAATCTAGTTCAACCATCTATATTCCATGCATAGACATTAGGTTACATCAAATATATTGGGAACAAATAATGGGAAGACCCCAATAGGATGTATTGGGCCATATAAATCCTTTCTCCAGTATATCCCTCAACTACTGCTTCAGCTCTTGATGCTCTATTGGTGCCATCATGTATAGAGGAATGGACATTAGATCTGCTCCCAGAATAAGCTCAATAAAAATATCTACCTCTCTCTCATGACAAATTATTGAAAAATAATTTGGAAAGACATCTCTAAAATGATCTACTACAGGAGGGAAATGAGCTTGTCATAAACAATAATCCTCCATGAAAAATTTTCAATCAAGGCTGTCACTCGACCTACCCCATGATCCTCTAGTACTTCTCTACAAATATAGACATCCCAATAACCCGTATGTTGATAACTAATTCCCTAATGCGATTTAAATGATACCATACGACAATAACAGTCTAAAAAGTGTGATCCTAAACCAATCAATCCATCCTAAGAATGACATCAAAGCATGTCACCTTAAGAATGAAGAGGTTCATTAATAAATGGTATCTTCCTACCTCAAGGGGAAAATCAATACTCTAGAATATGATATGAGGATTTCTTTTTGGCATTAGTGTACAAATGGAAATCACATGACTCTAAACAAGCATAGACGATTAAGATAATGACACTAACAGATAGTGAATGTATGAAAACTCAATACCCAAGGAATACTACCCAAAATACGAACATAGATAGAAAAATATAGGTAATTGCTCAATTATATGAATATTTTAATTTTATATTTAATTGTTAGGTTAACACCTTTACCTTTCATAAAAATGGAACGGTGGGATAAAGATGTGAAACCAATTTATTTTGGATATCATGATTCACTTTATAATGGCCATTCATTACCATTGTTTCAATTCCCATACACATTATCACTGAAAGAGACAACCGTTTATTTATATAGTAATAGATTGACTCTGTAAATTATTCATTCCAACACATGGGTTCCCATACACCTTGTGAATTGAGATAGGAAATCACTCAATCGTAACCAAGAGTAATACAAGCATCAGCTAACTATTAAAACATCACTCAACTATCATAGTCATATCAAGTAATGAATGTAGTGGAATTCACCTATATAGAATGACAATAGGCATAAAATGTTAATTCTAGGTTCCTATAATGATACATGTAACAATGATCACTACCCTCATATCATTTTGCCAAGGATGAATGAATGGTCTCAATTAGAGTAATAATCAACCACTCCCCACAACATGTGTGTCTCCCAATAGTGAAATAAAATCAACTATAATAAGAAAAAGAATAACAAGATATATATTTTGGGTGACATGGATTTTATCGTAAAATTGTATTCACAACACCCTAGAATTGATTATCACCATGTACAAAGGTATCATATTCTCATAACTATCATCTCCCAAAAGGATATAAAGAAAAGAACAACCTTTATAACCATTTTTTTCAACCCGTGGATGTGAATTCCTCTTTATATGTGCCCCGAGCCTGATGACCACATGGCCTCAAGCACATCTCCCTGAATGCTAGAGGCTATAGACTTGCATTGAGGACTTAGGGTGTGTCTGTGGTGAGACTATTCCATCATTACTAATGTTTCACATGGAGGATGAATATAAACATATGTAAACAACGGAAGAAATATAAGTAAATAGAAGGCACAACAGATAAATAGAGACACCAGTAAAAATAACTAAAACAACTATAATAGCATTCAAATTCTGATGATATGTCATGTCACTTGAAAACTGGAAAACATAGAAACAAGTTAACATGTATTATATGTCCCACATATATATAATGGATATCATAGACTATCCCAGGTATTCTAATCTCCAACTCAGGTATCATCTATCCACCTCTATAATGAAATGCAAGAAATAAATTTCTTGAAGCTAAATGATTCCATTTGAAAACAATTGCAACCATATAATATATTATAGGTACCAAATTACACCTGGAGATGGTGTGACATAAATATTAGTGGGCCACCACCAATGGTGTCTATAACATCTAGCCCATGTAATGGAAATATAATATTGTGGAAGCATGCATATATAATGTAAAGTAGTAAAATGTAACTAAATACCCATGTCCCAGCTTCAAACCTCAGTTGGAATCTAAACATAAACATTCCATTAATTTATTATTACTAGTTAATATATAAGACACAAGTTAACAAAACTACAATTTCCAAGTTATTAAAAGGAAACATATAATGGCATTTAATAATTATGTTCCATGGTAATAACCAAGGAATCATAGACCTCATGGGTCCCCAACACTGTAATAATTGTAGCATGGCATAGAGAAGGAGTGTAATCCAAGGAGCATCATCCAAGGGATTCCACAATGAGACACCCACCGAGTTTAAGGAGTTCGTCTAGGGTAAAACTGGTCTATGAAATGAAAGGGTATGATGGGTGTTAACAATGGAACCCAATTAGGAATAATGGATCCCATGAGTGTATCCATGGCATCCTATAATGATTTTTATGGGATCGTACTATTTAATATTGGTCATCCAAAGAGTAGACAAGGATATTTTTCTAGGTGGGTCTCAACCTATGAAAGATGTATCCTTGAATCAGAATTGGGTTACATAGTTCTCCTCGCATTCCCTGAAATGAATCCAAGTATATCGCATGTGAGAAAACTCTTATTTGATATTGAATTCATGTAATATTTCATTTTATTCAATACTATCCTTTTGATACTGTGATAAGGTCATGCATTATGCGTCAAATTAATCAATTCATAATTAAACAATATGTTAGCTTGATCAAATCCTTTCCATTCATTAGTGTGACAAGGCCATGTAGTATGAAACCATTATTAAATACATATAAATAATATTCAATAAATAAGGTCGATTCTTCTACCTTCCATTAAATTGGAAAGGGTTTCTATGGACACGCATCCTATTAATCATTCAAAATTAATCTAATCAAGTCATGTACTTTGTATACGTGCCAATTTCCATTTAAAATGTAATAATCAATTGAATCACATAACAAAGTCTGGTTAGGTGGTGAGAATACATGGTACATTCCATTATAAAATTCATAATATTAATGAATCAATTTAATATAGAAAATATTTACCTTAGAATGGTCATGAAAATTCAAACCTGGACAGTGGAACAAACATGACAAATACCAAAAACCTAATTATGGCATAAAATTATACATGGGATGGATGGTTTTGTTGAAATAACTATGAAAAAATTAATAATAAATATTTAATGTGAATTCCCATACAGTGATAATTAATATAAGCATGACATATAAATTATATAAACAAAACATGATGAAATATATGGGCCCCACATGATAATTCTCAAAACATCGAACTTCAGGGATTAGTTATAGACCATCCACCTTAGGCTTAAACGAATATCCTCCTGAAATAATAAACATTTATTTTTCTATAATGAAATTAGATAATGAAAAGTGGGAAAAAAACTCACACATCGATAACTAGTTTGATATAATGAGAGGAGAAGAAAGGCTTAAATGGGCTGGACTACATACCATTGCGCATCCAACATGAAAAAATAATCTCGATTAGATCCCATATGAAGTAGATATTTCAATACCTTCCATTTTCCTTCAAGAATCTCCACAATGAAATTCATGGATGGAAATCCTACTGGAAATCATATTCGGGAAGAAGAGAGGGTGTAACTATATCATTAAGGGAAAAAGACAATTTACCTTGAAAATATCATGTGCACAGTTTTCCTAAACTGTTTCAAAAATTGGGTCCAATCCATTCATGGTCACCTGAAAAAAATGGCACACATAAAATTAGGATACATGGTGATTTTGCAACTGTGAAAAATATTCTGTCAAAAAATTTATCACCAACATTGTTAGGAAGATTTTTCACCAACTATCCACCAACCATGAGAAATGACCACTTTCCCAAAAAAAGATCGGGTAAATGATCAGAACAATCCCAATACAGACTTAATACCTTTTATAAAACATTAGGAATCCATAATAGGTCAGAAATAAAGACATAAACAATATTTAAAGGATCCATACCCATGTAAAGAACCATGTTCTTACATCAGGCCCTAGGAAGGAATCCTACATATCAACATGGTGGAATGAATTAGAGTCATTATAGATTAGTCTCCCTCTCAATCCACAGGTGGAAAAAGAAGTTAGGTAATCCCATGAAATATATTGGTCCCCAAATGGTCTGATGTTTTGTGGCTTAGGGGATTTACACTGGGGTAGATGCGTAATGTTGATCATTAAATAGAAAATAATCATAACTATTTTGGTTATGGAAGTAATAAAATTCATTATAGTTTAGTTAAACATGATGTATGCACAAATATTTCCATGGGAAAAAGTTATCATGTCACATGATGTCTTCATGACATAGATTTATTATCTTTCTAACATGACTTGATTGTCAGAATGAAATGTATGGGTTGTATGATTGACATGTTTGAGGATGTCTAGATATGTCCTTTAGATGTCTGAAGATGACATTGTTTCCTAATGGACAAGTCCAATGATAATCTCATTATCCAGTTGTATTTTATATATTGCATCCCACGATCATAATTTCATGTACGGAGGCTATCACATGATCTAGGCTTACATACCTTAAGGGTGACACATGATTGGAGATACCAAATCTAGAGGGTGTCATATGAACATGCTAACATATCTGGATGCAATTGAAAGACATAGATGGATATCCCAGAGGAGTTCTCAAGGCTTAGGTAGGATTTCTAGAGGGAATCACGCGACAACCCATGGATATCTTCCTAACATGTTTAAGGATGTATTTACATGTGTAAATATAATCACAGAGCCCATGATTCTATGTCTAGAGGGTGTCACAATACCTGGATAACCTTTCTTGGTGACATCATGAGACCTAGATGAATGTACATTCCACACTGCATGACTCGATAAACATTTATAGATTCCTTCCAAAGATTTAGATGGAAATCATATATGACTTTTCATGACCATCAGGGAATGCCCTGTGGGTGGATTGTTAATTTATTTGACATTTCCATGTGACATCACAAGATCCAAATAGCATGGTGAAGAAGATGATGATCAACATATCATTCTTCACACAGGAATCTCATATATTTCTATATTTATTCAAGACATTATCACATATGCTCCCCATGTCCGTCTTGTGTTTTCTTAATTTAGGGATTTTGTGACCAATTGGCGATGCATGACCTCCTTCACATAATCTGGATGACATTCCTGAATTCCTTCCCATTTACTATAATGTGGTCACATGGAGAACAATTTCATACAATGTTATATATTAGGTCATATCCTAGATTTCACTTGGGGGTATACTAATTCGACTGTCTAAATAGTCACTGTTTGATGCCCACTCCCATGCTCCCGTGTGTGGTTAATTGATCTATTTATTTTGGTAATGGGGATGAATTTATATTCATTTTCACCCCAGTTATAACTCTCAATTTGAGGTTTATATCTCATGGAATAGTTATAATGTTTTTCAAGGGTTTTGGTGTCATTCTATCTTCATAATAATTTTATGGGTCATCAAATGACCCCACATTCTGATCAACCACTACAATAATGTTATTCATTTTCTTCTTTTGCAGCACATTGATCATAGTGATTTCTCCAAACCATGTGGACATGGCAGTGAGATTTATCAATGTCAAGACGACATGTATAGGGCTCTTCGTAAGAATTGGATGCATGTGGGATGAAATGTACATGGTCTATGTGGAATTTAATGGGGTTATTTCTGATACTAAGGTTTATTGTCAAGGGATCTTGTGTGAGATTTTGATGACATGTCAAGGGGATTCTGTGAGATTTTGTTGGCTTGTCGGGCTGGGTGGGATTTCACAATCAATGTTGATTTTTCGCATTGTACAACCTATTTCACATGAAAATCAATGTTTCATCCCTTCATAAGAATTTTCCTCTTCCACCTTTTATATTACTTCATTATTCACTCTGGACTAGGGACCTCAAAATATTTCTCAAGCATTGTAAGAGATTATAACTCTAATTTTATGAAATGCATCATGTGACCAATAATGGTATTGTGGTTTCAAACAATCATTTTAATGGATAAAAATTCTTCTATTCTATGTATAAATGTGTAGCGCATAATCAAATGGACATGTCTGAATCCCATAGCATAATGAATGAGACATGTCAACAGGATCTCGCATAATTAGGAAGAAATGTCTTTAGGTCTACATGTTTCCTTGAAATCCACATGATACAATCACATGAATATCAATCAGTGCATTATGTATCTATATTTTAAATATTTCAATTCTTTGTTTTTCAAGGGTTTTCGATGATTGTCAGGCACCTGTTGATTGAAACCTTATGTGATGTGGAGGATCTCACTTTGTATACTGCACTCGATACCCAATTATTATCAGGGTTCACAATGTGTGAATTATGTGGCATGTTCAAGGTTGTAAACATGGTTTGAAGTTGTTCATTCACTATGCATGACATATACTCCTGAATTTTTGAAGGTCATTCCATCGAGGATCCTTTTGAAGAATACATTTGCTGCCTGTTTTGGAAACCATTCCAACCATTGTTTTTAGTAGATAATAATACCTAATGTTTTGCTATTTAATCCATTAAACATTTTTCAATGCACAGTTCGTGGGAGTGAACATTGTTACATCACTAATATCACTATTTCCATGCTATTTAATATATTCTTAATGTTAATATTTCCTGTTGATTTTATTCAAATAGTTCAAAAGTGATAAGGGAATGTAAAAAACCCATTTTTAATGATTTCTTGTAAACTGTTCCTTTTTCAACATCCATGTCCACAAAATAATTTAAAAAATTATTTTATAAGGAAAATAATAATAATAATAAAGTATATTTTATGTCACTTTATTCTTTATTTTCATTTTTTTTCAAATATGATATTTTTACCTTTTTATAGGGAATGTTTTGAAAAATGGAAAACGAGATGTCCTATTTTCAACGTACATGAAGTCTATGATTTTTTCCTCCACCATGAAAAATATTTGATTTACGGATCCCTGTAAATCCATTCATTTTTCCTTTAATGAAAAACTACCCTTCCTTTTTTTTGAAAAACAATAATATTGAATGTGGGGTTTTAAATGAAAATGTTTTTATATAAAAATATGAATAAAAAGGATGATTAATTTTTTTTAAAAAAAAATTCATTTATAAAATCTGAAAGAAAAAAATATTTTATTCATGATGTAGTGAATATAAATTATATATGATCGGTGTACCCGGATAGTACCGTGTGAGACCATTATTACATATGTGACGGGTGCACCCAGATAGCACTCTACTGCATTGGGTAATGGTTATGTTTTCTATAGAATTATACTAGATGGTTTTTGTATTGTTATTAATATGTATAAAGGTTTTAAGGGCCTTATAAGGGTTCTATGAGATTATTTCACATGGTACCTACATGAATTTCCTATACTTGTATTTATTTTTCATGGAAATATTGTATTTTGAAAATTTAATATAACTGATATTTTTTCTAGAATGATAAGTCCCTTATTATGTAAAGGTTATGTAGTTAAGAGATGTGTTTTCATGGGGTTTCATGTTTTTCACTAGGCTACTGGTTTTATACCTTTTATGTTCCTTGTTGATATTTTTTTCCTCATAACATGTTTTTACAATTCCATTCAAAAGATTTATTCATGAGTAAGGTAATCTAAGGTTCAACGTTGAATGTCATGATGGGTATTCTTGATAAGAAAGAATTTTTTTAAAACTTTATATATGGTTGATAAAATGGGTATTGAATTGATGTGTCAACTTTTTGTTTTATGGTTTTGTTTTGTATGATTTATGACATAATTCCTAAAACTATTTATATTAAAAGATCAAATACTTTAATAGAAAGAATTATTTAAAAAAAACTCAATATTATGTAATATTTATGGTCGTGTATTTAGATTTGGTATGAATAGTTGTTTTAGAAAAAATTAGAGGTTAGGGTAATGTAAATATCATTCACCTGAATGATTTTACCTTATGGATAAGCTGTAATGAAATAGAATTATATGATTACGTCATTTATTTATCAAAACTATGTATTTTATCAATGGTGATCCATAGAGTATACATGGACTCCATTGTGGGGAGGAATAAGGATGAAAATATAATTCTAATTCAATATCCCATGTTTTTTTAAATTGGAATTGAACTGTTTTTAAAAGTGGCTGTTCAAATGAAAAAGATATAAATGGTGGTGGTTTTCATTCAAGATAAAACCCAATATACCATAAAGGATCATTTATTTTGATGATAATTTCAGGAAGAAAAAATCCCACATCAAACAGTGGATCATATTACATTGCTATTGTTGAAAGATGGATAATTTTTTTGGAGAAGATCTTTGATGTATTGTAATGATTAGAACATCAAAAGTTTACTCTATCAATTTATTATTATGAAGGTGAAGATAATCAATGGTGGTATTTGGTTAGGAACAATAGAGAGAAATATGATCAATATATCATTTAATTGGAAAATTTTAAACATCTTATCCTTGGGAAAAATTTCCAAAATGTTGTTCCACTCTTCATGAAAAAACAATTCTTGTAAATGAGCAAAAACTTCTAAGATTCCCTGGCCACTTATGATTACAATTATACAATGATCAAGATGTATATGTCAGATTGGTTTTCCAGACATTGATTTTTAATTTTTCGATATTAAAATGTATTAAAACCAATTCTATGAAGAACATTGGCCATATGATTATTTAAAATCCATGAGGATCATTGTTATAAAAAAATTGAGATGTAGTTTTCTGAAATTTATCTTCCTCATGATTATTATGTAATAAGTGATCAACATTGTAGGTGAGGGGAAAGAATATAAATTTATTATTTTTAGGTAAGAGCATCATGTTTCCATCTATTGTTTATTGTGGTTAAAATCCTTTTGAGAATTTATTTGAAAAATTAGAGAAGTATTGTCAATGTGTAAAGTTTTTCTATGTATCCCATGATTAGAATGAAACTAATATAGATGAATAAAGGAATATGTTAACAAATAACTACCCAAAAATATGAAGTTGAGTTGGAATGATTTTGGTATTATGATAACATGCACCCAAATCAAGTACATCTCGATAGAAATCATCATGATTAGAGGTAAAAGGTAATGGCATCATTATTTTCTACTACTTTGTTTGTTGTTGGGATTTTATGTGAAGTTATTATAGTTATGTTACTTGTTTATTTTTAAAACTTTTTTTTTATTTTAAAAAAATAAATCACTTTAGGAAAAGTGAGAACTTGTAAACAAACATACAATCATTGACAGGATGGGAAAAGAACACTGTCCAAGACCATCGCCATCCAAAAAACACCACAAAAAAAACCCTGAAAATAATAGTTTAACCTTGAAACAACATTCAAACTGAAAACCAAAAACCAAAAAACAAGCCATTAAGGAATGCGGCCTAGGACTGACCAACCCAAAACCACCAAAATACAACATGGCGTGACATCACTTTCCGCCCTGTACTGCATCCACATCGAATCCATGGCACGTGTCATCCTTCCGGAAGCTCCACTGCCTCACCTGGGACAACCCATCCATCGCCAGACTCGCAATGAGCATCATGGAACCACCCAGGCACATCAAAGGAAAAAAAGAAATTGAACTGGCAATAAAAAATAATCACCGGCATAGGGAGATCCTGCGGTCCGTCATCCGTGTACGTGAACAAGCCCAAAAAAATTCTAACGGCAACCCTGCTCAATGGGAACCAATGAGGAAGATCTACCATCTCAAGGAAATAAACACAATCCAAAAGGCCATGGGATTCGTTGAATCTGACCCGGATGGGGTTATGCGCGATGGAGCAAGGCGAAATGGCAGAGAAAATCAATGTATAAGTAGATCTGTTCGAAGTCAAGGCAAGAAAAATACGAGTTAGAACCCCAAAAACCCATTGACGGAGGAGCGATTCATTGAACGTGGAACCAAGGGAGGAAGAACCGATAAGCTGAGAAGGCTAGCTAGAAAGATCGGGAGGAGAAGTGGAAACTGGGATCTTTTGGCTTCAAGCGGTGCTCAGGTCGCCATCCGCGACTGTGTAATGAATTGAGAGGAAGAAAACGACCCTGTCACGAATCAACTCCAATGATCCCAACCAGCCGAGAAACAGACGATGGCCACCGAGCGCATCTGAAACTCCATGGAATAATGAGACTTTTCATTTGTTATAGATTATTGAATAACAATTTTTTTGAACATGTATAATTTTCTCATATCAATGATTATTTTGATCACAACTAGGGATTTAATTATATTTCTATGGTTTAACTAAGTTGTATTTATGATTATCTGAATATGATGGAGGATGAAATTACAATGACAACATTTCAGACTATATATGGGAACTATGAATTTGTAGTTATGACTATTGGGTTTTCAAATGATCATAAAATATTTTTATACCTCATGTATACTATTCTAATAAGTTCTTAGATATGATGGTGGTTATCCTAATAGATGAAATTTTAGTGTATTTTTAATTTTTGGAGAAATATGAAAGGTACCTAAGGGTTATTTTATTAATCCGTAAAAGAAACTGTAAGGAAAATTTTTTAAGTGTTAATTTTCGATACAAAATATTTCCTTGGATGTATTGTTTTGAATGATGGAATAACTATTTAACTGTCTATAAAAAGAATATGAATGGGAAGGAACCAATAATTTCAATGAGATTCATAGTTTTCATAGAATAATATGTTACTATAGATGGTTTGTTAAAAATGTTATTTATTGTATGGACCATTGACTATGAAAACTCCAAAAAGAATTAAAATAATTTGGATAATTGAATGGGGTGATTATTTTAGGAACACAAAAGACAATTGTTGGAGTCTATAGTTTGGAACTTCATTCCAAAAAATGCCTAATTTTCATCTAAAATAATGATTCATTGAATGGAATGGGTTGTATCCAAATACAAAATGGCAACATAATTGATTATACGTTACGTCTGATAAAATAGAATAAGGTAAATTACCGTAATCATGCTATAAAATTATATGCTATGAATTTTTGATATAAAATTTTAATTGGATCATTTATATATAATAAATTCATAAACATATAATGATAATTTTTTTAAATAAATTCACTATGATAGAATTAATTAGAAGTCATATAAATTTTATGGATATGATATAGGATGGTAAATTCATAAATCATTACGAAACTAGATATTAAAAAATTGTTCGATGATTTTAGTTAAAAATTAATACATTATCCTTGATACATTTGGAATGTGACCGTTTGGTAAATGATTTTATAAATTATTTCCATGATGTTTAGGATGGAGGGACATCCAATATTTATTTATAGGTTTCAGTATAGTCAAAATTGTAATAATGAATTTTTAAATATGATGAGGAGGATCAATATTTTTTTTAAAATGCATATTTCAAAATTAATGGTAATTTCCTGCATTTTCACTCTATCTCTAAAAAATGTAAAAACATTTCCATGTGAGGAATGTAGAGAGGTAATGGAAAATTAAATCAATGTTATATGATTTTTTAGTAATGATTATTGAGATATTGGGTGGGTTTTTATTGAAAAATAGAGGTGAATTCTTAAAAAATTTCTAACCATAGATATTATACACTATATGATAAAACAATCCAAACCATAATCCATCCCATGGTTTTTACCCTAGTTTTGAACAACGATGAGTAGTTTTAATTAATATTTAAGTCCAAAACAATGCTCTTTTATATAATACTCTTAAATATATCGTAGTACGTCATGATCATAAAATATTAAATTTAAATCCATAAAATCTAATATTGGTTTGGGAGGACTCATTAATGGCTTACAAAATAAATCAAATAAAATCGAAAACAAATTATTTTAATTTGAATAAATAATTATGGTTGTTTATAATCATTATATGTGTAGTAAATTAGTTCTTTTTGATGTCATAATATATACTATATTTTTATAATGTTTATAATTTTTACCAAAAAATTTAGCAGTATTAGAAAATTATGAAATATTATATATTGGATAATTTTGAATGATTTTTTATAAATTTTTTATATTATAACTATTATAATATAAGTACACACATTTAAACTTGTAAACTAATAATAATCATTTAATAAATCCTTCAGTTTTTACGTAGATAATGATTTTATTTCCTTTTAAAAATACATTTGACTTTAAATAATTATACTAAAATTTATATTTAAAAAAATATTATTTAATAAAAAATATTATTGAGATTAAATTAATTAAAAAAATTGTTGAATTCATCAAAATCAGTGTCTATATTGAAACTATATACTTTCCAAAAATAAACTATTCATTTCATTATATGAAAATATAATTTTTTTGAAACATATTATTTAATTATTATAAAGTAGTTATCAAAAGAAAAATATAAAAAAAATTATTAAAAATTAAAATATTCAAGTTAATACTATTAGAGAATAGATACATATCCCTGTATTACAACAATTTGATCTCAAAGTGTATGATGTTCGATGGTAGAACTTTCTTTGGGTGGCTTGAAAAAAATTGTTTTGTTCATGATATAAAACAACTTGATAATGTCCAATGAATGGTTTCTCTCATGAGATAGTTACTCAATCATGTATTGGGCTTGGTCAAATGAAAATATTATTGATGACATATGTAAATCTCTCAAATTTAAATGAATATCATCATTTTTGATAGCATATATGAAATGAAAAAAAAATTAGATTAGAACGAACACCACGAGGAATTTTGATATTACAATTTTTATTTAAATTCATTCTATTCTATAGAATATGATAGATGCAACACCAAATTTAAGAGAAACATGATACACTATTAAAATATTAGTATTTATATTGAAGCATTTTAACCTAGATATTATGTAGGTGTGTATTAATATAAAAAAATATATTATAAAAATTATGTGGACTACACATGAATAAATTAATTTAAATTGTAATCTATTAATTAGATATAACAAAATAATCATTTGAAATAAAAATAAATTTCTTTTTCATGAAAATCTACTTTTTACTAAATAGTTCATTCATTGTGGTGGCGCATATACATTAAAACAAAATTTTTATCACTTTTAAAAAATTTATTATAAAATTTTGTCTTAATAAATTACACCACAATGTAAAAAATGTCTTATAGTGAATTTTTTATATTTTGGAAAATGAATATTTTTTCGAGGAAGAGTGAAAAATATTGGTTTTTTTTGAAAATTTAATTTTTGTTTAAAGAATTTAATAGTTACATTTTGATATAAAATAGTTTTAAACATTAAATAAGTTATATAATATTATAATAAATATAATTTAGTTAATAGGAAATAACTGTCTATTGAATTCTCATACTAAAACATCATATACTTAAGAAAATCTTCTTTTCAAAAAATTGCATTTTCATCACGTATTCGAATTTAATTTTTATTTTATATTCTAAAATTATGTTAATGGAATTTAGTTAAAAAAAAATTAATAATCATATTTAATATTTTTTAATAAGGTCAAATTAATTTTTTACCATAATGAATTGTGAAATGGGAAATAAATAATTACGGTAGTTAAAAAAAATGGATTTACAAAGGAAATAAACTAAAATTATTAGGGTATGATATTTACCATGATCTCTCAGTTTCATATTGTATGGTCATATATTATCCTTACATCTTTCATGGTTCAATAATGACCCATTTTAGAGGCTTTATTAATTTGAATATTGTGAGCATCACTTTTCATTACAAAACTTCCATGGGTGTCCTCCAACCAACTAATAAAATCCCATCCTCTATCCTCACCTATTCACACATCTATAGAAAATATTTTTAGACAAGACCTAAAAAATTATATTCCTTACTTCCATACGAAAATCCTAAAAGACTTATTTTTATTAGTAATCTATCCTTATAATCATTTATGTAAAAACATAAATAAGTTCTCTCAAGAAGTTGTAAATTCTGTAACATGCTTATTTGTTTTTTTATTCGTGGACCCTATTATAATATTATTCAAATATTGTAAATTAATATCACTATTTTCACCTATATAAATAGGATTTATTTTTTATATTTCCAAACATACATAAATCTCTACATCCATGAAACAGATAAGAAACTTGTCAAATGTGTGAACAATATAATGATGCATTATAAACTGGTTTAATCCATTTTCAATCACCAACAATAAAGGATAGATATAATGAATGACATAATAAAATCGAAATTATATTAATGAAATTTTTATATTTATATAATTATGATATCTCAAATTCCTTATTTATTTTCATTTCATTATCGTATATAATAATTCTACTCAGGTGTATAGAGGACTACCACCTTAGATAGTGATGTGATTTGTTTTTTTCACATACACTACACATTGAATGTATAAAGGATAATGTTATTTAATATATGTGATATTTTTGGCCAAAAAATAATTTCTTATATATAATATAACATATATCTTCTTACCATCAAATCCTTTGGAAAAAAATTTGTTTCTCTTGCATTCATGTGGACTACTACCTTCACATATTGATGTGAAATGCTTTTCCTTTGATATAGACATTGATTGTAATAAGGATATATTTAATGAATAAAAAGGATATACCATATATATAAATGGTTATATAATTGTGAAATGTTATTAAAACATTGTTACATTATAACTATTATGAAAATAGAAACAAGATTCATGGGTACGTATGACTTATTGCCTCCATGGATTGTGTAAATAATTTTATATAGTAAACTTTTATAGATTAAAATAAATAAATTCATTTTTTATATAAATTATATTTATATCATGTATTAAATTTGAGATATGATGTAACCATTATCAAATTAAATTGCCAGAAATTACTGAATCAAAACATAAAAAACCAATTCTGACATGAATTAGATATTTTTAGAAAGAATTATTAATAAAAGGGTGTTAAAAGACTATAAGTAATTAATACATGTTATTGAATATATAGTTTTTTTAGTAGATTTATAAGATCTATATATTTATCATACATGAGGTTCAAACACATATGATGGAAATTAGATATATGGTCTGGGTTTCTCATATATCATTTTCATCCGTGAGAAATATTCCTTTTTATGTGCTAATAAATTTATGGATTTGAAATCGTTGTTAAAATGATCCTGCCCTGAGTGGTGTGGCTTGAGGCTGCAACGGTGTTGGATCTCGGATTGACGTTGATTTGGCTTGGTGATGACTTCTTCTTGGAACCATTGTGGCTTGGCGTCGGACACTGAGTGGTGTGGAGGGGGGAGGGTTTTTCCTGGTTTTGGATTTCACATCTATGACAGTTTTGTTTTGGTGCCTTTTTTTTGGATGAGTGGATGGTGGTTTCAAGGTGTCGTCGGATTCTGTGCGAACTCTCCCCTAACCAATGGCCTCAAACATTTCTGATCTTTCAATAGGTGTGTTGCGGCTTCATGCTCCCTGAAACACCTATTTTGGTTCCTTCTTCGGTGGATTCAGAGGGAGGTATGGGTTGTAGTGGGGTTTTTATCCGGTGATGGTCCGACTTCTGGGTTGCAAGATCATGGCAGGGCCGGATGATTTCCCTTCTAGTGATGAATCTGGTTTTTTGGTCTATGTGAAGTTTTGATGGTGATGGTTTTGTATGATGGTGATGATTGGAAATGTGGATTTGAGTTTCTGATTTGTTCCTGGATTTGTGTCGATTTTGTTATTGACTTACTCACTGTGAATGTTGTCTACGTACCTACTGTTCAAGGGTCCATGATTCTAGATTTTTCACAATGACTTACCCAGATGATTTTTAGAGATTCAAGTTTTCACCAGACATATGTAATTCAGTTTTGGATATTTGAGAGGGTATGGCTTTGGCCATCGATTCTAACCCATCCTTATACGGGACATCATTCCATGCAGTTCTAGAATGGTGGAAACTGGACATATTGTTGTTTGTCCTAGGGAGAGGTCTTTCTTTATTGTTTGATCTTGTTTTTTTAATTTTGAACCGTCAGGGCATGGTTTTACATCTCAAGTCATTGAAGTCTTGTTTCTTTGTTTCTTACTTTTCCTTTAAAAGTGTTTCCTTAATAAAAATAATAATTTTCAGTCAATGAGATGCTTCATCATAACAAAAATGTGTAGGATCACAATATACTTCTAATAGTGTTTATTTAATTATGATTATTGTTTATTGACTAACTAAATATATACACATTTTCATCTCATTCAGATACAAGGTTTTTTAAAAATAGTTAACGAATGTGTCTAATAAATATAGTCATGTTACATGGAGTTCCCCTCCAAATTGTATCAAACTATGATACCAGGTTCACATATAATTTTTTGAAAGGACATTAGATATTGTTAGTTCATGAATAAAACTTCATTAAATCATTGCATCCTTAATACATTGGAAAATATAAGAAATGAATTAAGATGATGGATGATATGTTTTAATCTTATTCAAGGTATTATAAGAGAATCTGGGATTAACATCATATTTTTTTATTTTTATTATAACAATATATTTCATTCTAGTATAAAAATGATTGAATATTTGTAATAATGTGAAAAAATGGGTTCAAATGCAATATTTTTAGGTCCATTTAGTATAATGTATGATTATAAGAATGTACTTGGTAGAGGAAATGGCCTTCAAGTATGAGTTTTTGTAAAATGTAAAATATATTGTTTTGGTTCATTAGACCATAAAAAATCATCGATAAATATGGATCATTTAAAAACTAAATCTCTTTGACTCTGATTTTATCTCATGTATATAATGTATTTCAAGTTTGAGTGTTAAAAAATGTGTGATAGATTCATTTCAAGTTTTGAACATTAATGTAGTTCACATGGAATTGAATATTTATTATGAGGATCGACATGTTCATTTTATTGAGTACTGCGAGAATGTGTTGGCGAATATTGGGAATCACATGGTTAAGGTTTTATGCAAAAAACATATGGTTGAGGAGGCAACATGAGATTCTTAAAATGATACAAGGGAATAGTATCCCAACATGTTTAATAAGTGAATATAATTATTAGGAAATAATTTAAAAGTAAAGGGAATAATTTAATGACCCCTAAAATGCTAGAATAAATCATTTTCATATTTAGTAACATTAATTTTAGTGTTATATTCATTTTTAAAATATTATTTAATTTTTAAATATAATTGAAATAGTTCAAGGTAAACTCATTTATGATTTGAATTTACCTAAATGTTTAATTTATATATTTTAGAATATTAATATAAAAAAAGTAATATCATTTTCATAATATTTTTTTGAAAATTTATATATAATTAATTTTGGGGATTTTTTTTAAATTATTTTTAACTGAATAGTGAGAAATATCAATATTTTAAAAAAAGACACACTTTTCAATAATTTAAATATTTTAAAATTCCTAATATGTTCTGTATATGTTTTCATTTAAAATAAGTATTATTTAGTTTTATTTTGTCATATAATTATTTTTTAATCAACTATCTATTGGTTATCATTATACTTTCTTTGCGTATAAAAATGAAATTATACAAAAAAAAACGATTTTAAAATGAATATTGTTTCTATTTTGTAGTTAATTTAGATAATTAATACTAATAAGTTTTTTAAAATAGAATTTGTTATTATATTAAAAAAATAGTAATTTTTATTCACAAATTGATTATTATTAATCATAGAGTTATTAAAAAATCTAATTTTTCTAGAAAATACACTTATTGAATCCTCACCCTTATGCCATGTATGTATGTTTATTTTGAATTGAAATTTTCATTTTTAATTAATTGTTTTTTAATAGTTTCTATATTTGGAATCAAAATAATTTCTATTTTCCAATAAGGTCAAAATAATATTTGGATATGATGAATTTCTAAAATAGTAAAAATTAGTCATGGCGGTTAAGGTAAAAATTGATTAACCGGGTGGTTAAATGAAAAAGTTAAGGGTTAAAATTACTTAAAATTTTGATAAAATCAATTGTATGGATATATTTACAACTTAAAATTCCTCATTATATATAATTATATTTTTATAACACATCTGGATTGTTAAAATAACATATGCAATTTTATCTTATAAAAAATTAAATTCCTGAATCTCACCTCATTTATAAAAGGAAACACTCTTTTATCTGTACCTCACTCCTTTAAATCCATCTAGTTCAACAAATAAATTACCAAAAAATTCATATTTTATTACCTTAATCATATAATACTTATATATGTCAAAATTATAACATATGAATCCATCTAGTTAAAACGAAAATACGTTACTCAAATTAGAAATATTTCTATTCAACAACCATTTTTTTATTATTTATTCCAACACATGCATAAAATCTTCATAAAGAATTATTATATAATATCATATTTATATTCAATAAAATTGGGTCATATTGACCTTTCATGGAGGCTTACATATTAATGGCGAACTATCTTGAGAGACTCTCTCTGATGAATTATTTCATCACTCAAACCTTTCGAGAAGAAAACTATATAGATGATGGGATTTAGAATAAATGAGTCACTAAAGCAATATGAATTTTATCGACCACTTTAACTTATTAATGGATCGACATCTAAATTGGGATAAATGTAAAATTACATCATTTTTTACTTGTAGCCTTGTTATGATTTAATCCAAGAGCCTCAGAGTTCACTTTTCTTTAGAAAAATCATTCATGTGTATAGCAGACTACCGCCTCATGATTTATTGTCATTCATTTTTATATAACCACCTATAATGATTGTGTATTATGATTGATATAAATTATATATATGTTATTATAATATAATTATACAACTAAATTCATTATATCATATATATCATTTAAAATTCCATTCTGTAAAGGCATTTGATAATGTCACCCGTGTGTATGGTGAACTACCACATCCATCAGTGATGAGATTACTTTTTCACAAATGCTATACATGGAAGGTAATAAGGGAAAATATTATGATTATTTTTGATATAAATGAAATAATTATGATATTCATTAAATATTTATCATTATGAAATGATATTATTTCATTTTCATTCATGCCTATTCAATCACTGAAAAATGATAATGTCGACCATAATCATATAGATTATCTCTTTCACAAAGATATTTTATCACATTTCATTAGTCCACCCCATGTATCATATATATAGGTATATTGTAATAATTATAATGGTATATATTTTATATTTTTATCATTATACAATGATAATATATACCTTAAAACTTTATCATAATTATCATTAAAAATTGAGATATCAGCCATGCGTCTGCACAACCAACCATTTCTATGATTTTAAAATAATTAATTACTCAAAAAAATATTTAATTATTGTTATTAATAATATTATTGATGTTTAAATTTGATAATTATTACATTAATTTTACTTGTCATATTTATAAATAATGTTTTGTTTTACACTATAAACCTACCAATGTCGTTTTTGACACATGGGAGAAATATAATCAAAATATCTAATGTGAAATTATTCCATAAATTAATCATATATATCATGATAATATATGGAATAATATCAATAAAAATCATTAATAATTTTCTTATGAATGTTGATAATTAATATAAGTTTATTATTAATGATGATAATGAACGTACGTGACAAGTCAGACTCAAGGTAGAGGACTCATTCTCAGTTACCTTTCATTGAGACATAGTTTGTTTTTATCTACCTATATTATTTTAAGGAGTGTATATAAATACTCTTTGAAATTTTATACAATGAATTTTTCTATTAACAAGGTATTTAAAATTTTATTATTCTATAATGTCGATTATGATAAAAATATTCACAAGTTAATAAGGGGATTTTATATTAAGGAATAATTTTTTAATGTTTTCCTTCGTAATATAAATTATCCATGTAAATGTTTTGGGAATGAATTTATGAATTTTTTATATGTACATAAAATATATCAAAAGTACATTTAATTTTTCATTTTACATTATATTCAATATTTTTGAGAAGTGGTTTTTTTATTTTTTTTATATGGAACATATTGTTAATGAAATAAAATAATGTTCTATTTTTTATTTACCTTGTGACAATGTATTTTTTCCAACACTAATATTTTTTTTCTCGATTACTTTTAATGATTTCATGTTTTATTTAAGGATTGACCCACTTTCCAATTTTTTATATTTTGTTAGTAAATATGTGATTTTAAATGAAATTAATAATTTGAAATCATAATTTTATTTTACTAAAAGTTCTATAATTGTTTTAAAATGTTTTCTAATGAAATATTAAATGTAAAAAAAATTTATTCATGCTATAGTTTATGAAAATTAGATATGATAGGTGTTTTCAAATAGCACCTTGTGAGATCATTATAACTTATTCAATGGGTGCACCTAGATAAAAATCTAATTAATTGGTTAATAATTATGTTATCTAGATAATTATATTAGATTTTAGTCAAATGTATATTCCATTTTAAAGGGTTTTATAAGTGGTTTATAAGGGTTCAAGGAGATGATGTCCCAAGGTACCCACATGACAATTTTATATTTCCAAATTAGTTTTCATGGATTTTTTTTCAAAAGGTAATATAAATTATCTTATTAGAGGAATGATAATTAAATCTATTCATATAAAGATATGTTTTTAAGAAAAACAATTTTCATGGGTTTTTATGTTTTTCATTGGAATAACAGTTTCATTTGTTTTTATATCCGTTACATGGATTTTTGTTCCCATCACACATTTTAAAAATTATTTTCCTAGGATTTCATGATTTCTACGGTAATAAATCATGTCATGTTGAAATTCATGATGTTTTGTCTTTAAAATAATTCATAGTTTGTGATAAATAATTTATATGGTGGGAAAAATTGACACTAATGATGTTACAACATTGTATTATATGGTTTTGTTTTGTGTAGGTTATGATCTAAATCTTTACGATTATAAACATAAAAAGATAATAAAATATAATGGATTTAATTCATTACATAAAACTGAATACTATGTAATATTTATAGGATATTATTTATATTATACACCTCTTAATAGGTGTCTCAAGATGAATGATGATATCACTCATAAACTCGATCTAGATCTCGGTAGAATATGGCCTATCATATCCTATAAATAAAGTTGTATGATATAACTATATTTCCTTAGTTAGGTCATACATACATGGTAATATTCCTATAGCACCACATCACATTGAAATAATAACCGATAATAGAATCTCTTAGAGAAACTAATTGATATTAGGTATAAAAGAACCTGAGAGGTTCCATCTCAACAACTGATATATCGTGCTCATGTTATACCTCTTTTTTTCCAATATATAGTCATCATGTTGGAATGTCCTTAATATTTAAACCAAATGAATCAGAATCATCATTATCCAAGTTATAAATATAATATATATAATAAGAAGTACTTGGTAGAGCATCCTATTATGATTAATACACACCACCGATTATGATGGATCATATGTTACATCGACTCTATAACTACCCTCTATGACCCAATCTAACAAGTGTAGACCATAAGATACATATAGGAATTATATTATTATTTCATAAACAATAGAAACTTAATAAAAATTTCATTTATAATTTAATAAAAAACCATTATCATGATATATAATAAAATTATATATAAGTTATAGATGACACTTAATATACGTAAACCCAATATCATAATTAATATGACATGTTTAAATGGTTCATCCTGACCCATTAGGTTGAATTTGGTCCATATACATCGGCCGTAGAGTTTCTCGATGATACCAAGAGTGAATCGTAGAAGGGTGAACATACAATAGCAATATGTAACATTAGTACAAATCATATCTTCTATGCAATTTATTTTATGAAATATTAAATAAATTAACATATAATAAAATATTAGAAGATTAAAGGATCAATTTTTTTCTAAATTATATAAATTATTTAATAAATTGAATCATGGATACAATGATATTATTTAAAAAATACATAACATTCCTTCAAAATCCATTGATTTTATAAATCGTCATGGGACTCGATGGGGTTGTAAATAAAAAAAGGTTGAGCTATAAAGTACTATAATGGAATAATAAAGGCATAACAAGATGAAATTAAAACATGTCAGTTAATAAAAATATAATGGTGGAATAAAATATGGAATAATCATAATCATTGACATAAAATAATGTATAAGAAGATATCATAATTGCAACATCATATTGTCACAACAACATAAAACATGTCATCTAAAGAAAAAGATAGGTTTTAATAGATATGAAAATATAACATTATGTTATTATTATAACCTCTCTTGTACTAAACATGGAACTTCATAAAATAATCACATTACCCAATTCATTAGAGTGGTATATAATTTTAGGCCCACCCATCACTTTCATATCATTGACACACATTAGTGTTCCAAATAGATCATACAATACTAGGATGTTCTCATCACTTATCATCACATGATTATGGAGTGTGGGATACATTAATTGAATTACCCTATAAATTATGTATATGTAAATGGATTTTAATATGCTTCAGTTCAAATGGGGATGGGTAATCACTCTATAAATATTTAGTATGAAAAATCACTTTATTATTTCGACAGCATAATAGGGGTACATAATTATTCATGGGTGGGTTCAATTGGAGTTAATGGGTATATCATGAATTTTTAATCATTATAATAGTAATATAGATGTGTAAAAATAACCCCAAAAAGAAATATTATGAACTGAATGAAAAAATAAAATCAATTTTATTGATAAAAGAGAGAAATGAGGGGATCTTATACCTTGAGAGGTAACTTCTAAAAGCATGGTAAAATCATCTTAAGAGATTGGGAACACCTTGGAGGGAATCTAGAGATGGGAATTAAGAGTTTTTTTCTGATAAAATTGTTTTTAGTGACGATTTTTTAGTGGTTTGATTGGTTTTTATAGAAAAATATAAGCGAATTTATTAAAACAAAATTAAACTTTTGTTTTGGGATCTATATGATAAATTAACATAACCAAAAAAACCATGTCATCAATTCTGTAGAATTTTTTTAAACAAGATTTGGGTTATTTTTTTATAATTCAACAAACCTATGTAATTAAAATTATACCATTGGTGATGTGAAAGTGATTCATGTTCATAAAGAATTAATTTGAATGCCTCAAAATAACAGTTTCTGATCTTTAAAAAACTACATTTAACTTCATTAAATGTGATGTCCCATAAATTCTAAATTTTTTTTATTATATAAATAATATATTATATGGATTAATTTGTAATTAAAAAAAATTAATTTATTTTTAGGATTATTTTGATTAAAAATAATAATATAAACTAACTGTTATATTTAATTTTATTATATGTTAATTAAAATAATTACATTTAATTATACATATTTTTTAATGTTTTAAACTTTATTCTAAAAATATATAGTTTTTCATTACTTATCAGAATATTTTCAAATAACTATATTTATTATTTTTGTAAAATTGAATATATTTTTGACAAAAGGTTATGTAATATAATATTCGAATGATAATTATATTTATAATAGGGTAAAATATGTTTATTTTAAAACTATTGTAATTATTTTTTAAAAAATATATTTTATTAATATATGAAAATATATCATGTTCGAGTTTTATAAAATCTATATATTATAAATTAATATAATTATTTGACTACCAAAAATTCCTTTTTATATATGTGTTTTAAAAAATGTTATTTAATATATTTACAAACAAATGATATATATATATATTTAAATAGTAAAATGATATATATATAATTTATATAAAAAAGTACACATATTTTATTTAAAGGATATGATTTTTAGTTCAAAAAACGTGAAATGAGTCAAAAAAATAGATTAAAACAATTTAAAAAGGGATAATAATATATAATATAATGTTGGAGGCATGACTAAGGGATATATGTGAATGAGTGAATGTTATACCAAATGAATATCATCTTGATAATATAATAATATATAATAACGATTACTTTAACAAATTATGATTAGAATCAAAATAGGGAAAATGGTGACTTTTAATGAGATATATTAACTAATTGAATTAATTAATGAAATGGTAAAGATAATAAATAAACAAAAAATCAATGAAACTATTCTTTTTTCGTTTCCATTATCCTCCTATGAAAACACACCGATGTCACCCCTTCACCAGTGTTGGACTAACACTGGAGATTGACTCTTTCGTTGGAAAATAGATTCTTGCCCAAATTTTGCACTCATTATCACCAAAATTTCACATTTGTTAAATGGTAATAATCCATCATATGATTATCCACCATTTTATCTCCATCATTAGATAAACATGATGTTGTCGTCGACCATTACCTCACCACTGTTCATGTATAGTTCCACTATGATCCTCTCTGACCAATGCAATAGACCAAAATCTTATTTGGTTTTTTGTCATTAGGTGGAAAAATGAGGGATCATGGAGGTTGATTCATAGGCTTAACATGTACCCATATCCTCACATGCCCAATTGGAGTTCAATATCACCATAAAGGAAATTAAATAATTAAAAAATGATACATGTGGTTGTGTTTCCTTGGGTCTTTGTTTTGTTTAAAAAATGATAATAATAAATAAAAATACTATGCTTAACATGGAATCTTACCGAATGGAAAAATTTCATTAATTATTTGTGACATAAGAGAAACCCTTATCCCTAGTCAATTTCTTGATCAAACCTCTCATTTGGTTCAATTTCATAAGTAGGAAGAAGATTTACCCCCACATTATTGTTTTCTCTAACATATATGGGTCCAATTTGATTTTATGTATGATTTGAAAAAATCATATATATATATATATAAGTATATATTCAAATATATACAAAAAAGTTCAAGATCTTTAGAATATTTGATGAATAGTTTTTTATTTAAATTTGTATTTAAAATAATTCAATATAAATAAGTCATTCATAAGGATTAATGTAAGTTTTTTATTGAATAATATTATATTTTTTAAAAAATATATATATGTATGTATAAATATATATTTTCTTAATATATATATGATATGTGTTTTTGTTTTAATTTTTTTAAAACATAAAAATAGTATTTGTTTTAATTTTATCAATTTATGTTGATTACAGGGATATATACATATATATTGTTTATAGGGATATATATATATTGATATATATATCAATATAACTTTATGATTACCAGAACATATGTGACAAATTTTTTGTTTTTAAATATTATCTCCAGGCATATACATTGTAAGGGAATTATTTATCACTATCAAAGGGATATATTATGTTTTTGAATCATCATTTTATGTTAAATGTATTAATAAATATATATATATATATATATATATATATAAATTTATACAGAAAAAAGGATTAACTATTTATTTACAAATCAATGTACAAATATTAGAATTTATTATTATTAAATAATTATATGGTTTATAATTATATGTAAAGTTAGTTTTAAAACGATAATAGTTATCATTTTTTGTATTAAACCAAAAAACGTAATTATTTCTGTCAACAAATTTTATCTCCACCCCTTGTTATGTCATGTATAATTAGGTTTGTCCATTATCTAACTTATAAGTGGAATTCCATTCATTTTTAATCGTGTGAGAATATATTCTATTTTTTATATTCTTTATAATCAAAAAAATATTAGCAATCATTAATAAAGTGTTTTTAATAAATATGGTTTTAGAACATCTCAAGAAAAATATGATGACATGTTGTAATAAGGGTTATTTTCTTTTAAATAAAATAATTTTATTTATCTATATTTGTAAGGTTTTTTGTTTTTCATTGTGAAACAAATTCCATTTAAAACTATTTTAAAAGACTATCACTAGTATAATAGAAATTATGTTCTGGGGATTGTAACCACATGTCTTAAGCGGAATTATTTCCTTATGAGTTTTGACTTTCACTAAAATGTTTTATTACGGTATTCTAGGTATCATAAATGACCCATCAAAAATTATTATTTTCTAGGGAAGAATCACGACCATCTTTTCAAATATGATTTTTTCTGAGAAATTAATGATATGCAATATATATATATATACAAATGATTTTCGAATCCCAATATTAAGTATATATATTTATTAAAAAAAATATTTTAAATGTATTTATTTATGTTTTTGACTACCACTTAATTGACATATTAAATGCTAAACCATTATCATAAAATATTTTATGTACATGATTAGTAGAATTACCTTATAATGTTAATTCTATTAGGAGAAAAAGCATCGATGACTTATAAGTTTAGTTAATTTTAATTCTCATAGTTTTAATGGCATTTAATATTTGTATCTAAGACTCTAAATCCTATAATGGTAAAAGTTTTTTGAATGTGTAATATGTTGTGTAATTATTCTGTTCATTTTTATAAAAATGTTATGTATCCTGTTGTATCTGAGAATCCAGAAGCATGGGTTCTAGATGTTATATAACATTATATTATCATTTTTATTTAAATATATAGTTTTTGAAATAATTCTTTATTAAAATAAAATTAATTTAAAAATTATTAAATTTATGAAAAATGATTGTCTTAAAAAAAACTATATATTGTTCATGACCCATTCTAGTTGGGTATGTGCCATGACACCCCATGCTCACCACTAATAGGCCAAGGGAGAGTGACTAACACCGAGTAGATATATCACTATCATGGGAGGTATTTCCTAAGTACCTGTACACACGTACGCATCTCCAAGACCACAAATGTTGAAAAGTAAAAACTACTATGGAACAAAAATTCATGCATACATATACATCCCACCAACAGAGTACAACGGAAGGTAAAGTACAGAATGTAAAATAGGATAGAATACAAGCCCAACGATATCATGAGTCTACAATCTAAAAAGTCCAACTTGTAAACACAATGATGTACTAGGAATACTGTTCGTAGCCATAGGAACACCATGACCTTTAAGGAAATCAGCAAGCACAGTCTAGTCATGGTCTTCCCAGGACTCCGTCAAGAGTCTGCTTGTCAGCACAAGACATGACACATGCAGGCAAAGATTGTGGATAGGTGAGTACTACAATACATAGTAGTGGGCCTTGTAAACCACAAATATATACACAAAGTCAAGGTATAGGTATCAATACACAGTATATATCTACCGAACATATAGTATGAGAAAAAAAATCAATGTATACTTGATATACTTCGACTCATAGTCTGGAGACAAGTCACCCAACCACATACCCTTTCTAGGTTCGAAGGTTTCACGAAGCACCCGTCTGGGAGAACTCACTCCACGAGGTAGATAGCTATGATAACATCCGTCTGAGAAGCAACGTTTGTCAGGAAATGTTAAGAGAGATAGATACACTCATTTAGGGAGATCACACTCTTGATTTTGGAATGATAACAATACATGGATGAGGATCACTACTATGGCCTTAACAGATACCGCGACTCATCCAGATTTACCTACTAAGTAGAGGATCGGCACCCTATGGGGATAGTCACGTCGATACATGACTCTACCTAGGGAAAATAGTGTATAGAGGATCTCGCTCTGAGCCTCTTAATGGGATACCTAACTTATCAAGCAATGTCCTACTAAAGGGATCATACACTTGTGGATATAAATGATTCCTGACCTTCAAGGGAATGAGAAAAGGGGGTACTAACTCAAATGAAACATGTCTATGATATAATGAAAAAGATGTTCAATCCATGTTCCATTATATACATGATGTGTTGAAGGGATACATGCAATGCCTCTCAACTCTAGATAATACCCGTGTAAAACGGCCCATGTTAGAGTAACATTCCATATCGAATGCTAAGTAATCGACATGTAGTATGGACCACACACTATGTCCAAGTAACTGGTGTCCCCTTCGTGTATGCTGCCATGTGCCTATACACGAGTTTAACCTTTGACGCTAGCCTCCTATAGATATGTGGTTTAGTACATGGACATGTACTCTACATCGTGCCCATGCGTCGCCCGAGATACACATTGAGTCCTGTTTAAGGACCCACACTCTATGTTCTTTGAAGAACACACTATGTCTAGGTTTCTTGTCAACCAGAACAGAATCCGCCGTTGGGTGGGGACCACACTCCCTATTTCCCCGAAGGAACGCCGTGTTCATCATTGCTTGTCATGAAAAACCATAGAAATGGCCACCAGAACCACACAAAGTGTTCCTAGGGATACACACAGTGTGTTCTAGATATTTTCAAAATTACATAACTGTGCTTCCACATCATGGTGAAGCTTTTTTCTTCGCTATAATGATCCTTTTCCCATGAAAATCTATACTCATGGTCACCTCGCTCCCCAGAGTTGTCTCCATTGTTTTTGGAACTCCAATCAGCCCTAAAAACATGTATCAGTCCTCCCGCACAAGGAACGCTCGAAAAATGGTATCTCCTTGTCCAAGAAAATTTTTCACTGCCATCATCTTCGCACGTCCATTTGGTCGTCATGGTGCACGATTTGCGATTTGGGATCATTGTGTTTCCAAACAGAAGTTCAAAGATCTTTTGTTTGTCACCCCATGAATAATGTGAAGAACATTTGGTAAAAGCGGGGGATTAAATCCTAACCAAAAAAATGGGAATGAACCTTTATCATCGGTCATCATGGCGTTGAACTGTTCCTGTTAAAAGGAATAAAAGAGATCAAAATTAAACATGGATTTCATCATCGTGGATTGATCCCTAAATTAACCCAAGAAAAACCCTCCCAAAAGAACACATGATCCACAGGTCGACATGTTCGTCGGTTGGTCTGCATTCTTCGTTTCATCAAAAAATGGGGAAACACTAAATCAAAATAACCAAACACTATATTGATTTGATTGAATAACGATATGTGCATCACATTTGTTGGTGTGGTTCATTGAATCTGAGATGCACCGATCGATCGTGTCTTTGTCTTCTGCCAACAAGTTCTCTTCCAATGCTCCATTGGAAAATTCTAAATTAGTAGGGTTTTGTGAAAAAACCTAGAAACATTCCATAAGCATGTATTTATAGGGTAGGGTTAGTTTGTTACACATAAAGGAAAATTTTTATATAGAATAAATAAATAATTTATTTTATTTCCATTTAAATGTCTAAAATCTAACTCTTACATCTGACATGTTCCTATAGATGTTAGGCCCCTCCTAAGGTAAGGTCAATTCACTAAATGCAACAATTCCATCATATTTCTGATCCATGCACCCATTTAAATGATATTCCACATTCTCAGTCAAACCGCTCACACACACTGTTTAAAGTTTAATATATTACAAACAATTATTTTGCGAACTCAGGGCCTCAGAGTCGCACGCAGTCAAAAGAAATAGTCTCAAAATAATTCCATATAAGAATTAAAAATAATACATTGAAAATCTGAGACATTATATTCTCCCCACCTTCATGATTTACGACCTAGAAATCAAAAACAAAAGGTTACCCAAAAAGATTTGGGTACTTGGAATAGATCTGAGCCTCCAGATCCAATGTACTATCATGATGATTCTCGTGCTTCCACCTGATGTACAATAGAGGAATCAATTTCCCATAAAGAATACTATCATATCAATCCTCAATCTCTATCGGGAACTCAACAAAAGGTTTCCCCATCCTCGATGTCTATCTCTCCACAGAAGATGTTGTGAGATGGGTTGTGCACATTCCACCTTAGCTGCGACACCTGGAAGACATCATGTACCCACATCAACTACGGCGGTAGAGGTATGTGGTACACCACCTCACCAACTCTGTGCAATATCTAAAATGGTAAAATGATCCTAGGAGATAATTTGACACCATGACCAAATCTCAACAACCCTCAACGAGGTGTGACCCTAAGGAAGATGGGGTCCCCCTCCTCGAACTCTAGAAGTCTCTATCATCTATCAGCAAAAGACTACTTTTGGAACTATGTAGTCTTTATCTGCTCATGGATGATCAGAAATTTCTCGTTGATAGCTCACACCGTCTCTAAACCAATTACAGTTGACTCTCTAGTGACAGTCCAGGAATGTGGTTACCAACCTGGTCTCCTATATAAATCCTCAAATGGTGTCATACCAATGGTGGAGTGATAACTGTTGTTGTACACAAACTCCACTAGTGGTAGGTGGTCCCCCCAACTATGACCAAATTCCATGATACATTCCCGCAAAATATCCTCCAAAACCTAAATAGTCATCTCCTTCTGACCATATGCCTGGGGATGGAATGTTGTGCTCAAGCGTAGTTGAGTCCCAAAAGCCTCATGTAATCACTTCCTCAAACAAGATGTGAAATGTGCATCACGATCCAATACTATATTCGAAGGGACACCATGAAGTCATACTATCTCCTACACATAGAGGTTCCCCAATATCTCTATGAAAATCTTCTAACTAATATATAGGTTGTGGGATGACTTTGTGAGTCGGTAAACGATCAATCAGATGGATACATTCCCCTTGTACGTCTGTGGTAATCCCATCATGAAGTCCATCGATACTGCATCCCACTTCCACTCAAGAACTTCTAGGGGGTGAGCTATCCCTACTGAACCATAGTGTTGAGCCTTCACCTACTGGCACACAAGGAACCGAGAAACGTACTCTGCTACTTCCTTCTTCATGCCTGACCACTAGAACTACCATTATAGATCCTATTACATCTTTTACACACTAGTGTATACCTCCAAAAGGGATGTATGAAAATACCTAAAGACCTCCTCCCACAACACCACTAGTACAATAGTGTATCCCCTGAAAATAAGAACATGCTCCCCACCTTGTGAATATCCACCAAGAGCCTATCATGGGGAGAACTGCACACATGAAGCCTCATTGTTGACATCCGAAAGTTGTGCCTCCATAACTCACAATAAGAGTGGAGGGGTGACACCCATAGACTGATGGTAAGTTGTATTCTCTCTATACATGATGAATTATTGTAACATGGCCAACTTCTCTATCGCATCACTCAAATGTTTTGAGTTCAATATCGTGATAAGATCATCTGACACCTTGTTCCCCTTAATAGGAGTATAGAACATCTCAAAATCATAGTCCTGGAATAAATCTTGTGAATTTATATGGTCCATATTCAGGTCCTTCTGTGAGAAGATGTATTTTAGCTTCTTATCGTTAGAATGGATGATAAATCTATTTACCATGTGGTAGTGTCCCCACATATTCAATGAAAATACTACCACTGCAAACTCAAGATCATGGGTCACATAATTCTTCTCATGTGTTCTAAGATGGTCTGAACAAGAAACAATCATTTCCTTTCACTTCATCAGGACACTACAAATTCTAGTCTGTGACATGTCACAGAAAACTATGAACTCGTCACCCTACTTTGGAAATATCATGATCACGGAACTCATCAAAATATATCTCAACTCCTCAAATGTCTAATGGACCTTCTCCGTCCATGTGAAGGGTTTCCCCTTCCTAGTAAAGGCCTTCATCGGTGCTGATATTCAGGAGATATCAGGAATGAATCGCTGGTAATATCCGACCAACCCAATGATGATCTGAACCTCCATTGCCTTCTGAGCTGGCTCCCATGCTAACACTTCCTCTACGTAATTTTGGTCCACAACAACCACATATTATGAGATAACATGTCCTAGAATGTTGACCTCCTGAATATAGAACTTGCACTTCGAAAACCTTATTTAATATTCATGCTCTCAGAGTATGTCTAGGACCATCTGTAGGTGTCTCACATGCTCCTCCTATGATACTGAGTATACAAGGATGTCATCAATAAAGACCACTACGAACTGGTCTATGTATTTTTACAAGATCCGGTTCATTAGTCCCATGAACACTGTGGGGGAATTTGTCGCATCGAAAGGGATCACCAAGTACTTGTATTGACTGTTATAGCATCTAAAATTTGCCTTCAGTATATCCTCATCCCGTACTCATAACTAGAGTTAACCCGACTGAAGGTCATCCTTTTATTACCACCGCTCCGTTATCAACTGATTGAAGAGATCATTGATCCTTGGTAGTTGATAATTGTTCTTCATTATTTCCTAGTTCAGGTGATAGTAATCCACACATAACCTCAAACTCCCATCATCCTTCTTTGCAAACAAAACTGGGGTTGCCAAGGGTGAAATGTCGGGTCTCAAAAAACACATTCCCTATAAATCCTCAAACTCCACCATCATCTCACAAGGCTCTCCAAGATCCATTCAATATGATGGTGAGGAAATAAGTGCCATCCTAGGGTGTATTTTGATGTATAAGTCTATCTCCCAGTGGGGAGGTAGTCCTAGAACATCCCTGGGAAAGACATCCTCATAATCCATCACTACTTCTTGGAACTGGAAGCTCACAACATATACTGCTCTGAGTGTAAGTCTATCCAACTAATTTGTGATTGGAAAAACCCTCATATGAATGAGCCCATTTTTTGTTGCTTGGGTCTCCTTTTCACCAACTAAGTAAGACCTCATCCCATCACTGCATACCCAACACACTCGTTTCCTAAAGCAGTCAATCTGGGCATGGATAGAAGATAGTCAATCCATACTCATAATGACGTATTAAGGCCTCGGAGTAGCCACCATGATGTTCCATCAATAACACTCACCTTTAAGGGTATGATAACACTATCTAAAAAGATTTGTGATCATATAATCTCATCCCATAGGTGTCTCCAAGCATAAGAGTCAAGTCAACTACTCAACCAGAATCTCAAGGATTTGCACAAGACATGTGGAAAGGAAAAAATTACTGAAACCTATGTCTATAAGTATAGATTATATGGTATAAAAGACATAGATCATAACTTGAATCATCCCTAGAGTCCCTGGGTCATACGCCTTGACTGCATGCAGTTGTCCCTACCCCCTGTGTCCCAACTCCAAGAGCCTGGTGTGGACCTTCCTTTGGTGGTGGTGGAAGTAGATCGAATCATCTTCCACCTCATGCATCTCTCCCCACTCTTCTTCCATATCCGCTGCATGGAGGGTCTTTCTGATCCAATCTTTGGATCCACCTCCATGGTCCATCCACCATGTCCCTATCAGCAGCTCAATGTGTCAGACTATATCTAGTGAGGTGTCCCCCACCATCGCACGAGTAGCATCATCTCTCCCTAGGCTGACTGGATCTATCATTAGAGCCTTATACTATCGATCCCATATCCCAGGACCTCTAGTGATGTATCTCATGTCCTAATCCATATGCCTGACATCGTCTCCATCTTGCTGAGTTCTCCACACCTGTCTGACTAATGATAACTATCATCGAATGTCTCTGCTCCACCATTAATCTCTTGATCACTAAGGCTCCCTTGAGCACTAAAACATAAGTCAAGATGCGAAAAAGCATGGAACTAGCTTGGATGTCACATCGTAGACCTCTATCAATGGTCCAATCAATAATGTATTGAATCCTGACCATATCCCTCGAGTACCTGGTGGGGCTGATGAACCTCAATTAATAGTCATCCAATATAAAACATCCTTACTAGAGCTAATGAAGATCCTTGATACGCACTGCTCTTAGCGTAACTAGTGATAAATCCTCCCTAAAAAGTCTCTCTAACACCATCAATGAAAGAGTCTCCTTATTGTGAGTCTGAGAGGTCAAAATCAACCATCGTCCCACTGAACCCTGAAGAAGGCATTCTCCTAGGATCACCATCTGGTCCACTAGTTTCCTCAGTAGATGAAAAACTCTGGTCACTGCCTCAGGCCAGTACTCAGATTCATGAGGGTCGGTCTTGCCTCAGAATCTGAGGGGTTTCTATCTCTAGAACTCGTGGAGTTCAATCATGATGTTCCCCTTGTTTGTCGGTACTGTAGGTTCCATGGGATGCTCCATTGGTGGGGATATAGCAGGTTCACCGCATAGAAGTAATGACGGGGTAACTGGTCATTGTATCGTATCCTCGTGACTGAGGGGGTCATCCTTGTGATCACACTGCAAAATCCTTGTGTGTATTCAACGAGGAGGCATCTTGTAAGGATTCAAGATGTTCCATAGTCAATGTGCATATCTCTATAGCGGACATAATAGGCATGGAAAACATATCCCATTATTATATGATGAATGTTCCATTTTTTACTTCCATGCAACAATTTTTTTCATGTACCGAGTTGAAAAGCAAGTTGTCAATGTCTTGGTGTATGGATATTTCAGTCACTCACACCAACACTAGAGACTCTGTCCTGAATGCAGAGCTCAAAACACATAACATTGTTCCCCCCAAACCAATCTCACAATCTCTTTGTCCTATGGTATAATCGACCACCTCTAGTACCACTCTGTCCCGACCCATCCTAGTGAGGCCCAAGCAGATACTTCCAAAGCATGCCTCAAATAGGCGAGGGGATAGTGACAAGCACAGAGTAGGAATATTACTATCATAGGAGCATTACCTATGTACCAGTACACACACAAACACATATTCATGCCTAAAAATGATGAAATGTAAAAACTAGTAAGGAAAAAAACTCATGAATTCATCTAAACCCAACCAATAGAGTACGATGAAAAGAAAAATATTGATGATAAACTAGGCCAAAATACCATCCCACCAAAATCAATATTCTTCAAACAAAAAATTATATCCTTTTAACACAAAGAGGTATCGAGACTATTTCTCTTAGCTGTAGGAACAACTCAACCTGTAAGGATCTCATAATGCTCAGCCTAGTCACGAACCACCCTAAACTCCGTAAAAAGTCCGCTTGTCTGCATAAGACACGACACATGCAGGAAATGCCTGTGCATGGGTGAGTATAACAAAACTCAACAGAGGACCCTAAAATCCACAATGCAATGCATAATGTAATGGTAAAATCTACATTTCACAATATATGTATACAAGACATAAATCAAGAGAAACAAAATCTAGTTATACATGAAACTCATTCCTGTAGTTTGAATACATGCAACACAACTGCATACCCATTCTAGGGATTCCATTCAATGGGATGAAGAAGCACTCATCTGGGAGTAATCAGCGCATGAGTTTGATATCTCGGATAACGTCTATCCGAGAATTAGTGTTCGTATGGAATGTTACGAGAGATAGATACACTCATTCATGGAGAACACACCCTTGAGTGGGGAATTATCACAATACAAAGACGAGGATCACTGCCAGGGCCTTGGAAGATACAGTGACACATCCATATTCACCTACTAATTAGAGGATCAGTGCCCTGTGGGGATAGTAACGTCGGTTTCAGACCTTACCTAGGGTCAATAATGGATAGACCATCACACTGAGGGCCTCTCGGAGGGATACCTGGCACTATCTTGTAAGTTCCTGCTAAAGGGATCATAATATTATTGATAGAAACGATACTTGACCTTCAGGGGAAAGAAAAAAATGGTTACTAACCAAAACAAAACATGTCCATGGTACAGTGTACAAGAGGATTAGGCCATGATCCAAGTTAAAAACGGCGTGTAGAAGGGATACATGTAATGTTTCTTAACTATGGGTACTACTCGTGTAAAATGGCCCAAGTCAGAGGAACATGTCGTATCAAAAGGTAATTTCACAGCGTGTAGTACAAACCACACACTGTGTCCATGTGTAACACCCGAGACTTTTATGTTATATAAATCATCAAAGGAATCTTTTTCTATACAACACTTTCTTGGCTTGCTTTACACGCAATCGCGACCTTCCTCGATAGCTTGCGTCGTACGCAATACCGAGTTTCACTAAACAACATTATGCTATTAAAACTAGCCGTTATGAATAGTAATAACCACTTTTTGGAATTTTATAAATTTTATTTTTCAAAATGGACTTCATTTTTGGACTCAGAATATCGAAATTAGCCTAGGGTGAAATTTTGGTATTTTTCTGAAAACTTTCAATTTTTGATGAATAGTGAAACCACTAAGTGGTAGGTTAAAAACTGCATTTTGCATAAAACTTAATTTTACCACTTCTGTGATTGGAATTTCGAAACTCCGAGAGACACGGTTAATATCAAGGACTAAAATGTGGTTCAATGAGATGAAAATTATTTTTTGGTGAATAGTAACTTTTTACTTTTTTTACCGCGGTTAATAGTAAATAGGGTAACTAAGGGTAAATATGATATTAATATTACCCTAACACATGTCCTAATTCTATTGGACAAGTGTAATTCGACCAAAAACAAACTTAGGAATAAAATATGACCATTTAGGCCCACTTGGATTAGATTAGGACATTTATTATTAATTTATTTAAAGAAGGGTTAAAATAGTTAAAATCAAAGTTTAATAAGTAAATAATTTTTAATATGGGGTTATACATAAGATAAATTCAATTTTAAATATTAATTAGAAAGCTAAATAGATTTCCTACATGATGATATTTTATTTGTAATTTTTAGACATCAAATAATGTAATTTATTTATGACACAAAGATGATGCAGTAATTATCTTATTAATGAAATATTGACATAATTGATGTTATAAACACCAAAATAAATGTAATTTGAGACTTTTTATGAATTCAACTAATTTTATAGGTTACTATGATATATTAATGTTGATTTAATCAACTTGGTTCGAACATATAATTCTTTTATGACTTTCACAAAAATCATATATCAAATAGTGTCAAAATTGTCACAAAATAGTTTTTAAATCAAATATTATATTATTAATTGTTATTTTATTCCTAAAAATCTAAGGTTCGGCCAAATGACTTAGATAAGTATATATATATTTTAATAATAAACAATTTGGGGTTCTTTTAGAATGTTATAGTAAGTGTATTAACCATATAGTGAAAGAAAACAAAAAGACACGGTAAAAGTTAAATTATTTAACTTAGAGTTAAATCTAATTGATAAGGTTAAAATAATACCCTAAACTTGTCTAAATCCTATTGGTTTATAGGATTTCTACCCTTCCCCACTTTATCTTCGAAATAAGACCCTTTGTAACCATTATAAACCGATTTTGACTTTAATATAAAATAATATTTTGAGATATTCCTAAGGTGCCCCTCTCCTCCCTTATAAAAGGGCACCTCCTCCCCCTCCTCCTCACACCAAATTGAGCACTCAAGCTCGGCCAACCCCTGCCATTTTCTCCTCTCCACTTCCCTAGAATAATCCTAGAGGTCCTGGTCTTCTCCAAAGACCAATCTTAGTTCCTTAAGTGGAGGATTCAAAGAGGCATTCCAAAGAAGAGGTAATATCCATTACCGATCTTTTCAATTTCTTTCTTCTTCAACTTCTTCTTCTTTAGTTGTTTCATGATAAAGTAATAACATAAGTATTACTTACATACTGATATGTTATTATAAATATGAATCAACCCTAATTCACCTTCTATCCATCCTACGGAAAAATGAAATCACCGCGCGTGCGTACGTACGGAATACCGTCTCCACGCCGTGGTGTAATCTATTTTCCACCATCACCTTACAAGGATGGTTATAATGGTGTAATGAGTAACTAAATATTATTATTATGAAGTAATATTGATACTGAAATAATATATATATACTCCAATACAATTCCACGATCATAGGAATGATATCATCACTCGTGCGTACGTACGGAATACCGTCTCCACGATGTGATGCGACTCGTTCTACATGATCTTCATTTCATAATGATTATATAAATGAATTGAATGAATGAATATGGTATATAATACACTAATACCATTCTGGAAATGAATTATCTATAACCTAAAGATAAGAATAAGAATTTATTCGACAAAACACGCATAAGAACAAAAAGTTATAAAGACCCGAGTAACAAGTAACAATGAAATATTACTAACAAGAAGCTAATAATATGACCATATATGATATCATAAAAATATTTATGATTCTGGAATAAGTCAATAACATTATTTAAACCATTATACAGGAGCTTCGGACACGTACAAAGCTAATTGGACCTAAGGTAAGGGAAATATCACAATCTCATTTTTATCCGAGATTGTTTATTCGTAAGTATTTACTGGAGTGTATTTTATCATCCACATCCATGTTCCCTCAATATGTAATATTGTTTCCATCCACTTGAAATAGTTTAAATCCAACTTTACCCTTAGGTGAGTTTTTAGTAAAGAATATGAAAGGAATCTTTTGTCGTTTTTCCGTACGAGGTACTTTTTGAGTTTTCTGACAAAAGTACGAAGAATGTTTTTTTTAACTTATACGACATGAATGGATTTTTAAAACATTACTTCAAAGAAGCTTCCTTTACAAGTTTTCAAGTTTATTTTTAATCAACTTCTTTTATTTTAAAGTTGTATGACATGTTATGAAAGGAAAAATGTTTTTGAAGAAGAAAGGATATTTTCCTCAAGAATTCAATTCAAGTGTTTTATCAAAATTATTTTCCATCTAAGATAATAAAGGGTTCTGTTTCTATCCATATTTTTACATTGGTTTGACTATGTTGTGATGGAATTATGTTTATGAATTCCTTTATCTTATATGAATTGATTTATGATGTCATGATGTTTCAAGAATCCCATTTTTGTTATATGTGTTATGCGATGATGTATGTTTTATGATTATGTGGCACACATAAGAAAGGATTCATTATAAGATGGGTGGGACCTATATCTCCCTCCAATGCATTGGGTAATGATTTTATATCTCATGAGATAGACATGGCTGGAACGGAAGGTTATTTCGGTTCAGTGATACAGGACTGAAACGAGGAGTGAACTCGGTTCAGAAAGGGACTTTGTCCACTAAGATAGTCTTGGCAATGAGTCATGACTAACAAGAAATGATTTCCATGATTATGTGTGCATGCCACAAAGTCTCAAGTTTTATGTTATGATTATGGGGATCTCATTTTCACTTCTATGATTTATTCCATGTTAAGATATTATGATCTCTTTTGCAGGTTTTGATAAAGATATGATATGATTTTTATTTCCTTTATTTGCCCTTGCTGAGCATTTGAGCTCACCCTTTTATGTTTTCTTTTCCCCAGGTCAGGAAGATGGATATTAAGTAGAAAATGCTAAAAGGGACCTTAGATATGATGAAATAAAAGGGAGACACTGTAGAAGATTTATGAACCAGTTGTTTATGTTTCCCAGTTTCTAAAGACACTATACCTATACGGTCCTTTGTAGTTTTATCATATGTTGTAATAAGTGTGCTTCAATTTTTGAAGTATTAAAAATGTATGTAAAGTATGGGTCGTTATAGTTGGTATCAGAGGAAAGGTATAGTCAACCTTTGGAAACTAGGATGTGAAAGCCTTAGTAAGAACCCTAAGGATAAGTCTAAGCATAGTACACAATCTTAGTGTTTTAGAAATGGCCTTGAATAACCTAGGATAAGACCATAAGCATGAAAATTTTATTCTTGAATTATGTGGTTTCCTATTATAATTAGTGTTGCTCACACTATTCTTCTTGGTTTTAGTCAATGGCTGGAACCCGAAGGAACCGTGTTAATGCGGAATGCGATGGGCAATGCAATGATTGTCCCCCTGAGCAACCAAACGATATGGGAGCTGGAATGCAAAAATATTGTAGCCATGCTCACACAACTTTCTCAAGCTATGAATCATGCAGGATTTCCAAACGAGCAAAGGAGGGAGCAACATTCTGTTGAATCCTTCATGAGGCAGCGTCCACCTTCTTTCAGCGGGTCTACTGATCCATTAGTTGCTGAACAATGGATTAGTACTACTGAAAAGATATTTTCAGTTCTTTAATGTTCTGAACATGATAAAGTCATCCTAGTAGTGTATCGTTTGGAAGGAGATGCTGATCAATGGTGGAATCTTGTTAAGAATACGAGGCAAAGGGATGAAATTGAGTCTATGGAATGGGACGAGTTCAAGAACTTATTTTTCAATAAGTACTTCCCTCGTATTATCCGAACAATGATGGAGAAAGAGTTCCTTGAACTGAAGCAAAGGGATGATGAATCTGTTAGTACCTATGAAGCAAATTTTACAAGACTTGCAAGGTACGCTTCTGGTATTATTATCCAACCTGAGAGTAAGATCGATCGATTCTTTAGTGGCTTAAAACCAAGTCTTCGAAGGGCGTTAGCCATAAGGGACTTCAATAGCTACGAGGAAATCGTTCGATGTGCTCTCAAAGTCGAGATGGAGATTGGAGTAACCCATCAGTCACATGGGTTTGATAAGAAGAGGAAGATGGAATTCAAAGAAAAATCTAAAGAGCACACAGAAAAGAAGATGAGCTTTTCCTTATGCTCAAAGTGTGGAAAGAAACATGGAGGGAGTTGTCTTAAAGGGACAAGTAAATGTTTTAAATGTGGAAAGGAAGGCCATCGGGCATTTGAATGCCGTGATAATGGGAAGAAGATGTCTAATGATGCAAACAAAGGAAGGGATACACAGAATGAACCTGCTACACTTCAATGTTTCAAGTGCAAGGAGATGGGGCATTATGCCAATCAATGCCCAAATCCAAGGGTTGATGATGATGGTCGACGTCAACAAACTCTTAAATCTAAAGAAAAAGGAAAGTCACATGCAATTTCTATCAGCGATGTGGAGTACGATAACGATGTGGTGAAAGGTACACTTACCATACACTCTAATGTAGAAAATGTTTTATTTGATTCTGGATCCACCCACTCTTTTATTTCTGAAGACTTTTCTAAGGGTATCACCGTACTACCTCAACAATTAGATGTTGAGTTAGCTGTGACAACACCTAATGGCACATCAATCGCATCAAAAGTTTATAATTCTTCTCCGATCGAAGTTTGTGGGAAAGTGCTTCCTGCAAATCTTGTGATCCTTCCTTTAGTGGAATTTGATGTGATTCTTGGCATGGATTGGCTTTCTCTACATGGATCTCATATCAATTGCCAAAGAAGGGAAGTCACATTTCATACTCCAGATCAATCTACGATCGTATACCAATGCAAGGATGAACATAACCTTCCAGTGGAAATTTCTTCCATCTTATGGGTATTGATCCCACTAAATGAAGGTTATTTATCTCAAATGGTTGGTGAGAAACTCACGATTAAGAATATGCCCATTGTAAGGGAGTTTGATGATGTCTTTCCGGAGGAATTACCGGGTCTTCCACCAAATCGTGAAGTTGAGTTTTCAATAGAACTCGTACCGGGTGCTTTGCCTATTTCAAAGACACCTTATATAATGGCCCCAATTGAGTTGCAGGAATTGAAGAAGCAACTCCAAGAGAATCTTGATAAGGGATTCATACGCCCTAGTGCGTCACCTTGGGGAGCACCTGTTCTATTTGTTAAGAAGAAAGATGGATCAATGAGACTCTGCATTGATTATCGAGAACTTAACAAGATCACTATCAAGAACAAATATCCTCTCCCACGCATTGATGACTTATTTGACCAACTACGCGGAGCTCAATACTTTTCCAAGATTGATCTTCGTTCAGGGTATCATCAATTAAGGGTCAAAAGGGAGGATATACCAAAGACGGCTTTCCGTACAAGGTATGGACACTATGAATTTATAGTGATGCCATTTGGTCTTACTAATGCCCCTGCTATCTTCATGGATCTAATGAATAGAGTCTTTAGAGACTATCTTGATCAATTTGTGGTAGTCTTTATAGATGATATTCTTGTCTATTCAAAGAGCAAGGAAGAACATGAAGATCACTTGAGAATTATATTGAAGACCCTGAGAAAGGAGAAGCTTTATGCCAAATTTACCAAGTGTGAATTTTGGCTTCAAAAAGTTGCATTTTTGGGTCACATAATCTCAAAAGAGGGGATATCTGTGGATCCAGCAAAACCAGAGGTCATCGAAAGATGGTCGAGACCAACAACAGTAACTGAGATCCGAAGTTTTCTTGGTTTGGCTGGATATTATCGACGTTTTGTAAAAGATTTTTCACGATTATCTAATCCACTCACCAAGTTGACTCGGAAAGGAGTTAAGTTTGTCTGGACAGAGGAATGTGAAGAGAATTTCAAGGAGTTGAAAAGAAGGTTATCCAGTGCACCTGTGCTCACACTGCCTTGTAGTGGAGAAAGGTTTGTGATCTACAGTGATGCATCCAAGAAGGGATTGGGGTGTGTTCTTATGCAAAATGATATGGTGATAGCTTATGCCTCACGACAGTTGAAAATCCATGAACAAAATTACCCAACACATGATTTGGAGTTGGCTGCGGTAATCTTTGCATTAAAGATTTGGAGGCATTACCTTTATGGTGAAAGGTGTGATATTTATACTGATCATAAAAGTTTAAAGTATATTTTCACACAAAAGGAGTTGAATATGCGTCAAAGAAGATGGTTGGAGCTGATTAAGGATTATGACTGCTCAATCCATTACCACCCTGGGAAAGCAAACAAGGTGGCAGATGCATTAAGTCGACAAGACCATGCTAGTTTATCCATGATGAGGATCACAAAAGATCCAATATTTATGGATTTACAAAGGATGGATCTTGGAATTATAATGGAAGGGGAAAAATCTTATCTTTCTCAAATGAATGTTCAACCATCTATACATGTGAAGATTAAAGAGGCACAGAAAGGAGATGTCGAGTTACAAAAGAAGGTGAGAAATGTTCCTGAATTCAACCTTGATTGTGATGGGATAATAAAGTTCAGGAATCGGGTTTGTGTTCCTCCCATCCCCGAATTAAAGAAAGAGCTGCTGGATGAGGCTCATAGTTCTTCATTCTCTATTCATCCTGGAAGCACGAAGATGTATAGGGACCTGAAAGAGTACTTCTGGTGGGATGGCATGAAAAGAGATGTTGCTGAATATGTCTCTCGATGCTTGGTTTGTCAACAAGTTAAAGCTGAGAGACAGAAGTCTAAGGGGATGTTACAACCATTACCCATACCCGAATGGAAATGGGAAAACATCACTATGGACTTTGTCACAGGACTTCCTAAAACATCCAAAGGCAATAATGCTATCTGGGTCATAGTTGATCGTCTTACAAAGTCTGCACACTTCATTCCTATTAGAGAGGATTTCTCTCTAGATCAGCTTGCCAGGATATATGTAAAGGAAGTGGTAAGATTACATGGAGTACCACTTTCTATTATATCTGATCGGGATCCGAGATTTACCTCGAAGTTCTGGCGAAGTCTTCAGCATACTCTGGATACAGAGTTGAGTTTCAGCATTGCTTATCATCCCCAGACAGACGGTCAATCTGAGAGAACAATTCAAACCCTAGAAGATATGTTGAGAGCTTGCTCTATGGATTTCAAAGGAGGTTGGGATCAACACCTACCTTTGGTGGAATTTTCTTATAATAATAGCTTTCACTCCAGTATTCAAATGGCTCCTTATGAAGCTCTCTATGGAAAGAAATGCATGACTCCAACTTGCTGGGATGAAGTTGGGGAAAGAAAGCTATTAGGACCTGATCTCGTTGATGAAATGGCAGAAAAGGTCAGATCTATTCAACAACACATAAGAGCAGCTCAGAGTCGACAGAAAAGCTATGCCGACAACCGAAGAAAAGACCTAGAGTTTGAAGTGGGTGATAAAGTGTTCTTACGAATATCTCCCTGGAAGAGGGTTATGAGATTTGGAAAGAAGGGGAAGTTGAGCCCTAGATATATCGGTCCTTTCGAAATATTGGATCGTGTTGGGAAGGTAGCTTACTGATTGGCGCTTCCACCGAATCTCTCTCAAGTTCACGATGTGTTCCATGTATCTCTCCTGAGAAAGTACATACCAGATCCTTCACATGTACTCAGCTCAGAAGTTGTACCGCTGGAGCAAGATCTTTCTTATGAAGAACAGCCGATAGATATTCTGGATCGTAGCGAAAAAGTCCTACGAAACAAGACCACTCGCTTGGTGAAAGTTTTATGGAGAAACCACCAACTTGAAGAAGCTACATGGGAGCTTGAGGATATGATGAGGGAGAAGTATCCTCATCTGTTTGTTGCAAAGTGACGAATTTCGAGGGCGAAATTCTTTTTAAGGGGGGTAGAATGTAACACCCGAGACTTTTATGTTATATAAATCATCAAAGGAATCTTTTTCTATACAACACTTGCTTGGCTTGCTTTACACGCAATCGCGACCTTCCTCGATAGCTTGCGTCGTACGCAATACCGAGTTTCACTAAACAACATTATGCTATTAAAACTAGCCGTTATGAATAGTAATAACCACTTTTTGGAATTTTATAAATTTTATTTTTCAAAATGGACTTCATTTTTGGACTCAGAATATCGAAATTAGCCTAGGGTGAAATTTTGGTATTTTTCTGAAAACTTTCAATTTTTGATGAATAGTGAAACCACTAAGTGGTAGGTTAAAAACTGAATTTTGCATAAAACTTAATTTTACCGCTTCTGTGATTGGAATTTCGAAAATCCGAGAGACACGGTTAATATCAAGGACTAAAATGTGGTTCAATGAGATGAAAATAATTTTTTGGTGAATAGTAACTTTTTACTTTTTTTACCGCGGTTAATAGTAAATAGGGTAACTAAGGGTAAATATGATATTAATATTACCCTAACACATGTCCTAATTCTATTGGACAAGTGTAATTCGACCAAAAACAAACTTAGGAATAAAATATGACCATTTAGGCCCACTTGGATTAGATTAGGACATTTATTATTAATTTATTTAAAGAAGGGTTAAAATAGTTAAAATCAAAGTTTAATAACTAAATCATTTTTAATATGGGGTTATACATAAGATAAATTCAATTGTAAATATTCATTAGAAAGATAAAAAGATTTCCTACATGATGATATTTTATTTGTAATTTCTAGACATCAAATAATGTAATTTATTTATGACACAAAGATGATGCAGTAATTATCTTATTAATGAAATATTGACATAATTGATGTTATAAACACCAAAATAAATGTAATTTGAGACTTTTTATGAATTCAACTAATTTTATAGGTTACTATGATATATTAATGTTGATTTAATCAACTTGGTTCGAACATAGAATTCTTTTATGACTTTCACAAAAATCATATATCAAATAGTGTCAAAATTGACACAAAATAGTTTTTAAATCAAATATTATATTATTAATTGTTATTTTATTCCTAAAAATCTAAGGTTCGGCCAAATGACTTAGATAAGGATATATATTTTAATAATAAACAATTTGGGGTTCGTTTGGCATGTTATAGTAAGTGTATTAACCATATAGTGAAAGAAAACAAAAAGACATGGTAAAAGTTAAATTATTTAACTTAGAGTTAAATCTAATTGATAAGGTTAAAATAATACCCTAAACTTGTCTAAATCCTATTGGTTGATAGGATTTCGACCCTTCCCCACTTTATCTCCGAAATAAGACCCTTTGGAACCATTATAAACCGATTTTGACTTTAATATAAAATAATATTTTGAGATATTCCTAAGGTGCCCCTCTCCTCCCTTATAAAAGGGCACCTCCTCCCCCTCCTCCTCAAACCAAATTTAGCACTCAAGCTCGGCCAACCCCTGCCATTTTCTCCTCTCCACTTCCCTAGAATAATCCTAGAGGTCCTGGTCTTCTCCAAAGACCAATCATAGTTCCTTAAGAGGAGGATTCAAAGAGGCATTCCAAAGAAGAGTTAATATCCATTACCGATCTTTTCAATTTCTTTCTTCTTCAACTTCTTCTTCTTTAGTTGTTTCATGATAAAGTAATAACATAAGTATTACTTACATACTGATATGTTATTATAAATATGAATCAACCCTAATTCACCTTCTATCCATCCTACGGAAAAATGAAATCACCGCGCGTGCGTACGTACGGAATACCGTCTCCACGCCGTGGTGTAATCTATTTTCCACCATCACCTTACAAGGATGGTTATAATGGTGTAATGAGTAACTAAATATGATTATTATGAAGTAATATTGATACTGAAATAATATATATATACTCCAATACAATTCCACGATCATAGGAATGATATCATCACTCGTGCGTACGTACGGAATACCGTCTCCACGATGTGATGCGACTCGTTCTACATGATCTTCATTTCATAATGATTATATAAATGAATTGAATGAATGAATATGGTATATAATACACTAATACCATTCTGGAAATGAATTATCTATAACCTAAAGATAAGAATAAGAATTTATTCGACAAAACACGCATAAGAACAAAAAGTTATAAAGACCCGAGTAACAAGTAACAATGAAATATTACTAACAAGAAGCTAATAATATGACCATATATGATATCATATAAATATGTATGATTCTGGAATAAGTCAATAACATTATTTAAACCATTATACAGGAGCTTCGGACACGTACAAAGCTAATTGGACCTAAGGTAAGGGAAATATCACAATCTCATTTTTATCCGAGATTGTTTATTCGTAAGTATTTACTGGAGTGTATTTTATCATCCACATCCATGTTCCCTCAATATGTAATATTGTTTCCATCCACTTGAAATAGTTTAAATCCAATTTTACCCTTAGGTGAGTTTTTAGTAAAGAATATGAAAGGAATATTTTGTCGTTTTTCCGTACGAGGTACTTTTTGACTTTTCCGACAAAAGTACGAAGAGTGTTTTTTTTAACTTATACGGCATGAATGGATTTTTAAAACATTACTTCAAAGAAGCTTCCTTTACAAGTTTTAAAGTTTATTTTTAATCAACTTCTTTTATTTTAAAGTTGTATGACATGTTATGAAAGGAAAAATGTTTTTGAAGAAGAAAGGATATTTTCCTCAAGAATTCAATTCAAGTGTTTTATCAAAATTATTTTCCATCTAAGATAATAAAGGGTTCTGTTTCTATCCATATTTTTACATTGGTTTGACTATGTTGTGATGGAATTATGTTTATGAATTCCTTTATCTTATATGAATTGATTTATGATGTCATGATGTTTCAAGAATCCCATTTTTGTTATATGTGTTATGCGATGATGTATGTTTTATGATTATGTGGCACACATAAGAAAGGATTCATTATAAGATGGGTGGGACCTATATCTCCCTCCAATGCATTGGGTAATGATTTTATATCTCATGAGATAGACATGGCTGGAACGGAAGGTTATTTCGGTTCAGTGATACAGGACTGAAATGAGGAGTGAACTCGGTTCAGAAAGGGACTTTGTCCACTAAGATAGTCTTGGCAATGAGTCATGACTAACAAGAAATGATTTCCATGATTATGTGTGCATGCCACAAAGTTTCAAGTTTTATGTTATGATTATGGGGATCTCATTTTCACTTCTATGATTTATTCCATGTTAAGATATTATGATCTCTTTTGCAGGTTTTGATAAAGATATGATATGATTTTTATTTCCTTTATTTGCCCTTGCTGAGCATTTGAGCTCACCCTTTTATGTTTTCTTTTCCCCAGGTCAGGAAGATGGATATTAAGTAGAAAATGCTAAAAGGGACCTTAGATATGATGAAATAAAAGGGAGACACTGTAGAAGATTTATGAACCAGTTGTTTATGTTTCCCAGTTTCTAAAGACACTATACCTATACGGTCCTTTGTAGTTTTATCATATGTTGTAATAAGTGTGCTTCAATTTTTGAAGTATTAAAAATGTATGTAAAGTGTGGGTCGTTATACCATGTAACTAGGGTCTCCCCCTATGTACGAGGTTGTCTACCCGTACATTAGTTTAAACCATGTAGTTGGTATGTTCTTGACTTGTGGTGGAGTACACGGCCATGTACTCTACCACGTGCCCATGTATCGCCCATGATACATGCCAAGTCCCACATAAGAACCCACACGTCATGATCATCAGAGAAAACGCATTGCCTGTGCTTCATATCGCCCTGAACTCCAGTCGTCGTTGGGTGGGGCCCAATCATTGTGTCTCCCAAGAATAACATCATTTTATTAATCACTTGACACATTAAATCCCTAGATTATATCGCCATGACCACATGGTGTGTTCTTCTAGATACACACCTTATGTTTTAGATATTTCTAGTATCAAGGAATTGCACTGTCGTGCCTCAATGAAGCTCCATTAATCACTTTGACTATCCTTTTTCCACGAAAATCCAGATTCTAGGTCATCTCAATGTCCTGATGTCATCTCGATAGTTTATGGGTCTCTTCCCGGACCTGAAAATGTGTATCGATCCACCCGGGTGAAGAAGGATCGAAAAATGGACTATCCCGATCCAAGTTAATTCATCATCTTTGATTATCGTCACACCTCTGATATGTCATATTTGTGCCAAATTTTATCATTTCATTGAATAATCGATGTGTAATGGTCCGTTGTTTGTCACCCCCATGAAGAATGAGAAGAACGTGGGGGTAAAAGATGGGGTTGAAATCCAAACCACAAAAAGAAGAACTTACCAACACACGAGTTCTTCAGGATTTTGATTCACTACTATTAGAATAATTAAAAGAGAGTGAACTAAAACATGGATTTTAGCATCATGTATTAATCCCTTAAATCAACCCAATAACCCCCTCCCCCCCACCCCGCAAGAACACATGATCTATGGATGAACCTGTTTGTGGTTTGAACCGCGTTTGTTTTTTGATCGAAGATCATGGAAGAACTAAATAAATATTGAAAACCACTACGTCTATTAGATTTAAGAACAATCACCATGTCATGTTCTTTAGCAAGGATCTTCAAATCCGAGATGCGACAATTGATTGCATTGTCATCGTCCACCAATGAGTTCCCTTCGAAATCACCAATATAAAATTCAAAATTCCCATGGTTTTGTGGCTAACCCTAAAAACAATATGTAATATTGTGTTAATAGGGGAGGGTTATGTCTCTACGTAAATCAAAACATTTTAAATAAAATAAACTGTTAATTTATATTATTTCCATTAAAACTTTCTAAAACAAACTATTGTAGATGACCTGTTCTAGTTGATGTTAGGCCCCACCTAAGGTATGGTCACTTCTATGAACGCAACGATTCCCTCAGATTTTTGAATTGTGGATCCATTTTAATGATTACCCACTTTTTTAGGATAACTGCTCGTGCACGCTGTTTAATGTTTAATTTATTTCAAACATTTATTTTGGGCACTCTAGGCCTTAGAATCGCACACCGTCAAAAGGTCTAATCACAAAATAATTCCACATAATATTTAAAAATAATTCACAGAAATTCTGAGACATTATAATATTTTCCCAAAATTTACCTTTTGTTTCTTTTTATAAAAATCAATATTTAATCAAACCAATTGTTTAATTATTTTAAATTAATAATAAAAACATTAACTATAGAAATAAATTATTTTAATATATAAATATAAAAAATAATACTTTGGGGGGTCTATATATATAAACCCTTATTCCATCAGTTTATGCCTTAAGTGTTTGTTTATGTGATAGTAAAAATTTCTTAGGATGGGTTCCAAAAATATGGTTTGGGCTGTAATCTCAATAATCCTTAACATCATTCATAAATGGTTTAAAAATTCTTCGTTCTTGAACCTCATCATAATAATGGTTATGTGAAAATCACAATAATGACATCTTAATAAAATACATTGATAAATAGGGTAAATCGAGTATGATCATATTGGTTAAGGCCATCACTTCTTCTATTAATATCATTTGAACTATATCATACCCCTTAATATATAATATTCATAATAGTCACTTTAATGTGGCTGTATAATAAATGGTTTTGATGCTTAATGGTCATTAAATCTGGATTTATATAACATATAATTGTTTAAAATAACCAAATTAATGCATGTGTTACATATATAATCAGTATATAAAATATAAATTATTCATATGAAAGGGGGTTTCATTTTTAAATGCTCTATTCATTTATGTATTCCCTCCATCAAAATATTTTCTCTTGAATGATTAATTTCAATAAATATATCAAATGATTATACATTTGATTTATCACCACTTCTAGTTCCCATGTGTCTTTGTCAACCATGTGGTCTTGCAACATCAATATGGCCATGTCAGTTGTCTTTAATCATAAAACAATTTACCAATGATCTACGATCATCATTGGATAAAATACATAAGAATGATCATTCTTCAATGGAAACGCCTCTACATTTAGCACATTTTATGGTTTTGGTATGTATTTTTTGAATGGGGATTGACGGAACCCATCAAGTACTTGAGGTATATTAGGTATGAGTGACAGTTAATATGACACAACTATGATGAATCAAATTTCCCAAAAGTGGATGATGTATCTAGGACTAATATTTTCTTTTTTATTAATCATTATGACATTATTACATGGAATTATATGAAGAAACACATTAACTATGAATTCGAAGTCCATGTCTTATCTATAACTGTAACTATTTTATTCATTAAAATTTGTGTTTGTTCCATATGTTGTTTAATGGTTGAAGAATTCTCTATATTTTATTTGATTAGATCTGTTCCCATAATATTTTTCTCTTCAACATTATCCCAAAATGTCCATGTTTGAATCCTATACCCATATAAATCCTTAAATGGAGACAATTGAATGATAGAATGTAAAATATTAACATATGATTTATCCACAAGGGTATGGTTTTGATATTAAGATAATTTTAAATCCATTGAATGTGATCACATTATATCCTCTAGAGTTTGAATCAAACTTTTATGCTAACCATCCATATGAGTTTTATAAATAGTGATGATGATTAGTTCTATATCCAAAGATTGAGGAAGGCTTCTACCTAACCTTGATGTAAGACTTAGATGGAGATTAGATAAAATTTAGTGTGTAACTTCATGAATCCATACCACATCCATTATATAAATCTTGGTAATCTATAAAGAATAAAAATACTCCCAGATTCTAATGAAATGCAGAAAATATTTATGTAATCAACTACTAATCATATGGTGTTATTTTATTTAGGTCTCATAAAGAGTATATTAATGAAATACCTGGTTATGTTTTCCCATTTCAATTTTTTATGAGAAATGGTTGTATCATAACCTAATGCATTGGTCATTCATACTTGATTTTTTTCATACCAAGATTTGAGATTAAAATACTTCAATATCCTTATTTATGTTATCCCACCCTCTATTTTTTATATATATTTATACATGTAAGTGATTCTTAATTTAATAGATAAGGATGAGTAATGTGAATCATCCAAAATCTTCCATTTCTTCAATGTTCTTGATGGATATCATATGTGATTTCCGAATAATATAATTCCCTTTGTAGAATAGTAGAACACTGAAATGTTTTCTACCATTTTTTCTATCTCCAAATGATCTTTATATGCCTCATTAATCCTGTCAAGAATGTATGGTTGATAAATTATTTTATAAATGTATAATGAGGATACTTTTATTAATCCCATGTCAATCCATTTCATGTCTATCATGATTATACCCCTTTTAATCATAATCATGGATAGGGTAATGGGATATATTTCTCTTAAATAATATTTCACATTATTCTCCATCCAACAATATTAATGTATTAAAAAATTATAATCCTTCCTAACTCTTACCACTTGAATTAGTGCATATTGATATCATTTTTTTAATATATAACTGAGGATTTTATGATCCATATATATTTCATAACTCTCATTATAGAAATAATGTTTCTGAATTATGAATGTAATGATAACTATAAAAAATTATAGATTATTCTTTTGGTTGTTCAATAAATTAATCTTCATTAATGGTTTGTATATTCTATTAAAATACCTTCATGTATGAGTAAAAACCATAATATATTTTTGGGAATAACATGGAAGATCCAATATCCTTACCCAGGGATGGGTATTCTGAGTATATATCCTGTGATTAGCATCTTCTTTTTCTATTTAAATCACTCTTAATATTCATCATTCAATAAACAATTTACACCATTCTATGTCAGCTTGGTCAGTGGGCTAGAAATTCATGAAAAATTTATCCCAAATTTATAATAATTCCTTGATAATACTTTTAAACTAATAATTACCATCATAGATGTTGTTATCTTCCATACTTAGAATTCTTTAGTCATTGAATGATCCCTATATATCCCTTTTATGATGATAACCTTCTCATGTACTATTACTTTCTCCATCTAAAATTCAACATTATAAACGTTTCACACCACTTTTCTTTTCATATTATCATTAGTACTACATTTATATACTCCTCATGCTCTTCCATTATTTTGGAGTGGATAAGAATATCATATATAAACACTACAATAAATTTTTTTGGCAATCCAATGTGTCTCTATTCATAAAGTCCATGATGATAGATGGAGAATAACAGAGTATTAAATGAATCACTATGTACTCATAGTTATCACACCTTATATGAAATTTAGTTTTGGGTATATCCTCATTATTTACCTTTAATTGATAATACCTCAGTAATAGATCCAATTTTGAGATATTTTGGGATCTAAAGAGCTAATCAAATAGTTACTCAATATATAAAGGATGAATATCTTTATTTATCATGATATTGTTGAGGTCATGATAATTAATGAATAGGTGCATCAACCAATATTACATCATTATTAAGAGGACTTATTCACCACAATGTGGAGCACTTGTGTGTATGACCCCCTTATCTAGATTATCATTTTATTCTTCTTCATACCATCATGTCAAATAATGGTCATATTACATAAGGTCTAGTATTTTTGAAAGTATTTGAGAATAATATAAATCTAGAGATAAACCACATGGCTTGGATGAAGAACAAAATTTATTCAGGAATCAAATCAGAATATTCTCTTATAAAGGGAATGTCATCGAGGATGATCTTTTAGTTATCCATAATCGTTTAACCAAGGCATGGTTTCCCATTAAGAAACAATAACCATGTTTGATATGATGATACTACACGAGATGCCCCGAATCCATTGTCTTTTATGGAATTAGAGGGATATTTTTGATATGGATGTGATTTTATTATTCAAAAATTTATATTTCCACTATATAAGAAAAGATAGCCTATAAAAAGAATGACATAAAATTCAACTAAGGGGAGTATCACATTGTTTTCATGGAAGCTTACCATGTAAACATTGTTAGTGGAGGAGTAATTTTTTAGGATACAATAATTTCCCCTCTATTCATATTCATAAATAACTCTACATCCATGATTTTTATGGGCTTTTACTTGTTCTATTATCCTTTCAATTTATAAAAACAATTCATAAAACCATAATCATATAAGAAATTTTTTTAACAAATGGTTCACATGTCTAAAATTCAGTATTTGTTTCTCATTAAAATCAATTACATAATCTAAAATATACTTAGTACGTAGAATTTTCAAAATATTACTCAATAAAATGGGAAAATTATAATCATCGAATGAATAACTCAAAAATTATATAAATTCATTACCCAATGGAATTATACGTTCCCATCTATGTTACCTATGATAAATTTTATAAAATAAAATATTATAGGTATTTTTATTCACTTAAATATAGTTAATAATGATATTTTGAATTTAATAAATAATATAATCCAATATATTTAAACTGTTTTTATAGGTAGGTGTCATTTTTGTACACCTAATGATGATCAAGTGAAGCCCAATGAACCATTTTTAGGGTTATTACCAATAGGTAAAACTATTTTGGAGCCACATCCACTTATATTATCAAGGAATGGATTTATTTTATTTAAAAAAACATAAAAATAGTTTCAATATTTTTTTGGATGTTTTAATATGATTAGTCTTATACATTGGTATTTCACTATGGGTTTTTAATCCAGATTTAAAAAAATTAATAGAATTCCCTCTCATACCAACTATGAAAAACCATTTCTTTTATACAAATTATTTTATGATTTGTTACATAAATTAAAATTTAATATAATACCACAAGATAAATAGGTCTATTATATTTTGGAAATTATATTTAAAACATAATAACTGGAAGTAGGAATATGAAAGCAGTATTAAGAAACTCCATAATGTGCCCTTAAAGTCCATTGATTTTCTGACTCTGATCGGGATAACCTAGGAAAAAACATATGATTGGGGTGAGAAATAAATATCCTTAAGGGAATATTCAGAGCATACAATAGTGAAATAAATATGTTTTATTCATAAGGAATATAAAGATCAACTAAATTAGTTGATAATCATAATTTTGAACATAAAATCTTCATTTAAGATGATGACATAAAAGAAACTTGTGAATCTGGTATAAACATAAAACATAACATTGTAAGACTATGTGAAGGGTAAATAATATGAAATCAGAACATATTAATATTTGGATAACATACCATAAACCATTGAATTTATCTGAAGATATTGTATACATTTCCCTATATATTGAAGGGATATATAATTCCGGGCCCACACATCACATTCATTTCACGTACATCGATGAGTGTGCCACATAAATAATATAACGTAAGGATGTCTTTCATAAATGTTCATAACATTATAATGGAGTGTGTGTTTAATGTGTGGAATTTCATAATCAATTAAGGATATGTCTATCTTGGTGAATACCCTTGAGTGGAAATGAAGATGGGTTCTTAGTCTACAAATATTTGTCATGGAAAATTGCATGATAATTTTAGTAGAATAACATGGGTGCATAAAGATTAAAGGAAGGGTTTTATGAGAGTGAAATGGGTATCTAATCACATGAAAATCAGATATATTGTAGTATGTCATTATCATAAAATATTAAATTTAAATCCATAAAATCTAATATAGGTTTGGGAGGATTCATTAATGGCTTACAAAATAAATCAAATAATATGGAAAAAAATTATCTTAGTTTTAATAAATAATTATAGTTGTTTATAATATTTATATGTGTAGTACATTAGTTCATTTTGATGTCATTATATATAAAATATTTTTATAATGTTTATAAATTTTACCAAAAAATTTAGCAGTATTATAAAATTATGAAATATTATATATTGGATAATTTTGAAGGAAATTTTTCTAAATTTGTTATATTATAACAATTATTATTTAAGTAAAAACATTTACAATTTTAAACTAATAATATTCATTTAATAAAACATTCAGTTTTTTACGTAGATAATGATTTCATTTCCTTTTAAAAATACATTTTAATGTAAATAATTATACTAAAATTTATATTTTTAAAAAATATTATTTAATAAAAAAAATATTGAAATTAAATTAATTAAATTTTTTTTGAATTCATCAAAATCAGTGTTTGGATTGAAACTATATATTTTCCAAAAATAAACTATTCATTTCATCATATGAAAATATAATTTTTGTGAAACATAATATTTAATTATTATAAAGTAGTTATCAAAAGAAAAATAGAAAAATTATTTTATTAAAAATTAAAATATTCAAGTTAATACTATTAGAGAATAGATAGATAACCGTGTATTACAAAAATTTGATATCTACGTGTATGGTGTTCGGTTGTAAAACTTTCTTTCGTGGCTTGAAAAAAATTATGTTGTTCATGATCTAAAAAACATGATAATATCCCATGAATGGTTTCTCTCATGATATAGTTTCTGAATCTTGTATTGGGCTTGGACAAATGTTAATATTATTGATGTCATATGTAAATATCTCAAATGTAAATGAATATCATCATTTTTGATAGCATATATGGAATTAAAAACAAATTTTAGATTATAATATAACACCACGAGGAATTTTGATATTACAATTTTTATTTAAATTCATTCTATTCTATAGAATGTGATATATACAACACCAAATTTAAGAGAAACATGATACACTATTAAAATATTAGTATTTCAACTGAAACATTTTAACCTAGATATTATTTAGGTGTGTATTAATATGAAAAAATATATTATAAAAATTATGTGGCATACAGATGAATAAAATAATTTAAATTGTAATCTATTTATTAGATATAACACATGGATCATTTGAAATAAAAAGAATTGTTTTTCATCAAAATCTACGTTTTACTAAATAATTGATTCATTGTGGTGGCGCATATACATTAAAATAAATTTTTATCACTTTTAACAAAATTATTATAAATTTTAGTCTTAATAAATTATACCATAATGTAACAAATTTCTTATAGTGAATTTTTCATATTTTGGAAGATGATTATTTTTTCAAGGAAGAGTGAATTATATTGATTTTCATTGAAAATATAATTTTTTAAAGAATTTAATAGTTCCATTTTGATATAAAATAGTTCTAAACATTAAATAAGTTAAATAATTTTATAAAAAATATAATTTTGTTAATTGGAAATAACTTTCTATTGAATTGTAATAATAAAACATCATATAATTATGAAATTTTTTTTTTCAAAAAATTTCATTTCCATCACGTATTCGAATAAAATTTTAAATTTATATTCTAAAATTATGTTAATGGAATTTGCTAAATTTATAAAAAAATTAATAATCATAATTAATATTTTTTAATAATGTCAAATTAATTTTTTACCATAATTAATTGTGAAATGGGAAATAATTAATTAATGTAGTTAAGGAAAAAATGGATTTACAAAGGAAATAAACTACAATTATTAGGGTATGATATTTACCAAGATCTCTCAGTTTCATATTGTATGGTCATATATTAACCTTACCTCTTTCATGGTTCATTAATGACCCATTTTAGAGGCTTCATTCATTTGAATATTGTGAACATCACTTTTCTTTACAAAACGTCCATGGGTGTCTTCTCACCAACTAATGAAATCACATCCTCTATCCTCACCTATTCACACATCCATAGAATTTTTTTTTTGACAAGACCTAAAAAATTATATCCCTTACTTCCATACCAAAATCCTAGAAGCCTTATTTTTATTAATAATTCATCCTTATAATTATTTATGTAAAAATATAAATAAGCTCTCTCAAGAAGTTTTAGATTTTGTAACATGAATATTATTTATTTTTTATTCATGAACCTTATTATAATATTATTCAAATATTGTAAAATAATATCACCATTTTCACCTATATAAATAGGATTTATTTTGTATATTTCCTAACTTATATAAATCTCTACATCTATGAAACAGATAATAAACTTGTCAATTATTTGTACAATATAATGACGCATTATAAACCAGTGTAATCCATTTTCAATCACCAACAATAAAGGATAGAAATAATGAAACAAATAATAAAATTGAAATTATATTAATGAAATTTTTATATTTATATAATTATGATATCTCAAATTCCTTATTTATTTTCATTTAATTATCGTATCTAATAATGCTACTCATGTGTATAGAGGACTACCACCTTACATAGTGATGTTATTTGTTTTTTTGTCACATAAACTTTACATTGAATGTATAAAAGATAATTTTATTGAATATATGTGATATTGGTGGCCAAAAAATAATTTCTTATAAATAATATAACATATATCTTCTTACCATCAAATCCTTTAGAAAAAAAATTTGTTTCTCTTGCGTTCATTTGGACTACTGCCTTCACATATTGATGTGAAATGCTTTTCTTTTGAGATAGGCATTTATTGTAATAAGGATATATTTAATGAATACAGATGATATACCATATATATAAATTGTTATATAATTGTGAAATATTATTAACATATTTTTACATTATAACTATTAAGAAAATAGAAACAACATTCATGGGTACCTATGACCTATTGTCTCCATGAATTGTGTAAATAATTTTATATAGTAAACTTTTATATATTAAGATAAATAAATTCATATTTTATATAAATTATATTTATATCATGTATTAAATTTGAGATATGATGTAACCATTATGAAATTAAATGGCCAGAAAGTACTGAATCAAGACATAAAAAACCAATTCTCACATGAATTAGATATTTTTAAAAATATTTGTTAATAAAAGGGTCTTAAAAGACTATAAGTAATTAATACATGGTATTGAATATATGGGTTTTTAGTAGATTTATAAGATCTCTATATTTATCATACATGAGGTTCAAACACATATGATGGAAATTATATATATGCTTAGGGTTTCTCATATACCATTTTCATCTGTGAGAAATATGCCTTTTTAAGTTCCAATAAATTGATAAATTTAAAATCGTTGTAAAAATGATCTTGTCCTGAGTGGCATGGATTTATGCTGCAACGGTGTTGGATCTAGGCTTGATGTTGATGTGGCTTGGTGATGAATTCTTCTTGGCTCCATTGTGGCTTGGCTTCGGCCCCTGAGTGGTGTGGAGGTGGGAGGGTTTTTCCTGGTTTTTGATTTCACATCACATACAGTTTCATTTTCGTGTCTTTGTTTTTGGACGAGAGGATGGTGGTTTCGAGGTGTCATCGGAGTCTGTGTGAACTCTCCCCTCACCAATGGTCTCCTACTTTTCTGATCTTTCCCTAGGTGTGTTGCGGCTTCACGCACCCTGGAGCACCTATTTGGGTTCCTTCTGCGGTGGATTCAGAGGGAGGTTTGGGTTGTAGTGGGGTTTTTATCCAGCGACGGCCCGGCATCTGGGTTGCAAGATCATAGAAGTTCCTGAGACTTTCCCTTCTAGTGATGAATCTAGTTTTTTGGTCTATGTAAAGTTTTGATTGTTATGGTGTTGTATGATGGTGATGATTGGCAATGTGGATTTGAGTTTCTGATTTTTGCCTGGATTTGTGTCGATTTTGTTTTTTACATGCTCACTATGAATGTTGTCTGCAAACCTACTATTCAAGGGTCCATGATTCCATATTTTTCACAAAGACTCCCCCAGATGAGGTATAGATATTCACGTTTTCACCAGAGATATGCAATTAATTTTTGGATGTTTGAGAGGGTATGGTTTTTTCCATCGATTCTAACCCAACTTTATAAGGGACAGCTGCCGTGCAGTGTTAGAATGGTGGAAACTGGACATAATGTTGTTTGTCATAGGGAGAGGTCTTTCTTCATAGTTTGATCTGGTTTTTTGAATTATGAACCGTTGGGGTACGGTTTGATGTCTAATGTCTTGGAAGTCTTGTTTCTTTGTTTCTCACTTTTCCATTAAAAGTGTTTCCTTAATAAAAAAAATTAATATTCAGTCAATAAGATGCTTCATCATAATAAAAATGTGCAGTTAAATCATACTATTATTAGTTCATTTAAAATTATTGATAAAGGAAACCAATTATCAGTGCATTTAATAAGCACTGATAAATGTTATCCTTAGAAGATCTTATTCTTACATTGATTAGGGACTAATATATCATTTAAAAAAATGAAATGATAAAGGGGCCCCTTATCAACACCTTTAAAATCATTGATAATGATAAATTCATAAGTGATTATGAAATCACTGATAAAGGGTGAATTAATTTGGACTTCTAAAAGCCTTGATACTATAACCCTAGATCAGCACCTTTAGAAGCATTGATTAAGGACTCCATTATCATAGTGTTTAATAACACTAATAAAGGGAAATATGGTGGTGTGATCTAACATCACAATGTAGCACCAGAACCAGAGATTACAATATGTTGTAACAATACACCAAATCACTACATATATTACCTAAAACATCCTCAAAAATTAGAAATATTATATAAAAAAACTATTTAAATGATATAAATTTTACAAAACATAGACAAGAAAAAGACAATATTAGAGAGTATCTCAGATTTCTTATTACTGAAATTAATGTATATTTTTAATAAAAAGTTTAAATTTAGTCACTGTGAGTCTGATTGAGGTGTGGTTGACTCCAACATGTTACAAATGACCAATGGATCGTTGTCCGGATGTACCAAATCAATATGAATTATATTTCAGATGTATTTTCTGTTAACTTTATGGGTAATTTTGAATAAAAATACACACATGAAGTCATACCATCCGCATCATGTGTGAGATTGAGGTCTTTCTGATTCCAAATCATCTAAAATTACTTATAAATCATTTCCCTAAAGTATCAAAATAATCCCAATTCATTTCATAGGTTTTGATTACTCAACATTTATTTTTTACTAAAATGATATTTTAGGATGGAAACATGAACTTTTAGTCATACAGGATTCATCATTCATGTGTTAGACCTGATAAGAATTTATAAATATTAAAACTGAATTCAGAATCATTAAAATAATTATCAATAAAATCCATGTTTGTTTGAAAACTTTTTTGTGCCTTCAACAATTTTGAATTAAAATGTAAATTTCAAACTAACAACAGATACATTGAGTCGTACTAGTTACACCATGAGTCTAATTGAATAATGTCTGATTCCTAGATGTCACAAATGGCTTATGGATTATTTTACTAATTTATTGAAACTATATGAATTTTCATTCTTACTTTTGAGTATGTGAGTTCTTTTTCCTACTAAAATTAATGTTATTTTTTAATAAAAAGATGCATTTGGAGTCATATAGGTCACACCATGCATCAGGTTGTATTAAAGATTATTCCAAAATTTGTTAAATGACCTATGAATCATTTTAAAAATATATCAAAAAATATTGTGCTTCCTTAGTAATGAGTATTCTACTCTTTTTTTCTTACTAAAATTTAATTTTAAAATGGAATCATTCACTTTTACTCTTACGAGTTTCATTGTGTGTGGGTTTCAAATGAGTCTAATGTTTATAACTAAAAAATTATTTAATACATTTTTTACTTAATTATCAAGACTATCTGTGTGAATTTTTATTGTTTTTTAGTGAGTGGCATTTTTTTATTTAAATGCCAATTTTAAACTGATAACAGAAAATTTTGGTAATATCGGTCACATCATTATTCAGAATGAGGTGTGACTGATTCTATCATGTACAAATATACTTATAGATAATTTTACTAAAGTACTAAAACCATCCAAATGAATTATATTTGTTATTAGTATTTAATTTGTTTTGTTCATCTAATATTAAGGAAAAGTTTAAATAAAAAGACCATTTGGAGTCAAACTGGTCCCATAGTATGTTGGATTGAGGTGAAGATGATTCTAAAACAACTCAATCATTTATGTTGGATTATATAAGTGTTTTATGATTGGGGGATTAACAAATGTTTCTTCAATAATAATTGGGTATAAATTGATGCTTTTAATATAGAATAATCTTATATGTGGATTACTACCATATATAAAAGCACTTAACTAGGTGGAGAAAAAATTATTTAAATAAGTCCCCTAAAACACTTTCACAATGTTTCTTATCTAAAGTGACAAGTGTTTTTCCACTTTTAAACATTTCTTCTGAAACCCAATATTTTTATGATCATTATTCTACTTCATTTTTCAAAAAAATTATTATTTTTTCAAACCAGCGACTCGTCTCAACCTCTACCTTGGTCTCTTCCAATGTCTCCACCTCTAACTCCTCCTCGATGCTAGTATCTGACTCTGACTCTGGCTCTCCCTCCAAGTTGTATTTTATATTTATTAATTTTTTTACTTGGATGGTTATTAGGATATAATTAGTGAATAGAAACACATTCTTTTATATAATAGTGGTTCTATATAGTTGAAATTTCCTTTACACATTTTAATATTTTATTTTATAAAAAAATATAAACAACATTTATAGATTTGTACAACCGACCGTCTCATAGAATGGTGTAATGCATTTTCAATATTAAACTATTATGGATTTATATAAAAAACTATAATGAAGATATATAATTTAAATACAATTTCGTTCATTATTTTTATTATGTAGAATTGACAAAAATAAATGAACTAATATTACCAAATAGAACACATTCATAAAAAATGCAGAAATTATCACCCGAAATAGGGAAATTATATAAAAATTGTCAATAAATGGATCATAAAAGACAATGTAAGCCATATATGGCATGAAATATATTTTTATAGTTATGGAATAAACGTATAAAAAATATTTATTTTTTATTCTAATGTTTAATACATGTATAATGGAAATTGGATCTGATATAAGGTTTCTTTATAATAATTTTACTTTTATGAATCATATTACATATTCACTACATATTCCTTTAGGATGGGTATATAAATATCCTTTTGATATTTTATATCTTCAGTGTCTTTATTATCCTGGTATTTGGTGTTTCATTATATTTTTTTCCTTTCAAGGGGATTATGATTTAAATGTTACCAATGTGGTAAGGGTTTATTTCAAAATCTCATTATTATTCAGGATATTTGATGTTTATGTTTCACAAGGGGGGTAATTTTTTTATATCATTAATACAATATATTAACATGTCCACTATTTAATAATAATAATTTCCTTTAATGGTATCATTTTCCCTCTATTTTTTTGTTAAAATTATTGAGGTAATTTTTAGGGAAAGATAGATTCATTTAATATTCATTAAAATCATTTTGTCTACAAAAACATTTTTTCTAAATATGTAATTAATATATTTTACAATATCATATTTTTTTATTAAATATATTTTCACCCATGCATTAATTTTTATAAATGTTTTGAAATTAATCAACCAGTTTATTTCTAGATGAGTACATTTCCCATTATTGTAGAAGTGTGAAAGAAATATTGTTTTAATTATATGACATGTATGTAATTTTCTTCTATCGTGGCCTCTCAAATATTTTGAGGAAAGTTTAAATTTTTCCACATTTTCTATGAATTAAATTTATTTCCATTTTTTTACATTTGTATTTAATTATATTTTAAATTTAAAAAGGATATCATCCTCATGAATTTTTTAATTTCATTTTTTTATAAGTTGTATTCATAAATTAAATCCCTCAATTCACATATTTTTAATTTGTAAAACATTATAATGATACCATCCAAATTATTTCTCTATATTTTTTATGATCAGTTTGACTACGAATTTTCTAATTTGATTTCATTATTTATATTACAATGAATTGTGTAAGACTATGTTTTTTGATTTAAAAAATAATGAAAATTTAATAATATTGGTTTTTGAAAAATGATTTTTTTATTTTGATTACGTCTCACACATTTCATATGAGGAATTCATGTTATATAGTATGTTATAGTATGGCCCCCTATATCCCCTCTATTCATCATTTGTTACCATGAGACAAACAAAATTAGTATATTGGATTAGGCCCTTCCCATTTTTGTAATATGTCATGGAATGAGGCCTTTTAGTATAGATGAATCAGAATATATCCTTGATAGAAAGACTCAGATGTTCATAATTACAAATTTTATCATTATAAAATAATAATTTTATGTTATTGTGATCATTTTATTAATTATAATATACATGGAAAATTTAATTTTTCATTTGATTATGTATGTGGAATTATATGATAATTATTAATTTCTACCATACTATTTTTCATGACCACATTGATTCAGAAATAAGTGTTACAATTAATTACCTTATAGTATTTGTTATCCATTTTATTCATGATATCTTATTTTTAATTCATTTTATAACTGGGAATATGTGATCATACATTTAGGGTTTTTTATTTTCCACAAGATATAAGGAAGTGTTTTATGACTGATGCACATGATATGCTAAGGGGAAAAATGACATTCTCAACGAAAAAAACATTTTTTATGTTGAAATATATATTAGGTTCATGTATTTATATAGTTTAAAAATTCTACTAAAATATTAATTACTATGGGATGTGATTTCTTATATTTAGTATAGATGTAATAATGTAACCATCAAATCTAGGAAACAATTCACTCAGAGTGTTTTTATACATTACAAAAAACATTCCATATGTCATTTTGGAAATTTATGAATCTTTTTCAACTCAATCTGACGCTTGTTCTGACCGGTATGACTCAAAGTGCATCGTTTTATTTAAAATTATCATGGATTTTAGTAAAATGGACAACTATGCTACTAAAAAAACAAAATACATTATTATTGTTTACATTTTAAAAAAATGATTTATTTTTCATTTTTGATGTTTAGGAATATTCTTCACCACAATCTGCTACATGATGTGCCATGTATGATTCAATGTGTCTGTTATCAGTTCAAAATACACATTTTTGTGAAAAAAGTGTCACTCAAAATAAAAAGGATTAAACACCATATCATGTTCTTGATAAGTTAGGATAATGATTCATAAGTCATTTTTGAAGTGTAAGAATCCATTTCATATCAAATAGACACATGATGTGATTGTAATGAATCTAATGTGTATGTTTCCAGTATAAAATGATATTATAGTAAAAAAAGACAAAAGACATAATAAAATCAGTGAAAACAAAGTCAAGTTTGTTGGATAAATTATGAAAATGATCCAAAAGTCATTTGAGATTTACAAGAACCTATCTCACCTCAATTTTATGCATGGTGTGACCAGTATGACTCCATGTGCATCTTTTTATTTAAAATTTACATTAATTTTACAAAAAATAATGATTTCAGTTAATTTTTTATTTATACTAATACTAATAGAAGAATTGATTTCATATATAGTTGTTTACATTTTCACATGTATGGGTGATTTTTTGGTAATAACATGAGTTAGGTAAGGATTAAATGATTAAAAAACATTGAGGTTTTTGAATATCTGTAATAATTTTTATTTAAGTAATTTTATGAACAAATGTTTGGGATGTATATAATATATTGTTTTGTTATTGTGTTTGTGTTTTAAATTTCAACAAATTTATGTCTTGTATTTGGATGTTTTTGTTGACATCTCTGTGTTTCTAGTGTTACGGTGTGTTGTTCCGACACCCAATATTGTGGCCCTTTATTGGCACTATTAAAAGTACTCATAGGGGCCTCAATTATCTATGATTTAAAAGGCCCTGATAATGGTAAACATTATATATGCTCATAGAATTATAAATAAAGGTCTATTTTATCTACGTTCTAAAAGAGTTTATAAAATACTTGGTCTTATAACCTCGCTCATGTAGTTAGCACATTTTATGCACTGAATGAGGCCATTTCTCGTGTTGTTAGAGGATGCTTTTTTTAGTAGTGGGGGAGTATGTTTTCTGTTTTTTATGAAATGAAATGGAAATTTTCCATGGAAACGAATATTAAATAAGGTGTTATAATAGAATTGCATAAATGATTGGTGATGTTGGTTGGGGATGGTTGATATGAAATGTGGATAAGTCTTTAAAACACAAAATATTATTCTATATGTTCTAAAGGAAAGTTGATGTTATGTAAATTCTATACACCTATTATTAGTTATATTAACACTTATTACTTATAACTAAATATATATCATATCATTTGTTTTATTTCTAATGTTATAAATAGACCCATGTTACTATATTTTGACATGATGATTCTCTATTTTTTCACCATTCAACCAAATTAATTTCATAAATATAAGTAAATATGACTGTATATTAATCACACATAATATATAAAAATTCATTTTAATGTAAATAAATTTTTTAAAATTTAAAATTATGTACAAGATAAAATTTTACGGGTTGCTAATTTTCATGAGAGTAATTGATTTATTAAAGATATATTCCTATCGTTAAAGGCAATCCATTACTAAATATAACTATGAAAAATATTAATTAAAGGAAACAAATTAAAATAATTTTTAACTTCTAATAAAATGTTTGTTATTTATAAAACATTTAAAAAAAAGAATTTATAATATCAAAATAATATTATAGATTTCATAATTAATCCCTTATATTTCATATTTTATTAATTATAATATCTTATAATATCTTATACCTTTTACATATACTAATAATGTTAAAAAAATTAATTTTGGAAAAAATATTAATTTTTTATACACCACAAAATCTATTATATATGAAAAATCCAAATACTATATACATAGCTAATTTGGTTTTGAGGAATTAAAAAATAAATTTTACATTATAAAATTTTAATTATAAAATTGATATAAATTTATTTTTAAATGAAAATTTAAAATCTAAAAAAATACAATTTTCAAACAAATAACCTTGTGATGATTTACACATATTAATTATTTACGCACTAAATGTAAAACGAATTAATGGTATAAAATATTTGTTTATAATAAAGGTTTTTTTAAGGATAAATTTTTAATATTTTGTGGGTTTTTATGTTTGGTGTATCCAGTGAAGGATCTCATAGAAAATAGTTGGTATTTTAATGTATCCAAAATCTCATGTCGTTTCATTATTCCCCATTAAATAAATTTCATCACCACAATTAATACAATTTCATATTTTAGGATGTAAAAATAATATATACATGACTTAATATAATATTTCAAATGAAATATCTATGTTAATATCTTCAATAAAATGAGAAGAAAAATATTATTCCACTATATATATAATGGATTGATACATTTTACCTTAGCAGCTAGATGATTTATGTCTTCCATTTCCTCACAGAAATAATTTTACAACTATTTTGAGACATTCCCAATTATATTTATTCTTAATATTATTACATGAATAAAATTTTATCTTTTTTTCTTTCATTTCGTATTTCTCTCAAATAATTATTGGATTCCATCCTTCTCTCAATTGATTTGATAGTAAAATAAGCGCAGTTCAGCATGTTAATAATTGTTTTTTATATATAATTTAAAATAATAAAATTCCTTTAAACCACATTTCTTATTCCAATAAGTTTCAGGTTTAGAAAATGCCAACATTATCTATTTCATAAATTTTTTGTTATGTTTTTCTAACAATACCCATTATATTAAATGAAATTTTAGGATTGGAAATACTTAAATTTTATAATGTACAAAGTGAAAAATATTTAAATAGTAATATAATTAATAAAATAATTTCATACTCTATATTAAGATAATTTATCTTTCATATAGGTTATCAAGGGTAATTTTACTATTAGGTAATCAAATCTAGTTAACTTCCTTAAAATCATATCTTTAAACCAAACATAACATTTTATAATTTGAATGAGTATAAACCCTACAATATACCGCAATAGTGTATATCAATGTGTATTGTTAAGACCCATTAACTATACACCAAATTGATAACAGAGATATAACCAACAAATAATTTTAGGGGTTTTTACCAAAAGGTGCATCAGTGCTAAAATCACATCTAGATTCTAGTGTTTAGAAAACAATTAATTTCTTGGAAAACCATATTTTTTCAAGAGGTTATCCATTATTTAGACACATATTTTGTGATATCACTAATGTTATCTTCAAGTAATCTTCACAAAAAAAGCTATTCAACACTTCCAACAAAATTTTTAATCTATATAAGTGAAAATTATGTTTTCCATAACTCATCAGTTATTGATTTTTTACTCTATATTAAATCATCGTAATCCTAAATCATCCCTACCATTATTGTTCTTGAAACGCTTCTATAATAAAAATTGAACAACACGAGATCATACATACATAAATCTTATACTGAGAGCACATAACATACAACACTGAATTTGATACACATATATGAATAAAATAATATTCTAACATTTTTAATACAAGGGCCATTTATTTTATTGTATTAATTAATTATTACTAATAATAACGACTAGGTCATCAGCCTTTATATAAAATTTATATGTTTTCTAATATATTGGAATCTAATAAATCCACATTAAGTCCTCTAATTCACCAATTAATTTTAATCAGAGTATAAACATCTATTTTAAGATTAATTAATATTTTCATTTATAACCCACGGAATGGAAGACACAAGATGGGGTGAGTTAAAAAACTCAGTAATAATAAATATAATAATAAAACATAACATGAGGGATGTGATGCATATCATGATATCATAATGAGAATGTTCAGAAGAATGAAAAAAATGGAATAACGATATAATATAAAAAAATAATTTAATAAGAAATGATTCATAACATAACTATATGGAATCATAAAATGGTGGGGATAAGATAAAAATGATATAAAAAGCATTATTTAAGGATTCAAACCAAATTAACAAAACAATGTTGTCTAGGATAACATCCCACTCCCATAGATGGCTAAAAACACAGGCCACACACCATGATATATCATGATATGGAAACATTAACTATGGAATTGGAAATATCCAAAATTCTAGGCCCACCTTCCACATAATGAAAATCACACATATTTTTACCACAATGATTCAATAAAAAATAAAAAATTCCATTACAATAAAATATGTTTTATATTTTTATCAATTGGATGACTAAGGAATCATTCATGATTTCATCAAAAAACTTTTCGGGATAAACCAATGAAAAATAAATGGGTATACAACTCATTTAAAAAAAATTCTATTTGAATACCTATCACGACCCGTCCCAATGGGGACCATGTCCGGACTCCCCTCACCCACCTTCAATATGCCAGTGGCAGGTGACTAGCACCATGTAGGCATTTCACTAACATGGGTGGAATTTTCTATGTACCTCTACACACGGAGAAATATCCTAGTTCACGAATAATGAAATACAAAAACCCCTAAAGAAAAAATACATGCACAATACTTAACCCAACCTTCATTGTACAACATAATATAAAGAGAAGAAAAGTAAAATGGGAAAGAATATAATCCCACCAAAAGAAATAGTTCTCAAATTATAAAATCCAACCTGTATGAAAACTATGATTGGTGATGGTACTGCTGGTCAAAATCATAGGATCACCTCAGACTCTCTAGAACTCACAAACATTTTTTAGTTCTTGACCCTCCAAGGAATTAGTCAAAAGGTCACTTGTCTTTACAAGACAGAACACAAATGAGAAAAGCATGTGTAGGGTTGAATATAACAGTACTCATTAGAACACGGTGAAAAAAATGTAGAAATACACAAAGTAATGGTATAATAATCTATACAAAGTAAATGTATATAGTACATATAACACTATCATTACAATACATACTAAAATCAAATATCTGTTGCCTAGATGTATGTCACAACAACAGAATTCCCATTCAGGGGATTCAATCTAATGATTCCACAATGCAGACATTTGGGGAACTCATATTTGAGTCTAATTTCCCTAATGACACCCATCCAAGAAGTACTATTAATCAAGAATTTCCAAGTGAGAGAGATCCAATGAATGATCTGATGAGATAATATGATACACTTTCTCCAGGATAACCAACTCCATTAGAGGGAAAATCCCGATACATGGATAAGGATCACTACCAGGGCCATGGAATATACCATGAGTCATTTAGATTCACTATCTAATAAGAGGAACAATGTCCAGAAGGATTGGTCACATCGATAACCTGACTCTACCTAAAGAACAAGAATCGATAGATGACCTTGCTCTGGGCCTCATGGAGGGGACTCCAAACTATATCTAGAATTTCCTTCTTAAGGGGGTTATATTCTTGTTTATAGGAAATGATAAATAATTTCTATCAAGGGAATGATAAAGAGGAACCAACCCAAACAAAACATGTCCACAATATGGTGTAGAAAGAGGTCATTCTACTTAGAAATGTGTACATAGTTTTTATAAGGGTCACACACGGTGTCCCTTGACCTCGGGTGCTTCCTGTGTACAGTAGCTGGAATTTGAAGAACATGGCATGTGGAAATGATATACATAGTGTATTTGGATGATCACACTCTATGTCATACTATATGGGGTTTGACCTGTGTATGTTGATCGTGTTCCATTACACAACTTCAACTCGTGTTTGTCTACCGGTGTACCGGTACATAGTGTAGCCTGTGTAACCAACCTTGGTCTGGCCATTTGGTGAAGTACATGTCATAAACTCCTCCTGGTGTCCCTATTTCCATTGAAATCCAGGTCGATCCATGAATAAGAGCTTCCATGTTTTGTGACAGGTGTTACATAAAATGTGGATCAATTCTAATTTCCAAAACCATAGATGCTCCTCAGCGGGGCCCACACGACTTGTGTTCCGAAATGCACACCGTGTCCATCAGGATTTTACAAGATGGATGTTCTTCCCCCATACACCTTGGATGATTCTTCTATTTTTGATTTGATTAACCATTCTCCACAAATCTGAATACCCATGGTATTCTTTTAATAAAAACCCAAAATCAGTACGCTTGAAGCCCTTGATTTCAAACACAAACCTATTACGACCATCCGTAATAAAGTTGCTCAATGAAAATTATCTCCTGAAATACTTAAATCCATATACCATTTTCATCTTCATAAAATCACTAGGTCTTCATGAGATTGGATTTATGTTTTCTGGTTATTAAACTACAAAACTGAGGCATAAATATTATCCTTTCATATTTCACAATGAACTCAAAGAACACAGAAAAAGTGTGTGAGAAAACACAATCAAGCAACCCAAGAAACAATATGCGTCTTTTGTTCATTCATCCCTTGATCAATTCTATTAGAATGTCCAAGGTGGCTAATCATGAAAAATATTGATCATAACCATCCCAAACTCCTACATTTAATAACCTCTTGCAAGATTGATCAAACTGCAGGTCATCCTGTTAGTGGGATGATATGCGTTGAAATTTTAATCAAAGAATAGTAAAAATATGGAATTGAAATCATATCACCTTACCTTATGGATCAATAATTCATTGAAGTAGTTCAATCATCATGTCTCTTCCATTGGTGAGATTCATCAAATCAATATTCGTCAATCCTTTATTCAAGACTTCGTCATCATTTTTCAACGACCACATTATTCATGTTTTATGTAGAGCCTCCTAGATGTTTTCAAGGGTTATTAGCCTAACCATGGGCCCTTGCCTAATTTTAAACAATAATACTTTTTTATGATCCACTGGATAAAATAAAAATAAATTATGTTCTTATTGAATATTATCCCATTGAAACGTCGGAAAATTAACTTTTGCAGCAGACATGTGCCAACCGATGTTATGCCTTGCATAAGGTAAAGTTACTACTCTAAAAAATAATGTACCATCTTATTTCTGATATGATGAATCTTTTAAATGTTTTTAATATTTTTAATATATTTCAAATATTTATTCTGGGAACAGTGGGTCTCAGAATCGGACATCGTCTCAACACATGGTCTCGAATTAATTCAAAATAATATTAAAAATAAAATACAAAAAAAATACCCAACAATACATTCTTTATATCTTATTGATTTATGTCTCTGAAGATCCTAAACAAATTGACATAAAAAGAGATGTGGGAACTATAAAGAAATATGACCCTATTACTCCCATGTTCTCTACTGGATATTCAATTGCATCCACAAGACACATGCCAGGGGAATCACTCACCCAAGAAGGATCTACTCTTGTCGATCCTTGAAATCCATTAGGTACTCGGCAAGGTGTCTCCATCATAAATTTATTTCTCACACTAGTCGATGATGTGTGATTGCTCATGCATGTACCTCCTCAGCTGTGACACATGGAATATATCATGCACTCAATTAAACTATGAGAATAGTGGTAATTGGTATTCCACCTCACAAACAATACACAATATTTAAAATGGGATAATGAACCTCAGAGATAAAATTACACCATGGCCAAATCTCTACAACCCACATCGAGGAGTGACCAAATGGAATACAATGTCCCCTTCCTCGAACTCCATATATCTCCACAATTTATACGAATAAGAATTCCTTTGGCTCTGGGATGTCATCATATTCTTTGGGATGATCTGTACAATCATGGTAGTAAATCGTACAATCATTGTAACCATGATTGTTGGCACTCCTGGGTCAGTCCGGAAATTTGGTAACAGGTAGGGTCGCACATATAATGCCTCAAATGGTGTTATAACAAAGTTTGAGAGGTTGTTTTTGTAGTAAGAAAAACCCACCAGTGGTCGATGTTCATCCCAACTACAACCAACGTCCATGATGAAAGCCCAAAACATATCCTCCAAAACCCGAATGGTTTTCTCTGTCTGTCCATCTATCTATGGATGAAATGATGTGATCTAGCATAACTAAGTCCCACATTCCTCCAGAAATTCATTCCTAAAATGGGATTTAAAATAAGAATCATGATTTTATTCAATCATTGGTGGGACTCCATGATTCCGCAATACATCCTACACTTAGAGTCTTCCCAGAAATTATATTGATCTCTAATACCAGATATATTGGAAGGGTAATGACTTGGTGAATTGGTCAAGGACCACGCAAATGGTATCATGTGCGCCGGAAATACATTGTAAAACAATAATGATGTACATCAATAATTCATCCCACAATCATTCTGGCACCTATAGGGGGTGAGAAAATCCTGTGGGAACCTGGTGTTCACCCTTTAGTAGATGGAACGTAAGGAAGCATGACCGAACTCTTCCAGTACCTTCTACATCCTTAATGAAAGATATTAAAATTATAGGGCATAGTACTTATTTTCCACACTAGGGTGTACCAAAAATGGGGATGTATGAAACTCCCCCAGAACCAACTCCCATAACTCCACTACAATAGCTATGAATCCCATAAAAAGGACTATGTTCTCCCCACCTTGTGAATATCTATCATGAGTGTGTTCTATAGAAATCTGAACACATAAGTTCTGACATTCGATTTCCCCAAGTTGTGCCTCCACGAAATACTCTGAGTAGAGGGGTGACACCATCGACATGAGGTAAGCTGCATCAACTCGATCCATGAAGGATATCATTAACAAGACCAACAACCCAGACACCTTGTTCATCAAAAATACACTAGATTATGTACTAAGAGAATCTTCCACAACACTCCCATTCATAGGTGTATAGAAAATACTAATTTCACAGACCTTAAAGTACTCTATCCATCACCTCTATCTCATGTTCAGATACTTGTTTGAAAATATATACATGATAATCATGTGATTAAAGTATTAGGTAAACCTGTATCCTAGCAGACAGTGTCAACAGATCTTAAACACAAAGAATACCACCACCATCTCAAGTTCACGGTTCATACAGTCCTTATCACATGGCCTCAATAGGAAAAAACCATTAGGAATCAAGACTTTCCTATACATCAGGACAAAACAACGTTTTTTTCCGAAATTCATCGTAGAACAATATCTACTCAACTACATATTTTGAAAATATCAGGATCAAATCCATTATCATGCTCTGCCTCAACTGCAAAGAATACTGCTTAAACATCTCTTTCCACATAAAAGGTGGAACCTTTTGATTTAAAGATGTCATCGATGCTGATATCCAGGATAAATCAGGTATGAGTTTCTAGTAATAGCATGTTATCCAAAGGAATCTCTGCACCACCATCATAGTCCTAGGTAGCTATCACACTCAAACTACATCCACCATGGTTGGGTCAAGACATCACTCCATCTATTGAGATAACTTTTCCAAGAATGTTAACCTCCTAAATCCATAACTAGAACAATGAATGTTTCAAAAAAATCTAGGGATCTCAGAGTATTTTGAGAACCATCCATAGGTGTCTCACACAACCCTCCTCAAATGATGAGTATGCTTTGATGTCGTCAATGAAGACCGCTTTGAAATAATATAAGTATGATCGGAAGATCCAGTTCATGAGTCCCAAAAACATTCCTGGGGAATTATTCATGGAAAAGGGAATCAGTATTTACTCATAATGACTATAGAATCATTTGAAATCCATCTATGGTATAACATCATTGTGTACAAACATCTGGTGATAGCGGAATCAACGATCAACCTTCAAGAACCATTGTACCCATCTTAACTTATCTAAGAGTTAATAGATCCTCATTAATGGAAACTTGATCTTTATCATCAAATGGATCATTCATCGGTAATCCAAACACAATCTCAATCTCTTGTACTATTTTTTGGCAGAAAAAAATGAGGCCACCCAGGGTGAAACACATACTCACATTAAGCTCTTCCTCTACAAGTCCTCCAGATTCACAGTCAGATCATTAAGAATTTCATGATCCATTTGACATTATGATGAGGGAATCAGTTCCAACGTAGGGTGTAAGTTGAAGATGAAGACAATCTCTCAGTGGGAAGGTAATACTATAAAATCATTTGGAAATATGTCCTCGTACACCGCCCCTAATGTGGGGAACTAAAATTTCACGACATCTGCAACTCTAAGGGTAAGGCTATCCAACTCAGGAGTGATTGGGTGCACCCTACTATTCATGATCCCATCGTGTGTGGCATCAGTTTCTATTTCACCAAGAATGGAAAACCACAACCCATCATTGCATACACATTGTTCCCTTCTCCTAAATTATTCAATCTGGATGTGGACTGAAGATATAAAATCCATACCATGAATGATGTCACAAGGCATTGAAGGTTCCATAAATATGTTCCAATAGAATCTATGACCTACAAGGGTATGATCACACTATCAGAAAAGGTTTTTGATCATCATGTCTCATCTAGTAGTGTATCTAATCGTATGGTTTGGGTCAATAGTTCTACCAGTATCTGAATGTATTGTACAAGGTATATGTATACGAAGGAATGACTTGAACCTGTTTCTATAAGTATAGAAACTAAGGTTGAAAATGAATAGATCATACCTCAGATCATCCTTGGAGTCCTTAGGTCATACAAAATGACCGCATTTAGCCTCCCTTGCTTCTATCCTCTAGTTACCTGAGACAGACATGGATCCCTTAGTTTTAGTGGTGGTAGTATGTCCAAACAACTTCCACCTCCTTCGTCTCTCACTACTATTCTACCACATCTACCGCTTGGAGGATCTGACTTCTCTCCTCATTTCCTCTGACTTGGTGATTGATCCACAAATTCTATATTAGCATCTTGATGGGTTAGACAATATATTGAGAGATTTACCCTACTGCCTCATGTGTATCATCAAATATCCCTAGTATGACTATGTACATCTTGAGATCCTTGGACGATAGATCCCCTATCCGTTGACCTCCTCTGACATATCCCACATCCTAATCCGTATGTCTGACATCAACTCCCTAGTGATGAGGTCTGCACACCTATCTACATGCTATAGACTACTATTGGTTGTCTTTTCTCATCCTAGAAGTTCTCAACCTCAAATCCTCACTCGATCAATATAGAAAAAGTCATCAAGTGAAGAGGTATGATGCTAGTTCAGATGTCCCATTGTTGAACTCACTCGATGGTCTGACCCCTGATGTATTGATCCTTGAAAATATCCATCGAGTACCTAGAGAGGTTGGTGAAACTTGATGAATAGTCATTTACCATCATACAGCCTTCCCATAGATGAATATTCTCATTTAAATTCACGGCTCACAGTGTAACCTGATTGAACTCTAATCTATATAGTTTCTAAACCCTATTCATGAAATAGTCGGCTCGTCGCGAGTCTACATGGTCAAACACAACCATCACCCTGCCATACCCTAATGAAGGCTCACTTACAGGACCATACTCTATTTTAATAGAGTACCTACTAAATAGAATACTTTGTTTACCACCACAAGCCAGTCCTGAGGCACCTGAGGGTTGGGATCATCTCGAAACCTAACGGTTCTCTATATCTAAACCTCATGGAGCGTACTCAGCTTGTGCTCCTCGAATGCTAGTACTGTAGGTACCACATGTTACTCTACTAGTGTAGGTATAGATATTTCACCACTTAGAGGCAACACCTTGTAAATTGGCCCTTTATTTAATCCTCATCACTAAGAGGTTTGTCCTCGTGATCGAGATACTAAATCGTATCTAGTATGTGTTGTGGAGTCATCGTGAAAAAAATAAAATGTCAGAAGGTCAATGATTATATCTCGATGGATGGCTCATCATGGATATGGAAATGAAAACCCATTCCTATATGAGTCAAGTACCATTTTCCCCATAACTAGTGTTCTCATGTATCGAGCCAAAAAGAAGCTTTTCAGTGTCCTCTTGTATGGATGTGTCGGCTTCCCGCACCAACATTGAAGTCCCTATCCTAAATACAAAAATAAAAATATATAAAAATATTTCCAAAAAACCATTCTCAAGGATTCTTGGTCATATGGTTGAATTTTCCGCCTCTAATACCACTCTATCATGAACAATCCCAGGGGGACCCATGTTGTGACTCTCTAATCCCACCTCTAATAAGCTAGGGGCTGGTGGCATACACCGAGTAGGAATGTAACTATCATGGGTGACATTTCCTATAAACCTATACACACTCACATATCTACATACCCAGAAATGATAAAATGAAGAAACCACAAATGAAAAAATGAATGCATAATAATAAAACTAACCATCAGAGTACAACAGAATGTAAATAATGGAAAAGTAAAGCTAAAAAAAATTCAATGGCACCAAAAGAAAGTGTCTACACACTAAAAATTCAAACCTATAAGAAAAAGATGTAGCTGATGGGGCTACTTCTTGAATCTATAGGAACACTTCTAGAACTCATAAACCATTAATCTCTCCTGGTCCTCTCTAGACTCCATCGAATGGTCTCTCATATCCACAAGACACGACAGATGCAGGAGAAGCCCGTACAGGGGTGAGTATAATAATACTCCACATGACATTGTGAAAACCACAAAAAAATACACAATGTAAAGACACATTTATCTCTACACAGTATATTTCTACAATAAATATAATATGAACATGTTGATATATAATTTAATCATAGTCACATAGTCCAAAGTTACATCATCACAACAACATACCCACACTCGGGATTCGGTACAAAGATTCCATAAAGCACTCATCCGGGAGAACTCACTCCTCAGTCTGATATCCCTGAGGTTATTTGTCTGAGATGTATTGTAACTCCATAATGACCCCAATAGTGATTTATTCTAATGGATCAAAATAGAAAATATGATACACTCACTATGGGAGAACCAACTCCATGAGTGAGAGGATCATGATACATGGATGAAAGTCACTTCCAGGGACACAGAGTATACCACAACTCATCACGATTCAGATTATAAATTGAGAATCGACATCTAGTTGGATTGGTCTCATCGATAACCTAACCCTACATATGATAAAATAGTGGATAGAGGATCCTACTCATTGCCTCTTGATGGGAACTCAAGACTCTATCCAAAATGTCATACTAAAGAGGTTCATAATACTTTGGAAAAGATATTATATAGAATGACCTTCATTAAAATGATAAAAAGGAACCAACCAAATTGAAACAAGTCTATGATATGATTAAAAACAAGATCCCACCCTGTACAATGGTGTGTATGACATGTAGGTGGGTGACATGATTTGTACATTGAACCCAGTTATGGACCATGTAAAATGACCCGAGTCAGAAGAACATGTCATATTGAAACAGTATATATAAAGTGTTGTGAAGATAACATTCTATTTCCTATAATCTAGGGTCCACCCCATGTATGATAGCTATGTGAATGTACATGGATTCAAGTCATGCTTGTATACCCGTGTTATGGTACATGGGGTGGCCCATGTAATTGGTTAGGGTCTTGCTGTGTGGTGGAGTACATGTTGTGTAATCCACCCATCTATATTTATCCCCTTATATTCATACCTACCGTTAGTGAAGGGCTCAAAAACCATGTGAATTGATTATCACTCCAAGTAGAACTCCCATGTTTCCTAAATCTATAGAAACCAGTCAACAAGTCCAATATATCATGTGTTTGGAAACACAGGTCGTGTTCATTTAGATTTTGCAGAACAATCATTCTTCCTCCATACACCTCAGTTGAATATTTGATGATTTTTATATTGATCCATTTTCCATGAAAGAGAAAATACATGGTTTTCATTACATGGTAAAAAGAAATCAGTAGGTTTCAGGCTTTTGATATTCTCTAAAAACCCATTATGATCATCTTCATGAAATATGCTCAAATAAATACCTGAAATACTTTGATCCATCCATCTCTACCATAGTCGCTCCTTCAATAAATCATCATGATATTGGAAATCTAATTTTCAATTGATACACTATGAAACTGATACACAATGATTGTTCATTAATATTACATGAGGAATGTAATGAACAGGTAGAACATAGGGGAGACAACACAATTGAACATCCCAAGGAATGAACCTTGTCTGTTTTTCATTCTTTCCTCAATCTATTCCATTAGAATGATCATGATAAAAAAACATGAATAATCATAGGAATATCCATCTCCAAATTAGAGAAATTAAATCAATCTCGAATGAAATATCGTACCACATGTCAAAGTGTTTTTCGGTTGATACGTGTTCATTGTTTAATCGATGAACATGGAAAAAAATAATTGAAATCACATTACCATACCTTAGGGTTGGATCATTTTATGAAGAAGATATTTTATCGTGTCGATGCATTTGTGGTGATTCATCAAAGTGGAATTATTCAATCTCCGATATAAGGCTCTTTTATCAATTTCCATCAAAATAATTCATCATGTTCTCTCAAGATCCTCTAATAAATTTTATACAGTTATAAGACTATACATGGGCTCTTACCTATTTTAAAATAACAAAATGCGTGATTGTGACTCTTCATAAAATTAAAATAAAATAAATTCGTATTCAATTTTAATCCTTTAATGTTTCAAAAAGATTACTTTCATAGCTAAACTATGTTGACTGGTGATAGTCCCCCTAGGGTAATGTCACACATCTGAACATAATAATACCATCGATTTTCAGATCTTGAAACCCATGTAGATTTCATTCAACCTTTTTTGGAAAACTGCTCACCCATATTATTTAATATATTTAATATATTTCAAACATTTAATCTGGGTACGCTACACCACAGAATCATTTTTTGTCTTAGTACCTGGGATTGAATTAATTCAATATAATATTAACAAAATACATGGAAAAAACCAGGACATTATAATACTACAAAACAACGATAATTAAACATATGGTATTTTCACAATCTAACAACTGGACGTATGATTTAAACATAAATTTCTCAATAATGGAATGTATTATATATTTACATGAACTCTGTTTAATAAAATAATGGATTATATAGTATTCAAAACAAAACAAAATTTGATGAAAATCATGTGTTTATAAGTGGATGACAAGTAAAAAAAAGTACTGATACAAAATACTAATGTTCTAAAAGAAATATTTATAGTCCATCTAGATAAATAAGGTGGATTGTATAACTAGTAGAGTACCTTGATTTAGCATACAATATAGATGATGAAACATATTTTAAGCAATATGAAAATTTATTTGATTAAAAAAATTTCACTTTTAATTTGAAAATATTTCAAAAAGATTGAATTATTAAATAATGATAATAACACCTTCACTTTTAAGAAATTAATTAATATAGAGTACATCCGGTAAAAAATGATAAAGGTTATTGTAAGATACATTCACAAGAAAATAAATAAATTTGAATTGTTTGGAATAAAAAATAACCCATATAGAATATTTTAAAAAAATTATTTTATTTTTTAGTAATCTAAAAGTATTTAAAAATCCTCTTTTCAAAAAAAAAATAATATATTTCATGTTTATAATATTTGAAGAAATTACATAATAAGAAAATTGTTTTGAAAATAAATCATTTAAAATGGATTAAAGGCCATTAAAAATATTTATCAAGACCCACATAGTAAAAAATGATAATATTAACAGTCACTAATAAAGAGTAAAGATAAGTATGGAGGTTATTTTAAAAATATATAAAATAAATTTTATTGGTAAAACATAGAAATTTTTAAGGCAATATCCCTTAGAATATATCAATGTTATTCTTCTCGAAATACTTTATTTATTTGATTAAGATTTTCATCAAAGTAGAGGATTCAAATGAAGATATGTATCATCACTCCTCACAAATGAAATTTACCATTTGAAAAGAAAATGGTTGTGAATTGATGCATGGATGATTAGAATAATTATGAGATTTCAAGACTCAATGGAAAAATGAAATGATTTGAGAAAACAATTAGGAAGTAATGATTAAATTACATTTCCTGATATTTTAAAAATTGGTCAGCATATATTCCATATAAAGATAAATTATTGTGCAAATTAAAATATGTCTCGATGAAGGTTGTTTTTGATGAAATTACAATTCCTTACTTAAAATAATTGTGAACACACTCTAAATTCATGTAAATAATAACTATAATAATAATCTATATCAAAAACATATTCATCTCTATAACCTTTAATATACATAATTTAAATTTTTTTACTACGAATATTTTATTTCATTGTAACTTATTTTTGTAATCAGTTGTTAACACTTTTATTTGTATTTCATAAGATTTTAAAAGTTAATGTTGACCCTTGATATATTATGCCACGTTCATCCAATATATATATATTATAAAGATCTATAATATATATAGTTTCATTATTAATAATTATTCTCTTTCATGTCATGACTGTTTTAATTATGACTTTTGATTATGAATGAAAATACAAACTTATTTCAAATGTTTTTAATCATAGAATATGTTATATTATTAAAATCATTATATATGCATTCTATAACTCCAGAACCACTATAATGTATTTATTACCTTATTATTAAACATTATTTATAGAATATAACATTACATAATCATTCAATATATAAACATAATAACATTGAACATGTTGATGGTAAACTGACCAAAAAAGCACATTGTAATGAATGAATGAATAAAAAAGCGAGATAAAACATTGTTAATAATGTTTTTAAGGATTCATATAAATTTATATATAAATTATATATCTCCAAAAAACCATTATTTGTACCATTTATTATGGATTTTAATGAAATATGATCTTTTTTGTTCATAGAGTTGGTAGTCCGCACATAAACACAATTGATGAATCCATTTATCAATAAATATATAGAGTGATGGTTTAAAAAATTGGACTTTAAGAATTATAATAATGTTTCAATGAAATTTTATTTAATTAATTAAACTTTTTTTATTGTCTATTTTAGGTAGTTACGAGAAATTAGACACATCATTCTTGGAGTCATTATTCTTCACATATCCGCAATTGAAGACAAAATTCCTTAACTAATATATTAAATGAAGGTAAATGTATAATGTTATCATAAAAAAATTTCATTAATTTGTAAGAAAAATAGTTTCAATTCCATCCCATATTTGATACCATTCTTAATAGGTAAAGATTAAATGGGAACCACATCATGATATTATGGGGTTAGTCTCCTTGTACGAATGATCAATGTGTTGATTGTTCATAGAGGGAGTTACATAATGAATGAATAAATGATTTTATATTAATATAATAACATTTAAGTGTATATATTATACATAATTCAATATATTAAAATTTTTAATTATTATAAAAAATAAAAATATAAAAAATAATGAATAGGAGGAGAGTTTTACTCATAATAAAAACATTGATATTTCTGGAATGTATTAACTGAAATGAAGGGAGTGGGATAAATATGGGTGGATGAATGAAATATATTTTTTATATATATTTCTATTGTGAAAATTTTAGTTTAGTATATCTATAAACATAGAATGTGAGGGAGTGTAAATAAGTAATGTATGTGGTACATTTTATATGTGAAGAAAAGGGAACATTCCATTGAAAAGGAAGTTAAATTAGAGAAAATAATGGTCTAAAATTAATGTTTGGTGAGGAATGTGAGGGATTGACGGTAAGACATGTTAGTAAGAATTTAGAATAAAAAAATTATTTATTCAAGGACTATTTGAAATATTAATTTATGATAATTTAATCCACCTTAGATTATTCATCTAAACACATTTAACACTGAATTAAATATTATTGATGTTAATTATATATTTAATAAAACTATATCTAGAACATTACAAAAAAATTTCACATGATTATTCAAAATTCGGGCCATTGTTAAACATAATGATTTAACAATCCGGAGAAAATATTATTTCAAATTAAACTCCCAAAACACTTATATTTTTTAGATAAAATAAAGTTTGTATACATTAAACTTATGTCTAATATAATTTATTGATATTACGAATATTTTTGATAGTAATTGATTTCATAAATATCAAAATGTTGTAGCCTTAAAATAAATTCAAAACTAAATTTCAACATGAAATGTTTTAATTAAATGAAAGGCATGAAACTCTTTTTAAATTATATTAAAATATTACTTCAATCAAGAAATATTAAAAATTCAGTTCATAATTTCAAAATAAGATTTCAAATCTCATAACCATACCCATAAAATATGTAGTTCATCAATTAAAATATTTTTGAATATTTTATGCCCCAAAATTGTATTCATAATGTCATAAAGTTCATTATTTTGGGAGAATCAATATTTTCACTCTTCACCTAAAAATTTATTATTATTAAAAATTATTAAAAAATAACCTCTGATAATTTTATTATGAAGAATCAAAAAAATGGAATTTTTATTATCAAATTTAAATTATAAATTTTATAATGTTATCTTTTTAAAATAATATATATTATATAAATAAAAATCTTTTATTGTAAATAACATTTTCAACATTAACTAATTTAAATTATTTATCAATTAAGGTATCATTTGTTAATGGTTTTAAATATTTGTATATACTATAGAGTTACTAATAAAGGATTCTAAATAGTTTATTGTTTTTATGTTGGGGGTAGTATGTGGAATTATTTATAGAATATTATATGTATTTAATAGGATGTCAGTTATTAGGTTGTTAAATTCTACACCCTTTAAATAAATTTATCCTCGATATTTTTAATAATAAATTAATTAAAATTTTCAAAATAATGATTAAATTAACATAGGATGAAATTTCATATGAAATTTCATCATTAAAATCTTATTCTATACTATAAAAGAAATCTCATTTATCTATTATGTTATATTAATGTTTCATTTTTTCTTAATAGTTAGATTATTTATGTCGTCCTTTTAAACACCAAAATCTAAATATTGTTCCTTTGATACATTAAACAGTTTTTTTCCAACATTTTATACATAATGTAATTTAACATGTTTTCCTTCATCATCTTCATCGCCTAAATTTTCATTATACATCATCCTCGCCTTCATTGGCATGATATGGAATTCAAATATGATCACATTATTAACCATAATTATTGTTTGTTGATTTTGAATAATAAATTTTTTCTAATCCTAATTCTTGTCAAAATTGATTTTAGGATGCGAAAATCGCCACATTTATCAATATACATTACTATTTTGGTTCCTCCATATTGGGCCAAAATTATTATTTTCTACTTTTTATTTCCTTAAATTTGGAATTAAAAAAACATTAATAAATTTTTTTTACTAGCATTATATATCAAATGTGTTTTAGTATGTGTCTGTGAAATACATAATTTTTATACTGCACATTGAAATAGTTCAAATTTTAAACTAATATAAAATTCTATTATCCAATATGATCCATCAGACTATGGTGCATCCAATTCATTGGACTAACTAGTGTCTCTATCTAGAGGACATAGTAGTGTCATATATATCACACTGACAATAGATGTAACCATTAGACTGAAAATGGTTCATATCCATGGGATTAAAATTTATTCTTTTTATGTAATTGAAAACATATATTATAGTTCATTATAATTTTCAATGTTTTAAATTAGATAAATAATAATTATATATATTAGAGGGAATTATTTATATCATTGTGATAGTAAAACAAACAAAACAACATCATACAATGAAGCTCAATTTATGTTTAGTTGTTTTGAAAAATATATAGATAATTATGAGATATAATGTGAATGATATATGATATTGTTGAAAACTAATCATAAATATATTTTTTGAATATTTATTAGAAATATGAGTTCTTTTGAAGAGTTGGGAGAAGATGAATTTGGAACTCAACACAAACAATATTTATCTTGGTCTGATCATTTCATTTTAACACTTATTAATATGTTATATTTATAGTTCTTGGGAATCAATGTGAGGATTTTAAATTTATTTGAACATTTTCTATTCCTTATTCAAAATTTCTAATCATGATATTGATTGGGATATTCCAGGGTTATGAATATAGGAGAACATGAACCATTAGATCAAGGGATTCTAAGGATAGGAAAATAGAGATGTCAATATTAATATGATGATATTTCTTGTTTGATAATGATATATATGATCCAGATATGTCAAATTTAGGGTTTCTATAGTTCTTCAAGACATAGATATTTCTATAATTGTATCAAGGGATGTCCTTCCAGGGATAGTCAAACTCTAATTATATTTATTAAAACTATGTGTATCTTATTGAATGATTTATATTTCCCTTTACTCATAAGGATATTGAGTATAAATACTTGTTTGAAATAATTTAACCAATTAATAAATCTATAATTTTTTCAAAATTTATTATACATGTTTAGTTTTTCATAGTTCATTTACATAAAAACTCTGTTTAATAATTATCATTTTTACTAATTTTTTTAAAATACTTTTTGGGAGACCGATAATGACTCTAATATATCAATCAATTTCTAGATCCAATTTAAAAAAACACTCATCGAATGAATTATTTGTTCGATATTTATTACTAATGAAGAATTGTGTTTTATCATTGGTTTAAATTTTAAACATTAATTCATCTATGTATTTTAGACATTATAAACTCAAATGATCCAAATATTCATATCAATGTAGGTTCTATTTCTATAATTGACTTGTTTTTACATTTATTATATATTGAATGTTACTATGTTTTTTATAAAATGATTGTTTATATAATCTAAAACAATAAATATTTATTAATGAAATTAGTTTTCTAAAAGGTGGATTGCTTGATTGTCATTACATTATAAAATCCAAATTAATGTCGACTGAATAATTTTTAGGGTAATGATGCTGAATACATGAGAGATCTTTTAAGGATTTTTTTATTAGTACTGATTTGGGAAAAATTTTCATACAATATTTAGATTAAATTCTTTTAGAGAAGTATGTTACATCTATTATTAATAAATAAAAACTATAATATCATTTTAATTATAGAGTAAGGATACTCTACATTATTCCGTAAAAAGATGTGTATATACTCAAATTCCATCATCTGATGAAGCGAACAATAAATGGATGATGTAATTGCTGAATCAAATTGGATCATTTAATGTTATTGATTCTATAATGGATACATAGTTATATGACATTAAAGATATCTATTTTTATAATGAGAAATAGTATCTAAGATTCGTTAAAGATTCATGACCATTGTTAATAGATTAAATTTTTCTAAGAGAAATATTTAACTAATGGAATAAAATATTGATAATTATAGATATTATTCATGATGAATATAAATATAATAGATCATAATTATTTCATATAATAAGGATTAAAAATAATAATATTTATAATATCATTGGTACCGTAATTCAATATGATGGTATAGTCAAAAGGGTTGCTAAAACGAATAAAAAGAAAAATTTAGGAGTTTATTTTTAAAAGTGAATCTATTATTCCTTTTAAAAGTAATTCCTCTAAAAATGTTTTGAAATATATTAATATTATTATTATTTTTGAATGAAAAACCAGTTCATCAGAGTAGACTAATATGTGTTGGAAAATCATCCATTAATGATGAATAATATTGTTTGAAATAATGATATTTATTATATATATAATATGATTCATAAAGACAAAATTGATATGAAATAATATTCTCATGTAATATGTAATGAATATAAGAAGGAAGAAAATATATGAAATGATTTTTCTAATCCAAAAATAAAAGATAACGTAGACAGAGATTATGATATAATTGTAAAAAAATCATACACGAACATGAGAAAGAATAGTGTAAAAGCATCAGAAACCAAGAGTTTAATTGGAAGAGATTGTTCTTTTGGAAATTCAACAGAAACAAAATGTTTTAGATATATAAATATTGGTTCTTATGGAGAAATACACAAGGTGGAAAAACATATCATCGCTAAGGTAAACACTACAGAATCTATTTACAATCATAACATTAATTTTATGAACTCCAATTTAAAATATGTTAATTATTTGACATATTCAGATGAAAAATATTCTTCAAATAAAGAGGATAATATTTTTTGTTTTTTTGAATATATATCTTTATTTTCAATGTTACCTGAAAATGAAATTAAAATAATATCTAAAAAATTAGATAATGACCAACAAAAACTTATAAATGAAAATTGAAGAATTAATACTATTACAACATAAAATCATATCTTTATAAATATTTTGTTAAATTAAATTTTAAAGGGATACACTTTTTATATGTAATAAAAAGTATATTTCTTAGAAAATAGGCTACAAGTTTAAATTTTAAAACCTAGTGAGAATACTAAAATTAATAATGGTAAGAACATTTTTTCAAAAATAAAATATTAAATTTATAGTTTGAAAATGTTTTTTATGTGTTTACCTTTAGAATGGAAAAATATAATATTTATAAAAAAAATTACACCTTGTATTTTTATTTTTAAAATCCTTAATATTAACTATTTTTTAGAACTACACTGTTCTAAAAATTTCTCTAGTTTTTAGTAGATGTTAATGTGGAGGACACTAAAAGAAACAATGTTCTCTATAAACTTTTTAGTCCTAAGGATTTCACAAATACCTATTTTCAAAATATTTTACATTTTCCCATAATAACAATATTATTCGAATGTTATATACGAATTGTTTTACTTTTTTATAAAATGATACCTAAGAAAGTTTAGATTCTAAATACATAATGTTTTTTATAAGAAAAATATAGAATTTTCCATGAATAAATACTTTTTATATGGGGATAATGATTGTTCTAGACACATTACTTGAAAAAAATATTTTATTAGGAATATTATAAAGATAAAATGTATAGAATTCACTTTCACAGATAATGATCAAGGAGACATTATGGGTATATGTATAATTACAATTTTTAGAAAATCAGTAATTTCAAATGTTCTATTTATTGTATAAACTAAGAAAAAGGTTGTTATCATTGTCCCATTATGTCATGAGATTTTTCTTGTGAACTTCATGAATGAATTATGTAATGTTCATAGTTCAAGAATAACATCTATTCATTCAGAAAATCATCAATATAATATCGACAATATAATAATAGAGAAAGTAAAATCCAAAATCTACCTTGTTTTAGTGAAATAAAAGATTATTCTATGTTACGAAATAAAATATCTGGACATTGTATTAAAAGAACAATAGTTATGTTTTCAATGAATGGACTGGTAAAAAACCCTTTAAAATTTATGTTTGATACTTCTAATTTTTATGATCCTTATAAAAATGGAATGAATAATATGTTATGTTTAATGTCTATAAGTGAAGTCTAATATTATGATGCTTTATTGTTAGTTCACATTGAATTATTTATTCCTACATAAACAATTATGTGTTAGTAGAAAATATTATGTATATATTTTAGCTGATGATTACACTATATATATCTAGGAATACTTTGTAAAATGACAATATGAATTCTTGAGTTGCTTTAAATAATTTGTAATAAGAGTTAAAAAAATGACATTTATTTCATGATTCATAATCATAGTGATCATCATAAATATTTCTTAAATTATGACTTTAATACTTTTTGAAGTAAAACAGGTATTATACATAACTTTCCAAAGCCTAGAACACCACAACAAAATCATATAGTTTATATAAATAATATAATTCTTCAAGAAATTACTAGTACAATAATTTATGAAATACATTTTTACTAAAATTGTTTTGTCTATAGAATATTATACTTTATTTTATACTATAATTCATGTTTTAATATGACTTTTATTAAGAAAAATCCATATTATTTTTGGATTGGATGAAAACCCAAACATTATTAGTTAAATTTTTTCAGATGAAAACTATTCAATATAAATAATAAAGAAAATAATATAAATTTTCTGTCTAATCTGTTGAAGGAATATACTTAGTATATTTTAATACTAATAAGTAATATTGAGTTTTTAATAAAATTAAATGTATCATGAAGGAAATATTACCTATTAATTTTTATGAAACTGGACATTTTGTTCCAAACAACCTCTACTGACATCAATGGTTTTTATTTCTAAAAATAACTTTGATCATATGTTATAAACTTGTTAAAATGAGAGAACAACTAATGAATATATTTCAAAGTCTATTCATCCAGAAAATTTCCCATCTTTTTTAAATGAATATATTTTTTTATCCATGAAATTAGTTTTCTATTTAGAATCATTATAGTGATAATATCATTTGTGATATTGATTAATAATATAGAACTAGATGTTCATTTTGTAATGAAATTGAACACATAGTATTATTATCTCAATTTGAATGTAAGACTCATGATGAGGCATTTGGAGATTAGGATTGTACCAAAAAAGTACATGATAAACACAATGAATTCTAAAGGAACCATGACTGGACATTAGAAGAACATCCTCAATAATCCTATATAATTGGAGTCAAATGTATTTTTTTAAATGTGATGAAAATGGAATAATACATAATAATTAAGATAGAATTTTTTCCATGTATTATATTCAACAAGAGGAAACGTATTATGAATAAACATATACTTCGGTAGCTAGACAAGAATATATTTGTATACATCTATCATATGAAATATTAGTAAATTTCAATCCATTTTAAAAACAGATATCAAGTGTGATTTCTTAAATGAATCTATTCTGGAGGAAATTTGTATAGTTCAACCCCGCATATTAAAAATATAAAACATTGAGAACAGGTTTTTAAAAATTAAAAGGAACTATATTGGATTTAACATTCCCTTAAATCATATAATGTTTGGTTTACAATATATTTGTTACAAAAAAATCTTATGGGAGTTGGAGAGACAAATATATTTATAAAATATGTAAATATAAATAGTATGGTTGTAAAATTATACATTTTTATGATAGTATATATGGTTTAAATAAGAAATCCGTAATAGATTCCTTTAAAAATATTATAAAATATGAGTTTGAATGAGTATGTTGGGTAAGTTAACATATTTCCACAATCTTAAAATTTTACAAAAAACCATATGAATATTATGATTCCAATAAAAATTATATAAAATATCATCTTAAGAAATTTAGATACGATAATAATTAAATTATTTATACAACCATAAAAACCTTAAATAATTTAGATAATAATGAATCTATGAAATAATGTGATCAAAAAATATTTAGATATTTGATTGGATGTTTACATAACTAAAATACTAGTCATAAAAATTTCATTTTCTCATTATTATTACGTTCTAGATATCAAGAAAAACCAAAATAGTTCAACCATAATGCTATAAAATAAAATATCATTAACATAAGGGAGTAATGGATTTTAGATTATATTAATCCTATCGAAATAATTTTATGTTAAAAAAATTTCGGATGGTGAATTTGATGAATGTTGAATGGATATAAAAAGTACTTCCAAAACTTTTAATTTTTATGTTGTTGATTTTGATTATTATCTATTATTAAATAATACATAATATAGAATTTATCTAGTGATGTTGAGTATGTGGCATCTCTATGTTTGTGTGCACAAGTTTTGTCGATGAAAAACAAAATCATTTAACATGGAATGATTTTTAATAAAAATAAAATACTGTATCATAAAACAAGTGTCATTAGCATAATAATAAACCTAGAACACATATTCTGTGATAAGGAGATGAATATAAGACATTATTCTCTTTAAAATTATACATAAAAATGATATATAAAATTACAATTCATTAGAATGCATGAACATATTTTTGATATTTTTTCATTATTCCATAGTTATGATAAATTTGAATATATTAAATAAAATACAGGTATGATAAATATTAAAAAATAATTCACATATACATAATTCATATCAATCTATTTACAGTAATGAACTTTTCCTCAATGGGGGAGTACAAATTGTTTTGATTTTATCAAACTTTTAATTACATAAAAACTTTAGTTTTCTTAATGATTTAGTTTAATGATATCATTTGTTTTATAAAAATTTTGTTTCTATTTTTTTAGTTTTCAAATATAAATTATTATCAATATTTTTTCAGATTCCATATATTTATCACATGTTTTGTAGATTAAATATTTATTTCAAAAATTTTCATATAATAAATTTTTATATACATTATCCTAATAAATTTGTATTATAAAAACCAAGATGAATAGGCTAATAATATCATGAAATCAAAATTTCATGAAACTTTATACACTTAATCATTTAGTTTTTTTTAATATATCATTACATTATTTTATTTAACATTTTTACATATTTGTTTTGTTATAAATTTTTTTTTTGTTTCAAAAATAGCAGTTCTTATAAATGGATTATTGTTTACATTGAAAAAGATGTTTTCGTAGAAATCATTAATAGTTATGATATATTTATAAGTCATTAATGTGTTAAATCTCAATCTTCAGATCAAAATAGAATTTTAAATAATAACCGTTGAATTTTCTATATTTTGAACCATTTCTATCATCCCTATATATAAGGGCAGGGTATTCATCATCCACATTAATTTCAAGATTAATTTCTCAACTATCACGACCTACTTTTCTATTCATTACTATTATTTTCTATTCATTATATCACATTCTATCCTCTGTCACAACAACATATTTAGTATATTATTCTCCATAAAAGGCTTTTCGAAAAGGGATGTTTTTTTTGAGAATGACTCATTGAATGATCCTCATATTAAATTTTTTATCCTATTAAAATGTTTTTGAATTTTCATAGATGTTAAAATATTTGTGTACATAAATAATAAAATAAAAAACATTACCCATAGAATGATAGAGAATTTTATGAATTGTTGGAATTCAATTTAGAAGAAGATAAAAAGTCATTTCTTTACAAATTTTCTCTCAAAGTTATAAAATAGCATATAAATTTGAATCTGAATTAGTGAATTTAAATTTTGAAGGGAAATCATAATTACCTTACACAAATCCTCTAAGAAATATTGAATGTTGGATAAATCTGTGGCAGAAGATTATTTGTTTACCTTCATATAAATTGTTTGGAATGTATATAATACGACTCTGAATGTTAGAATTGTTACCATTGGATTCAAGGGAACCTAAAACTAAGAATGATAGACAAATATACAATCATGGGTCACATTATGTTCATTTTATATTTTATAATAAACATGATACAAATAAACCTACTTATGTTTTTCCCACTATTGAATTGATAAATGATTCATTGATGAATTTCCAGATTTTAATGTATCACAGTTTCCTTAATACTATATTAGTCAACTGCATTAAATATTATTAAATATGAAACCTATCATATTCTATTTAGGAGGAAAATTGTTTTATTGATGAATAAATAATTGAATAATTGAAATTGTTCTTCAATTCTATGTTGAATAATAATTTTGAAGTGACAAACAATGATGCATCTGAAATAGAACTAGTTAATAAAAAATTGATACAGAAAGAAAAAAGGAATGGTGACTGTTCACTATATACAAAAAAAAGAATCAAAATATCAGATGATGAATTCAATAATCTTATGGTGTATAAGGCACCAAAGAAACCAGTGGATCCTCTTTCTAGACTCAAAAATGTAGAGTGTTTTTCATTGAAAATTCATATTGATGATAAATAAAATGAAAATGTAAAAATATGGAATAAAAAAATGTTAAGAATTTGCAAATACGATAAAGTGTTTATTGATTGTAGTTCAAAAATCATCCACAAATCAACTGAAATATGTCTCTCCCCTATCTGTTGTGGAAAAACTCTCATGGTTAGTAACTATTATTCATATTTATCAGTCACTCCCTATTGACTGTTTATAATTTTTTGAATAATTAGTAATTCCCTTTGTAGTTCAAGTTGATGTGGATAAATGAAAAAGAAAACCATGTAGCTGAAGAAGTTTCTTTTCAATTCTATATTGAAAAATTAGTTAAATAACCAGTTCCAAAATCATGCAAGAAGTTAATAAAGAATTATAAATAGAATACAACTATGAATGTTATAAAGTCATTTCTGAGAAATATCTGACAATTTTAAAAATAATAGGTTTTAGATGATGAATAAGTGGAATAAATAGTTTGTGTAAATAAACGGTTAAAGGTCATCAAAATAATCCCCATATGTAACATTAATTTCAACTCAATATGATATGAAAATAATTACAAATACATTTATTGGCATTCAATAATAATCTAAAGCGGTAGTTGAAGATCATATTTTCCATAAAAAAGTTTCATATAAGGATAAGACTTATCAACAATTTGATGATGGAATGGTTTCAGAAGAAGAATATAATGTTGAAAAGAATTAATATTTATGATGTCTCAAAACCGTGAAAACTTGTTTTAGAGGCTTCATTATATTTATCATAATCATTAGAAATAGAATTTCAAAATATTAATGATAGAATATTCAAGGAAATAAAAAAATATTATCTTAAATGCCCATTTTACTTTAATTTATGCATACTGTAATATAATACAAAAAAATCTCAGTGAAAAATAATAATAATTTTTGTTATTAAAAGACTATATGATTCGAAATTGGGTATAAATCAAAAATTAAATGGAATGAATATGTCAAAAAATAAAATATTTAAACATATTGTGATATGGTCATGTAATGTTTATAGTGATTTGATGAATCATTAATATTTTCTTTATGAACATTAGTAATGAGGAATTAATTTTCTTTAAAAGAACTTATCATTATTAAATAGTGGACATGTAATGTTTATAGTGATTTGATAAATCATTAACATATACAAGGGGATATGTGAAGCTACACAGGTCATTTATTTCATGAAATTACTCAACTAAGTTCCTCAAGGGTTTTGCGTATAATATCTAACTATATTAGTTAAATTCCATAATCAAAGATGGCTACAAAGTCATGGAATAATGATCAAATGATCCATTTTATACCTATGACTGTTTACCCAAATAACATGGAGAATCATAAAGTAGTTAATTTTATTAATTCAATCACACATGATTATAGACACTATATATCAAAAAGCACTAGAAACATGTTTATACAATATGGAATGGTTAGGGATTTCCAAACTCATAATTGTTGGATACATCCCATTTAATATCACCAAATGAATAAATATTAAATGGTATAAATATAAAAATATAACCCCCCTAAAATTATTCTTAAAAAAATAATTATAAAAAAACAAAATTGTTATACTATAATATAAACACAAGGAAGAGTATCCTCACCTGTGGAAATAGAACATTAAAATTCACTATGATTATAGTTTAAATTTTTCTTTAATTTAATATTATGTTTACTAATACAACTCCACACAAAAGAACAAACCAAAAAATTTAGAGAAAATTATATTTACCTGAAAAAAATGCCTTGTAAATATAAATTCTAATCATTTAATAAATTTTACATCTAGAGGATAAATAATTAATAAGATTTAATTTAAAAATGTTTTTTATCAAATAACTATTTTTATGTGTTGATTATTTTATATTATTAATTTAATTTTGCCAGTTTTAAAATAAATTTAGTATAATATGTGATTTTTAAAAGTATGAACTAATAAGTAAACATTAATTTAATTAATTAATGATAGACATAAGAAAAACAAAACTGAAGTATTATAATTTTTTTTAACTTTCGGTTTTAATTATATTTTTTATTTTCATTTAATTTTTTTTTATTTTCATAATTTGAATTTGATGAAATTAGTTTTATTTTTTAATAGATCACTTAATAATTGTTTTATTATAATGTTTGTTGTAATTGTATAAAAATTATTATTTTTATGTTAATATTGTAAAATATAGTTTTACAAATACCATCACTTTTACGAAACCATCAAGATATATGGTTGAATTAAAAGTTTATAAACCCATTTCATTGAAAATACTTGTATTCAAGATAGTGAAATAAAGTCTTTAAAAATATTAATATTTGGTTTATAAATATATGTTCCACACTTTGGAACATAAGTGGTATTTTATTCTGGTAAGAGAAATATTTTTATCATTTTGTATAATTATATTAATACAATTATAAATTGGGTTATTATTGGTTTGAAAGTAAAAATAATCTCATTTAGTTATTCAAAAACCAATAACTTTTTAGCTAACCTATTATATACATTGTTTTTAGTAAAATAAGTTTATTCTTAAACTTAAATTTATCAAAAATATATTTTTCATTATGAATTTCATACTTATACTATAATTATTATTTTCAACATATTTATATATAATATTTTAATATGGTTTAAATATTTTCAATCATCAATATCAATATTAATTAATATTACCAGATGAAAATTTTGGCCTAGAAATAAGATACAATGTAAAAAAGTTACCCTAAATGGTAAGGTATAAAAGGGGTTAAATGAGGTGGTAAACTAAGGGGATAAGGAAATAAATAAAATTAAAACCTATCTTTATTTAAATTATTGAGTGAATTTGGACAATAAATAATCCTTTCTTCAAAATGATATGATATTTGAACTACTTTCCCTGATAAAATATAATTGATATATTTATAAGTTCTTTAGTATTTACCAGTGTTCCACTCCCTAAAATTATAAAAGGATCCTTCAACTATCCTTTAAAATATACTCTGAAATTTATAATTATAATCTATAATATACATTATTTAAAATTATAAATCATATCTAATAATTTTTAACTTCTCTTAAAAATATATTTCTTAAACTCTTCATAAATCAAGAATGATTAATAGTGAATATTAAATTCTTATGTGTAAGTATTATCTCCACATATTTCCATACATTATTTTCTTCTAATTCTGCTTATTATAAAACATTATTTCTCAGTATATAATATTTTTTTGATATAAATAAACTTCTATAATATTAATATTACCATCATTTAATATATTATGATTATTCTTAAAATCATGGTAACAAGCTCTATTTCGGGTTAATTTTACCACCAATGTAAACAAAGTTATATTTATTATATCATTAAGGATTGAAAAAATAGTTATTTTATAGAATAAATATCATTATTTTGACGGATAACAATTTTTTAATTATAATAATATAATTAATTCCTTTCATAATCAATCATACCTAATAAATTGTAGCATATTTTTTTTGGTTTAACTATATACATGAACAATGGTATAGACATTAATCATTAATGGTTTTAGAATCATAATTTTTAGTATGATATGATATTAATATAATTTTTTTGTTTCTAATTGAAATATTAATATTCAAACAAAATATTAACAAATAATATTATAAATTATAATGGTTTCTAAAACAAAAACGTTTTTTATTTCTTCATTATAAATCATATAAAATAATTTCATACAATGGACATAGAACATACACAAAATTAATAAAATTACATTTCTTATATCGTTAACATTTTCGTAGTGAATAAATAATAAGTATAATGTGATAATGTAATCCATTATAAGAAAAAGAACTTGTAATGGTTAACACCACTAATTATGAATAACTAAAATAAACTAAAATAGAAAAAAAAATCAGATAATTAATAAATGAAAAATGTTATCATACAATGTAATAAATTTGAGTGAGGTTATAAAATATATTCTTAATAAGTCTAATATTAAAAAATAGGATGTTATAGTTTGTCAGACTGACCATGAATCCACGATTAGTGATTTCTCTTATCACATTTCATTCATTGGGAGATATTTTGTATCCACCAATATTTTTATTTTGTTTCATGTGTAAAAATACCTATGTATATTAATCATATTTTTCTGAATTTGAATATATTTATAAGCCCACATAATTTTCTATCATTCATGTTCTTTTGATTCCTAGTATACCGATTTTGTATGGGGTTTTGTTGACTTTATTTTCTTTCACTAAATAAAAAATTATTTTCAATGAATAAAATCTTTAATGTTTTTATATTCTTTTATTATTATATTATATATAATTTCGTCACTATATTTATCTTCATAATTATCATTTTATAATAAAAATATTCCTTTGATATTCTTCATCCTTCCAAAAAATTATATGTTGTATAGCATAATTACTACCGTTTATAATGATACATTTTTTATGTCTATATTTTCTACCCAACTATATTAACATTTGTTATTTTGAAACCCAACTGTGAAATATTCTAGTGATATTGAAAATAATATATACCTATTTTAAAAATTAACCCTTATTAGTCATTAAAATGAATTGGAGTTAAATAAAGGTAAGTTAATATAATAAATTAATTTAGTTTTCATGCAGAAATTGTTCTCTTTCATTACACATTTTATTTAAAAAATTATTGAAAATTTTAATGGTCCATTTTTTGGGGATTCATAAATTTGTTTGAAAACTATTTTCATGTTAAATTTTATGATATTATTTTTTTTAAATACAAACACAAACAATCAATATAGATTAATTTTATGAAATTATTTCTATAAACTCTTACATTTTGATTACATTTACCTTCTTAAATTCAAAATCTCTATCTCCTATAATGATAGGTTTTTTGGATAAACAACTAAATTTCATTTTGAAATAATCCTTTTGTGGGACAAATATTTTTGTATTAATCAATCTACCTTTGATATCACTTTATGTGACACATTTTAGAAATTTGGTGAACCCCATTTTATTTTAATCAGTTTTTGAGTATAATGAATATATGATTTATTATGAACCACTTGTATTTGGACTTTCATTGTGAGATGGCTTGGATATAATGTATTAGGTCTACTAAATCCAAAATATTGGATTTTTCCATTAAATCCCAATTATATTATTTGGTATGATTAATGGGTTGGGTCCATTAAAACTATAAAATCGATTATTTAATGTTTCTTATTCTATGATATAATGATTTTATGTGGGAAACTAATTACGAGAAGCTATATTCACAATGTTATGTATTATTATGATTACATTTATGTAACATTTCAATGTTATATTCCATCATTATGATCCATGGACCATGATTACAAAAATTATTTAGTTCCCAAAATCTTAAACAATCATCTACAGTTAGTCATTCAATATTATATATAATATTATAATCCATATGATAAAATATTATTATACAATGTTGTTTTAATAATATATTTATCCCATGCTCATTTTTTCCCCTGATTATGATATGATCCTTGATGTCATGTTGATATGTTATCCATTACAAAACATTTTTGATAATAGATTCTTTTTCCCATTCCCTCAGTTACAAAGATTACTATAACCTATTGGAATGATTTAAGGAGAACTAAGAGGGTGTTATGATGAAGCAATGTTCACAATGGTATTTTCATATAGGTAAGATATTAATACACAAAAATATGAGGTCTTTGAATTATGTAATTATTGTGATATGTAATATTTAAATTATTGATATATATTAAAGATTATCCCGATTCATATCTCTTTGATTCGAATCTATTTATAAAGTTTGTGTTTCGTGAATGAGATCTAGGAGTGCGAGTGTAACAATAAATATATTCAAAAAATTTTAGTGTTTGTTATATTACATTATTAAATGATAGAAGAGATCACATCCCACCAGTTATAATATTTTAACAATCATGGAACACTGAATTCTTACCGAATTTCTATATTACATTGGATGAATAAAAGACATATTAATAACTCATTGAAAACATTATCATTTATATTTAAAATAATTCAAAATTACCATCTTTATACACTTGTTAAATGAAACAAAATAATGTGACATCATACTCTCAGTACAAGGAATCATAGAGGGGAAGATATCAGGAATAAATAAAGCCTAAACAATATTGAAGTGCAAATAATCAATACATATTCTATTTAATCAATGAATTATTCCATGGATGATATCAATGTGTTAATATCATAGGAACTTATATCCAATTTCTCAAAAAGGGAATCAATAATAAATGAATTTTAAATCTACTATCATGGAATTGACCAAGACTCTTAAAATAAATTTGTATAAAGTTCACAAAATTAGCAAATAATACATAAGTTGTTCAAAAGAGATTTTCTCATCAGACCTGATGATCCATCAAAGGGATATATAAATCCAGGTCTCATCTTTCAAAGAAATTATAATTAATTACACATATATTGAATGAATAATAAAATATTAAATCAACATACCTTTATAATAAATATATACTAGTTTTAAACTATCAATATAAATTATCTGGATTCCCTAGCAAATCGAATAATTTTTAAAAAAATTATTTCATGTAATACCATATATAGAAATGTCAAATATTTATGAAAATAATGAATTTATAAATACATATTTTATAAAAAATAATATTGTTATATTATAAAATTAATAATAAAGTGTGACAGAGGGAAAACATCAAGGAATTTAGGAAATCCATTATAAAAAAAATGAGGTATCAATCATGAATTAATAAATATAGAATACAATACAGTAATTATAAATTATTTTTTTCAGTACATTTTATTCTATTATTAATAATTTATCGAAATTGAAGTCTGTATTTTAAATGAATTATAAAAAAAATATATTTTCATAAAGACAATGTTAGAAACCATATACAAACTATTATCAAAATGTATCGAAGATACATTTAAAAATTTGTTTTCAAAATAAGTTACAAAAAATATTAATGATAAACTATTCATATTTCATAATAGATAGAGTGAAGTAAAACACACACATGGATAAACACACATATTTAATGAAAAACCATTATCCCACCTTCTGAGAAAAGAATTTCGTTTTTGTAACATTTACTAATGAAAATATCACACAAAAACCTGATTATGAATTAATTAAAAATATAATGTTTTAAATTAATTTTGATAAAAAATATCACCTATAATGGTGGGAAAATAGGGTCAACTATTAAATGCAAAAACATTATTCTCACAATTTTAAAAATTATGTAAAAAATAACATATGTGAAAAATAATGAGCATATAAATTTAAAATCATGAAATTGAAGGAAAAAATTAAAATATTTTTCAATTTATAGGTCATTAATGTATTAAAAAATAATTATTGAATCAAATAGTGAATATTTATTTGGGATGAAAACATTTGATGACCAAAATAGTGAAATATGTTTTCTGGTATAAAAAACCTATTGGTGGATTTGGGATAAAAAGAGATGATAAGTTGAAATATTAATTGTAAACCCTTGATTAAATTGATTTATAAGAAGATATATTCATATTAATATATAAATATCATATAATTTTAGTAATTAAAATTTTATTATTTAAAATTTCAAATAAAAAATAAAATTGTAAAATATACCCTTACTTTGAATTATTTCTTTTTAAGACATGTTCTTAAATACTGATTAGTACATTTATATTTATTATTAATATACATATGATATATAATTTCATTTATAATTCTTTATATCAATAACTTATAACATATTTTTTCCCATTTACTCATAATTCATTGTTAAAATTAATAATTTTTTACTTAGCTATTCTATTTCTCATGAATATTTTAATCCAAAAATTCTAACACTGGTAATATATCCTTGATTTCATCACTTAATTATTGTTATTTTATTCAAACACATACAAAAAAACACACACATACACACTAACACATATATAATGTTAAGTTATTTTAATTATTTAAAAATCTTTACAACGAGGTGATGAAAAATGAATTACATCGATTTGTGAAGGTAGTATTCCATAAATATTCATGAGAAATGTTTCCATTTTACATTGAATGTGAGGGTAAAGAAGTAGAAAATATATTAAATATGGTAAACATAATTATTTCTAAATATAATATATATTAAATAATTATTTATTTATAAACATCCTTGTGATGTAGTCACGAAAAGTGAAACACATCACATAATTGAGATTGTAGTCTCTACATTAGCATGGGAGATGTTTTCATTTACCGTATTATAGAAAAGTGGTAGAAATTAGTTATTCCATAAATATAATAAAATTATATTATATTAACTACTATTATTTCATTAAATTGGGATGATTATAAATCATTTTAAAGAGGTATAAGAATAAATAAACAAGAATGGATTCGACTAAGAATTATATCTTCTCCTTAGATACCTTTAATTGAATTAGAATATAAGACATATAGTATATGAAATTTCATAATTAAAAAACCTCCATTATAGTAGAAAGGGTTTTCAGATTAAATTATAAAATTTATTGATAATGATAAGTAATCATTGGGCGTTTATATAACTGAGAAGTGGAGGAACCTTTGTATAAGTGAATGGGTTGACACCCTTTAAAATATTATGATATCTAAAATACAAAAAATGTATTTCTCATGAAATGTGCCTAAAAGTCATTCCAATTTTTGTTATATTATATGGAATGGTAAATATAATATAAAAAATGTAATTTGTACATGATTTATAGATATGATAAGCCTTTTCATTTAGTTTAACCCCTCTTTAACCCCATTAACTTTATAATATATGGGAAAACATTTCCCATGGTAACGATATATTATAAAATAAAATAAAATTAAAATCATCACGAGATTATCAAATAATTATCTAAAATAAGGAATCCATATTCTATGATTTAATTTCCTAATGTGTAAGAAATTTATGATTATATATTATCATAAAATTCAACATAATGTTTTTTAAAAAAATTAAGCATTTATGTATGAAATAATTAATTTTATAATATGTTGTATAAAGATGATTATCAATGAATTAATTATATTATATTTAAAAAATGGAGCCATATTTAATGTGAAAGAAACCCATAATTTAATTTTACCCTTTAAAAAATAACTAAAATAAAAGATTTTTTTTAATAAAAGCATTACATGATTTCTAAAATTTTAGAAGGATATTTATATAATATAGAATACAATTTTAAATTTACTACAGAAATTATTAAAGAGGAATTTTTTTATAAAAACCATTTTATTAACATAAAGTCACTATTACATTATGATAATGTCTTATAAATGAATGTTTTTATTAATGTAATATTTCACAATATTCAGACAAAATAAATATTGTCAATAAAATCCTAAAAAGTCACCATATGTTAATTTTTATAAATCAAATTCAATAAATAATTTCATTTGAACTAATTAAAATTATAATATTTTGGATTTTATCTTCTAAAAACATTCTTGAGTAAATCTACATTTAATATTTTATACAGACAGGTAATGAAATATGAATTATTCTATTGTTCAAGAATGTAGTTTTTACAAGCTATAAAAGAATCTTTTTATTACATCCACTACATAAATATTTTTTACAATAATGTGGTTATTGAAATCAATTCCTATAAAATTATGTTCACTTTTTAGTAATTTTGTCCATGTGATTCCGTATTTCATCCTATATCTTATGAATTTTCTTAAGTACCTTTTCCAACAGTGTCATCTGATTCCACAAAACTATGTCCATAGTGACAATTATATTTTGAAACCCTTTATACTAGAATAATATTGTTTCCAACACTATATAATTATTAGTGATTAATTTTTTTGGTTATAGAATATTATTCTTATAAAATGAAACAATGAATAGGTTGTACACTTTAGGGAGGTTGAGTGGTATCGCCATAAGATAGGACACAACTCCAATACGTGATAAAATGTTGAATAGTCCTATGTAGTAACGACTTGGTTTCCACTTCATACAAAGAATTAAATTCATGAAAATTCATAGTTACCTTAGTGTATTGATACCAAGCTAGTCATAATATATCTTGATGTGTGTTCATTAGCCCCATTACTTTATTATAATCACCTAGAATCATATCACTGTAAAGAGGGAATGAATGTTTTAAAATAATTGTAGAAGATAAATGGTATGAGTTTGAATGTAAGCAATATATAGGGAGAATGTACCTAAATCAAATAGGTGAAAAAATACCCAAATAGTACCTCATTCAGTGAAACATCATCTTTGAAGAATAAATCCTAGAAACCCCCATGTAACAAGGGGATCACATGTCCACCGATCACCTCCATCACTTCGGGTCCAATGAATCAGGTAGACCCACCTCCTCCAAGTGGCGCCTTCCCATTTCTTGGAGATAGAATAAAATAATCTACAAAATCACAAAGAAAGAGGTAGGGTGTGAGATAAATAGACTAATATGGTCTCATAAAGTGTTAAATAAGAAATTCATAATGATAAACCATTTATGAATTCATTTTAAGTAAAATATTGAATTGAAATTCATTTACATATTTTCAACAAAACATTCATACAATTCAAATAATGGATGATTTCTCAAAATAGTATCAAATAAAAAATTTCTATAGACATTTATATAAAAAATTTAACATTAATTAAATGGTTCTATAATCAATAACATGTATAATTATGTCAAAAAACATATCACCATGATTATAAGCCTTGTGTTATATTATTATCTGATAATAGGATCCTCATCGTTCTGAATCATCAAAAAATCTTGACAGGTGTGCAAACCCATATGAACTCCCCAATAGGAACCAATTCTGGGAAACTAATTTACACCTTAATATGGGGACCACTATAGGAAATCATTAAGAACATTTTTTAATTAGTGTTTTCATCATCAATAAATTTCTAGGGATCCATTTGTCCTTGTATTATCAACCTAATCACCACAGACATCCTTGTATCACATGTTCATAAAAAAATAAACCAGATAATCATGAGAAAATAATTGATTTAAAATAATTACATTATTCATTATTGAATTTCCCAATTTTAGTTTCATGATGAGTTTTAATTTAATAAACATATCATTTGTACTCATAAAATTCGTGCATTTTTGAATCATCGTTATATTTATGATAATTTTCAAAATAATAATCATCCTATCATTTAATCAAATCTAATTTCAATTCAATCTATCATTTCCATCCAAATTCATCAAATAATCACAATTCAACTGAATTTGGGGATTTTTCACAATTCTATTCCCTTGTTAAATCAAACATCAAATCTTCTCCAAATTTTGTTTTAAATAAAATTAAAAATGCATTTCAAATAAATTATGCAATATATGCTTTCAGATGTAGGTTAATTTACAATGGCACCACCATGATATTTTTACATTATCATATAAACAAGAGCAGTAGAAACAAAACTATAAAAAAAGGTAAGATGGATCGATAAATCCAACCTACAACAATGATACATCAAAATTAAGGTTAGATCCATCAATAATGTCATGATAAGTCACTAATTAAAAATAATAGGATGTAATATAAAAAGAAATAACATGAGTGCTTATTTAAATATCATTAGGAGAGGAAATGAGTTCACTGGTTCATATACCTGCAAGGATAAGTGGTTAGAGGAGAAAAAAACATGGCTAGAGGTAATTCAATGTCCAAGGAATCATATTTGGGTCAAAATATACAGTTATGAGTCTTAAAATGGTATCTATAAATTTTTTATTATTTTTATTGGGGAAATAAAAATGTCTCACGTGGTTTAATATATGGTCCACATAGTAATTAGTTACTGCATTCACTATTAGAGAACCTCCACCTATCTATTTTATTGGGAGATCAATTTGGAAGCACAATTTAACTAAATGTTCATGAATTGTGTATATACAATGGTGCATCATGCTAATTGTTTGGAGAGGTGGCCACATGGTTTGAAATAATCATGCATCCCCTTAAAGAGGCTAATATTTTCCCACATAGTTTCTTGTTCCACACAACACTATTTTCCCTTACCATTTTCCAACCAGGAACAAATCCAAATGGTCCAAAAAAATCAATATTCACTCAAATCATCCTTAAACAACCGTTAAACTGTGTTTGTTTTCAAAATGAGGGTGAATTATTACCTAAGAGAAAGAAATGAGATGATCCAACCACCCCACCATAAAACAATTACCCCATAAATTCCATCAATATGCTTCTTTATCCTTGATATGAGTCCACATACCTCTCATTAGTACCACATATGCTCATGTACCATTTGAATCTATAAAATTCTTCTATTGAAAATTTTAAAAAGTTATTATCCTCATATGATGATCTATTTCTTTTTAATCAAAAATCAAAACTACATTCTCAATCATGGATAAATCGGTTTCAACATCAAGATCATATCATCTCAAGATACGATAATGGGATGAAATATACATAAAATTTTATAATACATGAAACACATTAGGGATCAACATCAACTATAATGGATGTTCTATATAATAATCCACATTACCAACATGCTCAACATTCTCCGATGGACCCACTAATATCAGTGGAATCATTCCTTATTTTCCAAGGAATTAGTGACCCAACCATTATCAAAATCTCATGAAAATATGGCCGTTGAATAAAAACTAGTATTTTCCTTTACAATGATCATCATACTATTATTAAAATCTCTTTTTCATCACCATTCTCAAAAAAATCATCTAACAACTCATGATCATCTCATACACCATCTGTGGTCTAATCAAGTTTACATTATAAATCCATAGTAATCAAAGAGGATATCTAAATGGGATACCATAAAAGGCCTCAAAAGGATCCATCCTAATAGATTAATATTAACTTTTATTATAGGAATTCTCAAACTGTTCCAAATGGCCAACCCAAGAATTGAAAAAACCAAAAAAGAAACCATGAATAATTTCATCAAGAATCAGTATATCTCATTATATTTTTACATCCAAATAATTATGATATGTTGTGATCAAATATACTTGGTATCCAAATTCCTCATGTACACCTCTCCATAAATGAGATGTGAACTGAGAATCCCTATTGTACTATAGTAGGTGGTACCCTCTGTAATCCTCTATACACATTACCATATAGACTTCCTATGTCATCAATGTTGATTGTATATAGAGTGGGTATAATATGTTCCAATTTAGTCAGCCTATAAAAAACAACCCCTATCATATTATACCATCGAGGGACACAATGAAAACCTGAAAAAATTATGTAGAAATATCTTCCCACATACATTTCATAACTAGAAGCGGTGGAAGAAAAATCAATGTTCTCTACTGCTCGGTATTGGAATTGTACCATGTGTAACACAAACAACAATATTAAATAATGCCTCACCTCATACCTAGCCACTACAATCAACACCACATATCTTAGTCAATAATTATTTTTTAGGGCTTAGTTTCCCCATGGAATAAATTAAATCTCCTATCAGGTAATTTTTTAGAATAAAATGTACAACATATAGATTGTAGAAACATAGGATACCATATGAAGAGAATGGACCCTCTAAAATGTTCTACCATTTATAAAAAGATCACCTAATTACAAAGAATTCACCAACATGTAGCTGCTTTTGGAGAATCATCTTATGAAGAGAGGTTGTTAACTAAACATTCCTCCGAAAATACTCTGTCACATCCTCTCAGACTCCAAAATTAAACTATGAAAAGTGAGTCATCACATTCCACAGTTTTGATGATTCATTCATTGTATGAATATTAATTTCCTACTGAAATAATTAGAAACAATATTACCCATACTAGGGATGTTGGAAATGTCAAATTGATAATGCAGAAGTAATACCACCCGAATACTTTATAGAAGATTAAATTCTTATGATAGAATTTATATATCATGATTTTGGTCAAATTAAACAGTTAACCCTTAAATTTAAATTTACATATACTAACTCAACAGATCATGTATCACAACTATGTGTTTGAGGTCATGGATGAGATAATTCTTCTCATGTTGCCAAAGATATATAAAACCATAGGCTACCATGTGATTTCCTTACATATGGATGAAACCCAAACCCAAACCCTATACACCATGATGAACCACATATCCCTACCAAGCCTATGGAAGATTCAATACTATTATATAATTTATGATATATTTTTACACAACAAAATAACTTTTAAATCTCACATCTGAAAATAAATACACTATTTTCGGAGTGAGGGTGGCCATTGGTGGATCCCATGATGAGAAATGCCCAATTGATCTATGGTTATGCCACTTTAAGCACAAGATGCTCTGAATTTCAATATCATTATTTAGTTTCTCCCATTTCATAATATTTTTCATCTTCTTATGGTCAACTAGTATACCACATTTAGAGACTATTCAACCCAATAACATTAATTTTGGAATACAGAAATAACATTTTCAAAGATTCACATAAAGTTGATTATTTATTAAAATTTCTAGAACTACTCTAAAATAAAACACCTTGTCCTCCTCCATTTTAGAGTTAACTAGGATGAGTTCCATAAAAAATACAATGAATTATTATAGATTCTCATGAAATATACTGTTAATAACTTCAATAGAAACTACAGGAGAACTAGAATTCCAAAATTATAAAAAAAAACTCATAATGGCCTTACCTATTCCTGCAGGTTGTCTTAAGAATGTCATATTATTTTGTTCTTAATTAGGGACAACCAGACTGATGATCAATCATCAAGAACCAATTCCACTATTTCAATAAGTCAAAGAAATAATAAATCCATTCCAATAGACACTTGTACATAACTATATATCAAAAGAGATTATAGTAATCATCATATAAGAGAAGTGTTGCCTCAACTCTATTCCAAATGATAACTGGAACCACCCATGATAACACAACTAGGATTCTGAATACATGATCAAGAAGGTCATTCAACTAATCCTTCAAATATCTCAGTTGTGTTTGTTTAATATTATAATAAGGAATAGAAACTTTCTTAGTACTGGGTACTAAATCAATGGAGATCACCACTTCCTTCACTCGTGATAAATTAGAAATGTGAAATTGAATCACATCAGGAAACATGAAAATAACTGGAGGGAGATCACCAATCAAAGGTTCCCAATATAAATTGAAATGAAAATAATAATATTACTAGACCCAAATATATAAAATTTGGTTTGGATATAGATGATAATGAATCTCATTTTCTCTGAAAAATTAGGGCACACCTGGACATTTGTATTAATGGAGACCCACAAAAGATAATAGGTAATCAAGGGATTATGAGAAGATATAAAATCTATCATGAAAATTATATCAACATGTTTTATGCAATGTTATAAAATTTTCATTTTAAGATAGATATAATACATCGAAAAAACAAAATATGGGCATTAATGAAAATACTCTCTCTTCATTATAATCGGTGTTGTAATATCTATCACATCATATAAAATATCTATTGTATGATTTATAAGGATAAAAAAATGAGTTGATAGAAACAAGTTAGATAAACCGATATAAAATATGGTATTTAATAATAACTAATCTATAGTGATTATACCTCTTGAAGTCAATGGACTATTCTCAGATTCCCCTGGAGACTCTTCCACAATAAGAAGATGCCTCATTCAAAATGATTATTTCTAGACCCCCTGTGGTCTAGATATATATGACTAGACAATTAAAATTTACTGTTCTAATGGTTCTATGACACTATGTGGAGTGTAAAAGGAATGAATTATCTTTTGAATGTGACCCGGTCTTTAGCATGAACTATAGATATTGGCTAACTATGTGAAAACATTCCTCAAATTACAAAACATACCACAGTAAAATCAAGTCACAGGGACTCCATTAGGATCATTAGGAGGACATGATGAATACTACAATCAGAAAAAAACAACTATAAGACTCATCATGATTTCTATTTCTGTTAGAAAAACCTACATAATAGAGAATTGTATAAAAATTAACCTCATATAAATGTTGACATACAAGATAGGTCATGATTAGCAATAAATAATCTTTTAAGTATGACTATGTGAGATGTAAACTAAGAATTAAAATATATCATCATTTTTTAGAATGATGTACCATATAAAATTAATGATCCATCAACTTCTTATTTTTTTACACCTTGAAAAAAATATATCTTGTTCATAAATAATTTTCAATTACGGTATTAATGTCCTATTACCTTGTCAGAGGTTAAGGCACTCAAACAATATTTCGAAGACCATTAATTATGTAAATAACTAGTCAAAAAATGAGATAAATTATATATCGATTTTTATACCTCATGATAATTTTTCATCAGTATAGAATCTGACCAATGCCTTCTAGGACTTTTACGTATCAAGGGTTTACACTTCACCTTTAGAGATTTTGGTTTTTATATGAAAACAAAAAATTACATTATACATTTAAACAAGACCTATAAATATCAAATATAATTCAATCCTTGTAATGTTGGTTTTTTTTGTAATTTAGAAACCATATATACTGATATATAGATTTGTCTCTTAGAGGTTCATCTAACAAATCCTTGGAAGGAATGGGTGAAGGTACCTATTTTGGATATTAGACAACATAAACCACTCTATGAACATGATTCATTTCTAGTTGATGATTAGATCAATGTATTTCTCTTGTAGCTTCCTCTTATGGCCAATTCGAATGTCATATAAGAGGAGTGATCCAACACATCATAAATAGAAAAAAATGCTTCATAAAAATGGATTCATTGATTAAAAAATCTACCAAGAGTCATTGGGTAACGAAATCACTCATATTATATTGTTCAAATACTAGAATCTGATATGCGTATCCTCAAAAAATGTTTTCTCAAATACGAGTGGTGACATAAGGCTCATTAATATGAGAATATTTGGGGATATCACTTGTAAAACCCTTAAATATCTAAATAATCCAACTTCATGTATAGTAAGAGATCCCAATATATATGCCGACATCAATGAATGATGCACAACATTTACCTTGGATACCACATGGACCCAAACCATTCTAGTTACAATGGTATAATGATTTTTAATCCTTTATTGACATATAATAAATGTCATTATTGATTCACATGGTTTGGAGACTATAATGAGACCATAAATCTGGATCATGATGGAATTTTTTTCCCCAAGGCAATTGATGAGAAATGGTAGAACTTTGTATGTAAACACTACTCAAGTGGAATATACCAGAATGATATAGTTAAAAAATACCCAAACAATATATCATTAAGATTGATAACATCAACCATGATTAAATTAAGGAAAACACATGGAAATAAGTAGATCACTTATCCAATGGTAACCTATATCACTCCAGGTCCCATAAATCCAGTACACCCACAACTTATAAGTGGTACATTCCCTTTTGACAGACAGAAAATAAAGTAAACCACAAATTTTTAAAGGAAAACGTAGGGTGTGAGAAAAACAACCCATCATATTGTCACCCTGTTATCCATAAAAAATTACATAATAATATACAATTTATGTTTTCAATTTAAATAAAATAAGGAATGATATGTCATTTACATCTGTTGAGCAATGAATTCATTAAAATAAAAGAATGGAAGATATATAAAAATAGGATTAAATGGAAATATTTTATAAAATTTTTATACTATAAATTTTACATTAATAAAATTTTAATATAATCAATTCTATATATAGAAATGTAAACAAAAAATCACCTTGATCATATGCTATGAGTTATGTTAGTTTCTCAAAATAGGATCCCCACACTTATCAATACCCAACATAGATCATAATTGGTTTTCACAATCATATTGAATCCCGAATATGGGACTTATTATTGGATTCCATTTTTCACCCCAATAGGGTACCCATCATAGGAAATTATGTAATATATGGCTTAGTTAGTGTTTCCATCATCAATATACTGTTAGGGAGTCAGAGTGGTTGTGTGGTTGTTCAAATCACCAATAACTACCCAAGGTCACAAGATATTTAAACAATAAATCAATCAACATTTGGAAAATAATTTATAACAAATAATTTCACCATTCATCAATCAATTTCCCAATTTCAGATTCAATATGAATTTTTATTTCTACACCAAATCAATGGTTTTGATCAAATTCATTCATATTAAAATGAAATTTCATTTTTATCAAATTTTAAAAATATTATTCATAAAATCATTTTATAAAATTAAATTACACTTGAGTCCATAATTTATTGCACAATCCACCCAATAATTCTATTTTTATTGAAATTCAGTGTGGGGGGGGGGGGGGGGGTCAAAAGTCCATTCCCTTTTCATATAAAACTTTAAATAATATCAAATTTTTGTTTTAAAATAAATTAAAAGATAATTTCATATAAATCATGCAATGTATGGACTAAATTTTATGCCAAATCCTTATGGAACAACTTACTCTTAGTCATGTGATAAAATCAACACCAGTAAAAATAACAAGAATGAAAATATGGGCAAGAGAGATTAGGAAATATTACATGTAATCAAGATCTATAAATCTAGATATTACATCCATCAGAAATATGATTAAATACCACTCTATAAGAAGGATTTATGTAGATATTCAATCAAACCGCATGAGATGATATTTACTTACATGAATGTGATATAATGTAGTCACTAATGCATTGATTAGAAATGAATTTAGGTTGGAGGAATCATAATAACCTCATGAGATCCTCTATTGATGAAAAAATAAAATTTGAGTGAAATAGGTATGTTATTAATATTAGAATTGGTTTTCGATATTTTTAATAAAATATTAAATTGAATTAAAAAAGTGCAGATGGTTTACATAATCTGATTAATAGTTATTATTAATCATGTAGCCTAATAATGTGATCCCATTGGTCTTATGGATTAGTTGCATGGTTTGGGTGAATCACTATACTCCATTTTCTGAACAATTAACATCCCTTTTATCATATACAACATTGTTTGGAGGGGTATTTACGTGTTTTGAAAAACCAATGCACTCCCTTAAACTATCTCAACAATGGTTGTATGGTTTTCCATGAAGTGTATTGACCATTTTCAATCCAAAATGGTCCAAAATATTATTAATTTATCCTTAACCCACATGATGAAATACCTAAAATAAGAATGATCAATATAAGGGAGGATAAGCATCTAAAAGAAGACAATACAATGTTACACATACAGCTCCTTTCTATATAGATAATTGTATGATTACATAATCCACCATTTAAAATTTTAAATTCATTATACGATTGTTTACATAGTAAATTTTTGTATATTGAGCTGTTTTAATATGATTCTAAATGGTTCTTAGTTTTTCTATTTTAATCTTAATGAGTTCTTGGCCTCCAAACATCATCTATTAAACCTCATCATAACAATTTTGAGTATAAAATATCCTACTATATAATTATTTATATTGTAATATTAGATCCCTTTTGTCATAGTTATTATTAAAATAAACAATAAAAATGAAAATAATGATCCATTATTGATTTAATTGATAGTGAGCATGATCTTATAATATCTCTTTATGTATTAATAGTTGTAATACTTAACACCATACTATTTTAGGTAAATACCTTATCATTAACTACCACACAATATGCAAAATAATAGGCCTTTAATATTCTGAATATTTTATATTTTAATTTATGAACATTATAACATAGTTTTCATAAAAAATATCATTTATTTTTTAGTTTACCATAAATATATTTGGTTTAGATGATAATTTGGGGTTTTTCTAAAAATTTTGATTTTAAGGTCAATATAACATTTTTTTGGTTTAAATCATTAATATTTTTAAAACAGTAGGATTTAAGAATGAAATAAAATAAAAAATCAAATATTGAAAAAACTATTTAGGTTTTATAATTATAATATTGAAGGTTCAACATTTTAATTAACATATAGAAATATATTTTTTAAAACCATTATGTTATATTATTAACTAAAACCAATGTAATGAAATATTCAATTACTAGTTTAATATTATGTTATATCACTTATAGAAATTACATTTTATTAAATATATAAACTATTTTGAACAATTGCCTTCAAAATATATTTAATTTTATTATTTTATTAATGTGCATAAATAAGAAATTACTAAGGAAGAAAACATGCTACTATGGTAAGAGTAAAAATTTGAAATGAAGTAATCTAATGGTCCTCATTTTGAAACATGATTATAAAAAGTTAAAAATATAATAGATGGTAATTTTAAAAACCTATAACTTCCCTAATAAATTATATTTGAGTATTTTATCAACATTCCTTGTGAATGACCATTAAATATTTAAAAGTTATGAGTATTTTGGAAAATCCTTCAATTTTCAATTATATATGGGGCCTCTCACCACCCCTTAAATTACCTTACAAATTTATATTTTCCATCCACACCCCTACCATTTTTCACACCCCTTAGATCCTTAATATCTTTAATTATCTTATTTTCACAATATTTTAGCCTATACCCTTCATTTCCAAGGGATCACCCAATGAAATCACCATGTGCTAAACTAGGTAATCCTATTTTACATAGCATCATTCAATTATGTCATAAAATTAAAATTATCATTTTATAATCCATATATGGTAAAATCAAAATTTTTTATATTTTAAATGATATTATGTTAAGTAATTAATCATTTTACACCCCTCTATTTTCCTTGAGAAAAGAAAAAATGTGATTATGTCTTATGTGCTATCAGCAACCTCCATGAAGAAACATGTTCCCTTTTACTTCACCTCCTAACATGCATAGTAAAAAAGGGGAAATTAGAACTTTATTGTGATATATGTAACATGTATATGTTTTTGATATAATAATACATTTTAAACCTGTTTTTTTATATGGAAAAATAAATAATCATTTATTCATATGTGATGACTACTGCCTCAATGGAATAATGTATTTAATTGTTTTTCATTTCTAAATTTAATGACTGAATTTAGTAATGGTTTCAATGGAAAAATATTATTTCTATATCACTGTTAATGTAATTTTAGGAAAAATTGAATAACACATTAATGATATAAATAATAAAAAAGATATAAATTTTAGCATATCAAAAAATCACACTAAAAATAATTCATTTTTTATTCATACTAATTAAAATGTTTATATCAATTAATTATTTTTCTATTTCTATAAATTATAATATATAAATCTAATATATATTAAATAACATTTATAATATTATATTGTAAATAAATTACCGAAAATCTACCTTATAACAATTCATTATATCATTGTGTGTTTATGATTTCATTAGTTTACCCACCTACATGATATATATTATGAATTTATGTCATGATAGACTATGATAATATAATTACCAGTATAATATAATATAAATATGTATAGAAATATTTGTATTTTTTCATGAAATATTATTTAAATATTTGATTCATTGATTAGGGAAACACTCATTTATTTTCAGGGATCACGAAAACAAGGATGGTATCAATTTCATATTCAATAATAAAATCCAAAAAAACTTCTGAATGTAATTTTAAACAAAATAAATTATTTTAAATCATCCCAAAAAAGTTATTTTAATAATATTTTAAATAAGCAATTTTTAATAATAATGAATATAGATACTGTTATTACATAACCAGTCCAACCAATCATAATTATAAACTCTAAATGTTGGTTGATATGTAAAAAACTAACTAGAATTCATATAGAGAAAGACTATAAATAAACATTACAAATATAAAGGTTATTATTAAGGTCATAAGTTGAAGTATTAAGATATATATTATTGCGAAAAATAATTTTAATTTATTAATGAGGATGTCATGAAAAATTGCAATGGATTTCAATCTAAAATTCTTAACTTTATTCCATGTTTTGTATTATGCACATAATTTAATTATGTGTTTTATATAATTAATTATTTACATGTCATATCATGAAATTCTTTTATTTATGGATTTTTTTTGATCAATTCAAGGACATTTATTTTAAGTTGTTCATATTGAATTGTTTAAAAGGCCATAAGAGGATTTTTTCATTTCAATTTTCATTATTTTTTACTAATGATTTATACATCAATTATTTAATTTTGGGTGGCACATTAATTTCAATGAATGATATTTAATTTTTTCCAAGAATAATTTAATGTTAATTATAGTAATTTAATGTTAAGACTCAGTCATATTATGTTTTATTTAAGAGTTACCAAAACATTTAAAATTTTTACTATGGTGAAAATAATATGGTTTATTAAAGTAAAAGTGTGTGTACATTCCTAACAAATACATTCCTCCCTAGATATTAGAATGTGGATGATGATATAGAATAGGTTAAAATATGGGTTATCTGTTAAAAAAGTATGGATGATAATTGACTTGGTCTTCACACTGATGCATGATGATGGGGCCTAAGGTTACATTCCTCGATAGATACTCATGATGGATAAGATTTGGAGTATTCTAAATCTCTTTATGAACCATTATGATGTATTGTTTTGACAATTTTCATGGCCTCGATCAAATGGAAACTATTAAACCCATTTACAATATTATATGAATAACCTAGTACATTTAATGTACCGTTACCACTATATTTCTCACGTAAGGGTATTTTTTATAACATTTAAGATACCTAGTAGCTTCAGTTTTGGTTTATACCTCTATGAATATTAGTGTAGTGTCTTGGAATAATGACTTGGAATCATTTTTTATGTTTGACATTGTGAGTTACTCAGTCTATGAAAAATTATTCTTGTAATCCATTATTTCCTTTTTTATCATGGATATATCATTTCCTCAATTTCATTTGATTATGGCTTCATATTTTTTATTTATTCCACCCATATCACTTCTCTGATGTTTGTGTTGATATAATCCATTATATGCTACTCTCAATTGAGTGTTTGAGATCACCCTTATTTTTTTAGAATCTCCACGAAGCCTAAAAAACCACTTTATGTAATTTTTTGTGGATATAATGGATGGTACAATAATGTTATGGAAATGAGTTCATGATGTATCATCTGTGTTTAAACAATTTTCAATGTATATAGTTTAATAATAATTCAAATGTAATTGGATCCTCTAGGAAAATTTCCATTTTCTATAACAATAATGAAATACTTGTATTGGATCTGGATTTCAAGATTCATAGTTTTTTTGTATAAAATTATATTTAGTATAATACTTTGGGTTTTGATTTAGAGGGAATGATTTAGATACAACATGTAAAATGAAAATGTATCTTGGTTTTTAGGGAACATTATAGGAAACACAATAGGAATCATATTTTTATAATTAAATGTCATATGATTATTATGATTATTCCACTACAGAGAGATGGAAATTAACCACAGGAATGGGAACCATTTCAATACAAAAGATCAATTTGGGGATGTACCCAAATAAGAATGGTAATGAATTTTGAGTTTTTTTAAAATTAATTTACCATATTATAGTTAATGGTTGAGGTAATGAAAAAGAATATCTCCCTCATAAAGCGATATAATTCCCCCCATAATGGTGTAATAATGTCAGGCTAGTTCATGTGATAAAAACCTCTAGTATTTAATGGAATTATAAATCAATTAGTAGCTAAAGAACGGATGATGTCCCCAAATAAGATTATTATTTATATGGGAAGTAGTGAAAATGAAAACATCATCATGGAAGTCATTTGTATCATTGGATTTGCATACTAATGGAGGTCTCTAATCCCAATCACGAAAGAATATGTTGAAATAAATCACATTTAATGGGGAATGTCAAAGAAGGTATTATATGTAAATTACATTCCTCCTTAAAAAAAGAAAATATAGTTTCTCATTTTTAGACAAACTAATGAGAATATCATTAGGTAAGATGTAATGGATTACATGGTTTAATAGATATAATGAGGTCTATGTACATATATTGGAAAGTATTATTAATCTTTTCTTTAGTTAATTTTCAAAAATCCTTTTAAGGTTGTTAGTATATTTTTATTTTTACTATATAATGGTATAATATCCATATCCATTGAAATATAAAATTGATTTTCATGGAAATTAGTTTTAATGAGAAATCAGGAGAAGAAGAGGTCAGTTGAGTATCATGTGCTAAATAGTGCAAAAAAAGTAAATATACAAGATATTTCAAACATGTGATATCTCTACAATTAAATACCCTCGTTTTTGTAATATGGGAATACGAGTTTTTTTGTTAGTGTGTAAAAAAAGGTCGCCAATAACATGAATGAAAAGTAATGTATTAATATATTAGTATTAAAAGAATTATATATATTTATTAGAGAAATTCTATAAACCAATAACATAAATTTAAATTATATTTACATTAGAGAAGGTCCTGGGAGTATGTATAAGATTATAAAATTATCATAGATTAATATGACATTATTAATGATGTGGTGTTTGGTAATATGACATTACTATTAATAATAGAAAATAATTACTTTTATTCTTGACATTATACCTCTTTTATTATAGTAATGTTGGTAAAAATCATTAAATATTCCCTAATAACCCTAGAATGTGTGTTTTAAATTATGATACATAGTGGAAATTATATTGCAACAATGATATGTTCACCAGCTCAAATTATGTTTTATAAACATACAGTATTTTAAAAAGTGATTGTAATACTTGTGGTTAACTTTTATATAAATCTTGATATGGATTATATATTATGGTTTAACATAGGAATTTATTTCCATGAGATGGATATTACAATTCATGAAGGTGAGGTGGAAAGTTTTATGTTAGTAAGGGAAACATTACTCATTAAATAATTTCTATATCATCCATGAGTAAATCTCCATTATAATGTAATATGGGAATCAGAATATTATTTAATATTTTTGAATTAGTATGATATCATATAAATAAATGATTAATACATGGTATAAAATATCACTATTAATTTTTTAGAATAATTGATATGTCATCCCCCAGATACTGAAGTTGAGTTCACCATCAAACTAATTCTTGACTGAATACATATATCAAAAATCACAATATAAATTAACCAGGGGAGTAGTAAATGATAAAGAAACATCTTAAGGATTTTTTTATAAGTTATTTATATGAACAAGTGTTTCACCATGAGAAGCCATGATTTTATTCGTGAAAAATAATGATATATGTAACATATTTTTCATCAATTATACCGAGATAAATGTATTTAAAATAAATAATAAATATTACTTACCATGATTTTATGACATATTTGATCAACTCTAAGAATCCTTTTACATTTCAATGATCTATATTTTAGTTGGTGATCATTATTTAAGGGTGAATAAAGATGGTAGATCAAAGATGAAATTTTGAAAAAGGTATAAACATTATCATGTTTTGGTCCTAACCTTTGGATATAATAATAGATATTATGTATTTATGAATATGACAATGAGATTATACATTGATTATATTGAAAGGTTTTTTGTTGAAATCATTGATAATATCCAAATATAATGACCCTCTAAAAAATTATATATTTTCTATTGTATAAGTAATTTGTTTTCTTAATTTTGGTCCTTTTTTGGACATATTATCTCTAATGATAGAATAACTATTGATCCACAGAAGGAAATGATATTGAAATAATTATGTAAACCAATAATCATAACAGTGATATGATGTTTCCATGGTTTAAGAGGTTTATATCACTGGTTTCATCATGATTTCTCTTCGTTTCCCACCCCATTAACTAAGATAACACATAATGGGGTTATATTCGAAGGGTACCAGATTATGCCGAATGTTTTTATGATATATAGACCAAAATAATTAATGAACCATTATTATGTACGACATCAATTATATAAGTGTTTTCAAAATAATGCTACACATCAAAGAAATGTATTAGGTTTTCCCTTATTCAGAATGATATGGTTGTCTTCCATGAATCATAGAAATTTAAATCCTTAAAAATAACTATCATACTCATGACCATGAGCAACAAACCATAATCATTTCACTAAAAATATAGATTAATTACCTTAATAGTGAAATATTTGATACAGAGACATACATTATGTTTTTGAAGAATATATTCTTTAATAAGGATCCCAATATGAGGCAAATATAATGGTTGTAACTACTCATGGAATATGATTTCTCCATACACTACCACTATGAGAAGGAAGAAAGCTGGTTGATTCATTTTGTATGATGGACCATAGAATGATGACATTGATGGGGATTTTAAAAAATTTATATTAAAAGATCTAGTAAATATGAATATGGTGTTTTTAGGAATGGGGATCCATCATTCAATTTCCACAAAACTGTTAAACCATCCTTACTAGAAAAGATAGAGCTATTTCAGTAGAATAAGTACTTAAAATTACAGATTAATGGATTATGTGATGGAAATTGTTAGAAATAACCTATAGATATGGGTTGTTAATGTGTGTAAATATGTTATATTCATTATGCATACAATAGTTTAAGAGGTGAATATTAGTAGAAACACAGAGATTAAATTATCTATACAATATATTAGGACAAATTATATTGGGATTTAAGAGATCATTTTTGTTGGGATGATATAATGTGAGAAATTATGGACTATGTATCAAAGTTCATAGTATTCCAATAAAGAACAGACAATAGGGTACATCCTAAGGGACTTATGAAACCACATTCTATAACTATAAAGAAGTGGTAAATTATTAAAATGTACATTTATAATGTACATATAAAGACTACAAGGAAGAATGATTTTATATGATTCATTATCCATTTCTGTATTTACCCTACTCATTTAGCAGTGATATGAAAATATCCACACCTTCAGTTCCATAACCGAATATAGATCAATGAAATAAAATGTTTTTATGGAGAACCGCTATTAATTATATCTAATCATGATAGACTGCGAACATTAAAATTATTAAAGATTAATTATAGTGATATCAAAAGTGACATACATTTAGAGACATCATATCTTTCCCAAAATAAATTATATTGTCAAAGCACGATCAAGAAATTGAAATACTTCATAATATCATATTATATTATCTTCCAAGTCATATAGGATCAGTCATTAAATTTCATAACAATTAAGAAATAATTTCTTGCATTCAAGCATTTATATAAAACCATATAAAGGATTGTATGATAAGAGGTCCTATAATATGACCGATTGAGATGAAGATTTAGAAAAAAATTAATTGAAAATATTTTTTTAAGGGGATCAATTTTGAAGTATGTATTATTCATGATCACATTAATGTTTCCTATAATAGACAAAATAAATATACTAGTAATAAAATAAATAATTAAAAATTTTATGTGTTGGATCTTATATTCTGATTCAATTTCATTATAAGGATGTTATATGATTGGGTCAAAATATTAGTTTAATACCTATGTAAACTGGACCTTTTGAAATTAATAACAGTTTCTTCTTTAACATACCAATGGCAATTCCCCCTAACCTTTTAAATAACACGATGTATTACATAATTTATTACTATGTAAATACATACATGATCCAATGAAAGTGATAAAATATGAAGGAATATAATGGGATCTAGACTTGTCTAATAAAAAGCAGTTTTAAAAGCTTATTGAAACCCCAAAATATGTGTTTTAGATTCCGAAAACTTAGTTGGAAAAACTCCATTGGAGAAATAAAAATCTAGAAGAGAAAGCCATAGATCTGAACTAATATAAATGGAAGGAATACCAACATTTCATAAAACCTAATATATACCACAATTTCAATGATTTTTTAATTTTTGAGAGAATGTAATACCGAAGACACTATTTAAGAAAGTAAACACAATATCATTAAGTATTACTCAATGCATTGTATAAAGAGAAATTATTAATGAGAATATTTAAAATTAAAATTTTGTATTTTATGAATTAGATTTTTAAAAATAAATGTAAATATTTAATTATTCATATTTATAATATCTTAATATTAGATTATAGGATTTTTTAAAAAATTATATTTTTTAGGAGAATAGTGAAAATTAGATTTCTATTAAACCCATGATATTTATGAAATTTCTAATATGTACGCATAAAATGAACCTAAAAAAAACACTGTCCATAAAAATATGTGTTTTATATTTAATAATATTTATTTTAAAATGTTATTTTTAATTTATAAAACTACATTTAGTATTTTAAATAATATGTCACTATTTTCACTAAAACTATTTTAACGAATTGAAAATTTACTATTTTAAAATAAAATTTTATAAATTTTATAAATTTATACTTAATAAATTCATTTAATATTTTTATTAATTTTGTAAAAATTATATAAAAGGGCCCATTTTATTTTTAGGTATACATTACTAAATACTATTTTAAAAAACATTTTTCCCAATAAAAATTAAAAATGGTAAATGAAAAAAATATATTATTAATGTGTAGATAAAGTGATAAAACAAGTGTATAATTTTTTAGTTTAGGATTTCATAAACATATATCTTACATACTCTATTATTTTTCAATTTTAGATCCACTTTACTTGAGTGTGAATTCCAATTTTTAAAAAGATTTGGGTATTTAAAAAAAATTCCTTACCTTTTCAATTATAAAAGTATTCTATCAAATCCCCTTTAATAACACTCCAAAAATTCAATTTCTTCATTATGACCAATTCATTATTATAAAATCCATAATTCAATATTACTTACATTTATTTATGGTAACATTCTTTTCCTTAATCCGTCCACATCTAAGGGATTCTCCAAGGATATATCAAAGTGTCCACCATCAAAATTCTATTTTTCAGAACATCATTTATTGATATTATAACTGTATAATTATATATTTCTATCCCAATATACAAAATATTAATTGGGTATATACTAATTTCTATTATGTTATGTTAATAATCATTAACCACTTTCTAATTTTTCTTAGGAAAAACAAAAACGTGATTCGTGTGTATCTCCATACTAATGCCTTTATGATGAAACGTGTACCATTTTCCTTTATTGCCTAACTTGTATTATAAAAAGGGTAATTTTTATTATTATTTACGATATATATTTCCATTATATTATTATGATATAATAAACCATTTTACTCATTTTTTTCCATCTATGGATAATGAAATCAACATCCTTGTGTTGGGTGGATTACTAACTCCACAAAATAATGTATTCAGTTTTTTTGTTTCTACCATTCATTGATGGAATTTAGAGTAGTTTTTAATGATTAATATTATATTTATTTCATTATAAATATATATAATTACAAATTGAATATCATATTAATGATAAAAATATTAAATAGACATTAAAAAATTTCCCATCGTAAACAAGCATAATAAGAGAATAATATTTCTATTCATATTTTGAAATTTTTTATATACATTATTTATTATACTATATAATATTAATTATAATAATTTATATTAATGAAATTTAATATATTCATTATTTTTCAATTTTTATTATATTTCAACAAAACCAAAACATAATAATTAATAAAATCTAGGTGTTATCATGTTTCAGTCAGCTTAACATTTTACATGAATGATTTTGTAAATTTATATAATGAAAGGCTATGGGATCATAATTATTTGTACCATAAGATATAAATTGAATATTTTTGAATTATAATATTTATACAAATATTATGTATTTATTTAATTCATCAATTAAGATAACACCCCTCGATTTTCATGGATTATTTAAATTTTGTGGGTTTTAATTACATTATCAAGGGAAATGACAGAATCACTCATCAATGGAATTTGAAAAAATATAATTTATTATTGGTCATATAAAAATTTAAAAATAATGAAATGATTAATATTTTATTTTTATGATTAAATAATATAATCTCCATTATTATTAAACTACTTCAAATATCCAAAACTATAAACACTCAATTTTGGAATTTTCCAAAAAGAAACTAAAATTAATATACAAAATGACTATATATATAAGTGAAATGATTAAAATTTTGAGTAAGGTTAACAATTATGATATTATGATAGATATGTTTGGTATAAAAAAGGTTCATGTAGGTTCTATGATGTTGGTGAAAGTTGTAAGGGTTTTATAAAAGTCCTCTCTTTAGGATGTGTTTTATATTACACACCGAAGATTATTTATGTGATGTATATACTAAATGTTGAAGATATTATATCATGAAATGAATTTTATTTTTTTATGTGAGTATAAATTCAAATATATATATTTTAAGGGGCATTTATTGAATTTCTACAGAATTAATAAGTGATTTATTCATCTTAATTTGAATTTTTTGGGAGTCAAGATTTATTCACCGTATATTTCATTTTCCTATTGAGAATGAATTTCCATGAAATAATTTTTAAAATATTCTCTTATAATATTAAATGATTTTATCTTTTATAATATAAAACATATCTCATATTATTTGGATTTAAGAGTTACCAAAACCATTATAAAACTCCATTAATTCCATGGTGTAAAAAATGTCATATGTTTGGTATTGTAACAATGTGTACAATGTCCAACCTAATAAATTCCCATCTATATATTATCATGTGGGTACATATATGAAAAATATTCAACTAGGGGTAATTACCATGAAAATGGTTGTTTGATCATTGAATCTATCATCACTATGATTCATACAATGTGGGACTAAGACTGGACATATATCTAGACACTCTGAGAGAATATGTTTTTTGAATACTCAAAAAAATTATGAACCATGAAAAATGATCTTTTTTAAGATTTTCATGATCTAACACCAGTAAAACCTTTTAAATGATATTTTTATATTCTATATATAATAATGTATATTCAATGTACCCATTAGTCTATATTTCTCTGCTATGGGTACATCCTGTTACATTGAGGATTACCCATATATTCTATGTTTATTAAGAGATGTTCTCCTAGTAATCCATATTATTACATTGATTTGGGAAGTAGTTATTTTGGAATTTTCATTATATATATATATATGTTTTTATTAATCTAGATGTTCCACATAGAATGATTTGAAATGACATGTTGACTTTTATAGTTAATGCGTTTTACTTTAATCAGTGTCATTCAATACCGATAGTTTTATAGAACCTCAATGCATCAATAGGTTTCCTTAGACTAAACATCTTTGGTTTTTGTGAATACCTCTCCCCATATCAATAGAGTGTGTTGGAAAAATTCATTGACCACATGTTTTAACTCCCAAAATTATGCATTCCAATAGTATGAGATCAATGATTTTCAGTATCCATATATTCATTTAATTTAAAGGATAATTAGTTCTATGAGAAACAGTTGATTATTATCTCATATTTTTTATTCATTCCTTCTATATCACATGTCAAATGTTTATATAATTATATATTCGACTGTATAATACATCTTGCGCATTATATGTGATTATCCTTATATTGTTTCCTTTCCCCAATATACCCCTCTTATAATAATGTATAAATTTTAAGGATATACTAATCATTATAATAAGATTATAATTGTTTTTAATCTATATTTAATGTTTTAAAACATAATTGGAATAAATATGTTTGTTTCTGGATATCCAAGACTACAAATTCATTCGATCCATTACGAATACATGTATTTTATTATAATAATTCAATATGAATTCCGGCACTAGGATTACAATGATTTAATTATTAAAATATTCATTCCATAAAATCCATATTTATGAGGATGATATGTGGTGGTAAATAATGTGACAATTTCACTAATTTTTTTCAAGACAACTCCATCATTAATAGACAGACTCATTTAAACAAATTAATATCAATATGAGACCTTTTTAATTACTATAGTAATGAACATTTGGAATTTTTTAAAAAGTGTGATATTTCACCTTCCATAATAATACACGTATCAATATCAATAAGTACATTTGTATTTGAATTTTTAATCCACATTTTAGTTAGATATCCATTATCCTTTCTACCCAATGCATTGGACAAATGGATTTCTTTCGTAGGGTCGTTGTGTAAAGGATAATCATAGTCTATTCGTATTTATTGAAATATAAATTTCCACGTGTTAATTTCTTAATGAGATAATATATATTTCAATATAATTTGATCATTATATATTTCACATATCTCACCATAGAGATAGTTCCTCCATATCATCAACGAAAATATTACGAGAGCCAATGAAAGATTCGGTGCTGTAAAATTCCATTCACGAATCCTTATTTGACATGATGCATAATAAAAATTTATACCTATTTATATATCAATATAACCTAGTCCATTAATTTATGAATCAGTAAAAATAAAAAATCCTTCTAATAAATATGGTAATTTCAATAACAGTTCATTAACCAATTTTTTATTCATCTCGTAAATATTTAGATTAAAATATGTTAACTATAACATAAGGAACACATTATATTCCCAAATGGTTATAATGTTATCAAATTAAGAAATATTTGGATTAAATCTCTAATAGTAACTAGTTAATTAAATAATTATTTGTATCTTGGTTATATTAATCAAACTAGAAAATTTTTTACTACCATTTTAATAAAAGGATCGAAAGATATCTCATATGTAGAGACAATATCACAGAAAATTTAAACATCCAGAATCAAAAATTAAAAATTACAAAATTTTAAATATAACTCCATTTCTATGACTGTCAAAAATGATTCAAAAAAACAACCTTATAATCCTCATATACTTTCATGTAAATTAAGATATCCTGAATAAATACCACAATGAAATTATCAAGATAATCCTTCACGATTATCCATCATATCCGTAAAACTAGATGGTAAATTAGTCAATCCAAAGGGTATTAATGGAATCTCATAATGTTCATATATCATTCTAAATTCCATCTATTGTAAATTGTCTTTCATCAATACCAATTGAAAATAACCTAAATTAAAATCAATAATTAGATGATGTTTATTTATGGATGTTGATAAAAGTTACATTAATACAAGGAATATGAAACTGTTTCTTTTATAGTAATTGGATTTAACCTCAAAAAACCAGCTTCATTTTCTAAAAATTGAAAAGGGGTCCCTAATGTGAATCCCCAAGGAGAATGAATTCATTATCGCAGAACTCTTATAGTTTTTTCTTTAGCTCCACCAATTACACAAGGGTAATTTTATTGTGAGTCATATAAATATGTTTTACAATAGTAATGTTTTCAATATAAAACTCCTCTTCATGATCATGTGAAATTATAATTAATTATGAAGTAAATACATAAATGTTTTCCTATATAATAGTTACATCCCTCATTATTTGGTTCATTTTGCAATCCATATATTTTATTGGTCATCGTATCAACAAATAACATTAAAGATGGCCACTAGAGTTATATATATACGTGACCCCAGTATTATGTCTCCCCTATAAAGACACATAATTCTATACCACCTTCTCAAATTTTAACTTCCATATCATATATGTAAATTTTAAAAATATAATTTGAAAGAAAATTCATCCCAAGAACTAGGTCATATTTGACCAAATGTATGTTAATATAATTGAAATTTAAGGTATATATATGCATAATTAAGTGAATTCACTGAAATATACCTAATGAAATTATATTTATTTGGGTTTTTAGATTGAATAGTACGTTCTCAAGTGAAATATTAATATTCTCAGAAAATTATCAGCTAATAAAAGAGTGTAATAATATAGAATAAAATAAAGAATGCTATTGATTTCAAATTATCATAAAAGTTCCATCTATCAAATTTTATGGAATATGAAATTGTGCCTTTAGAATAACATAATATAATCCTTCACCCATTGACCTTTATAATGTTAATTAACATGACATTGGAGTAATTCTTCAAATAATTCCCACACTATTTATAATTGGGGCATGGGATATTAGAACATTTTTCATATTCCCTGAATTTATTTGTTATGTAGCCCTCATAGTCAAACATATAATATACTCCAATTCCTATTAAAAAATTTCCATGGTGCTTCCATATACAACTATATAATTTTTGATGGACTATACATTACTAACTATTTATTACCACATTATTTCTTCCATAGGTCTCAATTATCTTAGTTTCATCTATTTTTAAATTTAAAATATTGTGAAATAATTATACTTCTTGATAGAACATCATAACTTATAATCCTATGGTGAAAATATTTTATATAGAATATCCCTCTAGATGGTGGGCTTATGTGTATTAATTAAATGATTAATCATACCTTCACAATTATATATTTAGTCAGTATCATAACTGTCTAATTTTATTTATCATTATACATAGAAACATTATCCTTCTCCTTATAACCTTAATTACAATATTTATATTTCATATCATCTCACTTATCTGTAGAAATATATTTCTCAAAGAATATAACCTTAAATGTATTACATTCAATGATAACTATCTCTTCCAACATATTAGTATTTTGAATCAATTATGAACACAAATCAAAATCTCCCATTAAAAATTATACAACTAGAATAGCCTCCTTTCTCTCAGTAAATACCCAAGATAGGTATATTTTTTGGAAGACAGGGAAGAATTTCTCATTAACATATGAAATAATAGTTAAATAATAATAATGAGGATTTTATTTCATGAAGTAGTGATACACCATCTCACTATATTGTGATAAAATAGGTTACTCCATATGAGTAAGATTATTTGTTATAACCTGAGAAATAACCTAGTATTGATGCTATAATTGTAACACCCGAGACTTTTATGTTATATAAATCATCAAAGGAATCTTTTTCTATAAAACACTTTCTTGGCTTGCTTTACACGCAATCGCGACCTTCCTCGATAGCTTGCGTCGTACGCAATACCGAGTTTCACTAAACAACATTATGCTATTAAAACTAGCCGTTATGAATAGTAATAACCACTTTTTGGAATTTTATAAATTTTATTTTTCAAAATGGACTTCATTTTTGGACTCAGAATATCGAAATTATCCTAGGGTGAAATTTTGGTATTTTTCTGAAAACTTTCAATTTTTGATGAATAGTGAAACCACTAAGTGGTAGGTTAAAAACTGAATTTTGCATAAAACTTAATTTTACCGCTTCTGTGATTGGAATTACGAAAATCCGAGAGACACGGTTAATATCAAGGACTAAAATGTGGTTCAATGAGATGAAAATAATTTTTTGGTGAATAGTAACTTTTTACTTTTTTTACCGCGGTTAATAGTAAATAGGGTAACTAAGGGTAAATATGATATTAATATTACCTTAACACATGTCCTAATTCTATTGGACAAGTGTAATTCGACCAAAAACAAACTTAGGAATAAAATATGACCATTTAGGCCCACTTGGATTAGATTAGGACATTTATTATTAATTTATTTAAAGAAGGGTTAAAATAGTTAAAATCAAAGTTTAATAAGTAAATCATTTTTAATATGGGGTTATACATAAGATAAATTCAATTGTAAATATTCATTAGAAAGATAAAAAGATTTCCTACATGATGATATTTTATTTGTAATTTTTAGACATCAAATAATGTAATTTATTTATGACACAAAGATGATGCAGTAATTATCTTATTAATGAAATATTGACATAATTGATGTTATAAACACCCAAATAAATGTAATTTGAGACTTTTTATGAATTCAACTAATTTTATAGGTTACTATGATATATTAATGTTGATATAATCAACTTGGTTCGAACATATAATTCTTTTATGACTTTCACAAAAATCATATATCAAATAGTGTCAAAATTGACACAAAATAGTTTTTAAATCAAATATTATATTATTAATTGTTATTTTATTCCTAAAAATCTAAGGTTCGGCCAAATGACTTAGATAAGGATATATATTTTAATAATAAACAATTTGGGGTTCGTTTGGCATGTTATAGTAAGTGTATTAACCATATAGTGAAATAAAACAAAAAGACATGGTAAAAGTTAAATTATTTAACTTAGAGTTAAATCTAATTGATAAGGTTAAAATAATACCCTAAACTTGTCTAAATCCTATTGGTTGATAGGATTTCGACCCTTCCCCACTTTACCTTCGAAATAAGACCCTTTGGAACCATTATAAACCGATTTTGACTTTAATATAAAATAATATTTTGAGATATTCCTAAGGTACCCTCTCCTCCCTTATAAAAGGGCACCTCCTCCCCCTCCTCCTCACACCAAATTGAGCACTCAAGCTCGGCCAACCCCTGCCATTTTCTCCTCTCCACTTCCCTAGAATAATCCTAGAGGTCCTGGTCTTCTCCAAAGAACAATCTTAGTTCCTTAAGTGGAGGATTCAAAGAGGCATTCCAAAGAAGAGGTAATATCCATTACCGATCTTTTCAATTTCTTTCTTCTTCAACTTCTTCTTCTTTAGTTGTTTCATGATAAAGTAATAACATAAGTATTACTTACATACTGATATGTTATTATAAATATGAATCAACCCTAATTCACCTTCTATCCATCCTACGGAAAAATGAAATCACCGCGCGTGCGTACGTACGGAATACCGTCTCCACGCCGTGGTGTAATCTATTTTCCACCATCACCTTACAAGGATGGTTATAATGGTGTAATGAGTAACTAAATATGATTATTATGAAGTAATATTTATACTGAAATAATATATATATACTCCAATACAATTCCACGATCATAGGAATGATATCATCACTCGTGCGTACGTACGGAATACCGTCTCCACGATGTGATGCGACTCGTTCTACATGATCTTCATTTCATAATGATTATATAAATGAATTGAATGAATGAATATGGTATATAATACACTAATACCATTCTGGAAATGAATTATCTATAAACTAAAGATAAGAATAAGAATTTATTCGACAAAACACGCATAAGAACAAAAAGTTATAAAGACCCGAGTAACAAGTAACAATGAAATATTACTAACAAGAAGCTAATAATATGACCATATATGATATCATATAAATATGTATGATTCTGGAATAAGTCAATAACATTATTTAAACCATTATACAGGAGCTTCGGACACGTACAAAGCTAATTGGACCTAAGGTAAGGGAAATATCACAATCTCATTTTTATCCGAGATTGTTTATTCGTAAGTATTTACTAGAGTGTATTTTATCATCCACATCCATGTTCCCTCAATATGTAATATTGTTTCCATCCACTTGAAATATTTTAAATCCAATTTTACCCTTAGGTGAGTTTTTAGTAAAGAATATGAAAGGAATCTTTTGTCGTTTTTCCGTACGAGGTACTTTTTGACTTTTCGGACAAAAGTACGAAGAATGTTTTTTTTAACATATACGGCATGAATGGATTTTTAAAACATTACTTCAAAGAAGCTTCCTTTACAAGTTTTCAAGTTTATTTTTAATCAACTTCTTTTATTTTAAAGTTGTATGACATGTTATGAAAGGAAAAATGTTTTTGAAGAAGAAAGGATATTTTCCTCAAGAATTCAATTCAAGTGTTTTATCAAAATTATTTTCCATCTAAGATAATAAAGGGTTCTGTTTCTATCCATATTTTTACATTGGTTTGACTATGTTGTGATGGAATTATGTTTATGAATTCCTTTATCTTATATGAATTGATTTATGATGTCATGATGTTTCAAGAATCCCATTTTTGTTATATGTGTTATGCGATGATGTATGTTTTATGATTATGTGGCACACATAAGAAAGGATTCATTATAAGATGGGTGGGACCTATATCTCCCTCCAATGCATTGGGTAATGATTTTATATCTCATGAGATAGACATGGCTGGAACGGAAGGTTATTTCGGTTCAGTGATACAGGACTGAAACGAGGAGTGAACTCGGTTCAGAAAGGGACTTTGTCCACTAAGATAGTCTTGGCAATGAGTCATGACTAACAAGAAATGATTTCCATGATTATGTGTGCATGCCACAAAGTTTCAAGTTTTATGTTATGATTATGGGGATCTCATTTTCACTTCTATGATTTATTCCATGTTAAGATATTATGATCTCTTTTGCAGGTTTTGATAAAGATATGATATGATTTTTATTTCCTTTATTTGCCCTTGCTGAGCATTTGAGCTCACCCTTTTATGTTTTCTTTTCCCCAGGTCAGGAAGATGGATATTAAGTAGAAAATGCTAAAAGGGACCTTCGATATGATGAAACAAAAGGGAGACACTGTAGAAGATTTATGAACCAGTTGTTTATGTTTCCCAGTTTCTAAAGACACTATACCTATACGGTCCTTTGTAGTTTTATCATATGTTGTAATAAGTGTGCTTCAATTTTTGAAGTATTAAAAATATATGTAAAGTATGGGTCGTTATAGTTGGTATCAGAGGAAAGGTATAGTCAACCTTTGGAAACTAGGATGTGAAAGCCTTAGTAAGAACCCTAAGGATAAGTCTAAGCATAGTACACAATCTTAGTGTTTTAGAAATGGCCTTGAATAACCTAGGATAAGACCATAAGCATGAAAATTTTATTCTTGAATTATGTGGTTTCCTATTATAATTATCGTTTCTCACACTAGTCTTCTTGGTTTTAGTCAATGGCTGGAACCCGAAGGAACCGTGTTAATGCGGAATGCGATGGGCAATGCAATGATTGTCCCCCTGAGCAACCAAACGATATGGGAGCTGGAATGCAAAATCTTGTAGCCATGCTCACACAACTTTCTCAAGCTATGAATCATGCAGGATTTCCAAACGAGCAAAGGAGGGAGAAACATTCTGTTGAATCCTTCCTGAGGCAGCGTCCACCTTCTTTCAGCGGGTCTACTGATCCATTAGTTGCTGAACAATGGATTAGTACTACTGAGAAGATATTTTCAGTTCTTCAATGTTCTGAACATGATAAATTCATCCTAGCAGTGTATCGTTTGGAAGGAGATGCTGATCAATGGTGGAATCTTGTTAAGAATACGAGGCAAAGGGATGAAATTGAGTCTATGGAATGGGACGAGTTCAAGAACTTATTTTTCAATAAGTACATCCCTCGTATTCTCCGAACAAAGATGGAGAAAGAGTTCCTTGAACTGAAGCAAAGGGATGATGAATCTGTTAGTACCTATGAAGCAAATTTTACAAGACTTGCAAGGTATGCTTCTGGTATTATTATCCAACCTGAGAGTAAGATCGATCGATTCTTTAGTGGCTTAAAACCAAGTCTTCGAAGGGCGTTATCCATAAGGGACTTCAATAGTTACGAGGAAATCGTTCGATGTGCTCTCAAAGTCGAGATGGATATTGGAGTAACCCATCAGTCACATGGGTTTGATAAGAAGAGGAAGATGGAATTCAAAGAAAAATCTAAAGAGCACACGGAAAAGAAGATGAGCTTTTCCTTATGCTCAAAGTGTGTAAAGAAACATGGAGGGAGTTGTCTTAAAGGGACAAGTAAATGTTTTAAATGTGGAAAGGAAGGCCATCGGGCATTTGAATGCCGTGATAATGGGAAGAAGATGTCTAATGATGCAAACAAAGGAAGGGATACACAGAATGAACCTGCTACACTTCAATGTTTCAAGTGCAAGGAGATGGGGCATTATGCCAATCAATGCCCAAATCCAAGGGTTGATGATGATGGTCGACGTCAACAAACTCTTAAAGCTAAAGACAAAGGAAAGTCACATGCAATTTCTATCAGCGATGTGGAGTACGATAACGATGTGGTGAAAGGTACACTTTCCATCCACTCTAAAGTAGCAAATGTTTTATTTGATTCTGGATCCACCCACTCTTTTATTTCTTAAGACTTTTCTAAGGGTATCACCGTACTACCTCAACAATTAGATGTTGAGTTAGCTGTGACAACACCTAATGGCACATCAATCGCATCAAAAGTTTATAATTCTTCTCCGATCGAAGTTTGTGGGAAAGTGCTTCCTACAAATCTTCTGATCCTTCCTTTAGTGGAATTTGATGTGATTCTTGGCATGGATTGGCTTTCTCTACATGGAGCTCATATCAATTGCCAAAGAAGGGAAGTCACATTTCATACTCCAGATCAATCTACGATCGTATACCAATGCAAGGATGAACATAACCTTCCAGTGGAAATTTCATCCATCTTATGGGTATTGATCCCACTAAATGAAGGTTATTTATCTCAAATGGTTGGTGAGAAACTCACGATTAAGAATATTCCCATTGTAAGGGAGTTTGATGATGTCTTTCCGGAGGAATTACCGGTTCTTCCACCAAATCGTGAAGTTTAGTTTTCAATAGAACTCGTACCGGGTGCTTTGCCTATTTCAAAGACACCTTATAGAATGGCCCCAATTGAGTTGCAGGAATTGAAGAAGCAACTCCAAGAGAATCTTGATAAGGGATTCATACGCCCTAGTGCGTCACCTTGGGGAGCACCTGTTCTATTTGTTAAGAAGAAAGATGGATCAATGAGACTCTGCATTGATTATCGAGAACTTAACAAGATCACTATCAAGAACAAATATCCTCTCCCACGCATTGATGACTTATTTGACCAACTACGCGGAGCTCAATACTTTTCCAAGATTGATCTTCGTTCAGGGTATCATCAATTAAGGGTCAAAAGGGTGGATATACCAAAGACGGCTTTCCGTACAAGGTATGGACACTATGAATTTATAGTGATGCCATTTGGTCTTACTAATGCCCCTGCTATCTTCATGGATCTAATGAATAGAGTCTTTAGAGACTATCTTGATCAATTTGTGGTAGTCTTTATAGACGATATTCTTGTCTATTCAAAGAGCAAGGAAGAACATGAAGATCACTTGAGAATTATATTGAAGACCCTGAGAAAGGAGAAGCTTTATGCCAAATTTACCAAGTGTGAATTTTGGCTTCAAAAAGTTGCATTTTTGGGTCACATAATCTAAAAATAGGGGATATCTGTGGATCCAGCAAAAACAGAGGTTATTGAAAGATGGTCGAGACCAACAACAGTAACTGAGATCCGAAGTTTTCTTGGTTTGGCTGGATATTATCGACGTTTTGTAAAAGATTTTTCACGATTATCTAATCCACTCACCAAGTTGACTCGGAAAGGAGTTAAGTTTGTCTGGACAGAGGAATGTGAAGAGAATTTCAAGGAGTTGAAAAGAAGGTTATCCAGTGCACCTGTGCTCACACTGCCTTGTAGTGGAGAAAGGTTTGTGATCTACAGTGATGCATCCAAGAAGGGATTGGGGTGTGTTCTTATGCAAAATGATATGGTGATAGCTTATGCCTCACGACAGTTGAAAATCCATGAACAAAATTACCCAACACATGATTTGGAGTTGGCTGCGGTAATCTTTGCATTAAAGATTTGGAGGCATTACCTTTATGGTGAAAGGTGTGATATTTATACTGATCATAAAAGTTTAAAGTATATTTTCACACAAAAGGAGTTGAATATGCGTCAAAGAAGATGGTTGGAGCTGATTAAGGATTATGACTGCTCAATCCATTACCACCCTGGGAAATCAAACAAGGTGGCAGATGCATTAAGTCGACAAGACCATGCTAGTTTATCCATGATGAGGATCACAAAAGATCCAATATTTATGGATTTACAAAGGATGGATCTTGGAATTATAATGGAAGGGGAAAAATCTTATCTTTCTCAAATGAATGTTCAACCATCTATACATGTGAAGATTAAAGAGGCACAGAAAGAAGATGTCGAGTTACAAAAGAAGGTGAGAAATGTTCCTAAATTCAACCTTGATTGTGATGGGATAATAAAGTTCAGGAATCGGGTTTGTGTTCCTCCCATCCCCGAATTAAAGAAAGAGCTGCTGGATGAGGCTCATAGTTCTTCATTCTCTATTCATCCTGGAAGCACGAAGATGTATAGGGACCTGAAAGAGTACTTCTGGTGGGATGGCGTGAAAAGAGATGTTGCTGAATATGTCTCTCGATGCTTGGTTTGTCAACAAGTTAAAGCTGAGAGACAGAAGTCTAAGGGGATGTTACAACCATTACCCATACCCGAATGGAAATGGGAAAACATCACTATGGACTTTGTCACAGGACTTCCTAAAACATCCAAAGGCAATAATGCTATCTGGGTCATAGTTGATCGTCTTACAAAGTCTGCACACTTCATTCCTATTAGAGAGGATTTCTCTCTAGATCAGCTTGCCAGGATATATGTAAAGGAAGTGGTAAGATTACATGGAGTACCACTTTCTATTATATCTGATCGGGATCCGAGATTTACCTCGATGTTCTGGCGAAGTCTTCAGCATACTCTGGATACAGAGTTGAGTTTCAGCACTGCTTATCATCCCCAGACAGACGGTCAATCTGAGAGAACAAATCAAACCCTAGAAGATATGTTGAGAGCTTGCTCTATGGATTTCAAAGGAGGTTGGGATCAACACCTACCTTTGGTGGAATTTTCTTATAATAATAGCTTTCACTCCAGTATTCAAATGGATCCTTATGAAGCTCTCTATGGAAAGAAATGCAGGACTCCAACTTGCTGGGATGAAGTTGGGGAAAGAAAGCTATTAGGACCTGATCTCGTTGATGAAATGGCAGAAAAGGTCAGATCTATTCAACAACACATAAGAGCAGCTCAGAGTCGACAGAAAAGCTATGCCGACAACCGAAGAAAAGACCTAGAGTTTGAAGTGGGTGATAAAGTGTTCTTACGAATATCTCCCTGGAAGAGGGTTATGAGATTTGGAAAGAAGGGGAAGTTGAGCCCTAGATATATCGGTCCTTTCGAAATATTGGATCGTGTTGGGAAGGTAGCATACCGATTGGCGCTTCCACCGAATCTCTCTCAAGTTCACGATGTGTTCCATGTATCTCTCCTGAGAAAGTACATACCAGATCCTTCACATGTACTCAGCTCAGAAGTTGTACCGCTGGAGCAAGATCTTTCTTATGAAGAACAGCCGATAGAGATTCTGGATCGTAGAGAAAAAGTCCTACGAAACAAGACCACTCGCTTGGTGAAAGTTTTATGGAGAAACCACCAACTTGAAGAAGCTACATGGGAGCTTGAGGATATGATGAGGGAGAAGTATCCTCATCTGTTTGTTGCAAAGTGACGAATTTCGAGGGCGAAATTCTTTTTAAGGGGGGTAGAATGTAACACCCGAGACTTTTATGTTATATAAATCATCAAAGGAATCTTTTTCTATACAACACTTGCTTGGCTTGCTTTACACGCAATCGCGACCTTCCTCGATAGCTTGCGTCGTACGCAATATCGAGTTTCACTAAACAACATTATGCTATTAAAACTAGCCGTTATGAATAGTTATAACCACTTTTTGGAATTTTATAAATTTTATTTTTCAAAATGGACTTCATTTTTGGACTCAGAATATCGAAATTAGCCTAGGGTGAAATTTTGGTATTTTTCTGAAAACTTTCAATTTTTGATGAATAGTGAAACCACTAAGTGGTAGGTTAAAAACTGAATTTTGCATAAAACATAATTTTACCGCTTCTGTGATTGGAATTTCGAAAATCCGAGAGACACGGTTAATATCAAGGACTAAAATGTGGTTCAATGGGATGAAAATAATTTTTTGGTGAATAGTAACTGTTTACTTTTTTTACCGCGGTTAATAGTAAATAGGGTAACTAAGGGTAAATATGATATTAATATTACCCTAACACATGTCCTAATTCTATTGGACAAGTGTAATTCGACCAAAAACAAACTTAGGAATAAAATATGACCATTTAGGCCCACTTGGATTAGATTAGGACATTTATTATTAATTTATTTAAAGAAGGGTTAAAATAGTTAAAATCAAAGTTTAATAAGTAAATCATTTTTAATATGGGGTTATACAAAAGATAAATTCAATTGTAAATATTCATTAGAAAGCTAAAAAGATTTCCTACATGATGATATTTTATTTGTAATTTTTAGACATCAAATAATGTAATTTATTTATGACACAAAGATGATGCAGTAATTATCTTATTAATGAAATATTGACATAATTGATGTTATAAACACCAAAATGAATGTAATTTGAGACTTTTTATGAATTCAACTAATTTTATAGGTTACTAGGATATATTAATGTTGATTTAATCAACTTGGTTCGAACATATAATTCTTTTATGACTTTCACAAATATCATATATCAAATAGTGTCAAAATTGACACAAAAACGTTTTTAAATAAAATATTATATTATTAATTGTTATTTTATTCCTAAAAATCTAAGGTTCGGCCAAATGACTTAGATAAGGATATATATTTTAATAATAAACAATTTGGGGTTCGTTTGGCATGTTATAGTAAGTGTATTAACCATATAGTGAAAGAAAACAAAAAGACATGGTAAAAGTTAAATTATTTAACTTAGAGTTAAATCTAATTGATAAGTTTAAAATAATACCCTAAACTTGTCTAAATCCTATTGGTTGATAGTATTTCGACCCTTCCCCACTTTATCTTCGAAATAAGACCCTTTGGAACCATTATAAACCGATTTTGACTTTAATATAAAATAATATTTTGAGATATTCCTAAGGTGCCCCTCTCCTCCCTTATAAAAGGGCACCTCCTCCCCCTCCTCCTCACACCAAATTGAGCACTCAAGCTCGGCCAAACCCTGCCATTTTCTCCTCTCCACTTCCCTAGAATAATCCTAGAGGTCCTGGTCTTCTCCAAAGACCAATCTTAGTTCCTTAAGTGGAGGATTCAAAGAGGCATTCCAAAGAAGAGGTAATATCCATTACCGATCTTTTCAATTTCTTTCTTCTTCAACTTCTTCTTCTTTAGTTGTTTCATGATAAAGTAATAACATAAGTATTACTTACATACTGATATGTTATTATAAATATGAATCAACCCTAATTCACCTTCTATCCATCCTACGGAAAAATGAAATCACCGCGCGTGCGTACGTACGGAATACCGTCTCCACGCCGTGGTGTAATCTATTTTCCACCATCACCTTACAAGGATGGTTATAATGGTGTAATGAGTAACTAAATATGATTATTATGAAGTAATATTGATACTGAAATAATATATATATACTCCAATACAATTCCACGATCATAGGAATGATATCATCACTCGTGCGTACGTACGGAATACCGTCTCCACGATGTGATGCGACTCGTTCTACATGATCTTCATTTCATAATGATTATATAAATGAATTGAATGAATGAATATGGTATATAATACACTAATACCATTCTGGAAATGAATTATCTATAACCTAAAGATAAGAATAAGAATTTATTCGACAAAACACGCATAAGAACAAAAAGTTATAAAGACCCGAGTAACAAGTAACAATGAAATATTACTAACAAGAATCTAATAATATGACCATATATGATATCATATAAATATGTATGATTCTGGAATAAGTCAATAACATTATTTAAACCATTATACAGGAGCTTCGGACACGTACAAAGCTAATTGGACCTAAGGTAAGGGAAATATCACAATCTCATTTTTATCCGAGATTGTTTATTCGTAAGTATTTACTGGAGTGTATTTTATCATCCACATCCATGTTCCCTCAATATGTAATATTGTTTCCATCCACTTGAAATAGTTTAAATCCAATTTTACCCTTAGGTGAGTTTTTAGTAAAGAATATGAAAGGAATCTTTTGTCGTTTTTCCGTACGAGGTACTTTTTGACTTTTCCGACAAAAGTACGAAGAATGTTTTTTTTAACTTATACGGCATGAATGGATTTTTAAAACATTACTTCAAAGAAGCTTCCTTTACAAGTTTTCAAGTTTATTTTTAATCAACTTCTTTTATTTTAAAGTTGTATGACATGTTATGAAAGGAAAAATGTTTTTGAAGAAGAAAGGATATTTTCCTCAAGAATTCAATTCAAGTGTTTTATCAAAATTATTTTCCATCTAAGATAACAAAGGGTTCTGTTTCTATCCATATTTTTACATTGGTTTGACTATGTTGTGATGGAATTATGTTTATGAATTCCTTTATCTTATATGAATTGATTTATGATGTCATTATGTTTCAAGAATCCCATTTTTGTTATATGTGTTATGTGATGATGTACGTTTTATGATTATGTGGCACACATAAGAAAGGATTCATTATAAGATGGGTGGGACCTATATCTCCCTCCAATGCATTGGGTAATGATTTTATATCTCATGAGATAGACATGGCTGGAACGGAAGGTTATTTCGGTTCAGTGATACAGGACTGAAACGAGGAGTGAACTCGGTTCAGAAAGGGACTTTGTCCACTAAGATAGTCTTGGCAATGAGTCATGACTAACAAGAAATGATTTCCATGATTATGTGTGCATGCCACAAAGTTTTATGTTTTATGTTATGATTATGGGGATCTCATTTTCACTTCTATGATTTATTCCATGTTAAGATATTATGATCTCTTTTGCAGGTTTTGATACAGATATGATATGATTTTTATTTCCTTTATTTGCCCTTGCTGAGCATTTGAGCTCACCCTTTTATGTTTTCTTTGCCCCAGGTCAGGAAGATGGATATTAAGTAGAAAATGCTAAAAGGGACCGTAGATATGATGAAATAAAAGGGAGACACTGTAGAAGATTTATGAACCAGTTGTTTACGTTTCCCAATTTCTAAAGACACTATACCTATACGGTCCTTTGTAGTTTTATCATATGTTGTAATAAGTGTGCTTCAATTTTTGAAGTATTAAAAATATATGTAAAGTATGGGTCGTTATAATAATACATTGAGCCACAACTCAATCCATGTTTTCCTATAAAAGAGGGAAATATATATATTTATTACATGAGATTGTATAATTCCCATTATTTATTCTAGGAGGGATTTATAAATAATGAAATATACATAATTAGCTCATGAATGGAGTAATGTTTATCCATTAAATAAAACATTATTATATAAATATTTTTATAAAATATTATTAAGGTTTTATCAAAATTCCCATGTTATCTATGTTGTTTATGAATGTATTTCCAAAGGCTCATACAAAACTTTCAATAATACAATCTAAAATAACCATATATATTGAAATATAGACCCAATATCTGTTGCATTATGTTGTTACAAGATAAAATAGATCACATCCCATGGGATAAAATAGTTTATGAGTCTTGAGAGAATAAATATATACATTATATCAATAATAAAGTGGAATATTAAACCAAACATTAAAATTTCTTAAATATTTTAATTTTTCCTTGGGAATTAATTCGATATTACCTTATGGAATCATTGGATAAATTAAAATAAGATAAAGGAGGACATCGTATACATTGTAATGGAAAAAATAAAATGGGATATATCATGAATACATAAGGAATGAAAATATATTTAAAAGTTAATAATGTATGAATATTCCATAGAATCTATTAATTTCTCCATGGATGATATTAATGTAATAATCACACAAAAAATAATAAATTACTTCATCAGTTTCAGATTCCATAACTGCATAAATTTAAATATACTATTATGTCATTATCCAAGAATCATTTACTAATTTGAAATTAAATACACCAAATTCCCATATAACGATTAATCACTAAAAAATTAATGTCTTATGATATCTAATAACTCATCAATTAGATATATAATTCTATTCCCCACCCATCACAAAACCATTTATAATGCCTTCATCATACATTAAATGATAAATAAAATAAAAAATCATTAATTAACATATGTATTTAATTATGAATATCAAATGTCAGTATTCACCAATTAATAGAATATATTTTTTAAATTTCCTTAATGTAATACCACATGTTAAAATGGTTTATACTTTAGAAAATACTAAAATTATGAATATATGCATGATAAAAAATAATATGTATGTAATGTTAGAAGGATAAGGTTGAGTTATAGAGAACATAACTTCATGAAAATAAGAATATTACATGTGAAAAAATGTTGAATAATCCCTAAATTAGAAATGAAAATAGATGACAAAATAATTATAACTTGTCTATTTTAAGTATATTTAATTATTTTTATAATTATAGACGATTGTGTATGTTAAACTATAAAAAATAGTAAAATAATAATAAAATTGATGAAGAATGATTTAATAATTCATGTCAATATTTTCAAAACTTATAGAAGAAATATTTTAAAAATAGTTTTAAAATAATTTAATAAAAGTAATCATGAAAATAAACTATTATTATTTAATAAAATTTAGAGTGAATGTTACAATATATATTAATGAGAATAAACAAAATTTTAAATTAATTTAGTAAAATAATATCACTTTGATTTTAGTATTTTTAAATAAATTTAAAATTTCTCATAGTAACATGATTATTTAAAAAAACATGGAATAATTTAAATGAATGTTGTTAATTTTTAATGAAACTGATGCTATGAAATTGGGAACAATTGGTAAATTCTTAAAAACATTATTTTCGCCCTTTATTAAATACAGTTAAAAATAAATCATATAGATAATGATGAAAAGGATACTTCAAAACAAATTTATTGAATGTAAAACATTAAAAAACTTGTTAATAAATAATTTCAGTATCTATTTATCTTGAAAGAATTTATTTACTATGGATATGGATGAAAAATTATTCCTGTCCCAAAAGAATAAATGAAGTCGTATTTATTATAAATAAACATTTACTAAATTTCATTTATAAATTGTATATAAATTGTATTTATACTTGAAGAAACAAGAATTTATAAATTTAGAAGAAAATATATACTGTTTATGAAGGAAACAGATACACCTTAGGGTAACAAAATAGATGTACCTCGTGGTAACAAACATGAAAAGGATTGTTGGGGGTTGACTTAATCTTAATATAGATCACAACAACGGGGAAAACATTGTACTTGGTATTTCACTCCTATTGGATATTCTCAGGGAAATCTAGATACTCCTTACAATCCCTTAGAACAGTTTTAAATAAAATTCGAAGTTTTAATTTTTAAGTATTTATCTTATTGAACCAAATAATAATTCAATTGTCGATAGCCTATATTGAAACCTAGTGAATTAAAATATAGGTTATAATTTTCATTTATGAGTTACTTTTTTCTATGATCATAATTTTCAATTATACACACCCTAATGTGCATATCATCATAACTGAATATTAAATTATTTATTTTAATGGAAATATACAAAATTAAATGTGTTAATAATGGTTATTATGGAAAATGTAGAAATTATTCAAACAACCACCTCAATGATATTTGGGATGGAGTATAGAATCTCCTGGTTATAATGACCCATATCACTAATGAACAACAAAATAATGGAAACCCTGTTTATCCCTAGAACACTATAACTAAAGAGAAATTTTTTGTTGATTACATAATATAGATATTTCTACCATGGTTTAGTGGCTCTTCTAACCCACTAATCACTAAATAATTGATCTATTAAACCGATAAAAATATTTTTTCCATTAATAATTATACTATAAGAATGTCATTTTAGCAATTTATTTCTTATAAGAATATGATAAACAATGATGTGCAGTCGCTAATAATATAAAAAATAATGATGATTTTAATTCATATGTATGGTGAAATTACTAAAAATATTCATGGATAAATAAATTTATTGAAATCTATGTATAAAATTTTAAATATAATTAAAATATATGAAATATAATGATGATTAATCTATGGGTAATTTTGAGTAAAACACTTAGATACATTTTATGTATGCCTCTAGTTTAATTTAAAGAATTTAAATTAAAATATAAAAAATTTACTTCCTTGAAACAAGGTAATGAAAGTTAAATACATCTAAAAAAGATTTTTATATTTGAAATACTTTTTTGATGTTCACTTAATGTGGAAATAGAAACTGGTGACTATTATTAATTTTTAGGTGAAAAGATGAAAAATTGGTTCATGAAAACAAAAAATATAAATATGATCTACGAAAGAAGTTTCAAATAGAAAAACATGGAAAATGTTGGGGGAATCAAAATGAAAATCACATTAATAGAACCAAATAATTTTAGATATATGGGAAATATAACTATCATTTTCATATTTTTCTTTCATGGGAAAATGATCCAGTTAATTAAATAAACAAGAATATGGTTCTAACTAATTCTATATCCACATCTCAATGTTTCAAATAAAAGGTTTTTTGGTATTACACAATTCAATGCCCAAACAGAAGGTCAAATTATGGAAATAGTTATCAAAACACTCATACTACATTTAAATAATGATGTTATAATGTAATATACACTATTTTCGTATACCATGATAAAGAGTGGTTTAAGGAACACACATCCTTCAAATTAGATTCATGGATGTCTAATTGGATCCCAGTAATAGTCAATATAGTATATCATGTAACATTACTAATATAAATGAATTATTAATCTAATTATTTTATAACCAATAAAAACATATATTTTTTTGATTATTATATCATTTAATAATGTTCATGGGAATGTGTTTATTGTAAATAATATGAATCCTCCATTTAGATGATTGTTTTGTGATATTGAAAATTAATTTTTTATCTTTACCTAGTCTCCATATTAATTTCTAAAATTGGGAATAACATTTTTTTTCAAATAAACCATTGATCATCCATCAATGTAAGGATAACTATCAACTACATACAATGATTACTTCAATTATATTAACATAACACTCAATCATGAGAAGTGGTTCTTAATCTTACAAAATTTTGAGAGGTTGATACTTCAATAGAAATTATATCTTGTATCATGACAATTTTTTTAATATTATCACTAGGAATATAAATCAAAATTTTAAGGATACAATGTGTTTATGGGAGTGGAATGTAATTCCGTACTGTTTGGGTATATATTTTCATTCAATTATATATTATGTCGAATAAGAATAGTATTTACACAACAGTAATCAAAAAAAAAAAGAATCCAAATATTAAAATTAAAATAAATATAAAAAATCTACTAAATAAAATTATTAATCAATTTAAAATTTGAAAATAAAGATGAAAAATATTAAAACCTGAGTATTATTTAAAGGGTTGTTTTTCAACAAAAAATATACATGCGGTGTAATTAATAATTCCAAATAAAACTTCTCACATTTTAATGATTAATATGATAATACGTAATAATTAAATTCATGATATAATATATTAACATTCATTTATTTAATAAATTATATAAAATAATATTCAAAACAATGAAATCATACAATCCATTTTTCTATAAATGATGTTCTTTTGTGTATAAATTATTATCATTTGTAATATAATATATGAATTTAATATTTTCCAATTTATGAAATTAATATTATTTTTACATAAGAGAATATTAATTTATCTAGGATTTTTTTTTATATTTTGTTAAAAATGTTGACATTTAGGTGACAAGACAAAAGAAATTCATTACAAATACTGTCATTTGTAATATGTCATAATGATATAATAATGAATTTAATGTTTATAAAAAAATTAAATAAGAAAGCATTATTCTTAATTATGAAATAACTTATATGAAAATATTATTTTGGATCTATAAATCTATGTTGAACAATTTGGAATATAACTGATATTTGATTCTTATAAATGAACAATTTTGGTCATTACCATTAAATAATTAAGTATAGGGGTAAATTCCTTAATTGATTAGTTATATTTTACATAAATCTGTTTTTAGTATTCATAAACATAAAAATTCCTTCAAAATCTATTATATACATGATTTTGGTTTGAAATCATTGCAATTCATAAGACATTATTCTCTAAGAAATAGTCGTCGGGTTTTTCATAATTATATTAGAATTATTTTCTACCACATATAAAAATTTAATATTGTAAAATGGATTCCATTTCTTCAATCAGAATAATAAATATTATGTAGTATGTGTAACAAAATTGTTTTCCTAATAAATAACATCACATGATAAACATAAGTCTCCACATAAATGGTTAAAGGGGCAAAAAGATAGATTATCCAAAGAGATAAATATACAATTATGACTAAAAAATACCCCAATTTGATCGAATGACTGTATTTATCATTAAATAAATTAATTATTTTTTTAATGGGAGACACTTTACATGACCAAGGCATTTATTGTATTTACAAACTCAAAATATTTTCAAGAGTTCCACTCTCCTCAAATTTAAATGGATCCTTCCACCATACTTTGAATCAACTCTAAAAATTATAATTATCCCCTAAAATTTACCCCACTTACTTCCAGAAATATTTTCCCTAATTCTTGAACTTATAGTCCTTGTATATTTTCTAAACCATTCTAAATCAAGATGGAATCTAAGGGAATATGAAATTAATCTATGTGGGTATTCTCAACACTAACTAACAATATTAAATTAAATTTTATTTTAATAATATTTAATTTTATTTATGAAGATATTATAATTTTCTAGAATCATTAATTTTTTGAAAAATAATTATCACAATTATTATATATATTATTCTTATTTATTCAGTAATTAAACCACAATCTCATTTTCATCAGGTTGACTAACTATACGAACGATGTTATTTTGATTATATCATAAATAATTGATAATGAATGTTATATAATATTATTTTTGAATTATTATGTCTAAGTTTTATTTTCTCATTATTTTAGAGAAAAAATACTATAAATAAATCATTTTATAATCATAAATGTCCAAAAATTATAGCAAATTCTTGTTTTTGGATAGTTTTATCACTTCAATGAACAATTTAATGAATTTTTAACTAGGATGGATATGGAAATCCAATTTCCTAAATGATATGATATTAATAAAAAAATAATGATTATTCTTGTTATTAAACTATAATATCGATATTAATCATTGTAGTAAAAAAACATTGGTTCCATAAAGGTTATGAAATAAAATATGATTTAAATGTAATCTTGATAAATAATAAACCAATGTACCATACATTGATCACATACCATCTTAGTGTAATTATACATTTCTTTTTAATATGATCCATTCTAGAACTAAAAAGGCATGATGTCTTTAGAAACCTGGAGACATAGAAAACACATACATAAATTATCTACATCATTTCCCATTATGTTATTCATAAATATATTCCTTGTAATGGATAACATAATTAAAACCATTCTCTTTAAACATAGATTATTAGCATAATAAATGTTGACATCAGATACCGATCATGGCTAAACATAATAGTTATTTATCAATGACAACAAATGACCACATTATAATCATAATCATATGAGAACATGAGATTGAAAATACAAATTAATACAAATCAATTCATATATCATAATCTTGGAACATGACTTAATGATTTATAAAACAAATGGCATAAGATATAAGAGATAAAAATCCTCAATAATCAATCTTGACACATAAGATCATGTAATAATAATAATACCTAAGTTTGTGATATAAAAATAATCACATATAATCATATACATTATCAGAGACCATTTCCAAGACTATTATAGTGGACAAGGTTCACCACCCATTCCATTATTTACTTAGTCGAGGTTCACTCCCAAGACTATCACATTAGAAAAATTCAACTTCTAAATTTGGTTCATTCTCCATTCCAATACTTATTATCTCATGGGATATCCAGATTTACCCAAATAAATTGGATTTATATATTAATAAACTCCCAATCATCACATAATGAAACCCACACATATGTTTTCCAAAAGATGGTAAGGGATTCATCAAATCATCAAATAGTAACCCAAAAAAATATACTCATTTCAAAAATATTTCATAATTATAATCATAAACCATCCTACGGATGAATAAAATAGTATCATTTTAATATATACAAAGTAAATCATATGAATGCTCAATGTATTCCACTATAGATAAATGTTCCTTCCAAAAATAACTATAATGTTACTTAGGGAAAATAAAATTTTTAATTTAAAATCACTTTTTTAGAATCTAAAAATTTCAATAAGTATTAAATATAAAAAAATATTTGAAATAAAAAAAACATGTAATTTAATCTTTACATAAAATTATATTCATGATGTATGGAAAACCCATTCTGGGAATATATGTTAAAATAAAAAATCCACTCAGTTTTATGTTAATACGTAAAAATTAACATGTTTTGGAAATGGTTGAATAATATTTTTAAAATTTGATATAGAAGATAAAACAAAAAATAATAATTTCTGATTAATTATAAAAACATTATTAAAAACATTCTAACAAAAATATGTACACTAATGTAAATATACCCACTCAAAGATAAAAACATCATTGGTATTCCAAAAAATAAATCATTTGGCATATTACTTAATTAAAGTGAGTAAAATTAAAAGAAAAATTTATTCAATATAAAACACTAGGCTATATGAAAAACCTTAATATTTGTGAGGGATTTATCATAACATTTTCTTTTAAAAATTTTAGCATAAATAATCTCGAGAAAATTAATATTAGGACATAAAACCCATACAACACTGATATCATTAGAATAAAATACCATGTTTTGAAAGAATGTTATTTTCATATTAAAAGAAATTATTTTCATTAATATGGTAAAATAATGTCATTGGGAAATTGTCACACCACATAAAATAATTGATGGTATGAAATATAAAACATGTATTATGAATTAAAAATGAGATAAAGAAACCCATACATCAAGTATAAATTGGTTCATTAGAACCCTAACATACTCTATAATATATATATATATTAACAATATTGATACCTATAATACCATAATCACATGTTCAATAATAATATTTCATTATAAATATCATTTTTTGGTGTCAATTGCATCATTTTTCAAATATAATTTGGTTTGGTTGTTATGATCCATGCATAATGATTTTACATTTATCGTATCCATAATTTAAATTATTATATTAATATAATAATTATTCATTAAAAAATATTTGTAACCTTAAATATAAAGTGGTGATGAAAAGTCAATTGCATCACTACCTTATAATGATAGCCAGTGGATACACTTGAATGATATTTTGATTTTTTGGCAATGAAATAAATCAACGGAAAATTTTAATTCACCATTAAAAAATAATGAGATGAAAAAATATATGAGATATATTTATTAAATTTATCATAGCAACCATCCATGAATAACAATGGTAGATAATGTATCACATTTCTATTTGAAGGTGGTTGTCCACATGTATGCAGAAGATATATTTCTGTCATCCATTTGATAGAGAAAAGGTGGTAAATGGGAGTTCCATAACCAGAATAAAATCATAAAATATTTATGATACTATAAGAATCAATTTTTTGTTAATTTTTCTATAGTAATAATATTAATAAATAATATTAAAATATATCTCTTAAGATATATATATCATCAATGAGGGTCTTCCTTTTCCATACACCACAATCCATGAAGGGTCAGTAATAGTATAAATAAATAAGATATTGGATGAATTTAATGACTCCACCAAGGGTTTGGATTATGTATTACAAAATATATAACACTCAAATTGTGTGAATAAAGGAAGAGAATAGGTTATCTTTTATAACTAATGGGAGGGACACTGATGACATTTCTAAAAATATTTAAATTATATAAGGTCACATTAATGAACATGTGGAAATATATGGATATGGATTCCAATTTAGTATCATATATTTTGAAAAATTTCATCAAATAATGACTATATAAGTTTTTGCGGAAATAAGATCTATATATCTTGGTTTAACAACCAAGGTAATCAGATTTTACACATAAATGTTCTAATTTTTATAACACATTTTTCTATTAAATATGAAAAAAATTATGCTAATACAAATGAGAAATATTTATTTTAATCATTCTAAATATTGAATCAATTTTTGATTAATACAATTTATATAATTTTCTGATAATAATTTTAAACAATCATTTAACAAATATCGAGAACCCATTTTAAAACAATGTATCTCTATGCATAGAACAAAATTTACATACAATACATTCCTTATAAAAACCATAAACTGAGAGTTATAAATATTATTGATAATATCATTCATAAATTTAATTAAAATAATTAATAAATATTGACTAATTTAGTTTATGATGATAATATTAGATTGTGTGCAGAAACATTGGTTCAATAAAAATATGTTTTAAGCTAAAATTGAACTTATCAAAAAATCATGTTTAATGATGACTAAAATGTATTGAATTATATTATTCATAAATAAGGGTTAATTATATTATTTTATGATTAAATTAAAACACAATAATAATTTAACTTTTAAATAAATGACATTTGTTTTAAAAAAATTACAATTCATCACTAGTGATTGAAAAAAAAAATTTTAGATAAGTCATAGACATTCACCCGAATAAAATATTTACATGATAACTAAAAAATTATTATATTCATTTACTGAAATTAGTTTTTCAAATTTTATAAATTAATGATATTTTTTCATGTTAAATGTGATAAAATCACATTTAAAAAAATATGTTTTAATCGATAAATAACATTACCAGAATGTGAGTTAATATTTATTATGAATTAATTAATAAATATTCATGATTGATAAAAATTTATATTCTTTTTAATAACGTGGTTATTACTTTCAACACATGCCAAACCAATATCTATGTAAAAAGAATTTACTATATCATTTTATATATAGTATTGGGATTTCATATAAGGAATGATATCGAATAATTAATTTTTTATTTCAGTAGAAATAAACATAAAAAATCAAGAGTTGTTAAATTCTACCCCCATTAAAATTAAATTTTTCACATGAAATTCAATTAACCAAGTACAAAAAAGAAGGTCATCTCTGATTCATCATATCATCTAGATCCCATATAGCTCTATAGCCTATGGAGGAAGAATGGATATAAGGGGACCGTTAATGTGTGGTGTTTCATTGTGACTAAAGGAAAGGTATGTAATGTAGGGAAAAATTCATGAGTTCCCTAAGATGAGGAATTTTTTTTCTAGTTGTGATATAAGATTGGAATATGAACCAAGTCCTCAAGACTAGGAATTCATGTTTCATTCTGATGTAAGAAGTGGAAAGATTATGGAAAAGTGTGGAGAAATTATGGATCAAATAAAGGGTGGTATAGGGCGAATGAAATAAGGTTAAAGAAGAAATTACCTTATGTTAAATAAACTTTATTGGAATTAAATGGTTGAAATGGATATTAAACTATATTCCCCAAAGGCTAATGTGGGAATAATATTATAAAGAGTTTTCCAAATGGATTTCATTAAGTATTAAAGTGGATGGATACCCAAAAATATTTGAATTCAGCATAAGGCATCAATTATAGGATGAATAGTATAGAAGAGTACATCCATAATTAGGAAAATAAAGCTACTCACATTAATGAATTATTATAGGAAAACCCAAGAATAATGATTGAAACATTTAAATGAATACTTTACAAGGGTAATAAATTTTAATAATCCTAGCATTTTTTTCATTGAATTTATCATTTCCATTTATGTTGTCTTACTTTAGGATTTGGACTTTCATGGGTTCCAAATTTATCATCTGAAGTGTTGTTGAATAAAAAATTACTTTTAATTAGTCATTATTTTATCTAACAACTCCTTATACCCCTATCTCTTATAAATAAATTTTTGACATACCATGAACTAGGATACATACTCCACAATAAAACTCTTCATTTTTTCCAACCTGAATTACTCTTTATGATATTTATAGATTTTCATAATTCCAAGATTAATATAGAATGCAGTGATTTCAGATTCGTTTAGTAGTTCCTTAATCATGAATATTATTTATGGGATACATAGTTGATTCTAAAACCATATCACTATGTCATAATTATCGTTTATCAAAGTAATACATCTCCCTTTATTTTGTATCCCCACGTCCTCATTCTATGGCTCTTTAATGTATACAAGGATTGATGGTGGAATTCTCATTAGATTAATAAAATTCTTCTCCACTTTAATTAAGTATTATATTTTCTTCATTTTAAAATAATTAATGGACCTTTTGATATCCTCATCATAAATAGTCTTGCATGATCCATTCAAATCATAGAATCATCCACCTGATTTGCATTCCCATGGTGGAAATATATTGTCCAGTCATAATATTAAATTATTTATATCCAAATTGTTTTTCATATATTCCATTATTTCTTAGTTAATATATAGTTTAAATATTTATGATCAATTTAAATGTTCTGATTATCTGAATCAAAAAATCATTCATATCTTCATTGCAATGATTTCGACAGTTAACTCAAAATCATGAGTCGATTAATTTTGATCATGAACCTTCAAATGGTGTGGGGAATAATATATCACCATATAAGTTCTCATAATATCAAATCCAAATCCCTTTTTCAATAAATCACTATAGACACCATGAAATGACTCCCATTATGTTTTTTAAAAAATTTCCTCTACTTGGGTTGAAAAGTTTGCAGTGTGACTTTGCATTTATCATGGGGGTTAGTGACTGAAGCGAATGTGATAATCCCAAGCAAGGGTGTAAGGATGCATCCCCCATGGTATGAGGAAATAAATTTGGCTAAGTCCCCAAAGAGGTGCCCAAGGTACGTAAGTGAAAACACCATCATGCCACCATGAAGGAGATGAATGAAGCTATTATTCTGGATATGTCTTCAAAGCAGTGACCTTGTTAGAAATATCTCTAGCGGTAAGAAATTTTACTTGGGTGACACCTATCCAATGTGAATACACTTGTGCGCCACAATGTTGGTGCGAAACCCACTTGAATGACCTAACTCCTTTTACCTAAGGTCCCTTACTATCCTATAAATTGATCATTGGGGCCTTCATTTGTATGGATGGATTTCTCTAAAGCCTATTTTCTTCTCCGATCACCCTATTTATTTTCCCATGTCTTATGAAATATTCAAGGTAGTTCTTTAACACTTAGGGCAGATGGATTAATTGTTGATCATTGGATATAAGCCCTTTTTGTGTTCGAAAATCATAAAAATTGCGCGCCTAAAGTGCCCAACCTATCTAAACCTGCAACACTTATAAACCACCTATTCCTCTACCAAGAACATTAATTCCATAATAATGGGATTACCTATGAATAATATTAATGTCTTGAGACAAGTCTCTCCCATGTATTAACATTTAGGTTGTTCCTCACATAGGTGAACATCAGGTTTCCCAAGCATACTTTTGCATCAACACTTACATTGGAACCCTTCTCTAAATCTCCTAATCTCTTCAGTCTATAAAATATTACGCCCTCATCAAATCCATTCCTAGAATGAATTATTCTTCATTGTATCCCTTGTTAGAAAATGATTCTATTAAGACCTCCACCAAAACCTCATAACTTATCAAACCATTTAGAAATGCACATCAATGTGTCTCTTATTTCAGATTTTATATCAGTAGTTAGAGGTTTCCCACATTTGTTTCCCAATGGAGTTAGTATTTATGGATTGATTTTGTGTTTTTATTTACATAGTTACATGGACCTTTCTCTGAGGAAATGTTATGGGATGTTCCCAGTTTTGATGACTATGGTTTAGGTTTTGTCCTCCACATTTCATCTCTAACACCCAGATCCTTGGGTCTTTGGTATGGAAGGTACGATTCACAATTGCTTTTACATTCAAGAAAAGGAGAAGTATCCCTCCCCATCGAAGATCAATTTTAGTGAATCCATCCTGGTTTATGCCTTTAACCGTTGATGTAAGTGGTTGTAGTCTTTCTTCTCTCTACATTTTTCACCTTCACTCATTCCTTGCATTTGACAATTTTCTAATGTAAATAGAATAGAGGGAAGACTCTTCGCCTCTCCTTCTTCTCAGGTCACCTCACCACCTTCCACCCTCTCTGTTGTAGGCTCTCCCTCTTCCACTAGTAGTAGAGGAAAATCATGGGTGCCTTAGTTAAATCATTAACATAAACTTGTTTCTCACACTTAGAATGATTATCATGGTCTTATAGATTTTTCATAATCACAACATTTTCATAAACTACTTTTTCAAGAACTATGACAACTTTGAATCGTGTTTAAAACAAGATATGTAGGACACCTTCTTGATGGCCTGAGCTCAAATGGGTGCCTTTATAAAAAGAGTTCACCCAATCATGCCCCTCTAATCTGCAACTCCCATGAATAATCCCCAACAAAATGAATGAACTACAAGAACTTTGATTCCCAAGGTAATTGGGATATGTATTAAGCCTTCTCAGGGCCTGAGCTCACTGGATATCCTCTTCAGAATTCTAACATTATTTCCCTTAATCTGTGTGTCCTACTTAGAAATAATCCATATATTAAAACCCCAAATTATCAAGGAATCATTTATTGGGTGTTACCCCAAACACGTTTCTCTCAATGGACTATAATCTTCCATGAGATTTTTCAAACTACATGGACATTTATTCCAACCCAAATGGGATATGTATGAATCCTTGTGGAGGATCAAACTCGACACATCAAACCACCCCTATTCTCCATGAACCATATTATTAACATAGTATAATATTATATAGAATCACATACACATTCTATGTTCATTGGGCCTCATAGGCATAAGTCCCACACCAAACGTTTACTAAGCACCTCTTGCTTCGATGTCCTTCCGACAGGACATTAAACTATACAGTTTGGTCCTTATCACATGACCAAAAAAGGTTTTATGTGTCCCATTAAAAGGCACATAACTTTGAATGTTCTTATTGTTTTCCCAAGGATACATAGCAGGACCATTTTATGGGTATGATCGTAATATCAAAACAAACCTTCATATACCTGGATGATAATAAATTACAGAGTTCCCCACTAAGTGGCATAAAAAAGTATCATCATAATGATGATTAAAAGAATATATATATGGTATATGATAGGAAGCAATTGATAGAAAACCTTGAATACATACATATATCTCAATTAATAAATAACCTCAAATAAATACAGATGATTCTAAATCTAACACATGGTAATAAGTAATAGAAAAATTCCAAGGGAAATGAAAGATATAAATTGTGAATTAAAAGGGATTCATGAAAATATATTATAATGAGAGTCCCAATGTAGACAATAATACCCCCCCAAAATGATGTGATGAGTCTGACCTCAGATCCTCTCAACCAACACATGTTCTTAAGTATCATAATGTTAAGACATAACGAACTCTTTCCTTTGGAAGGTAGGTCCGTTTTTTATAAAGAAATGTTTGATGTTTATGGTTCCATTAATAAACAAAATTGAAACATCATGGAAATCGCGATTCATGAACTAGAAAATATGTTCCAAGGAACAATGAAACAAAAAATTTAAACCTAACGTGAATCCTTAACAATGATAATTTTGTTAATAACCTATTAGGCCCCTATCAATTAAAAAAAGGATGGACATAAAGGGGAATCTACAATGAATGTTTCCATATAATCAATGTTTCTTTAATATATTTAATTGTTTATTTTATGATTTCTAAGATCACTCTTCACAGAAAAATGGCTTCCTTCAATCCTCCACACGTGATTTCCCAAACCGCTGCTCAAGATGGATCATCTTCCCCTAGAACAATTTCATCACCATCTCAGCGTCTTCATTACTAGGTCTCTAATGTAATGGTAAGGGAGTACTTTCATCATGGTATAATCCAATCCATGGAGGATTCTTGATATGTTCTCTAGGTTAATAAAAACCCTCGATTTACTTGTCAGTAATGGCAGATGGCCATGAAGTAGTTAGTGCCAACCACAATATTCAATTGGTTCATGTCCTTATCCCAGAAACACAACAACCAGTATCCCCCAAACAATATGGAGGTGGATCAAGAGGTCACTCATGGACTGAACTCAAATATGTAGGGGTCTTTCGTGAGGACTCCACCAATAATCACTATTAGGGAAATTGTTCAATAGTGAACATCCAACATGATGGGGCTGCTGCCCTTGGATGTTCAGACTAGGTCACTCAGACTCGGGTATGCAAGACGTACCACCAGGGATAATTTTCATTAAATAGGGAGCTGGTTATTACCATACCACCTATAAAGAAGTATATCAACCAAACATGATGGAAAACAACATTCAAGAACATACACCCATTGGTCCAAATTCAGATTCCCAACAAACTCATATGGAAGTGACCCACCAATCCTGCCAGTTAAATCTGGTGGAGTACCATGAATGGGAACATACACCTACGTTCAAACTATCATCCAGTTAAATGGATCTTTCAACTGCATTAATGGAATCCCTCCAATAAAATGTTTTGGAAACCGGTAAGTAGGAACATACACATACCAACATTCATCAAGATTTCCAACAATCTCATTTTGGAATCACCCAAATAAGGTAGTCAGAAAGGTATAATGATAAAACTTGTGTAGAGACAACACTCATCCCCCTCAAATGAGTATGGTCAGTATCCAATGATAGGAAATGGAGGATATGAGAAGGCACATGCACCTTCTCTAGAAACAGAATTGACATATATCCTTGTTCCTACTGCAAACGTCACCAAACACATCTTATCCAGTGTGAAAGGGAAGACACAAATTCCTACGTATATTCTAGAAGCCTGAAAAAATATCATAATAACAATGTTAGTAGTACTAATGGAACATATACATAACTCTATACCAACACCTGGGATGACATATCGGCAAGCCATCCCAGAGTAGATACATACCTCTGTTCTAGTGATGGAGGGTTATGGGGCATACTACCCCATATCATACGGACAATAGGATTGAAAACATACACTCTTTCCAATTAGAGGTAATCGACCAGTTACGATGACTACTCTAGGGATGTCACATACACTGGTCAATGATAAACTCTTCTCCCAGCATGTGGCCCAGCCCATGTGTAAGATAGAATCCATGGAGAAGTCTCGCCAAACACTATTTGAAAATAATGATCCAATCTTCCATATGGATCACCATTATATTATAGTTCTTGAAGCCCATAGACATTTATCTATTGCATATCAGGATCCTACCCCCTCATTACCAAATTATAAGAGTAGTAGTATGTCACGACCCGTCCTCGGGACCCGTGCCGTGACTACCCTATGACCGCCTTCCATAGGCCAGGGGATGGCGACTAGCAGCAGGGCGTAAACCCTAGAAAAAAAGGGGAAGTCATTGCCTTTATAAGTAAAAAACACCACAGAGTAAGAAAGAAGAAGTAAACACTACGTAACACTGTGTACAATAGTAAGTGCGGAAAAGTATATGGGCCAAAATACAAACCCAAACTGAAGTAAAGTATAGGTGGAAAGGAAGTACAACAACTGAAAAGTAAAGCAGCAACACCGAGCTGTCCACTGGAATCCCACCTGAATGGTAGGTACAGATAGCCACCTCAGCTCCCCGGGTCCTGTCATCAGCCCCGTGTACGTCCCACCCAGTGGTCCACCTCCAGGTACCGACTTGCTCCACAATCCACCTTCGGGCACCGACTCGTCCTCAGTTCCTCATACAGGAACCGTCCTGATCTACAAGCCTCAACCTCGATCTGTGATGTCCATCGTCTGCAACCAACACAATGTAGTGCGGGCAAAGCCCATGCAAGGGTGAGTATACGATACTCAGTAGGGACCCCAAGACCCCCAAGGTCTCCCTAAATCCACAAAGGATAAACTGAAAAGAAAAGATACAATCATGGAGTATCATCCAACCCTACTTAGGTATATGACCATACATATACCTAATTCATCAAATCCAGTTCGGCTCCAACTCACGAGCTCAAGTATAATCACATCCACATAGGTTAGCACAACCCAATCCACACAGGAAAGCACAACCCAATCCATACAGGAAAGCACAACCCAATCCATATAGGAAAATATGTCAATCATATCGATGATAATGATTGAAAATCAAGACTTAGCTCACACAGGTATACTTCAACGTAAGGTGATAGAGATGATTAGATGTAGCCACTGATTCATCTAAGTTGGGACCCACGTAGGATACTAGACTAGAAAATATGTCGGACCCACATTGGATAGAGACCATCTACTCTGCCAGACCCACGTTGGATTCAAGAGCAGTAGTCATCACTGTTGAACCCACAGAGGATTTCAGTACAGTCGTCTTCGCTACCGAACCCATGGAGGATTTCAGTGCGGTCATCATTGTTGCCGAACCCATAGAGGATTTCAGTGCGCTTTTCATCGCTTCCCAACCCACAGAGGATTTCAGTGTTGTTGTCATCGCTGCTGAACCCACAGAGGATTTCAGTGTCGTCGTCATCGCTACCGAACCCACAGAGGATTTCAGTGCAGTTGTCATTGCTGCCGAACCCACGGTGGATTTCAGTGCAGTAGTCTTCGCTGCCGAACCAATGGAGGATTTCAGTGCAGTCGTCATCGCTGCCGAACCCACGAAGGATTTTAGTGCAGTCGTCTTGGTCATCATAGTCGCAGCCTGCTCTAGGATTCTCGCACACAACATGCTCGATTCCGGGAGGGCCCGCTCCATGAGCCAAGAGGGATGATACATCAACTGACACTTAGTCCGTAGTTGATGTCTCCCAATGATCCGTCTCAACAAAAGGAACTCAACGCGACTGATGGCGCGTCAATCCGGCGCCCGGTCTGAGAGTTATTGGCTTTTTCGTTCCAGGGGCCTAGTTGGTTTTTAAGTAAAAACCAACCCGACCACAATCCAACTACATCAAAACCTAGAGCGGAGTAAGACAAAAGGTCCTTCTCGCTAAGAGGAATCGAACAAAGTCAACGACACGTCAATCAGACGTCCGGAGCTCAGGTTATAAGTGTTTCTGCTCCAAGGGCCCGGTTGGTTTCGTGCTCGAAACAACCCGGCCATACCCAATGTTTTCCAAAACCTTGAGTGTAATATAAAAAAAGTACAGTCTCGTTCCAAGGATCTCTACGCAACTGAATGTGCGTCGTTCAGAGGTCTGTAGCCCATTTTATGGGAAAAAGACCGGAAGTGGTCCGAAAGAGGTGGGTCGGGGCCCGGTCCGACCCGGCCCAACCCCCCTGGGTCGACCCGACCCGGGTCCGAGTCCGGCCGAATAGGGTGCGGCCTGGCCCGGCCTGCGTGGCCGGTTGGCCTGTCACGGGCATAGCCCGCATGGCCAAACAGCTCAGCTCGGCCGAGCTGTCGCTGAAAGGGGGGCGCATTGCCCCCTGATTGAGAAACGGCCCTGGCATGGTGGGCCCGCCCTTTACTAGTCGGGAGTTATGACCACCAGGTTTCTCGGAAACCCGCCAGCTGATTTGGCCAGCCGATGTGTCAACGCGGGACCCCCTGCGGGTCCTTCCCTTCTTGCACCAGTGGCCTACGATTCCTGCCGCCGCTTCCCGCACCACCGCGTTGTCTGATCGGCACAGCGCGACAGAAACACACCTCTTCGCTGCGACCCCACTCCGGCTGCGGTCTCTTCGTGATTCTCTGGCGAGGCGTGACGGTGCTGTGACCCTTCACCACAGCACGACTCCGGTCGCGGCTTCTTTCAGCCTCAACGGAACGACGCGACGGCGCCATGCTTATTTGCCTGTTCCTCAGGCTTCCGCGCGGTGTCGTTGCACCACGCTACCTTAGCTCGTGCCACCACAAGTACAACTTCAAAGGGGGAGGAGGGTCGGCCGTGTTCGTGCGGTCCGACCTCCTCCGGTTATAACGATAACATGCAGCCCAAAGAAATTGACGATGAACATCTAGGAATATACACGAACAAACATCAAACCACTACCTCAAGGAGTTGTCGAACAATGGTCGTCGCTGAGAAACGGCGTCGTGGAAGATGGCATTGTGGAAGACGACGTCGCGGAAGACGGCGCCGTATACATCGTCGGTGTTTGCCTGAAGAAGGTTGTGGCATGTCATCATTCTCCGAAGAAGGTGTATCCCACCGGCTGCGGAGAGGTGAGGAAATGGAACAATGATTCTCTTGCGTTGATGGAGTTCTTCGTCGTAGACCAGGCATTCTTCGCATTCTTCGATGAGGAAGAAGATGTCAAGACATTGAGAATTCTCTCCCCAGTCTCCACACAATGAACAAACCCTAAAATAAAATAATGTACACCTCATTTTATTTTCACTTTTCCAAACCTTTCAAAATTCAAAAGTTGAATTCACCACATTAATTAAATCATGTGTTGTCAAAATTAATTGGTGTAAGTTTGCATCATTAAAAGATTGAGAGAAGCTCATAAACTTATTGGGGGGGGGTGCCAACATTAAAGAGAGGGTTTAGGGGAATTTGAAGGGGTGGGGGGACCATGTGGCCCTCACCTACCTATTAACCTCACATGGTTGGTTAGTTCCACCCAACCTCCATCCTTAGGATTTAACCACTTAAAAGAAATAAAATTAGTAGCACAATTTTATTTCTCTGTAGTCTAAAATTCACAAAATAAAACAACACTCTTCCTGATAAATCACAACTTTGGAAAAGGGCAATTTAAGCAATTAACGGCGTTGCGGTTTCCACGGTGCCCTCTGATTTCGATTCCGAGCACCAGAACAAAAGTTAGGAAAACTCGCTCGTTCCTTCACTGAACGTACCTGAGCTAAACTTCAGAAATTGATTCCAGGCACACCGGGTCTCAGAATCAGGTGCCGTCATAAACTGCATAACCATAAAATTCCAAAAAAATTTAAAAAAAAATCCCTTGAAATTTACGGGTTTTTACATAGTAGTTATTTTGCAGTTCCCCACCAGGCACTTCATCAAGAAAGCTTACTTCATGAATATTCGGTCATTCCAAAGGTCCTATCTCTAGATGAGAGCCACAAAACCCTCTTTGTGGCTAGAAAACCATGAAGAATGAGGATTTATCCATTACTGTAATCCACCATGGTGGTCCTCCTCATGTGGGAATTCGTTTTGAATGTTATCTCCATAATATTATTTCACATTGTCAAGATAAATATATAATTGACAATGTAGAAATGAGAAATCCCTCTTATATAAAAAACAATTCCAACAGAAGTCTAATCATGTCTGATGCCTTTCCAATAAAGAGTGAAATAATTTATCAATAAGAAAACATTTTAATGTAATTTTCATTCTATGAAGCTCTATTAGGTCATTTGTGTTCTAATACAGTAGAGAAAAATTCAACTGATTCCATTATTTTTAATCAAAAAATCAAGAAGCACCCACTTTGGATAGACCATGTGGAGAAACCTCTAGAAAACTATTATGAATATATGTTGAACATGATAAAAAATTGGCTAAAAGAGATGTACCAGTCATGTTCTAGGAATTGGAAAACTCTCAATACAATATTCAAAAATTGATGGACAAATATTGCATTCATGATGTTTATCATAACTTATTGAAAACACATTATCATTTGAAAACTAAACTGTTACAATATGATTAATATAAAAATAATTTACAGTTAATAAAAGGGTCGAAACACTAAATTGAAATTCCATATCTCATAGTTTCATGACATCCACCGGTTGAAAAGTAGTAGAGAACCCTCTAGTGTGCATGCCATGATGCACTAACGAGGTTTCCCCAATTAATCTCCGATACCCCATCCACTATTCGTATGAGAGGATGGGGGGAACATGGAGAATTTCATTTCACTACACTCCAGAATCTGTAATATCTTCCATGAGTGGTCTCATGAAATGTTATTTCCTATGCCCATCTACAGTCAACTGATTTTTTATGTTATCAAATGTATGCTCAAGAATATGCCTCAACTATCTCTCAGAAGATTCATGCACAAAGAAATAATGTTTTTGAGTTTATTTTACATAAAGCATGTGAAACTCTTATGTAGGCCTCCCACAAATTGGATTCCAGCCATCAAATAATGAAAATGTCTGAAAAATCACAATGATCATCAGAAACATGTGATTTGAGTGGCAGTCTCATTATGCACCAAGCTAATGTCTAAACAAAAATTTTCAACATCGGCAGATCAGTCATTAAAATATCATCTATAGAAATTCAAGAGCCACCCCATATTGATGGGATATGGTATTGTTTAATTCAACATTTGAATATAATGAAAAATTGTTCATAGTTTTGAAGAAGAAGAACATGAATACAACTAGCCTATAGGGTTGTGTTGTTTTCACATCTATTATCCCCTCCTAAACAGAAGATAGTTTTCCCATTTAGAGAAGAATATAGAAAGAGAATACACAACTGAACTATCCAAGAATTCCATTTGGGTTATTGTCCATCCAACAGGTCCGGAGAATTCTTCATATTGCAGAACATATTACGATTGAAGATATAGAAGGAGAGGATATTACAAATATACTGACTGAATGCCATAAATTTTTTATAAATTAGCGAATGTTATTAACAACATTGCATATGATCCACCAGAAAATTGGTCTAGTCCTGGAGAATCAGAATATGATGTTCTTATCTATAATAAACTACACACTGATGAAAATGAATGGTGTGTGCATACAAAAAACCAAATTCTTTTCCAGAATCTAGGTTTACCATTATGTAATCAAATCCCACTCCTTAAAAAGGCTTTTATACAGGGGAAAAGGAAATGTCAGATCAAATATAACTTTTCTACTAGGGAAGGTCAGTATATTTCACATGAAGAATTATTTTCATAACACGATCAAGAGATGAAAAAGTTAAAAAGACTCATTACATAGTATCTTCGAAGTATTATTTCTATTAGACATGATCTCCAAGAAGATCCTCAACTTATAAAACATGAAGAAAATCCTCATGAAAGAGGATTTTCGGTAACTACATATTTTTATAATGAATTCCCTCTATTTTGTACACAACCGTTACAGGATCAAACACCTCTTTATATTCTTGTCCGCATGGGATATCCAAGACAAATACCACAAAACCAGCACTAGTGGTTATTACTATTATTTTATTGTTTTATGCTCTACTGATGTACCTGAACATGTCCTAGATCATCCATATATTCCCCATATTCTGGTGAACACAATTAAGGAATTAACAAATCCATTGAATGCTATAGAAGAATGACATGCACTAGATCCTCCTTAGAAGAGAGCATACCCTAAATCAGTTGACCAAATCCCTACCCAACTAAATTTTGTGAGTACTACATTTCAAATCATTAACAGTCTGGGAGATCCAGTGCAATAATTAATTCATTTTTTTCTTCATTGAGATCCCTTGTTTGGGACTCCCCGACGAAAAGAAGTTGTAAAGATCAGATGTTCTATACAGTCATTATACGGAATGACGTTAATCTGGTATAAATTATTTCAATCTCAATCAATTACTAGATGGTAAAATATCTGTACGAAATTTTTTCTTCAATTCTTCTAAACTCTATTGAAGATAATTGGTTTTTATCTAAAAAATTTAAACAAAGGGAAAATTAAAGAGTTTTAGATATCATTTCTCAATGGAAAGGGTTAACATGTTACTAAAATCTATAATTCCCTCTATAACAGTTATTTCCAATATTGTGGATAATTTGAATGATGAGTTTCATACACTACTGATCCCCTGGAAATAAACATAAGGGTTTGGAGTCTATGATTAAATTTCCAAATAGGTGGATGATTTTATTGTGGATAATAATGTTAAAACAACTGTAATTCTGTCATCTCTAGGATGAATAATAGATAATCAATAGGATTCTCAAGTAAAAGTCATGAAAGAACTCATACTAGCATCTCCTTCAAAACAATCATCATATAGAAGGGCTCCGCCTCCCAAGCATCTTCATCATTGACCACTGAATTAAGAGGATTAATGATATCAAATGAGAAAATAGTTTTAGGATTTAAAGAACAATGTTTATCTTATTTAATGAATAAGTTCCCATTTACTTCAACTCATATTTTGAAAAAAAATTGGTTCAGTTGCTGTGGATGAAGAAACCCCTAAAAGAAGGAGATGAAGATCTTCCAAATTATGGTCTCATTCTCCAGATGTTGAGTAATCCCATTGAAGTGTTTTTTTTCATATACCTCATGAAAAAAATGGTAGGCTATGGACAAGGGAAACTGAAATGTTCATCAACCGATATAACATGTGTTACTACTAATGGTCAAGTAGATGAAGTAGAATGCGGGGAAGATAAAAGTATAAATGTTCAGAAATATGATGATTGGATGATCAGGAAAATGATCACCAAAAATAATTCAATTCAATGGACACAGTTGAAACAAATATTTGTGTCTTCAACACCTCTGCCACAGAAAAACCACCTTCATCAAAATATCAATCCTCTAAAGGTCATTCGACAAAAACTGATTTGATCAGATGGACAATGAGCAGTCAGAAGAAGACAAGCTCATGTCATGGCCAACATTTTCTATCACTCTAAAAATTTAATGCCTTATGTTTCAATATAATGGGAACCACCCTTCAAAATGGCACAACCAGAACTAACCCGTCAAGCAGAGTCTTCATCAGAAGAATTATTTATCTTTGTTTTTATTCATGTTTTCATATAACAGAATCCTATGTTGATGGTGATTCTTTTTATGATGAGACATAGTTCCACATACGTAACTAAAGAACTAGAAGAATATTCCAAGGCAATGATATTGTAGAATACATGGGTATTAATGAATCCACTATTTTATCTGTACCCCTGCTAGAATCGTATATGTGTCAGAAACTCATGGGAGAGACCATTAGCAGGATCGACAAGAACATGAGCGTCCTCCCCAAAATGGAAGAATTGGTCTTGACTTTATTATTTTATAAGACCAATTTGAGGTTACACTATTATTCTCTCAAAAAAATAGATAGAATTAGTTATACAATTCTACCAAAATTATTAGTATTTCTAGCTTCTACTCTAACACATGGTAAATCCATATCACGAGCGTCAACATCGAAGGCACCTGCAAAACCACATCCCATTGATTGGAAACACATACCTCTAGAAAACAATTATGATGTTTTGAAATAGCTATCCCTAGTACCATACAAGTTTTCGATTTTTGAATTTATGAATAGGTCAAAAAATATTTTTGAATCACATGTTCAGGCTTTGCCATTTCTTTAAGAGTTTGAATCCAAAGACAATACTGTTGAGGTTTACCGTATAGAGAATAATCCTCTTGAATGTGATGTAGCTGCATCTTTTATTGATGAATATTAATATAATGTTTTACAAGAACATATCAAGACCTGGAATCAATTTTTAAAGTCCAATGAAATATACATTCAATGAACCTTCTTTGATAATGGCTCAAAAGACATCCCCATTCCTATTCATACACTTTTTCAGTCAGTCCGTACTAAATCTAACTTATCTCCTTCCAATTTAATGTTTCATGGTTATGAAAATAATTATCAAGAACCAATAAGAGATATTACACTAAGAACATAGTTTGGGGATCTTATGTCTATTTCATATTTTATGGTTATCCTTCAGGACAGAACCTTTAATATTCTACATGGAAGGCCTTAGCAACATCAACATGTAACCATTAATTAATCGTACAAACAATGTCTCGTATACTATTTAAATGGTCAAATGAATGCATTTTATGATGGCAAGGCTCTTTTCAAAAAATTTGAATCTCAATATATTGGGGCACAACTTTATCACATGAAGGGAATGAGATTCATGACTTTGAAAGTCACCTGAATTAATGCTCCAAATGGCATGAAAAAAATACCATCAAATCCATTCAAACATTTGATTATAGATTATGTGTTTCCAATAAATCAAATATAATGGATTAAAGAAAATTCAAGTACTCCTCCAGTGACATCCATAATTTCAATTTTGACAAACGAACTAAACTGCATAGGAGAAATTGTTGATTCACCAAGAATTGGTGAAGGCTTAAATGGAGATTTCTTTAGTTCATCCACCAAAATTCAGAAATTATTTTCATCACCAATAAGACTAGAAGATGTTATCGAAATAGTATTGGAAGATAAGTAATTTAATTTTCACACCATCATATTTTATTCATCGCTCCAGGGTAACCCCTTAATCATCAGTAGGACTAGATATACTGACATCTTCATTAGGATGTTCAAATACCGACTCTTCCCCTTAACATTGATATTTTTTCTTCTGTGCCTACTATTCAAGTTGAAAAATAAGAAGTGACTCATAAAGAAGAATTAGAATAAGTTATCGAGGATGCTCCTACAATAGTTAAGGAATATATCTCTACAACTGTTGATGAGATCAAAGAAGTAAATCTTAGTACACATGAAGATCCACACCCCACTCTAAATATTTCGGGTATGACATTGAAATAGAAAGAGATGTATACATCATTTCTAAAGATACATCGAGATATTTATTCTCTGAACTATAAATAAATTCCCGTCCTTAATCCCAATGTAACCACTCATCATTTTAGATTTCATGAACAGTATCAAAGATTTAAGTAGGTGTCTAGAAGGAAACACCCGACTCATGCCTCTAAAATTCATTCTAAAGTCGATAATCTTAAAAAGAATAACTTTTTAGGGAGGTTCAACAGACCAAATGGTTGGCCAGCATTTTCCTAGATAAAATAAAGAATGGGAAAATCATAGTTTTTAATGATTCAAGAGATCTTAAACGGCATTGTTCTATAGATGATTTTCTAGTTCAGATCACATAGCATTCAATTGTTGTAACAACCATCTATTAAGAAATATCCATCTTATATTGCTATATTCAATACAATAAATTCCTCATGTCCCTAGAGGATAAAGAATCTACAGCCTTCAGAGCCCCTAAAAGGGAGTTTTTATTTCTGGTAATTCCCATTGGTATAAAAAATGCATGTGCAATGTATCAACATTCCATGAACCATCACTTCAATCTATTCATATGAAAATATGTTGAATGTTAAGCGGATGATCAGGTGGTTAAATCAATACAACATCTGGATCAACTGACTGATTTGGATACTAAATTATATAAATTTTGGAAAAATATTTTGAAGATAAGACCATTAAAATGTTCTTTTGCTGTAACCACAGGAAAATTTCTCAGCTTAGTTGTATGCCATCATGGAATTGAATTTTACCCTGTGAAGACAAAAGAAATTCTTGGCATGTCATGTCCTTAGAATTGGAATGAATTAGGATGACATCAGTGACACTTATCTCATATTCGGCACGCTATCACCAATTTGGAAGGTATGTGTTTTCCCTTCACCAGATTAATGAAGAAGGGTGTCACTTATCAATGGACTCAAAACTTCCTAGAGGCCATTGATACCTTGAAGAAATATCTCTTGATTCAACCGGTATTAATGCCACCTATTGAAAGAATACCACTTATTCTATAAGTGACAGCTATAGAGTAATCACTATGTTCCATCCTTTCCCAAAAGAATGATGTTAGTAATGAAAATAGGATTTACTATCTCAGTATAACTATGATTAACATAGAATCTCAAAATTCAGGTATTGATAAGTGTTTCTTGACATTAATCATTGTAGTTCATAAATTCTAGTGCTACTTGGAACAACAGGAGGTCCAATTTGTGCCTTTAAATAACCCGCTCACATTTATCCTCAGTCATCTGATACTTATATGGTATTTGGCATGGTGGGTAGTTATTTTGAAACAATTTTATATCTTTTTTGTACCTACGAAGGAAATAAATGGAATGCGTTGGTAGATTTACCTGATGAACATATTTATGCATAACATACATTATGGAATGATAAACACCCCGATGAATATGTCTTCTCAATTCAAGATAATCCCCAAACATGGGAAATGTTATTTGTAGGAGCATCTATATGTCCATTGGAGAAGATAAGGAAAAACTATAAACTGAACAATGTTCTGTTTGGAATTTAAATTACCTCCGTAGAAACAAAAGTGTTTCCATATTCCTTCTTGTTGTTATAATGATGTACCAACAATTTTAATGAATATAAATCTCTCATAAAAGGCACAAAATGACCACTATAGGTAATAGTGAACCATAGGAATGTGAAGGTGATTCAGAGTTGGAAATCAAACTAATTAATGGGGATTTTTATATAAAAAAGAGTTAATTTCATTTTGGTGTTTACATCAGAGTGTTAAGGGATGAATTTACCTTATATCCAACATTGTCTTATATACCACGATCAAAAAATTCCTAAGCTGATGCACTGGCTAATACAGCCATAGCCCTAGAATATCCAAATAGGGCAGAGACCCTTAATGGTATACCCCGTTGTTGTGTGGTCTCACATTTATTTCAAACTAGAAGGGGGAAATTATTGATATTATCCCTACTTTTGATCCATTTGGTCACACCACTAGATGGATGATTCCCATCATAAAATACTATCAAAATGGAGTAATTCTAACTGATAGAGCTGAAAAAGAACAAATATAATGAATAGTGGGAAATATTACTCTTTATGATAGTGTCGATCTCTGGAAGATCCTATACAATCATGAATTAGATTGAATCATCTTCATGTTTATTGAATGAGAAGAAACTACAACTTTCATGAAAGAAGTATATTTAGATGTTTGTGGTGCTCACCATTCTTGTCAATGGTTTTTTGATCAAATTCAAATGCTTGTATACTTATGGTCTTTAGTGACATATAATCGAGATGCTTTCAATAAGAAATTTTATCAATTCCATGGGCATTCCATCTTCATTCATCAACCCACAACGATATTACCTACAACTAAATACTCATGGCCATTTTCCACATGGGGAATACATGAAGATGGAATTTATCCTCCATCTATGGATAAGCAGTTCAAGAATATTCGTACTGCTACTAATTTCATCACCAAATGGTTTGAGGTAATACCTCTCAAAGAATTTGAAGGAAAATGAAATTATATTTTTTTCCGAACTAAAATCATCCCCAGATTCGGTATCGCTCGTACTATATTGACGGAAAATAGGATCAATATCTATAGTAAATAAGTTATATCAGGAGAACAATATTTAACCCAACACATCATATATCTATAATGCAGCGTCCAATGAACAAGTAGATGTCTTCAATAAGACCCTTTGAAACATAATTCATAAATGGTGTATAATGATAAATTACATGGTAATGATAGTATATTGCACACTTTGTGGGATTCTGAGACTACTTCCCATACAACCACTCAAGAAACTCTAAACACATTAGTGTATGACACTGAAGCAGTTTTTTCAATTGAAATTCATATGCCCTCAATCAGAAATGCAATATGTGATCAGTTTTATATAGTTTAAAAGTATCAGAAAGCATTTGATGACCTGGAATGATTAGAATAAAAAAGATAGAATACATTGCCTCATTTAGAGGTCTATCTGAACATCGTAGCACAAGTCCTTAAGAATAAAGTTATCCTCAATTAATTTCATCATGGATAATTGGTATTGGTCCTTATGAATCAAATTATACAATGAAATAATCCAAAAAATCTTGAGACAATGTGGGATGGACCTTATTCCGTACATAAGTCTACTCATATAGAGATTTTTCTATAATCTATATAGATAGAGAGATTATTAAAACTCTATACAGAGCGAGATTCCTGATGAAATAATTTTTGGAAAGGTAGACAATGTACTCACTTCATGACTAATAATTGAAAAATAAGATTTCCAAGTTGTAAAAAATTAAACTTCATAACAACAAGGAGAATCCATGTTACACGATGAGAAAATGAATTGCATATTTGTCCTTTTCACACAATGTAAAACTGTAGGACATCATTTTTCATCATTACAAGACATTAATATGTATGGTTAATGTCTACTCTATTTGATAGTAAGAGCTTCCAAATGAAATATTCATTTATATCATTGTTACTCTTTAGTGGCACATGAGTCCCTTTCTTTTATATGTCTGATTCTAACTTTCATAGGGGACCCATTTTAAGAACTACATGTGTCTTTATTTTCATGCATATGATATACGTAGAGATTCCAAGATCAAAAATATTGGGCCTACCTGTAACCACTAATTGTTTTAATTTCTCCTTATCCTCTTCTATATGAACCATATACATACAAAGTATTCTCTCATGATAAATGGTTTGATTTTCATTACATTTTGTGTCTTATGTTTAACTATAATTATATAATGTGTCAAAACCCCATGTCTCCCACATTAAACTCAATTGGTATGGGAAATTATTTTTCAATAAATATGTTTGTCTTGATTCTAATTTATATGAGATACATAATGATGCCTATATCTCCAATCTTATTCCCAAACACAATAAAACCCCTTATTTATTCCATATGTTAAAATAAAACTTGAATTGTGAATGCTAAAATTACTACATATGGATTGATTCTCATCCATATGAGATACGTAGTGACTCCTAGGTTTAATTACCTGGTCCAACCACAATATTCATTTTTTACGTTGTAATAACATCATGTCCTCTATGCATGACTATAAACTGCACAACACAATGTCCTAGCTGCATGATATTAAAATACATTATACCCAAAAACTATGTATAGCTTGATTCTCATTCAATTGAAATATGTATTGAAGGGTATGTCATGTGTCCTAGTACCAGACATGGGATACTTTTTTATCTCTCTTCCACATATAATTAACAATCTATGCGGGAGTCTTCATTTTGGGTTCTCTTCTCAGAGATCCCACCAAGGAAACATGTCTGTCCTCATTTTACACATGTGTTAGATCTATTTAAAGAACTTCATACTCATGATCAATATAGATTCATGTATTTCCCATGGGCATTTATCATTACCCCCTTCTATATTTAACACTCTTAATATGGAATATTTTCATATCTTCACAATATTTTTATGGATTTTAGTGACATAATTTCTAACACTTAAGAACTATTTTGCCTAAAAATTTAGTAAATTTTCCTAGGTGGACATGCATCAGAATTTGAGACGTTATAGGAATAATTTTAAAAACATTAAACTAGTTGTCTATGTAGTAGATGCCCAAGTTGTCCTTGCATAATACAGCCACCATAACATGTTTTTCAAATAATGGTTATTTTTTTTCTCGATTAATGTGTCTTTTGTCCCCTAAAATTTTTTAAAACAATATCGATGAATTTGTTTTTTAATGTAGTCATTCATTATATTTTTTCAATTACATTTCACTCAATATGAATATTTTCAAGAACATGGATTACACATTTCTCTCCATGATTCAGTAGAGATCATGATTGAAGATACTCTCTCCATATTCAAGTCCCTTACTCTGTAAACTAAACATTGTTCTTTGGAAAATCTGTATCCCCATATAATTTCTTCAACGTTTTGTAGTAGAATTTCAATCATTTCAGGGAAATTTTTACTGACATTGTAGTATGTTCCCCTTAGTGGGATTGCATAAAATTTTCCAACATAACAGGCTGCTCAGTCAAAAGATGCCATGAGTTGGCAATAAAACACATGCCCCAATTGGACCTGCATAATATAGGCACCATAAAGGTTTTGTAAAATAATGGGAATATCCTTCATAGAAAATACTTCCTCTAATGTCTTTATCCACTTCCCCATAACACTTTTCATTGCATGAAATTTTGAAATCATAGTTTATCATTCTTCCCTTCCATACTTGAACATTGTAGTATGTTTCTGAACAAATAATAATGAAATTTAGAGAGTCACAAACCTTAGGTTAAAGCTAAAGACCATAATATTAAATCCACCTAATTTCCTCACTGTATGACATAAAATTTCACAATAAAATGTCCTCACTGTATAAATTAAAATAGGGTTTCCTGATATCAGAAATTCCCCGTTCAGAAAAATTTAATCAATTCCTCATACAAAAAATTTGTATAGAAATTTTTTTCGAATTCATGACATATTTCATCATAGATAACACTTTATTAATAAAATCCATTTCCAAGGAAAACACACCAACTGTGATCTTCATTAATGTAAATCTTATCTTCCCTTCTCTATAAATAGTAAAAATTTAAATTCCTAAGAGATCATTTTCTAGACTGTACAATATCTTCCCTCGGAGGCCTTGCATATAATATTCCTAAATAACTAGCATTTCAGTCAAAAGATGGCACAATTTCACTATTCTTAATATTCCATAGTCATCCCTACCAAATAAAAAGACCATTACAATGTTGGAAAATAATGGAATATTCATTATTAGAAGATAATTCGCTTATGTTTATTCTTGTATTCGATTTGGTGACCATTAAAATGAAGAATCTTGATTCTCTTTGAAAATATTTATAGAATATTTGAGCAATTCTTAGACATTGAGACTTGTTTGGGATCTAATTTCAAAATTTATGGTAAAAAAATTATACCTTAAATAGTAGTTGTTTCAAGTCCAACATGCAGGACACTAAACTAACAGCAACAAGAGACGTTGTACTCACCAGATTAGAAATGTGCAATTGGAACTCTGGACAAAAGTTGTGTCCCATTGTAAAGACCCGCAAATTTCAAGGAAATGTTTTTCTTAATTTTCTTTGGAATTTTACAAGAGCGCAGCTTCAGACAGCACCTGATTCCGAGGCCCGGTGTGCCCGGAATCATTTTCCGAAGTTTGGCTCGGGTACGTTCAGTGAACGGACGAGTGGGTTTTTCTATCTTTTAAACCGGTGCCCGGAATCGAATTCTGAGGGCACCGATGAAATCGCAGCGCTGGTATTTGCTTAGAAATGCCTCTTCCGGAGTTGCGTTTGCTCAGACGTGGGTTTTAAATTTTTTTGGGCTTTAAGTCGGAAATAAAATAAAGTTTGTGCGACAACTTTATTTTATTTCACTTAAGCTGCTTGGAAGTCACTTGGAAGCCACTTGAACTGAGTTAAAGCGGATAGGGTGCTATCCGGAAATATCCTACCCCTTGTTAGGATATTTTTGGGGTGGGGCCCGCACGAGCCCCGCCGTTTCTTTCGCTAAGTAACGCACCCGCGAAAACCCGTCAAAGTAACTGAAAAGTCAACCGACGCGTTTTCTTAAATTCTTAACAGACCATTTAATTGAGCGGTTTATTTCGTGTATTAAATGGGTTGTTTCGTTCGTTGAATTAATTCAACGAACTGATGGGTCGTTACTTACGCGTTTTGCGTTTGTTGGCAAAATAATAAAATAGACAAACTTGTCTATTTTGGAGGATCTTCTGTTGTGCGAGATCCTCTAAACCTCCACCCAACTCGCGAAGAACGCGAAGAACGCGAAGAACGCGAAGAACGCGAAGAACGCCGGCGACCGGAATTCGACGACGCACACCGTGATCTGCGACGTCAATGAGCTCTACCCGCGACGTTCTTCGGCGACGCCTCTTCTTCCGCGGCCGATCCTCGTTCAGCGGTTAAAGGTGAGAATCGAATCTTCTAAATTCTCCCCTTTTTTTATAAATTGATATCAACGGATTTAAATTAATTAAATCCTTTTGATCTTGATCCGGAGATTGGCGACGCGACGCCGGATACCGCGACGACGCGATGATCCCGTTCTTCCGCGACGAGCAATCCCGCGACGATCCCCTGTTCGGCAACGACAGCTGCAAGGTAAGGGTTGTTGGGATTCTTTTTATTTGCCCGTGTTTATTCTTTTGAATTAAAGAACCTGATCTCCGAACAATTTTAATTTATATAAAATTGTTGTTGATTATTTTCTTTTCCCCCCGTTGTTTATGACTAACGCGGAGGGTGCGGGTCTAACGAACAAGACCTGGCAACCCTCCGCCGATCTTTTTGTTGTGCGGATTTGGCGGACGACGACGAACCGTGCGGCAAGGGCGATCCGTTGATTCCGCAGTGAAGATCGGCCCCCGGGAGGAGCAACGGCGCAGACGGGAGGCAAAACGGGCCACCGGAGCAACTCCGGCGGCCCGCGGAAGGTGGCGGCGGCGCCCGGCGCGCCGCCGTGGAGGAGATCCGCCGCGGCCGCGCGGAACCGGGAACGGACGCGGCGGCCCGGCCGCGTCCGCGTGACAGGCGGCCCCCCGCGGGGCTGCGTTTTCCACCCAGGCAGCCGAGCCGGTCCGACCGGCCGGGCCGCGCCCGAGCCGGACCGGACCCGGTTCGGCCGACCCAGGGGGGGTTTCGGGCCGGGTCGCCCCGGGCCCAGAACCCCCGTTTCGGGCCTTCTTCGGTCGTTTGCCCATATCTTGGGCCTGGGACCTCCGATTGACGAATAGTCAGCGGCTACGCGATCCTTGGATCGATACGGTCGTTTCGGTATATTATACTCAAGGTTTCGGAAGACTTTGGGTTCGGCCGGGTTGGTTCGTACACGAAACCAACCGGGCCCTCGGAGCGGAAACGCTCATAACTTGAGCTATGGACGTCCGAACGACGTACCGTCAGCTGTGGTAGTTTCCTCTAAGTGAGACGGAACTTTTGGCATACTCCGACCGAGGATCGGACACAGGCGGAGTACGGTCGGGTTGGTTATGCCCTAAAAACCAACCGGGCCCCTGGGACGAAAATGCCAATAACTCTCAGACCGGGCGTCCGATTGACGCGCCGTCTGTTGCGTTGAGATCCTGTTATCGATACGGAAATTTTGGATACATCAACTTCGGACTACGTGTCAGTTGATGTATCAGCCTCTCGGCTCGTGGAGCGGACCCTCCTAAACGAGCTCGCTGTGTGCAGGAACCCTAGCGCTGGCTGTGACTTCGACGACAGAGTAGAGATCCTCCGTGGACTGCGACGACGGCAGAGCAGAGATCCTCCGTGGACTGCGACGACGGCAGAGCAGAGATCCTCCGTGGACTACGGCGACGACTGTGCAGAGATCCTCAGTGGACTGCGTCGACTACTGCACTCAGCGATCCTACGTGGATCAGTGCTACAGGTTCTGTGTAAGCCCGATCCTATGTGGGTCCCTACTACCGGTTCTGTGTGAGCCACTGCCTACAGGTTCTGTGTGAGCCCGATCCTGTGTGGGTCTTTTTCGGGGGTTAGTACCTATCGATCCTTCGTGGGTCCGACGACTTAGATGGATCAGTGATCATCTTTGACGTCATCTGAAAAAGTATACCTAGTTGAGCTGAATCTTATGTTACTCTCCTTTGTGGATTGTGTTGAACTATCCTTTGTGGATTTACTGTTTACTCTCCTTGTGGATTTGAGTCTTGCTTTCCTTTGTGGATTGAGTTGTTCTTGAGCTCGTGAGCAGAGCTAGAATTGGGGACTTAGGTATATGAATGGGCATATACCTAGGTCGAGTCAGATGTTACTTCGTGATTGCATCTTTCTTTTGTGCTATATCCTTTGTGGATTTCGGGAGACCTTCGGGGGTCTCGGGGTCCTTACTGAGTAGCTTATACTCACCCCTGCACGGGCTATGCCCGCACCTCGTGTGTTGGTTGCAGACGACGGACAGCGCTGATCTCGGTTGGGGCGTGGAGCAGGACGGTACCTGGAGGTGGACCACTGGGCGGGACGTGCTCGGAGCGGACGTGGGACCCGAGGAGCCTGGAGGCTATCTGTACCCACCCTTCAGGTGGGATTTCCAGTGGACGACACGAGGCCACCGTCTTTTCTTCAGTTGCTGTTCTTTACTTTTTTAGTTGTACTTTACAGTTGGGCTTGTATTCCGGCCCCCTTTACTTTTCTGCACTTGTAGTTACTTTCCGCTTGCTGACTCTGTGTGGTTGTTACTTATAAAGGCAATGCCTTCCCTGTTTACTGGGATTTTACGCCTTGGTGCTAGTCGCCAGCCCCTGGCCTATGGAAGGCGGGCTTGGGGTAGTCACGGCACGGGCCCCGAGGACGGGTCGTGACAAATTGGTATCAGAGGTGGTCGGTTCTACCGTGGACTCTGATCATCCTTTCTTTCTATATGAAGCAATAGTGTTTAGTGTATTGAGTGTGGTTATCAGTTCAGGGAGCCCAGTGTTGGTGCGGCGGCCGACGTATCCATACACCAGGACCCTGACTCCTGATTTCCGACTTAATGCATGAAAACATTGATTGCGTGTGTGTTTCAAGTTTTCTTTGTGATTACTTGTGTCAGCTCACCGGGTATACTGATCTGCTTTATGAAAGTCTCAAGTTTTCTTTGTGATTACTTGTGCCAGCTCACCAGGTATACTGTTCTGACTGTGGTGCTCTTGTTCTCCTTTTCAGGATGGCCCCGCGACGACAGCCAGCTAGGGTTCCGAGTGTAGGGCGCGACGGCAGCCCACCGAGCGACGAGGCCTCGGTGCAGGGCCCTTTGCCAGCAGTGGCACCGGCGGTAGCTTTACCCGCCGAGCCACCGATGCTACCAGTACCAGACGCTGACGATGCATGTCGCCTCAGGGCACTGCATGAGTTTCAGAGCCAGCGACCGCCCAGGTTTCGCGGTGAGGCGGACCCCCAGGCCGCCGAGGACTGGCTAGAGGTGGTGGTACGGATCTTTCGGCTAGTGAGGACACCAGTGGATCTCATGGTGATTCTCGCGGCGAGCCTCCTGTAGGCGGCGGCAGGACGATGGTGGAGCTTGATGCTCCAAGTTCACGATGAGGCGTCCTTGCTCTGGACGGACTTCGAGAGCCTCTTCCGCTCTGAGTTCGTCCCGGACACCCTCCGAGCGGTGCGCATCCAGGAGAATCTCCAGCTGCGCCAGGGCAGCATGACGGTCGCTCAGTACGCGGCGAGGTTCACTGACCTATCTCGCTACTCGACCGACATGGTACGGGACCCCTTCTTCCGGGCCCGGACCTTCGAGCAGGGCTTGCGACAGGAGATTCGGGCGTCACTGATCTCCCTCAGCATTCCGACCCAGGCGGGAGTGCTGGAGCGAGCCCTCCTGATCGAGAGCTTCCTGGCAGAGCCTTCTTCAGCGGCGAGACCTAGCGCAGGGCGGCAGGTAGCTGAGTCTTCGGCAGCAGGTAGCCGACGGATGACTCTCGGGTCCAGGCAGACCAGACCCCCACGCAGACGGCCTCAGGACACCGGCTCAGCAGTACGGGGCACACAGCGGAGTGCCAGCCTTCCGAGAGGCAGGCTGTGCTACTCCTGCGGCGGGCAGGGTCACATGGCTCGTGACTGCCCGACCCGCCGATCAGAGGAGCAGCAGACGGTGGAGGGGCCACCCAGGCAGAGGCAGAGGGTCGACCGTGGCGGTCCGCAGGGAGGAGGCGGACGAGGCAGAGGAGCTGGCCGAGCAGCGGGTGGTGGGCGACGCTTCCAGGCTCTACCCCCACCACCACCAGGAGGGCCACCTCGATCACAAGGAGCTGGCGGGCAGGGACAGGCCCAGCTCCAGGCAGTGGAGGCCTACGACCCCGACATGCCAGAGAAGATTCGAGGTACGATCTGTGTCTATTCCACCCTTGCTGCAGTACTTATAGACACAGGAGCGAGTCACTCTTTCATATCCACTTCCCTTGTTCGGAGCTCGGAGATTCCGACTGAGCCGTTGGCTCGATCCTTACGGCTAGAGACTCCTACGGGAGTAGACTCGACGATTACGCACTGGTGCCGGCAGTGTGAGCTTACTCTAGGAGGCGAGAGCTTCGGCTGGGATCTCCTTGTAGCGGCGTCGAGGCCTTACGAAGTCATCTTGGGCATGGATTGGCTATCCACGGTTCATGCCCAGATCGACTGTTTTATGCGCAAGGTGCGATGTGTTCGCACCGACGGGAGCAGGTTTACCTTCACCGGCGAGAAGGGAACCTTTGCAGCACATGATGGACTTCCGCGGAGGAGAGTGCAGCCCATCTCTCATCAGTTGGCTAGCCTCATCCTAGGAGCAGTGGACGTGCGGAGTCCAGCTTTTCTTGTAGTGGTGGACCAGTACGTGGACGTCTTTCCCGACGACGTTCCAGGGCTACCTCCTCGTAGAGAGGTAGACTTTTACATCGACTTGTACCCCGGGACAGCCCCGATATCTACTCCAGCATATCGGATGGCCCCCGCTGAGCTTCGAGAGCTGCGGGTACAGTTGGAGGACTTGCAGAGCAAGGGGTTTATCCGACCCAGTGTTTCACCCTGGGCTTCCCCGATTTTGTTCGCCAAGAAGGCGGACGGGAGCTTGCGACTGTGTGTCGACTATCGTCGCCTGAACCAGGTGACAGTGAGGAACAAGTATCTGCTGCCACGGATTGATGACCTCTTCGATCAGCTCAAGGGAGCGCGGTGGTTCTCGAAGATAGACCTCCGGTCAGGCTATCATCAGCTCAGAGTTCGAGACGTGGACGTGCAGAAGACGACCTTCAGGTGTCGGTATGGCCATTATGAGTTCTTGGTTATGCCGTTCGGCGTAACCAATGCTCCAGCAGTGTTCATGAGCCTCATGAACAGGATCTTCCAGCCATACCTCGACCGATTTGTCGTGGTCTTCATTGACGACATTTTGGTATACTCGACGACTGAGGAGGAGCATGCCTACCACCTGCGAGTTGTGCTAGACACACTCCGAGGGCACCAGTTTTATGGAAAGCTCTCAAAATGCCAATTCTGGTTACGTGAGGTCCATTTCTTGGGGCACGTCATTTCTGAGGCGGGAGTTGCAGTGGATCCTGCGAAGATCGAGGCAGTGCTAGCTTGGGAGCCACCCAGGAGCGTGACAGAGGTGCGGAGATTCTTGGGCCTAGCGGGATACTATCGGAGATTTTTGCCGGACTTCTCCAGAGTTGCGGCACCACTCTCAGCGTTGAAAAAGAAGGGGAAACCCTTCGTGTGGTCAGACAGATGTCAGCAGAGCTTCCAGGACCTGAGACAGAGATTGACCAGCGCACCTATCTTGAGGTTTCCTGAGGAGGGAGTTGGGTACGTAGTTTACTGCGATGCATCAGGGACTGGACTCGGGTGCGTCCTGATGCAGGAGCGGGCCGTGATCGCCTACGGATCACGTCAGTTGAGGCCGCATGAGCAGAACTACGCCACTCATGACCTGGAGTTAGCAGCAGTGGTCTTCGCTCTGAAGACTTGGCGGCACTATCTGATGGGCGAGCACTTCACAGTCTTTTCTAACCACCAGAGTCTCAGGTATATCTTCTCTCAGAAGGACCTGAACCTGAGACAGCGGAGATGGATTGAGTTTTTCTAGGACTATGACTTTGAGATAGTCTATACTCCTGAGAAGGGGAACGTGGTAGCCGATGCCCTCAGCAGGAGGACGGGCATTCAGCTACTTGAGGAGGCGACAGAGCAGCTAGCCTCCTTACAGATATCCTTCGTGGATAGAGACGGAGCAGCCTTTCTTCAGTCTCTCACAATCTCTCCTCCACTTCTACAGCGGGTCAGAGAGGCTCAGCGTGGGGACGCTGACTGTGAGACCCGGCGTGCACTGATATCCTCAGGTCAGGCGCCTGATGGCTTCTCCCTCGGAGCAGAGCACGACATCCTTTTCAGAGGACGTACCTTCGTACCAGTCGCTTTACGTGAGGAGGTGCTGAGAGAGTTTCACACTTCTCCCTTGGCGGTGCATCCCGGAGTGGCGAAGATGTACCAGGATCTCAGACGACAACACTGGTGGCCGGGCATGAAGAAAGCTGTGGCAGAGTTCGTTTCACGATGCCTCACCTTCCAGCAGGTGAAGGCAGAGCATCAGGTACCAGCAGGCTTGGTACAGCCCTTGGAGGTCCCGGAGTGGAAGTGGGACGGCATATCTATGGACTTCGTGACTGGACTTCCACGCACTTCCAGAGGTCACGACTCCATTTGGGTGACTGTCGACCGACTCACCAAGTCGGCACACTTCTTACCCATCAGAGAGCAGGGCTCAGTGGAGAGCTTGGGACGTCTTTACATCCAGGAGATCGTACGGCTTCATGGTGTGCCATCGTCTATCGTCTCCGATCGAGATGCTCGTTTCACTTCCCGGCTCTGGAAGGGGTTATAGGAGTCGTTCGGGACGCGGCTCCATCTGAGCACAACCTTCCACCCTCAGACGGATGGTCAGACGGAGAGGACCATACAGACACTCGAGGACATGCTCCGTGCATGTATTCTCGACTTTGGTCGCAGCTGGGAGGACCACCTACTCTTGGTGGAGTTCGCGTACAACAACAGCTACCACTCCACCATCGGGATGGCACCATACGAGGCGTTGTACGGCAGACCCTGCAGATCACCGTTGTGCTGGACAGACCCTGGGGAGTCAGCACTCGTGGGACCAGAGATGGTCCGAGCCACGACAGAGAAGGTCCAGATCATCCAGGAGTGGATGAGGACAGCTTAGAGCCGGCAGAAGTCATATGCTGACAGGAGGCGGAGGCCACTAGAGTTCGAGGATGGTGACCACGTCTTTTTGCGTGTCTCACCTCGACGTGGTTTACGGAGATTTGGCCGAGGCGGCAAGTTGTCTCCACGCTTCATCGGGCCTTTCCAGGTCCTCAGCAGGATAGGAGAGGTGGCTTATCGCCTGGCTCTACCACCTCAGTTGCACCGGGTGCACGACGTCTTTCACGTGTCTCAGCTGAGGAGATACGTGCACGACCCGACGCACATCATCGACTTTGGGGAACTGTACGTGGACGATGGGGCGACTTTTGCGGAGGTCCCAGTGGAGATCGAGGATCGACAGGAGCGGGTCCTACGTGGGTGGTCGATACCTCTTGTGCGCGTCTGATGGCAGCACGGGAACCACCAGGAGAGCACTTGGGAGCGGGAGGCTCAGATGCGTGCTCAGTACCCCCATTTGTTCCCCTAGTTTTTGATGTATCTTTACGGGGACGTAAAGCCCTGAGGTGGGAGTAATGTAAAGACCCGCAAATTTCAAGGAAATGTTTTTCTTAATTTTCTTTGGAATTTTACAAGAGCGCAGCTTCAGACGGCACCTGATTCTGAGGCCCGATGTGCCCGGAATCATTTTCCAAAGTTTGGCTCGGGTACGTTCAGTGAACGGATGAGCAGGTTTTTCTATCTTTTGAACCGGTGCCCGGAATCGAATTCTGAGGGCACCGATGAAATCGCAGCGCCGATATTTGCTTAGAAACTCCTCTTCCGGAGTTGCGTTTGCTCAGACGTGGTTTGTAAATTTTTTTGGGCTTTAAGTAGGAAATAAAATAAAGTTTGTGCGACAACTTTATTTTATTTCACTTAAGCTGCTTGGAAGTCACTTGGAAGCCACTTGAACTGAGTTAAAGCGGATAGGGTGCTATCCGGAAATATCCTACCCCTTGTTAGGATATTTGTGGGGTGGGGCCCGCATGAGCCCCGCCGTTTCTTTCGCTAAGTAACGCACCCGCGAAAACCCGTCAAAGTAACTGAAAAGTCAACCGACGTGTTTTCTTAAATTCTTAACAGACCATTTAATTGAGCGGTTTATTTCGTGTATTAAATGGGCTGTTTCGTTCGTTGAATTAATTCAAAGAACTGATGGGTCGTTACTTACGCGTTTTGCGTTTGTTGGAAAAATAATAAAATAGACAAACTTGTCTATTTTGGAGGATCTTCTGTTGTGCGAGATCCTCTAAACCTCCACCCTCCTCGCGAAGAACGCGAAGAACGCGAAGAACGCGAAGAACACGAAGAACGCCGGTGACCGGAATTCGACGACGCACACCGTGATCTGCGACGTCAACGAGCTCTACCCGCGACGTTCTTCGGCGACGCCTCTTCTTCCGCGGCCGATCCTCGTTCGGCGGTTAAAGGTGAGAATCGAATCTTCTAAGTTCTCCCCTTTTTTTATAAATCGATATCAACGGATTTAAATTAATTAAATCCATTTGATCTTGATCCGGAGATTGGCGACGCGACGCCGGATACCGCGACGACGCGACGATCCCCTTCTTCCGCGACGAGCAATCCCGTGACGATCCCCCGTTCGGCAACGACAGCTGCAAGGTAATGGTTGTTGGGATTCTTTTTATTTTCCCGTGTTTATTCTTTTGAATTAAAGAACCTGATCTCCGAACAATTTTAATTTATTTAAAATTATTGTTGATTATTTTCTTTTCCTCCCGTTGTTTATGACTAACGCGGAGGGTGCGGGTCTAACGAACAAGACTCGGCAACCCTCCGCCGATCTTTTTGTTGTGTGGATTTGGCGGACGACGACGAACCGTGCGGCAAGGGCGATCCGTTGATTCCGCAGTGAAGATCGGCCCCCGGGAGGAGCAACGGCGTAGACGGGAGACAAAACGGGCCACCGGAGCAACTCCGGCGGCCCGCGGAAGGCGGCGGCGGTGCCGGAGGCCGGAGGCGGCGGCGCCCGGCGCGCCGCCGTGGAGGAGATCCGCCGCGGCTGAAGCCGCGGCGGCGGCGGCCGGTTACGCGGCCGCGCGGAACCGGGAACGGACGCGGCGGCCCGGCCGCGTCCGCTTGACAAGCGGCCCCCCGCGGGGCCGCGTTTTCCACCCAGGCAGCCGCGCTCGGCCGATCGGCCGGGCCGCGCCCGAGCCGGAACGGACCCGGTCCAACCGGGTCGGGTCGACCCGGTTCGGCCGACCCAGGGGGGGTTTCGGGCCGGGTCGCCCCGGGCCCAGAACCCCCGTTTCGGGCCTTCTTCGGTCTTTTGCCCATATCTTGGGCCTGGGACCTCCGATTGATGAACCGTCAGCGGCTACGCGATCCTTGGATCGATACGGTCGTTTCGGTATATTATACTCAAGGTTTTGGAAGACTTTGGGTTCGGCCGGGTTGGTTCGTACACGAAACCAACCGGGCCCTCGGAGCGGAAACGCTCATAACTTGAGCTATGGACGTCCGAACGACGTACCATCAGCTGTGGTAGTTTCCTCTAAGTGAGACGGAACATTTGGCATACTCCGACCGAGGATCGGACACAGGCGGAGTACGGTCGGGTTGGTTATGCCCTAAAAACCAACCGGGCCCCTGGGACGAAAATGCCAATAACTCTCAGACCGGGCGTCTGATTGACGCGCCGTCTGTTGCGTTGAGATCCTGTTGTCGATACGGAACTTTTGGATACATCAACTTCGGACTACGTGTCATTTGATGTATCAGCCTCTCGGCTTGTTGAGCGGACCCTCCTAAACGAGCTCGCTGTGTGCGGGAACCCTAGCGCTGGCTGTGACTTCGACGACAGAGTAGAGATCCTCCGTGGACTGCGACGACGGCAGAGCAGAGATCCTCCGTGGACTGCGACGACGGCAGAGCAGAGATCCTCCGTGGACTGCGGCGACGACTGTGCAGAGATCCTCAGTGGACTGCGTCGACTACTGCACTCAGCGATCCTACGTGGATCAGTGCTACATGTTCTGTGTGAGCCCGATCCTATGTGGGTCCCTACTACCGGTTCTGTGTGAGCCACTGCCTATAGGTTCTGTGTGAGCCCGATCCTGTGTGGGTCTTTTGCGGGGGTTAGTACCTATCGATCCTTCGTGGGTCCGACGACTTAGATGGATCAGTGATCATCTTTGACGTCATCTGAAAAAGTATACCTGGTTGAGCTGAATCTTATGTTACTCTCCTTTGTGGATTGTGTTGAACTATCCTTTGTGGATTTACTGTTTACTCTCCTTGTGGATTTGAGTCTTGCTTTCCTTTGTGGATTGAGTTGTTCTTGAGCTCGTGAGCAGAGCTAGAATTGGGGACTTAGGTATATGAATGGGCATATACCTAAGTCGAGTCAGATGTTACTTCCTGATTGCATATTTCTTTTGTGCTATATCCTTTGTGGATTTCGGGAGACCTTCGGGGGTCTCGGGGTCCTTACTGAGTAGCTTATACTCACCCCTGCACGGGCTATGCCCGCACCTTGTTGTGTTGGTTGCAGACGACGGACAGCGCTGATCTCGGTTGGGGCGTGGAGCAGGACGGTACCTGGAGGTGGACCACTGGGCGGGACGTGCTCGGAGCGGACATGGGACCCGAGGAGCCTGGAGGCTATTTGTACCCACCCTTCAGGTGGGATTGCCAGTGGACGACACGAGGCCGCCGTCTTTTCTTCAGTTGCTGTTCTTTACTTTTTTAGTTGTACTTTACAGTTGGGCTTGTATTCCGGCCCCCTTTACTTTTCTGCACTTGTAGTTACTTTCCGCTTGCTGACTCTGTGTGGTTGTTACTTATAAAGGCAATGCCTTCCCTGTTTACTGGGATTTTACGCCTTGGTGCTAGTCGCCAGCCCCTGGCCTATGGAAGGCGGGCTTGGGGTAGTCACGGCACGGGCCCCGAGGACGGGTCGTGACACCCATCACACTAAATATATATTTTTTTATGGGTTAGGTAATATTGATAAATTAAAATTTAATAGATATAAATATTTTGGGCTTGTCTGTATAACCCTAGTAAAAATCAAACAATGCTCACTAGGCTATATGATTTATGAAACAAATATAGCATCCTTCTAAACATGACGTAAATCCTAATCTAACCAAAGGATGTTGAAATGCTTAAAATTTCTATAATATAATCATTTAATAAGATTTTTTTCATTATGATATATTCAACTTCTATGGGGGCCATCTGTAGACACCATGATATTTATTCCATGCACATTTTTTGCAAAATTTCTTCAATTGGGGTCGAAATGTTTCGCTTGCAACTCTGCATTGTTTGTGGGGGTCAATAAAAATAGTGAACGCACTAATCCCAAGAATTGGTGTTGGGGAACATGTCCCATGGTACAAATCCATACATATGGATGGGTAATAAAAGAGATTCCCAAGGTACCTATGTGAAAACACATGCATGACACCATGCAATAGGTTATTGAAGCTATTAATTTTCCTATATCCATAATGTGTCACCCATGTTAGGCCAAATCACCATAGGCATGAACTATTCTTGGTGGCTACAAATACATTGAGAAAACACTTGAAAACCACAAATATGTTTTGAAACCCACTTGCACAAACAAACTCCATTCACCCAAGGTCCCTTATTTCCATATAAATAGTCCTTTTGTCCTTTATTTGAATAAAAAAATTTTCCTGAAGCCTAATTGCTGCTCTGATCTCCCAAGGTCTTTTCCCAAGTCTTATGAGACATTAAAGGTCATTATTTATCAATGTGATAGGTGAAATTAATTGATGATAATTGGACATAAGTCCTTTTTGTGTTTGAAATTCATTACACTTGCAATCCTAAATCGCCCTAACTCCCAAAACAAGAAACACTTGCAGACCACCTATTCCTCTAATAGGAACATGAGCTCCCACTTCTTGGAATACCTTTGAATACTTTTGAAGGCTTTAGATAAGTCTTTCACATGTATTAACATATATTTTTTTTCTTTACATAGGTTTACATCAGGTGACCCAAGCCTACATTTGCACACATTTTTGTGCACTAATACTTACTTGGGTGCCCTTCATTGATTCACCTACTCTCTTTAGACAATATTCCAATAAGTCGTCTTCAAGTCCATTCATTTCAAGTCTTCTTCAACATTAGATCCCCTATCTGAAAGGTATTTGGTTGAGACCTCCATTAAGTCCTACAATATTATCAATCCTTTTGGAATGTCAAATAAATAGTTCTCATATTTTGGTTTGTATATCCGCAGTCAGAGGTTTTATACATTTGTATCAAAATGCGGTTAGGATTCCAGGATTGAATGTGGGTTGGTATACTCGTATTTATATAGAACATTCTACAAATATCATTGTTGGGAAGTTCCGAGTTTTGAGGATTAGAATTTGGGTTCCGTCTTAACCTTTCTGTCTCTAAGAGATCTAACCTCTGGCCTCTGGTAGGGAAGGTACAATTCACAAATGATTTTCCAATCAATCAAAGGTAATGTCTCCCTCCCTTACCACAATAAATTTTAGGGACTCCATCATATTGTAAGCCCGAAAAAATTGATGTAGGAGGTTTTTGTCTCGCTCATATCTACTTCATGCACCTTCACTCAATCCTTACGTTGGACCCTTGTCCAATGTAATGTGAATAGAGGGAATGCCCATCACCTCACCCTCTTCTTGGGTCTCCTCGAACTGTTCCACCCTCTCCACCATAGGTTTCCACCATCAAATGAGGAAATGTGGGGGTGCCATTGATGAATCTTTGACATCATCTTATTTCTCACATAGAGAATGATTCACGTGGTCTTAGTGATTCATCATGACCATAATATTTCCATAAACATATTTACCTGGAACAATGAGAACTATGATTCCTATTCAAATAAGGATACGTAGGACTCATACATGATTGAATGAGCTCAAAAGGGTGCCCTTCCAAAAAGGTATCCCCAACCATGTGCCCTCAAATGAGAATATATCATGCATAATCCCTATCAAAATGAATATAATACAATAACTATGATTCCCACCATAATTGGAATACATAGGAATCCTTCTTAGATCTTGAGCTCATTGGATATCCTCGTCAGGATTCCATTGCAAATTACCTTAATATGGACATCCTCCTTAGGAATAATCCCTAAATTAATCCCCCAAATTATCCTAGCATCATTTTTTAGATATAAGATCAAACTAATTTCTCATAATGGAATAAACTATCCTATGAGATTTTTTGAACTATGTGGGATTTGATTCCCATCCAAACGGGATAATTAGGAAGCCTCTATGATGTTTGAACCCAACACTTCAAACAAACCATGTTCGCCTAAGACTGTATTCCCAAAAGGGTATAATATTTCATTGAATCCCATATTCTTTAGATGTTTTGTGGCATTATTTGACATAATTTCTACACCAATCCTTAATAAAGAACCATTCTCTTAGATTTACTTACCACATGACATTAAATTTTATGATTAAATCCTTATCATATGATAGAAACATGATTTATGTGTCTAATTAAGTGGCATTAAACTACATGGGTTCGGATTTCCTTCACAAGGATACATTGGTTGCCCATTTTATAGGTATGATACCAATATCAAAACAAACCATCTACTCTATTAACAATAATAAAATCTAGAGTTACCCCTTTATGTTTCTTAAAAACAACATCAACATAATGATGATTAAAATAAAATATAAATGATATATGAGAGGATACCATTGATGGATAACCTTGAATACCTACATATATATCCATTAAGTTAGAACCATGAATACATACATATGATTCTAAATATTACACATCTAAATAATTGATTGAAAATTCCAAGGGAAACCTATATTATACATGGTGAATTAATAAGGATTCATGAACATATCTTATAATGAGGGTCCCTAAGTAGACAATAATTACCCCCAAAATGATGTGATGAGTCTCACCTCCCATCCTCTTGACCAATGCATGTTCATAAGTAATATAATGTTCTATCATAATGAATGCATGCCATTGGAATTCATGTTCAAATTGGATAATGAACTGTTGGATGATTGCGGTTCCATGAATAAATCGAATGGAAACCACCAAGAAATAGTTATTCTTATACTAGAATGTATGTTCTATGAAACTAAGAAAAAATAAAAATAAGTCATAGTCCATTATCCACTATTGGGAAGTGTGATTAGATTTTCACAGGCCATCATTCACTTCACATCCATGAAATTTTTATCACATTAATCAGCCAAAAAAACATAAATTCATTCTATTTTGAAATAGAGAGTGGATTATATAGACATGATAAATTATTCGAAAATAATCAGTAATATACATCCAATCAAAAAAGACATGGGATCCCAGTCATAGTGGATTGTATGGTCCAATATTCAATATCATCAACATTGGATGGATCCACTATTATTCCCAATATGGAGATTATATGACCAGAAAAATGGAATTTTCAATATCCAAAATTCTACCATATTAAATTTAAATAAAACATTTACATCATTAGGGGATTAATAACATTCATCATGTGATATTAAAACGTTTCAATTTTATTCTAATACCAAAAAAAAATCTATAAATACTTCCTCAAATAGATGATGTTAATCTATAAAAACAATTTTCATTAAATAAATGAACATGGTAGGGGAATTAGAATGAAAATTTTAATTATAACATCAAGAGTTCTTACTATAATTTAATAATTTTTCATTGAATTGGTAATGAGAGTTCATTATAAACGTTCTCAGATACAAAATAGCTCGTCAGACCCAATATTGAATAATCCCATCTCTGTTCTATGGTGGTTGGTATGTGTACCATTACCCACTTCATTATCTTTCCCCATACTGTTAATAGTGATACAATGAGATTTTAATTTAACTTTATGATTAATAGGTTTCTGACATTGATCATCATCTTTAACCATTAGATTTGAGAAGTGGTAAGAATAATTACCAAACTCCTTGAAATTATATCACTAGAGTGTGGTTGGTGAATGCTATAGGAATTTCTATCTATTTGTGTCATTTAAAAAATATAATATTGAAATCAAGATTATTTTTTGGATGAATAATATTATTTATGATTAATACATTACCATTTACATTATGGAAATTTTCTCTGAAATTATTTCCACACAACTAGCATTATAGAATACATAGCTTCTTCTAAAAACGTTTTTTGTTCTAAATATTATTTGCATTATATAATTTTTTCATATAGAAACCGTAATATTTATTGGTGAATCTAATGTCCATTTCGACATATAATGAACAATTAATGATTTATTCATACCCTATAAGGTCCATTTTGGATAAATACCTTTAGGGAGAAGGTTTTATTACATTGAAGAATCATTTGTTCTTACATTATAGTTGCATAATAACACATTATGTGTACCTAGAAATTGTAGTAAAAGTTTCGATATTGATAAAAAATTATTCAATTCCCTTTATATTACGATCATGCAATTAATTCTCTATATTTTTATCCATAATAAATGGAATATAATTATTTAATAGTAATATTGTAAACTCAATAAACTTTGTAGATTCAATTTCCAAAAAAAATCTGATATTCTTGAAAAGAGTCCACCACTTATCTGATTCACCACCAAAATGATAAACACTGAAGATAAACTTATCATGTATTAAGAATTAGAGAATGAAAATATTTTCTCAGTGTTAGTAATTAATTTTTCAAAAAATATTAGAATAGAAAAATGAATAAATTAATGTGGATTTTACCTCTTGATAGTCTCAGTATTATGTAGTTCCTTGCATTTATAATTTTTAATATTATCATTATTCATGAAATTATAATGTTTTTCAAGAATATAAATAATATTTTCATTCCAAATCAAATAACATTATGTCGCTCTTGGGAAAACAATTCCATCGCCCATCACAATTTGTATTAACATAGTTTTATGTGGTTACAACCATTGGGTAAAACCATAAATCATAGTATGAGAATAATAAATCATAGCCTGAAATGGTATAATCATTTATACTATTTACATGACTACATTTAGAAGTTATTTCATATTTATATAGGAGTGATGATTATACTTTTCAATGAATGCACTGAATGAAATTTAAATATTAATTATCCATTAATGTTTTATTATCATAAGATAAATTTAATAAAAATTAATAAATATATCAAAATTCCAACACTTGAATGATGCTGGTTTAAAAAAAATCACATCCATAAGTGGATTTCTATGTACAAATGAACACATTAGCAATTAATTCATCAACCATTTAATTGTGAAGAATTATTAAATGGTTTTACCCTCACAATAAAAAAAATATATTTACTTTTCTGATTCTTGAATCAAAAAAAAAATTAATTTTTTTCGAAGTATCTGTTAGAAGAAATTAAATTTAAATATATTGGTTAATATATATACCTCTTCATTGGGAGAACTACATTCACTTACACCTTAATTAACGATAGATTTGTCCTAGGAGAAAAGGAGAGTCTCTAAGATGAATGGAAGGATTATGAAAATTTTCATTTTGTATATATTTTATTATAATGTTGACACAAATGATTTGATTAATGGAGGAGAATATGTTCCATTTTGTCAGTTAGGGGTGTGACACACATGGAATTTTAATAAATAATTCTGATAATATAAGGACTCTTGAATGAGAATGTGGATAAAAATTGATAGGTATAAAAATTTATTATATTATAAGGTTTAAATATATATAACTAATTTTAATTTTATATGATTAGGGGGATATCATGCCCCTTTTGCTTGGATTAACTCCCTATGTAAAACCATTTTAACATTAACAATGGTAACAATTTTTTTTATTCTATTTGAAAAGAAACTGAAAATAATTATATTATATAAATTATTATAATTTCTAATTTTTAATTAATTTTAATATATTCAAATTATATTCATTGAAAAAATTTATAATAATTAATTTTTCAAGCTGTAATGAAAACATATTTTAGAAGAATGAATATTTAAAAATAATGAATTATTTACAAACATCCAATTTATTATGAAAATAACATGATTAATGTTAAAATAATTTTAATATATAAAATATCTAAAATTAATTAAAACCATTAATAAACAGATATTAATTTATTTTATTAATGTAAAAGTACATTACACTAATAATATTTATTTATAGAAAAATGTTTTTCTAATAGAAAAAATAAAATTATATCAAAATCTCAAATAATAATGATTCATATATAATTTATTTTTATATTTTATACATTGAGGATTATTATTTTAATATAATATTAACAAAAATATTGTGACTCTTGAAAACTAAATTACATTATTCATAAATATCGATATTGTTCAATTTTATGTAAAAAATAACTCTTTTTAGAAAAATAATAAAAAATAATACTAAGATAATATTGACACAATTATTTCAAAAATTATATTCCTTTCCAATAAAATAAATAAAAAATGATCGAAATTAATTATAATTTTTATGAATAAAATTTTTTTATACCCCATTTTTGAGGAAAATATAGTTTTGAATAAAAAATTTACATTTCAAAAAATTTGGTATTTATTTTTTATTCAATAATCAAAATATTTTCAGTATTTACAACAATAATATATTTTATTTATAAATTTTTTATTATAATTAAATGATTACATCATAACATCATGGTTATAATAGTTTAATAAATCATGATTCTTGTGAAAACAAACTTTAATGTAAGGAAAGATATCTAATATTTCATGTTGTATTTAAAAATAATAAACATATAAAATATTATGGTGTTATAGGTTGGGTATATTAATTCATTAGAATGGGATATCTCTATTAAATCTGTAAAACACACAGGGTCTGTCAAATCCCCATAACGGATTTCGTCTTACAATTCACTCTAATGCATTTCCTAATAATTTATATCCCTTGAGATGAATATTTTTTTGTGAATGTGATTACGAGTAACTATTTTCACAATTTTTTGTCTTATTATTCATTATTATATTCCAGATTACTATATAACATTCCTATATTATGTTATATTTCCCATGATCATTGTGTTTTGTTTATCGAATCATATAGCTTGGAATATTTTTGGTTCATTGAGATTCCATGTCGTCTTATTAAACCTAATGGAAAATGATAATTTTTTAACATATTTTCTAATTATATATTTCATGATTACTAAATTTTTCTCACTTAAATATGATTTACCCCTTGATAAAATTCTGATAACATTCCCTTGAGAGACCATTTTAGATCCCAACTTATTATGTTTTCCATTCCCATGGATATGAAGATGAGTATAACCTATGATATTTCTAAAATGTATACTAGTATTATAAGATTGATGAGAACTATTTATAGTGGTATATTTATGTAGATGATCTTTTAAGAATGTAAATATTTAGGTTCTAGGATTTTATTTTTCTTGTGAGATGTAATATTGATTTTTTTTAAATATGTCTTTTAGTTTGATCCATGGGACTTAGTATCTAATACTATTGTATTGTTTGTTATTTTATAACCAAATTTTAGAGTGTAGACCTACAGATTCTCAAAAATTATGATTTACCAAGTAATAAATGTGTAAACAAGAAGAATATGACACTTAGAGAAGGTAAATGATAATGAACGATGATAAGGGAATTTTAAAAATTATATCTTAAAATGATAAGAAGTCATTGTTTTAGTAAAATATATATAAGAAATTATATTTCCTAATTATATAACCAAACAGGATCTCACCAAGTCCCTTTTATGAATTCCCCAGATATATGATACCCACCACGTATCCAATAAAAGGTCACCACCCACACAATTCCCCATATGGTTTTTCTACCCCTATTATAGAATCCACTGAGTATGATGTAAAACTCCACCATGTACCCATTAGCATATGATAAACTATAGATGACCTGGAGCCAAGTATTCTAATTAAAAACATACCACAATCCCCTAACAACACCTAAAAAATTCAAAAGTCATTAAATTAGACATGGTTATTTGAAAATTTGATTGAATATTCACGTTGAAATTTTTGGGGAATTCATTAACCATTTTCTCAAAGGGTTCCTCATGTATTCAACATCTATCCACATTTAGTAACAATGAACTAAAATCACATTAAATGTTTTTCACTAACCTACCAAAACCACAAATAAATTATTTTATTCAAATAAATTCCTTATTATATAAGGATTTTGTAAACATTGTAATTGAACCATTACCCCGAAAATATTATTTTTTATATCATCTTCCCAACTATATCATTTTTGGGTTTTGTGGTTCCTAAAATTAAATATCTATAATTTATTCCAATGATAAACCACACTATAATTTAAAAAATCATATGACTGCTTTAATGTGACTAACAAATTATGTTGATGATACATGTCCATTTTCCCCTTACCGTAGATACATTTTTCTTCATAGACATTAAACTCCTTATCCAAATACCATTGACCCCAAATATACTTTTATTTACTTACGCTTTGCCTTTATTAACCCTTTTTGTGCACCCAAATTCTCCATATTCATTAAAAAATCACAATACCACATTAACTTTTCACTAGTTTCCATTAAAACCCATATTAAAAATTTATTCCTAATAAATATTCTCAGATTCTTAACCATGATGGGCCAAATAATTCCACATTTATTAGATAGAATAAATGGTTTAATAAATCAATAAAATGAAACAATACTATAGATCAAATATGGAAATAAAATTGATCTAACAAAACATATCACACCTCATCTATTAAATAGATGTGATCTAATATAGAAACCCATACCAAAGAAAAATACAAACAACTACTGAGAATCCTTATACAAATATCAAAAAAATTATAATCTCCCCATATTTATCCCACTATAACAGTTTATTGTACTGATACATCTAAATAATGATTTTTATATGATCACCAATGCTTGTAATTCGTTGACATTAAATATTAAAAGACATTGGACTCCCAAAACCCCGATAAATTAATATTAATAATCCATTATATCAATATGAATGTTGATTTTATGATTTGAGGTTTTTTTGAGAAACTCATTGACAAAAATATATCTGGATAGCATTAGAAACATTGGGGTTATCTTTTTAAATCATTAACTAGTGTTTTAGAACACACTATGATTTATTAACAATATGATAAAATATAGATTGGATATATTACAATAGAAAGTGTGTTTCAAAGAATTTTTTTTCCATATTATATATTAAAAATATTTCTTTTGAATTTAATGAGTATAATAATTTAGTTCTTGAAACACAATAGAATAATCAAATTTCAAAATGTAGGGAGATGTTAAATAAAGAAATAACCCGATGATTAGACTATGTAAATGCGTTACCAACATAAAATCACAATAATCAAATCTATAAATCAATTTTTTTTCACTTTTTAGAAACCTAAATGGTATTTCCATGTTTTATATTTTATGTTTCCTATATTTATTCATCATAAAATTTGTAATTACCTTTACTCAATATAACCTTTTACTTCACATTCTAGTGATGATTTATAAGACAATGGTAACATTCAATAGTGGGAATTTCTATAAATTAATTTTTTATACTATGAATGATTTTATATCTCCAAAACACAATTCCATTAAGAAAAAAATTAAGTATACAGATACAAAAAATATTCAAAAATATGGGGATGGTGGTGAAATTGGAAATGTGATAAATTATTAATGATGTTATGATGAGAACTACAGAGTAAGATGAGCAGTCTCATGATCCTATATCTAAAACAAAAGGGGAACTTTTTTTAATATTTTATTTCATATTCCATGGTAATCTCCTAAATCCAATATTTATATTAAAGTTACCAAATATTTTGTAAAATTTTATTACATTATTGAGACTCGTTTATACTCATTTTAGTCCATAAGATGTATAATGGATAAGTTTTTAAGTAAATGGTAACTCATGACTACAAGTTATCCTAAGATTGAGCATCCAAATATGTGTTATACATATTATATGATTAATATAGATGAGTTGTTATTATTACAATAAATGATTAAAAAACTATAAAACATCAATAACACCATCCACTGAGGTACTACCAACCAAGACTTCAACAGAAGGAACCATACATGTACTATGAATTCTGACAATGAGGAGGCCAAAATTATGAAATATAAATTTCATAATAATAATTCATACATAGAGAAAATGATTAAAATTGATAATGGAAATCCTAATAAATCCATTTATTATGGGAATAAATTATCTAAAAAAGGGAAAAACTATTATGAAGAAGAAATTTCGAAAAGTTGATAATATCATTGATCCTTAATTTTTAATGAAATTATTATTTTCTATTTATGAAACCATTGTAATTCAAATAAAAGTGTTTGAGAATATTACATTAAGTAATAAGGTGACCTATAAAATTATCCATGTGCCTATATACTGGGTAACCCTAAATCATCAAGCCAGACATGAATTGGTTCCTGTGAATCTTTAATAACCTCCTATCCAAAGAACAATCCGAAATTCCAGATACCATTTTGAACTGCTTAATAAATTTTAGATATTTAATAAGAATATGATTATAATTAATCAATATATTTTATAATAAAATAATAAAATAAAAAATGAGGGGGAAACATGATTTGAATAAAAGTATTCATAGGATTTTTTAATATATTTATTTTTCAATTTTAAAAATTTGGCCATAAATAAGTAATCACAATAATGGTAAAATAATTTCTGGAATATATTGATATATAAAATGTTTTTAATGAACTGTTTTTTAATGGAAGTTATAAAAATTTTATTGGGAATGACGCCCAAAAAAGGCATGGATGAATTGATAAAAAAAATTATTCAGGGATATTTACTCTAAAGAGCTGATTCAATCCATTCATTATGTTGTTATCATTTATAGTTTTTTGATCTTTCACCATAGGATAAAAATGGGGGAAATTTTTATTTTATATGTTGGGGATCATCCAATGGATTTATAAAATTAATTTGAAAATTAGGGTCATTTATTTAAAATACATTTATCTTAATAATACTATTTCAAATATTGTATAATTGTCAAATATATTGAGCATAATAAGGAGTATTTTATATATGAATTCCTTTTATAAGGTACATGTTTTTTATTAGGGAATGGAAATATAGAGTGTTTATTTCTCATTAAATTATATATTTAGATTCTATTATTATTATTTAATATTATTAAGATTTTTTTCTATTACATGTATTTATAATAAAATATATTTTTTTTGTTTATATTTGGGAAAAAATATGGAGTATAAATTTTTTAAATTTTTTAATTTGATATTTGATAATATTATTAAATAAATTTATAATAATTTTTAATGTAGTTATAGGAATTGTATGGTGTAGAGATATTGAAATGTTTGGGGTTGGCTTTTGAGTATGATTTGGATGCTTCCACAATCACTGTCACTATGATTTCAAAGAATATTTTGGATTTATTAATAATTATTCACCCTACACCAAGGATCTTGTCCAGACTATTATAGAAACTTTCAATATGTGATCAAAAATGAAATATTAATATTTAAATTACTTGATCTAAATATTAATTTCATTAAAAAAATTATAATTAAATTTGAATTAATGTAAAAAAATATAATGTGTATTTTATTAAGTATGGATTAATTTCACTAATATTAAAAAAATAGTTTAGTGAATAATTTCATTTTTTATTATTTGGAATCATCATAGGTGTTAATTAAAGGTTTTTATGTTTAATAATTGCATTATTATTTTACCCATAAAAGTACTAAAGGGTATTCATGTGTGGATTTTAAAAAAGTATATTATAAGTAGTTTATTATTATAATTATTCATTATATTTATTGTTCATTTAGATATTTATTCTCTTATAAAAACTTTCATACAATTTTTATGATAAAAAATTAATAGTTACGTGGCAATATATTATATAAATTATTTTTTATGCTTTTTAGTAGTGTGTTTTTATTTTAAAAATATATCAATTATATCTATTATTTGTTTTATTTAAAAAAATGAAAATATTTTGAACCAATTGTACTCGATAAATGATTTATTTTAGAAAATTTATTCAAAAGTAAATACAACATGTGGTTGTTGAAAAAACCCACACCATGGTTCTCATATAATGGCCCTTTTTAAGACCATTTTCCCCAAGACATTTTTTTAATGATGAAGTATAGTGGAATAACAGGGTAGGAATTAATATGATAAACCACATTGTGGTTTTATAAGGGAATTCCATCTTATAAACACCACGAATTATATATATATAAAAGATGAAATAAATATTATATCCCCATATTTATCTCTATAATTGTCTAAAATTTTAGACATTTCTATAATAATACCAAAAATACTTGAAAATCATGTTGAAGTACTCCTTAAATTGAGATATAAATTCTACAGGGTATGATGTTGTATTTTTTGGAGGATGGGGAAAAGGACTAACACTTTTCTATTCCTAAATTGGAAAATAATGTTGTGTTTTAATCTAATACATCATGGTTTGATAATGTGTTTAATATATAGTAATTTAGAGAGTTTAATGGATGATGGGATTATTCTCAAATTTATTTTGGGACACATCCAATCTAAATTATTTAATTACCATTTTTATTTTTTATTTTTAGTAAGGTTAATTTTAATACATTATTTTCATAATTAGTGATAAATTTATTTAATTATTATTTATTAATATTAATTTTTATTATGGATATTCCATTAATTTTTTTGATCAATAAATTATTATTGAATTGTCTCTTGGGAACTAATAAGCTATTAATACAAGTATAAGGACCTAATGATTTTATATAGTTACCATATTGAGATCTTATTATGATTTCATATCATCTTGTGAATTATTCAAAATGTCATTTTATTATTATTTTGAATGGATTTATATTATCATGAAAGGATTTGTAACAACCCTTATATTTTATAATTCACTCTCCTTAATAAATTCGATATGCTCGAGAGCTTGTGATGAATGCAACACAAAACATGAATGAATAAATATTTATTAAACCATAAAATAAAATATTTTATTAAATAATATTTTCACTAATAAATGTCTTCAATACACATTATTGTTGAATGGTTAAGTTGATATAAATCCCATAAAAATAATTTATTTATTTCCTTATAAATTTTTTTTTGAGTTTTATAAGTGAATTATAAATATCCCAATGAAACAATTATTAAATTTTCCATGGTGGATTTTTATAATATATATATAATTAATAAAATTTTAATTTATGGGAAGATAATGGATTGAGTTCGTATAATGATTTTTAATATATGTTAAATTAATTTATTTGAAACAATAATTAGTAATGTTTAAGAATTTAATGGCCTACTATGGCTAGGCATCCATCCATCTTAAGCCTGATTTTGTATGAGTATACTCCACCATGAAAGGTAGAAATAATAGTAAAATATTCTTGGGGGTAGGGTGGGTATGTGCACATATAAACAAATAGTGGAATTGATAGCTCTTAATAGACACAATTACCTATTTAGAGATGTCCTTATCTATGCTTTGGTTTTCAAACCATAATAATACTTACAACCACTTAGATATGTGATGTGAAGGAGTTGTCACACTAATCCTTTATTAATAATTTTTTGGAAATAAAGATAGAGGAATAATAAAAACACAATATAATAAATGAATAACTAAAATTTAATTCCACAAATACTACCCATCAATGAATGAAGGATTCCATGTAGATCAACACCTCACCATCTCAACTAAATATATGGTTGGGGTGAGGGTGGGGGTGGTTGGGGTGACTAGTGATCAAATATCAAACCACCATTCATGAAATATTTGGATTCCATGATTATATTTATCCCAAAAATAATCAATTTTCATGTTATAAGAGTTAATATATAGTTACTATTAATATTTATGAACAATTGATAAATATCAATTTTACTTTATTCCACCCCCATAATAACTCATCATTAGAGTAAGGGAGTAAGTCATTTTTTGTTATAGGGTAATATATCAAAATGGGGAGGTGATTTTTGTATTATTATTTGTTTAGTATCGTGTATTAGGGTTTCAACAATTAAAATTTTAAAAATATATCATTATTATATTTGATTAATCATGATAATTTATTGATGAACCAAAAAGATGATTTCAATTACTCAACTAGTTACCCGAATTTATATATAACCATTTTCACATGTAATGTAATATTTTTTATATATTTTATTACGATAAACATGCTTTTGTAATTCTTAAAAATCCCTAAACATATATTTTATGATAATAATATCTAACTCATCCATGATCAAACTCCAATATGGTAGAAATAAATTTAATTGCAAAACCTAATTTCACCTGATCCCTAAAAATACAATATCATATCATGCTTTCACAATTTTTTCCAATACAACCTTTTTCTCTTATTTTTAAATTTCTCCAAGCATTCTTAAAAGACCAAATCTATTTTTTCTCTACATTATCTCCCCAACACAATTTTATAATATAATATTTTAAATCTAACAAAATAATTTAACAATTTTTTTTGAGTTGGAGACTCTAACATGTCATGTACTACCTTTTAATTTATTTGTTGCAATTTTTTGAGTATGAATAAAAAATAAATTGTTTTATCTCATACTAGAAATAAAAAAACCCTATTATATGTTGAATTTTTTTTCTTATTCAATAAAATAGTTTTCTTTGATCACATTCATCTCACATCAGCACTATTCATTGTGTTTATGAATCCCTTCTAAGACATCATATCATTTTTGTGTTGGGGAACTATAATTTTCATATACAATGTTGACTATTAGATTCATATCATCCATATAATAAGAACATATCCTTAATATAGATTAGATACTTAATGGTAGTCATTACAATAATATAATATGGGTTATAATAATTAAGTTGATATATTTATAATGTACTTATAGTGTTAGTGACATCTAGCGCATTATATTGTATATCAAACATTACTGAACCAATCATTTTAAAAAAATGTAACCTTTCCATTCTTATTATAAATTTCTATTTTGAAGAAACATTTTCTTAAAATCAAAAATTCTATATTACATTGGAATCAATCTCCTGTTGGATTATTCAATTATGAATCACTTCAATATATTTTATGTACATATACCTTGTCATAGGTCTGGAAGGCACTATGATCCATCATGATAGATATTGATCCATAGAATACATGATTCCTCTTCTGTGTTGTTTATAGATATTCATTTATTATACTATTATTTAATAGACTATATGACTATTATTTCATTTATATTATATAATATCTCATCAATATATACTATTAAAAATTGTTCCACAATCCTATAAATTCATATTACATAAGGATCAAAATCATTCTTCATGAATCCAAATGCATTTTTTGGCTCAATTAAAATTTATGTTCAATGAACTTAATGCATGATTTAATACAGAAATGGGTTTTACATGTTTTCAAAACATGATGGAGTCCTTTGGAGTAAAAAATATATCAAGAATTGTAATATATAAATCTTCCCAATTCTTTTCATTATAGAAGTTGATATTGACATCCATTTTCCTAATATAATAGTAATGGAATGATGACATGGGATGTAGGATTATAACAGATCAAATCACTATAACTTGTGAAATATTTTTTTATATTATTACTTTATTTGTTTGACCCCTTTTTCAACTAGTCAGTTAATATATGAATTGAATTTTCCATCCATGTTTAGTTTCATCTAATATATTCATTTATAAACAATAGCTGTTACATCAACATGATGATGTACCAAAATATTTACTTCTTATTGGTACATGTAATCCATTATTTAATTCATTTATTCTTTGCACTTCGAATCATCAATTCCACGTAATCATTCCTTTTCAGTTAAATGATCGTTATTATTAATTAATTATGAATATCCATACTTAGTGAGTAGAAAAACATAATTCCCAATTTTTCTAACCTCTATTTTACTCCAATATAGTATGTGATACTCTGGAACTTCATTTTGTATGTGGTTTTAAGGAAACCTTTCATGTACTAACTCATTTTAACAATAATCCTTATCTTCATCAAAGTTTATCATGCTCCCAATACCTCCTTTAGATAATTTCTCCCGCTAATTTAATTTGGGGACTCCACTATTAATTTTTTTTATTATTTGGCGTATAGGTAATATCACATTGTTTCTAGTGGGTGTCATATAAAAGTAACCTTTTTCATGTTTCTAGTGTTATACATCAAGGGGACTTGACATATTCTTCACAACCCTGGTCATATATGTATGAAAACATAGTTTTTGTTATATTTATTATCTTAAATGGAATACCATCATAAAAATTTGATGTATGAGGAGGAGTGAGTTGAGATATAGTCCCAAACTCCTGTAAACAATCAATGACAACTCAATTAAAATATTACCTGCAATAGCCCATGTAGTTATTATTAATTAAATTACTACGATGGTACTAAACATCATTCATGTTATCCACGAATCAATCAACAGAATATGACTCATACCTTATGATTTTTATGTATCCATATCTATTAAAATCATATGTACATGTTATGAATTATTATAACACACTCATATATTTGGTTAAAAATAAACCACATACATCAGTTTGAACTAACAAATAATGGTCAATGGGCTTCTCACAATATCCACTATGTGGGGTCTCATTTAATTTTATTGGTAAACACATGATACATAAAAAATTTTATAGATTATTAGAATCTAAATATCAATATCTTTATAATTTAGTAAAATGTATTTCATTTACATTAATTAGCTGGTGATTGAAAATTTTAGTGCATTTTGAGTTCTGTGATCTAGTTTCAATATTGATTGAAATTATCTTATTCATGTAATATTATTAAAAAGGACAAAATTTTGAATGTTACATACAATAAATATTTTATTATTTATAAATCTATAATAATTTCAACCTAAATTTGAGGGAAAACCAATTCGTATAATATTTAAATTCCAAAAATAATGTTCTTTTGTTATGTATTAAAAAAAATTCAATCTATTACAACCAATATCAGTCCTGTTGAAAATGTGAGGTTGTAGTCCATGATAACCATAAGAAAAATAATGGATCTTTTGGATGATTGTAGATTTTCCTCCACTTTTTATCATTCAACATCAACATGGTTCATATATTTTATTACATATTCAATAACCATTAGCTATATCTTATATAAAATTTGTAGAAATAGATAAATTGACTAAATAAAAAAACAGTAGAAGATTCCCCTTTCATTCGTTGATCTATGTAGTTTTTCATCACAAATCCCTTCTTTCCCCATGTAATACAAATATGATACAACTCTAATTTATCGATGATCATTTTCATTTCTATAGGATTTTTAAAAAAGTTTTATTCATAGACTCATTTTATCCAACATTATATTTATTTAATATAAGGATTGAAGGATTTTCAGGTTTTTTATTTTTATCTACATTTAGAAGATGAATATAAAGTTTTTTAAGATCCTTAAGTTTTTTTTCGTGTTAAGGATTATAGATTAGTCAAATAATCTCAATGGGAGTGATGTAATAATTTTATTGGAGTGTTGTTCATTATGTACATTAAACAAAAGTGCTTCTAGGTACTCAATAAAGCCAATGATCATTACTACATAAGACTAAGATCACAATACCTCCACATTATTATTGTGGAATAATTCCATGGATATGTCCAAAATCTCATTCCATTCACCCTCATTGTAGTGACCCTAGAGATAATCGATCATGGTACTAGAATAAATTTTTTCATGTGAAATAATATGATTACAAGATACAGATAAAAGAATCAAACATTAAACATTTAATGTTTATTTTATTTAATTTTCACATATATCAAAATCTTCATCGGTAACTTTTTTTAGTGGATTGGGTAATGATATTTATAATAGATAATATTCTAGTTCATGGAATAACTCAACCAAAATGTATGTACAATGTTATAGAGTGTCATTCTTTGTGAGGTGATTGTTATTCACAAATATAGAATCTAGGGTTATAGTGGATGAAAATAATTACATTTTTTATGTTATTTAAATAATTATATTATTAATAGATTTATTGATGAAAAATAATGTGATAAATTATAATAATTAATATTATTATGTCTCCCACTTTATTATCAAGCCGTGTTTCACCCACCATTGGACTAAAAATGATTTTTTTATTAACATTCTAGTGACCACGATCCATACGCCCTTCAACAAAAATGATGTTGTGGAAAGATACTTGAAGGTATGTATGTAGGAAATTAATTTTCAACTATGGATCCATGATCCATTGTGTTGTAACAAACCATCCATTATTTCCGTATACACTATTAAACGAGTTATCCTTAACAGAACCCAAAGGGAGTTCCTGAACTGTTGGGGTTAGTTACTAGCTCCCAAGTATCATTATGAGGTTAATGTTAATAATTTTTTCAAAGGAAAATAGTGTCAAAAAAATAGTAGAAGATAAGAAATGAATAATCTATATTCCAAAAAGTTCTAAAGGAGAAAAAGTACCATATCAAAATAGATATCTCAAATAAAAACATTATCTTTATGAAAAAAATACATTGGGAAAAAAATTCAAAATCTCATGACAATAAGGGGACTCTATTATTTTAAATCACCAACATAACAATAGGTCCTGTGATTAAATACCACCATTTAACTTCTCATAAAACTTCTCAATTTCCTATATCTATCATGAAAGAGTCTACAAAATCCAAAAGTAAAATAATGGTTGTGAGGAAAAAATTCTTGTTTGATTTCTCCAGATGTTCCATAAAATCTAATAATAAAATTAAAACATATATGATTTAACATAATAAAACAAAATTCATGAACATATACCTTTCATTTTCATTCATTACATGCTCACAAATAATATTATTGGAAATTATATCCAAATAATCATAAATGGACATTTCAATTAAAAATAATTTAAGAATTAATAAATATAGTTCTATAATCCTTGGAATGAAATAATCTAATAGAGAAAAGAAAAATCTCATAATACCTAATTTATTTAGATCCTAGTTATTGAATCATCATACTTCCCTATCAATCATCCTTGTTCAAGGTGTGTACACATCCACAGTGTTCATGCAATTGGGATAGAATTAATCAATAGACCATTATTAAAATCATGTCAAACTAGGTTTCCTTTGAGTTTTCATAATAAAAACGTTTCTAGGGTGTCAAAGTCCTTTCATGACATTACAATTTACCCAATAACAACCTATGCTCACATCTTCATCAATGAATAAAATTATTCATCATAGGAAGTCAATTAATTTAAAAATAATTCATCATTGTACTATAAAATTCAAAATTTCATGTTCCAACATTCGATTTTAAATTCAGGAAAAATCATGGGTTTTTATCAAATTCAATACATTCAAAATCATGTCCTAATTTAAAAAAATCATCTAGGATAAATAATCAAATTAGTATCCATTAAATATAGATTTTTAATAATCCATGAAATACCTTAATGCATTTAATAATGAATTTTTATAAATTATTTCCTATAGAAAATAAAACATAAATGATTAAAAATCCAATTGAATATAAATTTTTAATTCGGATTGTAATTCAATTTTCGGGAGAAATTTAATGACACAATTATCCTTCTAGATTTTTTCATATGATTAAATGATAAATCCCATAAGATTGGAATCACTAATATAGAATCAAGACTATGTAAAATAAAAGTGAAATACTATGGATCACAACCCTCCAAAAGAGGGATTCCATCCATTATCAACATATGTATTTGTCACTCTAATGGAGAGAAAAAATGTGGGATTACATGTAAATGGGATTTCAATTACATGAGACATATCAAATGAAAAAATTGGTGTTTAGATCCTAGAGGAAAGGGATTTGAGAACCCAAAATCCTCTCCAAATAGCCACAAAAATCAAATGGGTCTTATGAAATATTATAGGAGTAGTTTAGAATATAAAAAGGTGTTAAGAATCATTGACTACACAAAAAAATATAACACATCCATTATCACCATGAAATATATTTTATGAAATGGGATACACCATATCATTCTGTAAGAGACCTTTCTTTACTCATGTCGGAGAAACCAAATTTGAGAGATGCAATTTTCTATATGTTATAGATATAGAAAACAATGAACAAACTATTTCAAAACCATTCATCCAGGAATTAAATATTCCAATATTGACAATAGATCCAAAATATTCTCCTGGATACTCTACACCACATCTAACACACCCCACATTATTGGACTAAACTACTTGCAGAAGTACATGCCTTTTCTGCGATCTGTGGTGATCATTAAACAAAAATGGTAAATCCCTAAAAATTATACACACTACAGCCATATTATTCATTCCATAACATTCCTCTCAAAACATTATCCCTTCACACTATAACATATATATTTATAAAAATATATGAAATTTCCAAAACAATAAAAATATATTGTCCTCACCCATCAAAAGTTTTCATTAACAATGTTCTGTAAATATACATGAATTCTTTTAAAATGATGCAACAACCTCACTGTAATAAATTATTTCATCCATTATAAATCCTATTAGGGAAGATACCATGATCAAGAGTATAATCCAAAACTTTATCGTCGCGTCCTTATGATCCTAATTCACATGTGAAATAGAACCATGTGGAAAGAAAACCAAATCCATTGGGGTGGATTTCCCAAAATAAAAATATCATCTCAAAATATACAATATGAACTAGCTTCTCAATCAAGGATAAATCCTATTCAACATTAATTTCCTCCTAGATAAAAAATTTATATGGTCTATAAAGATACATTCTGTGATGTGACACAGTAAAACATTTATGAGTTACATGAAACTGGTGTGGGATAGAAAAAATAGCAATCCACCTTTCAAATATTCTCAAAATACTCATTTGAGACCATATAACTTGGTAAACGTTTTCCCTTTCTTTTAATCCATTAGTGTACCATAAATGGTGAAAATATACAAAACTATAAGTCACCAAATGATAAATCCAATGGGTTTTAACATAGACTAACATAATATTTATACCAATTCTATGATTTTACCTTTCACGGATTAATTAAATGTATTTTATTTTTCATCACATGGAAAAATCAAGGCCAATCTACGAATGTTGCACAATTATATGACTACATTAATATATAATCTTATAGGAATATTTAAAAGTCCACTTAGGTTTTAATCCCGAGGGATGACTCAATAAAAGGTTTATAATAAAACTAATCAAGTCCCATGTGGCTACCATATTCCCCAAAATGTAGAAGAAATTAAGAATGAAGAATTTTATTAGGATAATTTATTGATCTTTTTTTGTAGATATGTTCCTGTAGATGATATTACTTGATCAAACTCACATGATATTTTATTCCATCTTGGAGGCCACTCGAAAAATGAGATGTTAAATGTAGAACCATATCATATAATGTAAGTGATATAAGTCTTGATTTTCTAGTGATATCCAGCATATACAAGATTCACCACTCCTCAACATTATTTATAAGATTAATTGGGTGAAATTGATCAATATAGTTTATCATATCAATCACACCACATATCTCATTCTTCCATTAGACAGTAAAGTGGCATCCAAAATCTAAATTCCACTAAATCATGTAATGATTTCTAGTTAGCTTGAAAAGGGTTACCAATAATCCCAAAGGCTTCTAGTGCTCATCATTAAACAAGAATCATGTATAACAATAGGAAAAAATAGTAATAGATTATATCATACCTGGATAATAGAATCATCATCACATGTAATCGAATATTTATTGGTGACAAGGTCACCGCCAGCTTTTTACTATGGATGCCTACAATCAAACAATTTCTCATAGGTGGTTTTATGATGTACCATCATTGAAATAATAAGATACTATCAAGGAAAAATGAAAACTCATAGGCAGTCTCTCCCTTGTAAATAATGTCCTTGACTATGAAACTCATCATCAGTGTATTTCTCCTAATGAATCATCTAAATAAGAGTGGAGTCATGTAGAGACCCAAATCTTGATGTACATGAATAAAACATTAAATTTGAAGAATACATAATACATAACAAAAATAAACACACAAGGACTGTAATAGTTTAGTGTATTTGGAAACTAGGAACATAATCTTCTAATCATGGTGAAAGATCTTCAACATCTCCCATAAAGATCTTCTACTTTTGTTTTCTTACCTAAAACCTTTCTTTATATCCTGGTGAAATGAAAACCTATAAAGGGAGAGCTCAAATTCTCCGTAAGGGTAAGCATGGGGAAAATAAAACAAACCATATACATTTGAACATAAAAACATGAACGTAATGTTTAAACACCAAAATCTTGAGCAATGACATAAACCATGGCAGTACGTAATGCATAGATCATAATGGAACATTAATCATGATAAAATATCATGGAAATAAAACATGTTATTGTGGTAAAACATTAATCACATGATATGATTTCTATAGTTTCCAAGGCATTGCTCCCTAGACCATCTTAGTGGACAAAGTCTCTTTCTGAATCGAGTTCACTCCTCATTTTAGTCCTGTAACAATGAACCAGATTAACATACTGTTCTAGACATGTCTATCTCATGAGATATAAATCTTTACCCAATGCATTTTAGGGAGACATAGGTCCCACCCATCTCATAATGAAATCATTCTTACTTTTTCCACAACATGAACATAATTCATTCATCATTACCCAAAGTATAAAATGGGTTTCATAAACATCATCCCATCATAACATAATCCATACAAAAAACTGGATATCATTTAATCATAAGAAACGTGAAGCCATGTAAATCATAGAGATATTATAATTGAAACAGACACATATGAAATAATGCAATCTTATATGGAAAATGGTTTTGATAAAACACTTGAAATGAATTCTTGAGGAAAATAAAATTTCTTCTTCAAAATCATTTTCTTTTCAAAAATTGCCATGCAATTTTCAAGGAAAATGATTTTGTTGAAAATAGTCATGAAATATTGTACAGTAAGCTTCATGAAAATAAGGCATTATAAAACCTTAAAAATATGTTCATTCCGTATAAGTTAAAAAAACATTCTCCTCGTACTTTTGTCGGAAAAGTAAGAAAGTACCTTGTATGGTAAACAAAAGAAAGATTCCTTCCATATGATGTGGTAAAAGTAAAAAAAGGGTAAAAATGTCTTTAAACATACATGGAAGAAAAGTAAACATTTTAGGGAAACATTCTAAGAACATATGGACATGGATAATAAACATAATCCCAGTAAATACTTACGAATAAACAACCTCAGATAAGAATGAGATTAGAATAATTATCCCTTACCTTATGTACAATTTCTTCCGTATGTGTCCGAGAATATAGTATAGTAGGTTAAACATATTATTAACTTGTAACATAACCAAAATAATATTTATAATATCATATATGATTCACTTATGAATTTGTATTATTCGTTCGTTTGTCAATTCCATTTAAGAGCAGCATTTTGGGTAAAATCTTTTCATTTATCGTTCGTGTTTTGAATTGTAATTATTAATATGATTACTTAGATCATGATTAGATAATTACAGAATATATAACATGATTTATATATAATATATATTCAGAATATACATATATATAATATATTTATAAAGGGAAATAAATACATCGTTCATGGAGACGGTAGGTCGTATGTACGCATGAACACTATTTTTTGTTTCCTTATTTAATTGAAAGGAAGTAAATAGATGAAATATATATATATATATACATAAATCGAGTATCATTATTATTTCATATATTTCATGATTACTTATTATATAAACTTTATAATCATTCTTTATTTGTTAACATGGAAAATGAATCCCATCGCGTCATGCAGACGGTAATCCGTATGTACGCATGAGTGATGATATCATTCCCATATTTATTGAATGGAATTGGAGTGGATTATATAATATCGTAGAATCATTATTTTTTTACAGTAATCATATATAGTTATTCATTACACCATTATACCCATCCAAGTAAGGTGGTGGTGGAAAAACTGATTACACCACGGCGTGGAGACGATATTCTGTACGTACGCACGCGCGGTGATTTCGTTTTCCGTAGGATAGATAGAAGGTGAAATAGGGTTGTTTCATATGTATAATCACATATTAGTATATAAATAATGATGATGTTATTAAATTATAATGAAACAATTAAATAATAGGAAGTAGAAGAAGAACTAAATTTGAAATAATCGGTAACGGACATTACCTCTTCTTTCAAACGCCTCTTCTTATCCTCCTAATAGGTCACTAATGATGCTCTTTGAAGAAGACCATGACCTCGATTATGTTTCTAGGATAGTGGAGAAATTTAATTTATGGGGTTTGTCCAATCATGATGGTACAATGTGGTGTGAGGAAGATAGGGAGGAGGTACCCTTTTATAAGGGAGGAGAGGGGCACCTTAGGAAAAACACAATATGTTATTTTATTATAAAGTCGTATTCGGTATTTATTACCTCCAAATTGATTTATTTCTAAGCTAAGGTAAGTATGGGTGTAAATCCTCTAAACCAATATAATTTAGACATGATTAGGTTACTATTTTATCCTTATCATTTAGATTTAAAATTTAGTTAAATAATTTTACTTTTACCTTGTCTTCTTGTTTTCTTACACTATATAGTTAATAAACATACTATAAAGAGTCAAAAGAAATATAAGTGGTTAATTATTAATATATATAACCTTATCTAAGTCATTTTTCTGAACCATAGATTTTTACGAATAAATTATCAATTAATAATATAATATTTGTTTAAAAAACTATTTATGACCATTTTGACACTATTTGGTATTGGATTTTTGTGAAAATCAATACAACATGAATAGTTAAAAAAGGTTAATTTAAGCAATACTGACATGTCATATTAACCTATAAAATTAGTGTAATTCATAAAAAGTATCAAATTACATTGATTTGGGTATTTATAACATCAATTGTGTTAATATTTCATTAATAAGGTAATTACTGCATCATCATTGTTTCATAAATAAATTAAATTATTTAATGTCTAAAAATTATAAATAAAATACCATTATGTAGGAAATATTTTTATCTTTCTAATTAATATTTATAGTCGAAATTATATTATCTATTAAGCTATATTAAAAATGTTTTAGTTATTAAAGGTTGATTTTAACTATTTTAACTCTTCTTTAAATAAAATAATAATAAATGTCCTAATATAATCCAATTGGACCAAAATGGTCATATTTTATTCCTAAGGATGTTTTTGGTCTAATTATACTTATCCAATATAATTAAGACATGTGTTAGGGTAATAATAATATTATTTTTACCATTAATTACCCTATTTACTTTTAACCGTGGTAAATAAAGTAAAAAGTTACTATTCACCAAAAATTATTTTTTCTTATTGAACCACATTTTAGACCTTTATATTAACCGTGTCTCATGGATTTTTGAAATTCCACTCACAGAAGTGGTAAAATTATGTTTTTTTAAATTTTCAAATTTTCTTAGGAGGTGGGTAAAACACGGTGAAAAGTTCAATAAAATATATATATATATATATATATAATTATTATAAAATGACTAAAATGAATTATATTGAAATTATATAGGAATTATGTATCAATTTTGATCTAAAATAAATTTAAATATAATAAATAAATATTTAAATAAAAAGTCAATTTTTAAATAGTAACCTAGTGTTTTCACTATTCATCAAAAATTGAAAGATTTCAATAAAATACCAAAAATTCAGCCTATGATAATTTCGATATTTCGAATCCAAAAATGAAGTCCATTTTGAAAGATAAAATTTCAAAAAGTTGGTATTACTATTCATAAAGGCTAGTTCATAATAATATTATAATAATATCTCGTTTAGTGAAACATGGTATTGCGTACTACACAAGCTATCAAAGATTGTCCTGATTGCATGTAATGCAAGCCAAGTTAGGGTTACGTGAAGTGAAATCTCCATTTTGTGTTGCGTATAACATAATCAAAACTTATTTCATTTATACATTAAAAAAATGTATACTTAATGTTGCATTGAATAATTTCCACAAATCGAACTTGAAATTGTGTTTAACACGAACCAAGAATAGTGTTACGTATACTGCATGCTAATACGGTGTTGCGTATAGTACAAGCTAATCATGGTGAAGTTTATAATAGAATAAATTAATGAAATTAATAATAATATATCTCATAAAATCTCGGGTTGTAACATTCTTCCCCCCTTAAAATGAAATTCGCTCTTGTAATTCGTCGGGGTTATAAATGGTTTACTACATGAAAGTTTCTTTCATAGAAACCCACATCATAAAAATAAATAAAAAATAATAATTTTAAAAATTGAAGTATGAAACATATCGGTTATCCAAATTAACTCATCATTGCGTTTCCACATAGGAGAGCATAAGTGAAATTATGGATATAGAAGAGAAACCAAGCCATCATGTTCTGATGGAGTGTGGTAGAGAACATGGCTATGAAAATGCCAATAATCACAAAGCCATAAATTTGTGATGATCTAAGTTACCATCTGATTCATCGGATATAAGGGCACTAGAAAAACATTTTGGGTTTTCAAGATCATTTTCCTAAAGTATAAGAATTTTAATTAGAATAAATACTTACTTTATTTTGGTATAATCTCACTGTTGGTCATTCCTTGGAAAATTTCCACATCATCAGTTAAATAGATGAAGTTGAATTTTTCATTCGTGAAGTGTTAGAAGATCATGTGATAGAATGATGGGTCATTCCATCTGTCTCAAACAGAAGGATAGAAAAAGTTATCAAAAATACATATGTCCATCTATAGTGAGATTAATAATATATGGTTCCTAAAATGGACTTATACTTCATATATCATACTGCTTAATATTATAAAACCTCTTTATACAAACCAGGTACTTCTTGTAGGCAAGTGGTAGGTGATAAAGGCATGTCACACATCAATTGTGGGTTCGATTCCCACAGCCTTGTCCGACGCGACGGGTTGTTGCTCATCCTGCAGGTTGTCCTTTTTCTAAAACTACATTATTATAAAATTCCATAAATAATATCGAAAATTTTTTTTAGCCTTAATCAATACTGACTTATCTCCAAAATATTCCATTCCAATCTTTAGGCTTATCCAGAATACATATGTCAAATCTCATAGTATAAAGAAAATGATTACTAGAAATGTCATTAAACAAGAATGTGAATACCATCATTTAGCCCCCATATATCATAAGATATATGTTGTTGATCACATTCCAAACATGTGAATACCTTAATCATGTATTCTATTGCAACATGAATTACCATAGAACCTTAGTGAAAACATGAATGGTGTCAAAAGGTAACTCTTTCCACGTACCAAAATCCCAAAATTTTAATAGACTCAAACTGTGATATCACATTGTCCTTAAATCAATCATGAGCTCATTAATATTATTTTCTCCATATACCTTCATTAAGCGCATATCATCTTCATTCCAAAAACATTCCAATCACTTTTCATGGTTATCGGTACCATATAATTATTGAAAACCAATACATTGATATTCCAAATTTCCACGATACCATAAATGAGATTCAATGATACTAGTTTGAAATCCCATAACATAAACACTTAATCATTACATAACATCATTTTCATACTCAAAATTACAAATAGTGATCACATGTGACTTCCCTTTATCCTTGGCCTTAATAGGTTGCTCAATTTGATCATCATTAACCATTGGATTAGGGCATTGATTAGCATAATGCCCCATTTCCTTGTACTTGAAGGATTGAAGTGTTGGTGGTGCGTTCTCTGTAGTCTTTTCTTTATTCACATCATTAGCAACCCTTTTTACATTACTTAGACACTCAGCTACTTGATGAAATTCCTTTACACACTTAAAACATTTTCTAGTCCCTTTAAGACAATCTCCACCATGCTTCTTTCCACACATCGAGCATAAAGAAATATTCATCTTCTTTTCACCGTCATTCTTAGAATTCTCCTTGAACTCCATCTTTTGTTTCTTGTCAAAACCATGAGATGTATATGTAACACCAACTTCCATTTCTACCTTGATATCACAAAACACAATTTATTCATAGCTACTGAAGTCTTTTATAGATAATGCCCTTCTAAGACTTTGTTTTAAGCCATTGAAAAATTGGTCAACTTTTCTTTCAGGTTGGATGATAATGCCATATGCATACCTTGCAAGCCTTGTAAAATTCACATTGTATATACCAAAAGATTCATCATCATTTTGCTTAAGCTCAAGGAAATCATTTTACATCTTTGTTTGAAGAATATGAGGTATGTACTTATAGAAAAATATGTTCTTGAACTCATCCCATTACATGGATTAAATTTCATCTCGGGGCCTCGTATTCGTAGTTAGAGTCCACCATTGATCTACTTCATCTTCTAAATGGTAAATTGCTAGAATGAATTTTTCATGTTCCGAACAGTGAAGTATGGAAAATATCTTTTCAATGGTACTGATCCATTGTTCAGCAACAAGTGGATCAGAAGACCCACTGAAAGAAGGTGGACGTTGCCTCATGAAGGACTCAATAGAATATGGTTCCCTTATCTACTCATTTAGAAGTCCAGAATGATTCATAGCTTGTATATGTATAAAAAATATATTATTCACTCAAAATCCCATAACATTGTATTGTTCAGGAGGAAAATAATTTCATTTTCCATTACATTTATCAACATGGTTCCTTCGGGTTCCAGCCATCATCTAAAAGCCAAAAAGAATAGTGTGAGAGGCAAAAATCATGTTAGGGAAAACAACATAATAAAGGGGGATTACCATCAATATATAACATCTTTGGTTTAATTCTATGATCATTACCGTAACTCTAGGACAATAACCTATACTTATACTTAACCTTGTAGACATCCCTAGACATACCTTATAAATATCTCTAGGGATCTCCCTAAAGTTTTCGCATCCTAGTTTCCAAAGGTTAACTAAACCATTCCTCTGATACCAACTGTAGAGACCCAAAGCATGATGTACATAGAAATTACATTACTCTTGAGAAATACTTAATACATAACAAAAACAAACACATAAGGACCGTAATAGTTTATTGTCTTTGAAAACTTGGAACATAATCTTCTAATCATGGTGAAAGATCTTAAACATCTCACATAAAGATCTTCCCCTTTTTTTCTTACCTAAAACCATTCTTTATATCTAGGGGAAATGAAAACATATAAAGGATGAGATCAAATTCTCCGTAAGGGTAAGCATGGAGAAAATAAAAAAAACATATACATTTGATCATAAAAACATGAACATAATGTTTAAACATCAAAATCATGAGCAATGACATAAAACATGGCAGTACGTAAGGCATAGATCATAAGGGAACATCAATCATGATAAAATAGCTTGGAAATAAAACTTGTTATTGTGTAAAAACATTAAGCACATGATATGATTTCCAAAGTAGCGATGGCATTACTGCCAAGACCATATTATTCGACAAAGTCCATTTTTGAATCGAGTTCATTCCTTGTTTCAATCCTATAACACTGAACCATATTAACATACCATTCCACCCATGTCTATCTAATGATATATAAATCTTTACCCAATGCATTTTAGGATGATATATGTCCCACCCATCTCATAATGAAATCATTCTTACTTGTGCAACAACATGAACATAAATCATTCATCATTACCCAAAGTATAAAATGGGTTTCATAAACATCATCCCATCATAACATAATCCATAAAAAAATGGATATCATTTCATCATAATAAAAGTGAATCCATTTAAATCATAGATAAAATTATACTTGAAATAAACACGTATGAAATAATTCCATATTATATGGAAAAAGGTTTTGATAAAACACTTGAAATGAATTCTTGAGGAAAATAACCTTCTTCAAAATCATTTTCTTTTCAAAAAATGCCATACAATTTTAAAGGAAAAAGATTTTTTTGAAAATAGACATGAAATGTTGTAGAGTAAGCATCATGAAAATAAGGCATTATAAAACAGAAAAAATATGTTCATTCGGTATAAGTTAAAAAAACATTGTCCTCGTACTTTTGTCGGAAAAGTCATAAAGTACCTCATGTGGTAAACAAAAGAATGATTCCTTCCATACGATGTGGTAAAAGTAAAAAAAGGGTTAAAATGTATTTAAACAAACAAGGAATAAATGTAAAAATTTTATGAAAACATTTTGATAATATATGGACATGAATAATAAACATAACCCCAGTATATACTTAGGAATAAACAATCTCGGATAAGAATGAGATTGGAATAATTATCCCTCACTTTATGTCCAATTTCTTCTGTATGTGTCCAAGACTTCTTTATAGTTGGATTAAACATATTATTAACTTGTAACAAAACCATAATTATGATTCACATATGACTTTATATTATCCGTTCGTTTGTCAATTCCATGTTAAAGAAGCGTTTTGGGTAAAACAGTTTCATTTATCATTCATGTTTTGACTTGTAATTATTAATATGATTACCTAGATCATGATTAATTAATTTCATAATATAAAACAATATTTATATATAATATTTATTCAGAATATAAATATATATAATATATTGGTAAATGGAATGAAATACACCGGTCATGGAGATGGTAGGTCGTACGTATGCATGAACACTATTTTTCATTTCCTTATTTAATTGAATGGAATTAAGTAGATGACATACATACATATATATATATAAATCCAGTAGAATTATTATGTAATATATTTCATGATTACTTATTATATATACTTTATAATCATTCTTGAATTGTTATAATGGAAAATGAATCCCATCGCGCCGTGGAGACGGTAATCCGTACGTACGCACAAGCGATGATACCATTCCCATACTTATTGAATGGAATTGGAGTGGATGATATAATATCTTATAATCATTATGATTTTATAATAATAACATATAGTTATTCATTACACCATTATAACCATCTAAGTATGTAGGTGGTGGAAAAACTGATTACACCACAGCGTGGAGACGGTATTCCGTACGTACGCACGCACCGTGATTTAATTTTCCATAGGATGGATAGAAGGTGAAATTGGGGTTTTTAATAATTATAATAACTTATCAGTATATAAATAATACCTATGTTATTACTTTATAATTAAATAACTAAAGAAGAGGAAGTAGAAGAAGAAATAAATTTGAAAGAATCGGTAACAGACATTACCTCTTCTTTGAAGAGCCTCTTCTTATCCTCCTCGTAGGGCACTAAAGATGGTCTTTGAAGAAGACCATGACCTCTAGTATGATTCTAGGTAAGTGGAGAAGAGAACTTATTAGGTCTTGGCCGATCTTGAAAGCTCAAAGTTGTGTGATGAAGATAGGGAGTAGGTGCCCTTTTATAAGGGATGAGAGGGGCACCTTAGGAAAAACATAAAATATTATTTTATTATAAAATCATTTTCGTTATTTTATAGCTCCAAATTGATTTATTTAGAAGATAAGGTAATTATGGGTCGAAATACTCTCAAACAATATATTTTAGACAAGTTTAGGTTACTATATTAACCTTATCATTTAGATTTAACTTTAAGATAAATAATTTCAATTTTACCATGTCTTTTTGTTTTCTTACCCTACATGGTTAATAAACTTACTATAACAAGCCAAACAAAATCCAAGTGGTTAACTATTAATATAAATAACCTTATATAAGTAATTTTTCCTTACCATATATTTTTTTGGAATAAAATAACAATTAATAATATAATATTTTGCTTAAAAACTATTTTATGTCAATTTTGACACTATTTGGTAATTGATTTTTGTGAAAATCATAACAACATTATTAGTTCGAAAAAAGTTTATTTATTCAATAAAAAAATGTCTCATTAACCTATAAAAGTAGTTTCTTTCATAAAAAGTCTCAAATTACATTTATTTCATTATTTATAACATCAACTATGACAATATTTCATTAATAACGTAATTACTACATCATCATTTTGTCAAAAATAAATTGAATTTTTTAATATCTAAAAATTATAAATAAACTACCATTATGTAGTAAATCTTTTTATCTTTCTAATTAATATTTATAAATGAAATTATCTTATGTATAACCCTATATTAAAAATATTTTAGTTATTAAACATTGAATTTAACTATTTTAACTCTTCTTTAAATAAAATAATAATAAATGTCCTAATCTAATCCATGTGGACCTAAATGGTCATATTTTATTCCTAAGGTTCTTTTGGTAGAAATAAACTTATCCAATATAATTAGGACATGTCTTAGGGTAATAATAATATCATTTTTACCCTTAATTACCCTATTTACTTTTAACACTGGTAAAAAAATAAAAATTTACTATTTACCAAAAATTATTTTTATCTTATTGAACCAAATTTTACTCCTTGATATCAACCGCGTCTCTGAGATTTTCGAAATTCCACTCACAGAAGCGGTAAAATTATGTTTTATGTAAATTTTCAAATTCTCCAAGGAGGTGGGTAAAAGACGGTGAAAAGTTCAATAAAATTTTTATATATTTAAAATTATTGTAAAATGACTCAAATGAATTACATTGAACTTATATAGGTATTATGTATCAATTTTGACCTAAAATAAATTTAAATAAAATAAATAAATATTTAAATAAAAAGTCGGTTTTTAAATAGTGACGCAATGTTTTCACTATTCATCAAAAATTGAATGATTTCAGAAATATACCAAAAAATCACCCTAGGATAATTTCGATATTCCAAATCCAAAAATAAAGTCCATTTTGAAATATAAAATTTCAAAAAGTGGTTATTACTATTCATAATGGCTAGTTCATAATAATATTATACTAATATCTCTTTTAGTGAAACTTGATACTGTGTACTACACATGCTATCGAAGAAGGTCTTGATTGCGTGTAATGCAAGCCAAGTCACGACTATGTGTAGTGAAAGATCTATTTGGGGTTGCGTATAACAGAATAAAAACTTATTTCATTTATACATTAAACAAAATCTATACTTAATGTTGCGTAGAATAATTTCCACAAAACGAACATGAAATTATGTGTAACACGAGATAATAATAGTGTTGTGTATACGGCAAGCTAATATAGTGTTGTGTATAGTACCAGATAATCTTTGTGTAGTGTATAATAGAAGACATTAATGAAATTAATAATAATAATATATCTCATAAAATCTTGGGTTGTTACAAGTCTCATAATCAAACGAAAACACAAACACAATATCTTCCAATAAGAGACCCTAATTCATGAAGGAAATGATATAAATCAAATTACACTCATCCAAAAATACCATTAATTATATGGGTTAGAAATTTCCAAATAAATATATTAGATATAACATTTCCATTACATGGGATGTATGTATGGTTGAAATCAAAATATTATAGGTAGTTTTCCAATAAATTCAAACAATGGTTAAAATTATTTTTTTATAATATTTATGTCATTAATTTTTATTTTAATATATTGTAAACAATGAATTTATAAGTTAATTTCACCAACTCATAAAAGAATTCATAATAACTATGAGTCTGAGGTCCTGTTTGGGATATTTCATTTTGTGTTTTAAAGATATTAGAAATGGTAGCTTATTATGTAATCAACCTACATGAAAACTATATCTAAAACCAATACATATGAGGTGGAATGAAAACCTATCACAAAATAACATCTTGTATAATATACTCTTGCAATGAAGAGAAATAAGATTTCAAATCCTCAAAATAACTCTAAAATTTCCTACTACATAGGAACATTACACCTTTAAGAGTGAGATCGTCATGTGAGATGTAAACATAAAAAAATATTTATCAAACCAGCAATAATAACCTATTTTGAAATGGTATATATAAATCTCAAAAACCATTCATGGTTATTCCCATATTGTAAAAAAAATCACCTCTCTATGATTGAACAAAATTCCATGTTTTGAAAACATGTTTGTATCACCCACAGTTGGAGGTATAATACCATTTCATTATGTATGTTATGTTTATAAAGTGTTATGGTTGTGTTTTGGATGTTTTGTAAGATGATTTGAACTATTTTTTGGGTTTTTGTACTGGTTCATGGTTGGATAATGATTTGGGAAAACTATGAATCACCAACAATTATCTCCCCAAAATATGATTGAGGATAAAGGGAAGGTGCACGAGTTCCAGAACCATACATCAGCATAAGAGAAACCATGAAAATATGGAAATGTTGATGTAGGGAGATTTGGCATTGTTATCACATGTATTTGAGACCGTGAAAGCAAACACTGTGATGTTAATAATTCAGATTGTAGCTGGCACACAATTAACGCGTTGTTTATTTAGCAATACAAGCTAATCATGTAGAGATATAATGTTAGATCCTTAAAAATAGGATGTAACTCATTTTTTATTTTAGGGACCTCATTTATCCTCTTATGAATCCCTAACATTACTTTTGTTCCTCTCAATGGCTATACAGAAGTTATTCAACTATCCAGAGGTGATATGAAGTCTTCCATTGGTGATTTGAAGCCATATTATTCTGGTTTGAATTTGTTCTTGGTTGATATTTATGGGTTTCTTTAGATATACTTCTCTATCTCTCATTGTATATTAGATCAATTCCAATTGATGGTAGGTATAAGGATATTTATCCCAAATATTATTATGTTTTTCTTTATCTATGGTTGGTCTTTAGAGAATTAAAATTTTATTTCATTCAAGTATTTTTCTTCATTTTCTCTTTAAAACACACGCCAAATGGCATCAATCTCAACTCCTCGTAATTAGTACAACAAGGATTTGTTTCAAAATTATGTTTAAATTGAATGGGGTTGTCAAATATTTTTTTGAACTACTTGGTAGAAACCCTATTTATTGTTGGTTTATATAATTGTTGAAATAGTGAATTTTATGGAATGTAAATTGGGTAACTGGAATATAAAATGAGGATTTTAAAATGATTGATTGTTTTAGTAGTTTGTAAAATAGTTATAAAAAATTATTGAATTGGATTTGGAACAAGGATTTAGTATATTGGTTTTTATTGGATTTTCGTGTTTGGTGTGTTCTCTTATTCATTTGAATGGATAAGGGTGTTTGGTATCCACATCAAAAATGATCAGATTGATGTGGGCATGAAGTATCCCAATCATAATAGTTCATTATGTGATGATTTAATTTAAGGATGACTCTCCACTACTGAGAATAAGGAGTCGTAGGTTACTTTCATTGATGGTTGTATAGTGATTTCGAATGAAGGGTTATGCCAAAAACAAACCTATGAAAGGACATTAATGTATTGTGTTATAGATTTTCATGGAAATATGGATCGTTTTGGAAAACTAATTTGATATGGCCTTGTCTAATGGCCCGAAGGCCTTCATTGTTTATTGATTTTTGAAAATCAACCTTTCAAGGGGTGAGGTTTAACCCTTACAAGGCTTGTAGGCTTATGTATTACATGTCTCATAGGCCTTAGAGGAAATCGTTTCCCATAGGCTTAAAACATTACATTCAAACAAGAATAACTACATGTAACTACTTCTCCCCGACATCTTCATCATGAAATCAGCTCTCCACAATCACTTGGTTGTTAATCTGGGCTTTCCCATGCATGCACAGGCTTGTCCCAATGGACAGTGACATATCCTCTCATTCTTGCAATCCGTTTAGTTTTTGCTATGATGAAAGCTCATTGCTCCTCCTCCTTCTGAAACTTTTTTCTTGTAGGGTGTATGTTTATTCATCAACAATTAAGGTGGACCTAAGGGCCTTGAGGTGGCACGAAGGCCTTACTGACCCAAAGGACTTGGTGGCTCGAAGGCCTTATAGGATTTGGGGTCCAAATCAGTGGCCCGAAATCCCAAACTGGGGAATATTCACGGACGCTACAGTGCTAAACAGAGTCTGCCACTTCACCTGCTAGAGTACTACTACAGTGCATGATACATTACTACTACAATTCCGACTATAGTACCCCTTGGAATATATCCTCTGCCTGGATTTGATCTCGGGTCTCCTGGATTCACTTAAGGAGTCCTCATCAAATAGGCTAATGCTCATGTGCATGGATTTGATATGTCACTTGTTTATATTTTGATATAATATTTTTTTTCATTTCATTATATTTTAGTTATTTATTATAAATTTTCTAGCATATTCTGTCCTACTGGTGTGATTAGGGAAGACATTTGGGGAAAATCAACTATGTTTCATTACTCACTTCCTACATTGGCACATTAGTGATTTTGTAATTGTTGTTCATCAAAATATGGGAAAAGGTATGGTACAACACTTCATTATTAGTGAATTCAGATTCATGTTTTAAATTCTAGATCTTGGTCCTTATTTTAGGTTCATTTTATTTGGATTCATTGAGATTTTTTGGTTATGTTATCATATATTTACATTTAATTTTAATAAACTACTAATTTGGTTCTCTTGTATTCTGTTTAGACATATCTAGTAATTTTTTAGTTATTGTAAATTAATTTCATGCTTCATGTTGTGGTTTATTTTTTATGGAATTTAGGATGGTTTCCTTATTTTAAAAAGGTTAAATAATCCCCCAATTGAAAATGAATCCCTTGGAATTTATTTTCAGCCTCTCGCATCTTGGGGATGTCACTTAAGGAATAGTAGCAGTTTTTTCATGACTTAACCCAATGACGAGGGGAAGGATGTCACAAATGGTATCGATATTGGATTTTATATAATATTTTAAAGTTGGTATTTATTTTTTAATCCAAAATATGACTTATAAAAGTACTATCTATTTGTTCAGTCCATGACCCAGAAGTGGTCATCAGTTTTTTATGTCTTGAGGAGCAAATTACTTCTTATCTATTACACAGTGTAGGGATTCTAGAATGGTGTATTATTATAGGGACATAAAATGTAAAGAATAAAAATAATTATATATACTGTTTATTTTTAACTTCATGTTACCATAGACCTGGGTACAGATGTTTTTTGGAGACACTTATAGGATTGAAACTCATTGCCATGGATTTATCCAATGATACCTTCATGAACATCATTAAATTAATAAATCCCATCATGGATTTAATATTTAATATTGATAAATGATTTATGATGTGGTTTAGAATAGATAATGTTAAAAAATGATTAAACTTTTTTCAAACGAACGATTTTGAAATGAAAATAATTGAGTTGCTTTGAAAATAGTTTGATATTCAAAACAAAGAAGAAATATTCAAAACTGGTTGAATTTGGATGAAGTAGATATTAGAAGCAATGATGTGGTATAAGTTTTTGATATAATGTGTAATTATTAATCCTTTTGTTAATTGAGAGTGAGACATATAAGTTGTGTTATATTTTTAGACAATGACATCTCATAGGCATCGTATAAACCAATTGGAAGAAGATGATTGAAATGCGGATAAAACTAGGCCACTTGTGAACTAAGAGATGGTTTAGAGTATATTACAGTAGTTTAAGGATGAGGATAGTGGGAATTAGTTGAATGAGACAAGGGTCTTGGAATATTCCTTCAAATTCTAGAACCAAAATCCACCAATCATTCGGTGTGCATCAAAACAAGAAAAGGTAGATGCGCGGATGAACGGGATGAATCCAATATTCAATTTCGTCCCCAATATAGGGTATTTTAAATTCAATCTGGAGATGTGAATGTTGGATGATCTTCTATGAAGTTGTGGGATTTATTCATTCTTTCTAAATTGTAACATGACATCAATTTGGAGTATTTTGAGGAAATTTTCAACAAAAAATCTATCATCACATGTTCAGAATTAAAAAATGGAAATGTTAATATTGAAATAGAAAAATCATGTTTTCAAGGATTATGCAACTAATTTTATGAATTTATTGAGAATTTCAGCTGAGGTTTCTGTTAGTTATTCCCTCATGGAATGTATCTTTAAATTCTGGAAAATGTAGGAGATTCACTATATGATTGTTTGGCACTGCATAATAGACTATACAGAGATGGTCAATATATTTAGAGGGATATAAGGGATATATCAGGAGCTATGGGAGAAGGATGTATGCTGATACTTATTAGAATTTGTGGTTACTATAATATAGGGAGCAAGTTGAGGAGGGGCACATATTTTCAATGTGGGCGGAAAAATCAAAATTAGAAGGATGGATTAGTGAACCTTCATTCATGACCCAAGTGTCAACCTAGATGTTTTTAATGGGGTATTGTCGTCCATATAAAACAAGTGTGTGTGGAAAAACCTAGAGCATTCCACAATTGAAATTATATGAGGAATCATCGACACTATAGTCACAGTTCTCTAAGGTTGGGTGTTTGAAAAACATTACATGTGTCGTAGGGTTTTTTACTTCAAGGGGATGAGGGAACCAGAACACCTCTTATCATAGAACAGAGAATTCCATAGTGATTTTATGAATACTGTGAGACATCCATAAGGGAAATAGAAAAATGAAACATGGAGAAAACTGTTTAGATTACCCAATTATATGCAGTTAAACAGGTTATTGTGGATGATCAGTCCAGACCATCTATGGTGAGAGGTACAATTCATTTGAATTCTACCCTTATATATGTGTTGTTTGACATGGGTCTTCCCATTCCTTTATTTCTTCTCATAATATTTATTTACTATATTTAATATTTGAGATGATTCCTTCTATGTTAAATAATCAAACTCCTCTTAGTCAAATCAAATGTTGGGGCATCAGGTCTACAGTGTGATCTATAACTATTTATGGAACTGAGCTAACATGGGATTTATCCCTATTAGATCTTTATTAATTTTATAAAATCCTTGTTATGGTTTGGATGGTGAAGTAAAATTATCTCATCAACTGTTATACTCAAAGGGCCCACTTTACGACAGAGGATGGCATAAAGAATCTTATTTACGGGAAAATAATGTTAAGGCGGGTGCAACATGCAATTTTTCCGTAGAAGATAGAATGAAAATAGTCTACATGGAGAATCTTTTTTACGGGAAAATAATGTTAAGGTGGGTGCAACATGAAATTTTTCCCTAGAAGATAGAATAAAAATAGTCAACATGGAAACATTGCCTTTGAAATTTATTGATTAGATCAAGAATAATAGATTTGTCGAAGTTGTTGATCAGTTTCTGGAAGAATCTCTTGAAAATTTCCAAGGATTACCACCTATAAGGTAAGTAGAGATTATGATTGACTTATCCAATAGAAAAATCCAATATAAATTTCATATTATTGAATGGAAACTCTTGAATTAGGGGGAGTTAATGTTCAATTAGAATAGGTGGAAATAAGATTGTTAATTTAGACGACGACGTCCCTGTGGGCAATATTATTTATGTTTGTAAAGAAGACAGATAGAACACAAAGTTTGTGTATGGATTATTATAAGCATTACCATGTTATTATAATGAATCGATATCCACATTTATAGATTAATGACCCGTTTATCAATTGATGGGTTTTAGTGGTTCCCTAAAATATACAAATGAATAGGACATATGAAATAACATGTTGGGAATGAGTATATTCCCAAAATAACGTTTTAAAGAAGACATGAAAATTATGAATTTGTGGTAATGCCTTTTGATGTGACGATTTCATAAGAGGTCATCAGGGATATGATGAATCCTGTATTTCATATATATCTAGATTCTTTTGTTAAAGTTTTCATGCTAGATATATTAGTTTATTCAAGGAAAAGATAAGAGCATGAGAAATACTTGGCAAAAGTAATGGGAATCACGAGGGATAATTAATTATATATTATACAATCAAAGTGTAATTTTTGGATTCAAAAGTTCCAATTTCATGCCTTAATGTTTCTGAAAGATGTTTTTTGTGGATACAAATAAGATTGATATAGTTGTACATAAGAAACCATCAATGAATGAGTTTGATATATAGAGTTTTCAGGTTCTATCTGGTTATTATCGACGCATTGTGCATGATTTTTCACGACTATCATTTCCTATGATATATTTGAAAAATAATATTTTTAACTTCCAAAGAAATGTGGAATGTTAGAGACTTTTTAAGAGAATAATCATTGCCTTCCATTAACACCAAAATTGATATTTCTAGAATATAAATAAGGGTACATGGTGTATTCTGATGCTTCAGAGTCAGGGTTAAGATATCTTCCCCTAAAATGAAATCATGTTTCTTGTTATGGATCAAGACTGTTGAGGTTTCTTGAGTGGAACTTCCTAAAACAATGTTTGGAGTCATCTATGGATATTTTTTCTTGAAATACATGGAATTAATATCAATTTGGATGTAAATTTACTACTTTCACAATCCGAAGAGGATGGAAATTATTTTATCATAATGTTATTAGAGATTGAGTTAAATAATAAAAATATAGAATATTCATATGTTTGAAATTTACTTTATGGACACACCAGTTAAAGGAAATTTAATAGTGGATGCATATAGAAAAAATCCATATGCTCAATAGAAAAAATAAGCTTCGGATCAGTGGTAGTAAATTTTAAAGATAGTAGGTATGAGCATGAAATGTAAAGATTGAGGTCATGTTGTGGTTTTTTATCATTTTTAGTTTGTTCCATATTTGGTGGAGATAGACAAAGGGGAAAAACACCATATTCTGAATTCATTTCTATGAGGTTAAAACTCAATGGTTTGGAGACCATTGAGGGATGGAAGTAAGATGAGAGATCACCATTATAGTTTATATATTGTAATTCCATGGCATTGGCTTTTCCATAAAAACATATTCACATTTACCCCCATTCAAAATGGGTTATTAATCTTATAATCTAGAATATGTATATGACAATGAAAAAAAATTGGTTTGATAAGTATGGAAACAAAAGGGGATATGTTTTTTTCCAGATACGTAACATTACAACAATTTATGGAAGACAATCAGCGACCTAGAATGTATTATTTAGTCCTTACCTATCCATGTGTTGAAATGGAAGAATAGTTCTATGAATTTTTAATAGGTCTCCAATGAACAGTTCATAAGATATATTTCATTTGGGTGATTGTAGATTAGCTCAAAATGTCTTCTCATTACAACCCAATCTGTGAATGTCATACCATGGAAGAATTTTCAAAAATAAACATCCAATAATTTAAAATGTTGAATTTAATTCCATTTTTGATTATTTCAGATTGAGATCTTAGGATCATGTCTCATTTTTATAAATCATTACTAAATCTGGAGGGACTTAGCTGACCATGATTATGGCGTGTCATCATTTTAAAAGTGCGAAATCCAAATATTTGATAAAAACAATGGAATAGATGTTTCAATTTTATGTAATATAATTTGGTTGCCCCACCATAGTGAACACACCATTATTGGAGTTATCTTATAAAAACATTTCTCATGCCTCAGTACATATGGAGCCCTTCAAGGTATTGTATGGGAAAAATTATTGTTATACATATTATTGTGTGGAAACATGTTAGACTTCGCAAGTGGGGCTGATCCTTATCAAAGACACAACATATAAGATTCATCTATCTAGGAATAAAATGGAGATGATTAAAAGTCATATAAAATCATATGTGGATCATCATAGATAGTCATTTTCATTCTTAGTGAGTGATCATGTGTTCTAGAGGATATCTCCCAGGATTTTGAATCATTATTTTGGGATGTATGGAATGTTATCTCTAAGACCTATAGGACCTTTAGAGATATATGAATGGGTTTGTGAGGTTGTATATCATTTGGTGTTACAACCATGAATTAGCGCTGTGAATTATTTGTTTCAGGCATCTTAGTAGAAAAATTCCCAACCTGATCCTAACCATTTTATTTGATGAGATCATGTTTCACTACTGTTGGATTCATTATTGGTACATATCTTGAAGAGGATGGTTGATAGTCAATACAATGAAATGTGTGAAAAAACATTAGTCTAGTGTTGGTAATATAAAATCATGGAATTATTTAGGAAGAGTCATTGGAATGAGAGAAATAAACAAAATACCAATGGTTAGAGCACTATTATGGTAGTGATAGTTTTCTATTATACAGGGATGGAAGGACCAATGGTGTAGAAACTTTATCACTCACAGTTTGAGGTATGTAACCATATAATTATTTATTTAATGTTTATAAAATGTTGCAGTTATTTTTTTGTTGGTTTTGAGGAGGTTTTGAATGTTTCTTGTCTATTTCTACAGGTGCACAGTTAGTGAATGGTTTGATAAAATAATGCAAAAACTATAAAAAAACCATGCACCATGATATGAGAGATAAGGGGATGTCACCTAGGTAACACATGAGCTTCCGATGCTGTGATTCTGCTATGTAAAAACTCGGAAAGTGGGTAATGGTGTGTTAGTGATCATTGGCATGATCGATGCATGGTTAGGAAACCGTGCAAGTCAACTGTGTGAGTCTCATTATTGAGGAAATGGTTGGAGCACAATTAGATTATGTATTGTATAACCGTTCAATCTAAACATTCATTACTACAAATTTATATACCTGAAAATATTATTTAACTCATTTTGTCATTTATGGACCTTTTTCTCCCTCATATGCTGCCTTAAAGAGACCATTTTCCTCCTAATGGCAATGAGGAAACAATGTTTCCCTCCGTCTATAATCTAATGCCTCCCCCAGTGACTTAAGGCTGGATTCATGTGGTATATTTTAATTCTTGGTGGTTAATGATGGGTATCTGTAGATATACTTCTCCATATCTCTCTATTTCATAGATCTACACCCCTTATTGGTAGATCTAAGGGTGAGGATGACAAGTATGATTACATTTTATCATTTTTTATAGGGGAAGAAATTTAAGGAGGGATTTCAGATATTTTTCCTAGTTGTGTTGTTGTTTCTGTGTTATTCTTCATTATTTCACAAAAACAACATGGTGGGTGGATTCAGTCTTGACTCCTCTTTATTATAACCTAAAGGAATTGTTTCATTTGTTATTTTGATGTAATGCGATTGAGAAAATTAGTTTTTAATGGCTATGTGGAAACCCTATTTAATGATAATTTATAGATTTGTTATTGTTGATAATTTCATGAAAAGTGAATTGGATAACTTGATTTTAAAATGATGGTTTTTATAAATATTTGTTAGTTCAGTATCACGAAAAAATGAATTTCAATATATTTTTATAAAAATGGATTTGGAACAAGGATTAGGTACATGGTTTTGGAATGGGTTTGGCATGGTCAGTGTTTATTAATGTTCATTTGGATAGATAAGTGTGTGATGTACCCCCATCAAAAATGTTGCGACAGATATGGGTGTGAAGTACCCCTGTCAAATGGGATTAAGTGATGTATTGTTGGAAGGATTACTCAACACTCATGAGTATAGGCAGGTCTAGGTTACATGCATGTTTGGTTGTATAGAGATGTAGAAAGAATTCATATGAAAAACAGAACTTTTTAAATGGATTTAAAATATTTTTTTGGGGATGTTCATGGAAATGTGCATTTTTTATAAAAATAGATTGATATGGATAATATTTATATTATGATATAAAATATTTCATAATTTTTATAAATTTATTATTTTATATAAATTTTATATCATGTTTTATAATATAGTCCTTAGTAGGGATTCCATTTGGAGAAAATATACATAGTTTCATCACTCATCCCCTACCATGGAACTTTTCTTCTTTTTCATATATTTTTCTTCAAGAAATAGTTAATGGTAATGTATTACACATATTTATTGGTTAATGGTAATAAGTTGTCTCTTTTTTGGATCATGTATCTTGTTATATCTTGGAGTATTGTAAGAGTAATTATGTTTTTTCAATTATTCCTTCCACTAATCACTTTGATGTTTTCTATACATACATTGTGGTTCTGATATTAGTTTTTTATAAATAAATGGTATTATTATTATTCTGTGTTAATTTATATCATTCATCAGGTAATGTTTTATTATTTATTGTTTTTTTTGGTTTTATTATTTTAAATAAGAAATATCATACCCCAATTGCATATGAATCCCATGGAATTTATTCCCAACCTTTTGCATCATGGGATTTCACTTAAGTCCAAGTAGTAAACCCACCTCGACTCAGGCTAATAAGGGATTTGGTGGCTTTAATCTCCATAATAATTACTTAGAAAATGAAGTCTTAGTTGAAATTTTTTTTATTGATTGTCGTTGTGAAAATATGTTGTAAATTTCTTAGTTGAAACCTGCATGTGTGGAGTTTATGAAATTGTTAAAATTGGGAATTTTTTGGTAAGTGAATATGGTATCATGATTTAAAATGATGATTTAAACGGATTGTTTGGATTAGTTTCTTGTAAAAATGTTTTTTTAAAAATAATTGGTTTTTCAAAATATATTGTTAACATGGATTATGTATATGTTATTTGAATCAGTTTAGCATGGTTTGTGTGAGTTCATGTGCATTGGGATGGATTATGGGGTGATATACCATCTTCAAAAATGTTTGGATTGATATGGTCATGATGTTCCCCCATAAAAATACTTCATTAAGTGATGGCATATTGGAATAATGAATTGCCACTTGCGAGTATAGAGAAGTCCATGTTACATGAATGGAAGGATGTTTAGAGATATGGAATGAATGGTAAATCCGAAATGGAATTTGTGAAATGATTTTAAACTAATTTTTTGGGGCCTTTTTTTAAATAATTATTTTCTTAGAAAATTGGTTTGATATGTCACTTGTTTATTTTTTGATATAAGATATGTTTGAAATTGTTCTATATAAACTATTTTATATACATGTCTTACATGTAATATCATAATAGTGTGAATAGGGAAGTGATTAAGTAAAAATCTACCGAGTTTCATTACTCACCCCTAACATGGAAATTTAATGATTTTGAAAATATTGTACATCGATATATAACAAAATTTAAAGTATCACACTTATTTAGTGTTGAATCATGAAACGTGGGAAATTTTTTGGAACATGGATCTTGTTATAGCATTGACATTGGTTAGGGATTTTTATTTTTGTAGGTTATGTCTTCTAGTATTTATAACAAGGTTCTATATACATATACTATGGTACTTTTTGTAGTTGTTTTAGATATGAATGTTTTTATTTTTTTAATTTATATCACTCATAATGCAGTGGTCTATAGTTTATGGCATGTTGGTTGAAAGACTAATTTTTAAAATGGAATGTGATCCCCCAATTTCTCATGAATCATTTTTTATTTATGTCCAGCCTTTGTCATCTTAGGGTGTCTCATAAGGCCAATTATTAATTATATCTTGACACAATATTATGAGTATGGGTGGGATGTTATAATATGTCCAAATAAATTTATTTCATTGTTCTAGAAATTTCACATAATATTTTTCTATAATGTTAGTGATCTTAATGCAATTAATGACATCTATTAGATAACAAACATTATCATCCTCAATATTATATTAAACCAATATATCATCCACAAAGGACAACTAGTTTAATTTAGTGGGGTAATTCATCAAATTACAATATTATGTAAATGAATCCCTTTTAAAATGGCTATATAGAGTAGCTACCCAGTGATATTATAGATAAATAGGGTGTATAATGAACAAAACCCCCACAGGGAAACAACATATGGGATCTCAGATGATAAAAAAATGAGGTATATTATAGATGGAAACAACATAAATAGGAATTTGGAATTCACCATAAAAGGGAATGGTCTAGTAATAATGAAGAAAAAAATTGATGGGTGTCATTTTATTAAATGGGAAAAGTATTTATAGATGAATATGAAAAATATATATGAATATAGTGATAACCTGTAAATTAAATACATATTCAGATTAAATATACTAAGGAAATATAGATCACATATAAGATAATAGATATATTAACTATAACTGAATTAGGGACAATATTCCACAAATACAATGATATATCATAATGTAAAGAATAAATTGAGGAACAATGCACAAATATAATAACAACTTTAATAACTAAAACTCATAGACCAAGAAATCATTGAACACAATCACTAATTAGAAATTAATAATAAATAACAAGAAATGAAATTAATTCTTAATTTATATTTGTATATGAAATGATAATAAGATGAATAATAATAGAGTCATAACATTAGAGATATATTGAAGAGCCAAATGAGATTAAAAAAAATATCAATATAAAATATATTTTAGTGATACTAAAACATATAAGGTGTACTATATGGTTTTCATTCATACCAGAATGGGTGAGTTAGCATCAATAATTTAGAAAATTATACTATGAGCATTCCTAAAATATTTTGAATTTGTATCCTTTGAAGTTTTATGTTATGATAAAAGGGAATAACCAACCTTATATAAATCATTTATTTTGAATTAACCATTATAGTAAAATATTTATTATAAATAATTAATACAATTTAGTATTTAACGTATATATAATTATTAAAAAATATTCAAATAGTTATAATTGAATAAATATTTTCTCTTTTGAAAAAAACAATTAGTGGCAAGGTGATTATTAATGATTACTAATTTTACATTCAAATAATTTCCAATTTGTGTAATATCATCCATTAATTTTCATTGATATTTTGAAATTAATAATTATGGTCAAATAATAAAAATAAATATTCAAATAAAGAAGAGAAATTGAATTTTCCTAGATAAATTGACATTTATTACATGTGCTTCCATATTGAGTATATTATTTCCAAAATTATTATTGATAAAAAAATAATAGTTCATAGTGGGTCTGATTTTATTTATATTTATTCAGAATGTTTTCAGGGGAATTTCACAATTTTATATAGATTAATATGGATAAACTAATTTATTATGATCTCCATTTGAATGGAAAAATTTTCATTTCTATCAAAACCACAAATGTACATTGGAAATATCTTATTTATAATGCGGAGAGAATATATTTCCTCCACTAAAACATTATGTTATATTGTTTTGGAGCTGGTAAACAATATATTTATCATAACGATACATTAATAATGGAAAATTTCCCCAATTTTACATGAATACATTTTATAACTAATCAACTACAAAAATTAATTATTTTTCAACTATCAAGCCAGGTTGAAGGAAATCCTAAAAAGTGGAGCCCTTATTACATGGATAATACAACCCATATATCCATTGTTGAAGATATACTAGAAATATGGTGACTGAAGACTATACCACACAATTATTATTTGTTAACATATTGAGGATTTCTAAATCAATTAATAAAAAAAATATTATGATGAGGATTATTATCTAATGCTTTATATGGTGAACTGCTTCATTATCAACACTTCTAATAGTTAGTCAAATACATATGTTGGAAGGAGAATCCTACTAAAATTAGTATTTCCAATATTCAGATAAAAAATAAAATGTTCTTGGGATATGGGTGTGACAAAAAAGAAAAAAAGAAAAAAAGATATGGTTTCGTAGTAGTAGTAGTGGTAGTATTTCCTTAATAGAAAATTGATTCAAATGAAATTTCCAATAATGTTACTATCAAGTAACATCTGGTTTCATTACAATTCAAAAATAGCCAAAAAATTGATTTTTTCAAAGTGATACAATATCATAAAAAAATACGAAGATTCAATTTTTCATTATGTTATAAGTTTATTGGAACATGATTCTATTATATATGGTTACAAATACTAATCAAGGTTCATTACAAATCAAAATATTTTTCATTTGTGAAACAATTCCCATATAGAAATATCCTATAAAAATGTAATTTCTTAAATACATTTCCATATAAATTATAAGTAATTTTTTTTATAAAGTGTTAATTGAAATTGTTAAAACTAAAAATAGGATCTACATGGTTCTGAGGTAACACAATTCAATAAAAAAACTAGTTGCATTCATGATTTTTATTGATTTTCCTCACATCCAATTATACGGAAGTCTACTTCAAAGTAGAATATATATATTGGTTGAATTCACTTACTTCAATATAAAAACATAATAAATAATAGATAAATTATAGATCCATATGATGATACTATATATATTACATTTAAAGGTGATTATTCTACATCAATAGAAAAAACTGATTTTTCTTGATGTAAAATTCTATATGTAAAAAATGTTATCTAATAGCACATTATCTTTAGAATAATAATCATAAAAATTAACTACGTCATAAAATTAAATCATACCAATTAGAATTATTTTGATATATAAATTTATTAAATTTCTTCTGATATTGATGCTCACTAACAACCACATCTATGTGGCTAAAGATGTTATATTTTGAGAATTTTTTTTATAATAATGATTAGAACAATAATTTTATTCTAGAAAATTTTTCATACATTAATCACATTAAAGGTTCTTTTTTATCAATTTAAAACTATTCAAAAAATGTTTATATGATGTTCAAAAACACTTTTTATATAATACATTTGAAGAGGAAGATTTGGTTAGTGTTCTCTGTTTGGAATGAATGCCTAGATCAAGAAACCTACATTTGGAAGAAACCTAATGTTTGAGAGACCATCATATGTTTCATCATCCATATTTATTGTTATAAAATTTATGATTAAACATTTACTTTTAAAGTCTATCTCGTTTTATAGAAACAAACATTTGAATTGATCAATTATAGAGTTATGAATTTTGGATTATTTCCGAATTTTCTAGAGTAGTCTACACAGAGATAAATATAACTTTTATGTATTTGATGACTAATTGAAATATAAAATTAAAAAGATTATATCATTCATATTTATAAGGGAATAAATAACTATCTTTCAATGATTTATGTTTAAATACAAGATATTTATCTTGTAATATTTTTGGAGACGATTGATTAGAAGAAATCCAACCATCATGATAAATACCAATAGTTTCTTATTTTAATGATACAAATGATTGCTTGAAAACAATATTTTATTTTCACCTATAGTGTATTGCCCCGACCACAGCTACCCAGAGTGTGTGCGTTATTGCATAACATTGGCATGATCACAAAATATCAAGTCTCGAATGACCGATTAGTTTACTAGCCTTGGAAACACTAGATACATTCATAAATGTTATATTACATAATAAATTGAAATACTACAATAACAAAGTCTCCATAATCCACACTCATATCCTCTTCTGATTATCCCTGCAGGTCGTTCATAAAATAGTTATTCACATCCTGGAAAATATTAAAACATTGAAAGGGGTGGGCTCAGATGCTCAGTAAGGATAACAATATAGCGGATGCTTTCATAAATAAACATTATCATTTATGGAAATGTATAACTAAAACTAAAGCCTTTTTAAACTTGAACTTCAGCATAATATATCAAAAATAAAATTAAATAATGTCATTTACTTACTCACATGGATATTATACTTGTCGAATAATCCCATGCAATATCAATAACCACTTTCATAATGATGGAATGAATAATTCCAGACTATCATAACCACAAAGCCAAGGCCTCGTTCCAAGACCACAAATAAGATTTTGTCAAGGCCTCGTGCCAAGACACTAGTTTGTCTCATGAGACCTACCGATGCATCGAGGAGCTATAGCGGGCTCACCCATAACTTATTAAGTCCAATGCATTCCTCATATGAATAGGTTTAAACATATCTTATAACATAATCATATCACATAAAAAATGCCTAAAGGATACATAAAATTTCCACATTTCAATCACAAGATATCAATACAACACATTGATATTGTAAAAACACTTTCAAAACCATTTTCAATACCAAAATAAAAGAAAATTAAAACTTGTATTTATTTTTCATTTTCAAAAATGTTATGGCTTGTAGAGGAAGCCGAAAATCAAATAATGGTCCCGGCAGCGGAGAAGTCGTTGTGGCCGCATACGTAAGAAAAACATTCCTTTTTGTCTTTTAGTAAAAACGCTTCGTTTAAAAGATTCCTTTTGAATAAAAGTAAAATTCAAAGGGGTTTATACACCGTATAAATGAAAGTTGTGTATAAAACCAAATATGCCTCAATGAAAGGAGATTGAGACGAAGCCCTTACAAAGATCATTCTTAAAATAAAATAGATCTATTATGTGTATTCATTATAAGTACAGATAAAGAAAGTAAAAATACAAGATATGGAATAATAATATCATGACATAATTTGAATGTAAGAGATTAACCCAAAGAATGGAAATTGGGTTAAGAAATTCCCTTACCTCATGTCTGAATTGACTCGACCTCTCTTTAACCTCTTGAATAATAAACTAGAGTTAATCTCTACCTTTTTAAGATCCTTTTTCAAGTTCATTATTCCTTTTATATCATTTATTACCATGTCATGAACATTATGTAATTATTTAAGTTTGTAACGGTCGTTTTGTCGATCTTAGGTACTTGAGTCAAAAATAAACTTCTTATAATTACACTTTGTACATGTGGTAATATATCCATTATATTCATAATTATATTCATGATGTATATATCATATAAATCATATATATCCAATATATACATTCATTTATAATATTACATAACATTTAGAGGTAAGAAATGAAATGCACCGTTCATGGAGACGGTAAGACGTACGTACGCATGAACGGTACTTTCATTTCTATTTCATATTTAATGGAATAAAGTTATAATTATATAAATTTATAATAAAATTACAGAATAATATAATGTATAATACCATTTACTCCATCCTTTATACATCCCACATATGGCATTAACGATTCAAATCACTTTGAGGGGCGGTAGTCCGCACTTCCTAAAATGAAATTATCGCATTTACCCATAATGGAAATCATAAAGTATTCCATAACAGAGAAATAAATAATCATAAGGAAAACATAAAAATAATATATATATCATATATGAAAATAGTTTCATCAAAATGGCCACCATTAGAGGTGATAAAAGAATATTGAACAATCATCGTTTCGTGAGGCAGTATTTCGCCACCCACAGAAACAGTATGTTCTTTAACCATTAGACGTAGGCATGTGTAATTGTATCTCTAATACTTCTTATAACAACATCCTAGTAAATTTAGGATACTGTTTTTGTTACAAAAGAAAAAATAAAAAGAGTTTAGGGGGTTGGAGAAGCAAAATAAAACATAAGAACACAAGAGAAAACACTACCTTTAAAACAGGTAACTCTTTTTTATTTGAGCTCAAAGGCTTACTTGGGAAGACTTCTGCCCAAAGTGAGGCTTCTAGGAGTAAGAGAGGAAAGCTGGGAGAGTATTTGGGCCGAGGTTGGCCGATCCAAAAGGCTTGAATGTGTGAATAAGGTGGTAGTGGTAGAGGGCTTTTATAAGAGGAGAGAAGGGGCACTCTTGGAAAGATTCAAATGTTACGTTATTATGAAATGGAATTTCGGATTCTAAAGGTCACACATTTATATATTTAGAGGTTACGGTGATAAGGGTTAGAAATATACTCATACAATAGGTTTTTTCGATGTGTATGTTTTATATTTTACATTATCTTTCATTTTATTTAAATCGTTAATTAATGAGGTAATCACTGCATCATTATGGTGTCATAAAAACTGTAATTTATTTAATGTCTAAAAATTAGAAAAAAAATATCATGATGTAGGAAATAGTTTTATCTTTATAATTAATATTTATAGTAAAAAATACGACTTGTATAACCCCATTTAAAATTTTGTTTAGTAAAACAACTCATGTTTGTGACATTTTTATTTTAACATTAAATAAAAAGTTATTTATGTCATTTTCCTACCAAAGTGGCTCCATGGGGTCCCCAGGTTGACCCATGGATTGTCTTGGTCGTCCATGACTCATCCAATAGGGGTAGGACAAGTGTAAATGTATTTTCATATTTTTATAATATCATTTTTACCTTACATTTCACTAATTACCTTTAATCGTGATTAATTAAACTTTAAAGTTACTATTCACCAAAAAATTATTTTAATCTCATTGAACCACATATTTCTTCCTAATTACAACCATGTATGTCGGATTTTTTAAAATCAAATCACAGAAGTAGTAAAATTTCATTTAATTGAAAAATTAGTTTTTTTAACTACAACTTAGTGGTTTCACTATTCATTAAAAATTGATGTTTTTCAGAACAATGCCAAAATTTTACCCTAAGATATATTTGATATTCCGAATTCAAAAATGATTTCTATTTTACAAAATTACAAACATAGAAGTTTCATTAATTAATTTTATAATTTATTCCCACTGTCACAACAAATAGCATGTTTTTAGGAAACAAAATATATCAAAAGATTGACAATTGCTTATGTCCAATTTCAAAGTGAAATTAATTCTAATGACCACCATTGGATAAAAAGGTAAAACTATATTCTAATTATAATTTAAAACCACTCAATAGTATAATTTATCACTATAAGTTATTTTGATTAAAAAAGTTGTTTTTAAGTATTTTTCCCTATTCAAAAAAAATTGGATGTTCTCAAAAAAACACCAAAAATTAAACATAGGCTAATTTCGATATACCGAATCCAAAAAAGAAGTACATTTGGCAATATAAAATTTATAAAATTTCAAAAATTAGGTATTACTATTCATAACGGCTACTTTGATTGGTTGTGGTGTGTGTTAGAACGAGAAGTTTCTTACAACACATGATACTATATTATTCAGAGAGATGTGTACTGTGGAATCTTGGGGTGTTACATATAGAGCTCCACTTTTTTTTCATAAATGTTTATAGTTATAATCTATTTGATAAAAATGAGTTTTTCTACTACTGTATTTATTAATTAATGCTTTAATTCAATTAAATATAGCACTTTTCAGAGATACACTTTAGAGACAAACATGTTCTTTCATCATCCTATTGTTTTCTCTACAAATATTTAATGAATTATTATTCCTATGTGAAGAATGATCATCCATATTTATTTATTAAAGATAATTTACATCTATCAATTGATACAATAACTATGAGATAAATTAGTATTCAGCCTATTCATGTTAATATATTTACTATTGATGTGCTTTCTTCTCATACCCAATCGTGGTTGAATGTAATATTATCACACTAGGTTATTTATATTTTAGAACCCTATAATATAACAATAAATGTACGTAATATTAATATTATAAAGGTTCAAAATTCCTCTACCAAGTTGTGTTGTTCTATATAAAAGTGTTAACACTAGTGGAAATCTTCTAGGTTATGCAGTATAGTGTTGGTGAAGTAGGCTAGTTGGTTATTTTTCCTTATTCCACTATGCATCCCTTTGTTTTTTTGTTAATTTATTTATATTTCTTACTAAACATTATGAGAGATGAAAATAATTACTTTAATCCCCATAGGGATATATTCTTTCAATAATGTTTTGAAAGAAAAATAATTCACCCCCACGTGTGTCTTATTCATTTCCATTCAAATTAAATAATTGTTATTAAAGGTAAGGATGAGTTAGATATTCATTCTTTTTGGAAATCAATGAGGATTTTTCTATTTACTTTTTTAGTTGATGAAAAATTTAAATCCTTAAACAAATAACCACAAAATATGAGAAAATAATATGATGTTTTTTACAATTATAATGAATTAAAAACAAAATAGATAATAGATTTATGGTTTAATTTTTCTACATTTTTAATCACTTTATTTTAAGATAAAATTATGGAACTATTAGAAGATTTTAATACAATAAAATAATGATATATAATATTTATAAATAAAGAAAAATATTTTAATGAAATTATTTTAAAAGAAATTAATAATGTAAATCATGGGCTTGTAGTAATGGAGAAACAAAAACATTATATAGAAATTATTTTATTCCTCATTAAAAAATTATGAGCATCAATAATGTTATTTTTTTCACTCTAGAATAAATATAAATTATGTTATTGACTTTGATTTTAGAAAACATCATATTTTTTATATCAAAATTGATTGTTATTCAAAATAATTATCGATAATTCATTGTGTATTCTTTCCATAGAGAAGATAGATCTGTTTGACAACATATTTAGTTGTTAACACTACCAAACCCAGATCCATATTGGTACCAAAAGGAGATTGTATCTGCTATATTGTATGTAAGCTTTACAAGAATTCAATTTAATCGGATTATGTGGATGCTAAAAAATTAGGCATATCTCATGTATTCATTCAAATAGATAATTCATTAGAGCTGTAACAAACAATAATGTTAAAATATTATTTTGATTTTGATATAATTTTCAAGGAATTAAACTTTTTTATTTATAGGGGAAGATAATATTTTAAATTTCATATATTTTTATTCTATATATTTATTTATATTTTCAATAAAACTATTAGTATTTTATAAATATAATTGTATATTTTATGAATCAATCTATTGAATTATTTTTTCTACATCATGTATACTCATTAAATATCATCTTATTTCATATTAATATAGGTCTAAAATTTCTAATGTATTAGAATATGAGTAATTTTTTTTTATTTATTATTTTGGTATACATTTTTTTATATATCTTCAATAGAATAGTTTTATGGTAAGATTTATAATTTAGCAGGACTATGGATTAGAATATTTAATTATTTAAAAATCACATAAATAAATTAATGTTTATTTAATAAAATATTGTTTCCATAATTATAATTAATTTCATCATTTTTTTGTGTATTATCTTTTGTCAAATGTTTTTAAATTTTTAAATTTTTAAATTTTGAAATAACATTCTAATGGAAATAAATTTTATGAACTTTAGAGTCAAAAATTAATAATATGTTTTTTGGGTGATGATTCTAAAATGTCTCTTGAAAAACATGAGTATAAAATATTCTATCTTCTTCTTTTAAAACATTACATTTTTCTCGAACCATCTTAATAATTTTTTCTTCCTTATTTGAGATTCTAAACTAAATTAATTTTGTGAATCTAATCAGATCGTTATAAAGAGTCCTAGAACATTAATCTCAATGAATGATATTTTAAAAAATTATTCATATAATGTTTTGATCAACTGATTAAATTTTCAAAAAATTGTTTTAAAGGATCTTGTGAGTTGGGAAATTTATTTCGGGATTCTATGATTGATTTCTTTTGGATAATAACAAATAGAGCTATTAAAAATATCATATAAAACCAATTTAGTTAATGTATATAAATTAATGGTTATAAAGAATCAAAAGATCTAACATCCCAAACATCTAATGGGAGAATACCTACTATAGATTCCATATCCGTGGTTAATAATATGAATAAAGAAGTGGTGAGTATCAATTATTATATAAAAATCTCAAAAAATTATCATGAAGAGATATAAAACTCATCGTTTCCTATGAATAATTTATTAATATTCCATGGAATTATCCAATTTTGAATGAATGGTAAATTTTTATGTCATACATTTGTTTATCTAAAATGGATATAATAAGATAAAAAGAGAAAATAAAAAGAGATTTCATTTCCAAGAATGTTCTAAATAAAAAAATTGGATTAGGTTAATCATATATCATCTTCTTCAATAGATCAAAAATATGTAGATGTTCAAACTAGAATAGAAATACACCTATGTGTTTATAAACAATGATTTAATGATATAGAATTTTATGTCTAAATATGATCATTTTAACATTTCAGAAAATCTCAATTATTTTCCACTATTGTAGCGTTCTAAATAAAAAATAAAAAATATATTTATTGTAAAATATTATGAAATTTTTGTTTTTCATTTTTTCCTTTTTAATATAGATTTCCTATATATATTGTACACTAATATATTTTTTAAATTTTAATTTGAGGTCAAAAAATTATATAATATTATATAAGAAGGAATTTATTAGAGAGATGTAAAAATTCGAAACATTAAAATAATAAAAATGAGATATATATATAAATTTATATGTCAAAATATGTAAAATATATATTTGATAATTTTTTATATAACAATATTTCTCCTTATAAGGGAAAAATTCTTTAATTTAACCAATCAATTATTTTTAAAATATAATTTTTTATTCATCTTTATGTTAATCTTTTTATTATTGTTTTTGTGATCAACAAAATGGGGAGGTTGTTTGACATGTGTTGATAAAATAACTTCATTAGTTTCTTTTTTTCCTTTGAATCTCACAGACAACAGAACATTATTTCCAATAATGTTTCAATTAGTGAATATAAGGAAAATAGTCATTAGAGAGATTATAATATTCTACACCCATTTTTAGAAATTAAAACCATAGAATTTCATTTAATATATCAATGTATAAGTATTATAAAAAAATTATAAGATGTTTAAAAGAACTTTTATACCCTATATTCTAATCAGAATTTATGGTTTATCTATCCTTCATTTTGATGGAATATATTAAGTAGGAATAATACTTTTGGTGGAATCCCTATATTTGAGGAAGCGATATATGGATCATTAACACTAATTTTTTAATCCCTTGATTTTTGTAAAATGTACTATTGTTATATTAAACTTATTAAAAAAATAATACATTTTACATGGTCAATGGTAGAATTATATGTTATAGATTATTTCCATGTTTCTTTAAAATATTATCCCAAGAATTAATTAACGCATTAAAATACTTAAAATATTTATCAAAAAGATCATATTAAACATATTAAATCATTCCTATTTATAAGGGAGTTTATAACTATTTGTGAATTTTTTTAATTAAAATTCCCAAAATTTATCATGTGATATTATTGGAGTTGTTTATCTCGAAGAATTTGAAAATCAAGATAAATACTAAAATAATTTTCATGCCAGATATGGAGCTTCATTCACCTAGAAATTTCTTTCGCTCGCCTTCCATATTCCACCTCTTAGGGTTTCAACCCATTCATGGAGGCGACTCCTCCACCTATCTTTTCAGGTTCCCTCTTCCCTCCCTCACCTGTTTTGATTTCTCTGGCTTTCTTCTTCTCCCTCGCTCATCCTCTTAGGGTTTCCCCTTCTCGCTCTACCTCCCTACTCCGTGAAGTCGTTTTGGTTTCCCCTCGGCCACCTCTACCATGCTCTAACATTGATTTCGCCCACTCATGTCTAGGTCAGATTTGGAGCGATGGATACTATGAGGTTTTGCTGAAGCAGTTTGGAGGAAGTCAGATTTCCAGATATCATAGGAGTCGATTCTTCTTGCTTGGGTTTCATTCCCAGTTTTTTTTATTTTCATTTTGGGGTTTCTTCACTGGGTTTCATTCTTAGTATTTCTTCTTCAGACACCCCACCTTTCTCTGACCTAGAGTTCCTCCAATCATCTCCTGGTCATTTTTGGTGAAATGGATACACAGGGTTTTGTGTCTGCGGTTCGTCGGTCGTGAAGCTTCCCTTGTAAGGTTTCATCCCCGGTATCCATTAGGGGTTCAACCCCAGCTATGCTTCCATTTGATTATCAACACCTAGTACTCTTGTTTCGATTTCTCTTGGGTTCTACACAGGTTTCGATTTATCTAATGGTATTTTTCCTTGACGCCGGTTCATTCTCTTCGATGGTGGTTTTGTGTTCTAGTGTTGGTCATTGGCGGTGTGATATTGAGACATTGATGATGGGATTCGGTGTTATGGTGTGATGACTGAAGAGAAATGAAAATGTGCTTATGGATCAGAGATTAAGATGATGTTCGGTACTGGTGGCGATCAGTGGTGAAGTGGTCGACGATGATGATGTTGTCGACGGTGATGGATTGATGTGACGGCGTTTCGGTGGCGTAGCTATATGGTCAGTGGTGCGATTATTGTGGAGTCCTGATAGGTGGTTTTCTTTTATGGTGGTGAATATGAATTTTGTAACACCCCAAACCTCCAAAATACGTTTCCCTTTGAATAATGCAATAGCTTGCATTGTACGCAACTTCGAGATTCTAACACACAACTACCAATCAAAGTTGCCATTATGAATAGTAATACCCACTTTTAGAAATTTTATAAACTTTATCTCTCAAAATGGACTTCATTTTTGGATTTGTAATATCGAAATTATCCTAGGTTTTAATTCTGGTGCTTTTCAGATAACTTTTATATTTTGCTGAATAGTGAAAATTACTAAATTTTAATTAAAAATAAATATTTTTATCAAAATAATTAATAGTGATAAATTATGAATTAGATTTATTTTAAAGAATATTTATATTATATTTTTAAAATTTAATACAATGTTGGTCATTGGAAATAATTCCACATTTACACCAGACATAAACAAGTGTCAATCTTTTGAAAGTTATTATCTTTTAAATACACGCTTTTTGTTTTATCAACGGGAATTAATTTTAAATTAATTTCTTCCACTTATGTGTTTTGAATTTAGAAAAATGGATTCCATATTTATAATCAAGAGGTCTAAATTGTGTATATAGGTACTTTTATTTTTAGACATTTTGAATAATTACTTCTGTAAATATTTTATTTACCATGGTTAAAGGGTAAATCCAGTAAATAAGGGTACAAAATAATATTATAATAATAATAAATTACACTAAAACGTGTCCTAACCTTATTAGTGACGGATTTACGACCATTTTCATATTTGGGTCTATTTTGGGACCCCATGGAGCCACTTGAAGGTGATAAGGACACTTTATATTAATTATGATAATGTAAATACAAAAATGACATAAGCATATATCTTTTAGAAAAACAATTTTTACATAGGGATATATATGTTATATTTACAAATATAAATATTTATTAGAAAGATAAAATGATTTCATACATGATGGTATTTTATTTACAATTTATATACATTTAATAATTAAATATATTTATGACACAATAATGATGAAGTATTTTCCATATTAATGAGAGAATTAAAAAATTGTTATTATAAAAGTTAAAATAAATATAATATGAATGTTTTGATGCCATACAATAATTTTATTTGTTAATATGACATGTTATGATTTCTTAAATTAATTTTTTTCGAATTATTAATGTATTTATGATTTTAACAAAAATCAATTATTAAATATTGTCAAAATTGACATAAATGAGTTTTTAAAACAAGTATTATATTATTAATTGATATTCTATTGACAAAAATATTAGGATCATCCAAAGGACATATATCATGATAGGTGTATCATTAATGAACCACTTCATGGTCACTTTGATTTATATAGTAAGTTTATTAACTATATAATATAAAAATAAAAAGTGACATGTTAAAAGTAAAACTAATTAAATAAGAGTTAAAACTAAATATAAGGTTTATATAATGACCCAAACCTGTCTACAATATATTGGTTGAAATGATTTTGACCCATCCCCACCTTATACTTTGAATAATACACTTTGGATCCATTAGAAACCTAATATGAATTGATTATAAATTAATACTTTATATTTTTCCTAACATGCCCCTCATCCCCCTTATAAAAGGACACCACTTCTAACTAAATTTTTATACCATAAAAGCCTTTTGGATCGGCCAAAATAAGCCCAAATACCCTCTAAACTATCCTACCTTCATCTTAGAGGCCTTCCATTAGTCAGAATTCCATCTTAAGGAGCCCTTTTGATCAAATCAAAAGGAAGAACACGGAGAAGAGGTAATGTTTTCCCCACCTTTTTTCAAGTTCCTTTTGTTGTAAACTTCTTCTTCATTTGTTATTTCCTTTATAAAACAATAACTACAGTATATTATATATAATGTGATATTATTATAAATATTTTACAACCATATATAGTATATTATCCATATTTTTAATGACATGTCACCATACGTGCATACGTACAGCTTACCATCTCCACGTCTGGTGTAATTGTTATTAAAAACATTATTATTTTGGATGTGAATGATAATGATGTTTAATTTATGTAAATAATAAATATTACATGATAATAATTCTTTATATATGATATAACTTCCAATTATATATTATTTTAATATCAAAAGATTGATATTTTCGCTCGTGCGTACGTACAGACTACCGTCTCCATGAACGCGATGAGATTTATTCCCCATCCTATAAATGAAATTATAATTCTGATTTGATGATTAAGAATAATGTTTATGGGATTGAAATAATTAAGTATATAAATGAGATACAACCAATCCATAAAAAACACAGCTTATGTAACAAAATATATAAAAGAAAATGAGTAAATTAACACCTGAAACGACGATAATACTAACAAAGCAATGTTAAAAGATCATATATGATATCATTTTAATGTATATGATTATTGTATAAATTAATAACAATTATTTAAGCATTATACAGGAGGTTAACCTACCGTATATCAAGGAAAAGTACAAGGTAAGGGATTATTTCACAATCTCTTCATTATCCGAGGTTGATTATACTTAATTATCTACGGGGACCTCTTTATTATCCACATACATGTTTCTTAAAAATGTATTTGAAATCATTTTTACTATTTTACAGAATATGGGATAAAGTCACTTATACCCTAGTTTAATTTTAAATTTTATTTTTATAAAGGAATCTTTTTTCCATTTTCCAAACAATTTCTTTTTTTACCTTTTTGACAATATTTAGGTAAGAATGTTTTTTAACTTATACGGTGGGTGCGGCTATTTTCTACAGTTATAAACTCGTCTAAGCTTCCCTTACAAGAATATAAAGATATTTTCAATTTAACTGTTTTATTTTATAATTATGAGAATTTTAAATGAATTCAATAAAAGATATATTTCTCTCAAGTAGTTTTTATTTCATCTATGTCAATATCCTTTGACGGATTTTAAGCTTACATGAAATTGATTTATTATGATACAAAACATCCATATTGTATTGATGGTTTTTTTATATGCTTGAATGTGGATGTGTTATTTTTATACCATTCATGGTTTATAGAGAATGTTTTGACATTCTGTATGCTAATTTTAATACAAATGTTTATGTTATTTTAAACTTATTCACATGAGGAATGCATTGGACTTAATAAGTGGTGGGTAGATCCCTCTATAACTCTTTGATGCATCGGTAGGTCTTATAAGAAAAACTAGTGTCTTGGCACGTGGCCTTGATAAAACATTATTTTTGTCTTGGCACTAGGCCTTGGCAACGTGGTTATGATAGTCTGGCATTATGCATTCCATTATTATGAAAGTGGTTATTGATATTTCATGTGATTATTTGATTAATAGAATATTCATGTGAATAAGTAAATGGAATTATTTAATTTTATTTCTTCTATATTATTCTAATGTTCACGTTTAAAAGGCTCTTGATTTACTTATACAATTCGTTATTTGTTTATGCTTATTTATGAATGTTTCTGATATATTTTTATCCTTACTGGGCATTTGAAATGACCCCTTTCTATGTTTTATTTTTCTCAGGATGTGAAAAAGTATTTTATGAATGACCAGTATGGATTTTATAAGGGGATATGAGTGTGGAGACAAAATTTTGATGTAGATTTCACTTTATGATGTAATGTAAACTTTATGAATTTATCTAGATTTTCCTAGGCTGCTAAACTAATCGGTCTATCGAGACTTGATATTTTTTTATCATGCCAATGTTATGTAATAATGCACCGAAGCTGGGTAACTGGGGATGCGGCGTTACAGTTCGTATCAGAGCAAGTCTATTACAAACCATGGAATATAGATTTAGCTAAACACTAATTAGCACACATAGACCTAAGATGAACTTTGAGGATTAGTATAGAAGAACTTACTAGAATTTTGGTATTGTATAGATTTTGTGAGTTTTCTGAGAAATACTTCCCTGTCTGGATACGAGCAGGTAGAGGCGGCTCTGGCACAGATGTACCTATGGGTAAAACCCGAAAACACCTCTTTGAGCTAGACTCAAATGGAAACTAATGTAGGCATCGGGCCTTGATGAACTCTTGGTTATGACACTCCTGGGGGATATGCTTAGGATCATTCTCATGTTCATTACAAACAATTATAAAGGGTTTGTGAACATATAATTACTCAAAGAAAACATTTTTATGATTATGGAATATATCCATAAACTATTCAATTTACGTTAGGTATTTTACAAGTTTGGAATTATTCATTGCAATTCATAAAATGACCTAGTTTATTCTATTGTATTGAAATGGCTCCTAGTAGAAGGAATGTGACCTCCAACAATACGTATGATCCAATGAGTAAGAAGGATCATATCTTTCATAGTATTAAGCCATAATTTAGAAGGGAAATATTCTCCCAAGTATTCTCAAAATATTAAGAAATAGTATCATGTGTTAATAATATAAGTAATGAATTCTCGAAGTCATATGTCATTGGAAGGAAGCAAGACAAGAAAATGATGGAAGAGAGAAGGATGGATAAAGGGAAGAGGGAGATTGCTGATTTTGTGTCAAGATGTATGGTTTGTCAACAAGTTAAAGCTAGAAGGCAATAGCCTGGTGGACTATTGCAACCTCTTCCCATACCTGAGTGGAAATGGTATAATATCACGATGGACATTGTCATGGGACTACCAAAGACTCATAGAAGGAACAATGAAATATGGGTCATTGTTGATCATCTTACCAAGTCAGCACATTTTCTTTCTATAAGATAAGATTTACCACTTGAATGTCTAGCAAGACTATATATTAATGAAGTTGTGAGACTTCATGGAGTACCCATATCGATTGTTTCTGACCGTGATCACCGTTTTACTTCAAGATTCTGGAAAATTCTTCAGAAAGCCTTGGATACTGAACTTCATTTGACCAATTCGAACAACCATCAAATAGATGGTAAATCAGAATAGAATATTCAAACATTATAAGACATGTTCAGATTATGCTAACATGACATTCAGGGTATGTGGGATCAATATTTACCTATGGTGGAATTTTCCTATAACAATAGCTTCCATTCATGTATACAGATTGCACCATATGAAGCGTTATACGGAAAGGGATGTCGCACACCGACCTTTTGGGATGACGTTGATGAGAGAAAACTTGTAGGCCCATAACTGCTGGTGGAAACGATGGAAAAGGTGATGGTAATCCAAAACCACATCAAAGCATCTCAAAGTAGGCAGAAGAGGTATGTTGATAACCGAAGGAAGGATTGGGTATTTTAGGTAAGAGATTATGTTTTCTTGATGGTATATTGATGGTAGAGATATATACATTTCGGTAAGAAAGGTAAATTGGGTCCCAGGTACATTAGACCATTTGAAATTATAGAAGGAATTGGGGTTGTAGCTTACCATTTGGAAATGCATCCAAATCTCTCCAAAGTTAATGATGTGTTCCACATATCACTGTTGAGAAAATACATGCCTGACCCATCACATGTACTCACTTACGAGGAATTAAAACTGGAACTTGATCTATATTATTTTGAAGAGCCCGTCAAGACTCTTGATATGAGAGAACAAGTGCCGAGAAACTGGACGACTCATCTGGTAAAAGTTCTATGGAGGAACCATAAGATGGGAGAGGCAACGTTGGAACCCAAGGAACTTATGATGAAGAACCACCCAAGTATATTCATGTGGTAGTATTCTAGAAATTTCGAAGAAGAAATTACATGAATGAGGGGATAATATAACACCCCATGATTCCATGGTACGTTTTTCTTTGAATAATGCAATAGTTTGCGTTATAAGCAACTTCAAGATTCTAACACACCACGACCAATCAAAGTAGCCGTTATTAATAGTAATACCCAATTTTTGAAATTTATTAATTTTTATCTCTCAAAATGGACTTCATTTTTGTATTTATAATATCGAAATTAGCCAGTGGTGAATTATTTGTGCTTTTCGGATAACTTTTATATTTTGATGAATAGTGAAAATTACAAAATTTTTATTAAAAACAACTTATTTAATCCAAATAATTAATAGTAATAAAATATGAAATTTATTGGTTTTAAAGTATATTTATAATATATTTTTATCATTTAATACAATGTTGGTCATTAGACATAATTTCACATTTAAACCAAACATAAACAAGTGTCAATCTTTTGATATTTATTATCTCTTAAAAACACGCTTTTTGTTTTAACAACATGAATTAATTTTAAATTAATTTCAGCCACTTATGTGTTTTGAATTTAGAAAAACGGATTTAATATTTATATTCAGGAGGTTCAAATTGTGTAAATAGGTAAATTTTATTTTTAGACATTTTGAAAAATTATTTTGGAATATATTTTATTTACCATTGTTATAGGGTAAATCCGGTAAATAAGGGTACCAAATAATATTATAATAATAATAAATTACCCTAAAACATGTTTAAAAATTATTGGATGTTTCATTTCCGACCATGGGCATCTTTTGGTATATTTTGTGATCCCATGGAGCCACTTGTAGGTGATAAGGACACTTTATATTAATTAACTTAAAGTAAATACAAAAATGACAAAATCATTTATCTTTTAGAAAAATAATTTTTACACATGTTTATATATGTTATATTTTAAACTATAAATATTCATTAGAAATAAAAACATATTTCCTACATAGTGTTATTTTATTTATAATTTTTATACATTGAATACGTAAATATATTTATGACACAATAATGATGATGTATTTTCCTTATTAATGAAAGAAACAAATAATTGGTATTATAAATGTTAGAATAAATATAATTTGAATGTTTTGTTGACATACACGAAATTAATTTGTTAATATGACATGTTAGGATTTCTTAAATTCATTTGGTTCGAATTAATAAATTTTCGATGACTTTTACAAAAATAAATCATTAAATATTGTCAAAATTGACATAAATGAGTTTTTAAAACAAGTATTATATTATTAATTTATATTATATTACTTAAAATATAAGGATCGGCCAAAGGACTTATATCATGATTGGAGTATCATTAGTGGACGATTTGGGGGTCTCTTGGATGTATATACTATGTTTATTAACTATATAATATATTAATAAAAAGTGACATGGTAAATGTCAAACTAATTAACTAAGAGTAAAAACAAAAAGATAATGTTAGTATAATGACCCAAAACTGACTAAAATCAATTGGTTGATAGGATTTCAACACATACCAAAATTATACTTTGAATAATCAACTTTTGATCCATTATAAACCGAATATGAATTTATAATAAATTAATACTTTAAGTTTTTTCTAAAGAGCCCCTCCCCCCTTACATAAGGACACCACTTCTAAACAAATATTCATACCTTAAAAGCCTTTTGGATCGTCCAAACTCTAACCAAATACACTCTCAACTATCCTCCCTTCATCCTAGAGGACTTACTTTATTCATAATGCCAACCTATGGATCCCTTTTTATCATATCACAAGGATAAATCTGAAGAAGAGTTGATGTTTTCACCACCATTTTTCAAGTTCTTTTCTTCTTAAACTTCTTCTTCCTTTGTTATTTCCTTTCTAAAATAATTATTCTAGTATGTTATATATACTGTGATATTATTATAAATATGGTACAGCCATATTCAGTATTCTATCCATCCTTTTAAAGACATTTCACCATACGTGCATACGTACGACTTACCGTCTCCACGTCGTGGTGTAATTGTTATTCAAAACATTATTATTTTGGATGGATATGATAATGTTGTGTAATTGATTTAAATAATAAATATTAAATTATAATAATTTAGTATGTATGATATACCAACCAATTATATATTATTTTATTATAAAAAGTAAGATATTGTCGCTCCTGCGTACGTACAGACTACCGTATCCACAAACGTGATGAGACTCATTCCCCATCATACCAATGCAATTATAATTCACATTTGATGATTAAAAATAATTTTTAAGGACTTGATATCATTTTGGATTTTATTATTATATCACCTATCCATAAAAAACATGGCTTATATAAAAATATATATAAACAAAAACGAGTATGTTATCACACGAAACGACGATAATAGTAACAAAGCAATGTTAAAAGATCATATATGATATCATATTAATTTCTATGATTCTTATATAATTTAATAACAATTATTTAACCATTATAAATAAGGTTAACCTACCATCAATCATGGAAATGAACAAGTTAAGAGTTTATTTCACAATCTCTTCATTATCCGAGTTTTTTATACATAATTATCTACTAGGACCATAAAATCATCCACATGCTTGTTTCATAAAAATGTATTTCAAATCATTTTTTTCTATTTTACAGACTATGGGTTAAATTCACTTAGACCCTTGATGAATTTTTAAAAGATGTTTATAAAATAATGTTTCTGTCATTTTCCAAACAAGTTCATTTTTAACCTTTTCGGCAAAATTAAGGTAAGAATGTTGTTTAACTTATACGGCGAGTGCAGCTATTTTCTTCCATTATAAACTCATATAAACTTCCCATTCAAGATTATAATGATATTTTCAAAGTAAATGTTTTAATTTATAATTATGATACTTTTAAATGATTTCAGAAAAAGAGATATTTCTCTCAAATAGTTTTGATTTCATCTATGTCAAAATCCTTTGATGGATTTGAAGATTATTTGAAGTTGATATATTGTGATACAAAACTATCATATTGTATTGAAGGTTTTGTGATATTTTTGATTGTGTATGTGTTATTTTTTATACCATTCATGGTTTACGGAGAAATTATTGACATTTTGTATTCTAGTTTTAATACGAATATCTATATTATGTTTAAACCTTTTCATATGAGTAATGCATTAGACATAATAAGTGATGGGTGGACCCGCTATAGCTCCTTGATGCATCATTAGGTATCATGAGACATACTAGTGTCTTGGCATGTGAACTTGGAAAAATATTATTTTTAGTCTTGGCACAAGGCCCTGGCTATGTCGTTATGATAGTATGTCATTATTAATTCCATCTTAATGAAAGTGGTTATTGATATTACTTCGATTAATCGAATATCCATGCGAATAAAGAAATGGAATTATTTAATTTTATTTCTACCATATTATGTTAAATTTCATGTTTATAAGGCGTTTGTTTTAGTTATACATTGCCTTAAATATTTATTATTTTTTATGAAAGTTTCCTCTATATTGTTATCCATAATAGGCATTTCAGCTCACCTCTTTCTATGTTCTATTTTTCCCAGGATGTGAAGATGTATTTTATGAATGACCTTCAGGGATAATAGAAGGGGATATGAGTGTGAAGACCAAATTTTGATGTAGTTTTCACTTTATGATTTAATGTAATCTTTATGAATGTATCGAGTTATTCCAAAGCTGCTAAACTAATCTTTCGTTCGAGAAATGATCTTTTGTGATCATTCCAATGTTATGTAATAATGCACCGACTCAGGGTAAATGGGGACATGGCTTTACAAGTGGAGGTGGCAGTGTTGGTGCACAAGAAGCGGGCTGCACATGGCCTGAGTTTGGGGATGTTTTAATTTTGAATGTTGAATGTTGAAATCTAAAAAATTTGAGCGTGGTTATTTGGTTGTTTGTAGTAGAGGGTTATGATTTTGTGTCTAGTTGGGTTTGTGGTGGGTTTTTATTTTTTATCTGGTTGGTTTTGTGGTGGGTTCACCAATATCCTTAAAATGTCATTTGAAAATAATAAAAAAATATGGATTATGGTCTAAAATATTCTTCTCTTGAAGATGGAGTTGTTAGTTTCAAAATAATAATGTGTTGTCACCTCTAGAGATACGCTTTAGAGACATTAATATTTTTATTCTTATCTATTTTATTGACTTAAATAATATTTATATAGTCTTTTTTTAATATTTTACTACATTTCAACAAACCATTTATCTCAGATTAACTTTTAAGACATACAGGTTTGATAATAAACTTTGTGTTTTGTCTACTACAATTTAAATGTTTCCTATTTTATATTAAATTATATTTTATTCATTGTTTATCAAATATCATTTACATCTATTAGTTTCTATTGAAACTATAGTTGGCTCAATATTCAATCTACTCAACATAATCTATTTATTATTAAATTGTGAACTGATCATAATCATTTATGGCGGAGTTTCAAATTCTCAATATAAATATGGAAATTTTGGCATCCTATTAATGAAATTTAAGACCCTATAAAAACTTATTTTAATGGTTTCCTCAACCTATATTCAGTTGTTATAGTCTCTGGATAATAGTACCAACATGTGGGAACCACCAATATGGTGTTATGGTGCTTTGCTGGAGTGGACCGTATGAATCATTTTCCCCTAACCACTATACTCAACTATTTTATTTTTCTTATTTGTATTCCATTGATTACACACCTTCAACATAGATGAAACTAATGTATTTAGTGTTTTGAGTACACAATGTTAATGATTTTTTCAAAAATCAATTCAACTATGACTCTCTAAGCATAAATAAATGATATATGAATAGTGACATGCCATCACTAAATTATACTCTGAGGGCATCCCACTTCATGTTATAGATACATGCATCATGGTATTATGATATAATATTCTTAAATATTGGTAGAAAATAATATTGATCTTCAATCTAATTACATATATGATTACTTCCAATTTTTATCAACTGACATGAAGAAAGTAATTATTTTTCCAAAATGATTCATGAATGTATTTATTTCATTACTACATCCTAATCCATCAATGCAGTTTGGAATCTCTTCATGTGATTCCAATTTAGTTTTGTATTGAAACATCCATGAAAAATAACCTTTAGTTTTATCATAGAATAGATTTTCCTCGAAAACTGCAATATGTCGTTGATTATTGAATCCCAAAAGTACATTTATACTTATTATTAGTTATGTGTGTGGTGTAAAAAAATATCTGAATAAATTTTTTTATCTCTCCACTTTTTTATCCTGTGAAATATATGAAATTATCTAATTCTATTTGAGCTGTATTGTATAGGTAAAATATGAACATCCTTGACATTGTTTTTTATGTTTTATAATATGCAATATCAATCACTATGAACTCGTTCCCAATCACTTTTACTCCAAAAACATTTCTCATTCTCTACACATTTTTACCCTGAAACATCTCCCCCAAAAAAGAGTTCTCACCATGGAGAATGAATTATTTTGGCTTAATAGCTGCTAATGAATTTAAATCTAACTATTTTACATATGATCCATTTTTTCCATTGGACCTCATCAATTGAATTGATTACAGATTTTTCAAGGGATTGTTATTTCCATCCAAAAGTTCATTACATGAATTTTGTCTAAAAAACAACAATCAAACCCCCATTCAAGAAAGTATTCTTGTATATATCTCAACACGAGAAAATTTCACCCTTCTATCACATCTTTCTACCTTCATATGACCATCATCACAATAAAATTTTTGTCATTATATGATGATTGATTTATCATTTCTCTTATTATTATATTGTTGTATGTAAACAACAAATAGATATAATCTTCCACATGTAACATAGAGGAATCATTAATCATCATTAGATTTGAGCATCATCCTGACATCTAGTTTAATAGCCGTACTGGTAAATCAACACCATCATCATCATAGAAATAAATGAAAACATTGAAGCATTAGTGAAATGACATTATAACCGATTCACATATAAAATATATTTCAAATTATTTTTAGAAAACCAATAAAAATAACATTAATTATCCTTTATTTGGGTGTTTCAATTGAAGTTCCAGTTCAACATCCTTGGAAATGTCCACTACCACATTAACTGGATATTTTACTAGAACATTTAATCAATTTATTTCAGTGGAAGTTACATGGTTTTTATCATGGAAGTTCTACACTATGTTTTGGTTTAAATCTAAATAGCTGTTCCCAAGAAATATTCACCAAAATATCCACTTCAAGATCCAATGAAATTTTCACTAAATGTGTTATAAGAAAACATAAGGTTAATATTTATTAAACCAAAAAATAAATTAAAAAAATATTAATTTTATAACTAAAAAGGCAATAAATTCTTTTCAATAAATATATTTATTCATTATTATGTGTTTTTTTATTTAATATAATTTATTATATGAATTCATTAAAACAATATAGAGGAATTTAAATAATTTTTTCATATCTTGGAAAATATATATTAACAAAAAATAATATATATTTTTATTAAATAAATAATGAAAATTAATTAAAAATATATGTAATTATAAATAATATTCAATACAATTATTAAAATGTATTTTTAAATAAGAACTAAAAATATATTATTTGAAATATTCATTAGTAGATTTACAGAAATTTCAATTAATGGTATGATGGAATTTTCTATGAAAGCTTCACCAAGTGTTCTAGTTATACATCCATGGAAACATTCATGATAAATTTCCTAGAATATCCACAAGAACTTCTATATAATATTTTATTTAGATTTTATACTAGATGTAATTGTGCAAGTTCACATATAACATCCAGTGAATCTTTTTTTGGATAATCCACTGATAGTTCAAAAGAGGAAAATACAACAACATTCATTAGATCATTCATAAAAACATCCACTAAATGTTTTATAATAAATATATATATTTATTAAACAAAAAAATTAATAAAAATTAAATATTAATAAAACTATTTATATAAAAAAAATTTATCTATGAAAAATATTATATGTGTGAAAAAATATTTATATATAATATATTTTTCATTATTAAAATTTATATACCATATGAAAAAAACTAAATAAATAGTTTTCCAAAAATTCATATTTCAAAATATTTTTAATATATTTTTTACAATTTTATTACTAATATAATATTATTTTTAGTTAATATATTTGGGATTGTTTTATTTTCCGCGAATATTTTAGTGTATGTATCACTAAATATTTCATTTTAGACTTTAGCATCGATTTAATTTATTTATTATTGTGTATTATTCAATGTTTGTTATAGTGTATGATTCATATAATGTTATAGTGTTTGTTTCTTTGAATGCTACATCACATGTTTCATGTTTAGTATCATTTAATTATTTTAAAATGTATTTTAATGAATGTTTTAGTTAATGGTTAAATAAGAGATTTAGTATTAGTTTAACCATTTTTGATTGATTAATCCATATCATGTATTTATTTTAGTTGTTTTATTCCATGTAAAAGATAGTTTTTCTAAAATATTCTCTTAATATTTCTATAAAACATTCATTGAAATTAATCACATTACTAAAATTCAGTATTTCATATTAATTATACATTTTAATATTTTAAACAACAAATTTTAAATAAAAGACTTCAAATAATTATTTGAATTACAATTATATTCAAAAAATTGTAAGAAGAATCAAAAAAGAAAACATCACAATTTATCACATCCTTGCTGAAAAGTATATCACAATCGATTATCATCACACAAAAGGCAGTCCAAAATGTAATCAAATTTAGGATACTTCCTCTATCACCATAAATATCTATTAGCATAAAGGGAAAATTCTCATAACAATCATAGTGTAAAACTATCATACAATCTATAGTGGCCTCTTGAAAACATTTCATAGAAAACTGGATAAATCATTGTCTACCAATTCCTAACCAAACCATGTGAAAAATGAAAAAAATATATTCATTTTATTTGAAGTCCTAATAAAATTACTCTCAATAACCAGATCATGCAACAAGTGATAACAATTTCTAATAAAATCCCATGAAATCCATGGAGAATCCTTCAAATAGGGAAACAAATATGATAAATAGTAAGCTATTTGTTGTGATCTTATCTCATTGTTGAAAGAGTTAGTCTTTCATGTTGAGAGAAATATTCTTCAAGGATTTATTATAGCATTATATAAATTGTATTTATATTTTAAATTTAAATAAAAATACATACTTTTATAGAAATCCTATATAAAAATATAAAATAATTATAAATAATAAATTTATCATTGTTCGATTTTTAGTGATGTTTAAGGATATTTTTCTATCATACCTTGTTAAATCATTGTTATAGGACAATCTTTATTAATATAATAATTTAAATTAAAAAAATACCATCTTTTGTCACATTTATTTTATCATTAATAAAAGCCATGTTTATTAGTTATTTTATCAAGCGCTGATAGATGTCCCCATGTAGCAGTGTTTTTTATGCCAATAATTTTTTTCACATAATAAAAACAAATATATAATAGTCTCATAACACTAGAACATGATATGAGAGAGCATGAGATGAATTGGATTGGGTCAGTTTGTTACATAATAATTTATAGAGTAATAATTGTTTTTCATTTATTGTCAACACAACTATTTTTACCTATCAAGAAGAATGTGATGACATGATCTAAAAAAATACCCCGAGATTCTAGGTAATTATCCCTATATAAATTATTTCTACGTGAACAAGAGTAGCATTTGGTCTGATCTACAAAATACCCAATCCATGTCTTCTTGTATAAATTTTCTGTGTCCATATTATGGCCTGAATATATGTATTATTATTAAAAAATAATTATAATTACAATAAGACAATTGTTATTTTGATATTTAAAAAAACATGTCCTAATTTATAACAATATATATCTAAAAGGAAATAGAATTTTTTAAAAATACAAAAAATTAAAATATATTAATTTATTTATGTATATTTAAATGGATTTATTGAATTATGTTCCAAATTCAACATTGTATATATATCTTAATGATCATAATAATTTTTTTAAATGTTCTTTAAATGGTTATATTTATTATTAAAATTATCATACTATAAAAATAAATGATTATTATTATTTTATAATAAAATGAAAATGAAAAATGATACTGGTCGGATCACCTACTAGCAAGTTTCGTAAGTGTTTAACTTGGACGAATGAAATCCAAATTTATACATTTATTTAAATATAATTTTAGAATATATATATATATATATAATTTAATTGTAATGTTTAAAATAGGATTAAAAAATAATGATTATATTAATTATTAATATTTCAGATACCCAAATATATTTTCATGGATGAGTTATAAGAAAATATATTTCTCCAAACATGAAAAATTAAAATAAAAATAAAAATAGAATATATATAATAATACATTATTTTCATGGAGTTCATTATAATATAGTTATGGTATTTTTATGTATTCTACAATAAATTTTAATAATTTAGATCATATATGTCATATATCCTCATATGAATCTCATGATAAATAAATAATAAACTATAAGAAATAAAAGTTATAGAACCTTAATTGATATTTCAATTGTTCATGAATTCTAATAAATATCACATATTACAGATGATCTATAATTCCTTATCTTAGAATATATTAATGGATGTTTACAATTAGAAAATACACTGTATAGTGAAATAATCAAAATAATTAACCAATAGGAAGCCAATTGCATGGATAAAAAATTACACTAAATGTAAAAAAATCATTCATACAATACTTTTTGTTTAATATAAAATAATGTATAGTATTTATTAAATAATATATAAATTAACATTCAAAATCATATAATTCATGTATCATTATTGAGATCTAATAAAATAAGGATATAATGTTTAAATAGAATTTGGATGGGGGATTAATTGAAATACAATTGAAATCATTATATTCAAATTCTATTTTTATTTGATCTACTTATAAATCTTCATTATCTCATATGTCTAAAACCCTATGATCCCTTTTTGGAATAAAACTATTATTCTACTAATTATATTCAATTTTTACTACATTTGATTTATTTTAAAAAATCATATAATGATGTTTACAAATGGGGATGGGTAGTAATAATTTTTATATAAACTAATTTCCAATGGCTCTCATAATTTCATAACTGGTTTCCATATGTAATGGGTCGAAGGATTGGATTTACATTCAATATGAATAGTTCTTTTATTACATCCACATAGTTATAAAAAATTAATGATAATAGGATAAATCATTTATATCCATCAATTATAATTGACTTCATAAATTTATATTTCAATTCATTGGGGTAGAACAACCACTGTTATCATTTTAGGCAATGATCATTTTGTCGGGTGAAATTTTCATTTGGTTTTTTGGGAAGGAATGCCATCTCTAGTGATGTTGGATTTATTCTAATTAAAAAAATGAATTTTAAAGTAAATTACAAAAGGCCTAATTTTTTATTTTGGGCAGTTAATGCATATCTTTATGTCTATATTGATTAATCATTTGTTGGTATTCATGCTAAAAAGGACAACATCCCATGATAGCTTGCAGAGAAGTCAGTTTTTATAAGATATAGTGACCAGAGATAATTCAGTCATGAGAACACATTAGAAGAAAGGGATTTGAAGGCATTTTGTGGTTTAAGATTCTGTATTTCTATGATTTGAGTTTACATCACTAATCTATTAAGGTGGATAAATGGATGTTTTAGAGAGTGATGTAGATGTTCATTCAGTAAGGAAGGGGTAAAGCTACTGGTTGGGGGAACAAAAAACAACCATATGCTCTATAAACACATTCAATTACAATACAATTTAAATTCACCATTATTTAAAATAGACTTATATTATCTTTCCAATTTATTATTTAATGGATTTTAGATTTATTTTTGATGTTATCTAAATGATTAGATTGTATTTTTGACAATGTGGGTGAATTGTAAAATTAACATTATGGGCATTATGATATATTATATTTATGGATACTGTTATATCTTATGTGGAGTAAAAATGACATTATTTATCCATTTAAATGATATAATTTATTTTAGAAGATGAAAATTATTAACAATAAATTTTTATTTATGGAAACTATTTAATGTAATTAATAAAATCACATATATATAATAAATGAAAATAGAAAATATTTTATAACATAAATAATGCCTAAAATCATTATAAAAAATTTAAAAGTATTATTATTTACTTTTAATAAATGTAGATGGTGGTGGTGGTGTTGGATATTTTAATTTCATAAATTATGAAGTTAATTTTTTTAAAAGAATAGTAATATCAAATTTTTTACCACTAATAAAATGTTGTTATTATGACAAGAGTTTCTATTTTTTAATTTTTTTTATTATTTCCCATAAAAAATAGTCAGTCATTTATTCCATTATACCCAGCTTGTTGTATGAACAAATTAATTTGAAAGGTTTGAGAAAAGATATTACTTTGGAGGGTGGTCTTGGAGGTCTTTTCATTTGAGTAAAAGAATTATAGGGTTTTCTATGTTGTCAATATAATGTGATCATATTTTTTATAATTACATTAATATAAATAAAATATTTGTAATAAGATTACATTAATTTTTTTATATATAATATTCTTATATATATATATATATACTATTTTTCTATATATGTATTATTTACATCAATTATAAAACAAAACACACACACACACACCTATATATAATCTTAATAATACCTATTATTTTTCTATAATATTAATAATACCTAATATCATAATAATATTCTAAAAAAACTTATTTTATCAAATGATGTGTTTCTCCATGTACATGTCTCTCTATATCCTACATCTATTAAAACATGTAGCCATTTATTCTAAGTACTTTTTCCATTCATGACCACTACAGTTCTAGGATTTTATGATGCGCAATGAATCTTCCTATATATCATGCTTCAGATTCCCACATCCTCGCCCCTATCATCATATTGTACACCCCCACTAACATAACCCTATGATTCTCCCTCATTCTGATGGCTTTATCATCAACCCTACTCTCGAACTCTAACTCATACTTATGCCTTCAACCTCCCCAACCTACTTCATCTATTTTGAATTTCTAACATGTGAATCCTCCATTCCAACAACCACAAAAAAAAAATCCACTTCCCATTACTATTTCCCTTTAATTAATGATTCTCTCAAATTGTATTCACATAATCCAATTCATTTTCCTCTCCTTTTACACAATATTTTTCAATAGAATGACATTGAATGTATATTAGTTGCCTACAAATCCTTCCTCTATCATCATAAGGACATCCAATTAATCACACCTCATATATAGTATTGTATATATCTCCAAACCTTAACAATGAATAATTATCCATTAATTAGTATTATAATATATATTTCTATAAATCCATTAGAATATTTAAATATTTCTTCTCTATTATACAAATAAATTTTAATTATTTTTTATTCTTATTAATATTTAAATTTCAATAACGATTCTATAAAAATATAATTTTTATTTATGACTCTTTTGTAACATATTATTCACAAAGAATATATTTTTTGAGATCCTTGGTCTATGATATCTCCTAAATATTTTTATCTTATTAGATTAAATGTTAAATTTAATAATATATATAAATATATATTAACATAAAAAAATGACATGATTCTAGTTTTCATGGTGTTGTATATTACAACTCCTAAAATATTTATTCCTTTTTGTATATGTTTTTATTATATCATCATCACCATTAAATTAATTATAATTACAACTAAACATAGATTATTTCATGAATCTTTTAATGTAATTACTCAAATTTTTATATTTATTTTGTTTATTTTTTTATATACACATTTTTTTTGTTTTATTAACTGTTTGATTTTTATTTCTTTTTTTACTAAATCTTTAGAGTAGATATATTTTAATTCATTTTCTGAGATAATGGATAAAACGTTTTCCTATAATTATATTTATATTCCCATCCATTTAAAAAAAATTTAATTTATCATTGTTTTTATAAATATAAATTATTGTGAATTTTTTTTTCAAGGATTCCATATTTGATATTTCACATTTTCATTTCATTCAACCTGATCAATTTTAACCGTGCCTCTAAACCCCACTATAAATGAATGTCATGGACTTCTCTAGGTATATTTGTGTATTTAATTACATATAAATATTTCATATAATTTTATTTACCTATATTATTTTTAATAATTCATATGGTTTGGAACCCCATTGGATGTTTGAAAAATTTTTAGTCATTCAATTCAACTATATTTATAGAGGTATATATACCTAAGGTTAAAATTTATTTTAATATCACTCAACATTGATATTAATAGGTTATTCTATGTATTAAATAAAATATATCATAATATCATTCATTTTAATTTTTTTATGTGTTTATGTTATATTCAATATTTACAAAAAAATATTTGGATAATTCAACGTGGATCCCATACATTAGGCGGTACCTATATTTATGGTACACATACAAAATTCATTTTTTCATACATTTCCATTAACATATGGTGGTGAAATATTGATTTTATTCATATTAATAGAATCATAAATGTACCACATATATATATATATATATATGTTTCATGTTTTTGGTGGTCCTATTAGGAATCATTACTTTCATGGGGTCTTAAAATTATTTATTATAAGGTTAATTTAATTTTTTAGATTTTTTATTTTTTATTTTTAATTAATTGTATAACCTAAGAGAAAATTTAACATGATTTTCCTTTTACAATTAAATTTTTAGATTATATACAATAGTGAATGAAAATCATGGTTCCATTTCAATTTTTTACTCTTCTATGTCAATATGTTTGTTTCAGATTGTACTAAATTCATGAATGTGTTGATATGAAATTCCCATGGCTCATAGTAACCATAAGAAACATTAATAGTTTTTATTAAATATGTCCTCACTGAATAGAAGGATTCCAAAAGTTCCAATGAGTTGGGGTAAAACATATTCATATTTAAACATTACATGAAATTTAAGTGATATGTTTTAATTTCAGAAATAAAAAATCTCATATTAATTTTTTATTTTTAATTAATTCTTATTTTATAAAATTATATTAAGTTTAATATGTATTTAATCACATTCTATGTTGTGATATTTCATTTTCTTAATTTTTGATTTAAATTAACATTATATTATATCATAACATATTATGAATAATATATTATATGTTTCCACCCTTTTATTATTTCACTATATTCTCCTAAAATTCTAATTAATCATATATGTGTCATTTTATTTATATAATTTTTTTTAAAAAAATATCTATGGGTAAACCATAATATTTCGTAATTTAAATATGTTCAAAGGATTCAATGGAAGTATCATTCATTTATTTCTATTAATTTCATCTAATTTTATTCATAATCTATTTAATATTTCCAAATATGTTTTTAATATGAAGTTCAATGTTATAATATAATCACCATATTATCATTATAACTCTAATTAAACTAGAAATATTAATTAATAATAAAAAATACATGTTTATATTTCACCCATATATCCATTTGATTACTAGAATCCCTTATAGTGTTCCCATCAATGCGACATAATAAATTTTTTATTATGCAGAAAATGTATGGTGAATATCCATGTTTTATGACTCTTACATAATGGTGTATATTTTGATGATTTGTTTTTCAATATATAATATATTCATCCATGTAAATATTATTTTTTTGTTTCATCATAATAAAAAAATTCATTATATTTTGACATCTTAAACATTAAAACTACCATATAGACATCAAAATCCACATTCACATAATTGTTTTGCTAGTATTCATTCAAAATTCACTATTCATGATAATTGTTTTGAATTTTACATTAATTTGAAAATTTTAATGATTTCACACCTTGAAAATATTTTAGAAACTCCTGAACCATACTATAATTCATAAGACATCAAAATATTTATAATGTATAACTTATATATTGTGCATATTTTGAATACTACATGTGCATTCTGACAAAAACATATAATCTATCATAATTTATCATCTATTATACATATTCTATTTATAATCAAATAGAAATTATACAATCTATAATGACTCATCTATTATTCGTTATGATTTAATTTCCCCATTTTCCCTATAATACAATTAATGGATTTATATAATTCAATATTTAAGTTACTCTTTTTATTTTTCAATGTTTGACTTCGAATATATTTCCTAAAAATATACAGCTGTTTTATTTAAGTTTTTTTATGGTGAAATGTGGATATATTCAAAAATTATAAATTTCATAAGGCGTTTTCGACATGTTGGTATATATAGTATAAATTTACAGATTTTGTGATGAAAATTAGGGAATTACATTATTTTCTAATTGACATAGTTTTATACACTCAACTTATTATTCAATCTAATAGGTATCGCATGAAATAAGTTTTAATTAATGATATATTGTTGGACATCCAACCAAATATTCTAAGACATTAATATAATTTTCCTACACATCACCAAGGGGTTTTGTCAATGTACATTTTCTCAATTCCTAGAATCATATTAAAGACAATTATTACTCTCATAGGAAAATGTATATAAATATTTAATTTATTGGTTATAGAAAATAAGGTTGTATATTATTAGAATATTATACTAAATAGTTATAATTCCAACGGTTTAATGTGATTTATAAATTCAAACACATTAATAAAATTAAATAATTACATTATTCGCAATAATTTTATTTAAAAATGTAATAATTATATATTTATATTACAATGGATTTATATAAATATTTACAGTTATTCGTATAAAAATTAATCAATAGTTACATCGATAGTTAACCATTTCATTGCAATTTTGTTCTAATAAGAAATTTATTCTTTTAACTCTTATTTTTCATTCTTATAAATAAATTGTATAAAAACTTAATTACGATAAATTTATAATCATTTATGTAAATCATTGAAAATTAAACTATTTATAATTAATATTTTTTTCAAAAATTTATCAAAATTATGATATGAAATAGCATGCTTATATGTTCTCTTTACTGATGAATATTTGAATTAGATGTTATAACATAACAATTATATATATATACTAAAATATATTTTATGATATACTTAGTTTTATGAGTAATTTCACTATATATTTTCCATTTAGTTAATAATATTTCTCTAAAAAATTATATACTTTATTTTTACTAATATTTCTATGTCTTTTATTTATTTATTTTTTTAAATTTAGGAAAATAATTATGAAATAGAACTAAAAATTTTACTATATTAGATGGATAATTTATAACGGTTTTTTCAACATTACATGTATTTCATATTGAATGTAATATAATATATCTTTACTCATGGACTATGATACCACTATTTATTCACTGATGATATTTTAAAATATAGAATAAAATATATATTATATAAAAAGGAAGATATATATATATATATGTGGCTTCCAAAAATTCATCAATATATTCAACATTGGATCTAAATATAAATGAATATACACTAAATGTTAACCATATTGAATTTTATATATGGATTATGTATATTCATATATTTTCATATAATTAATTTATATACCCTTAATTTGAGTGCATACTGTACAAATTAATACATGGTTATTTCCGATGAATAATATCTATAAATAAGCTCTATCAATTCCATTATCTATACTATATATATTATGTATTTATATAAAGAATGAGAGTATTATATAATGATAATGTGAGGAATGCACACTCAATTCTAGATTAATCCACACAACATTTAATTTTCTTATCTCTCTAATTATAAAAACATATACATTAAATTTTAACAATCTTGAATTTAGGAAGCTAAAACATAGATATTTAAATATACATAAGATGATACTGTCAGTTACACCATCAACTACCTAAATTGTATGAATTTATAAATTTTAGTTTTTCTATTACACAAAAAATATTGAATTAGGTCCCATAATATTATAAATTCATGATTATATTACTACACTACAGAACCATTATTAGGATATGGAAATGATTAAACAATGTATTTCATAGAACTCGTGGTATTGCAAATATTTTTATACTTTGGTACTCTATTATATATATATATATATATAATTATTTGTATACAGAATATATTTCAATGTTTATAATATTTACAGAACCTATAAATATTTATATATACATCTAAATGAATATAAAATTTAACTTTCTATAATTAGTTATGAATAAAGATATTTATTACGTGTATATGACTCTACAAATTAGATAGTAATATATTCACTATAAACATTTGGAATTTTAAAAATATGTTTCTAAGAATGTAGGAAGTTTCATTCCATAAGTAGTAATGTAAATATTTGTATATACTGATAAATAATTATATTTAACATTAATATTTTTCTCAATTACAAAATTTAAATATTTACTTTATTGGTAAATACTCACATACATGATCTTACATTCTCAATTTCGTAACAATACATAACTAGTGAATTCCTAATTTTTATAACCTGTAATGTATCATTCACAATACTGATAGTGTGGATGCTATTAAATGTGGAGTCTTCCCGTAAATATGGGATAATCTATATATCTTCATATGGTCTAAAAATCATCATCTAAGACAGGTATTTTCCATCAATAATACATTATATATATATATAAATATGTGGAACCTTTTTATAACTTATTTAAATTAGTATATAAATTGTTTCAATATCATTTTAATTTAATTATTTATTTAATTATATTTCTATTTAGTTGTTGTCTGATAATAGGAAAAATCATGCAATCCGGGATGTTGCATCATATAATCATTCTATTAGGAACTACACTGCTGGATATTTTTTTGATGGTGCGTCAATTGGATTAAAGAAAATGATTACATTAACTTTTTCACGTCAATAATTTCTAAAATATATATGATATAGAAAAAATGACATTAAAATTATATCATATTCTATTTACATTTTTCTTGTTCAATAGTCTAGGTTTTGAACATATCCCTACAAATATTTTTATCTTGATTTATTATTGGATAAAATCCAAGCATTTTACATTATGATTACTGAGTTAATATGATTTCTTGGTAGTTATTCAAAAATATTATGAATTATATATTATATATGACTACCCAGTGTTGAGATTGTATCCATTTTGAAATTCAGTCTTTGGATAAAATTATGGTTACTGGTTTTAAATCAATGGTAAATTTAACTGAAATATGTATTTTGAAGGTTTTATATTCAATAGTCATTGTAAAATAGATATAGATTGAAATGAACTGTGGATGGATTTAGCAGTTTTAGTTTCCCAACAGATAGTTAAACACATGATATTTTGCGGAATTGGCCGATAGATCTCTATTATTGGATCTATAAAAATTATGGAATCTCATAAAACTATCTAATGGGGTTTTTACGTGTAATTTATTTTATCTTTAATAATGGGTTTCCCATAAACTTATGAAACAATTATAAATGTTTACTATAAATGTTCCATTATTTCTTTTGTATTATTTCAATATGTACTATTATAATTTACAGGATTATTCAACAATAAAAATACATCTCTAAAAATATATACCATTCCTATTTTATATTTATCTATTTTAATATAGAATAATACTTTTATATTATTTCTACCCTATAATTAAAACATTTTCAGTAGTATTTAAATATTTTATACTCTATGAAATTTATAGTGTAAATCTGTTATATATATAATTTAATATTCCTCCCATTTATCTTTTAGATTAACAAATTTCAAATAGTATGTATCAGTTTCATAATATATGCATATAGTTTGTATATATTTTTTGAAATTACATACACTTATATGAATACATTATTTATATATTTATTTACTTCACATACACATATTAATATAAATGTCCATCTATTGTCATATAAGGTTCTTCTCACAACACCTATCACCTTTAACCATCACCCAAACACCACATGTATCCATCAAACCTATAACATCATTCCATCATTCCATATATATATTATTAAGATATGAAACATTTTTATTCAATTAATATATATGAATTTTCTTCAACAATCATAATACAATTTATCTTTTATGGATATTTATTATGGTTATGGATTTAACTTCTTTCAAAAAAAATATTCCATAGAAATGATAGAAATTAAAGGAAAATATGAATTATAATTTCAATTTTTCTATTATTAACTAAGTCAATCATGATTTTATCTAATAAATTTTAACTTCTGATGATCTTAAAATGAATCCAAAAAAAAAATTAAATATACCAAACTACTAGAATTCTATATGTACCAATGTTTCCATGATTTTTAATGGATCACTATTTAATGATATGGTTTGGTTTATTTTATATAATAAATATTATTTACACTTTTTTATATCCCTTCATAAATTTCATATGTTGAAAGGTAATATTATTTAAATACTTTATTTCATTGATACCATCATTATCATGTCTTGTGAAATTTCATTGGGGTTTCACTATTTATAAAAACAATAAAAATATTAGAATTTAAATGTTTATATGTATATATATTTATTAATATATTATCATACAAAATATTAGTATCACAATCAAATATAATATATTTTAATTAAATAATATTTTATTTTATTTTATTTTTTATTAAACTTTAATAATATATTGTTTATTAAATTGTTTGATAATACATGTTATGCATCCATTATTATAGAATGGTCTTTATCGTAAGCTTAAATATATATCCAAATGTTATTATTTAAGAAAAATGAGTAGTGGAAGGTGAATTAATCGTTTTTTCATAGCGTTTTAATAGAGATTTTACCACAATTGTTTATATGGGATTCCATAAAATTTATATTTTACATGTAAATTCAACTATCAAGGTTACTAGAATATATAATTGTAAGATTAACAAAATAGATTAATTATTATATTATATTACTAATTCTTTATTCTAATTTTTTTTGGTTCATGAATTGATTTTTTTTAAAAAAATTTACTCATTCAATTAATTTCCACCAAAATTGTCATCATTAATAATAATTAAATTTTAGTTACTAATATGTCAATTGTAAATATAATACATTATTTTTCTATATTTTCTCAACACCATATTGTTTATATATGTTTTCATATAGTATTAATTTATCTATTTTATCCTTCCTTATAAAATGGACATAGATAACCTGATTTGATATTTTAGTTAAATATTTGATGATTAGTGGTCAGTTGAGAATTTTTTAAAAATCTTTTGCAATATACTCATAATATCCATGAGAATGTTTTACTAGATGGTGTATAATGTACCTAAATAATTAACAGGTGTTAATCATATAAAAGAGAGTGTGCACATCATGGCCTTTAAAGCTGTTAATGTACCCATATGGAAGTGAATCTTTTCCCAAGAGCATGATTTAGTTCCAAATAGAATCTTTCAAAAATACCCTCATTTAATTTAAAATAATTAATTTTAATATATTTATATGATGTAATTTTAATTCTGTTCGAATCTAAAAATTAAATAATTTATTTAAAAATTTATCATTGTTGTTTTGAAATATTTTTTGTAATTTTTTTTATTAGAAAACATTAACCTATAAAATTAAATAAAAATTATTTCAATATAATGAATAAATATAAAAATAATAATTATATAGGTCATCATACATTATTACCCATCCCGTATGTCTGTGGTTGGGGCCCATGAAATATAAATTTGGAATTTTTTTTGTTCAATATCAATTTAAAAAATAAAATATGTTTCTATTTAATTTAATATCATATTTATAAATCTCATTATCAAATTCAATTAATTTTATCTTTTTATTCTATAAATCATAAATATATTTTTAGGGTAGGATTTTGTTTAAAATTATTTATGTTTTATTACAAGAAAAATATGATAAATAATAAATAAAAGATGTTTAAAAATATATTATTTTCTTGGAGTTCATTTAAAATTAGATAATGTATTTTGATGTATAACCTACAAAATTTTACTATTTTGGGTCATATATAACATTACTCTCAACATGAATCTCATTATAAAATAATATCAAATAGTATGAAAGCAAAATAATGAATCCTTTATTTCTTACTAGTTTTAAAATCATATAATTTAAACAAATTCCATTCTATTTCCAAATCCATTGAAATAATAATAATAATCGAAGTGTAAAAAAATACATGAAGTTCATTTTTAGAAATGCATGAACATTAATCCCTAAGTATCCAAATCCTTTGATTAAATATAATTTTTTTTAAAAAAACATAATTTGTAAAACCATCCATATTTATTATAAAAATTTTGATTCCATAATTATATAGAAAATAATTCCAAATCATGACAACCTTTTCTGGTCATGTGGATCTAATCAAAAACATCTCTAATGGTTGCAGAGAATTGGGTGAGGAATGCTTAATGCTATTGATTTGAAATATTTTTAGAATTTTTTTTCATTATTTTGAACTTATAATTCATATCTAATCCACTATATCTCTTACTCTCCGTGATTCATTGTAAGCATCAAAATAATCAATGACTCAATTTAATAAATATTTACATCATTTCATTTAATTGAATAATTTTCATATAAAGTAGAAATAATATATTAAGATGTGGTGAGAATTAAGAATCATGACCTGACTTGATGCTCATAGATTAATATAATTCCTTTTATTTGACTCCATGTGGCACAAATTGATATATTTTCTTATCATTCGTGTAGAACATTTTATCTATTATATCTCAATAATTATAAATTAACGGTTTTTTTCTCTAATGTAATTACTATTTTAATAATGGTATTTGTATCTTAAATGGGTTTTCAAATAAAATTATAAAGGTATTCTTCTTCATTCTAACTGGTACTTTTAGTTAAAGGGTAGGTGAAATGTGAAAAGGATTAATCCTCCACATCTTTCAGTTCCATCAATGTTCTTCATGTCGTTCCATTCATGGGTATATGAACAACACCATGAACATTGTCTAAGATATGAATCATATCATAGGAATTGTGGGGTGTATTTTTGTGTGGATTGAATTACATATATGATGATTTATGAATTTGTTTTCATTAGGAAGTGTATTTTATTCTAGTAAAAGTATGTGAGTTCAATATTACCTCTCTCTATGGGAAATGGAGTGGACGTGTGGTATACTAATTGTTAAACTCTTTGACTCAATGTTAACTCATCAGGTTCACTGAGTAGAATCAAATAGTAAATTCATGATTTTATCTACGATGATTGAATGTGGTAATGAACCATCCATTCCTTGATGAGGGTCATCGGGATATTGAATTTTGGGTTTTGATATATTCTAAATCTATCTAGTTAGGTCTCTATAATATTATATGATGGCCACCTTGAATTGTAAAATATATTTTTCTATATTATATTTAAATAAAAATTATCGAATTATAAAAAATTATATATAACATGTAAATTATATAATTCATTACAATTGTTTTGATCATCAATATTGGGCTTCATAAGGTACAATAATTCTAAAAGTGTTCCAGGTTGTGGTCATTATTTTTCAACATCCCTACATCCTTTCACTAATGTTTTCGAAGATATTTCATTTTAAATAAGTTGTATTTATACATTAGGAGTTTCATTATCAAGTCAAAAATGATAACCCATTTGAGAAACTTATTGATTATTGACAATGTTATAGTGATAGTCTTTGCTAAAAATTATGTGGTTGTATTTCTTACGCATCTATGAAAATTCATAACCATTGGATGATTTTTTATAAATCAATCCATTAATCTAGAATCCCTAAAACCATTATTATGTTTTTTGGAATTTATAACACTGTGTATCCATAAGAGAAGTTAGAGAATGACGAATGATTTTAAATATCATTAATGATAATAAAAAATTGATGGTTCTCATGGGAAAGAAATGGTTCCTTGAAAATCAACTCATTCTTATGATAGATCTATGAGTAAGAAAGGGTTTCTAGAAGACCATTCAATCCAAAACCTCCTTTTTGCCTATGAATTATGGTAATTCTATTTTGAAATTGAATATAGTGAGTTATATTTGAGATCATTGGTTTCATCTAGGAATATATAAAATGGTACTAATTATATCTTATTCACTAAATAACCACTATGAAAATCAATTTATTGGGTCACATTGTGTATCCACCTATGAAGGGATTTTTATATATGATAGAGGATGTAAAAAAATTTGATATCATTAAAAAATTAAAATATAGTAATGTTATATTTAATTGTGATACATGGCCCACAAAATAATGGCATGGTTTTATAGAAGGTAGACGAAAAAGGAAACCTCATCATGCATTATTGTCACTATCACTTTGCAAAAATATTACATGTCAACATTCATATTTAATAAAAAATGTTATCAAGAGTGGAATTTAAAGAATTATTTATGAAATATAAGCAAAATCAAATTAATATTATCATTTTGGGGCCTCAAAATGTTTTTAGAGATCAATATTATGAATAGTGGGTGGGAAAAGGGATGTTCTAAATCGAAAGTTTGGTTTCTAGAGTCTCCAGGATCACGCAACAGGACTAGGGTAATTTGTTTTTAGAGTGGGTGACCCCAGGCCATAACCATACAGAAGTGGCTGGAACAAGGAAACCATTTTCCAACCCAAATAAAATATTTTCATACACACAAAATATGAACACACCCTCGATACATGGAACAACCTATTATCCAATTTTGTTTATGTGTGGGGGGGGGGGTAGTCATAATGATACCTTGATAGAAGGTAATTAAAAGAAATTGTTGAATAAGAAATTGAGAGAGGATATTGGTGATGTGATAGTCATAGGAGGAAACAATAGTGTTAAAAAAGAGTTAGGAGGGACCATTGGATTATGAGAGATATTCTAAAAGTTGGAAGTTAGTTGGTGATGGAACTTTTCACGAGTGATTAGTGATGGGAGATTGCTTTTATCCTTCCCTACTAATCCAAATTAAAATTCAATATTCGAACTGTTTTGGGATTGGAAACCCATTATCATTTGGAGTGATTTAATTTATTTGAAGAAAACATTATCACTAATTTGGATTTTATTCATAACTATTATAGAATGTAATAAAATGAGCAGTGTTGCAAAAAACTGGGATTTTCATGTTTTGTTCGAGTTTTTTTGTATGTCCATGATGATGGTCATAGCTTCATTTAGAGGGAGTTGACGTTTAGGTGAAATCATTTACTTTAGATAAATTTTGAGTAGTCATCCATCATCTAGATGCACCAGAATGGGATTTTATGACTTTTTATTGATTTCATTAATTGGAATTAATGTAACTCCATGATTTTAATCAACACAAACTGGAGAAAATCATTGAACATATCTATGTTGTGGGTGGGTGATCAATGATTTTTTTACAATATGACAAAAACATAGTGTATCTTGAGACTTATGAATCTATGTTTGACTGTTAAAATGTAACATGTATGGATTCACATTATAGTATAGGTTATTCTTTAATCTTTTTTTCAGGGATTGTGTAATTCAAAAAACAATCATATTATAGAGTTGTCAGATAAATTCTTTGTGCCAGTATATTTGATTAGTCTAGTTAATTCTTCACATGATTTTGATTATGATTTTATCACATCAAACAAATATTTAGTCATTATTGATATTTATTTTAGGTCTAAGAAACCAATGGATAAAATAATATTCATATTTTATAGCTTCTAGTAAATGGATAAAGAGTATCAACATGTGATCCACATCTATTGGAATGTGGGTAACCATGAAATCTGATGAAATATCCATATTATGGCTTCCATGTCGAAATGGTTAGATGATATCATATTTCTTAATCTTATAATTCAATGTGGTATGGTTGAATGAAATCCAAATGACTTATAATATTTGTCCACTTATGATTATTTTATCTCTATTACCTCAATGCTAGAAGTAGACCTCGATAGTGAACTCAAAATTAAATGATTTTTGTTTTCAAAATATGCCAAAAAAATCCCATATCAAAGAGGTAACACCAAATACCATTTATTTATGTCATACGGCCACTAAATTTAAGTGAAGGAACTCGATCACTGGCCTCACTAATTCTATGGGTAGAGCTATATCCATTGAAAAAGTTATCCCTGATCTTATCAATATTTTTTATCATGAGTTTTTGTGGATGGGAGTGAGGGTCTGTTATTTTATCTAATATTAATGGTTGTATCAATGTAGAGGATTTTAAAATGACGAATCACCTGCTCATGCATGATTTTTATGATAGCCACATTCTGTTGGATCTAAACCAAATACAATCAACATGAGTTCCCAAACTAAATGGTTTTTAGGCATTTATATTTAAAAATCATCGGAAGATTTTGGAGTCAAATAGTAATTCTCATTAATGACCTATAAGAAAAAAATCCAATATTTACTCAATTAATATGACCATTATTGGACTCATTATTAAGGTAAAAATCAATCTTTGTTCTCATACATCTTGACCATTAAGTTATGAAAGGATTTATATAATGTTTTTTGAAGAAATTTGGTTAAACATATATATACATGGATACTATCCAATATTTCTAAAAAAACGTTATTTCATCCCTAATAGAGTTATATATGATAATTCCATTACTATCCTTGTAGTGTTTCACTATTTGAAAAATATAACTATTTCTAAAATAAGTATCATGGATTCGAACCTTGATATGAATAAGGAGTATGATATAGACAAATGGAATTTCAATAATCTGTTATGATAAAAGGGGTTTCTATATTAAAAGGATTTAATTCATTATGAAATTAATCTCTACTATCTCATTTAGGATTGAAATCAATGGAGACCTCTCTCACTGCATTTCATATACTATGAGTCTTTGGTACTGTGACTATCTCTCCCATGAACTATTTTATTTGGCGACTAATGATTTTTTCATGAAAATTTATGTGGTAGTTGGGGAATATATGGTTAATGGGGTAATTAAATTGAGTCATTTCCCACATATTTATCAACTATTCATTACTTATTGTAGTATAAAATTTTTTAGATATATTTTGAAAGAATGTGGTATTATCTACAAGATTATCCATAGGAATGATACAACTTCTAAGTAGTTGGTTACCATCTTCATGTTTATGATCAATTATAGTAATAGTGTTACATATAGAAGGATATATAATGTCAAAAATAGATCAATAATTTTAGTATTTAAAATGTACCAAATAAATCTTTAGCATCTCATAATTTTATGGCAATAAAAAAAGAGGTATATTTTTGTGTCTTAGATAGGGATGAAAAATAAATTGAGGGTAGTCCATTAAAAGGGTTTATAATATTCGTAATGAAATACTCTTAATGGTTGTCACCCGATCTATTCCAACATATATTATACCCCTCTTCAAATTAAATGTTTTTTAGACTAGATGAATGCAATAATGGTACATTTCTAGTGGTGTATTAATAATGCAATAATAAAACCCACTAAATTGTGTGACATAATATTTACCTCCATATTTATTGTAGGGGTATGGGGATTCTATATATGTTATTTTTACATAATGTTCTTATTTCAATGTATTGTTAATTGATTCAGGATCAACCTACTTACCGTTATTTGTGGGTCCCTTTCCCAAAATATATTATTTATTAAAACATGTTCAAGTCAAAGATAAGCCCATGAAGATTAAAATTTTGTTATGTATTTTGGGTCTCATGGTCATCAAAATAAAGGCCTCTACCATAAGATATGTGATTGAGTCATTGTTGACATTTGGAAAAAATCCTTAGATTATGGTTAACAATATCTCTTTGAAACGTCACTGATTATTTAGGGTTTGAAAAATTTAAAGGATCTATAATTGTTCAATGTGGATAATAATGAAAAAGGTAATGAAAAGATTAAAAAAAATATAATGAAGGACATAGTAATATTACATTTTTTTTACATGTGAAAATGTGTTTTCAGTTGACTAGATTTGATGTAATAAAAGTTACTTCCACACTTACTTGTTGAAATATGGGTGCACATTGGTTCTTGGAAAATTTGACTCAAATTCACTGGTGACCAAGTATGGCCCCATGGATACTACCAATCCTTTATAAATATTTCTATTTCTATTTCAAATAATCCTTTATAATCCACCCGTATTAAGATATCCTCAATATTTTTCATGATTCTAATGATCAATAATTTCCACTATGCGTTGAAACTTTAGAATAATCTTTTCACACAACATTTGAGTGCTCCATTGAAATGAATGTGTCACATGCATTGAATGATACAGATGAATCTATTATGATGTCCATACCTAACAATTCAATGATTCTAAAAAAGCTTTATTCCAATCATACCAAGAATTGTATCAATATATAGTGCAATAGGCCCCAGCTTATTTTGACCTGGAGAAATGTTTTAATCAATAAGTATAGGTCTAGACCAAGCTTCTTCTAGTTCAGTGAGCCCTTCCTATAGCATACTACATGGAGTCCCAATTATTCTTAGATAAGTAAAACTTGAACACATACATAGTTAAATACCATGAATCCATCCATGAATTATAATCTAATGACTTAGGTGGATGCATCAGTTGCTGGTGTATCATTTTCATGTACCCGTGTGGTTATCTAGGATTCCCTCAGTTCAATCTTCTCTACAGAACAAAAATCCCAATTTTCTAGGGGGTCTACACATATGGCTAAATCACATGTACTAATTTCTAGTTTGGGGTTGGATATTTTCTACAGATAGAGTGACATTACTCTTGAGTTGGAATGGTATACCATTTTCAATGCCATCTCATTCCCAGAGAATGACAATAAACAATTTGGTCCTCTCGGATAATGGATTTTCTCATTATGTCACCAATTTAATTTTTGCTCTTTTTTGCCGTTAGAAGCAATAGAAATATTTTCTCATTCCTCCTTGAGAACAATTGCCTCTTATATGAGTCACATATATTTCTTCATGATATCCTTATTGGTTTAATACCATTTTTATCGAATATTTTCTATCTTTATATTAATGAGTATTCTACAATAATATATATATAATTATATTTCGTTTCAACAATAAACAAATATAATGTATATTTTTTAATATATTTATATTTATATGATTTATTCAAAATTTTATTCAGTATAGTTTTAATATACAATATTTAATAAATTATTATTACTAATTTTTTAATCATATATTAAATAAAACTATAAAATGTAAAAAAAAATTTCCTAAAGAAATGAAACAAAAAACGAAGTTGTGCCGATTTTTTTATATGTCTTGTATGAATATGGTTAGGGCTTATGTAATATATATTTATAAATTTTTATTTTCATATTATTTTTGAAAAAAATTAATGTTTTTATGTAATTAAAATTTTATTTTTAAATAACATTATTAAATATCATTTTATTTTCATAATGTCTATTTTCCATATGAAAAAATTTATATGGGATGTTTTCTTATAGATATGGTTAAAAATGAAAATTAAATTTACAAAAATATGAAGTATATATAATAATATAATATTTTCATTGATTTTAATACAAATTTATAAATGCTTCTTATGAACACCATAATATATTTTGGTGTTTTGGGTAATGTAATTCCTAAATCTCAACATGAAACTTGTGATGAATTCATAATATGCATTATCAAATAAAAATAATATACCCTTCTTTAATTTTTTTGTGATTCATAATACTAACTAAACCTCACATATTTCTAAAGATTTTAAATTCCATCGAAAAAATAAATTAAATGAAATGTGAAATTAGGAAAGAATCATTATTTTGAAATATATTTGAAGATTAATCTATAGGAATGAATATCCATATATATATTATAAGTTATCATTAGTAAAATAAATCCTTAATACAAGTATTATTTATAATTAAAAACAATATGTTTTAATTTATAATTTAAAAAACAAAAAAGTATTACATATCATTAAAATAATTCAAGTTAATGGTGATCTAATACAATATATTATTAATGGGGATATAGAATTTTTAGGGGGGGATAAATTGAAATAGAATTATGTTTTTATTTTCATCTTCTAAATTTGGTTGGTCTTATTTTCCATCTCCAATATCCCATATGTCAAACTCTCCTAAAATAATTTTTGGAACTAAAACAATCCATGACTCATTATGATCCATTTTTAGTTCATTTAGTTTAATTTCAGAGTCCTATAATGGTGTGACCACATGACTCTAAGAATGGGTTTACTTTTTAATCTCTAAATTTATGATGAGGGATTATCATATTATCATCAGGTTCATTCTGTGTATCTATAATTGATATGATACCTTAAATTTTTTGGTGAAGGGTTATTATTATTGCATCTAGAAGCTTACAAAAAAGGTTTCTTCCATAACTATACTTATTGTCAGAACACAATTCATGATCTCTATAATGGGGTCTGAAATAGATTTATAGAGGACTTTATGATGTTTCACATTGGGATTTTATGGTGATGTGTAGGAAAAATTGAGTGACTGAATAATCCTCAATATCCATCAGTTCCAACACTATTATTTTGCTTCTATTTTAATTCATGTTTGTTGAAATAACAACATTATTTTTTAATGGGATTCTTATCAAAAGAAATTTGATGTGTTGTTCTCATAGTATTATCTTCAATATTTGTTTATGCATGAATGATTATCTTAGAGAAAATTAATTTGATAGGGAACCACCTAGGCCATGATGATGGGAATGGGTCATAGAATACTCTAGTTTTTGTATATGATGAATCATTACTGTTTGGTTTATTTAGTATAGTAGGGAGGCCTCACTAGACATCTTGTTGTAGACCCCATTTCCATATTGAAAGGGGACAACAGATAGTAGCATCAAATACATCAATAGAGGAGAATGATTCAAAGTAATGATTTTTGGTTTGGTTTTTTATTTTTGGAATTTGCGAGGAAACCATTACAGCCATGAATGTGGATCCATGGATGAGTGTGGGAATGGATGAACTATTTCATCAGTATGGAAGGTATAGAGATGGTGCACATGGGAATAAAAATTATAAGCTCTAGATCTTCTAAATAATGTTTTTTCAAACCTAATGACATTCTCAAAAATTTATATCGAATTCAAGGAATCATACCAATTTAAACTTTAATGGCTTTTTATGTCTTTGTTTGAGATTAACTAAATAATAATTATATATATTAGACTGCAGTTGTAAAGAGTAAAACTAATATTTTATTTATTTTAAGATCATTGATAGATGGATTCCATTCATTAATTTTTATATGGGAAACTAGACAATTATATAACCAAATTATTCCTTTATATCATTAAATTTTATAATTATTTAGTATTATTTACATTTAATCAATGATAAATGTGCCGGTGGTGGTCAAAATAATTTTCAATAATATATAATTGTTATTAATTTAACAAATGATGGATATTTAAATTTTTAGGCATCCATTTAATGATTTTATGGTTTGATTAGTTCTTTTTTTATTAATTTTTTTAATTTTCCCCTAAAAGTATTAGTGGGGAAAATATTTTGCGAAGTCTTCTATAGGTAATAGTTTCTTTATATGGGTTCCTCATATAGTTTCATCCGCGGTTTCACTTTATTCGGATTTCAGCTATTGATTATGTTCCCCTATTCATTCTTCACTACTCTCAATTGGTTATTATATTTTGCATTAGTTTATTTTTTTGATAGATTTAGGTCACTTATGATAGTAGATGACCAATTGTATTTTTATTTCCCCATAAATCATTAAATACAATCCTTATATTTTTTCCTTATTGTATATATACATTGGATTATATATTCATATATTATATTAATTACAGCTATTTTCCTGGGGGTATTACAGGGTGATATATCTGCAAGACATATTTTATGTGGTGCCTATTTTATTAATTGATATAATATCTATCTGAAATGTGAATTTATTGAATAAATAGCATTTATCTTTGATTATCTAAGAGATTTGACAACACATTGCCATGATTTTTTCATCCAAATTGATCAAGATCACTACATTTTTACCAATGGAAGGCTGGTACGTTTTCTATAAGTAGGTATACCTTTTACTAATAAAATAACCTGATCCATCTCGGCAATGCAGATTGCTCTCATTTTGATGTTCTAATCATTCATCCTAATGATCTAATGACAATCCATTTTGACGTAACAAAATTTTAATTTGAGGATTTATTTAATTGTGGAGTGTTTTAGTTCTTATGTTCTCATCTAATTCTTCATCTGTGGAGATTTTATAGGTAGATTCTAATAATATGTAGAGATTATATCAATGTATATGAGGTAGAAAATATTTTCGCAACCTTTTTTATTTCCCGAAGTCATGTTTATTACTTCTCCTTCACATAGAGTATCTATATGTTAGAGAATCAGAGTAGATTTCCACATCCTTTTTTATAGGATGAATGCACAATAGAGGGGGTTTTAGATATTAAATTCAATTAATTGTAACAGGGTTTCCATTTAGGAATCACATATATGTAAGCAATTTATATCTTTTTCTATTATTGATACTATATCCTTCAATGGTGTGTGTGAAAACCAGAAAATATTTCTTGTGTAATAATAATATTTTATAGTTTTACATCATTTATTTTTTAAACTATCTAATAAATGACTTCAAAATAAAAAACAATTCATATATTATTTAATTAAGAACATAAACAATTGTACTTCATCAAGTCCAAAAGAACCTCACTACCCTATGTTACCTACTAATAGACCTGTCAAAATTATTGGGATTCCACCAAGTAACTCAAAAATAATAAGCAAATAGTGGGTGTCCTTCAGATCCGTCATGATGGATATCAGTATAGCCAGAACCACAGAAATTATTATAAGAATCCGAGGAATGATGGTAACCATCTTCAATAAGTTGTCATAAAACCGTAAACAAGTATTTATAAGGGACTTCTTGACCATTGGAAATACATATGATCATTATTTCCCTTTTTAGGGTCTTTGAAGATTAAAATTAACTGACCGTTTGTTTCTTGTTAAACCAAAATGATATAAGTGAAAAATTTTAGAGATATTTTATTATTTTCATAAAAGCTATATAATATACTTAATACTTTTAATTTTTTATATTTTTTACATATCATATGTTTTATCTTTAACATCATAGTTTCAAATTTACAATAATATCTTATGAAACCATGTATGATTTTTAGATATAGGTAAGTATTGTAAAAACATTTCGAATGTTTCAAATGTATGAAATATAGTAGTGTTATAATGGTATTTTAATGATGTTTTTAATTAATGGTTAGTTAATATTTGTGTCAGTATTTATAAATTAATATTCTATATAGTCATAATAAATATTTCTTTTTAATCATAAAAAAGGAATTTACTACATATTTTACGTATAAAAGAATATTGACGGTACTATGTATTTTATTACATTAAAGTTGAATATTTTAACACATTAAATTGAACATATCTTTTAGAAGCGTAATGATGCTAAAAACCGAAAATGAATTTGAAATCATGACCTTCAGGTTTAATTGAAAATACAAGGAGAAGTACATATGTATATTTTAATTTATTCAAAGAGAAGTATGTATTTTGTTTTTGAATTTGAAAACATGTTTATGAATAATTTTATTAATTAAATGATATTCTATTTTATGCCATTATAAATTATAATTTACATGTTGATTCGTGAACTTTAATGTTAAAAAGTATAAAATAATGTAGGAATAATATTTTAAAAAATTAATTATGTTCATTTTTTAATGAATTTTATTATGTGTAATTGTCATTTTTTTTTCTATGGTTATAAGGATTTTTTGAATGATGGGTTTATAAAAAATATAAACCCCAGAGGGCCAACCCTCTATCTATCCCGAAGGAGGTAGCTCACACTACTACAAGATTAGGCAGCTGAGCCTATGCCCTTCTGCTACAACACAGGATAGTGCATGGTTGTGTGATCATGCCTACACGCTTCCATCGATTAACCGATTAACATGACATCGTGGGGGCGATGCAGAGGAAGGGTTGGGCACATAAGCACAGTAACAGAGAAGCAGTACAAGGTGGTACCAAGGAGGGGGAGGGGAAGTTATGATTGATGGCTGAGAGCTCTAGGATTATAAATCTAGTCATGAATATATCCCAATTCGATGTGGGATGAAATTTCTAAGAGAAAATTAAATCCCCACCATCCAATCATTCCGCGTAGGATTTGGACCGACCAATATGTCCGTTCATCGTTCTCCACCGCTATGGTAATAATAATGCATTTTTCTAGATTTTTCTATCATGGACTCAACTGATCTCCACTATTTTATCCATTTAAAATCTTTCGTCATGCCTCAGCCTTCCGATCATATCCTAGATTTAATCTCAACCCTCCATTGTTATTTAATCCACATATTCAGACTAGCTATCGGATCTGATCATGTTTGATCAGGACCCTCAATTTCATTCTATTTTTCTTCCCCACATTTCTTCCACTTCCTCCCGTTAACAAGTGACTTGCCCATTGTTTTCCTTATTCTTCTCTTTTTTTCATCTCCCTTGATATTCCCCACATTTCTCTCCTGATTCGTCATATTTTTATATTATATGTCTCCATTTATCTTCTTTTTACAATATTTTTTTCTCCACATAAATTTTTTTGTAGGGTTTATGTGCTTATATATATAATATAATCACCATTTTGATTCAGATTTATTCTATGTAAGATGCTGGTTTTAGTCTATCTAATACATATTTTGACCCTTTTATATAATTTATGTATGAAATGTTATATAATATATATATATATACCTCTTATATATACCCTTGTTTACTTTCATAATCCTACATGATCCCTTCATGTCAACTTTCAAACATCCCATACCCAACTGTGTTGCACTCTTTAAGAAAACTAAATGATTTATTCAATACGTTTTATTTTTTTGGTAACAGTCTTTGTGTATTTATATATATATAGATATACATATATATTTTTAAACAACTTATAGATCCTAACATTTGTTAGGCTTTGTAAATGTGTTCATCAGTGTTCATAAAGTAAATAACTCATGTTAAAGATTCTTATGCTTCATTACATATATAAAAAACTTTATTCCCATGTATTTCCCAATATTACTTACATATGTGTATAAAAATAATACATATTTTTATATTTTAACATACTTGGAATCTATAAATATGAGTATCATCATTAAAATAATGTTCTAATGTATGAAACCCTTTTAAGGGACTGATTAGAGTCATTTTTATCATCTATATATTCCTTTGTTATTATTAAATATATATATATATATATTCATATATATAATTATTGTTTCTTCTCCAATTCATAAACTTGTTTTTCCGAATATGTTTTGAGAGTGTAAAACTCATTAAGGGGAATTAATTATTCATTGACATCATAGTACAAAGATTTTTTCATCTACTATTTCATTTTCATGAATTATATATATATATATAATTTAAGATGGCATTTAATCTGATCCCTTTTTTGGTTTATTAGTTTTTAGTTTATTATGAATTGTTTTATAAACAATTTTTATAAAACATGAAATTCAAGAATGCGTTTCATTTGATTTTATTTGAATATATAATACCCCTTACAAATCATAGGTATACATGGTAATCTAAAAATGTATATATATAAATTCATATGTTGATTATGTAACAAATCTGAGTTGGGTCTTCACAGACCTATTCTTATAAATTTAATTATTTATGTTAAGGATAAAATAGTTGACAAATATTATTAATCCTTGCTTTGGGTTGTGAAATCCTCATGTATACACCTTGTGTATAGAGTGTTCTATATTTTCTCCAAACCACATATACACATAAATGTATTTCAATTTTGTTTTATCAGGCTTAAAAAATGCCAAATATGTCAGTAAATTGTACAATTGTTTTCATAATTAAGGATATATATATATCTGTGTGTGTGCATAGGCACAAGTGAATATTTACCTTTTCATTTAAACATAAATACTCCACATGATATAATGATTGTATTCTAATTTTTAACTAGAAATTCGTCTAATTATTTATGTTTGAGCTATAAAATTTTATGATATAAAAACTAGCATTTCATGGTTTAAATGAGTATCTTAAAGTTAAAAAATGTAAATATGGATTCAAAAGGGTCTCATTCATAAGGGTTTAACGCAAGTGTTATTATTTTAGATGACACCCCATTATTTTATTTGTAGTATTTCTTACTACATATGCAAGAGTATATCATTATTGTTCATGCAGGCCCATGTTAAATACCAAACCAACAAGTCTAGTCCTGTTTACTTTTACGACATAATCCATTTTAGTAATAAAGAAGTATGTAAAAAGGGATATGGAATAAAAATAAAGTATTCAACATAGTACGAAAAACTCGGAATATAAGACAGTACTAGACATATGAGGAATGTATTGTATTTAAATGATAAGATGGGTGTTCCCAAATAGTGCTCCAATGCATTGGGTAATGCTGAGTATCAAGAGACGTTATGTGAGACGGTCTTGATGGTTATCCATTTCTTGTGTTGCTATGGCAAACTGAATTGGAGGTCATCCTTGACCTGTACTACTATGGGAAATGATATTGGCTGTTAGCCCTGACTCGTACTGTGTTAGGTATTATGGTGTTGGTGCAAGGCCTTGATATGGTATGGAATTAAACTTTTCCTCCTTATGTATTGGTAAACGATAAACCGAGGGATTATTAGACTAATAGAATATCGCTTGGCTAATAATCTTCTATGATAATGCAGATGAATGCATAAGGAATAATTATATATGAAAATGGAATGTTATAAAAGTAAGCGGTATGTAATGTTAAGGTTACTTGAATTTCATTTTAAGTGGAAATGATTCATGACCTAATTACATATGTAATTATATTTAAAATATGGAATATCTCATTTGAGTTGGTTTGATAAATAAATGAATCATGCATCATTAATGAGTTTTTATACATGTATGCACACTCATATTTATGTTTTACCTATATATTTTAGGTAAAAACATATGAACCTAGCGTGAAAATTCTTCCAGAAAAATGATTTCATGTATCCTTTGAAAATATTGATGACATGCATCAATAAGTAATGTTTTAATCTTAAGAAAATGTTTTATGATTTTTCAAAGGATTTTGTTTTAAAAAGGGGATTTATTCAATTGTTTTGAAACCCCGTACTGGGAATTTTTAGGCTCACCCTACATTTTCAATTTATTTTACAGAGTTAAGTAGATTATTCCCAACTTTTATTAATCTCATGTGACTGCATCAATATGAAGGTTAACATATTAAAGTATTTTGATGAAGTGTATCTGAAGCATCAAGTTTTCCAGAACCTAAATAAATTGATCCTTTATATTGGAACACCATGTGTAATTTCTGTACGCATATGTATATGAAAACAATTTCACCCCATGTTTCAGGCACAAATTCTAGACTTCCGGGGTCAGAGTCGTGAATGTTGGTATCAGAGAATCAGTTTAGAAAACCGTTGAAAATTTTAACAACATAAAAAACACGATTATTTCATATTATGTATAATTATTCTTAAAATTTATAAATAGATGATTAATCAAGCCTCTAGAATATTCATAACAAATTATTATAAACTATATGGTAAAATCATGTTTTGAAGGCTATTAGACTTTAGAAAAAATTTGATTGTCCTGAAAGTAGCTCCACCATTCATCTAATTGTCCTCATGTACTCCAACATCACTGAGGATCAGGATTACACTACTTCATTATGATTAACATGCAATTTCCATTCTATACAATGAAGGGAATTCATTTTTATTGTTTATTTAATTGAATTACCATAGTCGAGAATGCTTCATATCTAGAGTAATTCTGAAAGGCTTCCCATGAAGTTGACCACTGAAAAAATTTCCCTTGTAATTTCTATACCTATTGTATGTCTGTTCATGTTATTGACATTGATATTTTTGAAGATGAGTATTTCCATTTGTTTTATCGAAATCATGTTCATACCGATGTCCCTCAACATGATTCACATCATTCATTTCTCACACATAACTTTAGATGTACACATATAGTTGATCCTAGATGCTTGTGTTGCATCTAGAATCAATAGATTGAAGCGATTGGAACCACCTATGGGATCCATTTGACTAGGAACTTGGGAAATCACACACAGTAATTGTACCTGTGAAGATACATCACAGTGGATGGCTGGGAATCCATACCAGTGATTTGGGAGATGGAGAAAATGTTAATGTAACATCTTGAGTTTTATAAACCATTTTTAAATTGATAATGTTATGTTTTATGTTTTGGTATGTTATTTTTCTTTTAAAAATAAAAACATTTCTTTAATTCCTCACTATGTAAAACATGTCCAATGAAAGTTTCAGATGGATGATGTAGGTTAACCAACAAATCTATTATCACTTCCTAATATTCTTCTAGAGTGTATAATCATCAATTCATATTCATAAGACAATCACCTTTTTGTGAACATATGTTTTTCTAGTAAATGTATATAATGAGCATCGATCATCCCAAGTATACTCCATTCCTACAATTGATACATGTACATCTATAAATAAATCACAAATGCATAGCTGGAAGAGTATAGGCAATGTGTAAAGTACCACAGAGGTATCTTCTTATGTTTCACATTGAACGAGAACTACCTATCCTTGGTAATGTTAGGTGAAGATTACATGGAGGGTGGCCTTTGAGCAGCGTATCTATGCCATGTCCAATGTATTACTATGTGTGGTATGCTCTAGATCTTCGATGTTTTCAAACATGTTGTAGTTTGAGGGATTTATATAGAACTATTCCACTCTCAAATATCTAGTATCCACACAATTGAATCCTCCCTTTGGAAACACTAATGCTTTATGAATAAGTGAAATCCAAACTTCTCTCATTGTATATGGACCACAGATGTCGAGGAACAATGAAATAATCTGGGGAACCACCTGAGGACGATCTGTAGATCGTCCACATTGGCTATATTTGCGAAGGGATATTGGAAGTGTTGACAATTTGTCTTGCTCATCGATATGTATAAATGTTTTAGAATTGGAAAGTGAAATTATTTGAAGGCTGGGATAATGTGACACACAAAACGTTTTTCATGTTTAATAATAATATGGAATGGTTATACTTCATTTGAATTTCATACTATACATAAAATGTAATCAGAATAAAAACATGCCATGTCTTATTTATGTAAATACTGAAACAGTTACATTGAATCAAGGAAAGAAGAACCACCCTACCCTAATATACCTACAAAGAGACCTATTAAAAACAAAAGGATACTACTAAATTCAAAAAAATCCCAAGAAAATTTTAAGTCTGCTTTTGATCTGTCACGATGAACATCTGTATAGCTAGAACCACATCAACCATGAAAAGCATCAGAGGAATGATAAGCACCATCTTCTCTATGTTTACATGACGTTCAAATACCATAAACATCTATTAATAATGGTCTTCCTGACCCTTGGAGATAAAAATGACCATTATTTCCCTATTATATGGTTGTTAGAGTGTAAAATTATGTGAATATTATTATCTTCTTAAACCAAAATAATTGATGTAAAAAATTTAAGATATATTGTATATTTTCTTATAAATCCTATATAATTTAACTAATTTTTTTAATTTTTTTATATGTTTTACATATATTATGTTTTATCTTTAACATCATGCTTTTTAATTTAAAATCACATCACGTGAAACATAGTATGATTTCAAAACATAGGTAAGTACTTAAAATACATGTTAAATGTTTCAAATGATTTAAATATCATCATGTATTAATGGTATTTAAAATATGTTTTTAATTAATGGTTCTTTAGTATATGTATTCGGTTTTAAAAATTAATTTTCTATATAGTAATAATAAATATTCTATTTTAAACTTTACAAATAATGATTTTAATTATTATTTTATGTATAAACTTGACTGTTGTATGTATATGAGTTAAATTAATTTGTATCTTTGATCACATTTAATTTAACTTATATTTTTGAAGCACATATGTTTTAAGAACAAAAAATGTATTTGAAATCACAACATTCTAGTTCTAGTTAAAATACAAGGTGAAGTACATATATTTACATTAATTATTTCAAATTGAATTATGTTTTTTTTGAATTTCAAAACATATTTATTAATACTTTTATTAATTAAAATTTATTCTCTTGGTTATGTGATGAAAAATTATAAGATATATAATGATTTGTGTACTTTAATGTTTGAAAAGTTTAATATAATGTAGGAATCATGTTTTATAAAATTAAAGATATTATTTATTTAATGAATTTTATTTCATGTAATTTTCATTTATTTTTCAATGGATATATTTTTTATTTTAATGTTGGGTTTATAAAAAATATAATCTTCATAGGGCCAACCCTATAGCTAGTCCGTAGTTGGAAATTCACACTACTATTGATGTTAGTGGCTGAGGCCATGACCCTCAACCACATCATATTCTATCCCATGGCCGTGGAGCTTGCCATCTTGCATTAACGGAGGAACCAAGTAGTGTGATGTCGTATGGGGTGGCATGACAACTGAGGTAGGTGCAGAATCACGCCCTTAGAGAATTGGTATAAGGCAGTACGGTGGGGGTGGGGAGGGAATTTTGAATGACTACTGGAAGAACTATGCTTATAAAGATGGTAATGAATCCCTCCCAATTCAATGTGGGTTGAACTTTTTAAGTGGAAATCAAATCCCTGCCACCTGATCATGTCGCATGGGTTTTTGACCATCCTATATGTCCGCTCTTCAAGATCTACCAACATAGTATTAATATCACATTTTCGTTGGAGTATCCAATAAATTACTCGAATGATCTCCATTGTTCAATCCATTTTAACTCTAACGTCATGCCTTAGTCATCCTATAATATCCAAGATTTAATCTCAACCCTACCTTAGATTTTATACTACTGTATACACCTTAGCCATCTGATTAGATACCATTTGATTTGGACAATCCATTTATTTCTTTTTTTACTTCTTCGTGTTTCTACTTCTTCCTTGCACCAACCACCGACTCACCCACAATTTTCATTGTTCTTATCATTTTTTCTTCTCCCTCATGATTCTACACGTTTCTCTTCAAATCATCCATGAATATATATTGTAAGTCTCTGTTGACCTTCTATTTATTATTATTTTTCTCCACATTCAAGTTTCCACAATATTTCTATGTTTATATGGATATAATATATTCATCGTTTGGATTCAGATTTATTCTACATAAGATGATGTGTTCAGTTCTATTAATTCAGATTTTGTGTATTTGTTTATAATTTATGTATGAAACATTACATATAATATATATATATATATATATCACTTATCTAAACCCTTGATTTATCACATAGTTCTACCTGATCCCTTCACCTCAACGTGCTTGCATCACTTGCCCAACCCTGTTGGAATCTTGAATCTAGGTAAGGGATTGATTCATTGTTTTTTTTGTTTTAGTAGAACTCATGGTGTGTATATATACATATATAGTTATACACCACTTCTATATCCTAACATGTGTTAGGCTTTTTAAATGTCGTTATCAGTGTTTTTAAAGTAAATAACTTACATAAAGGATTCATATGCTTCAATTCCTATATTAAAAAATTTCTTTCCTTGTATTTCATAAATAAATTTACAAATGTGTTTATAAATTCAATATAGTTTTAAATACAAACTTAATTTGGGTCACTATATATTAGTATCATCATTACACTAATGTTTTAAAGTGTGAAACCCTTGTAAGGGACTAATTTGAGTCATTTTTATCCACTATTTATGCCTTTTTGTTTTTTAGATATGTATATTCTTGATGTTTCATTCCCATGTCCTAAACATGTCATTCTTAATATTATTTTGAGAGTGTAAAACTCATGAAGGATAATATTTTATGCCTCAACATCAATGTACAAACCCTTTTTATTCTACTATTGCAATTTCATTGAATATATATATGTATATAATATTTTATGTAATTTAATCCAAAATCATTTATGGTTTATAGGTTTTTAATTGATGCTTAATGTATTATTTAAACAAATTTTCGTAAAACATGAAACACCCAAAAGAGTGTTATTTCATCTTATTTTATTATGAAAAATCCTTGTTCCCAATTAATGTATATTTGGTTATTTACAAACACACAAACACTCACCCAAACACAATGTAGAGACCCAAAGCTTGATGTACACGGACATTAAATTACTATTGAGGAATACTTAATACATGACAAAAACAGACACACATGGACCGTAATAGTTTAGTGTCTTTGAAAACACGGAATATAATTTTTTAATCATGGTGATGGATCTTCAACATGTCTCATAAAGATCTTCCCCTTTCCGATTTCATACCTAAAACCATTCATTAAATCCTGGGGAAAAGATAACATAAAAAGGGTGAGATAAAATTTTCAGTAAGGGTAAACATATAGAATATAAAACAATCCATAAACATTTGAATGCAAAAACTTGAACATAAAATATAAACATGAAAATCTTGAGAAAAGACATAAATCATGGAAGTACGTAAGGAATATTTCATAAAGGAACATCAATCCTGATAAAATAACATGGGAAAACATTTAATTGGGGAAAACCATTAAGAACATGATATTATTTCCATAGTAGCCATGCCATTGCTGCCAAGACCATCTTAGTGGACAAAGTCTCTTTCTGAATCAAGTTCACTCCTCGTTCCAGTCTTGTATCACTGAACTAGATTAACTAAACAATTTATCCATGTCGATCTCATGAGATATAAATCTTTACCCAATGCATTAGAGGGAGATATAGGTCCCACCTATCTCATAATGAAATCATTCTTACATGTTCCACAACATAAACATAAATCATTAATCATAACCCAATAAATAAAATAGGCTTGATAAACATCATCCCATCATAACATAATACATATAAAAAAATTGATATCATTTCATCATCAGAAAAGTGAAACCATGTAAATCATAGAGACATTATACTTGAAATAACAACATACGAAATAAAGTCATCTTATATGGAAAATGGTTTTGATGAAACACTTGAAATGAATTCTCGAGGAAAATATCCTTTCCTTTTCGAAATAATTTTCTTTTCACAAAATGCCATGCAATTTTAAAATAAAAGGATTTTATTGAAAATAACCATGAAACATGTAGAGGAAGCTTCTTGAAAATTATGCGATATGAAACCATAAAAATATGTTTATGCCGTATAAGTTAAAGAAAAACACTCTCCTCGTACTTTTAACAAAAAAGTCAAAAAGTACTACATATGGTAAACAAAAGCAAGATTCCTTCCATAACACAATGTAAAAGTCAAGATGGGTTAAAATGACATTAAACAGACATGGAATAATATTAAACAGTCTATGAAAAAAAAATTGGACATGGATGAAAAATATAACCCCAGTAAATACTTACTATTAAACAATCTCGGATAAGAATGAGATTTGAATAATTATCCATTACCGTAGGTCTGATATGCTTCATACGTATCTGAACCTAATGTATAATGATTTAAATAGTCTCATTGACTCATTACATAATCATATATATTGTTATTATATCATATATGGTTCACTTATGACTTTATATTAGCTGTTCCTTTGTAAATTACATGTTAAAGTAGCGTTTTGGGTAAAATGTTTTACTTATCAGACATGTTTGGACTTGTTGTTCTTGATATTATTATTACTTATATCATGATTTAATTACATCAATGATTTAAATAATGATTTATAAATCATATATATTCAGTATATATATATCTAATAGATAGATAAATGAAATGAAATACACCATTCATGGAGACGGTAGGTCGTACGTACGCATGAACGCTATTTTGTTTCCTTATTGACTTGAATGGAAGTAAGTAGATGACATATATATATATGTATACATAAATAAAGTAGCTTTATTATGTCATATATTCATTATTATTCATTATATATACTTTATAATCATTCTTTAATGTTTAATCTTGGAAAATGAATCTCATCACATTCGTGGAGACGGTAGTCCGTACGTACGCACGAGCGATGATATCATTACCATGATCATGGAATTGTATTGAAGTGTATGTATAATACTTAATAATCAATATCACTTTACAATAGTCATATATAGTTATTTATTTACACCATTATACCCATCCAAGTAAGGGGGTGGTGGAAAATAGATTACAACATGGCTTGGAGACTGTATTCTGTACGTATGTACACACGATGATTTCGTTTTCTGTAGGATGAATAGAAGATTAAATAGGGTTGTTTCATATTTATAATAAAATATCAGTATATGATTGTTACTGATGTTGTTAATTTATGATGAAAAAAATAAAGAAGAAGAATTAAAAGAAGAAATGAATTGTAAAGAATCAGAAAAGGATATTACCTCTTCTTTGATATGCCTCTTCTTAACTTCCTCTTAAGGCACTATAGTGGGTCTTTTGAGGAGACCAGAACCTTCATAATTTTTCTAGGGATGTTTATAAGGGAAATGATCAGGGTTTGTCCGAGCTTGAAAGCTCAAAATTGTGTAAAAAGTAGAGGGAGGAGGTTCCCTTTCATAAGGGAGGAGAGGGGCACTTTAGGAAAACACTTAAAATATTATTTTATAATAAAGTAATATTCTATTTATAATGGCTCCAAAGATACTTATTTCAAAGATAATGTAGGGATAGGTAGAAATCCTCTCAACCAATAGGTTTTAGACAAGTTTAGGTTACTATTGTAACATTATAATTTAGATTTAATTCTAAGTTAAATAATATAAATTTTACCGTGTCTTCTTGTTTTCTTACACTATATGGTTAATAAACTTACTATAACAAGCCAAAAAAACCCCAAGTGGTTCATTATTAATATAAAAAACCTTATCTAAGTCATTTTTCCAAAACCTATATTTTTAGGAATATTATAACCATTGATAATATAATATTTGTTTTAAAAACTATTTTATGTCAATTTTGACAGTATTTGGTAATTGATTTTTGTAAAAATCATAACAGCATGATTAGTTCGAAAAAAGATAATTAAATCAATAATAAAATATCATATTAACTTATTAAATTATTGTAATTCATAAAATGTCTCAAATTAAATTTATTTGGGTATTTATATTACCAATTATGTTAATATATCATTAATAAGGTAATTACTGCATCATCATTATGTCATAAATAAATTAAATTATTTAATGTTTAAAAATTATAAATAAAATACCATTATGTAGGAAATATGTTTATATTTCTAATAAATATTTATAGTCGAATTTAGCTTATGTATAACCCTATATTAAAAATGTTTTAGTTATTAATCATTGATTTTAACTCTTTTAACTCTTCTTTAAATAAAATAATAATAAATGTCGTAATCTAATCCAAGTGGACCTAAAGGGTAATATTTTAATCCTAATGTTGTTTTTCGGTTGAATTAAACTTATCCAATATAATTAGGACATGTGTCAGGGAAATAATAATATCATTTTTACCCTTAATTACCCTATTGACTTTTAACCATGATAAATAAAAGTAGAAAGTTAATATTCACCAAAAATTATTTTTATCTTATTGAACAACATTTTACTCTTTGATATTTACCGTGTCTCTCAAATTTTCAAAATTACACTCACAAAAGTGGTAAAATTATGTTTTATGTAAATTTTCAAATTATCTTAGGAGGTGGGTAAAAGATAGTGAAAAGTTCAACAAACTTTTTATATATCTAATATTACTATAAAATGACTCCAATAAATTATATTGAACTTATATTGGTATTATGTATCAATTTTGACATAAATTAAATTTAAATTAAATAAATAATTATTTAAATAAAACATTGGGTTTTAAATTGTATCCCGGTGTTTTAACTATTCATCAAAAATTGAATGTTTTCAGAAAAATACAAAAAATTCACCCAAGGCTAATTTCGATATTCCGAATCCAAAAATGATGTCCATTTTGAATGATAAAATTTATAAACTTTTTTGACATTTGGTATTACACTTCATAACGGCTAGTTCATAACAGCCAAAAGGTCCGAGAGACAGGAAGTAACATGTTCCCATCAAATAATTAAAAAGACGATAAACAGTACATTACAACTAAGAAAAGTGGAGCCTTACAAATCTATGAATAAATAACACCGTCTTCATCATTCCTAACCAGATTGTCACAATAGTTGGGAAAAACAAAAGACCAACTGGAACTGATCTCTATGATAGCCCTTTTGGAGAGGGCATCTCCAACCTGGTTTGCTTCACGATAAACATGAGAAACATCAAGGGATAAACAGTCAACAAGACTGAGACAAGAAATCCAAACATACAGCATCTTCCATGGAACATTTTGGGATCAGTCCTTCAGAATATGTACAACAACAGAGGAATCTGATTCAAGCCATAGTATACGCCAACAATAGCGAGCCGCGTAACTTATGGCCTTAATCATCACCCATAGTTCATCATCAATCACATGAGCATGCCCGATATAATGGAAGAAAAAGCCTTCAATGAAACCCCGATGGGTTCTGAAGACTCCACCTCAACCAGTAGGACCTGGTGTACTAGAGGCTGCCCCATCAACGTTCACTTTTATCCCGTCAGAAATTGGTGGAATCCACCAGATATATTTCATCACTATTAGTTTTTTTTCCATACCACTAACCCCAAGAGCTCTTAAAATATGAATGTCAGAAAAATAGTTGTTCATTGAGCATGTTTGATTTGTTGAAGCTAGTTTGATGCTTCGTTGGATCATCACAAGCCCTTCCCAAAAATAGGTCTTTCCATTGTTAAGAACAATATTATTCCGAGATTTCCAGATATAAGAGATCACTGAAACAGAAGCAGGAATAAGCAGGGATATAATCTATTCACTGAGAGACGATTGAAGAACCGAGGATAGCAGCAAATCAATGGAACATAAATTAAAATAGCAGTGGAAAATTTATTACAAATAAACCCAGAATCGGCCAGGAGAATCACAATGTATAAACAGGTGCAAGATAGATTCACCACCCTTTAAACAGAATAGGATTACCGGAGCAAGAGTAAGCCATGTACGCTACATAGTAGATTGGGTGGGTAGTCGTTGTTTCCATATTTTCTAGATTAGTCTGGCATCATTAGGGAAGATGTAGGGCTTCCAAACTACCTCCACCCACGAAGGAATTCTAGATGCAACAACACACATCAACCTATAGTAGTACCGACTGGAAAAAGATCCATTAAGAGCAGGTTTCCAGATCAAAATATCAGTATCAACATAGATATAATTTGTAATCTCAGTGGATAGATTTCTAGGAATTATGTCATGGAAAACATCATTCCCCAGAATATCAGATATAGAAATATTTTTCCAGGAAGGTGTAATGATGATAGAATCCTTAATGGGAGAGAACAACCATGGAGTGTTCCAGCAATTCAAATGGGACTCAGGACAGACTAATAATAAAGATTAAGACAAGATGATATAATATGAACTTTTGATTGACGTCCAAACCGAAGATTTCAAGTACATACACTTCCTGTTTTGTAACCTGTCAACAAACCTGCCAACAAGAAAATCCAGGGAGTATAAGGCTTGGCCAGAAGTCTCCAGGTGAAATTTTGAAGAAGGGAATCATTGAAATTGTGTGTAACAAGAGCCTAGAATAGTGCTACGTATATTGCAAGCTAATATGGTGTTGCGTATAGTACAAGATAATCATGGTGTAGTGTATAATAGAAGACATCATAGAAATTAAAAATAATATATCTCATAAAATCTAGGGGTGTTACATTATACCCCCCTTAAAATGAATTTCGCCCTCGAAATTCTCCGGGGTTATAAATCATTTACAATTTAAAAGTTTCTTTTGTAGAAACCCACATCATAAAAAGAATACTAATACTTAATTTTAAAATTTAATGTAAGAAATGTAATGGTTACCCAGATTAACTCATCACTGGGTTTCCACATAGGACAACATAGGTGAAAAAATGGATATTGAAGAAAAATAAAACCATCAAGTTATGATGGAGAGTTGTAGAGGACATGACTATAAAAAAGCCAACAATCATAAAGCCATAAATTTGTGATGATCTAAAGTACCATCTGATTCATCGTATATGAGGACACTAGGACAACATTTTTGGTTTTCAAAATCGTTTCCCAAAAAATGAATAATTAGAAGAAATACTTACTTTATTTTGGTATAATCTCACCGTTGTTCATGCTTTGAACAATTTCCACTTCATCACTAAAAGAAATTTATTTTAATTTGTCAGTCTTGAAGTGTTATCATATCATGTGATAAAATGATGGGTCATTCCATCTGTCTCAAACAAAAGGTTAGCGAAAGTTATAAGTCCATATTATGGTGAGATTAATCGTATATGGTTCCAAAAATGGACTTATTCTTCATCTATCACAGTGCTTAATAAAATAAAACTAGTTTCTACTAACTAGGGACTTCTTGGAGGCCAGTGGTATGCAATAATGGTATGTCACACTTCAGTTGTGGGTTCGATTCCAACAACCTTGTCCGAAGAGATGGGTTGTCACCCGTCCTGCATGTTGTCCTTTTTCTAAAACTAAACTATTATAACATTACAAAAATAATTTCGAAAAAAATGTTCTAGCCATAAACAATACTATCTAATGTCCAACGTAACCCTTTCCAGTCTTTAGACTTATCCAAAATACATATATCTAATCTCATAGTATAAAGAAAATGATTACTAGAAAGGTCACATAACAAGAACGTGAATACCATCATTTATCATACGATATATCTTGTTGGTCACATTCCAAACATGTGAATTACTTAATCATGTATTCTCTTGAAACAAAAATTACAACAGAACCTTAGGGAAATCATGAATGCCATCAAAAGGTAACTCTTTCCACTTACCAAAATCCCAAAAATTCTATATACTCATACCATGATATAACTTTGTTAATATATCATTCATGAGCTCATTTCATTTTTGTTCATTATCCATTCATTATGCGCATATCATATAATTTCCAAAAATATCTTAATAACCTTTCATGGTAACCATTACAATTCAACATATACTTTCAAAAACATAAGGAAAAACAATAGTGTAATAATCCTTAAATGTTTCTTTTTTCTATAGTACCATGAGATTACTTATACAACATTACTCTTCATAAACATGTAATCATTCCACTACCTTCATAAACCATTGACTGATATTGATCAATTATTTCATCTCAAATATCATTTTTAGTATTTTCATCATCATCAATATAAATACTACCCATACGGCCATGCTGATTCTCTTCATGATAATTTTCCATAGGGCATTGGTTTAAATAATTCCCGTACATTCCACAATTAAAACATTTAATCGTTGTTGATGTCATAGCAATAACATTACCCTTGTCCATGGGGTTAACTTAATCTATTTCTTTGCAATAACTGGCTTTGTGTCCTTCTTTTCCACACCCAAAGCATCTTCCAGTTCCTTTTAAACATTCTCCTTGATGTCTCTTCCCACATGATTCACATGAGGAAAATTGAACATTCATTCCACTAAGAACATCATGAAACTCCTTCATTCTCTTATTAACTGAGTTATGAAACTTACCCAAGTTGAGATTATTGATTATATTATGAGATTGATGATTATGCATAATAACTATGCTTCACCTTCCAAATCCCATTTCATTTGCTTTATCATGGAGAATATCATTCCATTGCCATCATATTCTCCATTATCGTGAATCTTCATATTTCCACCCATTTTCTAAAACCCAAAAAGAATAGTGTGAGAGGAAAATATCATAATCATGGGGGAGTACCTTCAATATCTAACATCTTAGGTTAAATTATAAGATCGTTAACATAATTCTAGGACTATAACTTAATCTTATACATAACCTTAGATACATCCTTGTACATACCATAGAAATATCTATAGGGATCTCACTAAATTTTTCACATCCCTGTTTGAAAAGGTCGACTAAACCTTTCCTCTGATACGAACTGTAGAGACCCAAAGCTTGATGTACATGGAAATTACATTACTTTTTCAGAATACTTAATACAAAACAAAAACAGACACAGAAGGACCATATTAGTATAGTGTCTTTGGACACTTGGAATATAATCTTCTAATCGTAGTGAAAGATCTTAAAAATCTCCCATAAATATATTCCCCTTTTTTTATTTCTTACCTAAAACCATTCTTTAAATCCTGGGGAAAAGAAAACATAAAAAGGGTAAGATCAAATGCTCAGTAAGGGTAAACATAGAGAACATTAAACAATCCATAAACATTTGAATGCAAAAACTTGAACATAAAATCTAAACACCAAAATCTTGAGCAAAGACATAAATCTTGGAAATACGTAAGGCATATTTCATAAAAGAACCTCAATCATGATAAAATATCAGGGGAAAAACATTTAATTGTGGAAAACCATTATGAAAATGATATGATTTCAATAGTATCCAAGGCATTGTTTCCAAGACCATCTTAGTGGACAAAGTCCCTTTCTGAATCGAGTTCACTCCTCATTCCAGTCCTGTATCACTGAACCAGATTAACTTACCATTCCAGCTATGTCAATCTCATGAGATATAAATATTTACCCAATTAATTGGAGGTAGATATATGTCCCAACCATCTCATAATGAAATCATTATTATGTGTTCCACAACATAAATATAAATTATTCATCAGAATCCACAAAATATAATGGGTTTCATAAACATCATCCCCTCACAACATAATCCATATAAAAAAATATATATCATTTCATCATAAGAAAAGTGAAACCATGTAAATCATAGATACATTATACAAGAAACAAAAACATATGAAATAATGTCATCTTAGATAGAAAATGGTTTTGATAAAACACTTTAAATGAATTCTTGAGGAAAATATCCTTTCTTTTTCGAAATCATTTTCTTTTCAAAAAATGCCCTAGAATTTAAAAAAAAGGATTTTATTGAATATTACCATGAATACTTGTAGAGTATGCTTCTCGAAAATTAGGCGATAAGAAACCGTAAAAATCCATTCATGCCGTATAACTTAAAGAAAACATTCTCCTCTGACTTTTAACTGAAAAGTCAAAAAGTACTACATATGGTAAACAAAAGCAAGATTCCTTCCATAACACAAAGTAAAACTCAAGATGGGTAAAAATAAATTTAAACATACATGGAATAATATTAAACAGTTTATGAAAACATTTTTATGGTCATGGATGAAAACTATAACCCTAGTAAATACTTATGAATAAACAATCTCGTATAAGAATGATATTGGAATAATTATCCAATACCCTGATATGCTTCGTATGTATCCGAACCAACTATATAATGATTTAAATAATGTCATTTACTTATTAAAGAATAATATTCATTGTTATGATATCATATATGGTTTACTTATGACTTTATATTAACCTATCTTTTGTAAATTCCATGTTAAAGCCGCGTTTTGGGTAAAAAGTTTTATTTGTCGTACGTGTTTGGACTTGTTGTTCTTGATATTATTATTACATATATAACTATTTATTTACTTATATAATGTAAATGATGATTTATATATCATATATATTAAGTATATATATATATATTAGATAGATAAATGAAATTAAATACACCGTTCATTGAGATAGTAGGCCGTACGTACGCATGAACGCTGTTTTCTTTTCCTTATTGAATTGAATGGAAGTAAGTAGATGACATTTATATATATGTATAAATCAATAAAGTAGCTTAATTATGTCATATATTTCATTATTATTCATTATATATACTTTATAATAATTCTTGAATGCTTAATCATGGAAAATGAATCTCATCGCATTCGTGGAGACGGTAGTCCGTATGTTCGCACGAGCGATGATATCATTCCCATGATCGTGGAATTTTATTGATGTGTATATATAATATTTCATAATCAATATAACATTAAAATAATCATATATATTTATTTATTTACACCATTATACCCATCCAAGTAAGGTGGTGGTGGAAAATAGATTACACCACGGCGTGGAGATGGTATTCCGTACGTACGCACACGCTGTGATTTCATTTTCTATAGAATAGACAGAAGATGAAATAGGGTTGTTCCATATTTATAAAAGAATATTATTATTTGGGTGATACTGATGTTATTAATTTATGTTGAAACAAATAAATAAGAATAAGTAGAAGAATAAATGAATTGGAATGAATCGGTAATGGATATTACCTCTTCTTTGACGCGCCTCTTCTTAAACTCATCTTAAGGCACTAGAGTTGGACTTTTGAGGAGTCTAGAACCTCTATAATATTTCTAGGGATGTTGATAATAGAAATGGTCAGGGGTTGGCCGAGCTTGAAATCTCACAATTGTGTAAAGAGATGAGGGAGGATGTGCCCTATCAAAAAGGAGGAGAGGGGCACTTTAGGAAAAAAACATAAACTATTATTTTATAATAAAGTCATATTATGTTTATAATGGCTCCAAAGTGACTTATTTATAATATAAAGTGGTTATAGGTTGCATTTCTCTCATCCAATAGGTTTTCTACATGTTTAGGTTATGATTTTAACGTTATAATTTAGATTTAACTCTAAGATATATAATTTATCTTTTACCGTGGCTTCTTGTTTTGTCACACTATATGGTTAATAAACATACTATAACAATCCAAACGAACCCCAAGTGGTTCATTATTAATATATATATCCTTATCTAAGTGAATGGACCGAACCGTAGATTTTTAGGAATATAATAAAAGTTAATAATATAATATTTTTTTAAAAATCTATTTTATGTCAATTTTGACACTATTTGGTAATTGATTTTTGTAAAAATATTAACAGCACGATTAGTTCGAAAAAATTTAATTAAATAAATAATAACATGTAATATTAACATATTAAATTATTGGAATTCATAAAAAGTCTCAAATTACATTTATTTGGGTATTTATAATATCAATTATGTAAATATTTCATTAATAAGGTAATTACTACATCATCATTGTGTCAAAAATAAATTTAATTATTTAATGTCTAAAAATTATAAATAATTTACCATTATGAATGAAATCTGTTTATCTCTCTATGTAATATTTATAGTCAAATTTATCTTATGTATAACCCAATATTAAAAATGTTTTAGTTAATAATCATTGATTTTAACTCTTTTAACACTTCTTTAAATAAAAGAATAATGAATGTCCTAATCTAATCCAAGTAGACATAAAGGGTCATATTTTAATCCTAAGGTTTATTTTGATCGAATTAAACTTATCCAATAGAATTATGACATGTGTCAGGGTAATAATAATATCATTTTTACCCTTAATTACCCTATTTACTTTTAACCGTGGTAAATAAAAGTAAAAAGTTACAATTCATCAAAAAATTATTTTTATCTTATTGAACCACATTTTAATCCTTGATATTAGTCGTGTCTCTCAGGTTTTCAAAATTTCAGTCACAAAAGTGTTAAAATTGAGTTTTATGTAAACATTCCAATTCTCCTAGGAGGTGGGTAAAAGAGGGTGAAAAGTTCAATAAAATTTTTATATATATATAATTATTATAAAATGACTACAATGAATTAAATTGAACTTATATAGATATTATGTATCAATTTTGACCTAAAATAAATTTAAATAAAATAAATAATTATTTAAATAAAAATTCGCGTTTTAAATAGTAACCCAGTGTTTTCACTATTCATAAAAAATTGAAAGTTTTCAGAAAAATACCAAAAAATCACCCTAGGCTAATTTCGATATTCCGAATCCAAAAATAAAGTCCATTTTGAATGATAAAATTTATAAAATTTTAAAAAGTGGGTATTACTATTAATAACAGCTAGTTCATAATAATATTATAACAATATCTCGTTTAGTGAAACTCGGTATTGCTTACTACACATGCTATCGAGGAAGGTCTTGATTGCGTGTAATGCAAGACAATTAAGGGATGCATGTAGTGAAATCTCTGTTTGGTTTTTCATATAAAAAAATCAAAACTTATTTCATTCAAACATTAAACAAAATATATACATAATGTTGCGTAGAATAATTTCCACAAAACAGACATGAAATTTGTGTAACACGATCCAAGAATATTGTTGTGTATACCGCAAGATAATACGGTGTTTCGTATAGTACAAGCTAATAATGCTGTAGCGTATAATAGAAGACATCAGAGAAATTAAATATAATATATCTCATTAAATCTCGGGGTGTTTCACACACAAACACGTATATATATATATATGTATATTATGTAACAAATCCGAGTTGGTTCTTCCACAACCAATTCTTATTAATTAAAATTTTTATTTGAAGGATTCAACAGTTGAATTTTTTTATTAAACATTTTTTTAGGGTTGTGAAAACCCCAAGTATACACCATGTGTATAAAGGGTTCTATATTTGTCAATACCCACATATACACATATTTGTATTCAATTTTTTTCTCAAGTTTAAAGAAAATTATAGCTATGTTAGTAAATTTACCAAATTTTTTCATGATTAAGGCACAAAATACATATGTATATGTATAATAACATGGGAAAATATACCTTTTATTTTAAACAAAAAGACTCCACAAGAAATAATTATTGTATTACAATTAGTTAGAAGAAATGACTCTGATAATTTACATTTCTCTTTTAATCTTTTAGGATATAAAAATTAACATTGCATGGGTTAAATGAGTATATAAATGTCAAAACATGTAAAAATGTCGTGAAATGGTCAAATAATTAAGATTTTATTAAAAGGGTTGTTATTTTTTGTGACAATCAATTATTTTTTGTGTACTAATTCCTACTACATGTTCAATAGTATGTCGTTCTTGTTGATGCACGTCACTGTTAAATCTGATACCAACATGTATATCATTTATACATTTACGTAAAAATAGATTTATGTTATCAACATCTATATAAAAAGGGTAATGGGATATAAATGTATGTATTCAATTTACTATGGTACACTATGAATATAAGACCATACATGTCATATATGGAATGTATTGGACTTTATGATAAGAAGGGTGTGCCCAAATAATGCTCCAATGCATTGGGTAAAGTTGAGTCTCATGAGTTTTTATGTGTGACGATATTTTTTGTTATAATTAGCTTCTGCTACTATGGGAAATGGGATTGGTGGCCATCCTTGACCTGTAATATAACTAGAAATGGGATTGGTGATTATCCTTGACTCATACTAAGTCATGTTTTATGGTCTTTGAGCAAGGCCATGACAATGTCTTAAATTATACATTCCCTCATTATTTATTGGTAAAAAATCAACAAAGGGATTATTCAACTAATAGAATATCCCTTGTCTAAGAATCATCTATGATAATGTGATGAATTCATAAGGACTAATTATATATGTGAATGGAATGATATACAAGGATGTGGTATCAAAATCTAAGATACATGAATTTCATTTTAAGTGATAATGATTCATTAAATTATTACATATGTAATTATATTTCCTATATGGAATTTCTCTTTTGAGTTGCTTTGATCAATTTATGAATCATGAGTAATTAATGCTTTTCTATACATGTATGTGCACTCTGATATATGTTTTACCAGCTATTTTTATGTAAACACATATGGACCATGTTTAAATGGTCTTTCTGAATTCTTTATTCCTGTAACATTTGAAAATACTGATGACGTGCCTCAAGAGGTAATGTTTTATTATTAATAAAACGTTTTTTTGATTATTTTAAAGGTTGTTGTTTTAGAAAATTAATTTCTTCAATTGTATTAAAACCAATTACCGAGCATTCTTATTCTCACCCTACATTTTCAATTTGTTTTAAAGGGATTAGTAGATCATTCCATGCTTTTAGTACACTTATGTTACATCATCAATATGAAGCTAAACATTTTCATGTTTTATGAAAAATTTCATTAGTAGCATCTGGTATACCAGAACCTAAACAATATAGATCCCCTTTATTGGAAAAATATTTTTAATTTTTGTATTCATATGCCTATGAATGAAATTGCAGACCTTGTTTCAAGCACCAATTCCAGACATCTGGGGTCAGGGCCGTGACCGTGATTGTGTGTGTGAGTCTATCCTGGAGTGGATAGAATTGACTCAACATGAAAATATTCATCACTACCACCTAGTTCAACATGGAAAACCTCCTTTTATAGTTTCTATGGGTAACTTACATTCACATGGAGTCATAATTTCATATTCATGTTTTAGTAGTAATAAAACAACTCCCCTGGGTGGTGTCCATACGATGCACATAAGAATATTACGATCCAATTAAATTATATATTGTCTTCTTTTATGATCCTTCCTTTCTGTATAGATATTATTGTCAGTACTATGATTTACAGTATAAGAAATATAATTTCATTTTCTTTTATTATGTATTTAAAATAGTTCAAACTAATCATGTAACAAGAATATACAACACAGTGGTTACTAACCATTCTTGGGAATTTCTATCTACACAACAAATTTAGTATCAGAGGCTCATAAAATTATAATAATGGTCTATAAATAATTTGATATCAATAAATTTGATAGTGAAAATAAATAAAATTTATGGAAAATTAAAATGAATACACTTAAGGATCACAATGAATTAATTGAATCCCTTTTTAGGTTAAAGTTGAATTTCACTACTATTTCCACAAACAAACATACTATTATCACCTATGTAGATGTTCTCAAGGAGACATAGAGAAAATATCAATGTGTAAGGGTATTTTTTTGGGAGAAAAGTTTCATATATAGGATGAATATGATTCAACTTATTATATTATATTGTCTAAAAAAGAATCTTGTTTTTTGGACATGTCTCTTATTTGTATATAATACTATAAAATAAGATTATGTACTTTCAAAATTCATCTTTGAACATCATTCATTACACAAATTTATGATTTTAGAATTTTATTTTTAAATCTATCAAAAATAAAAATTAATTCACATGATCTGGATTACTCCATAATAATATTATTAACAATATACTATACCATTAATTTTGTAATATATTATATAATGTATATAAAAGATACCCTTAATCGTAAAGAAGTAAAATCTACATTAATTTCAAAATAAAATCAAAGAAATGTTTTGTATTAAGTATAAGGAAGAGGGTCTTATCATTATGGATAAAAGAGAATATATATGTATACATTTTTCTAGTGGTAGAATTGAGTCAACGAGTCTGTCCAATATTTAATGATTTATGACTAAGAATAATGAAAATATTTTTTTGTATACAATGTAGTCACATTAAGAGGAACATACCTCATAATGAATGTGGATATAGAGGAAAATTAATAACCACACATTTTTAGTTGAGAAATATATTTTCAATGGTGATGTGTTAAATTATATTATATTTAACTCAATGTGGAATGGATCATTGATTATGGGTGTTCATTCCACATGTGTCCTAGGAGGGAGTCCATAATTTAGTTGAGAGAATGTATAAATGCTGATGTTTTATAGGCGATAGAATGAGAATTAAAATTATATGAATATACTATATTTCATTAGAACTTCACGATTGGATTGTTAAAAATCATTTAGAGGTTAGATGGGAACCCTAATAGAAAAAAATCCTCATTTCCCTAAGAATTATTCAAAATCTAGGTGTCATTTGATTGAAGGAATAACCCTCACAATTATTTTATAAAATAACTTTAACAACCTCTATATGTTATTTGATAAGGTTAATAAAAGTTATATAAACATCAATTATGATTCAGAGCTACACAAAACAAATTTTTTTTTAAATTGTTGGGGAATATTAGTATCAATGGCCTTGTTAAACATGGAAAATAGAGTCTTTGATTAATATCAATCCTATAATTATGCCTTTATAAGAATATTTTTTACATGAAAAATCTAAAATAGTCATTTTTAGTAGGTCAATGTATATGGCTAAAGAACCCCTTGACTGTGATTCATCAAATCATTAGGGTCCATATAGGATCACCTCCCATTGTAGGGGCTATTAATTCATATCCCATATATATGAATACTATAATAATGTCCCAATATATATAATAAATTATTAGTCTGATGCCTTTTAGAAATATTGAAAATAATAGTTCAAATTATGCTTTGAAACTGTATCTTTTAAGAAACTCAAAAATCCTTAATAACTATTAAATCTTTAAAATATTTTCATAATGAATTACTAAAACATTGTGAATATAAATTATTCATGAGATATTATACTGTTTTGGATACAACACATTGTGATGGGTTCACAAAAAGTATAAATAGGATTTTCTATAAATGGGTTTAGTGCATGTTTTTCGACTCTAAACTCTCCATGTCGTTTGGTTTCAAGGATTCATCTATGGAATTCTACCGCATTAATCACTACTCATCATCCATTAATTAATCTAAAACACTATAAGTCGTTACAATGGTTATCCCATGAGTATTTCACTCTTTAGGATTTTTACACACATATATTATGATCAAATATGATTATATAGGTTGTCTACTAGGGATGTGATATGTATTATCATGTGTTATCTAGAGGGTGTTATGGGGTATCATCTCTGTATAGACGAGATATATTATCAAAAGTGTATAGTTATCCATGACATATTTTTTTTATGATTTTTTTCTCTCAAATGATATTTGAACAGTTTTTTTGATTGCTCATATATGGATTGAGATACCACTTTATCTCTTTCTCCATTAGGTGTTGATATTCTTTTGGAATCTAAAGACCATTCCCAATCTATGACTAACTCTTCCCCATACATTCCCAAGACTAAATAATCATCCGATTTGGACTATGATTTCGATCCTAAAACAGATGAACCATTTTGTCATAGAGATTTTAATCAAACTCAATATATAAATGGTAGAGTAATTAGGCCACTTTCCTACTTCAATTGGATGATATTGTGAAGTATTCATTTTATTTTTCTCAATGTTTTGTCATTGATTAAACTCAAATATATAAATAAGTTCGTATGTACAATGTGATCACTAAGTGTTTAGTTTCTATTTAATAAAAGATGAATTTAGTCATTAAAAACAAAACTTGTATTTTTTTATCTTAATCTAATATCCAAATGAATATATCAATTTTTATGATATTTATGAAGACAAAAAAGAATGTTAAAGAATCTATGATCAATATTAAAACTAGAATGAATACTAAATTATTCATATATTGTTAAGGTATTTATTATTGGGATACATTCTCCCCAATTATTAAGAATTCAAATATAATAATTGTTCATTTTTCTATGCCATGATTTTTTGTCATATTTAACAGTTAGACCTAAAAATCCCATTCTTCCATAGTAAACTTGATGAAATAAATTATTTGAAACTTCCCCAAGGATATTCCAATATATTTATAACTAATCATGTTTTCCATATTTAGATGTCTTTATATGGGATTAAACAGATTTCTAGGAAATATTATAAAAGGATTGATTCATTTATCATTAAAAATAAATTTTTTCATTTGATTGTTTGATTCGTGCATATGATTTAAAACTATAAAACATTAATCTATTTTTATATTTTTGTATGATAATGAAATTAATTTAATATGTAAAAAATTGAGCAATATAAAATATTTCAGCAACCAATAGAACAGTCTATTTGAAATGAATGACTTCGGCAATGCAAATACAATATTTTTCGTGGACATAATTAGAAATAGGACGATTTGAAACATTCACATCTCTAAGTTTTATTTTTCTAAGTGGATATTAAAAATATATATCATTGAAAAAATTAAATCTATGAAAATTTATTTTGGATAAAATTTTACGGTTTCATTAGAAAAGTCGCATAAAAATGGTGATGATTTTTGATTCATTAATAAGATTCCATATACAAATGTGGTGGGAAGTATTATCTATGCTACTGTATATTATAAACCAGATATATTGTATTATATATTTATATTTGGATGGTTTATGTGTAATACAATAATACTCACTAAAATGATATGAATTGGATTCTCATTTACATCTATATGTATTCTAAATATTTCATTTAATATGGTTTAATTGATAATTTTTTTCATGAAATTGTTGGTTCTGTGGACTAAAATTATTTTATATATTATGAAACACAAAAATCAATCACTTGTATTATATTTATTTCTTTTGGTTAATTGGTATCATATAATGGAAACATCTAATCAATGTTTTATATCTCCACCATTGATTTTGAGTATATATCCTTGAGAAAGTCATCACAGAGGCTATATTGTTGAAATGTCTGATTTCTCATTTATCTTTATATGTTGATCGCAAAGTGGTTGACTATAACAACCAATCAATATTTATTCTAAACAAAAACTATGTATTTTATGGTAATAAAATGAACAGTAACATTGCAATTCATTTTTTTTGGACATTTTTGAATAATCGATAAAGATTGTCACTATGTTACCCATGGGGGAATATCTAGATTATATTTTAACTCAGGTTTTACCATTTTCATAGATAATGCACTCACATAGATTAACGAACTTGATCAAAAATATATAACATAGTTTGTGAGAGACCGTGATAAAATACATGTAATTTTATGGCGAAGAATTGTTGTTTTATTACCCCCATAAATGATGAAAATTAATTCTTTTCTGTTTTCCCTTATAGATTATTTACATAGGATTTGATAATAATATGTTTTTATGGGTTATAATTTACAAGAAAATATTGAAATGGGGATATAGTCATGTAGCCACTATTTACTCGATGCCTATTTTATTCCCTAATATTTTTGTTAAACATACTGCATTGTTCATGAAATGGACCATTGATCATGGGTGATCTAGAAGATGTCACCACTCCCAGCTATTCTTTTTTATTGCGACATTAATCGGGGACAATCATGATGTGACCAAAAACATGCCTACACAAGTCCCACCCATAGAGAAACCTTCTATAAGCTGAACAACTTGTTCAATATCCACCCATCCTATGGCTCTCATCTCATGTCTCTAACCACGATGAATTTCTCTCTAATAATAATACATTACTACTCCTCCGTACTTTTATTCAATTATTTATTTCCTTCCGGATAGATTTTGTTCATCAATACTCATATTATTCACTATCTTGAAATATTATGAAGTGAGATTACCTTGGTGTGTATAGAGGATGATAAAGTAGATGAAGGAAAACATGGATTCACATTTATGTGTACTTCCCTCGGTCTTGATTGTATAGCCTCCATCAACAGGAGTACTACTACGAGAGAGATACATTAGTAATTTAATTGACCATGGCTCTAGGATGACTACCCACACTAAGGGGGTTCAAATCCTATATTCTATTCATCGTAACATGGTTCCAATTTGTAAATCGTGGCTCTAAAAGAATTTTTTCTCAACTACCACGTTTGGATCTTTATCCTTCTTATGTATGCGTGTCATTCAATCTTTGAATGGATGGTGTTGGCACTAAATGACTATTTTCATCACCATTACCTAGTTCAGCAAGACCACCATACACAAATAGTTTCTATACTAAACATATTTACAATTCCATTATGTATTTTTTGGTTTTATGTTTCATATTATCAAAATAACTGGCTTGGGTGGTGTTATCCCAATATTGATTGAAGCATACTGACTTGAATCATGTTATATATGATGATCTATACATTTCGTTAAATTCTATATTCTTTTTCTCTTAATTATTGTGACTCACAACATAAAAGAAATCATTTTATTTTATTGTAATAGTTATAAATAATTATTCATACTAATATTGTATCATAAATATACATGTTACTGGTTATTAGAAAATATTTTGGATAACCATCTAACCCAACATGACCTGATCAACAACTATATTCCTTTTTCTCTTATAGAAAAATATATTATTCTAATAAATAGTTTTTATATAATTGATGGATCCAACTATTAATGAATTTTACTTCCCCTAGTGGGTAAATTAGTGAAAACTAATTTTTTTAATATTATTACCTTGCGAAACGGATTTCAAATGGTTCATAAATAGGAAAACAATGTATCTATTTGGGATCTGGAATATATAGTATTTATTTTTTAGGGATACAACATTTTTAGTAACAATTTGATTATAGATGATAGAATCTTGTAATTTTATAATAATCTAATTAAGAGTTGTTACATTTGTTATGAATATAATATCTTTAAATTTTTTTCATCATCTCCTTCTACAGTATGAATTAATGCTATTTCGTTTTCAGAAATAAATAAAAAAGTACAATAAAGAATTGATAATTTAATTAGAAAATATATATATTTTTATTGTCATTACATGATTTTCTGGGATAATTATTCATTTTCAAATACCTGATCAATGTTGATCGACCACTTCTATAAGGCAGTTTTCATATAGACATGGATTCATATTCATGGGTTGAATTTTAAAAATTAAGTCACCCAATTATTTTAATTTTCTATTGAATTTTTTTTTATTTGTGCGGAGCATTGGGAATAAATTTGTGATCTCATATAGTTAAATGGTTTTCAATTATAGATCTATGATCCATATGAAAGGATCAAAGAAATTTTTCATCTCATAGGTGTAGAAATGTAGGGATTATGGAAACATAATGAAATATTATGTGGTCATCTTTATGCCCCATCAAAGGTTATCAAAAGATAGTTTTTTTTAGATTACTTATTATTGATAATGCACAATTACATTATAGTCACATCTAGATAGACATAGGTGAACCATTAGGATTACATGTCTTAATAAAATTTGAATATAACCAAAAAATATATTCCCCAATTCATGTGATAATAATCTAAACTATTAATGGAAGAAATAAGCCTCATTCTGGGGAAAATAATGTAGATTCCCAAATTGGTTTTAGTGAAATCATTAATTATATTAAAAATTCACGTCTATAGAGGTATAATTTAATATAGTTAGCACATGAAATTATATGTAGAAAAAAAATTGAGGATGATATTATTAGATATGCTTCCATGGATCTTGTTATGGGTAGCTCTACGTTACATCCAAAGCATCATTATTATTCTCATGTTAAAGATCATGGGCAATGGAAAAGGAAACTGCATATTCAATACAATAATGATGCCTCAAAATTTTCATACCATCAATATAAAATGGTCTTATAAATACATGATTTGAATTGGAGGAACATATTTTCAAAATAATTTGATAGTCCGCTATCCTGTTAAGAACTCATAGATAGAGGCAATGGATTGTAATTATCATCCTTCATGTCATAATGATAATAATATGATCGAATTATAGGGGGTTCAAAAAATTCTAAATTGTTCATAATCTATTCTTTGGACCCCAAATTATCGCATAATATTGGCTTTGTGTGAAATAATATATTAAGAAACAAGGATTATTAGGCATTGGGTTAAAATAATGGACATAATAATTTACTTTTTATATGAATCCTGAATTATTTCAGTGGTATTTTTGTACATTGAAATATAGACATAAATGTAAAAATTACTAATCTATATTGTAATCACATTGTATATTTGATTTCAGAAATGAGGACCATGTCCTTGAAATTAGTTAGTGTTTAGTGATATCTAAGCCACAATGATAGGTCATTGACCTATATCCTCTTTAGACTTATAAAAAAATTATTTCATAATACTATCCATTTTTGGGATATTTTGAAGATGTTATTTTCATCTTTAAAAAATAAGTCAATTGTAGAAGATGTGACATGAAAATTATCTCCTTTCATGTCTAGAAAATTTTGAATTCCCAGCCCATTTGTGGATTCACTAGGATATATCTTACATGGTTTTGATGCAGAATCATAGTTGGACACATTGCAGAATTCATTGATATATTTATGTTATCGATTTATTGTAAATCATTTTTTTAGTATATTAAATTTATCATTTCTCTATAGTTTCCTCTAATCACATCTCATCCCTTTATTCTATATATTTTTATGGCGATAATGGGAGAATAAGGTGTGTATTATTCTTCTAAATTTTGTTGCTCTAGAACAACACATGTGAGGAGGTTTTTTAATATTATATAGTTTGTTAGAGTGTGTGCATCACATATAAAATATAAATTTTTTAAACCAATCTATATAGTTAGAGTACTATGATATTTTCTGATTTTGAAAAAAATAAAAAGATGATGATATTTCTCTTTCTACATTGTTGTGATCCATTTATTTGGTATATATATTTTAAAGAAGGATATGAATTAGGACCTAATTAAAATGTGGGGAAATTTGTTATTATATGAAATAAAATACCATATTATGAAACATGATCTAGAAAAAATCCTCATACACTAAAAACAATCATTATGGAGGGAAACCCAGATTACTTGCATAGAGGATCTAATAGGTTGAACATTTAATGATGAAAGTGAATTATAAATGACATTATAAATTCCATTCCTCATATTTACATAGAAAAAATAACTAATTTAACCGTTGTATGATAAATTTCATTTAGAATGTAGTCACTGATGATATAAATCTAGACATAGAATAAATTCTCTCATATAAAGAAAATAGAAGGGATCTTCAACATATTCATTCTATTAAGGTGCCTTATCTAGATAGTTTTCCAAAATTATTTGTGAAAAAATCATATTACATGATCTTATGATGTGTGTCTTATAATTTATATGTATAAAATATTTTCTTACCTTAACTCATTGAATGAGAAATTTATTACACTATTTCGGAAAATTTGTAGTCCCAAAAAAATAAGTGGTCTCCATAATGTTAGTTACTAAAATTCTATATATAATATTTTCTCTATGAATTTGGTTACAAATATGCCGGACCTCCTCGATCGTATTATTACTAAAAATCATAGAAATTTTTTCTTAAACTGATATAATACTAAAATTGAAGCTATCACATATTCCTTTCTCTACTTGAGGAAGACCCACTCTTCATTGACAAGAGGATTTGTATTGATGAAACATAATAGTTTGAAATAATATGTTATGATTTAATTTCCCTTTCCTGGGATGTAAATTTCTATAATTGTGCTTGGGGATATATCTATGATGGTTATAATGAATTTTGTAACATATTTGTCTTTTCGGAATAACATTTATGGGGTCAATGTTATATTTGAAACCTTCATGGTTGTTATGGATAGTGGATACTTCGTCTCCTTAAAACATTATCCTAGTTTATGAAATATTTTCTCATCCCCATATAAATTAAGTGTAGAAAGGGTTAACTCCTGAGACAATGTTATATCATAACCATATCCCAATGCAACATTGTTTTTTAGAAGATATTGTTTTATTTTTACATGATACTATTAAATAATGTTGTTTAGTTATTAGGATTAGTATTATTTACTAATAGGATTAAGGTTAATATAATAATGATGAAATTTTAGAAATGAATTTTAATAATAAGGTTATCCAAAATATAAAGATAATTTTTTTGTACTTGTGGGTATTTATAGTGGGTGATAAATGCCAAAAATATCTAGGACAATTGACTATTATGAGAATATCAAATAAACAATTATCCTCTTCTATTGTAGATAAATTGGATGAAAAGAATTTTGTTGGTCATAATAGGGGATCTAAAATTTATGGAAGGATATCCCTATTAATTAAGTAGCTCATGATATTTGATTATATACCATGTCTTTATTCAAAAACATTAATTTCTATTTTAACAATCTCTATTCTCTATTGGGAATTTTTCGTTGGAGAACATAATGGAACTAATAATTTTCATTACGTAGCTTGGTAAATAATTGTTTTAAAATATTTTCTAGTGGGTTTTTAAATTATGGTACGTGTTCTAATATTTTCATATTTAATCGACCATATTGATTATCTTCCATTGGTATTTTGTATTATTTTTATGCTTGAAAACACTTTAATTTTATTTGATATTATAAAAATTTGATATGATTACATTATGATGTCTATTGAGATTTTAATTACCCACCAAGGCCTCTTCTTAGAGAATTATGATTTAGTTGTCCAATAGGGTTTATCCACTAGTTTCTCACTAATACATGTATGATTTGTTTCTCAATCATTGATCTATCATTCCAAATGATGGATCTGCACCATCCACTTATCCCAACTAAATGAGAATGTGGTCATGAGTTTTGAATTCCATGGTATCATGGCCACTCTTGGATGGTTGGTATATTATGGGGTTTCAGGTGATTTATTACCCATTCATCCCCCATCAGTTTGAAATTAAATAATTTTGTCTCAGAATCTCCTTGTTTAGCTCTCAGTTCCAACATTCAAAACCCAAGCTCTCCAAAACAATTTTTTGTTGTTGTAGTAGCAGTCCTGGAATGTGATCCTCTTTTACATCACCTCTTCTCCATCATAGTATTTATATTTTTTCCCCAGTATTATAAGTGCATCTTTTTAGAAAACAAATATAGATGCTTGGAGGTGATATATAATCCCTGAATCAAGGTTTCTAATGAGTCCAACTTCTATCTTTATTATATTTTTATCACAGAAGTGATTTACACTCCCCACATTTTGTATTTAATTTAAGATTCATTTTATTTAAAATATTAAATTTTATTTTACTATTTTCCCTTTCATTAATGCTATATTTCATCTTGTAGCATTATATTCTTTTAAAATAGAAAAATTCATTATATTTTGTTCAGTCTACTCATACCCCACATAGTGTAGTATAAGAACATTATTGGTTCTCATTTTATGTCAATCCAATTTCTAGTTTCAATAATTTCTTTCTCTGTAATTTAACCTTTTTTATCTCTACTAATATAACCTATGATTATCTACCATATTCAATTAGTGACTCTATCACATTACAAATCCTTCTCAATTTGAATCTGTTTTGATAAATATATATTTTCAATAAGATTGGTTAGTTTTTGTGGGAGTATGTGTAACATTGTCAACATGAACATGGAATCTACACACTATTGAAACATGTCTACAACAAGGTTATCAATTGTGTATTCTTATAGAAATAATTAATTTAGTCATTTGAGAATTATGACTAGATCTATACTAGTTCAACACGGATTATTTTATTCCCTATATGGGCCTAAGATAAGTTTTTTTACTATCAATGGAATGTTTCAAACCATTACTAAATATCAAGTTGTATCTCCTAATGTGGTAGGTAATAGTCATAGTTCTCATCTTATTTATTTTGGAAAAAATGTTCCTGGGGAATCTTCCTACGAATCTACATCAGATACTATATATCTTAAAATAAAAAAAAGTACATGATAACTTCATTATATAGTGGTATTTCAATAAAAAAGCTGAATTTTCACTTATAATGCGAAACATTTTTGTTCTATAATGGTAAATTATGAATAATTTAACAATTTACTGTTAGATTTCAATGAAATGAAACTGGTAATCATAAAGCTCAAGAAATTCTCCTTTTAATTAATTTAGATAATCCATATAGCACCTTAGTAGAAACCTTATTTTAAATCCATGATTCAGTAACCATTGAAGAGGTCAAGTAATCCATTCTCTCCAAATAATTAATCTCTACACCAATAATAAAGTGTGATGAAGTGATATGGTTCAAAAGGGGTATATCGTAGTCTAATGTTAAAAGGATGAGTTTTAAACAAGTTAAATTTATGAAGAATAATGAACCCAATACCCTGTCTATTTATTGGAAATGAAGAATTGTTTGAATCTATTGAGGACAACCCGATCATCTTAGAATCCACGTAGGAAGAATATGTAATAAATTTAATGAAAATAGGCCACACATCAATCCCTTCTAGTTGACTTTGGTTATAACACATTTGATGTTTAAAATGTGTCCATACATGAAGATAATCATTAGTGGGAACATGAATCAGGATATTATTTTCACATAGGTAACATTATAGAGTTATTCATATAATATATAGAATGTTTATAAGGATGTGTCCTCCTAGTAAGTTATATGAGTAGTATGGTAGAAGAAATAGGTTCTATTTTACAAAAAGTGTATGACCATTGGATAATACCTTTGATTGATGTTAGGTGGGTTTCCAAATATCATAGAAATCGGATTTCTTTATGATTAATATACGAATATGGGATAAACTTTATTATTTATAAAATCTATATAAAAGTAACCAATGTATCAAAAGCTATTATAATTGGGTTTCTCATCATAGGGTTGTATGATTTAAATGAAAATATCATTTCAATGAAATTGAGTAGTGCGTAAAAAACCAATAATGATAATATGATGATATTCCATAGGAGATTGGTACTTGTGTGACCCATGTAACTTGAATAAATCAACAATAAAGTGCCATTATGGGATGAAAAAACTACCATCCTTCGATTTTTTATGATTTTCTAATGGGTAAGTCTATAAGGTTTACATTTAATAATTCATCCTTTAATTCTACCAACCTCTTAGAATACATCTTTTTTTAATTATGGGGACGAGTGATGACTAAAACCCATGGTGGAAGCTCTAATTTACTTTATTTTTAATGATGATTTCTCCTGAAATGTTTGGATTTATATTTAAAAAAATAAATATGATTCCTTAATGAATTTTCACCCAAGAAAATGTTTCATGTAACAAAGCTTGGGAGAAAAAACATGAGAACATATAATGTCCTAGAGTACAAAATCAACGAGTTTGCTGAATTTTGAGAATATTACAGTGTTATAATAATTAGGAATGGTAGGTGACCCCCCTCTATTAGTCTTTAAGAGAGAACGAATATAACTATTTTGGAGAGAGTCTAGATAATGTTTGATTTCCAGGGTCTCGCAAGATATCTTTGGCCAGAGGCTTACAAAACTGATGTTTACCTAAGTAATAGGTTTACTTTACTTACAAAAAAAATTAATACACTTGATGAATTGAGGAACGGTAAGACACTCTCATATATCTACTTGAGGTTCATTTATTGTACAATATATACAAATATTGGTATTGATAAATTAGAACAATGAGATTATAAATACATCTCTATGAGGTATATTGAGTGTGTTAAGGGTTAAAAAATTAGGTTGATAACCGCTATACCCAAAAATGCATTTTGAGTAGGAATTTAGTGTTCCACGAGTCCTATTATCATATATCAAAGACTTTAATGTCTCATAGTAGTGATCCAGACTTTTAACATGTTGATGAAACAGATCCACTATCCCACATTGAGGCAATTGCCTGGCCAACCCCACCACAACATCATCCACATACAAGGGATTATTCTGAGATTTGTTATATAATTGATTCTGAAATAGAATCTTATTCAAATAATATGGATTATCAATTATCCCGATATATAGAGATAGAATATTTTAATGTCCTTGTCCATAGATCAAGCGATATTATATGTATTGTAAAACAAATCATATCGACTAGGATATCATTTATTATGATCCTTATAAATATAGTAATGATATAAAATAATAATACATCAAATAGTGGGTCCATTACCTTGATGAACAATTTAATATTCTAGAAAAAATTACACCTAGTATGGTTTAAATAAACAACCCAATGATAAAGTAATTCTTTCTAGGTTGATTTATAAAAGGTGAGATAAAAAAATTAAGAAAACCAAAATTAGATATAATTATAGGATAATTTCTGCGGGATTACTTCAAACATAAGCCAATGCCAATTTTAATTAAGTTTCATCAATTAGAAGTTAACCATTTATTTATATTTTACATGATTTTCTTAAATATATTTATAATATCTTTGAACAAATTGATGTCAAAACTACATTATTGCATGGTTATATAAATTATGATAAATACATGACGACTCTTTATATTCACACAATGGAATTATAATTAATTCAATTTTTCATATTGAAAAAACATTCTATGGATTAAGGAAATCCTTCAGGAAACAGTGTGAGAAATTTGTTTCCCATAGGAATATAACTTAATTATATGGAGTAAATATATTTTTTGTGTTTATTTAATATCAAAAAAATATGATTTTGTTATTTTGTTCTTTATGATAGTGTTATGGTTATTATTCTCAAAAACATTGGTTTCATTATTTTTGGTATACCCCTACTAAATGAAATTTTTTAAATGAATGAATTCCATAAAGTTATGAGAACATCATGTGATGATGTTATTTTGGATAGACCTAATAAACTCCATTAGTAATTTGATCATGCAAAAATTTTAAATATTCTTAAGGGATGGATTTTTGAATCTCTCAAACATGGTAATTTTTAAATTTAACAACACATTAAATTTTCAAAGGAATTGGAACCCCCTACTTTTGATGATATTCATTATATGTATCAAATATCTTATGTTAACATAGTGAAAAACATCATCTATATCATGATCAAAACTAGGTATGACAAATCCCATGAAATATATACAATTACAAGGGTTATTTCCACTCCTAGGAAACCATAATGTCTTGACCTCAAATCGATTCTTAGATATTATTGATATAGTTCAAATATTTCTTTGTGTTATGGTAAAAATATGGATACACGTTAAATTATATTTTCATACAAAGAGGTATACTATGTGGGAAACAATGATACCCAAAAGTCTTTGACTAGATGTGTTTTCTTTGAAAATCAAAAGACATAAATTTAAGGATACAATTATTCAAGATATTACTGAATCGGGACCCTTGTTTGTCAACAAGATACACTCTGATGATAACTCGACTAGTAGTTTTACCAATGTCATGGTATTATCTAAATTCAAATATTATATCGATAGTATAAATTTTTATCCATTTCAATAAATATAGGTTGAATAAAAACACAAATAGAAATTGAAAATGGATGATATTTTTGAATTATGGTATTCATTATAATTTTTATATTAAATTAACCATATTACATATGTTGCATTTGAAATTTTTACCAGTTTCCAGAATTATGAATGCAATATTTTGTTTTGCGTGCTCAAAAATATTTCATGTAAGTTAATTATAAATGTTGAGTATTTTATTACAAACATGTTCTTCTACTTTGGTCCTTGGTCTTCGATCATCCCTTTGTATTGCTCCTCTGTAAAGTCACTAATCCATGTTTGTGTTCTCCTATATATTGATCCATCTACCATAAAATCGATCCTAACAATCCACATGTACCAACTAGTTGCTTATGTGATCAATAATTCCATTCAGTGGGGTTTCATAGACCCTCCTGATTGGGTGTGCTGTTCAAAGGTATCGACTGATTGATGACCCCAGCTTCACTCTGTCTGTTAGCATTCAAACTTTTTTTCTCTTCTTATCTTAGTTTGGGGCTTGGTTCCCTTTGGAAAATCCCTTTATTTAAAAAACTATTATACTCAATCAAAGAATTAGTCTTGTCCTGTTGTCCTCATTGACATCACATCATGGTCAAATTATGGTGGATATGACATGCTTTCTTGGTGGATGATGTTTGTCCATTTAAATTACTCTTCCAGAAGCACAAATGTGTGAAGGATTCCATAACTCGAGGTGTCCAGTAAATCTAGATTCCATATTCATGGGATAAGGACCATGTACGTTATTTCTACATCTAACCTAAGAGTATTGAATTTATTTTTAGTTTATTTATATGCTTTCAAATATTTTATTATTCTACTTCCATTTCATTATTAATGGATTTTATCATATTGAATTTTATTATTTTAACATAAAAAGTGCATGATTCTGTGTGGTTTTTCTCCCACGGAAATAGGTCCCAAAGGGACTAGAGCTTGTAGATCCTGTATTCTCAAAAAAAATATTTCATTCTGATATATTTAAATTTTAGACTATATTAAATTCAATATCTAATTGAATATTCTTGTTTTGACCTTATTAAGGTTATTATTAAATTATTTTTATTCTCCACCGTTATCCATCATAAAAATTAGGTTCCAAAATTTTAATTTTTTAGAGGGCCACTTCCACATATTTAAGTATGTAGTATTTTTCAATGCCTAAACACACAATTTTAAAATATATTTTTAGGGGAAATTATTAATTTTATAAATATAATTCATTTTTTCTTGGTGAATCCACCAATATATTTTCTTAGGAATATCTGAGGAGCTAATGACACTCAAGATAAATAATTATATTACATGATTTTTTATTCAAATGATGTTTTAGAGGGACCTATGGATAGAGGATATCATTGATTTGGGATTTCCAATTAATGTTATATTAGGCTATAAAAAATTCCCAATTGAGGGATTTATTAGTAATTCTATAGATGATTGGGACCATGATTTTATTTTTAGTTAGATCAATGAGATGCAGCCTCACCTCATTTATAATAATTATCTAACATAATATATATTGAATGGACAAACTAGGTTGGATGTTGGGCACATTGGGAAATTATTCAGTCTATTATGACTATAAAAGTTTGGTTCAAGACAGACCACATGGTCCACTAGTGTGGTGTAACAATTTATTTGGTCTCTCAATGCACCACACAAATGACACTTTTGTAGAATACTTGTTATGATATTTTACATACAAGTATACTTGTTTATTAATTCAATCATTCAATGGACGAAACATTTCATGTGTTCAATTTTTATGTTCAATAATCCCTATCGGTAGTTCTTATTATTCATATTTTTGATGTGGTATGGATTGAATGGAGGTCATATTTCCAATTATTCATTGACTAGTTTCTTTCTCTTACACATAATGTCAAAAACTATCAATACTCCTCTAATGCACATGTGGTTCGACTGAATTATAAAATGGCATTGTTGGTCTAGATAAGACATAAAGAAAGGGTTTTGAATGGAAATTCCATTTGCGGTAGGATTTGGTATGAGATTTCCTTGGAATGGATGTATTATTGAACATATAACAGAGATGTATCCCCTGATGAGAGTATCCAGTAGGTATTTTTATGTTAGGAGCCTTACAATTTGGGATTATCTTGATGTATATAGATGTTGTTGTTGTATCAGGATTTTTTGTGTGTATTTAGATCATTTTTCACTAGAATAATGAAAAAAAATAATTCGTAATTTTTTAATATCTGGGATAATTCGGATCCCTCTATAGTGAAGTAATATCTATCCCCTATTGTCTTCTCTTTACATGTTCTATAATACGGGAACAAGTGATTTGTAAATTTAGTTACCTCTTTTGGTTATTTATATTTCCAATCTTGGATGGACAAGTATTGGACTGAATATATTCTCAAAAAGTATTATTCCTGATTAGATAACATTACTTGTGTTTTTTTCATTCATTCTATGTGTGAGAAATCAAGAATCTCCTAATTTGGATTGATATAGAAAAGATTGGAGTATCCATTTTTGGTTTGATCAGTTCCCAGATTTGATTTATAATCATAAATAAATTTTTTCTTATCTACTTACACTTTTTGAATAAAAATTTTATTTGTGGGGCATGAATTCACTTATGTTCATTGGGTGTTCAAGAATAATTAAATTGAAATATTATCGCAAAGCATTAATATTAAAATATGGTTCATAAGAAATTTTTCATTTTTTTAAAAGTAAATAATTATTTGATTCAGTTTTCATAATAGGGTGACCTAATTCCTTCTGATTACCTGAATATAAATTCATAAATTTAACTCTATATTGCACTGATTATAATACATATTAGTCTTATATTTATAAATATAACTACAGAATTGTATATATATATATATATTAACTATAATTTTAACACACACAAAAGTAAGCATTATCTGATTAATAAATATATTTTCTAATAAATATAATATATATATATATATATTAAAGATATTGTTTTTCAAAAGTATAAAGTATAATTTTTTATATTTTATACTTTCATAAAAATTATTCTTATCAATAAATAATTTTGTAGTGTGGCATAATACTTGAGGCACATCCATAATTAGGGAATAGGATTTATTTCATTCTATGATAGGTAAACACATGATATGATTTAGAAACAAAAAAATGCAAGGTAAATAATTAGATCTTCACCTAATATTCAATTTCTATTAACAGACCCATTTCATGGCATGTCAAGTCATAAATTATAAGTATCTCATAATTCTAAAAATTAGGTTTAGATTAAATCGGTAGATTCTATAAAGAGATCATTTAAAAATCACATTTCTCATATTATCATCAAATCTATTTTAATACATGTATTAATAATTAGTTTAAATATTCATTATAATTAAAATAATTTAAACTAGATTTTTTATGAATATTTATCATTATAAGAGAAATCTTATTATGTTAAATCTCATTATTATACTTTTTGAGATCATCTCAACAACATATTTTTAATTGTTTTTTCTATGGGGTTTCAATTTATCTATTTATCCTTCCCTTTTTGTTATAAATTAAAAAATATATTTAAACTCAATTTAAAATTTTAAACCTATGGGATGAAAAATAAATGTTTGAAAACAATTTATTGATAAAATAATTGATAATTTCCTTTAGTATATTTGAGTATCAAGTAGTTGATGTAGCTAAATATGTACTGATATATAATTTTAAAAAAATATTCCAAGAGTATTGTACATTGTGGTATAGATAAATAAGCAGGCTGGACAAAAAAACTTACCCTTGAGTATGATATAGTGCCATTAAATAATGATAATATAACATTGTAATTTAATAGTACAACCATTGTGCCTTTAGAAAATGAATCATGGTAACACAACTAGATGAAGCACTTCAAAATTAATACAAATATAAATAATTGTCATAGAGGAATTGTCATATTAAGTATATTTTATTTTAAGGAGGACATAAAAGACATGATGAAAAAATAATAACCTCATTAGAATATTGAATAACATGTGAGTAATAGAAGACTTAATGATATTGACAATTAGCAATAGATAACTTCATAGTCTTATCAATTAAGGGGTCCTTAAACAAGGCACTTAGTACTTTGGATGACCTATATATTCAAATTCATAAATATAATTTTTTTTTCCTATCAGAAATGGATTATTATTCTAGGTAAAGATAATGTGACAATGTCATAGAGTATTTTATGCATTTATATCAGCATAATAGTTTTCTGAAATATGAAGAACTATGATGACCTATGGAAATATTCTTTTTTGTTGGCTTCATTTTGATAGTGACTCCAACAATCAAAGCAATGTTTGTTAAATTATAATTTAAATCATTATATAAAATTAAACTAACAAGGTTTCACATTGAATCCAAGGTTATATTACAATAAGAAATAATTTTATATTTCATATTACTCCTCTATTAATTTCAAATATGATTAAATATATAGTGAATTTTATTTAAGATTTCAGACACGTTTTCATAAATTTTTTCAAATTATACTTTATTTATTCTAAGATTTTTAATATTAAAATTTCATATATTAAAATCCTACTCATTATATTTATAATTAAATTTTCTCAAAAACGTATTGTTTATAATTTTTCCCATATGGTTTCCATTTATCTATTTTGTCAATCATTTTTTATGAAATAAAAATATAAATATAAATTTTTAGTAAAAATGAATGTTTATGGGATGTTAATTAAAAAATTATATAAAATTTTTTAAAAAAATATTTGGTTCTCAATAAATTTTAATAATAATTTATTAATAAATAAGTTATGTCACAATCCTTATAGCAGAATATTAATTATGATCCATAATTTATTTATTTTTTAAAATTTATTTTATTATTTCATATGAAAACATTATATCATAATTTTGTGTGTACATTTGAGAATAAACATTTTTTTTCTTAGATAAGATGACCGTATTAAATTTTAAAAATATTGTTTTTCTAATTTCTAAACTCGATACAAAATCATTAAATATCTTTACTACCTTCTACCCTATTAATGATTTTCAAAGAAATTGAAATATAAAATTTTGGTGTACGTAAAAATTCATGGAAAATAGGTTACTTTCTGTCATTGGTAATTGGAATTAATTTCATGATTGAAAATGTAAATTAATTAAGTAATGAAGGGACAAAAAATACTATAGAGTTCACCAACATAAAAACTTCCCCCAATGATATTTTTTAAACACCATACATTACACATGTTTATAGATAATATTCATCCTTATTCCCTTACATTTTGATAACATATTGCAAAAAATGGATTCTAATATAATGAATAAAAAAACTATGAAACAAAATATATTGATACCAATATCTATTGAATTGATTGCATTTATAATGGTTACCTAGACAAGATTTAGAATGAAAGAGATCAAAACACTATCAATAGGGATTTATAGAAGAAGAATAATGGTTTAGAATTTTGAAACTAATGGTGCCCATTTTTATTAATTTTTTTTTTGCAATATACTAAATTCGAGCTAAAAAAATTGAATGACTATACCAAGACATGAATTGTCTCTTCTAAGCCTAGTTGTGTTCACATTTATTTATATCACACTTGTTAGATGATGGTGGATGATATATGTTCCAATATGTGTTCATTGTTTTTTTATGAATTATTTCATAGTGGTACCATATACTAAAACAATGAGAGTATTGTTCATCCTAGATGAAGCTTTTACTTACTTTCTGATTAAATATAAGCCAATATTTTATTTATCTAACATATTTTTGGATGGATTGTAATTATTCATCTTTATGTCTACTTGGAGAATATTTTTAAGTAGAACTATGAGATTCTCTTCAATGTTTTAAATATAAAATATTGCAATAGATTTAAGGAAACCCTGACGGTGTAATGTAAGAATGAGATTGGTGAGCTATTCACCTGGTAGTTTAAACCCTAGATCCTCTATGAACACAATGTATACATTGAACGTTACAGTGTGAGGTCAATATCTCATTACCACTCCATGATTACAATGAATGATTTAATTGGATATATCAAGCACTTATTTTCTTTCTCCCCCAATTTTAATAACTTCAAGATACTCGATCAGGTGATAGGTATCCATTTTTCATGTGACATCATATGATTACTAGATAAAGACATCATAATCATAAATTGTACATCGACTATTTCGTCCATGATTTTATCATAGATATCAAATAATTAATAGATCACCTATTTAAAATGTGGATCAGTTAATGATAATTCTAACATTTAATATTTCTATTCATAGCCCAAATCAAACTGAATGCCTCTATAGAATTACTATAAGTTACTGATAGTGAAGTGATGATCACACAATAACATAGATCATTGGGATAAATTGGATGAAAAATATTACATTTTATGTATAATATAAATTAGTATATTATTATTACATTTATTGATTACAATTTATTTGAGAAACAATAATCATAAACATTATTAAGTCACTTGTTATTTAATTGAATCAAATTTCCCTCACTATTGAAATATGGATTTTTATTTTTATTGACATTATATTTTCATTTATCATATTCATTTCACAAATCCATAAGGAGGGTTAGTCAAGATACATAAAGGTATGTAGGTAGGATATAATGTTTCAGCTATGGGTTTTATGCTCCATGATCTATTGGGTGATAACAAACCATACATAATACACATGTACATAAGTACCTGAGTTATCCATGACATGGACCAAAGGGTGTCTTAGATACCCAATAGTTGGAGACTAGCTCCAGGGAATCTACAAGAGGTTACATGGAATGATTTTCCCCAATGAACAAATCATCCACTTGAAATAAATGAATATAAAAAATGACGAATAACTATTCTAAACTCTCTTTAAGAAGTAAATTTTAGCATAAAAAAATAGATATCCAAAATAAAAGAATCATCCAGAAGAAAACACAAGTCAATCCATACAAAAATCATAACCTCAATGCAATATGTGGACCAATGATCCTTTGTTTTCCAGCATTAACCGAAGACCCGTGTATCGAGTACAACCCTAACCTTATTATGGGAACATTAGATTTCCTTTGACCCAACATAACATTTTCTAAAAATTCATTATGAAAAATATTGGTTTTGTTAAAAATATCCTTATGGTATTTCACTAAATTTCCCATATTAATATATAATAAAAATAATCAATATATTCTACAATTTAAATATATAAATACAAGTCTTTACATGTGTCCAAATAATATTCATGGAAAATATTACCCAACTAATATAAATAAATAAATAAAAAAAATATGATGATAGGAATGAATAAATATAGTTATATAATACCTTTAATGAAATAGTCAAATAAAATAAATTCTCATTATCATAAGTCCTAATAGTAGATAGTTCCTAGTTACAAGATATTCACACCCTCCAGTTTTTCATCAAGGATCATTGTGTGAACCCATCAAAAATGATCATGCCATTAGGATAGAATTAATCCACACCACATTAGGGAAACTATGACTTACTGTGTTATGTTAGATAATTCAACTTTATTACATTACTAGGGTGTCTGAGTCAAAGAATTATTTTCTTTTTTTATACCTAACAAATTGTTGTTACATGTTCTATAATTAATTAAATAATTGATTATCATACATTCATTATCTTCATATCAATTCATCACTGGATTTTCAATTTTCTAATTTCATATTCCTATGTCCCATTTCAAATTCACAATGTAATCATGGTTTTTCATCCAGTTCAAAACACTAAAAATTATATTTCATTTATATAAATTTATTCAAGGATTAATAATCAATTCCTTTCATCGTGTCATTTTCAATGAAATCCATCTTTATAAATATTCAATAATTTTTTCAATTCCATTAAAATTTTGTACTATTTTAAAAATACATTCCCATTTGAAATTTAACATAATATCAGGAAAAATAAAATGATCATTCCTTAAATATTTGGAATGTAATTAATGTTTTCAGGGGAAGTGCAATTCCTTGTGGGTCTATTTACCTCTTGTTACATGATCAACTGATCAATCACATAGGATATGAATTTTTGTATAAGAATTCAAGGTGGGTAGGATAAAAAAGGAGTTCCTAGAATCATGGCCCACCAATATATTGATTTAATATTTAAAAAACATGAGGTGTTATCACTCTAAATGGATAAGTGAAAATAAGAATGTTGACTCCATGTTAAGTGTATTTCACTTTCTTGAGATCAATCATATGACTACATTGGAGCATTGATCTGGGATGAAAGGGATTATATAAAAAAATCCTCATCAGAGGTCCTCCAAAAGATAAGGGTTCTATTGATATATTGGTAGTGGATAGGAATGTAAAAAAGAGTATTACAATTTTTAACTATATAGAACAATAGACTAATCCAAATTCATTTGAACCACAACACAGAACTATTGAAATGGCCAAGTCTAAAGTGTAGTGTAAGTGTCCATTCCAAAGATTTACTTGTCAAAACCACATTTAAGAGATTTAGTGAGAAATAATCAATATATATAGAAAATATGGATGGATATATGATGAAACTATTCATCCTTGAATTTTCTATACCAAAAAAGGTAATGACCCTGAAATCCTTACCCACAGACTCATATCCATAGCCGACAGCCCCGACCCTATAGTACTAAACATCTAAAAGTTGACTATTCCATTTCCTAGTAACGGAGGGAAACTATCTCCTAAGGATGTAACACAATAAATATACTCCATGATATAGATATATCATCCATGTTAAATCTATTATCTCCACACCATGACCCATCACTCTATAAGACATCTCCCTATTGAAAAATAAAAAATTTATAAAACACTAAAAACTACCTGGACGACACCCAAAAAATCTATGATTATTGAATAGGGATAAAATTACATGAAAATTTGAGATGGGATGCTAAAGCTTCCCAACAATAAATATTTTTAGCCCCCCTCATCAAGAAAAGTAGTCTCATGATGACTCCTAGATAAGATATTTGGCCATTATTTTCTCATCAGTGCTTTATAATACCATGTTTCATGTGAATCATATTTGTGCGGCCATAACCCCAAAACAAGGGATATGGATTTCACACTATGAAAACTCAGATTAATATCTACAATATGAACTAGCTTCTCAACCATTGATAAACTTGTTCAACATATATTTCCACCCATTCTACAACAATAGATGGGTAATAGGGATACATTCTTATATGTTACATTCTGAACATGGTGTAAGATTACGTTAAGTGAGGTGAGAAACGAAAAATAGTTTTTCAACTTTCTAATCTTCTCCGCAACATCAATTGATCCCATAAATTTTGATGAATTTTATCCCTTCTTTCCAATTAGTTAGATTGCCAATAAGGAGAAACTATCAAAAACTCATTTCACTAGTTTGTAGATCCAATGGATATTGATATGGATTAACATAAGATTTATATCAAATCATTTATTTTACAATTATATAATGAATAAACCTGATATTTTCCATAATTACATGGAATATGATCGGAAAAACCATGAATGATTCACCAATATATGACTAAAATAACAAGGGAAGATATAAAAGGCCCCAATGGTTTACATCCCGATGGAAAAAAATAAAATCTAATTAAAAAAATTGAAGTAGTACCAACTGGATATCCAAATTCAAATCAATGTTGATAAAAATGATTGAATCATGTCTTCGTGAATATGTGTAGTTTATTCGGTCTAGCCATCTTTCTATAGATAGTTTTCCAAGATCAATATCTCATGAGATCTAATTTTTCCATGGACACCACAAAAAAATATGATGTCAAATGGAGAACACTATCATATAATATTATAGAATGGAATCTGTGTTGTGTAGTGATATGTAGGACATACATGCTTCCCAAAGCTCATCATGTATTTTGGGAAGTACACGGACATGGGATAATCTACACAGATTCAGGGGACACGGTGTGTACAGCATGACAGAGGCGGCTACACAGAACTCGGCATGTATCCAGGGGGTACACAAACATGAGATGGAGTACACGACCGTGTACTCCATCACATGGCCATGCGAGACTGGTAACATGGGTCACCCCGTGTACCGATTACAGGGTATAGAGTACACGGGTTGATTACCGTGTATGGGAACATGGCCAGCATATACAGAGCCAAGACCAGTTACTCGGACATGGCATGTACGTCATACTACATGCTGTTTACCACGTTTTTTCGGCATGACCAGCCTTACGACATGGTCCGTTGTACGCCGCCAGTACCCAGGGTCAGACAAAACACCATGTAACTATTGTACACACGGTGTACTTTTTGTATAATGACATGGTCCTCTTGTTCACTGTATCTTAGAGATTATTAGCTTGGGATAGTTCCCCTTATTCTCATTCCCCTTAAAGATAGACATCATTTCCTCACACAATAGTATGATCCCTTCAGCAAGACTTTCTGTGATAGAGTCAGGAATCCATCCGAGAGGCACAGATCGAGATCCTCTATCCATTCCTGACCCTAGGTAGAGTCAGGAGTCGGTGTGAAAAACTCTACTGGGAATTGACCTTCTACCTAGAGGGCGTATCACCAAACTGATGAATTTGGATGAGTCGCGTTATCCGCCATGTCCCTGGAAGTGATCCTCATCTGTGTATCGTGATATTTCCCACTCAGGAGTGTTTCTCCCATAATGAGTGCTTTTATCTATCGGAAATCATCCCACTTAGGAGTGTGTCTCATGTAATGAGTGTGACTACCTCTTGTGATGGTTCCCAATGAACTGTACTTCTCGGTCGAACGTCATCATAGCTGTAAGTCTCGTAGTGTGTGTTCTCCCGAGATGAGTGCTTCGTGGAATCTTCGAAATGAATCCCTAATGGGGGTATGTGGTTATGTGACTTGTCTCTAGACCACGGGTCTGGGTTTGGAGTATATATTATTTGTTATATATGTTCTGTAGACATATAATGTGCATAGATGACTGTACCATTACTTTGTGTACTACTTTGTGGTTTTCGGGGTCCTCTACTAAGTATTGTTATACTCACACCTGCACGGGCTTTTCCCACACGTCTGGTGTCTTGTGTAGACGAGCAACCTTTTTAATGAGTCCAGGATGGACCAGGATAGGACTGATCTTTCTGAGTTCCCTATTGGCTGAGGCGTTACCATAACTACGAGCAGTAGTCCCAGTACCTTTTTTTATAGGTTGGACTTTTAAGTTTTTAGACTCTTGTTTTTGGTGGGCTTGTGTTCTGGCCCAATTTACTTTCTTTGTACTCTACCTTTCGCCGTACACTATTGGTTTGGTTTAGTTTTATGCATGCATTTTGGTAACTTAGTGGTTCTACATTTCAACATTGTGGTCTTGGAGATATGTGTGTGTGTGTGTATAGGTACATAGGAAATGCCTCACATGTTAGTAATATGCCTAATCGGTGCTGGTCACCAGCCCCTGGCATATTGGAGGCGGGTTTGGGGAGTCACGGCGCGTGACCCACTAGGACGGGTCATGACAGTGTGGTATTAGAGGTGGTCATTTCTACGTTAGGACCAAGATTCTATGAGTTTGGTTTGGGGAAACAATGTTTAGTGTTTCAGGTTCAGCTTTTAGGTAAGAGACTCATGTGTTGGTGCGGCGGCCGACGTATCCATACAACATGACTCTAATAACCTGATTTTCGACTCAGTACATGAAAACACAGGTTACAAGGGAATAAAACATACATGCATCATAAAGGAATGGTTTGTGTTTTCCATGTCCTTTGTGTCAGCTATCCAGATATACTCTTTGACCATGGTATATGTTGTTTCCTTACAGGATGCATCCGCGAAGCATACCCGCTAGGATTCAGCAGCACGATCATGAAGATGACCCCCTCAGTGACGAGGCTTCGATACAGGGACCAGTTCCATAGGTGTTTCCACCACTTGGTACACTAGTTATTCCACAACCAGTGGAGTAGCCAGTGGTACCTGTAGTACCGAGTGGCGGGGAGCATTGACATAGTGCGCTCCATGAGTTCAAGAGAGGGAGACCTCTCAAGTTCAGAGGCGAGCCCGACCCTTAGGCGGCTGAGCACCAGGTTCCAGTGGGATTAGCTCAACCCCTGGAAGTTCTAGAGTGGAAGTGGGATCGAATATTGAAGGATTTTGTGACAGGCTTACCATAGACGTCCAAGGGGCATGATTCAAAATAGGTGATTGTTGACCGACTCACCAAGTCAGTCTACTTCCTAGCTATCTGAGAGCAGAGTTCCGTAGAGAGATTGGGATGCCTCTACGTGATGGAGATAGTTCGGCATCAGGTAATCCCATAGATGATAGTATCAGATCGAGATTCCTGATTCACATCCTGGTTGTGGAAGGGATTGTAGGAGGCTTTTCGGACTCATCTACGCTCGAGCACAACATTTCATCCCCAGACTGATGGTCAGACGGAGAGGACCATTCAGGTTCTGGAAGATATATTGCGAGCTTGTATCATGGACTTTGGTCGTAGCTGGGAGGACCACCTAGCACTAGTGGAGTGTGCGTACAACAAAAGCTACCACTCCACCATTGGTATTGCACCATTCGATGCCTTGTATGGGAGACCTTGCTGGTCACTGCTTTGGTGGACCTACCCCAGTGAATCAGCACTCATGGGTCCAGATTTGGAGAAAGCTACCACAAAGAAGGTGCAGATCATCCGAGAGCGGATAAAGACTGCACAGAGCCAACAGAAGTCCTATGCTAACAGACGACTCAGGCCTCTGGAGTTCAAATAGGGAGACCCCATATTCCTTCGAGCCTCACCTCAACAAGGGTTACAGAGATTTGGTTGATGCAGCAAGCTATCTCCAAGGTTCATCAGACCCATCTAGATGCTATGTAGAGTTGGCGAGGTGGCATACCTCATAGATATACTGCCACAGTTGCATCGGGTACATTATTTCTTCCACGTGTCGCAGCTGAAGAGGTACATGCATGACCCATCGCACATCATCGACTAGGGCGAGCTCGACATCGAGGATGGTGTGACCTTTGCTGAGTACCCGGTGGAGATCAAGGATCAGCCTGAGAGGACCCTTTTTGGGTGATCAATTCCCTTGGTGCATGTCTGGTGGAAGCATGGGAATCTTTAGGAGAGCATGTGGGAGCAGGAGGTTCAGATCTGTGCCTAGTACCTACATCATTTTGAGTAGCATTTGTTTTGGATTTTTGAGGACGTAAAGCCCAAAAGTTGGGAGAATATAATGTCTCGAATTTTATGTGTATTATTTTTAAATATTATATGGAATTATTTTGACACCGAGCGTGAAGACGGCACACCATCTTGAGGTCCAGTGAGCCCGGAGTGGTGGTTTTAACTTTTTTGTGTTAAGTGAGTTGGCACTTGTGCTCGGTTGTGAATGTTTCCAAAAGGATGCCCAGATTAAAAATATAAGGGCACCATTACATCTGAGGGTATGGATATATCTAAGAAAGAGCCTAACCTTGACCTACGTGGGTCGAGGGAAAATTTAATATTTCATACTTTTTTATTAAAATGAAAATAAAATAAATAGCTAAATGTTTAGTTTATTTTTATGGAAACATCCGCTGCAACGCAGTGACAGTGCATCTATTTCAGTCAGTAATGTCATGTCATAATGACTTAGAAACAGCAACACTGGCTCATTAATACCAAATTGTATTTTTGAATGTCAATACGTTTCCCTTTTAATTGGGATGATTGAATGTCGATCATTGGCGTGGAAACTCTGGAGAAAACTCTCGGCGGTGAACGACAAAAGATCAAAGATGTGAATCATTGTGCCAACAACATTGATGGATCTCGATGACGGCGGCAACGAAACACCTTCATCGGTGATCGATAACATTTGAGGTAGGGGGTTGTTATTTTAATTGTTTTCCTCATTTTTGATTTTAAACGATGAATGTGGATCAACAATAAACAAGTTGATCCGCGGATTAGTTCATTCTTGTGGGAGGGCTTTATCAAGATGATTCGAAGAATTTAACCATGATGTTGTTATTGTTTGATCCTTCTCCGTTTAAGAATAATGACGAGAGTGGATCAACACAGTGACGAACGACGGTGAAGGTTCGTTCATCATGTTGTTTTTTTGGATTTCTCCACCTTTGTTTTCTCGCGCGTTCTTCACAGACCGACGAACAACGGATAGTTGCACATGTGTTCTGCAACACAACGATCCTAAATTGAAGATGCGACACCGCAATGACCTTTCATAGGTGCAGTGATGATGGCGGGCGACGAATCAGACCAGATCAGAAAAGGGTGTTCTTCAAGCATTCTTTGTGCGGGATGATCAAAACATGTTTTGGAGCAAATCCGAGGCCGGAAAACACCAAAAACGACATCATGGTGTCGAGGTGACCAAAACCGGAAGGTTTCCGGGTGAGAAAACAATCAGATCAACGAATGGAGTAGCTTGGGAGGCGTGCTGGCGAAGATCTTCATTTCTGGAAATTTCCATAATACATGATGTATAGTTATGGAGAACATGCAGTGTAGTACTGGCAGTGGCTAGGGTGTCGGGGGTCAGAGTGGAATCACACGGCATGTGACCCTGTTCACACAGCGTGTTGGAAATTCCCCGAAGCATGTTGTGTTTTTTTGGAAGTACATTGACACGAGATGATCTACACAGATTCAGGAGACACGGCATGTAAAGCATGATAGAGGCAGCTACACGGAACACAGTGTCTATCTAGGGGGTAAACATACATGGGATGGAGTACATGACCATGTACTCCATCACGTGGTCGGGCGAGGCTGGTAACGTAGGTCACCCCGTGTACCGATTACACAGGTTGGAGTACACAGGTTCATGACCGCGTACGGGCACATAGCCAGCGTACACAGAGCTATGCCCAGTTACTCGAAAACGGCGTGTACATCATACTACATGTCATGTATCCAGTTTTTTCAGCACGACCAACATTACAACACAGGTCGTTGTACACGGGCAGTACCCTGGGTCAAACAACACGGCGTGTAACATTTCTACACATCGTGTACTTTTTGGAAAATGACAGGGTTCTCTTGTTCACCATATCTTGGACATCTTTCATTTGGGTTAGTGTGCCTTCTTCTCATTTCCCTGATTGTCATGAATCATTTCCTCACACAAGTGTTTGATCCCTTCATCCGGACTTTCTGTGATAGAGTCAAGCATCCATCCAAGAGGCCCAGATCGAGATCCTCTATCCATTCCTAACCCTAGGTAGATTCAGGCATCGACATGACCAACTCTACCGGGCGTTGATCCTATACCAAGATGGTGTATCACCTAACTGGTGAATCCGAATGAGTCACAGTATCTATGATGGTCCTGGCAGTGATCCTCATCTGTGTATCATGTTCTTTCTCACTCAGTAGTGTGTCTCCCATAATGAGTGTGACTACCTCTCATGATAGTTCCTGACTAACGATACTTCTCGGACAGACATCATCAGATCTGTAAGGCTCGTGGAGTGTGTTCTCTCGGTATGAGTGCTTTGCAGAATCATCGAACTGAATCCCTAATGGGGGTATGCGGTTGTGTGACTTGTCTCTAAACCTTGGGTCTGGTTTTGGAGTATATATGGATTTTTCTATATGTTCTGTAGACAGATACTATGCATTGATGATTGTAGCATTACTTTGTGTACTACTTTGTGGTTTTTGGGGTCCTCTACTGAGTATTGTTATACTCACCCCTGCACGGGCTTTTCCTGCACATCTCGTGTCTTGTGCAGATGAGCAGCCTTTTGATAGAGTCTAGGGTGGACCAGGACAGGACCGAGCTTTCTGAGTTCCCTACAGGCCGAGGCGTTCCCATGGCTACGAGCAGCAGTCCCAGTACATTTTGTGTTCATTGGATGGACTTTGCAGTTTTCAGACTCTTGTTTTTGGTGGGCTTGTATTCTGGCACGGTTTACTTTTTTTGTACTCTAATTTCATCATACTCTATTGGTTGGGTTTAGTATTATGCATTCATTTATGTTTCTTAGTGTTTTTTACATTTCATCATTATGGGCTTGGAGATGTGTGTGTGTATAGGTACATATGAAATGCCTCCCATGTTAGTAATATGCCAACTCGGTTCTAGTCACTAGCTCGTGGCCTATTGGAGGCGGTCTTGGGGAGTCACGGAGTGGGACCCACTGGGACGGGTCATGATATATTTGACTTTGAATGTACTATTCTTATACCATTCATGATTTATAGTTAATGTATTGACATTCCATATGCTAGTTTAAAAAAAGATGTTTATGTTTGGCTACAACATTTTCATATGAGGAATGCCTTGGACATAATATGTGATGTTTGGAGCCTGCTATAGCTCCTCGAGGTATCAGTAGGTCTCATGAGACAAACTAGTGTCTTGGTACAAGCCCTTGAAAAAAATTATTCATAGCCTTTTCATGAGGCCTTAACTTTGTGGTTGTGATGTCCACCATTTTTCATTCTCTCAATATAATATTAGATATTACATGTGATTATTAGACCTGTAGAATATCCATGTTCATTATTATATGGAAATGTTTCATTTATTTTTTTTCATATGATTATCACAATTATGTTTATAAGGCTTTGGTTTTTATTATACATCTTTCAAAAAAAATTTACAATTTCCTCTATATTATTTACCCTTACCGAGCATGTGAGCTCATATCAATCTCAGTTTTATTTTTCCCCAGATGTGAAGAAATATTTTATGAAAGACATATAGTGATAATCTATGTGATATCAGTGTGTTCAATGGATACAAAATTCTTTTTTTTTCATTTTATAATTAAATTTAAAACTCATGTATTTATCTCATACTTCTAAGGCTACTAAACTGATCTGTCCTTCAGGATACTATTCCTTTTAATACTTCAAATGTTTTTAAAAATTTCACACTCTCTGAGATTCTAGGATTGGGGCGTTATATTTTGTATTAAGTAATGTTTAGTAAAATCTAAGGAAACTAGATTTAGATAAAAGAAATTAGAGGACAATACCATATGATATGCTATGAGGATTAGTATAGAAGAACTTCCAAAAGAATTTTTAGTGTAGATATTATGTGGGTTTTCCATGTAATACATCATTGTATGAATACTACAAGTGGAAGTTGTTCTGGAACAGATGTACCAATGAGGGAAAACATTGACAAGGTGTTTCAGGCTCGACCCGGGGTATCCGGGTACATGACAATGGACCTTACTGTGCACCTGGTTTGACATTCCAAGGGGATATTCTTAAGATAATTATCATTTTCTATAAAAACCATTATGAAGGATTTATGAGTAAATATGAAAGAAATGAAACCATTTTTATGATTATGGGACTAGATTTGTGAAAATATTCAATAATGTTGTGATTTTTTGTAGTTTTTATATTCTACATTATGATATGATCTAACCTAGTGTATCTCGTCATTTAAAAATGGATCCCAATAGAAGGAATGATAACCCCATCAATATGCATGATCCAAAGAGTAAGAAGGATCATATCTTTCATGGTATTTTGACATTATTTAGATGGTATGTAGCCTCCCATGTATTCACATCATATGAGGAAATAGGATCATGTGTTAAGAAGATTAGTAATGAATTCTCTAAGCCCTTTTTCTTTAAAGGGAAGCCATAGAAGAAGAGAATGGCAGATAGAATGTTGGATAATTGGAAGAAGTGAAAGAAGGATTTTCCCATATGTGATAAATGTGGATAGAATCACCTTGTTAAATGGTTGAAGGGGTTGATAGTTTGTTATAAGTGTGGAGAAAAAGGACACCAAGTATGATATTTCAAGTGTAAGAAAACTGTTTCAAATGTATAATGCTTCATCTACAAGGAGTTTGGACACTACGTTAATCAATGCCTCAATCATCCGAGTATACACCAAATGATACTATGGGATAATAATTAAATTTATGATAATATCATAGATGAAGAGGGAAGATAAGTGTTGTCATGTTTTTATAAAAGAATTGTGTCATTTGAGTATTGTATTAATAATTTCCAAGTTATAATAATTATGGTGTATATAAGGATTATACTATAGTACTATTTCATTATGGATTTGAGATTATATTGTACTATGTAAAGTGACTCAACATCACGTTATGCATTTTGGAAAATACATGGGTGAAGAAAAGATAATCCTTAATATTCTCCTAATAATGAGGTGGTGATTTTTGAATAAAAGGTGGTTTATTTGGATAAATTATTTTGGATATTCATGAAAATCTAGATATTGATTAATAGATTTTTTATTCCATCGTTATTTTAATTTTTTTTATGGATTTAAGGATTATATCTAGTATTATATGTTTTAAGATAGGAATAATGAAGTAAATACCTATACAAATATTGTTTTTTGGGAATTCATTTTGTTACCAAGTCTTATGAGAATACAAAATGAAGTTATTCCCATATATGTAATGTGAACATCCTTGTTACTTATGGAATGTGAGTTTAGACACAAGTATTTTCGATTATTCAAAAGGATAGTGTGGATTGAGTTGGACATGAGATACAATTTTTTAAGGTTTATTTTTTTAATAATAGTTTTGTATTGTTAAAAAAAGACAACCGAGAGGTCGGGTGACAACTCGTTGCATCTAGCAAGGCCACCAAAAATGAACCCACAACCGAAGGGAGAAAATGGTACATTACTAACAACAGGCTTATGTGATTTACTGGTTTGAATAATGTAGTATTTTTAAAATCCTATGACAGATTAATTATAAATTCATTTTTTAACTTTTTATGATTAGGTTTATTAAAATAATTATTAGTTCTATTATCATTTGTAGAGAAATATGAGTTTGTGTTAGAAATTAGTTAATGGATGGAACTCTACATGTCATGTATTCTTTTTTTTCTTATTATATTATGAAATTAATTCTTATACTTTGTGGAAAGGATGTCAAAACCAATTTTTTTATCCTAATACATTTTTATTTTTTGAACTGGTGATATATTAACACATATTATATATTTGGATTTGAGATCCTCGATTTCACATTTATAGTTCCCAAGTTTCTGATTGATGTCTATAGTCACTCCCTATAAATATTTAAATTTTTCCTTTTACTATGTGTCTAAAATACCACAAATGTTCTCCAATTATAACCATGAATTTAGTGATGATTTTTTCATTTCCCCTTCCCTATTATTAAGACAAAATTTTATTAACCCTATTTCTGAATTCGGTTTCTCATTATCCTTTTATTTTCAAAGAACAATTTCAAATTGTGAGGATTAAATTTACTAAAAGATGGTAGAATGTAACACCCCATGTTTTTATAGTACGTTATCTCTTTAATATAATTCAATACCTTGTGTTATGAGAAACACTAAGTTCAAGCACATCACAACCTCTCAAACTAGCCATTTTAAAAAGTGGTTATGAATAGTATTAACCAAATTTTGAATTATATATATATATATTATATTTTTTACATTCATCATCAGGGTTTCACAGACATTATTTGAGGACAAATTTAGTGTTTCAGATAAAATAAGTATTTTACAGAAAATGCAGTTTTTCCATTATTTAATGGTGAACACTTTTCAAATCCTATATTTGGCGCTTTTATATATTAAATTAAATTAAATTCTTTTTTAGATGAAGGGCATAAAAATGTAGTTTCGATATATTTTTTTAACTTTTTTGACAACATTAATATTATGATTAATATTTAATAATAATAAATTTTAAATGAAAACAACATTTTTAATCAAAATAATTTATAGTGTTAAATTATGAATTTGAGTTTTTTAAGTATAATTAAATGATATTTTTATCATCTTATATAATTTAGTTCATTATAAGTAATTTCACATTTAAATTGGACATAAACACATGTCAATTTTTGGATAGTTTTTACTTCTTAAAAACCAACATGTTGGTATTGACAGTGGGAACTAATTGTAAATTAATTAATGATAAATATATGTTTTTAATTTGGAAAAATAGACATAATTTTCATAATTGGAATATAATGTTTAGCTATGGGTGATTTTTTGTTATTTTCCTAAAAGTATTCAATTTTTTATTAATTGTGAAAAACACTACATTATTGATTAAAAAACTTTTATTTAAATAATAATAATTATTTATTTAAATTTAATTTAAAGTCCAAATAGATAAATAATACAAATATTAGTCCAATTTATTTAATTGGAGTCATTTTATAATATGATTATATATATTAATTTTTTGAACTTTAAACCTCATTTACCAACCTTCTATGCCCATTGGGAAATTTTCTTAAAACGTAATATTACAGCATCTGTGAATTGAATTTTAAAAATCTAAGAGACATGGCCAAAATCATTATATAAAATATGGTTCAATAAGATGAAAATATTTTATGGGGATTAGTAACATTTGAATTTTTTTTACCACGATTAAAACTAAATAGTGTAATTAAAGCTAATAATGATATTAAAATTACACCAACACATTTCCTAATTCTATTGGATATTTTTTTAGACCAAAATAAACATTAGGAATAAAATATGATCCTTTTTATCAACTTTAATTAAATTAGGACATTTATTATAATTTTTTTAAATAAGAGTTAAAAGTCTTAAATTAAAATTTTAAAAACTATCAAATTTTATATATAGAGTTATACATAATATAATTTCGACTGAAAATATTCATTAGAAAGATAAAAATATTTCCAATAACATTGTATTTTATTTATATTTTTTAGTGATTATATAAATAATTTTATTTATCACATAATGATGAGGTATTTATTATTTTATCAATGAATGATTAAAATAATTGATATTATAAATATAAAAAATAAATGTAAATTTAGAATTTTGATGTGATCAAAGATTTATTATAGGATAATATGTGATTTTAGGGTTGATTTGATGTATTTTTTTCTATGTAATCATCTTGTTATGACTTATACAAAATATGAAATACGAAATAGTGGGAAAATTAACATAAATGAGTTTTTAAAACGAATACTATATTATTAAATGATATAATATTCCTAAAAAAATACAATTTGTCAAAAGGGAATATATAATGATATATATGAAATTAATTAGTTACATGTGGTTCTCTTGGAATTTTATAGTATATTTATCTACCATGTAATATTAAAATACAAGAAGACATGATAAAAGTTTAACTATTTAACTAAGTGTTAAATCTAAAAGATAAGGTCAATATGGTGACCTAAAAATGTAATAAAAAATGGGTTGCTATTTATTCATCCCATTCCCACCATAGAATCGAAATAAATCCACTTGGATCCATCAGAAACTGAATATGATTTTATAATAAAATAATATTTCAAGATTTTCACAAAGTCCCCCTCACATCTCTAATAAAAGGGTTCTTCCACTTCGCTCAAATTCACTTATCCAAATCCATTAGGATCATACAAAATCTACTATAATATCCTTAAAACATCAATAAATTCATAATATATGAATTTATTTCCTTAGAAAACCATCCTATGGATCCCTTTTGATTATGTAGAAATGAAGCACTCGCAGAATAAGTAACTATTTCATCACCACTTTCAAAGTCCTTTTCGTCATCCACTTCATCTATCATTATTTTTTCAATAAAAAAATAATAACTCCAGAATCTTCTACGTACTACGATGTTATTATAAATATAGTAAAACCAGATTAATTATTCTATCCATCCTATGAATGACAAAGTCACCATATTTGCGTACATACAACTTACCGTCTCCATGACAGGATAAGATTCATTTCCACAATCACCATTAAAGGATGATTCTAAAAATATACATTATTATTAATAATGTAATATATGACATAAAAAACTACTATAAATATATAATATATTTTTATATATGTATGTATATACATATATCTCAATCACTTACATCCATTTAATACGATAATAAAATAGATACAACGTCCATGCGTACGTATGAACTACCATCTCAAGGAATTGTGTTTCCATTTTATATTTATATCTATTATTAATATTTATATTCTGTATACATTGGATATATAAATCATGTTTTATATTATTTTAATATTTAAATCATGATATATGTTATACGATCATGAATAACATGTTAAAACACATACGATAAAAAAGTGATTATTTCCTGAAATGTTACATTAACATAGAAATCATTATTAATGCTCAGTATATAGTCATAAATTAATCATTTGTGATATAAAAAATATGAATATGGTTTTGGTATAATTTAATAACATACTATAGTTATTATATAAGAGGTTAAACGTACCGTCAACTAAAGGAAAATGAAAGGTATGGGTTAATTCCTCAGTCTCAATATTATCTGAGATCTGGTCGTGGTTTCACGTAATCACCGATGATTTTCTAACATTTCCTCATAATTTAGAGTATTTTTTAGGCGTATTACCACTTGGAAAATCAACCACATTAGAAGAGGGTGCATGACGTCTTCCATGTATCACAACTGAGGAGATACATGCACGACCCACCTCACATCATCTACCACGACGAGATGGACTTCGATGATAGGTCGACGTTTACAAAGGATGTAGTGAAGAATCACGATCAAAAATAGAGAGTTAAATTTTGGTGATCTATACCTCAAGTGCTTGTTCACTGGTAGCACAAGAACCTCCAGGAGAGCACATTGGAGCGGTGGCGCAGATTCGTGCTCAGTACCCCCCATCTGTTTTCCTAATCAATGTTGTGGCTTTCGGGGACAAAATTCCAATGGTGAAAACAATTTATAGAACCGTATTTTCCATGTAATTTTTTTAAATTATATGGAATTATTACAAGCCTATGAAAATTGATATCGTGTGATTCTGAGGCATGATCTGCCCGAAATTAATTTTTTATGTTTTTTTATTGTACATAAAGAAAATACATGAGAGGCATTTTATAAATTATGAACCACTTCGTGGATTAAAAATATGAGGGCACTGTTGAATCTATAGCGTCGAGATTCAATTAATGGAGTCAATACTTTGATTGCAGTAGGTTTGACTTTTTTTTTGGTTTTTTAACATTTTTATAGAAATGAAATGAAATAATTTTATTTTTTATCTTTCAATCATAACCTCCAATTGAAAAGTGGTCTGTGGGGGTAGCGGTGTCTCAATCCCTTAACTGTCATGACCCTATGATCTATAAAACAACAATTTTCTGGGAAATTTGGATGATTCTTAATTAATGAGCCACATTAATTCCCAACATTGTTACTCTCTCTCCAACTATCCAATATATATGGAGCTTTGGAGGAGGTACCGACACAGCTTCGCCATGCAACGAAGAGTAGAAGGAGAGATGAGACACAAAAACCATGGAGGATGGAAGCGGTTCTGGTAAGTAGTGATGAGCGACCTAGAATCACAGAACTGATGAAATACATATGATCGACGTCGTTGGAAGCCTATTATGGGAATGAAGAACGCTAACCAACCTTTAAGTGCATATGTTATCGAATGGTTTTTTGAGGTATTGTGTTTATTTGTTTACACACTTTAAATGATTTCCTTTTCCCCATTCATGAATAATACAAAGAACGCGGATCAACAGATTAAAGGGGAGATCCACAATTCATTATTTTTTGTGGGAGGTTGTTGCGGGGTATCATTGTGGGGTTTTAATTATTGTTTATTTAACGTGAATTTCATGAACTCATTTATCCTTTCTCTTGTTTATGATTTAACTCTGAGGGTGCGTTCTTATTGAACTCAACTTGGACACTCATCTATCTTGAAATACTTGCGACTATGTGGAAGACTGTTTGCGTGAAAACACCAAATTGCTACGAAGATGATATTGCACTAACACACGCCATAAGAAGAGGACATGACACAAAGACGAAGTGTTCATCGAAATCACCGGCACCTGCCGACCGTGGAGGTGGTACGACACACAGTCGTGTGCCGCCAGTGAGAAAGGGGTCACAGCTCGTTAGCCGCAGTGACAAGTGGAGGCGAACGACACTTCTTCTAGCCGTAGATGGAGAGACGACGTGACCAGTGTGCAACGAATGAGTGGGAGAGGTGGCACAACCGGTGCTCCGCTGCCAAGAAGAATCCACGATGAAGGAACAAGTCGCCACATGGGTTTCACAGTGACCTGGTGGATCCTGCGTGGTGATGCCATTTTACAAAACCAAAAGGTCCCAGGCCGTTTGGGATACCATGGGGCTCACCTCCCCCATTTATCTGCTCGACGGACCACGAGCCATGCCTTATGTGGTTGGGCTGCCTACCCAGATGGCCACTGCCAGCATGCCAAGCGGCCTTCCCAGTTGGTCTTTGCGTGTGGGTCGGGCCTCCTCCCCAGCGGGCAGCCGCCAGTGGGTTGGGATACATGCCCAGTGGGCAGGGCCACCTCCTCAGTGGGCCGGCCACACCCCGTGGCTGAGATGTGCCCCGGCGTGGGAAGGGCCACCCCCTTGCGGGGCATGCCACCCCCTTGAGGGCTAGGCCACCCCCATGTGGTTCAGTCCACCAGCATTTGAGATTTTCCGGACCTCGGCCCAGCCTAGGCCGGGTCGGGCCGGATCGGTCTAACTAGATTATAATAGAACTGGGCCCATCTAGACCCTAAAATTTGTAAAATAGCCATAACATGGTAACTGAGTTTCTGTTTGATGAACCGACTATGGCGATGGGACCCTTGGATCGAGAAAATCCTTTTTTTGGTATACTCTACATGTGTTTTGGAGGTAGTTTGAGTATGGATTTAATAGATCTACCCCATATCAAACCGGGAACCTAGAGCTAAAACTCTTATAGCCCACATACCAAGTGTTAGATTGACGTGTCTCATTGGAACCCCTACTATATAGAAATACTTTGGGTTACTCCTTTTTGGAGCATAGTGGCGGTCGATGTATGACCGATATCAAGAGTTACAGACTCTACGGAACTCGATCACACCTGGGGCAAGGAATACAGTTGTTGGTAGTGAAAAGGATGCTAGAGATAGATCATACTGAGGATAGTACCATGCGATCCTGTGTTGGTCAACGCCTAGCATTCTGGCGTGGATCAGCACCTAGCTGTCCTGTGTCGATCAGCACATAGCGGTCTGGTGTGGATCAGCACCAAGCGGTCCTGTGATGATCAACACCTCACGACCCGACATTGACCACCCTTTGAGGGGCCCATCATGGTTCATCGATATACTAATACTGTGTGGGTCAGATCTTTTGTGGGTCAGTGTAGGTTAATACCTATTGACTTTAGGTGGGTTGGATTCTATATGGGTCATTGTGGGGGTTAGTTACCAATCGATTTTGTGTGGGTCAGACTCCTTATGGTCTGCAGTAGTGCCTCTTGAGAGAATAAGAAGATCTAGCTTCACAACTAAAAATCATTACTTCTATACTCAACAAAAAACCTAGTTTGATCTATGAATATTTTTGAGCTGTTTCTAATAATTTTTTTTTGTGATTGAGACCATGCTTTTTGGTTTTCCATTGTGGAATTTTGTGTGACCTTCGGGGGTCTCGAGGTCCCTACTTGGTATTGTTATACTCACCCATGCTCAGGCTTTGCCCGTACCTTTTTGTGTCTTGTGCAAATGACAAGAATCTATGATAAGGATGTGGGAGCTGAGACTAGGTGGTATATAGAGGAGATGGGTGGATGTGGAGTGCTTAGGAGGCAATATGTACTTACCTTTCAGGTACGATTCCCGGTTGACGATCTAGGTGATGATTTTCTATTTTTAGTTGTACTTGTACTTTTAATTTGGGCTAGTATTCTGTCCCCTTTACATACAATACACTATTACTACAATAGATTACATCATAGTTGCTTCTTTTTGTGTTCTTGGTCCGTGTGATTGTACAAGTTTAAAGGTAATGCCTTCTTGTTTTAGGAAATATGCCTTTCGGTGCACGTCACCAACCCCTAGCTCATGGAAGGTAGGCTTGGGGTAGTCATGAAACAAGCCCCGAGAGGAGGGTCATGATAGTTAAATATAATAATATATATACAATCTAAAAATAATCACACCATTAGTATTACTATTAAAATAAAAAATGGAAATTAAAAATTAATAGGCAAATGAATTAGAAGAAATTTTCCATTCAAAGACAAAATTGTGGAGGAATAACAACATATTCGACCATCTCCATGAATTTATGGGCTAATGAGATGTAAATAAAGAGAATAATGTGAAATGTGACCTTATTTATTCAAAATATTGCCTATTTCATACCATGAGGCGTCATGTACACACTTTAGATTATTTCCCCTAATAAAAATAGATTTTTCTAATTGATGCATTTTCTTAACAAATTAATTTTGATCCTGAATTTTCTATTTTATATAATATATTCCTATAGTTTTAAATAATACTTGTTTCTTTTTCTAGAAAGTAGACTATAATATTCTCGTAGTTCCACTATCTTTACATTGATCTAATCGTGATGTTATGCTTCCTCAATGACTAAATGATGTAGTTAAATAGGTGTATACATTATTGATTCATCATGATGAATGGAATGATTAAACTAGATAATATCCCATTAATGATCAATAATATCTTCTAATGAAATATTAAATTAATGAATAAGTATGTAAAACTATCATTTATCGAACCCACCTATTCTTTCTCAAATGAAGAGTAGATGGATGTTGTCCACATTTTTAGTGATATTTTCTAAATGATTATTCATGGTGTTCATGTAATTTTTTTTACCAATACCATATTCACAAAGATAAGCGTTAGATTATAAAAAAATTGTTCTAGTCCATCATCACCATAATCTATAGGTATATAATTTGGGATCACATTCTATGTGGACATGCATTCTATTAATTGTGATAATATTTTTCGAATGTCCCCCACCACTACATCTTGTTTACTTTTAGGGAATTAGTCAGTAAGTCTATTGTATATTAGGGAAGGGACAAAAAAATTTATAGGGGGAAAATATTAGTGGGATGACTAATAAGATAATCATAAAATGTTGGGTTTTCACCACTTCCAACATGATGAGATCATAAAGTCACAGCTTCTCTAGAATTCATTGAGCATTTGAACCTATGATTGACTTCCTCATAAACTGATGATGGAAACATAAAAATCAATGATTCTGGGGAATAAAATGGTTTACTCACCCATCATGTATGTTTCCCCAATACCCAATAAGGATATTATTCCTCCAAAATATTAGTATAACCCCATGACATGTCAGTTGAATCATCCATGAAATATAATGAAATTTATATGCCAATGTCCTCATGCATCTGAATCAAACATAGATTTTGGACTCTGACTGGGATTGATTTCCTCTTAATCCTATTTAAGAATAAGGATGTAACATGATATAGATATATAAATTGATTTCAAAATATGTAAGGTGTATTAGTCTTGATAATGGTAAATTCTTATCTCTGAGAAACTATAATTCCATATAGCAATGAAACAATATAATAATGTTCTTCACAAGCACCTAAATCTTTATCTATAACCACTGTACATGTTGTTGTATAATGTGTTAAAAATATAGATTGGATCCTTTAAAAACTCCTTAAATCAATTAAATCTAATGGTTTTCATTATAATAGTATAAATATAGAGAATTTTAAGGATGAAATTAGAAGTAGTGGTCACCATGGTATACTGATATTCCAATCATTTAAATTTTTTTACATCCAATCTATATAGAAATTAAATGTTTCCATTAAGGTGAAACAGGGGTATTCCCTCCTATATATGACCCTACAACTCGTAAATATGATTGAGGATGAGTACATATATGATGATGGGTTGTCCCACAACCAATGTAGCTTCCATCATTATGTTATGTTCCCAAATTCCAGCATAATCATCAATGCGTTGCATGATAAATCCACTCAAATATAATGTAAGATATCTTACCAACCGAATTTCATGGGATATATCTGTCCAGAACCTATAACCCTATGTATTATATTGTCTTTCCATGAGAGTCAAATTTTATAATAATATAATACATTGGGATTTTATGGTTAGATGTTTCCTAATATTCTAAACCATTAAAGTCATCCCACTAGCTTGTAAGAACTCCATTCTCTTCTAACTAAATGGCATAAATTAAAGAGTGTGAAAGGGATGACCTAGTGACTTCTCTACCATGATCATTCAGCATCTTGCCAATGATGAAACTTTTAGGATTTTTCCACAAATGTTTTATGTCGGAAGGAACTCATTATAAATACAAAATAAAATTATATTCAACCTAATTAGTAGATAACAAACAAACTAATTCCAACTTCACCATGTTGCATGTGGAAGGTTTTGGGGCGTGAACACCAACAATAGTTTCATTATAGTGAAACCCTTCATTGGAAGTACATTTTGAACTAGTCAATATGAGCCACGTGATATAAGGTGAAGACCACCAAACATTCAATAGATTCCATGTAATTATGTTTCACTATGTATTCCTCAGATCATTCAATATAATACACCATCCTAACAGCAAACCCTGTTAAGAGCTCCACCCTCCATTATGATAATCATGTGAGATTTTTAAACTAAATTAATTATATTTAATAGAGTATTGTGATTATATATTTTGATTTCATTGGTTTATTTGACTCCATAAATAGCCTTTAAGGTTGGATATCATTCCTTGGTTCAATTCAGGTGTGATATGTTTTATAGCAGAATTGTTCACATTATCACGATCTGACAATACTTCAAACCAAACGAGTGGGGAGTTTTGATCATCTGATTGGATTTGAAAACATTATTAATGAATTATGTCGTACAGGGGTAATTTTTTGCACAAAATATTATCCATAAGATCATGTGAAATGAGACTCTTCTGAATACCGACTCGTGGCTAGATATTATACTAGAGGTCGATTTATATATTACAGATAATAAAAATTCACTTCATAGCCATGATAATCAACGAATTCATAAAACCAAGTAAATGGTTTTTAATAAGATCCATTATAACACATTATAATCAGAAATGTTAAATAAAACTCATGAAAGTAAAAAACACATATATTGTGTTATGTGAACCACATTACATGAGAATTTTAATTTGTAGATTTTTTAATCAAAATAGATGAACAAGTCAAATTCAAGGGAAAATAGTTATATTTTTGAAGATACCACTTCAAAAATGATATTATTCACATAATGGGAAAAACTATCCACCTAGGAATTCAGTGAATATGAAAGGCTACATGAAAAGGGGAATATATATGCATAGAAGGATTCTATCATGGAAAATTGGTCTAGAACATAGATCACTTGATTCACTATGTAAAAATGTGTCAATCCTAAAACCCTTTATAGTTTTTGTTCCCTCTTCATGTCCACATGAAACCTACAAATAGTCTAATAGAATATTTTTATTCATTAAAATTGACTCCTCATTGTGATTTTTAGCACCCATTATGACGGGCACATTATTTGGGGCCAAACAATTTGACATGGAATATGAGTGGGATTTTAGGTATTTGGAAGGGCTATAAAAAAATCAATTAGTTAATTTGATAAAAATTGATATGGGTGAAAATAAAATGATGAAAAGAAACCATATCTTCCATATAGAACTCCCACTATGATAGTCTCTTCCCTTTATAGCATTTCAATATAGCATTTCTACAATACACTTTCTCATAATGAACCTTGAAACACATTTTCTTGGGTTGTGAGGCCTGAAATATATTTTCATGAAAATAAAAAATATTAGCAAGGAGTGTATTACATTCCACCAACCCCCACCCTACCCCAAAAGAAAATTATATTTATATTTGAGGATTAAATTTCATTGCCCCGGAAACATAAAATCATTTGTTGTGTGAGGGATGACTTCATGGTCCACTACAAAAATTTCTTTTATGGGATGATGCATTATGTTCAGTTTATTGGCATTGAAAAAAAATTCAAAATAATTTATTTTTTATTGCCCATTAACCATGGACGATGGTTAAATTCAAACACTATTAAAACATAACACATAGATTAAGGTACAGATAAAAATATATATAGGGGAATGTGGAAAAGGAGAAAAATAATAGAGAGAAATAGTCTATGAATGTGATTTGAGAGGGTAATATTTTTAGACCACTATCCTACATAGGAAACATCATTTCATATATATTTCATTAGTCTCAGTTCCCTTCCTTAATGTTTTTGGTCTTTAATTGGACCCTACATGAACTATTCAATCAATCATCTCTGTCAACCTCTCCCATGATAAAATAGGAAACATATTAGACCTTTTATAAAGCTGTTAAAAATATCATCCAAGGAGTCCTCTAAAATATAATGATGTGTGAAACATACACATCAACATGTCCTCCATTTGATTTTTAAATCACTATACAATCTTTGTCCCAAAAATAACCTACCAAATTAGTAACTTCCTCTAGAAACCCATTATTGTGAATCCCATCAGTAATGATGACCCCATCCTCGGGGGATGTTCTGGGGACCTCTCAATTTTAGACAGTGGGAGGTAACACAATCATTTCCCTTTCATGATGGTTAATATTGGATCCTTCACTCATCTTCATTAAATTCAGTGATAGGGAATCAATCATTGAGTAAGACCCTAGTCTTCATTTCAGGAAGTATTCACAAAAGATTATATATACCTCCCCAAATTATGAAAAAAAATTATGATATAAGAACTTATATTCCATTTATCAAGCAAATACCTCTAATCCCTTTAACCCAGATATGGATGAGATGTGGGGATTTCCAAATATTCTACAACCTCTTGTTTCTCACACCGACTGTGACTAATGTGGTCTAGTATGTTAGTAATTGACATGAAATACACATTATCATATTATATTATTAATTTTATATTCCCCTTTTTGATAATTATGTCACATTTTAGTTTGTACCTCCGATTTGATGTATTCCCAAAATTCATGTCATCGTCTTATTAATGGTCTATATTCCACATGAGATAAAATCTCATCAGTCCTCCTTCATATTTTTAATCCCCAACCTTCCAGAAAATGTGGGTGTTCTTTATTATCCAAATGAGATATATAAGAAGCCTCCCTAAGGCCTAAAATATGCACAAAGAATTCACCCCAATCATCTATGAGACATATTCCCTCTATATTCACTTCCCTGATAGGATAAAACATCCCTCATAGGTCTCATAGGGTTCTTTTTTTAAAATTCCCAGCCCAATATTGAGAAGGAACCTTTCACCACAATTTCATAATAGAATGACTTTAAACTAGATGATTTTGTCCTCATCACATAGCATTAAAATGCTGTATGTTTCCTATAACGTTGCAGAAAAATTCATGGGTTCTAATTTGTTTCACCAATGATATTTAGAAATCCTATCTCATAGCCTTGATCTCGATACCAACACCACATCCCTCTACATGGATGACATTAAATTCCATTGCAGCCTAATTTTTGACATAAAACTAGAATCAAGAAAATAAATTCAATAAGAATATCTAATCTTATTACAAAATTTTTCCATTAATAGAGAACCTCATATATATATAATTGCATCTAAAAATGGAGAGCATCGAATCTGTACAGCTTAATACAATTCCCTTAAATGATTCTATTGTTTGTACATGATAATAATTTATTGTCAATGTAAAATTATCCTAATCAATTTTTTTATGTAATAAATAGTTAATAAATACAATTTAAATCAATAATATATTCCCAATGTATGATGTTATTTCCACCAAAATTGGTGAATTTAGACCAACCCCCTATCCTCTTAGAAAATAAAATTTCCATGATGTAATTCGAAAAATACAAGTGATCGACAAGAATTTAAAAGTTCGTATGCATTATCTCTGAATGAGTTCTTGCATGAAATCCATTGGTAACCAACAAATCCTTAATGATAACCTATTTTACCACATTAGAATCCCTTTTAATGGTCAGTCCCTCCATCTTTCAACCACTTTATATAGAATACCCTAGAACTCCACCTTTTTATTGTGTTCAACGTTACATGAAAGGGTGAGATATTTATGATGCAAATCAATGTGTAGGAAACCAAAGTAATTTTGACGGTCATATTTCCTACACAATTATCCTCCTTATATAAAACATATTTCATATTTCTGGTAGTTGACTAACTACCATGAATCTATAATATAAATTCAAATAAGGTGATAGATGGGAAAATATTATTCTAATGTAGCCCCGTTAATAGTAATATATTCTTAGAAAAGAATAGGTGAGAAATAAGTGTAACATATCAGTTAACCCACATCCCATGGAAAATTGTTTCATTAGATACAACTAAAACAATATTAGGTAAAATATACACCACTAATTTAAAATTGAAATGGGGGTAGGATCTTTAAGACAGATGCCCCTAGAGCATCTAAAAGTAGGATTAAGGTCCCCATTATTATAGATCATTAAGAAAACCAATGAAACAAAAATCATGAAAACCAAATCCATTTAAAATGAAAACATTCCTCATTAATCAAAAACAAAATTAAGGAAAATTTATCTCTATCAGAATCATCTATCATATCATGATTCCATTACATAACTCATATTTAATTTATTCGGAATTTTTACATAGAGTGAAAAATATCAATAGTGCTAATACCATTATCTGTGGTCAGTCTATTTGGAAAAAATGAATCTGGCTCTCAAAAATAATTGATGGAATCCAAATATAGAAACATTTATGAAGGACCTTTGCGTATATTAAGTAGATAACATTACATAATCACTTGGGCCAAATGTCAGAATTTGATGTAGGTTTTTTTCCATTGTGATGATAATAATATGAGTTTATTTAAGAGAAGTGAATTAATATATACCCATTTGGAGATGATTCATAAGAAAAAAAATATTTGGATCAATGTTGTGCATTATAATTTAAAAAATGTATAGTGAAAACCATGAGGTACTGATAATTATATGGAATATATTTTCATGTGGGATAAGAGTGTTTCATCATTAGTGATGTAAAGAGAAAGATTGTGGTTCATTACTTATGTGACTATCGGTTTAATCCACTTTATGATATTAAAGGACAACTTTGATTCTATATCAAAATAGTTTTATTGAAAAAAATGTATGATAACAACATGATTATCCTTGTCAGTTGAAGAAACAATGTCATCCATACTATATCACTAAATATTTTGAGTATGTGAAGTGTGTTGGAATAACCTTCTTTAACATGGTCTTTATTTTCATGGACAAACAATATGACTTCTTTCTTTTGAGGATCATATCCAACTCAACCACAATGGAATAAATTATGGATAATAATACATTTCAATGGGTGTGAGAGTAGAGATAATTCAACTTCATTTAAATGGTATCATATTGGATTTCAGGTAGGTAAAATTTATTATCACTGTATATTTTTATCATAGAAACCACATGAAATATTTTTTTCATGATATACAACTCCCCACCCTAAAACCGAAATATTTCACCACTTTTCAATGCTCCCCCATGTCATAAAAATATAACATGAAGAGAAAATTACGTCTACAATTCTATCACAGTATGAAAAAGATATTGAGGATGGTGTAGTGATCTACCACAATAGAAGTAATATGTTTCACTGAGAAGATATAAAAGAGGATTATACATTTGATCAAACCTAAAAATATTCCCAAATGATCCCTTATGTGAGCACATTCTTACTTCACATAAAACCAGGTAAAGGGTGTCTTGAGTTTCCCAGAACTAAAATACACAAATGCTAGAATGCTTTTTGGGATCTTCATCATCGAATCCTAAGAACTAATAGAACCCCCTTTTTTATAATTTTGGTCAATTATTATATTAATTTCCACACAGAATAGATGTGGACAACATGGAATCTACTAAAATGAAAACATATGATCCCATGATTTCAATTTAACCTTATGAGATGTTTACCCACAGAAACCCATTAATTCCAATGAAGGGAATCATGATGATGGATATAGGTTAGAATTTGATTTGAATACAAACTCCTAACCATGATATCTATATTCTCATTCCATAGAATTCATTGGCCACTAGTGTGTCCTTTTTGGGAATCCAAAAGACACCCATGGAAATCCAATTTTTTTCACAATATCAGAAATTTTTTAACTATACATCATCATTTTAGAAAAAATAAACTTTTTGAGGCCTCCTTTCATGATCTGATGTTGGAATATTCAAATATTGAACGGTTTTCCAAGCCCAGGGATGTGAACACTAAATATTTTGATTAGGGTAGGTGTGGTTAGATCACTTTTTTCCCTTCCTCTGTATATTCATGAGTCGATCTGTCACCCATAATTTTATACCTTTTACAGGTTATCTCAATATCATTTGTAGACTACATAATACTTTTTAAATATCTTGGTTCTATAATATATATATATATATGTACATGTACTGAGATCTCATGAACCTATCCACTTTTATGTTGAGTACATTTTCATTCCAACTATCATTATTTAATTTTGATCCATTCTTGACAGGGAGGATTATAAATGATAATCAGAACATGGGGTGAAGACCTCGCAAGGAGGGTTAAAACATATCATTTTTATACATGAGATAATTTTTTTCCAACCTCCTTGGTTGTAAAAAAGTATCAAATATGGATGGAGATCATCATGGGAAATTAATCTTATTCATCTCATGTATTCATGGAACAACTAGAAATAGTTTTGTATGATGGAATCCCCACTACAATAAAAAATAATTAAAATAAATTAAAAAAATATTTTCTGTGAATGGAAAGTGTGGAAAACATAATGGATGTTAAAATTTCATGAACATTATTAGTTCTTGTAAAAGAACTAATAATCATGCCCTTTTTTCATCAAATTTACTAGCACTAAAAAAGGTTACGAAACTTCTACATAGCTATAGCCAACATTCATTATCCTTATAATAGAAAAATAAATCAAAATATAAATAAACAAAAAATACATATATAAATAAAATTAGATTAAAAATATAATATTATACTCTGATTTCTATTCCAAATTTATGATCAACAAAATTTCATTGATTTTTTATTTTTAAATATTACAAAATATTAAAAACAATATTGAAGTAAAAACTCTTATAGTAGGAATTCGTTGAAGTCCATCATCCATAAAAATACTGATACATTAATAAAACCAATATTGATTTTAGTTATAGTAAAAAAAATATAAAAAAAATTATATTAATCATTTTTATAACGATTAATAAAATATGATCTTATCATGTCAGTATTGGATATGTGATGTATAAATTAAACTAAAATGTAACTTTTATATTGAAAACACACAATTGAACTCATATCAGCCACAACATGCATCAGATTGACATGTGGATCATTCATATATGTCTCAAATTAATTTTTTAATATTTTCCTAGAGTTTGAAATCTTTATGAACTCTTTTTCATGATTTTGGCTATGTGATACAATTTTTTTTAAAATATCATCTTTATATTGAATAAATGTATTTTAGGTCTATCCATCAACATAGTTTGTTGAATTGGAATGCATTTAATTCTGACACAAAAAATTGTAATATGGATCACATTCTTGATGTTTTAGAATAATATAATCACTTTCACTTTTTTGGTAAATATTATGAAATTATTAGACTAAAATTACACTTTTATATTAAAAAATAATTAAGTGATATAGAAACCATCATGTGTTATATTGACATGCGATTAATTTCCAAATAGAATAAAGGAATTATGTTTTACATAACTAATTTTTAAATTATATAGATAATTGGTACCCTTTATTAGAAGTGTGACATGGGTTTTAATTTAAAATGACACTTCTATATTAAAAACATGCACTTATAGTCATACCTTCCTCATTATTTTTCATATTAATATACAATCACTTCCTACACATCATAGAAGAATTATTGATCCTTTTAATTAGGTTTGAAAAAAATCCAATATCTTTTTTTGGTTATGGATATGTTACACATGTTAAAAAAATGAAAACTTTATTTTGAAAACACATACTAATAGTCATACCAACCACATCCTATGTATGTTTGATATGGGGAAGATTGTTACATGTATAAAATTATCTATGATTTTTTCTTAATGTTTAAAACCATAAATGATCATCATATTTTTTATATATAACTTGTGTATTAAAATGAAATTAAACTTCTATATTGAAAACTTCATCATCAAGTCTTACTATACACATCACATTTTAGATGGACATATAGTGGATTAAAACATGAAAAAATAGGTAAATTTACTAATATATCCAAATAATATGAATTAATTTTATAAATTTTTGGTAAATAATGTATATTTTAAACTAAAATTTCAATTTGAAACAAAACACATATACTTCATGTCATACGTGGCACATTGGGTCTTGGATTGAGGTGTTGTTGAGTCATACACATCATTAATGTGATATAGATCATTATTATAATGTACCAAAAAATTGAATGATTGTTTTATGTTTTTATTATGTCTTGTATGTTTTAAAAAAACAATAAATTTTAAACTAATGACAATAAATATAAGTTATACCTATCACATCATCTATTATTTTTATTTTTAGTCAATTCTTATACATCAAAAATGTATTATGGATTGTTTTTCAATTATTTTTAATATAATACAGTATCATTTTCATGGTTTAATCTATATGGTTTTTGTTTTATAATAAAATTAAACTTCCCTCTTTAAAACAAACATTTTGGGGCATACCAACCACATCATCTATTTGATTGATATAGATTATATTCCTTAATGTCACAAATGAATTGTGGATTTATTTCGTCATGTTTGAAAACATACTCATCCTATGTTATATTTTTCTATTTATGTAAAACATGCCTAAATATTAAATTATTATATTTTTTTTAAATCATTCACCTCATGTCATATTGACCACATCATGTATCATATTGAATCAAAGTGGATTCCTACACATCACAAATGAATGATTTATTTCATTTTTTATGTATAAAAACAATAAAATCCCATTTCCTCTCTTCTAGATATGTGAAATAAATTATAAAATTATATGTAACCTCAATATTAAATATATTCACTTCAATTATACTACCCACATCATTTCATTGATTTAAATGAAGTCAGTGTCTACATATAAAAAATTATTTTTTGACAATTTTTATATAGTAATAAAATATTCATAATGTATTTTCTTAGTTTTGAGTAAGTCATATGTGTTTTCTGCTAAAATATATATTTCAATCTAAAATCATAGACATTGATTCATATTGTTTTCTCCAGGAACTTGATTGAGTTGTGATTGACTTGTACAAGTACGAAAATTGTTATGGATTATTTTTCAAATTTTTCAAATTAATATGAATATTTTTTTCATGGTTTTTTGAGTATATGTTGTATGTCCTAAACCAAAATATAAATTTTAAAATACAATCACTCTGTTTTTATCATACTATTCACAAAATCTATCATATTTGGGATTTCATGATTCTGACATGTCACAAATTTATTATGCATATTTTTTATAATGTATCAAAACAATCGTAATGTTTTTTCATTATTTTGAGTATGTCCTTTTTATGATGAAAAATGAAAATCTTAAATTGAAAACATTCACTTTGAATCGAATTGGACATAGTGTGTGCCTAATTGGTGTTTGGTTAATAGTTACACACCACAAATGTTTAGGGATCATTTCTCTAGTGAATCAAATAAATATACATTCACGTTCTAGTTTTTTTGTATATGATGTTTGTTTTGAACAAAAATATAAAATATTAACTAAAAACATAAACTTCCAGTCATACGAGACACATATTGTATTATATTAATGTTTGGTTAATTCCAACATATGATGAATTAATTATGGATCATTATATTAATGTATTTAATTAATAGGAATGTTTTTAATTGGATTACATGGATTCATACAGTGAACAACATCTGTTATATTGAGGTGCATATTATTCCTACATGTAAAAAATGACTTATGGATTGTTTTCTTAATTTAGAAAGACAATATAAAATTGTTTCTTATTTTTTTGATATATGATGTTTGTGTTGAAATTAAATGAAAATTATAAATTAGAATCATAATCATAGATTAATACGGAACAGAATATGTATCATCTTGAGGTGTGACTGATTCATATATGTAAAAAATAACTTACGGATAATTTTTATAATTTTACAAAACATTTTGAATGTGATTAATCATTTTTGAGTATGTCACAGGTTTTTTGAACTAATATGTGAATTATAAACTGAAAAAATGCACATTGTCTCATATCAAACAAAGTTTATATCAGATTAAGATGTGGATGATTCCAAAATGTAAAAAAACATAGGGATAATTTTCCTAATGTATTAAAATAATATAAATGTGTTTGATCAATTTTGATTATCATATTTTCATTTTGATGAATATTCAAAATTATAAATTAAAAATATACAACTATTGTCGTTATGAGCACCTTGTTTATTTGAATATGTTGTGGTTGGAAAATTGTGGTTGATTTCAGCATAGTTCAATTGATTTTACATAAAATATATATTAGGTGTCTATACTATTAAATAAATTGTATAAAATATCTTAGATGGTGAGATAATCTATTTGAAATACAATCTATCATTCAAATATGAATTATAAAAAATTATAGTGATCATACATTTTGTAGATGCATATTAATGATTTACCTAAAATTTTAGGACGTATATAGTTAAATTATTCAACGGAGTGGTGCATGTTCTCTCCTATATCTCTTATTGCTGATAGCTAAAATAAAAGTACATCTTCTCCAAATATTAGTAAAAAAACTAAATAATTATCACTTAAACATAATATGGAAATTAAATTTAATCTTTTAGGGAAAATGATGACTAAATTAAGAAAATAAGTAGTATTATTTCAGTTTTTCAGGATGTCTTTATAAATAAATAACCCATTTCATTATCTTCATTATCTTAGATGCATCCTTGATGTTTAATCATTCATTAGCATGAGAACCTTAAAATATTATACTCGATCTATCAGAATCCATAGTGTGTATACCTCCATTATTCTTGTCGTTAAAAAATATTTCAATAAACATATATATAATAATTATAATACTATTTCTTCACATCTCAAATTTATCCCTATAGTAATGTAACATATATGATCCAAATAATAATAGGTAATCAACTAAATTTGAATTATTAAAACATTATTTCACCATATAATAAACAAATTCATCTCGTAAAAAACAAATTCTTCTTTTGAGAACATATATGGTTGGAAAACATGTTAGTACAGAGAAGATATAGAAAACAAATATTAATAAATATTTTTTACAAAATTTTTATTCCATTTTAGAATTTCGTTCTAGGGATGATAGTATTTTGATGGAAATGATATCATTCATTAATTTTAAAACATAATATCACAATTCATTTTCATAATCATATTTTTGGAAAAAAAATAGATAAATATAATTTAATTTTCTGGAAATTTGTTTTGACAATAGAATATTACTATATACCCCCCAATTTGTTTCCATTTGATGAAATCAATAGGGTTCATACATATAGAAATTGACTCCCTACCATTATTTCACGTATATCTATAAATCACTGTATCATAACAGAATTATCATTAAAATATATATTGAAACATATAATTCAATGTTTATCTGTAAAGTGTTCTTGTTAGTGAATTAAAAATTCAATATAGTCATCATTTGTGGTTGATACGGTGGAAATTCAAACATTTGATAAAAAAATATATGGTGTATCATAATTTATTGTGTTCAACATCTAGTTCATTCTAGAAAAAAATTATATTAATGAAAAAATGAAATATATATTTTATATTATTAAATTGTAGACTTTTACCCATGGGTTGTAGGTATAAAAATGTTTATAATCTGATATTATCTCCTTAAACACATCACTTATTTCATTTTTTATCATTTCGATTTATTAAAATTCCAAAAGAATATTTATCTGTAGAAATGATACATGGATTAATGAGTCCATGTGTTATATTCCATGTATGTTCTCTTATATGGTATTAGTATATCTGCAGGTACAAAAAGTGATTAGCTTTAAATAATAGATAATATTGTAGATAATATTTTTGAAATATTGATAATGACAATGAATCACATGTTTGTATTCACAACTAAGACTCTCATCCATTCAAACATGATAATTTCATCTACACTCTTCATAACTATAATGTATATATTGATATTTCCAAATATTTCTTCATAATATTGAATGTATGAAAAATTTACTTAATGAAATTTAATGTCTGCAAATCATTTAATATAAATGTAAATGGAAATGAAACTTATTCAAATAGTGTTCTCCCAGATGGTCCTTTTGTTCTCTTATTATATTAAATATTTTTTTGATCGTACCCTCCATTTCCAAATTGTTCTATTTAACTATAATACTATATGTCATTACATTATTTTTTTATAAAATATTAGTGGTTGTTAATTTGGAAAAAATAAGGACATAAATATAGTATCTTTGAAAGATGTTATGGTTATGCAGTGAATATACCAACTTCCTCATTGAGTGTTGAAACAAGTAGATGTTAAAATATACTAAACAACTCAACTATTAGATCGTGAGAAATTTCTATCCCCACTCTCAGGTAATCATCCAAGAGTTAGTTGTTTTATATCTTATCTCATGTGGTATTATATTGCATACCACCTGAAATAAGGTTATATCTTGGTGTTGATAGACATAAGTCACAAAAACATCACCATATTGAATTTTTTTAAAATAAAATTATCAGATGCTATTTTATTTACATTTCAGATAATGAGGAATGAATAAATTAATTACCTTAGTTATGGAAGGTGGACAGTGGGAGTATATTTTCTTAAAGAAAGTGGGGTTGTTTGGTTTTTTAATTAATTATCATAGTTCCATAATGAGTTCTCTTTGATCACTTTTCTTATATTGATCTGCTAATGCATATTGAAAAATAACATATTTTAATTAAATTTATAGTCCTATAATCCTTTTATCATCACATTTTTATTTTTATGCATTTTTATCATCGGTAAACATGTCTAAGGTGAAACCTAGAAAACAACACCTCTAAGACGGTCATATAATTCTAGCCACATCAAAGGCACTGAATGTAGTTTATCATCAGTTATAGTATATAAAAATTATTTTGTATAAACTATATGGAAAACATATCAACAAATTGAGATATTTTTTTAATATTATTATACAAAATAATGAGTTACTGCAACCTTATACTCACACATGAATCTCATAATAATTTCAATTTTCATCAACTATTTTAACCACAATATTTACAAAGTCCTCATATATTAGCAAATCACATGGGATGAAAGAAGCATCTTATTTTAATTCATTGTAGTTTTCTATTTTACCCCTCCCATGTAGTAAAATTTCTTGTTATTTTTTTGTTCTATCAATGATTCCCATTTTACTCAGTTGTACACATTTATGGATAATGTACACTTTTTGGTCTCCCATGAATTATTTACTTATATCATATTTATTTATGATATTCTAAGACCTAGAATGATCTTATGCCTTCTCTAGGTGAAAAAATACCCCACGAAGGTGCTACTATATACAGAAGCTCATGTTATAGTGATCTATAGGGAATGAATGGGTGGGTGATTATTTGGGTATGGTTGTGTTGGATTCATAATGGATATTGGTAGTGTCACAGGTTGTTATGGGTGTGGTAGAAAGTCAGTAATGAGAAATAATGTGCGAATGGGATAAAATTTCCCTAAAATGGGCATCGGATGTGATGGTAATGGTGATATTGGTGAATATAGAAGAATGATAAGGGGTGGATGGTGCAGTTTGGTCAGTAGAATACTTAGCAGGGGCCTCATCATCATCATATTCATATGTTGGATCCCATCAGTAGACACTTTTTTTGTTTGTGATTGGCCTAATAATATGGTGTAGTAATAGGTTGATTCTCTCCATAATGTTGAGGGAGGGGATGGGAGTTGATGCCTCAATGGAACATAGATTTTTTGCCAAATGAGTGATGAAATATCCTCCAATCTATATACTATGAGTCCTATTATTTATGGTCTAATAGAACATGTAGAACTACACAACCATGTTGTGATCTTGGCTACCCATCACTGTTGAGATAATGATTACTAGATCTCGATCACCCCCCGACATGATAATAACCATGATATATCCATGTATGGTAAAAGAGATATTTGTAGGATCGAGAGTGAAGAACATTGGATCATGGTTCTCTTTGTGGTTGAGGGTCATATAAATTCAAATGACCATTAACGATCCTATCCCAAAGTTGTATATAAATTGAATTTTTATGATCGAGCTACCATTCATAGAATACTATATATGTTGAAAATAAATAGTAATAGATGCTGATTTTGATGCCGAAATCACAAAGGATTCACTCACATGGCCTTCCTCTACATTTGAAGTTGGAAGAATCAATGGCCAACTCTAAGGTGGCCAGGAACTGAAGGAAGGGAATGAAAAAATTCTCAAATCACACATATTTTATTAGGGTCATATGGAGCTAGACTTTAATAACCTCCTAATAGATGTGGATGTTATCAAGTATTATGATGTCTAACATCTTGTTTATCCACATCATTTTTGTACAAGGTATGTACCATGAGAATTTGGATTGAATGGTTGGAAAATAATAGGTAGGGATGAAGGTGGGGATAATAATAGACCTATTAACCAGTAGAGGATGAATGTGAGTCCCCTGATGTGGAAGATAATGAATCTATATAAGAAGATTATATGGTGGAGGGGTTAGAATTTGGTGGATTAAGAGTATCCTTCCATATTTTGTGTGTAAGAGCAGATTTATCATGATCAGGTACTTCATTGGATGTTTTGGTGAAAAAAGCCTTGTTTCTGAATATCATAGAGCCAGTGTGGTGGGGATGATCAAAGATGGGATGCTGAAGTCATTGGGGGAGGAGGGAAGGCTTAAAAAAGGAAGGAAGTGGGTAGGAACTATATTTGTAAAGGGAGGGAAGAGGTGAGGCACTAGGAGAGGGGTGGATGGAAGATGGGGAGTCATGGGGTGGTGGTTTTCCATGAAGCCTAAGTTCATTGTATTTTAAAACAATCAAAAAAATTAAACATCATATAATTAATACAAGATGTGAAGATATTTCTTTTTTCATTTAGTAAAATTTTACACAACGTGTATGGATTACACGACATTTAGTTTGAACCTTTTTCTATATACAAAATAGGTTTTCGTGAAAATCATTTCAGGAAACTTTTTATAAATAACCCAATAGTAACCTGCACTAGACATTATGTCCTACAAAAGGGTTCCTCCAATTCACCGGTTTTTTTAGTGAATGTATATTTAAATTTTTTTATAGAAAAATACATCAAATTTGAATGGATAAGCATTATAGAACGATTCTAGAAAACAGAGAGAACAAACGGTGGGGTAGTCTCCCCTTATAGAGGTTTGGTTCTATTAGAACATTTTCTAGAAATGGATTGCTTTTTCAATTTGATGTAATTTATTATTATCATATTCACCTTGAATAGGATCATATTTTATGTAACAATGATAGACGGTTTGACATGTTTAAAACTCATTATGTTAATATGTACCCTTCTATACATCAAACACAACTTGTTCTTTGTTAACTCTAAAATTTAATATACTCAAGTTAACATCTATCAATAATGATATGGAAGCAAGCAAAGGTCTTCCCAAAATGAGGATAATATCTATTTCTTTATCTATGTTAGGGACAATGAAATCATTTTGGAATATTAATTGTCATACATTTATTTAGATTTTGATCAGCTATACTTGAGGATGCTTGACTGGGCTGTCATCATGATAGAGTTCTACCCCTATTGGATTTAGTTATCCATGTACCAGCTTCTTGTTAACATTCATGGGATTTATATTGATACATGGTCATAGAATGGACAAGGCTTTTGTAGGATTTTATGTCACTATTATGTATGTAATTGAGAAATTCATGGGGTTTTTCATTTTCAAAGCTGATTCCATTAAAAAATTGCATGGAACTATTCATATGTCAAGATGAATATTTTGTCATACATATTCATTATTATAAAAAATAATTCTCTAATTATTTTTTCATAGGTGGTAACTTGATAAATCTCCTATAAAAAATTAATATTGATGTTCAATTTCATAAACATCACAAAAAAATTATATTTTCACTATTAAAGATCTTGTTTGAGCCTCACTAGAATGTTGAGATGGGGATTAAATGGACACAGTGCCTTTCCTACAATGCCTTTTTCAGGATACTCACAAACTATAGAATTCATTTATGGTTATATCTTTTGGGTATTCCACTGACCAGCTTATCTAAATTTCATTGACTAGTTTTTATCAATATCACATTGTTACTAGAAATACAAAAAACTTCTAATTCTAACAACTATAGATTTATCATATTACCTCATATGGGCTATGGTATTATTCGTGAAATTTTTTGGTAATAGAGAATATAAGGCATTAATGATATACCCCATTTGATACTTGCGGTAGTTTAGTGTAGCCTTGTTGATTTTCAACCCATTTCCATGTTTTTTGTCTTTTGATATTCATTCTAAAAATGAAATAATCTAATTTTAAATATTTTTCATGAGAGGTTTTTATTAGTAAAGTGATATTAGAGGATTTTGTGAACATTTTTTTTAATTGTTTAGGTGGTAATAATATATTAATAAGAATATATTTTTCGAATTTTTACTGAGGGTGAGAAGCCAGAACTAGTGATGCATACCCATTTTTCCGAAATTCCTTAGCGGTATATATCTACTCCTTTTTGAACAATAACCTTGTTTTTCCTATAAAGTCTAATAGGTTGGACTCTCTTGATAGTTTTTGAAATATTTAAATTGTTTGGGATAATTATTATACTAAATTCATTCATTATAATTGAAAAAAATAATAATCATATAATTGGATTTCCTTTATTACCTCCATTATTTCTTAGTACAAGTGTAGTCCTCCACTAATCACGTATAATGGTATATTTGTTACATGAATTGGAGGGTGTGGTGGTGTAGTAAGTAGTTATAAATATTTAGGATTTTTAGTAAGAGTATATATATGCATGACTCAAAATACATGGAGATTCCTTGGTATAATGTCTTCAATTGATGCTACACATCTAGTCCATGATGTTGGAATTTTTACTTAGCACCGTGAATCTAACTCTTGCTTCAATGAATGGTTATCATTCTTCAAGATTAAAATCATTAATTTCATTTCATATCTTTTAGGATCGTATGTGTTTTTAATATTTGTCTAGGAACTATATTGGTAGGGCATCCCAATTTGTGATTGAGTCAGGAGATTGAATTTTTATCAAATCATTGGCTTTATCATGTAAGGAGAGTGGGGAAACTCGACATCAAATGTAATATGGTTATACACCATGGTTGAGAATGGTATCACAAAAACATGAAAATATTATATATGACTATGGAAGTTATCCATGTGTATTCTAGTGAACATCCCTATTTTTTGGAGCATATTAGTGGGTCCAAGTACAATATCCAAAGCATGATATTAAATAGGATGATGGACAATCTGAGACATATCAAAACTAGTAGAAAACATGTTTTATTCTAATAGGGGAACTCCTATTGTGAAATCTTATAATATTGATTGGTAGTGGGAACATATTTCATGTCTTGAGGGTGTTCAAGAAAAAGATCAATATAATTAGGCCTTGTATAATATCATCACCAATAAAATGTTCAATGATTATCAGAATCGAAAATAATTTTTTCTTCTACATCTTGCCTTCTTGATTAACTAAATGGTCCATAAGACACATAATATCCATGAAAAAGAGGGTGATATATATATATATATTTATAGAAAGAGGAAACGAGTGTTCCTGAATGAGAAAAATGAAAAATTAATTGGGTTACGAAAGGAGAAGAAATAAATGGAGGGAGCGGTAATCAGAGGTTCGTTCGAAGGTCACTTTTCTTACGTAATAGTAATTTCCCAAAACAGTGTCAAATCTAATGCACCCACACACAAAATTTAATTTTAATTGTTGGATGTAGAATTATAAATTTAAATGACAATACTATAGTTACTACTGGGTGTTGTTATGTAGTAGTGTGTGGATGAACCCATGAGGATCCTTTGATGTTCAACAAACAATTGAACCAAATACATGGAAATGACTCATCATGTTCATTCTTAATGTTTTTATTTTTCTAATGATATAAATTTTGGATATAATTATAATAATAAAATAAGGGATTTGGGTCAATTTTGGGGGTCAGGATTGAAGATAGTCAAATATTTAGAGTGGGTTAGTCCTACATCTTAGTCATTGAAGTGGTGTAAGATTATCCAGTTTGTTTTGGAAAAATGAATATCATCTACGCATGATGAAACTATCAAATTGTTAATGTATAGATGAAAACCAAGGTTCATTATACTTTTATTTTATAAATACGTTTCAAAGGCCAATATTCATGTCACTTCTCAACTCCAATTATGTTAGGTTCATTCGACTTCAACTCCCATGGTCAGTGTTGTTCAAAATAATGTGACGATCAATTATTATTAACATAATTACAAGCCATAAGGTTTCTAAGGGTTAAAATATAATTTCATTAGGATAAAAAACAACCCTATAATCGATCTATGACCCTAAAAGGATTATTCCTACATGGTAGCGATGTGAAAAAATAATGTGATACTAAACCTACTATTCATAATCATGAAATAGTTGATAATGTATAAATACAATATTAATGTAATTGATAATAAATATAAAAAAACTAAAATAAAAAAAAACAATATGAAACATAATATCCATGAAGATATAATTTAAAACTGTATAGTCATTGGTGAAGAATGGTGATCGGTGAAGAAATTGATGTTGAAAAAGTAATTAAACTCACAAAGGATGTTGAATGAGAGTAGAACTAATATAGAATAATATAAAACTCAATATAATTCAACCAAAAAATCATGTAATGACTTAGAATGGGTTTATAATGAATTTTGATGAAAAGGGTATAAAACTAAAAAAGAGAACAAGAGAAAAGGAAAGTGTGTGATCCTCACTATATATAGTGGAGATTATATATAATAATTGGATAGAAGAGTACACAACATATATTCCATTCATGTTATATAAAGTCCTATGTGACTTCAGTATCAAAATCATCACATCGTGTATGTTTTCTAAATGATATTTATTTTAGATCCTCAATTCCTACCTTTTATTTGGATTATATCATTGACTGTGTGAGACATCAAACATTTCACATCATGCAATCCATTCCTGAAATGTATGTATATATAATTAAATAGGTATGATGATCACGGAATGTTCATATCATGTAATTAATGTACAAATCATTTATTTTCTACAAGTCATTTAAGAACCATACATTCTATTATATGGATATGAACACATGATATGAATGAAGTCTACACATCATGTCAGTGATATATGAAATACAAATCATGTTTCATCACTTATTAATCATTTCATCCTATTATTAATGAATTGTCAATTCCTATGAGATCAATCCACAACATGATGAATTTTAAAAGAACGATGAATAATAATTAGGTAAATAAATCTGTAAGTATATTTGAATATATCTTATCAAAACTCTCATTGTAATTCATGTTCAATTAGTACATCAATTTTTTACTCTCTAATTCAATGTGTATGTTCTGTAATTTTCCTATAGTTATTTAATCCTCATTTTTAGAGGGGTTTTCAACATTTAATAGACTCCATGATTATATATTAATTGTATTTTATATCACATTTATATTTCCCCAGGTACCTCAAAAAAATTAAATAGTGTTTTCAACTGGAGAACATGATTTTTTCCTAATAGGTTCCTGGATGGGATGATACTAGGGTACTCTATATGTTTAATAATGTAGGAAATAGTTATTGAATCTATAAAATATAATGTTATTCAATTAGTGAGCTAAAATAATTATTTCAGGAATCCCATGCATATAGGATATGAGTGAATAGATATTAAGTTGGTGTAAAGAGATCTTGATAATCTACTATGTTAAATTAGGGTATAAGAGAACATATAATATGAAAATATCGAGGTGAATTGTGGTGTGGATTATACAGTGGTGTATACAAATTCCTCCAATTGTCCAATATTTCTAGTCACAAATATTTAACTAAATCATCTATAACTACTACTTTCTCAGATTCATCCACGCATCAGATGATCCATCCCACCCTTTGTGCATGACTGTGACATAGCCTATATTGTATGTAATTATTTATTCTTCTAGAGACATATCATTTTGAAACCAGTGGGATTATAATACAAATATATTTATGGTCACGTAGCATATGTTATGAACCCCTGTGAGGAAGTGGTCATCCTCTCCAACCACATAGATAGCGGGTCCACTTTTATCTATGGCCTAAATTTTTTGGGGTAGAAGGAATGACCTTGTAACTAGTCAATGGATGAGTTTGACTTAATTTTTGCATGAGAGGGTGATGTCTTGGTTAGATTCTTAAAATCATAATGACGTTAATCTTGATAATATCAATGATTTTTCATGTCTAGTAATATGAAAAGTTCCAATAATGATTCATTTTAATATTAATGTTGATGTCGGGTTCTCTGAATATGGATTAGTTTGTTTTGCTGATATAGTTCTTGATTTCCTCAAACACATTTTTTGGACATGAAATGAATATGTGGAAGCTCATTTGGTGGAACTAGTGGATGATGAACATTCCTTGTATATGAGAATGAGTCTCTCTATAAAGAGAATATGGAAATATATCATTTTTTAGAGAGACTACCTCACCATCGTTAACACAATCCATGCTCTTCAAAGAGGACTCCAATCATTTAGTCTGTTGGAGATGATGATCTACCCACATTCAAACCATTTACCTCTATGTCATTTCACTTGCATCAAAAGAGATATGAATAGGGAATATCATTTTGTTGCAACCCAATGTTTCACTTTCCTTTCGCATGTTTGGATGGGTAATTTTCCATCATGGATGAAATACCTCGTATTTCTGCTTAACAGATTAGTTAATTAATGTCTCACTCAACAAAAAATGTATGAAATTAATGAAAAAGTCTTTTGATATATATTTAATGTAAAAAAAATTTATTACACTTCATGTTATCAATATAATTACTCAATATTTTTATCTATTGTAAATTTTTTATTATAAACTACTTGTAGAAAATATATTACTAATTTAATATAGACAAATATATTTTTTATTATGAAAATCATATTTAATAAAATATTAAATATATTAATATATCAATATATGTTTATATATTTGAATATATTTCTATGTTAAAAACGTATAAAATATTAATGAGTAATTATTTATAAAAATATTAAAAAAATTGAATAATTTAAAAAAAAATTAACTGAATCAATATTTACAAAAATTTAATTATAAAAATCGTAAACAAACAAATATAATTATCAATGAATAAATAATTTTAATTAAATTCATATTAAAATGAGTGAAATTTAATTTAATCAAGAATAAAATGAAAAACTATTTAAAAATTTAATAAGAGATTAATATGTTTTTAATTATTATTTTTTATCCAATTTCTATATTAGTATTTCATATATACTATTTAGGACTATATATAGATTATATATATATATATATTAATTTTATTATTTTTAATTAATAATTGTTTCATTAGTATATTTTATATATATTTTTTTCATTTTCTATTTTCTTAATAATTAATATTTATTGAATTTATATAATTAAATTTTGTATATACTATTTATTTATATTTATATAATATATATATATATATATTAAATTTATTCCATTTTTTATCACTTATCTCATTAATAAATTTTGAATATTTTTTAAATTTATTAATATTTTAAAATTAAATAGTGTAATTTTTAATTTTTAAAATTAAATACTATCAATATTTTTATTTGTTTTTATGTTAGATTTTTGCAATAAATGGGGATGTTGGGAAAGAAAGAGAGTTGGGTCGTGTATTGGACCGTAGAAGAAAGGGCTTCGGTGGGCCTGCATATAGATGGGCCTTCTATACTCACTCTGCAGGTAGGGAAACACATGTTGGAGTCGAACCATGTGTCCTAGATGTGTGACGTTTTTTATGAGTGTCATAAACTAGCATTGAGGAATGTTGCGACAGTGGAATGTCTAAGAATATATATAATGGTCTAAACAAATATGAATTCTTATGTGGGGAAAACCATGTGGGTGAATCCTTGATTAATAGTAAATAAAATCACTGATAACAATTGTAGAGACCCGTATCTTGACGTACATGGACATTACATTACATTTGTGGAATACTTAGTACATAACAAAAACACACACACAAGGATCGTAATAGTTTAGTGTCTTTGGAAACTCGGAATAAAATCTTCTAATCGTGGTGAAATAACTTCAACATCTCCCATAAAGATCTTCCTTTTTTTATACCTAAAACCTTTCTTTATATCCTGGGGAAAAGAAAACATAAAAGGGTGAGCTCAAATGCTCAGTAAGTGTAAACAAAAGAAATATCAATCACATCGTATTCATAAGAACATAACATTTTGGAAATCATAACCTGCAAAAGAGAGCATAATTTCATAACATGGGATAAATCATGGTAGTGAAATGTAATCACAATAATCATAACTTAAAACATGAAACTTTGTGGCATTCACACATAATCATAGAGAATCATTTCTTGTTAGTCAAGACTCATTGCCAAGACTATCTTAGTGGACAAAGTCCCTTTCTGAATCAAGTAACCCTCGTTTCAGTCCTGTTTCACTGAACCGGTATAACCTACCATTACAGCCATGTCTATCTCATGAGATATAAAATCTTTACCCAATGCATTGGAGGGAGATATAGGTCCCACCCATCTCATAATGAATCCTTTCTTATGTGTGCCACATAATCATAAACCATACATCATAGCGTAACCCATGTAATAAAAATGGGATTCTTAAACAACATGACATCATAAAACAATTCATATAAGATAAAGGAATTCATAAAAATAATTCCATCACAACATAACTAAATAAATGTAACAATAGGGATAAAAACAGAACCCTATGTTATCTTAGATGGAAAATAATTTTGATAAAACACTTGAAATGAATTTTTGAGGAAAATATCCTTTCGTCTTCAAAATCAATTTCTTTTCACAAAACGTCATGCAATTTTAAAAGAAAGAGATTTTATTAAAAATAGTCATGAAATCTTTTGGAGGAATATTCATGAAAATAAGGCTTTATAAAACCGTAAAAATCTGTTCGTGCCGTATAAGTTTAAAAAAACATTCTTCGTACTTTTGTCGAAAAAGTCAAAAAAAGTACCTCGTACGAAAAACGACAAAAGATTCCTTTCATATCTTTTACTAAAAATTCACCGAAGGGTAAAATAGGATTTAAAAAATTGTAGTTGGATGGAAATAATATTACATATTGAGGAAAAATGGATGTGGATGATAAAATACACCCCAGTAAATACTAAATTATAAACAATCTCGGATAAAAATGAGATTGTGACATTTCCCTTACCTTAGGTCCGATTTTCTTTGTAAGTGTCCGAGCCTCCTGTATAATGATTTAAATAATGTCATTTACTTATTACAGAATCATGTTCATTGTTATGATATCATATATGGTTCACTTATGACTTTATATTACCCGTTCTTTTGTAAATTCAATGTTAAAGAGCGTTTTGGGTAAAATTGTTTCATTTGTCGTCCGTATTTTGACTTGTAATTATTCATATGATTACTTAGATCATGATTACATAACATAAAACATGATTTATATATATATATATATATATTCAGGATATACATATATATAATAAATCATTAAATGGAAAGAAATACACCGTTCATAGAGACGGTAGTCCGTACGTACACATGAACGCTGTTTTCGTTTCCTTATTGAATTGAATGGAATTAAGTACATGACATACATATAAATATATAAATAAATCCAGTATCATTATTATGTCATATATTTCATTAGTACATATTATATATACTTTATAATCATTCTTAAATGGTTAACATGGAAAATGAATCTCATCGCGTCATGGAGACGGTAGTCCGTACGTACGCACGAGCGATGATATCATTTCCATAAATATTGAATTTAATTGGAGTGGATTATACAATATATCAGAATCAATATGATGTTGTAATAACTATGTATGGTTAATCTTTACACCATTATACCCATCCATGTAAGGTGGTGGTGGAAAATAGATTACACCACGGCGTGGAGACGGTATTCCGTACGTACGCACGCGCGGTGATTTCTTTTTCCGTAGGATGGATAGATGGTGAAATAGGGTTGTTTCATACTTATAATAACATATCAGTATATGAGTGATACTGATGTTATTACTTCATAATGAAACAACCTAAGAAGAAGAAGTGGGAGAAGAAATAAAGATGAAATAATTGGTAACTGTAATTACTTCTTCTTTGAAGCGTTTCTTTGAGACCTCCTCTTAGGGCACTAAAATTGGTCTTTGAGGAAGACCAGAACCTCTAGGATGTTTCTAGGGAAGTGGAGAAGAGATTTGTGCAGGGGTTGGCCGAGCTTGAGTGCTCAAATTGGTGTGAGGAGGAGGGGGAGGAGGTGTCCTTTTATAAGGGAGGAGAGGGGCACCTTAGGAATATCTCAAAATATTATTTTATATTAAAGTCAAAATCGGTTTATAATGGTTCCAAAGGGTCTTATTTCTAAGCTAAATTGGGGAAGGGTCGAAATCCTATCAACCAATAGGATTTAGACAAGTTTATGGTATTATTTTAACCTTATCAATTAGATTTAACTCTAAGTTAAATAATTTAACTTTTACCGTGTCTTTTTGTTTTCTTTCATTATATGGTTAATACACTTACTATAACATGCCAAAAGAACCCCAAATTGTTTATTATTAATATATATATCCTTATCTATGTCATTTGTCCGAACATTAGATTTTTAGGAATAAAATAACAATTAATAATATAATATTTGATTTAAAAACTATTTTGTGTCAATTTTGACACTATTTGATATATGATTTTTGTGAAAGTCATAACAGAATTATATGTTCGAACCAAGTTGATTAAATAAACACTAATATATCATAGTAACCTAGAAAATTAGTGGAATTAATAAAAAGGCTCAAATTATATTTAGTTTGGTGTTTATAACATCAATTATGTCAATATTTCATTAATAAGATAATTACTGCATCATCTTTATGTCATAAATAAATTAACTTATATGATGTCTAAAAATTACAAATAAATTACCATTATGTGGGAAATCCTTTTAGCTTTCTAATGAATATTTACAATCGAATTTATCTTATGTATATCCCTATATTAAAAATTTGTTAGTAAATAAACTTTGATTTTAACTCTTTTAACTCTTCTTTTAATTAAATAATAATAAATGTACTATTCTAATCCAAGTGGACATAAATGGTCATATTATATTCATAAGGTTGTTTTTGGTCGAATTACACTTATCCAATAGAATTCGGACATGTGTTAGGGTAATAATAATATCATATTTACCCTTAGTTACCCTATTTACTATTAACTGTGGTAAAAAAAAGTAAAAAGTTACTATTCACCAAAAATTATTTTCATCTCATTGAACCACATTTTAGTCCTTGATATTAACCGTGTCTCTCGGATTTTCGAAATTCCATTCACAGAAGCGGTAAAATTATGTTTTATGCAAAATTCAGTTTTTAACCTACCACATAGTGGTTTCACTATTCATCGAAAATTGAAAGTTTTCAGAAAAATATCAAAAATTAGGCCTAAGCTATATTTGATATTATGAACTCAAAACTGATGTCTATTTCACCAAATTCAAAACATATCAGTTGCATTAACTAATTTAAAAATTAATTTTCGTCGTCAAAACAAATATCGTGTTTTTAAGAGATAATAACTATCAAAAGATTGACACTAGTTTATAACTGGTTTAAATGTGAAATTACATCCAATGACCAACATTGTATTGAATTGTAAAAATATATTCTAAATATACTTTAAAAACACTCAAATTAATAATTTATCACTATTAATTATTTCGATTAAAAAAGTTGTTTTTAATTAAAATTTAGTAATATTCACTATTCATCAGAATATGAAAGTTATCCGAAATGTACCAAAATTTCACCTTAGGCTAAATTCAACACTCCGAATCCAAAAATGAAGTCCATTTTGAGAGCTAAAATTTCTAAAATTTAAAAAGTGGTTATTACTATTCATAACGGCTAGTTTTAATAATATTTTAATAGCATATCGTTGTTTAGCGAAACTCGGTGTTGCGTACAACACACGCTATCGTGGAAGGTCGCGATTGCGTATAATTCAAGACAGGTTAGAGATGTGTATTGTGAAAGCTCCTTTTGGTGTAGCATATTACACAAGACATTAATAAAATTAAAAAGTATATTTTTCATAAAATCTCGGGCTGTTACATTCTACCCCCCTTAAAATGAATTTCGCCCTTGAAATTCGTCGGGGTTATAAATGGTTTACTATTCGAAAGTTTCTTTAATAGAAACCCACATCGTAAAAAGGAATACCAAAACCAATATTTAAAAACAAAAGTATGAAACTTAACGGTTACCCAAATAAACTAATCACTGGGTTTCCACATAGGTGAAAATATGGATATGGAAGAAAAATCTAACCATCATGTTCTGATGGAGAGTGGTAGATAACATGGCTATGGAAAAGAAAACAATCACAAATCCATAAATTTGTGAAGATCTAAGGTACCATCTGATTCATCAGATATAAGATCACTAGGACAACATTTTTGGTTTTCAAGATCATTTCCCTAAAGTTAAAGAATTTGAATTAGAATAAATACTTACTTTATGTTGGTACAACCTCACTGTTGTTCGTGCCTTTATCAATTTCCACTTCATCTCTTAAATAAATGAAGTTGAATTTGTTATTCGTGAAGTGTTAGCAGATCATGTGATAGAATGACGGGTCATTCCATCAAAAGGTTAGCAAAAGTTATTAAATATACATAAGTCATTCTATAGTGAGATTAATCATATATGGTACCTAAAATGGACTTATACTTCATATATCATACTGCTTAATATAATAAAACTAGTTTCTACTAAACAGGGACTTCCTGTAGGCCAGTGGTAGGCGATAAAGGCCATCTGCACTTCGGTTGTGGGTTCGATTCCCACAGCCTTGTCCGACGCGATGGGCTGTCGCCCGTTCTGCAGGTTGTCCTTTTTCTAAAACTACATTACTATAACATCCTATCAATAATATCAAAAAAAGAACTTCTTTAGGCTTATCCATAATACTGCAGTCCACTCTCATAACATAGTGAAAATGATTACCAGAGATTTAATACCATCGTTGATCCCCATATATCATAAGATATGTCTTGTTGGTCACATTCTAAACATTCAAAGTCCTTAATCATGTATTCTCTTGAATACCCATTGAACCATAGTGAAAACTTGAATGCAGTTAAAAGTTAACACTTTTCACATACCAAAATCCACAAAATTCTATATACTCAAACCATGATATCACTTAGTCCTTATATCAATCATGAGCTCATGAATACTATCAAACATTTAATTTTCTCCTTATCCCTTCATTATGCGCATATCATCTTATTTCCAAAAAATATCTCAATCACTTTGAATACCACATCAATGATACAACATTATTTTGGAATCCCATTACATAAACACTTAATCATTCCACCACATCGTTTTCATATTCAACATTGCCAATAGTGATCACATGTGACTTCCCTTTGTCCTTTGCCTTCAGTGGTTGCTCATGTTGATCATCACTAACCCTTGGATTAGGGCATTTATTAGCATAATGCCCCGTTTCCTTGCACTTGAAGCATTGAAGTGTTGGTGGTGCGTTCTCGGTAGTGTTTTCTTTATTCACATCATTAGAAACCCTTTTTCCATTACTTCGACACTCAGCTGCTCGATGACCTTCTTTTCCACACTTAAAACATTTTCTAGTACCTTTAAGACAGTCTCCACCATGCTTCTTTCCACACTTTGTGCATAAGGAAACATTCATCTTCTTTTCACCATTATTTTGAGATTTCTCCTTGAACTCCATCTTTCGTTTCTTGTCAAAACCATGAGATGGATATGTAACACCAACTTCCATTTCTACCTTGATAGCACAACGCACAATTTCTTCATAGCTACTAAAGTCTCTTATAGCTAATGCCCTTCGAAGACTTGGTTTTATGACACTGAAAAATCGATCAACTTTACTTTCAGGTTGGATGATAATGCCAGATGCATACCTTGCAAGTCTTGTAAAATTCGCTTCGTATATACCAACATATTCATCATCCTTTTGCTTTAGTTCAAGAAACTCTTTCTCCATCTTTGTTCGGAGAATACGAGGGAAGTACTTATTGAAAAATAAGTTCTTGAACTCGTCCCATTCCATAGACTCAATTTCATCCCTTTGCCTCGTATTCTTAACAAGATTCCACCATTGATCAGCATCTCCTTCCAAACGATACACTGCTAGGATGACTTTATCATGTTCAGAACATTGAAGAACTGAAAATATCTTTTCAGTGGTACTGATCCATTGTTCAGCAACAAGTGGATCGGAAGTCCCACTGAAAGAAGGTGGACGTTGCCTCATGAAGGACTCAATAGAATATTGTTCCCTTCTCTGCTCATTTGGAAGTCCAGAATGATTCATAGCTTGTGTAAGTATAGAAATAAGATTTTTCACTCCATCTCCCATAACATTTGTTTGTTCAGGAGGACAATCATTGCATTGTCCATTGCATTGATCAACACGGTTCCTTCGGGTTCCAGCCATCCTCTAAAACTCAAAAAGAATAGTGTGAGAGGCAAAAATCATGCTAGGGAAAACAACATAATAAAGGGGGAGTTCCTTCAATATCTAGCATCATAGGTTTAATTCTATGATCGTTAGCGTAATTCTAGTACTATAACCTATACGTATACTTAACCTTAGGGACATCCCTAGACATACCTTAGAAATATCTCTAGGGATCTCACTAAAGTTCTCGCATCCTAGTTTCCAAAGGTTGACTAAAACTTTCCTCTGATACCAACTGTAGAGACCCGTATCTTGACGTACATGGACATTACATTACATTTGCGGAATACTTAGTATATAACAAAAACACACACACAAGGATCGTAATAGTTTAGTGTCTTTGGAAACTCGGAATAAAATCTTCTAATCGTGGTGAAATAACTTCAACATCTCCCATAAAGATCTTCCTTTTTTTATACCTAAAACCTTTCTTTATATCCTGGGGAAAAGAAAACATAAAAGGGTGAGCTCAAATGCTCAGTAAGGGTAAACAAAAGAAATATCAATCACATCGTATTCATAAGAACATAACATTTTGGAAATCATAACCTGCAAAAGAGACCATAATTTCATAACATGGGATAAATCATGGTAGTGAAATGTAATCACAATAATCATAACTTAAAACATGAAACTTTGTGGCATTCACACATAATCATATAGAATCATTTCTTGTTAGTCAAGACTCATTGCCAAGACTATCTTAGTGGACAAAGTCCCTTTCTGAATCAAGTAACCCTCGTTTCAGTCCTCTTTCACTGAACCGGTATAACCTACCATTCCAGCCATGTCTATCTCATGAGATATAAAATCTTTACCCAATGCATTGGAGGGAGATATAGGTCCCACCCATCTCATAATGAATCCTTTCTTATGTGTGCCACATAATCATAAACCATACATCATAGCGTAACCCATGTAATAAAAATGGGATTCTTAAACAACATGACATCATAAAACAATTCATATAAGATAAAGGAATTCATAAAAATAATTCCATCACAACATAACTAAATAAATGTAACAATAGGGATAAAAACAGAACCCTATGTTATCTTAGATGGAAAATAATTTTGATAAAACACTTGAAATGAATTCTTGAGGAAAATATCCTTTCTTCTTCAAAATAAATTTCTTTTCACAAAACGTCATGCAATTTTAAAAGAAAGAGATTTTTTTAAAAATAGTCATGAAATATTTTGGAGGAAGATTCATGAAAATAAGGCTTTATAAAACCGTAAAAATCTGTTCGTGCCGTATAAGTTTAAAAAAACATTCTTCGTACTTTTGTCGAAAAAGTCAAAAAAAGTACCTCGTACAAAAAATGACAAAAGATTCCTTTCATATCTTTTACTAAAAACTCACCGAAGGGTAAAATAGGATTTAAACAATTGTAGTTGGATGGAAATAATATTACATATTGAGGAAAAATGGATGTGGATGATAAAATACACCCCAGTAAATACTAAATTATAAACAATCTCGGATAAAAATGAGATTGTCACATTTCCCTTACCTTAGGTCCGATTTGCTTTGTAAGTGTCCGAAACTACTGTATAATGATTTAAATAATGTCGTTTACTTATTAAATAATCATGTTCATTGTTATGATATCATATATGGTTCACTTATGACTTTATATTACCCGTTCTTTTGTAAATTCAATGTTAAAGAGCGTTTTGGGTAAAATTGTTTCATTTGTCGTCCGTATTTTGACTTGTAATTATTCATATGATTACTTAGATCATGATTACTTAACATAAAACATGATATATATATATATATATATATATATATATATTCAGGATATACATATATATAATAAATCATTAAATGGAAAGAAATACACCATTCATGGAGACGGTAGTCCGTACGTACGCATGAACGCTATTTTCGTTTCCTTATTGAATTGAATGGAATTAAGTACATGACATACATATAAAGATATAAATAAATCCAGTATCATTATTATGTCATATATTTCATTAGTACATATTATATATACTTTATAATCATTCTTAAATGGTTAACATGGAGAATGAATCTCATCGCGTCATGGAGACGGTAGTCCGTACGTACGCACGAGCGATGATATCATTTCCATAAATATTGAATTGAATTGGAGTGGATTATACAATATATCAGAATCAATATGATGTTTTAATAACTATGTATGGTTAATCTTTACACCATTATACCCATCCATGTAAGGTGGTGGTGGAAAATAGATTACACCACGGCGTGGAGACGGTATTCCGTACGTACGCACGCGCGGTGATTTCTTTTTCCGTAGGATGGATAGATGGTGAAATAGGGTTGTTTCATACTTATAATAACATATCAGTATATGAGTGATACTGATGTTATTACTTCATAATGAAACAACCTAAGAAGAAGAAGTGGAAGAAGAAATAAAGATGAAATAATTGGTAACGGTAATTACCTCTTCTTTGAAGCGTTTCTTTGAGACCTCCTCTTAGGGCACTAAAATTGGTCTTTGAGGAAGACCAGAACCTCTAGGATGTTGCTAGGGAAGTGGAGAAGAGATTTTGGCAGGGGTTGGCCGAGCTTGAGTGCTCAAATTGGTGTGAGGAGGAGTGGGAGGAGGTGTCCTTTTATAAGGGAGGAGAGGGGCACCTTAGGAATATCTCAAAATATTATTTTATATTAAAGTCAAAATCGGTTTATAATGGTTCCAAAGGGTCTTATTTCGAAGATAAAGTGGGGAAGGGTCGAAATATTATCAACCAATAGGATTTAGACAAGTTTATGGTATTATTTTAACCTTATCAATTAGATTTAAGTCTAAGTTAAATAATTTAACTTTTACCGTGTCTTTTTGTTTTCATTCATTATATGGTTAATACACTTACTATAACATGCCAAACGAACCCCAAATTGTTTATTATTAATATATATATCCTTATCTAAGTCATTTGGGCGAACATTAGATTTTTAGGAATAAAATAACAATTAATAATATAATATTTGATTTAAAAACTATTTTGTGTCAATTTTGACACTATTTGATATATGATTTTTGTGAAAGACATAACAGAATTATATGTTCGAACCAAGTTGATTACATAAACACTAATATATCATAGTAATTTAGAAAATTAGTGGAATTAATAAAAAGTTTCATATTATATTTTGTTTGGTGTTTATAACATCAATTATGTCAATATTTTATTAATAAGATAATTACTGCATCATCTTTGTGTCATAACTAAATTAACTTATTTGATGTCTAAAAATTACAAATAAATTACCATTATGTGGGAAATCCTTTTATCTTTCTAATGAATATTTACAATCGAATTTATCTTATGTATATCCCTATATTATAAATGTTTTAGTAAATAAACCTTGATTTTAACTCTTTTAACTCTTCTTTGAATTAAATAATAATAAATGTCCTATTCTAATCCAAGTGGGCCTAAATGGTCATATTATATTCATAAGGTTGTTTTTGGTCGAATTACACTTATCCAATAGAATTTGGACATGTGTTAAGGTAATAATAATATCATATTTACCCTTAGTTACCCTATTTACTATTAACCGTGGTAAAAAAAAGTAAAAAGTTACTATTCACCAAAAATTATTTTCATCTCATTGAACCACATTTTAGTCCTTGATATTAACCGTGTCTCTCGGATTTTTGAAATTCCATTCACAGAAGCGGTAAAATTAAGTTTTATGCAAAATTCAGTTTTTAACCTACCACTTAGTGGTTTCACTATTCATCGAAAATTGAAAGTTTTCAGAAAAATACCAAAAATTAGGACTAAGCTATATTTGATATTATAAACTCAAAAATGATGTCTATTTTACCAAATTCAAAACATATCAGTTGCATTAACTAATTTAAAAATTAATTTTCGTCGTCAAAACAAATAGCGTGTTTTTAAGAGATAATAACTATCAAAAGATTGACACTTGTTTATAACTGGTTTAAATGTGAAATTACATCCAATGACCAACATTGTATTGAATTGTAAAAATATATTCTAAATATACTTTAAAAACACTCAAATTAATAATTTATCACTATTAATTATTTCGATTAAAAAAGTTGTTTTTAATTAAAATTTAGTAATTTTCACTATTCATCAGAATATGAAAGTTATCCGAAATGTACCAAAATTTCACCTTAGGCTAAATTAGACACTCCGAATCCAAAAATGAAGTCCATTTTGAGAGCTAAAATTTCTAAAATTTAAAAAGTGGTTATTACTATTCATAACGGCTAGTTTTAATAATATTTTAATAGCATATCGTTGTTTAGCGAAACTCTGTGTTGCGTACAACACACGCTATCGTGGAAGGTCGCGATTGCGTATAATTCAAGACAGGTTAGAGATGTGTATTGTGAAAGCTCCTTTTGGTGTAGAGTATAACACAAGACATTAATAAAATTAAAAAGAATATTTTTCATAAAATCTCGGGCTGTTACAACAATCAACCATTATACATTATAAAAAAATTGTTGATAAAGGGCTTCAATTATATATAGAAAGAAAAGGACTGCATTTATTCATGGTTATATCTTGTAATGATAATTACTACTACTATTTATTCATGGTATTCTAATAATGTTTGAAATCTTTTGATTGCATATTATTGTCCTAATATATAAATGTAGGTATAGGTCCCATCATAATGAATTTATTTTGATCGAGATAAAATTCTATGTGTTGGGCCTTAGTGATATTACCATTATCCCTTGGTTTCTCTACCTCTAGAACTAAACACCTAAAAATAATTTTTTTACTGAAAAATATGGACTATAATGGTTGAAAAAATCACCCTCCCCGTCAACCTCGCCAGTGATATAATCATTCTACATCTATTCAGTGATTCCACATATGAAGAAAAAGATGAGTATTTTTTATACATGACAAATATCCTAGAATTCTAGTCATCCATATAATGGAATATTCCCTTTATAAGTTGTTGTGTGATGTCATTTAGAACCTCAATATGTATAATCATCTCCTAGGGAATCAGATTTTAGTGATCTGATTACACTAATTCTCAAATACAACCATTGAATAGCTAACTTATTTTTTTCTGATCATCCAAAAAAATGAGATGAATAAAAGTCAGTAAAAATTGATTTTAATAAATTAATACTGGAAATATTCCTATCATGTAATAAATCCTCTATTAAAATGAGATGACTTTCAAATGACCAGGTATCTTGAGAAGAACATATATTTCTACAATTCATCATAGAATTCAAAGATAATATGCTCAGATGTTTTTTCTATTACTATCACCCATACCCTATTCTCCATGTAGATTTCATCATATCTTCCACGACAATTAGATTGAATGGAAAATTAAAGATTAATTCTCATGATATTATGAGATACATTCATTGCACCTGGGATGAATCTTCATATTTCATCACAATAATATATTATTTGTCTTTAAATACTAGTGATATATTCCTCCATTTATTGAACATATTGTTTTCCATCACCCTACTTGTTAGGAAGGGAATGAGTCATCGTTGTCACAAAAGAAACACTATCAATAATCGCGATTGTCATGTCACCTACATGGTACCTCCCAATCTATAAAAACCCTATGATTATCTAAACATTGGGATAACTAACTAAAACCCTCTCATTAATAGATATATTTTTTTAGATATTTAATTTAACCTAAACTAGTAAAATAAAAATTATAATCATTTGGTTGATCTTGAGAGGGTGTTGTTACCCTATGTTCAGCATTATGTTTGTATAATGAGTGTATTGAGTTGTGGAAAATTGATATTTTATATAATCATTAATTAAAAAATTATAATTCTTTAGATTTTATGAATTAGACAAATGAATAATTTTAATGAAAAATAAATTTATATTTTTGTTCTTATGGAACCATTGATCATGAACTATATTATTTACCTTATTTTGAAATTTCATAAATTTTAGATGACATTGAATTGTCCTTCATATTATAAATAATAATTGAATATTTTTTAATTGATATATTCATATACAACACATTTTTTCATGTTTCCAACAAAAACATATCTCTGATTTCAATTACATCTGTGATTGGATACACAAAACACGGTGTTCTGTTAATGATCGATGATATTTTTTATGCTCTCGGCCCAACTTTATCCCATTTCATTTGTCTATTGACAAAATGAGGGAGATTGTCTATAGGAACCATTTTTTCAGGTTATTCTAAAAACATGGATCATATTTTGATAATGGTAGAAAATTTACAACCATCATGGAATGTTTCCCCAAATATTTCATTTGAATTCATTTTAGATGTTGTTAATTATGTTTATTAAAATTTATAAGACTAATGTAACTACCATATTAATTTTAAGTTATTATTTTGAAATAATTTCATTATTTTAAAAACAAATTACAATATGTAAATATATTAATTTCAAATAATTATTTTATTTGTTGAAAATATTTTTTTTTCTATAGATATATTTTTTATCAATATCCAACATCATACATTGAATTTAGTAAACAATTAAATGAGTATTTCCATACCTGTATGATGGCTGGGTTTTTATTGTAATACATCCTGATAATAATATATATCACCTATATCCATATTGAAAGATCTATAGTGTAAAACCCCAATATTCCATGGTACGCTTCTCTTTAAATAATACAGTAGCATGTGTTCTACGCAACTTTGAGTTCTAACACACACCACAACCAATCAAACTAGCCTTTATGAATAGTAATACCCACTTTTTGAAATCATATAAATTTTATCATTCAAAATGGACTTAATTTTTAGATTCGTAATATCAAAATTATCTTAGGGTGTATTTTTGGTATATTTCTGAAAACATTATATTTTTGCTGAATTGTGAAAACCACTGAGTTATACTTTAAAACCAAATTTTTATTTAAATAATTATCTATTTTATTTTAATTTTTTTAGATAAAAATTGATACATAATACCTATATATGTTCAATGTAATTTATTGGAGTTAGTTTATAATAATTTTTGATTTATGCAAATTTTATTGAACTTCCACCGTCTTTTACCCACCTCCTAGGAGAATTTGCAAATTTACATAAAACATAATTTTTCCCCTTTTGTGAGGGAAATTTCAAAAATCTGAGATACATGATTAATATCAAGTAGTGTAATATGGTTCAATAAGATAAAAATAATTTTTGGAGAATAGTAACTTCTGTCTTTTATTTATAACAGTTAAATGTGAATAGGGTAATTAAGGTAAAAATGATATTATTATTAACCTAAAACATGTCCTAAATCAATTGGATAAATATAATTCGACCACAAAAACCTTAGGAAAAAAATATAAACCTCTTTGGTCCACTTTTATTTGATTAGGACAATTATTATTATTTAATTTAAAAAAGATTTAAAGGGGTTAAAATCAATGATTAATAACTAAAACATTTTTAATATAGGGTTATACATAAGATATATTCTATTATAAATATTAATTTGAAATATAAAACTATTTCCTACATAATGGTATTTTATTTATAATTTTTAGACATTATATAATTTAATATATTTATTACACAATGGTGATGCAGTAATTACCTAATTAATGAAATATTAAAATAATTGATATTATAAATATACAAATAAATATAATTTGAGACTTTTTATGAATTAAACTAATTTTATAAGTCAACATGACATTTTATGATTGATTAAATTAATTTAATTCTAATTAATAGTGTTGATATAACTTTAACAAAAATCAATTACTAAATAGTGTCAAAATTGACATAAGGGAGCATTTAAAACTAGTATTATATAATTAATTGATATTCAATTACTGAGAATTTATGTTTCAGACAAATGACATAGATAAGTTTATATATATTATTATTGAATTACTTCGGGTTATCTTGGCTTGTTATAGAAATTTTATTAACCATTTAATATAAAAATACAAGGAGACATGGTAAATGTAAAACAATTTAAATAAGATTTAAATATAAATGATAAGTATAATATAGTGACCCGAACCTATCTAAAATCTATTGGTTGAAAGGATTTTGACCCCTCCCCACCTTATTGTTGATATAAGTCTCTTTGGAGCCTTTATAATCCGAATATTAATTTATTATAAAATAATATTTTTAGCTTTTCCTAAGGTGTCCCTCGCCCCTCATATAATAGGGCACTCACCCTTCTTTCAAATGAATACCTTTAAATCCTTTTGGTTCGGCCAAACCCTTTACAAATATCCTTTAAACGTCCCTCACTTCATCCTAGAGGCCTTACTTTAGTTAGAAATCCAACTTAAGGATCCCTTGTGATCAAATCAAAAGGAAGAACCCGAAGAAGAGGTAATGTTTTCACCACCCTCTTTCAAGTTCCTTTATTCTTCCACTTCTTCATTGGTTTTTATTCCCATTAGGAAATAATAACTCTAGTATCCTATAAATACAATGATGTTAATATAAATATGGTACAACCATATTCAGTATTCTATCCATCCCTTGGATAACATGTCATCATACGTGCGTACGTACGGCTTACCGTCTCCATGTTGTTGTGTAATTGTTATTCAATGCATTTATAGTTGGATGGGTATAATAATGATGTGTAATTCATGTAAATAATAAATATAAAATTATAATTATTCTGAATATATGATACACCATCCAATTATATATTATTTTAATATCAAAAGAATGATATTATCGCTCGTGCGTACGTACGGACTACCGTCTCCACGAACGCGATGAGATTCATTCCCCATCGTATCTATTGAAGAATAATTTTCTTTTGATGATTAAAAATAATTTTTAAGGCGTTTATATCATTCTGGATATGAATAAGACACAACCAGTGAATAAAAAATAACGGCTTATGTGACAAAACAAATAAAAGAAAACGAGTAAGTAAACACCCGAAACGACGATAATACTAAAATATTATTAACAAAACAATATTAAAAGATCATATATGATATCATATTTATGTATATGATTCTTGTATAATTTAATTACAATTATTTAACTATTATACATGTTTTTAATCTACCTTTGATGAAGGAAAATTACAAGGTGAGGGTTATGTTTACAATCTCTTTATTATCTGAGGTTGTTTTTACGTAAGTATCTACTGGGACATCATTATCATTCACATAAATGTTTCTTAAAAATTTATTTCAACACATTATTACTATTTTATAGACAATGGGTTAAATTCATTTATACCCTTTTTTGACATTTTTTAAGATGTTTATACATGAATATTTCTGTCATTTTCCAAACAAGGTCCTTTTTAACCTTTTATACAGAACTAAGGTAAGAATGCCTTTTTTAACTTATAAGACATGTGGGGCTATTTTCTACCATTATAAAATCTTTTTAGCTTCACTTACAAGCTTATAAAAATATTTTCAAATTAAATTTTTTATTTTATAATTATGTGAATTTTAAATGATTTCAAAAAAGTGATATTTTTGTCAAATAGTTTTGATTTCGTCTATATCAACATCCTTTGATGGATTTTATGATTATTTTAAGTTTATTATTTATGATAAAAATTATCCAAATTATATTGATGGTTTTGTTATTTTTTTTATTGTGGATGTGTTATTTTTAGACCATTCATGGTTTATGGAGAAAGTATTGACATTTTGTATACTAGTTCTAATACGAATGTTTATGTTTTGTTTAAACCTATTCATATGAGGAATGCATTGGAATTAGTAAGTGATGGGTGGATCCCTCTATAGCACCTCTATGCCCCTGTAGCTCTCATGATACAAACTATTGTCTTGGCACAAGGCCATGACAAAATCTTATTTTTAGTCTTGGCACAAGGCCTTGACTATGTGGTTATGATAGTGTGGCATTATGCATTCCATCATTATGAATGTTGTTACTGATATTTCATGTTATTATTCGACTGGTAGAATATCCATGTGAATAAGTAAATGGAATTATTTAATTTTATTTTTTCTATATTATTCTAATGTTCATGTTTAAAAGGATTTTGGTTTTGTTATACATTGATTTAAATGTTTGTGCTTATTTATGAAAGTTTTTTCTATATTGTTATCCTTACGGAGCATATGATCTTACCCCTTTCTATGTTTTATTTTTCCCATGATGTGAAGAAGTATTTTATGACTGACCTGTAGGGATAGTCTGAGGGGATATGAGTGTGGAATATGGAGGCTATGTTTTTGTAGTTTTCATTTTATGATGTAATGTAAGACTTATGAATGTATCCAGTGATTCCAAGGCTACAAAACTAATCGGTGTTTCGAGACATGATATTTCGTGATCATGCCAATGTTTTGTAGAAATGTATGAACACTGGGTAATTGGGGCTGGGGCATTACAGTGGGTATCCGAGGATGTTTAGTACAAACCGTGGAAACTAGATTTAGATAAACACTGATTAGAGCACATAGCGCTATGATAGACTTTGAGGATTAGTATAGAAGAACATCCTAAATTTTTTGTATTGTAGAAATCCTATGAGTTTTCTGTGCAATACATCCCTATTTGGATATGAGAAGGTAGTGGTGGCTCTGTCACAGATTTACCTAGTTGTAAAACCTGAAAACACCACTTTGAGCTAGACTCAATGGGAACTGGTGCACGCCAATGGGCCTTGCTGCACTCTTGGTTACGATAATGTAGGGGGACATTCTTAGTATAATTCACATTTTTTTAAAAACAATTATGCAGGGTTTATGATTATATACTTCCTCAATGAAAACATTTTTATGATTTTGGACTATATCCATAAACTGTCCAGTTTATGTTAATTTTTTTTCATGTTTGGATTTATGTATTGCAATTCATAAACTAATCTAGTGTATGCCATTTTTTAGAAATGGCTCCTTGTGGAAGGAATGGAAATTTTATCAATGAATTCACACCATGTAAGGATTTATCTTATGCTCACGATAATTATAGTGGACCTGGTGATGCACCTGGTGCTGATCAGCTAATCACCATACTTGGACAACTCACTCAGGTTATGAATAATAACCTTACCCATATGGAGCACCCTCATCCGCAACATGGAGGATCATTTTTAGATTACTTAATGAGGAAAAAACCAACAAAATTAAATGGGGGTACATGTAGAGACCAAAATCTTGAAGTACATTGAAATTACATTAATATTGCAGAATACATAATACATGAAAAAAAATAGATGCCCAAAGATCGTATTAGTTCAGTGTCTTTGGAAACTCGGAACGTAATCTTATAATCATGGTGAAAGATATTCAACATCTCCCATAAAGATCTTCCCCATTGGTTTCCTTACCTAAAACCATTATTTATATCATGGGGAAAAGAAAACATAAGAAGGGTGAGCTGAAATGATCATTAAGGGAAAGCATAGAGAATATAAAACAATCCATAAACATTTGAATGCAAACACTTGAACAGAAAATCTAAACATCAAAATATGGTGCAAAGACATAAATCATTGAAGTACGTAAGGAATATATCATAAAGGATCACCAATCATGTTAAAATAACATGGGAATAAAACATTTAATTGTGGAAATCCATTAAGCACATGATATTATTTCTATATTATCCAAGGAATTGCTACCAATACCATCTTAGTGGACAAAATCCCTTTCTGAATCGAGTTCACTCCTCTTTCCAGTCTTGTATCACTGAACCAGATAAACTTACCATTCCTTCCATGTCTATATAATGAGATATAAATCATTACCCAATGCATTGGAGGGAGATATAGGTCCCACCCATCTCATAATGAAATCATTCTTACGTGTTCCACAACATAAACATAAATCATTCATCATAACACAAATAATAAAATGTGTTTCATAAACATCATCCCATCATAACATTATCCATATAATATAAATGGATATCACTTCATCATAAGAGAAGTGAAACCATGAAAATAATATAGACATTATATTATAAACATACACATATGAAATAATGTCATGTTATATGGAAAATGGTTTTGATAAAACACTTGAAATAAATTCTTGAGGAAAATATCCTTTCTTATTTAAAATCTTTTTCTTTTCACAAAATTCCATGCAATTTTAAAATATGAGGATTTTATTGAAAATAGTCATAAAATATTTAGAGTAAGCTTCATGAAAATAAGGTGTTATTAAACCGTAAAAATCCGTTGATGCCGTATAAGTTAAAAAAACATTCTTCTCGTCCTTTTTCCAAAAAAGTCAAAAAGTACCACGTATGGTAAAAAAGGATGATTCCTTCCATAACACAATGTAATAGTAATATAGGGGTAAAAATGACTTTAAAAATACATGGAATAATATTAAACACTTTATGAAAACATTTTTATGGACATGGATCAAAAATATAACCCTTGTAAATACTTACATATAACCAATCTTGGATAAAAATGAGATTAAAAAATTATCCCTTACCTTATGTCTGATATGCTTCGAATGTATCCGATCATCCTGTATAATGATTTGAATAATTTCATTGACTTATTACAGAATCATATTCATTGTTATGATATCATATATGGTTTACTTATGACTAAATATTACCCGTTCTTTTGTAAATTCGATGTAAAAGTAGCGATTTGGGTAAAATTTTTTCATTTAATGTACGTGTTTTGACTTATTGTTCTTGATATTATTACTTATATCCTGATTTAAATAATTCCAGAATTTAAAACATGATTTATATATAATATATATTCAGAATATACATATATATATATATATGATAGATTGATAAATGGAATGAAATACACCGTTCATGGGGACGGTAGGTCGTACGTACGCATGAACGCTATTTTCCTTACCTTATTGAATTGAATGGAATTAAGAAGATGACATATATATATATATATATCATGTATAATTATTATGTCATATATTTCATTATTATTCATTATATATACTTTATTATCATTCATGAATGGTTAACATGGAGAATGAATCTCATCGCGTCGTGGAGACGATAGTCCGTACGTACGCACGAGCGATGATATAATTCCCATGATCGTGGAGTTTTATTTAAGTGTATGTATAATTTTTTATAATAAATATCACATTAAAATAATCATATATAGTTATTTATTTAAACCATTATACCTATCCAATTAAGGTGGTGGTCGAAAACAGATTACACCACAGCGTGGAGACGGTATTCCGTACGTACGCACACGCAGTGATTTTGTTTTTCGTAGGATGTATAGAATGTGAAATAGGGTTGTTTCATATTGATAATAACATATCAGTATATAATTATTACTTATTTTATTACATTATGATGATTCAACTAAAGAATAAGAAGTAGAAGAAGAAAGAAACTTGAGAGAATCGGAAGAAGAGATTACCTCTTCTTCGATGCACCTCCTTTTAGCTTCCTCTTAAGAAAGTAGAGTTGGTATTTTGAGAAGACCAGAACCTCCAGAATGTTTCTAAGGATGTGGAGAAGATAAATGGGAAGGGTTTGGCCGAGCATAAAGTCTCAAAAGTGTGTGAAGAGAATAGGGAAGGGGTGCCATTTTTATAAGGGAGGAGAGGGGCACCATTGGAAAAACATTAAATATTATTTTATAATAATGTCATATTCGATTTATAATAGTTCAAAATTGTTTTATTTCGAAACTAGAGTGGGTATGGGTCGAAATATTCTCAACCAATAGGGTTTATACAAACTTAGGTTACAATTTTAACCTTATCTTTTAGATTTAACTCTATGTTAAATAATTTAACTTTTACCGTGTCTTCTTGTTTTCTTACACTATATGGTAAACAAACATACTATAACCAGATAAACGAACCCTAGGTAGTTCATTATTAATATATATAACCTTATATATTTCATTTGGCCGAACCTTATATTTTTATGAGTATAATAACAATTAATAATATAATATTTGTTTTAAAAATTATTTTATGTCAATTTTGACACTATTTGGTAATTGATTTTGGTGAAAATCATAACATCCAGATTAGTTCGAAAAAAGTTAATTAAATTAATACGAACATTTTATATTACCCTATAAAATTATTGGAATTCATAAAAAGTCTTAAATTACATTTATTTTGGTATTTATGATATCAATTATTTTCATATTTCATTATATAGGTAATTACTGCATCACCATTGTGTCATAAATAACTTAAATTATTTAATGTCTATAAATTATAAATCAAAAACCATTATGTTTGAAATATTTTTATCTTTATAATGAGTATTTATAGTCTAATTGTTGTTTTGTATAACCCTACATTAAAAATTTATTTGTTATTAAACAATGATTTTAACTATTTTAACTCTTTTTTAAATAAAATAATAATAAATGTAATGATCTAATCCAAGTGGACCTAAATGATAATATTATATTACTAAGGTTGTTTTTTGTAGAATTATATTTATCCAATAGAATTATAAGATGTTTTAGGGTAATAATAATATCATTTTAACCCTTAATGACCTTATTTACTTTTAACCGTGGTAAATAAAAGTAAAAAGTTACTATTCACAAACAAAATTATTTTTATCTTATTATACCAAATTCTACTCCTTGATTTTATCTGTGTCTCTCAGATTTTCGAAATTACACTCACAGAAGCGGTAAAATTATGTTTTATGTAAATTTTGAAATTTTCCTAGGAGGTGGGTAAAAGACGGTGAAATGTTCAATAAAATTAATATATATATAAAATTATTATAAAATGACTCAAATGAATTAAATTGAACTTATATAGGTATTATGTATCAATTTTGACCTAAAATATATTTATATAAAATGAATAATTATTTAAATAAAAAGTCGGTTATTAAATAGTAACATAGTGTTTTCATTATTCATCAAAAAATAAAAGTTTCCAGAAAAATACCAAAAATTCTCCATAGGATATTTTTGATATTAAGAATGTAAAAATGAAGTCCATTTTGAATGATAAAATTTATAAAATTACAAAAATTGGGTATTACTATTCATAATGGCTAGTTCGTAATAATATTATAATAATATTTCGTTTAGTGAAACTCAGTATTGCCTACTACACACGCTATCGAAGAAGGTTTTGATTGCGTGCAATGAAATCCAAGTCGGGGATGTATGTAGTGAATGCTCTGTTTGGTGTTGCGTATAACAAAATCGAAACTTATTTCATTTATACATTAAACAAAATCTATACTTAATGTTGCGTAGAATAATTTCCACAAAATGAACTTGAAATTGTGTGTAACACGAGCCAATAATAGTGTTGCGTATACTGCAAGCTAATAAAGTGTTGCATATAGTACAAGCTAATCTTGGTGTAGTGTATAATAGAAGATATCAATGAAATTAAAAATAATATATCTAATTAAATTTCGGGCTGTTACATTCTACCGCCCTTAAAATGAATTTCGCCCTCGAAATTAATTGGGGTTATAAATGGTTTACTACTTGAAAGTATCCTTTATAGAAACCCACATCATAAAATGAAATACTAAAACATCATTTTAAAAAGGGAATTTAGAATCATAACAGTCACCCAAAGTAACTCAGCACTAGGTTTCTACATAGTACAACATAGGTGAAAATATGGATAAGAATGAGAAATATAACCATCAACTTCTGATGAAGAGTGGTAGAGGACATGGCTATAAAAGAGACAACAATCACAAAGCCATAAATTTGTTTTGATATAAGGTACCATATAATTCATCAGATATATGGGAATGAGGACAACATTTTTGGTTTTCAAGATCATTTACCTAATGATGAAGAAAATGGAATTAGGAGAAATACTTTCTTGAATTTGGTACAATCTCACAGTTGGTCGTTCCTTGGACAATTTCCACTTCATCTATTAAATAAATGAAGTTCAATTTGTCATTCATGATGTGTTAGCAGATCATGTGATAGAATGATGGGTCATTCCATCTGTCTCAAACAAAAGGATTAAAAAATTTATCAAAAATACATAAGTCAATCTATAGTGAAATTAATCATATATGGTTCCTAAAATCGATTTATACATCATATATAATACTCCTTAATATAAAAAAACTAGTTTCTACTAACCAAGGACTTCCTGTAGTCCAGTGGTAGGAGATAAAGGCATGCCGCACTTCGGTTGTGGGTTCCATTCCCATAACCTTGTCCGACACGATCGGTTTTCGCCCGTCCTACAGATTGTCCTTTTTCTAAAACTATAGTATTATAACATACCGAAATAATTTTGAAAAAAAATTATAGCCTTAAAAAATACTCTCTGATGTCCAACGTAACCCTTTCTAATCTTTAGACTTATCCAAAAGACATATGTCAAATCTCATAGTATAAAGAAAATGATTACTGGAATGTTTACATAACAAAAACGTGAATACCATCATTTATCATATGATATATCTTGTTGGTCACATTCCAAACACGTGAATTCCTTAATCATGTATTCTCTTGAAACATGAATACGCATTGAACCATAGTGAAAACATGAATTCAATTAAAATTTAACTATTTCAACACACCAAAATCCCAAAAAAATTATATACTCAAACCCTGATATCACTTAGTCCTTATATCAATAATGAGCTCATGAATACTATCAAACATATTATTTTCTCCTAATCTATTCATTATGTGCATATCATCTTCTTTCCAAAACATTCTGAATAACCATTCATGGTTACCGGTACCATTCAACATATACATTCAAATAATTTAGGAAAAACAATAGTGTATCAATCCTTAGATGATTATTTATTCCATAGTATCATTAACAATACATGATAACTCTTGAAAATCATAAATCATTCCATTACCTTATTTAACCATTGACCAAGCCTCAACACTTCTTTCATCTCATATATCATTTATATTCTCCTCATCATCATCCACATAAATACTACCCATATGACCATGCTGATTATCTTCATCAGATTTTCACTTAGGACATTGGTTTGCATAATGCCCATACATTCCACATTTAAAACATCTAATCATTGTTGATGTCGTACCAATACCATTATCCTTCTCCATGGAGTTAACTAAACCTTTTCCTTTGCACTTATTGAATTTGTGCCCTTATTTTCTACACCAAAATCATCTTCTAGTTCCTTTAAAACATTATCCTTGATGCCTCTTCCCACATGATTTAAATGAGAGAAATTGAACTTTCTTTCCTCTATGATCATTATGAAACTCCATCTTTCCCTTATTAACTGAGTCGGAAAACTTACCAAAGTTTAGATTATTGATCATATTATGAGATTGTTGATTAGGCATAATAATGATGTTTGGACTTCCAAATCTTGTTTCACTTGGTTGCTCATGAAGAATTTCATCCCATTGTCTATCATATCCTCCATTATCGTGAATCTTCCTGTATCCAGCCATATTCTAAAACCCAAAAAGAATAGTGTGAGAGGAAAAAATCATGCCAGGGAAAACAACATAATAAAGGGGGAGTACCTTCAATATCTAACATCTTAGGATAAATTCTATGATAGTTACAATAATTCTAGGACTATAACCTATATTCATACTTATTCTTAGGGACATCCCTAGACATACCATAGAAATATTTCTAGGTATTTTACTAATGTTATCGCATCCTAGTTTCCAAAGGTTAACTAAACTTGCACTCTGATACCAACTATAGAGACCCAAATCATGACGTACATGGACATTACATTACTTTTGAGGAATACGTAATACATGACAAAAACATACACCCAAATATCATATCAGTTTAGTGTCTTTGGAAACTCGAAACGCAATCTTATAATCATGGTGAATGATCTTCAACATCTCCCATAAATATCTTCCCCTTTGGTTATCTTACCTAAAACCTTTCTTTATTTCTTGGGGAAAAGAAAACATAAAAAGGGTGAGCTCAAATTCTCAGTAAGGGAAAGCATAGGGAACATAAAAAAATACATAAACATTTGAATGAAAAAACATGAACATAAAAACTAAACTTCAAAATCATGAGAAAAGACATAAATCTTGGAAGTATGTAAGGCATATATCCTAAATGAATACCAATAATGATAAAATAACATGGGAATAAAACATTTGATTTTGTAAAACCATTATGCACATGATATGATTTCCATATTAGCCAAATAATTGCTACCAAGACTATCTTAGTGGACAAAGTCCCTTTCTGAATCAAGTTCACTCCTCGTTCCAGTCCTATATCACTGAACCAGATTAACATACCATTCTATCCATGTCTATCTTATGAGATATAAATCATTACCCAATTCATTTGAGGGCGATATAGGTCCCACCCATCTTATAATGAAATCATTCTTACGTGTGCCACAACATAAACATAAATCATTCATCATAACCCATAGAATAAAATGGGTTTCAAAAACCTCATCCCATCATAGAATAATCCATATAAAATAAATAGATACTATTTCATAATAAGAGAAGTGAAACCATGTAAATCATATAGACATTATACTAGAAACAAACACATATTAAATTATGTCATCTTAGATGAAAAATGTTTTTGATAAAACACTTGAAAGAAATTCTTGAGGAAAATATCAATTCTTATTTAAAATCATTTTATTTTCACAAAATGCCATTAAAGTTTTAAAGAAGTGGATTTTGTTGAAAATTGTAATGAAATATTGTAGAGTAATCTTCATGAAAATAAGGTGTTATGAAACCGTAAAAATCTGTTCATGTCGTATAAGTTAAAAAAACATTCTTCTCATACTTTTTCCAAAAAAGTCAAAAAGTACCATGTATGGTAAACAAAAGGAAGATTCATTCCATAACACAATGTAAAATTCATATAAGGGTAAAATTGACTTTAAAAATACATGTAAGAATATTATGAACTTTATGAAAACATTTTTATGGTCATGGATGAAAAATATAACCCTAGTAAATACTTACGTATAAGCAATCTTGGATAAAAATGAGATTGAAAAATTATCCCTTACCTTTTGACCGATTTGCTTCGTATGTATCCAAACCTCCTATATAATGACTTATATTATGGCTTTGACTTATTAAATATTTAAATTCATTGTTAGGATATCATATATGGTTTACTTATGACTTTATATTACCCGTTATTTTGTAAATTCGATGTAAAATAAGCGATTAGGGTAAAATCGTTTCATTTATTGTACGTGTTTCGACTTGTTGTTCTTTGTATTATTACTTATATCATGATTTAATTAATTCCATAATGTAAAAAATGATTTATATATAATATATATTAATCATATACATATATATAAGATAGATCGATAAATGGAATAATATACACCGTTCATGGAGACGGTAGATCGTACATACGCATGAACGTTGTTCTCGTTTCCTTATTGAATTGAATATAACTAAGTAGATGAAATACATATATATATACATAAATCCAGTATCAATATTATGTCATATATTTCATTATTATTCATTATATATTCTTTATAATCATTCTTGAATGGTTAACCTGGAGAATGAATCTCATCGCGTCGTGGAGACGGTACTCCATACATACGCACGAGGGATGACATCATTCCCATGATCATGGAATTGTGTTGAAGTGTAGGTATATTATTTCAGAATCAATATAACATTAAAATAATCATATATAGTTATTTATTTACACCATTATACCCATCCGAGTATGGTGGTGGTCAAAAATAGATTACACCACGGCGTGGAGATGGTAATCTGTACGTACGCACGCGCGATGATTTCGTTTTCCGTAGGATGGATATAAGGTTAAATAGGGTTATTTAATATTTATAATAACATATCAGAATATAATTAATACTGATGTTATTACTTTATAATGATACAACTAAATAAGAAGAAGTAGAAGAAGAAAGAAACCTCAGAGAAACGGAAGAAGAGATTACCTGTTCTTCGATGCACCTCCTTTAAGCTTCCTCTTCTGAAAGTAGAGTTGGTATTTTGAGAAGACCAGAACCTCCAGAATGATTCCAGGGAATTGGAGAAGTGAAATGGGTAGGGGTTGGAAGAGCTTCATGGCTCAAAAGGGAGTTAAGAGAAGAGGTAAGGGGTGCCCTTTTTATAAGGGAGGAGAGGGGTACCTTTGGAAAACCATAAAATATTATTTTATAATAAAGTAATATTCGGGTTTTAATTGCTCCAAATTGATTTATTTCGAATCTATAGTGGGGATGGGTCAAAATATTCTCAACCAATATTATTTAGACAAATTTAGGTTACTATATTAGCCATATCTTTTAGATTTAAATCTAAGTTAAATAATTTAACTTTTACTGTGTCTTCTTATTTTCATACACTATATGGTTAATAAACGTACTATTACCAGAAAAAAGAACCCCAAGTAGTTCATTATTAATATATATATAATCGTATATAAGTCATTTTGCTGAACCATTTATTTTTAGGAATATAATAACAATTAATAATATAATATTTGTTTTAAAAACTATTTTATGTCAATTTTGACAGTATTTGGTAATTGATATTTGTAAAAATAATAACAGCCTGATTAGTTCAAAAAAATTAAATTAAATCAATAAAAATATGTCATATTAACCAATAAAATTAGTGGAATTTATAAAATGTCTCAAATTACATTTATTTGGGTATTTATAATATCAATTATTTTAATATTTCATTATTTAGGTAATTACTGCATCACCATTGTATCATTAATAAAACATATTATTTAATGTTTAAAAATTATAAATAAAATACCATTAGGTATGAAATATATTTATCTTTATAATTAGTATTTATAGTGGAATTTATCTTATGTATTCCTCTATATTAGAAATGTTTTATTTATTAAACTTTGATTTTAACTATTTTAACACGTTTTTAAATAAAAAAATAATAAATGTCCAAATCTAATCCATGTGGACATAAATGATAATATTATATTAAAAATGTTGTTTTTGGTCTAATTATACTTATCCAATAGAACTATAACATGTTTTAGGGTAATAAAATTATTATTTTTACCCATAATTTCCCTATTTACTTTTAACTGTGGTAATTAACGAAAAAAGTCACTATTCATAAAAAATTATTTTTATCTTATTGAACCACATTTTTTTCCTTGATATTAACCATGTCTCTCAAAATTTTCAAATTACACTCACAAAAGTAGTGAAATTACGTTTTATGTAAATTTTCAAATTCTTTTAGGAGGTGGGTAAAAGACAGTGAAGAGTTCAATAAAATTTGTATATTTCTAAAATGATGAAAAAATGAATCAAATGAATTACATTGAAATTATATAGGTATTATGTATCAATTTTTAACTAAAATAAATTAAAATAAAATAAATAATTATTTAAATAAAAAGTCAGTTTTTAAATAGTAACCTAGTGTTTTCACTATTCATCAAAAAATGAATGTTTTCTGCAAAATACCAAAAATTCACCCTCGGATAATTTCGATATTCTGAATCCAAAAATGAATTCCATTTTCAAAGATAAAATTTATAAATTTCAAAAAGTGGATATTACTATTCATAACTGCTAGTTCATAATAGTATTATAATAATATCTCGTTTAGTGAAACTTTGTATTGCGTACTACACAGGCTATCGAAGAAGGTATTGATTGAGTGTAATGAAATCCAAGTTAGAGCAGTATGTTGTGAATGCTTTGTTTGGTGTTTCATATAACATAATCAAAACTTATTTCATTTATACATTAAACAAAATCTACACTTAATGTTGCGTAGAATAATTTCCACAAAACGAACTTGAAATTGAAGGTAACACAACTCAATAATAGTGTTGCGTATACTGAAAACTAATACGGTGTCATGTATAGTACAAGATAGTCTTGGTGTAGTGTATAGTAGAAGACATCAAAGAAATTAAAAATAATATATCTCATAAAATCTTGGGGTGTTACAGTACACATCCCCTAGTAGCTGAGCAATGGATAAATTCCAATGAAAAAATATTTCACACCTTGGGGAGTAGCGAAATGGAAAAACTTTTCATGGCAGTTTACCGCCTCACTGAAGATGCTGATCAATGGTGGTCATTGATTCAAAACATGAAGGATGGTGATGATGTAACAAATAATGAATAGAGGGAGTTTAAGGAATTTTTCATATAAAAATAGTTTCCTCATGACCATCGAGCGGATATGGAATGAAAATTTCTAAGTCTGAGGCAAAAGGAGGATAAGAACATAAAAAAGTATGAAGCTAACATTACAAGGACATAGTGGCATGCAAGTGATTACATACATTTCCCAAGAAGTAAGATTGATCATTTATTTGATGGGTTAAAACAATTTCTTCATCGAGCATTAGTATCACAATCCTTCTGCTCATACAAAGATATTGTCTCATGTGCTATCGAGACAGAAAATAAATTATCTAAGACATGTGACTTTAATGGAAATAATGTGAAGAAGAGATGTACTGATCACTATAGAAATAGAAATAAGGGGATGAATGGAAAATTTGAATATCCATTCTATAGTAAATGTGGGAAGAAACACCCTGGTACTTGCTTGAAGGGAATGAGAGTTTGTTACATGTGTGGTGAAAAAGGCCACCAAGCTCGTGATTTCAAGGGGATAAATGAAGCTATAGATGTTCAATGCTACAATTACAGAGAGATGGGATATTATGAAAATGAATGTCCTAAGCATCAGGGGAAATTTCCTCAGACAAGGCCAAGGGATCAAGGACAAGCATATGTTATCACTATTGTTGAGGTAGAATCTCTGAAAGACATGGTGGTAGGTAATTTAGTGGTTTCCTCAATATTATAAAATGCTTTATTTGATTCTGAATCATTTCATTGTTTCATATCATAACAGTTTTCTATTAAAATTTGATAATTTAAAAAGGGAGTTGTCTGTTAAAACACTTTAGGGATGTTTCATTGCTACAATGTTCTCTGAATTAGTTCCCATTAGGGCATATAAATGTTCTTTATCAGTTTATCTCATCATCATACCTATGATTGAGTTTGACATAATCCTTAGTATGGATTTGATTTCGAACTATGATGTGGATATTTATTTTAAGAAGAATGAGGTTACAATTTTTGATGATGATGATAAGGAACACATTATCTTTTGAGAAGAATTGTCACCACATAATTCTTATCTAGATCCACCCCCAATAGCTCAACTAAATTCAATTATTGGGGAGTTAGAGAATGAAATAACTGTGGGTGAGGAATGAAATGTTTAAATAGAGGATGTACCTCTTGTGAAAGAATATGTTTATGTTATTCTAGAGGATTTACCTGGACATCCTCCAGAACCAGAAATTGAGTTTTCCAATGATTTAATTCCTAGATCAAAGCCCATATCGAAGAACCCAAATAGAATGGCCACTGTGGAATTAGTGGAACTATAGAAACAACTAGAGGAATTGAGTAATAAGGGATTTATTCACCCTAGGGTTTCTCCATGGGGAGCCCCTTTTCGTTTTGTTAAGAAGAAAGATGGATCTATGAGGTCTTGCATTGACTATAGGGAGATCAATGCTATAAAAATAAAGAAAATGTATCCCCTATCTTTCATTGATTATATATTTGGCCAACTGCATGGAGCTCAATAATATTCAAAGATTGACCTTCTATCTGGATACCATCTGTTCTATGTGATGATGGAAGACATCATAAAGACATCACATTGAACCAGGTATGGGCATTACGAGTTTACAATAATGCCTTTTGGATTGAATAATTCACCCTCTGTATTCATGGATCTAGTGAATAGAGTTCTCAAGGAATATCTTGATGAATCTGTAGTGGGGTTTATTGATGATATCTTGGAATACTCGAAAAATATATGAAAATCATGAAAATCACTTGGGCATTATCTTGAAGACTCTGAGAAGACATGAGTTGTATGGGAAGTTCAACAAGTGTAAATTATGGCTTCAAGAGAATTCTTTTCGTGGCCATATTTTCTCCAAGGATGGAATCTCTATTGATCCATCTAAGACCAAGGCAATCCCAAAATGGCCAACACTGATGAGTATAACTGAGGTACGCCATTTTATTGGTTTAACAGGTTATTATCGATGTTTCGGCCAGAATTATAACCGATTGGTTAAGCCATTAACGAAGCTCACACATAAAGGGGTTAAATTTGATTGGAAAAAAGATTGTGAAGAATATTCAATGAGCTGAAGACAAGATTAGTCAATGATCCAAAATGACTCTTCCATTGGGGAATGATGGGTTTGTTATTTATATTGATGCTTCAATGAAAGGACTTGGTTGTGTCCTTATTTAGAATGATAGGGTTATTACCTATGCATCACAACATCTGAAAATTCATGAGAAAAACTACCATACTCATGATCTTGAGTTAGCTGCTGTAATCGTTGCATTTAAGATATGAGGACATTATCTCTATGGTGAAAAATTTGAGATATATATCGATCTATAGAGTTTGTTGGATATTTTCTCACAGAAAGCACCCAACATGAGGCAAAGGCGATGGCTTGAACTACTTAAGGATAATGATTGCATGATACACTACCACCAGGGGAAGGAAAATAAGGTGGAAGATGCTTTGATCAGAAATGATCATGGAGTTTTGAACAAAATGAGAGTTTAAAGGGATCCAATTTTCATGGATCTAGTAAAGATGGATTTTAAAAGAACCATGGAATGTGAAACATGAATTCTTTGTCAAATGGATGCCAAACCATCTTTACTAGAAAGGATAAAGAGTTCTCAGATCGACGATGATGAATTTCAAAAGATGAATAAAGCTATGAATGATTGGTGATTGACTGACTTTGTGTATGATGATGGAATTTTGATATTGGGGAAGAGATTTTATATTCCCGATATACCAGATCTTAAAAGGGAATTGTTTGCTGATTCTCATAGTCCCAATTTCTCTATACACCATGGGAACACCAAAATGTATAAAGATTTGAAGGAATATTTTTTTGGACAACATGAAGGGGGAAATTGCTGATTTTGTGTCAAGATGTATGGTTTTTTAATAAGTGAAAGCTCTAAGGAAACAACATGGAGGATTATTGCGAACTCTTCCCATACCTGAGTGGAAATGAGATAATATTATAATGGACTTTGTTATGGGACAACCAAAGACTCCAAGAAGTAATGATGCAACATGGTCATCGTTGATCATCATACCAATTCAGCACATTTTCTTGTTATAATTGAGTATTTACCACTTAAACTTCTAGCAAAACAATATATTAATGAAGTTGTGAGACTTTATGGATCACCCCTATCGATATTTTATGATCGTGATCCACATTTTACATAAAGATTCTGGAAAAGTCTTCAAAAAGCCCTAGATACTGAGCTACTTTTGAGAACATCCAACCACCCCCAAACTGATGGACAATCCGAATGAACTATTCAAAATATAGAAGACATGTTGAGATCCTGATCACTTGAATTTCATGGTATGTCGGACCAATATAAACCTCTGGTAGAATTTTCCTATAAAAATAGCTTCCAATCAAGTATTCAGATGGAACCCTATAAAGTGTTATACGGAAAGAGATGTCGCACACCAACCTTTTTTAAGGATGTTGGTGAAAGAAAACTCGTAGGCCTAGAACTAGTGGAGGAAACAATGGAAAAGGTGAAGGTAATCCAAAACCACATCAAATCAGCTCAAAGTAGGAAGAATGGGTATGCTGATAACTGAAGGAAGGATTTGAAATTTCAGGTAGGAGATCATGTTTTTTTGAATGTATCACCAAGGAAGGGTGTTATACGTTTCGGTAAGAAGGTAAAATTGAGTCATATGTACATCAAACATTTCAAAATTATAGAAAAAATTGGGGCTCTAGCTTATCATTTGGTAATGCTGCCAGATTTCTCCAAAGTTCTTGATGTGTTACACGTAACATTGCTGAGAAAATACATGCCTGACCCAATGCATGTACTGACATATGAGGAATTAGAACTAGAACCTGATCTGTCTTATTTCAATGATCATGTAAAGGTTCTTTATACAAGAGATAATGTGCTGAGAAACTGGACGACTCATCTAGTAGAAGTTCTATTTCGAAACCATAAGATGGAAGAGGCAATGTGGGAACCCTAGGAACTTATGATGAAGAACCACCAGAGTCTTTTTATGCAGTAATATTCTAGAAATTTCTAGGACGAAGTTATTTGATGGAGGGGAGAATGTAACACCCCAAGCATCCACGAGATTCTTCTCTTTTTATAATATATTAGTGTGTGTTGTACGCAACTTTGAGTTCTAACACACACCATAACCAATCAAACATGCCATAATGAATAGTAATACCCAATTTTTTAAATTTTATCAATTTAATCTTTCAAAATAGACATCATTTTTGGATTCGGAATATCGAAATTATCTTATGGTGAATTTTTCATATTTTTTGAAATCTTTCAATTTTTTATGAATAGTGAAAAACAATGGGTTATAGTTTAAAAATGAATTTTTATTAAAATAATTATTTAATTTATTTTAATTTATTTTAGGATAATATAGATATATAATACCTATATAATTTCAATGTAATTCATTGGAGTCCGTTTATAATAATTTTAGATATATAAAATTTTTATTGAACTTTTCACCTTCTTTTACCCACCTCCTAGGAGAATTTTCAAATTGACATAAAACTTAATTTTACCACTTCTATGAGTGTAATTTAGAAAATATGAGAGACATGGTTAATATAAAAGAGTAAAATGTGGTTCAATATGTAAAGACCCGTGAATTTCGAGGGAATTTTTTTTTTAATTTTCTTTGGGATTTTATGAGTACGCAGTCTCTAACGGCACCTGATTCCAAGGCCCGGTGTGCCAAGAATCAATTTCATAAGTTTATCTCGGGTACATTCGGTGAACGAACGGGCGGGTTTTTTCTAACTTTTGAACTGGTGTTTAGAATTGAAATCTGAAGGCACCGATGAAACCGCAGCACCAATAATTTCTTAGGAACACCTTTTCTGGAGTTGCGTGTGCTCGGGTGTGGTTATTTAAAAATGGGTTAACTAATGAATAAAATAAATTTTGTGCTACAAATTTTATTTCTAATCCATGCAGGATAACCTAGGCATGGTGGTTGGAGTGGGACCCACTAATATCCTAACTCCACTGGGTAGGATAGTAGTGAGGTGGGGCCCACACAAGCCCCACCCCCTTAATTTCCTTTAAACCACCCTCTCATGATTTTAATTTGTAACTCACCCACACCCCGAATTAATGGCAAGTCAACCATCAAAATTAATTTGAATATTAAACGCTCTTCAATTAATTCAATTAATTGAATGATATCCTATAGATTTTAAAATTAATGGCTTCCGTGTGTGTTAATAAAATAAGACAATAATTATTTTTTTAGGTGTTTATTCATTTTGAGAAAGGAAGGGAGGACTCTTGCGCTCTTGAGGAATATCTCCTTCCTCGTCGAAGAACGCGAAGAATGCCGAGTCTTCGATGAAGAACTACATCACCTAAGGGGAATCATTGTGCCATCTCCTCACCTCTCCACAGCCGGCGTGCGAAAGCTTCTTCGGAGAATGACGATGACCCACATCATTCTCCGGGCGAACACCGACGACGCTTACGGAGCATCGATCCGCGGCGTCGTCTTAAGCGACACCGTATTCCACAATGTCGTCTTCCTGGACATCATTTTCCCGCGACGAACCTCATTCGATGACTTCATCGAGGTAGGGGTTTGGAATTTTGTTCGTGAATATTTTTGTCATTCTTCTTCTATTATTCTTGCACCTCCGGTTATCATTATAATGGGAAGAGGTCAAACTGCAAGAACACGGCTGACCCTCCTCCCCCTTTGACATTGTACTTGTTGCGACATGAGCAAAGGCAGTGTTGGGCAACGACACCACGCAGAAGAAAGAGGAACGGGTGAAGAAGCGCGACGCCATCGCGCCACGTCGTTGAGGCTGAACAAAGTCGGGGCGCCGTCACGCCGCGCCGGAGAACTACGAAGAGGCCGTGGCCGGAGCGGGGCCGCGATGGAGGGGCGCGGCGCCGGCGCGCCGCGGCGGTGCAAGGCAGGGTGCCCGGAACCCCCGGCCGCCGGCACCTCAAAGGGGTGGGACCACGGGTTCCCATGGTAGCAGCACTGGCCGGATGGGCCGGGACAGCCGTTTTGGATGGAAGACCGGGGGTCGTAACCCTCGGCTGGAAAAAGAGCGGCCCCCACGCTGGGTCGCGGTTTCAATCGGGGGGCAGCGCCCGCTCCCCCCTTCGCTCGGCTCGGCCAGCGCCGAGTTTCCCACACATGGGACGAGGCCGTGCCGATTGGGCCAGACCAGGCCGTACCCTAATGGGCCGGACCCGGACCCGGGTCGGGTCCACACGGTTCGGGCCTACCCAGGGGGTCCCGGGCCGGGTCGGCCCGGGCCCAAAACACCCCTAAAACCTGTTAGGTTCGTTCATATACCCATATCATGGTCTACAGACCTCTGATTGATGCACTTTCAGTTGAGCTGTGATCTTTGGATCAAGGCGGTCATTTTATTATTTTACACTCAAGGTTTTAGAGAACATTGTGTATGGCCGGGTTGGTTCGAGCTCGAAACCAACCGGGCCCTCAGAGAGGAAGCACTCATAACTTGAGCTACGGACGTCCAATTGACATGATGTCGACTTGGATGGATTACTCCTATGGAGATGGACCATTTGGATTACTCTGATCATGGTTTGGATGTAGTTGGAGTGTGATCGGGTTGGTTTGGACTTAAAAACCAACCATGCCCCTAGAACGAAAAATCCAATAACTCTCAGACCGGGCGTCCGATTGACGTGCCGTCTGTCACGTTGAGTTCCATTTGACGAGACGGAACTTTGCGATACATAAATTCCACACTAAGTGTCAGTTGATGTATTGACCCCCCTTGGATCATGGAGCGGTCCCTCCTGAAATCAAGCATGCTGTGTGCGGGAACCCTACAGCTGGCTGCGACTGCGATGATGATGAAGAATGTACTGAAATCCTTCATGGGTTCGGCAGCGATGAAGACCGCACCGAAATATTCCGTGGATTCGGCAGCGATGAATACGACACTAAAATCATCCGTGGTTTTAGTAGCGATGAAGGCCGCACTGAAATCTTATGTGGGTTCGGCAGCGATGAAGACCGTACTGAAATCCTCCGTGGGTTCGACGGCGATGACTACTGTTCTTGTATCCTGCATGGGACTGGCAGTGTTTGGCTCTTTTCTTGTATACTATGTGGGTATGGCAGAGTATCTGGTCTGTATCCTATGTGGGTCCGACAACTTAGCTGGTCTAGTATCCTACGTGTGTCCCAGCATAGATGATTTAGTGGCTACATATGATCATCTCTATCACCATACGAATAAGTATACCTGTGTGAGCTGAGTCTTGACTTTCAATCATTATCTTCGATATGATTGACTTCCTTCATATGTGGATTGTGTTGTGCTTTCCTCTGTGGATTGGGTTTTACTATCCTTTGAGGACTTGATCGAACTTGGGCTCGGATGTCAGAGCCGAACTCGAATTGATGACTTAGGTAAATGTATGGGAATATACCTAAGTATTGTTGGATGTTACTTCGTGATTGTATCATTACTTTGTGGATTATCCTTTGTGGATTCTAGGAGACCTTCGGGGGTCTCAAGGTCCCTACTGGGTAGCGTATACTCACCCCTGCACAGGCTATGCCCGCACTACGTTGTGTTGGATGCAGACGATGAACAACGATGATCGTGGTTGAGGCTTGTGGAGAATGTCGGTACCTGGAGGTGGACCACTGGGTGGGACGTACACAGAGCGGACGACTGGACCCAAGCAGCTGAGGAGGCTATCTGTACACACCCTTCAGGTGGGACTTCAAGTGGACGGCTCGAAGTTGCTGCTTTATTTTCATTTATTGTACTTTCATTCCTGTTTTACTTTACTTTAAGGTTGGGTTTGTATTATGGTCCATTTACTTTCTGCACATACTATTGTACCCAGTTTTACCTAGTGTTTACTTCTGATTGCCTACTCTGTGGTGTTTTTTTACTTTATATAGGCAATGCCTTCCCCTTTTTGTCGGGATTTACGCCTTTGGTGCTAGTCGCCAGCCCCTGGCCTATGGAAGGCGGGCTTGGGGTTGTCACGGCACGGGTCCCGAGGACGGGTCGTGAAAAATTGTTATCAGAGGTGTTCGGTTCTACTGCAGAACTCAGGACTCTGATCCTTCTTCTATGTAATGAAATATTGTTAAGGGTATTTAGTGTGGTTATTAGTCCAGGGAGTCCAGTGTTGGTGTGGTGGCTGACGTATCCGTACACCAGGACCCTGAATTCTGATTTCTGACTCAATGCATGAAAAAATTGATTGCATATGTGTTTCAAAAGTTTTCTTTGTGATTACTTTGTGTCAGCTCACCAGGTGTACTGTTTTGACCATGGCGAACATGTTCTTTTTCAAGATGGCCCCATGACGGCAGCCAGCTAGGGGTTCGCGGTTTGTGCGATACAACAGCCCACCGAGCGATGAGTCCTTGGTGTAGGGCCCTTTTACAGCAGAGGCACCGGCGGTACCACTACCCACCGAGCCACAGATGCCACCAGCCCCAGCAGCTGAGAGTGCACGTCGCCTTATTGCACTGCACAAATTTTAGCATCAGATACCGCCCAGGTTCCGCAGGGAGATGGACCCTCAGGCAGCTGAGGATTGGATGGAGGCAGTTGTGCGAGTTTTTAGTTTAGTGGGGACACCAGCTGACCTCATGGTTATCCTTACAGCGAGCCTCCTATATGCGGCAGCAGGCAGATGGTGGAGCTAGATGCTCCATGTGCATGACGAGGCATCACTCCTCTGGATAAACTTTGAGAGCCTCTTCCGCTTGGAGTTCATCCCAGGCACCCTCTGTACGGTGCACATCTAGGAGCTTCTATAGCTGCGGCAGGGTATCTTCATGGTCGCCCAGTGCTCGACGAGATTAAACGATCTCTCGCGCTATTTGACGGAAATGGTACGGGAGCCATTCTTCCGGGCCCAGACCTTCAAGAAGAGACTGAGGCATGTGTTAAGGGAATCAATGATCTCCCTAAACATTCCGACATTGGCAGGAGTACTGGAGTGATCCCTTCTCATAGAGATCTTTCTTGCTGAGCCTACACCAGCAGCGAGACCTACCACAGGGCGGCACGTAGCTGAGTCGTCTATAGCTAGGAGTCGATGTATGTCACAGGGGTCCAAGAGAACTAGACCATCAGGAGGATGACCTCAGGACACTACCTCAGAGGTTCGTGGCACCCGGTGCAGAGCCAGCCTTCCCAGGAGCAGACAATGCTACACATGCAGCGGGAACGGCCACTTGGCTCGTGACTTCCTGACCCTCCGTGCAGAGGAGCATCAGACAGTTGAGGGGCCACCCAGGCAGAGGCAGAGGGTCGACCATGGTGGTCCACAGAGAGCAGGCGGATGAGGCAGGGGAGCTGGCCGAGTAGTAGGTGGTGGGTGACGCTTTGAGGCTTTACCACCACCACCACCATGAGGTCCACCCCGATCACAAGGAGCTGGAGGGAAGAGACAGGCTCAGCTTCAGGCAGTGGAGCCCTACAACCACGGCGCGCTAGAGATGATTCGAGGTACTATCTGTTTCTACTCTACTGTTGCTGTAGTTCTTATAGAAAGATGAGAGAGTCATTCTTTCATTGTCGCTTCCCTTGTTCAGAGCTCGTAGATTCTGACGAAGCCATTGGCTCGATCCATACAGCTAGAGACTCCTACAGGTGTAGACTCGACAATTATGCACTGATACTGGTAGTGTGATCTTACTCTATGAGGCGAGAGCTTCGGCTGGGATCTTCCTGTAGTGGTGTCGAGGCCTTACGACGTCATCTTGGGCATGGATTGTTTGTCTACATTCCATGCTCAGATCGACCATATTAAGTGCAAGGTGCAGTGTGTTCACACTGATGGGAGCAGGTTCAACTTCACCGACTAGAAGGGAGCCTTTGCAGGGCATGATGGACTCATGCAGAGGAGAGGACAACCCATCACTCATCAGTTGGCTAGCCTCATCCTAGGAGTAGTTGACGTGCAGAGTCCGAGTTTTCCTATAGTGGTGGATCAGTATGCTTGCATCATTCTAGAAGACATTCTTGGACTACCTCCTCGTAGAGTGGTAGACTTTTTTATTGACCTGTTCCCCGGGACATCCCCGATATCCACTCTAGCATATCAGATGGCTATCGCTGAGCTTTCAGAGCTTTGAGTACAGCCGAAGGACATGCGGAGAAATGGATTCATCTGACCTAGTGTATCACCCTGGCCTTCCCCGATTTTTTTCTCCAAGAAGGCAGATGGGAGCTTGCGACTGTGTGTCGACTATCGTCGCCTGAACCAGGTGACCATGAGGATCAAGTATCCACTACCGAGGATTTATGACATCTTAGATCAGCTCAAGGGAGCATGGTGGTTCTTAAAGATTGACCTTAGGTCATGCTATCATCAGCTCAGAGTTCGAGACGAGGACGTGCCGAAGACGACCTTCAGATGTCGGTATGGACATTATGAGTTCTTGGTTATGCCATTCAGTGTGACCAATGCTCCAGCGGTGTTCATGAGTCTGATGAACAGGATCTTTCAGCCATACCTCGATTGATTTGTCGTGGTCTTCATCGATAAAATTTTGATATACTCGACCACTAAGGAGGAGCACGCCTAAACTTTGTGGGATGTACTAGACACACTCCGAGAGCACCAGCTTTATGGTATGCTCTCGAAGTGTCAGTTCTAGTTACCTGAAGTCCAATTCTTGGGACACATCATCTCTGAGGCGGGAGTGGCGGTGGATGCTGCGATGATTGAGGCAGTGCTAGCTTGGGAGCCACCCAAGAGTGTGATAGAGGTGCAGAGTTTCTTGGGTCTAGCTGGGTACTACTGGAGGTTTGTGCCAAACTTTTCCAGAGTTGAAACACCACTTTTAGCTTTGAAAAATAAGGGGAACCCCTTCGTGTGGTCAGATAGATGTTAGCAGAGCTTACAAGAGATGAGTTAGAGATTGACCAGCACACCTATCATGAAGCTACCAGAGGAGGGAGTAGGGTACATAGTCTACTATGATGCATCATGGACTAGACTCGGATGTTTCTTGATGCAGGACTAGGCAGTGAACGCCTATGGATCACCTCAGTTGAGGCAGCATGAGAAGAACTATGCTACCCATGACCTGGAGTTAGCAGTAGTGGTCTTCTCTATGAAGATGTGGTGACACTATCTGATGGGCGGGTTCTTTATAGTCTAATCTGACCACCAGAGTCTCAGGTACATATTCTCCAAGAAGGACATGAACCTGAGACATTAGTGATGGCTCGTGTTCTTCCTGGACTATGACTTTGAGATAGTCTCTACTCCTGGAAAGGGGAACGTAGTAGCCGATGCTCTCAGCAGGAGGACGGGAATTCAGCTACTCGGGGAGGCGACAGAGTAGCTAGCCGCTTTGCAGATATCCTTCGTAGATAGAGATGGAGCAGGATTTCTTCAGTCACTTACTATCACTCCTCCACTTTTTCAGCAGGTCAGAGAGGCACAGCGTGGGGACGTTGACTGTGAGACGTGACGTGCACAGATATCCTTAGGACATGCACCTGATGGATTCACTGTGGGAGTAGAGCACGTCTCCCTTTTTAGAGGACGTACAATGCTACCAGCTGCTTCACAGGAGGAAGTGCTGAGGGAGTTTCACACTTCCCCTTTAGCGGTACATCCCGGAGTGGTGAAGATGTACCAGTATCTCAGAAGACAGCACCGGTGGCCGGGTGTGAAGAAGGTTGTAGGTGAGTTCGTTTCTTGATGCCTCACCTGTCAGCAGGTGAAGGCGGAGCACTAGGTACCTTCGGGCTTGGTGCGGCCCATGGAGGTCTCGGAATGGAAGTGGTAGGTGATATCAATGGACTTCGTGACTGGAATTCCACGTACTTCCAGAGGTCACGACTCCATTTGGGTGATTGTCGACCGACTCACCATGTCGGCCCACTTTTTACCCATTAGAGAGGAGGGCTCAGTGGAGGGATTGGGATGCCTCTATGTTCAATAGATCGTACAGCTTCATGGTATTCCATCATCTATCATCTCCGATTGAGATAATCGCTTCACTTCCAGGCTTTGGAAGGGGTTGCAGGAGGCATTCGAGATGCAGCTACGGCTAAGCACCACCTTTCACCCTCAGACGAATGGTCATATTGAGATGACCATTCAAACTCTCGAGGAAATGCTCCATGCATGTGTCCTAGACTTTGGTCACAGTTGGAAGGACCACCCACCCTTGGTGGAGTTCGCGTAAAACAACAGCTACCACTCCACCATCAGGATGGCACCATACGTGGCATTGTACAACCGACCTTGGAGATCACCTCTGTGTTGGACAGACCCTAGAGAGTCAGCACTTGTGGGACCAGAGATGGTCCAGGCCATGACAAAGAAGGTCTAGGTCATCCAAGAGCGGATGAGGATAGCTCAGATCCGACAAAAGTCTTATGATCACAGGAGGCGGAGACCACTAGACTTCGAGGATGGCGACCACTTCTTCTTGCGGGTCTCACCTCGACATGGATTACAGAGATTTGTCTGAGGCGGCAAGTTATCTCGGTTCTTCATCAGACTGTTCCAGGTTCTCAGCAGGATAGGTGATGTGGCTTATCGCATGGCTCTACCACCTCAGTTGCACCTGGTGGACGACGTCTTCCATGTATCTTAGCTGAGGAGATATGTGCACGACCAGATGCATATCATCAACCATGGTGAGATGGACATTGACGATGGGGAGACTTTTGCGGAGGTCTCTGTGGAGATCGAGGATCGACATGAGCGGGTCCTATGTGGGCGGTCAATTCCTTTAGTGCGCATCAGATGGTAGCATGGGAACCTCCAAGAGAGAACTTGGTAGCGGGAGGCTCAGATGCTTGCACAGTACCCACATTTTATCCCCTAGTTTATGATGTATCATTATGGGGACGTAAAGCCCTGAGGTGGGTGTAATGTAAAGACCCGTGAATTTGAATGGAAATTTTTTTTTCTTAATTTTCTTTGAGATATTACGAGTACCACGTTTCTAAAGGCACCTGATTCCGAGGCCCGGTGTTCCCAAAATCAATTTTTAAAGTTTAGCTCAGGTACGTTCAGTGAACAAACAATCGGGGTTTTCTACCTTTTGAACCGGTGTTCGGAATCGAAATCCGAAGGCACCGATGAAACCGCAGCGCCAGTAATTTCTTAGGAACACCTTTTCAGCAGTTTTGTTTGCTCAGGTGTGGTTATTTAAAAATGGGTTAACTAGTGAATAAAATAAATTTTGTTCTACAAATTTTATTTCTATTCTATGTAGTATAACCTAGGCATGGTGGTTGGAGTGGGACCCACTAATATCATAACTCCACTAAGTAGGATATTAGTGAGGTGGGGCCCACACGAGCCCCACACATTTAATTTCCTTTTAACCTCCCTTTCATGCTTTTAATTTGTAACTCACCCACACCTCGAATTAATGGCATGTCAAACCTCAAAATTAATTTGAATATTAAACGCTCTTCAATTAATTCAATTAATTGAATGAGATCTTCTTGATTTTAAAATAAATGGCTTGAGTGTGTCTTAATAAAATAAGACAAGACTTATTTTATTAGGGGTTGATTCATTGTGCCAAAGTAAGGGAGAACTCTTGCGCTCTTGAGGAATATCTCTTTCCTCGTCGAAGAACGCGAAGAACGCCGAGTCTTCGACGAAGAACTCCATCACTGCAAGGGAATCGCCGTGCCATCTCCTCACCTCTCTGTAGCCAGCGTGAGACACCTTCTTCAGAGAATGATAACGCACCACATCATTCTTCGGGTGAACCCCGACGATGCTTACAAAGCATCAATCTGCGACGTCGTCCTCTGTGACGCCGTCTTCCGCAACGTCGTCTTCCGCGACGTCCTTTTCCCGCGACGAACCTTGTTCGACGACTTCATCGAGGTAGGGGTTTGGAATTTTGTTCATGAATATTCTTTCCATTCTTCGTCTATTATTCTTGCGCTGCCTTTTATCATTATAATGGGAGGAGGTCAGACCGCATGAACACGACCGACCCTCCTCCCCCTTTGACGTTGTACTTGTTGCGGCACGAGCAAAGGCAGTGCGGTGCAACGACACTGCGCGGAAGGAAGAGGAACAGTAGAAGAAGCGTGGTACCATCACGTCGGGCCTTTGAGGCCAAATAAAGCTGTGGTGCCGTCACACGGCACCGGAGAACCACGAATAGGCCGCGGCCAGAGCGGGGCCGCGGCGGAGGGGCGGGGCGCCGTCGCGCCGCGCCGATTTGACAAGGCCGCGTCTCAAAGCTGCGGCGGTGCAAGGCGGGGCGGCCAAAACCGCTGGCCTCCGGCACCTCGGAGGGGCAGGACCGTGGGGTCCTGTGGTGGCAACACCTAGCGGCCCCCACGTGGTGCCACAATTTCAATCAGGGGGGTAGTGCCCCCCCCCCCTTCCGCTCGGCCCAGCCAGCGTCGAGCTGGCCACACACGGGCTGCACCTGCACCAGGCCGGGCCGGGCCGCGCCAACCTGGTAGGGCCACGCCCTAATGGGCCAGACTCGGACTCGGGTCAGGTCGTCCCGGTTCAGGCCAACCCAGGGGGTCTCGGGCCGGGTCGGTTCGGGCCCAAAACCCCTAAAACCGGACAGGTTCGTTCATTTTCCCATATCATGGGATAAATACCTCTGATTGACACACCTTCAGTTGCGATGCGATCCTTGGATCAAGACTGTCGTTTATGTATATTTCACTCAAGGTTTAGAAGAACTTTGTGTACGGCCGGGTTGGTTCGAGCTCGAAACCAACCGGGCTCTTGGAGCAGAAACGCTTATAACTTGAGCTCCGGACGTCCGATTGATGTGCCGTCGACTTGGTTGGATTCCTCTTAGTGAGACGAAGCTTTTTTCTTACTCCGCTCGAGGTATGGAAGCAGTTGGAGAGTGTTCTGGTTGGTTTTGACTTAAAAACCAATTGGGCCCCTGGAACAAAAAATCCAATAACTCTCAGATCGGGCGTCTGATTGACGCGTCGTCTGTCACATTGAGTTCCTTTTGTCGAGAAACAATGGGATAAATCAACTCCGGACTACATTTCAGTTGATGTATCGACCCCCCTTGGCTCATGGAGTGGACCCTCTCGGAATCAAGCATGATGTGTGTGGGAACCCTAGAGCTGGTTGTGACTGCGACGATGATGATGACTGCACTAAAATCCTCCGTGGGTTCGGCAGCGATGATGGCTGTACTGAAATCCTCCGTTGGATTGGCAGTGATGAAGACGGGACTGAAATCCTCCATGGGTTCGGCAGCGATCAAGACCGCACTGAAATCCTCCATGGGTTTGACAGCGATGAAGACTGCAATGAAATCATCTGTTGGTTCGACAGTGATGAAGACTGCACTGAAATCCTCAGTGGGTTGGGCAACGATGAAGACCGTACTGAAATCCTCTGTGGGTTTGGCGGCGAAGAATATTGTTCTTGTATCCTACGTGGTTCTAGAGGTGTTTGGCTCTTTTCTTGTATCCTACGTGGGTCTGGCAGAGTAGCTGGTCTGTATCCTATGTGGGTCTGACAGCTTAGCTGGTCTAGTATCCTACGTGGGTCCCAGCTTAGATGAATCAGTGGCTACATCTGATCATCTCTATCACCTTACGAAGAAGTATACCTGTGTGAACTGAGTCTTGACTTTCAATCATTATCTTAGATATGATTGACTTGCTTCCAATGTGGATTGTGTTGTGCTTTCCTATGTGGATTGGGTTGTACTATCCTGTGAGGACTTGATCAAACTTGGGCTCGGATGTCGGAGCCGAACTAGAATTGATGACCAAGGTATATGTATCGGCATATACCTAAGTAGTGTTGGATGTTACTTTATGATTGTATCTTTCCTTTTTGGATTATCCTTTATGGATTCTGGGAGACCTTCGGGGGTCTCGAGGTCCCTACTGAGTAGGGTATACTCACACTTGCACGAGCTATGCCGGCACTACGTTGTGTTGGATGCAGATGATGAACAATGTTGATCGTGGTTGAGGCTTGTGGAGCATATTAGTACCTGGAGGTGGACCACTGGGCGGGACGTACACGGAGCGGACGGCTGGACCCGAGGAGCTGAGGAGGCTACCTGTACCCACCCTTCAGGTGGGACTTCCAGTGGACGGCTAGAAGTTGCGACTTTATTTTCAGTTTTTGTACATTCTTTCCAGTTGTACTTTACATTCAGTTTGGGTTTGTATTCTGACCCATTTACATTCTGGACTTATTATTGTACCCAGTTTTACATAGTGTTTACTTCTTCTTGCTTACTCTCTGGTGTTTGTTTACTTTATAAAGGTATTGCTTTCCCCTTTTTGTTGGGATTTACTCCTTTGGTGCTAGTCGCCAGCCCCTGGCCTATGGAAGGCGGGCTTGGGGTAGTCACGACATGGGTCCCGAGGATGGGTCGTGACACAATAAGATAAAAATATTTTTTTTGTGAATAGTAACTTTTTTACTTTTATTTACCACGGTTAATTATGAATAGGGTAATTACGGGTAAAAATGATATTATTATTACCTAAACACATGTATTAATTATATTGGCTAAGTATAATTCGACCCAAAAACTCCTTGGAAATAAAATATAAACCTATTTTGTCCACTTGGATTAGACTAGGACATTTATTATTATTTAATTTAAAGAAGAGTTAAAAGAGTTAAAATCAATGTTTTATAACTAAATTTTTTTTAATATATGGTTATGCATAAGATAAATTCTATTATAAATATTAATTAGAATGATAAAAATATTTTCTACATAATGGAATTTTATTTGTAATTTTTAGACATTAAATAAATTAATTTATATATGACACAATGGTGATGTAGTAATTACCTAATTAATGAAATATTAAAATAATTGAAATTATAAATATCCAAAAAAATTTAATTTGTGATTTTTTATGATAAAAACTATTTTTATAGGTTAATATGACATGTTATGATTGATTAAATGCATTTATTTCTAATTAATAAAGTTTATATAAATTTATCAAAAATCAATTATTAAATAGTCTCAAAATTGACAAAAAGGAGTAATTAAAACAAGTATTATATTATTAATTGATATTATATTCCTAAAAATATAAGGATACACAAAATCACTTAGATAAGGTAATATATATTAATAATGAACAACTTGGGGTTATCATGTCTTATTATAGTATGCTTATTAACCATATAATATAAAAATACAAAGAGACATGGTAAATGATAAACAATTAAACTAAGAGTCAAATTTAAATGAAAATCTTAATATAGTGACCCAAAACCAGTCTAAAATCTATTGGTTGATATTAATTCGACCCATCCCCACATTAACCTCAAAATAAGTCACTTTGGAGACATTATAAATCTAATATAAATTTATTATAAAATAAAATTTTATGTTTTTCCTAAGGTACCCCTCACCCCTCTTATAAAAGGGAACTCAACCTTCTCTCGAATTCTTACCTTCATTGCCTTTTGGTTCAACCAAACCCTACCCAAATATCTTTATGTCTTCCCTCAAATTATCTTAGAGGCCTTACTTTAGTCAAAAATCCAACTTAAAGAGCCCTTTTGATCAAATAAAAAGGAAGAACCCGAAGAAGAGGTAATGTTTTCACCACCCTCTTTCAAGTTTCTTTTTTCGTCAACTTTTCTTTATTTGTTATTACAATTATAAAATAATAAATCCAGAATCTTCTATACACTGTGATGTTAATATGATTATGGTACAACCATATTCAGTATTCGATCCATCCCTTGGATGACATGTCACCATACATTCGTACATACGGCTTACCGTCTTCACGTCGTGGTGTAATTGTTATTCAATACATTATTATTTGGATGGGTATAATAATGATGTGTAATTCATGTAAATAAAAAATATAACATGATAATTATTCTTTATATATGATATACCATCCAATAATATATTATTTTAACTTCAAAAGAATGATATTTTCACTTGTGCGTATGTACGGACTACCGTCACTACGAACCCGATGTGATTCATTCCCCATCGTATCCATTCAAGACTAATTTTCATTTTATGATTAAAAATAATGTTTAAGGACTTGATATCATTATGGATATTTATATGATAAAATATATGGATAACAAAAATGGGTTATGTAACAAAACATATAAAATAAAACGAGTAAGTGAACACCTAAAATGACGATAATACTAAAATATTATTAACAAACAAATATTAAAATATCCTATATGATATCATATTTATGTATATGATTATTTTATAATTTAATAAAAATGATTTAACTATTATACAGAAGGTTAAACAACCCTTGAACAAGGAAATGTACAAGGTAAGGGTTAATTTTACAATCTCTTTATAATCCGAGTTTGTTTTTACATAAGTATTTATAGGGACATCTTTATCATCCACATCCTTGTTTCTTAAAAATGTATTTCATAAAATTCATACTATTTTATAGAGTATGGTTTAAAGTAATTTATACCCTTTTTTGATTATTTATAAGATGTTTATAAAGGAATCATTCTGTCGTTTTCCAAAAAAGGTACTTTTTAACCTTTTTGACAGAATTAATGTAAGAATGTCTTTTTTAACTAATACATCGGTTGCGGATATTTTCCACCATTATAAAATCGTCAAAGCTTCCCTTAAAAGATTATTATAATATATTCAACAAAAATGTTTTCTTTTATAATTATGTGACTTTTAATTGATTTCAAAAAAGTTATATTTCTCTCAAATAGTTCTGATTTCATCTATGTCATCATCGTCTGATGGATTTTAAGATTATTTGAAGTTGATTTATTATGATACAAAAATTCCATATTTTATTGAAGGTTTGGTGATATGTTTGAACATGGATGTGTTATTTTTACACCATTCATGGTTTACGGAGAATGTATTGACATTTCCTATACTAGTTTTAATACGGATGTTTATGTTTTGTTTAAACCTATTCATATGAGGAATGAATTGGACTTAGTAAGTGATGGGTGGAGCCTATTGTAGCTCCTTGATGCATCGGTAGGTCTCATGAGACAAACTAGTGTCTTGGAAGAAGTCCTTGACAAAATCATATTTGTAGTCTTGGAACAGGGCCTTGACTATGTGGTTATGTTAGTCTGGAATTATGCATTCCATCATTACGAATGTGGTTATTGATATTGAATGTGATTATTAGACTAGTCTAATATCCATATGAATAAGTAAATGGAATTATTTCATTTTAATTTTTTCCATATTATGTTGATGTTCAAGTTTAAAAGGCTTTTTTAGTTACACATTGCCTTAAATGTTTATGCTTACTTATGAAAGTTTCCGTTATATTGTTATCCTTACAGAGCATCTGAGCTCACCCATTTCTATGTTTTATTTTTCCCAGGATGTGAAGAAGTATTTTATGACTGACCTGTATGGATAGTCTGAGGGTATATGAGTGTGGAATATGGAGAATATTTTGTTGTAGTTTTAATTTTATGATGTAAAGTAAGACGTATGAATGTATCTAGTGATTCCAAGTCTACTAAACTAATCGGTCTTTAGAGACTTGATCTTTTGTGATCATTCCAATGTTTTGTAATAATGCACTGACTCTGGATAACTGGGGTCGGGGCGTTACATATAGAGTGGTGAGGGGATGAATGGTCAGGTGACATTACATGGGAAATCATGAGGGCGCCACGGAAAGGATTATACGAAAGTGAAACTGGAATGAGAGAGTCTCTAACCTGGAAATCCTACTAACCTCTCATTCACTGATTTGGTATCTTAATATGTGATAAATCTTTTGTAATTAATAAATATTAATTTATTGACAATGTATATATATTTTGTCAAACAACAGGTCAAAATTCATTAATATATAGTATATTTTTTAATTAATAATTATTTATATGATGGTTTGGAATTATATTATTATTCCAACATTATATTTATTTAGTAAATAATTATTATTTTATTAATATGTATAAATTTTTAATTTTTAGTTTATATAAATTGAAACCTAAAAATGATATAATTATTAATTTCCTGAAATGAAAAATGAAAAATAAAAAGCATGTGAGTCCACTCTCTATGTTGTTGGTACTGTAAGGGTTGTGATAGGGCCTATAAAATCAATATTCATAAATATCATATTCATAATAATTTTTTTAAAGATTTATTTTTTATTGAAATTTTATTTTAAATTTTTATTAGTATGAAAAAAATCATATTTAGTTTAGTTATTAATTTTATCACTTAACAAAATATATTTTCTTAGATGATCTATTTTAATGTGATTTGGTCAATATGGTAGATAATTGTAAGAACCTGGTTCTTGTTCTTCAGGTATGGGTTTCTTATTATACTTTTTCATTAAGCATTTTTCAGAAAATAAGGAAAACGAGGAATATTCCCAAAACATTGTTGGTACACACCGTTTACTTGTCCACACACCGTATTCTATGTCCGTGTGGGATGAGTACACAAGGCGTGTAGCCATGATGGGGATGAAAGGTATAAAAATGACTACACACCATGTAGTTGGTATTTACACGCCGTGTAGTCAGTCCATAGGCGAATTGTAATGCAGTGGCTCGCTGAGTGACAGTCTCTGCCATGTGAACAAGAATACACAATGTGTACTCATGTTGACCGTTGAATAGTGCCACGCTGGTGAGAAGCCTCTAGAGGAACAATTTAAAAATGGAAAGTACACGACATGTACTCAATAGTACACGCCATGTAGTCTATTTATTTTTTCATAAAATGGGTAGTAGCCTATTTTGTTCATAGAGAAGGGTTAGAACAAGAGGAGTGTTTGGCCGAAGCATCGCGGACCTCCAGACCGCACACCGGGAACCCGTTTTCTGCATCGTCGATCACCTTGGAACCGCAAAGTTTAGTTCTTCCTTATCCTTGCATAGATCATGCCAATTCTTCATCTAAATGATGATATTTGAAATTTAAAGTGGTTATATTTACCTGATATCTACGTCGTTCTCGTGCATTTCGAGGAGCGTCGTTCACGTATATCGATTAGGGGTGATCGAGGTTGGTGGTCTAGTGTTTAAATTCCAACTATTGTGTGTTTTTGTGTACAATTGTGATACGAACCCATGTTGAGGTGTCGTATGGTTGAAAACATGGTTTTTTAAATACCTCTAATTGAATAGGTAATTTAATGTAATTGTAAAACTGATGTATGGGATCACTGCTTGGATCTAGGACCACCCCAGGGGTGCGTTCCCCTATTTAGCTATTTGGCCCGGATACCCGAGGGTATTCCATGTTTATATCGAGCATTAATTTTTCCTTTAAAGGAATTGTATATGAAATTTCTTGTTATGATTTGGGATTGGCACGGTTACTTGTGCCCGTGGGCAGTGTTTTACTTTAGCTTGAGGGCGTTGTTTTCTTAGCCAGAGGGCAGTAGTTGTTTAGCCTAAGGGTGAAATTTCTTATGCCTGAGGGTAGTAGCTTTCATTACTTAGGGAAATATTCAGTATGCCTGGGGGCGAGATTCCATATGCCTGAGGACACTATTCGTTATGCCTGAGGGAAAGCCACATGGCATTGTAATATTAGCCTGAGGGCAAGGTTCTGATTATCCTGAGGGCTTAGTTCTAATGAAAATTGAATGTTATTAAATTGAACTGCTAAATGAATATTAAAATGGAAATGAAACTGGTAATGATAGATATTTTTTTGTGCTTACTCGTTTAATGCATTTATTGCACACTATTGTTTCACATATATCACTGACAGTTGGGCACAAGCCTTTGGTTGGTGCCTACTGGGATTTATTTCTCACACCATGTTTAGGTCATGTCTTTGGCCCAAAAAGACTACATTTCTATAGGTTTGGGTAAGGGTAGGGTCCCTATACAGGCACTTGAGTGTTGCCGAGGTGTAGGGGTGCATGGGACCGAGGTCAGGCTCGTGATGCTGCTGACTGTTCTATTTTGTTCTACTGTACCTGTACATTCCATTGTATCATATTGTACAGCTGTGTAACATGTTCTGGATATTTTTTTAAGACTAGAGGCATGTTCTATCATTATCTATATAGCATTTGTCTATCTTTTACTACATTTTTCATATCAGTTGTGGATGGTATATTGCTTCCGATGTTGTTGTATGCTATTTTTATTTTCCGTTGCGCTACACTTTAAAAAATGAGGGCATAGTTTCCCAACTATCAGTCCTTATCCCTTACTGCTTGTCGGAAGCCTCTGGAATTTGGGGAAATGTGCTTGAGATCATGTGACCAACTGAGTTCGGGGAACCCGTGGTGTGTCTTCGGGATCCAGGTTGTTACAAAGTGGTATCAAAGGTGGTTTTTTCATTGAATTTTTGGTTTGTGCTTTAGTCATGGATTGGACGGAAATGGTAGTTAGTAATAAGCTATTCCCGGGAGTAGCTAACCCGTTTATAGGGAAAAGCCAATGTACCTCATGTTGCAATTTTATTGATTTTTTAATTTATGGTTGATCTTATTTTCACTATTGGGTGATGCACATGTGGTTTTCAGTTTGTATGGAATATTTGGGTTCTATTTAGTTGAAACCCGATGAGATGAGGGGTTTCCATCTCATGCATCATTTAGGAATGTGCTATAAATCACATTCCATGCATAGTTCCATTCCATATAGGTGCATTAGAAATTTTCATGTTGTGATAGATGTTGTGTTCGAAGGGCATGTTTTTGTGATAGCTGCTTTGAAAAATATGTGCTATGTGATAAGGAATTTTTTTGTGAGAGTCTTCTGATAAGAATGAACCCAAAAAATTAGTTCTTAAGGAGTATGGTCCCTCAATGACCATTTTTTGGTGGATCATTGACTTTTTTATTTGGTTATAACATGGTTAAGATGCCAAAAATTGATTCGCGGGGAGTATAGGCCCTCACAGATTGAAATTTGGCAGTTAGGTGTTGTTTTTCAGTATTTTTTGGGTTTTAGAGTAGTATATGTGGCTTACTATCTAGAAAACCTAGGATACACGCCGTGTAGTTCTATGGACACATGCCATCTGTTCTTATGTTCATGTAGAAATGAAAAAATTTTAAGTACATGTTGTGTAATCACTTCCCATGTCATAGACCGTGTGGTTGGGGACACGGGGTAGGGAATGGTTTTGGAATAAACACTCCCTGTACAGGTTGTACAGGCCGTGTAGTAGTGACCCGATGTACGCTCATGTAGCAAAAAACACATACAGAGGAAACCATTAGACATACACGCTGTGCCTGGAACACTCCATGTAGACTAAACCTAGTACCCAACTATGTAAATAACAACACGTGTCCGTTTTATCTTTCCGAGTACATGTCGTGTCCTCTTGGAAGACGTCGTGTAGTGTCAGTCGTGTAGCCGGCCGTGTAGCGAGCAACACAGGTCGGTCAGGGGATTTATGTACACGCTGTGTCTTTTGGAAAACACACCATGTAGTGTGTCCTGGGTACACAGGCCGTGTCACGAATGACATGGGCAGTTGGAAATTAAACCACGCACGCCATGTAGATGAAATACACGTTTTTTAGTCTTGTTCAAGTGAGTTGTGTGTCTTGGATTTTTAGAAGTACTCGGGAAGGGAAGATAGATTCGAGAACACGCAGTGTAGTATTTACACATGCCTTGTAGTCAAGTTTTTTAGATCTTGAGGACCTTCATTCCCATACCCCCTTGTTTTAGTTTTTGATAATCTTGATCTAAGGTGTGCATTAAACCTTTTAGAGTCATTTATCTGAGACGACCATGAATTGTTCTCCAAGAGAGCAGTAACAATTATACTCCAGATACGGTAGGCAATGGGCTACTGATGGATCCTCCAGCAGAGCCAGATGCGATGCCAGCCGTTATACTGGACACAAGTGTGGAGGAGCAGTTCCGTGAAGGCTTCATGCAGTTTATGCAGACCGTACAGGGAGAATAGCAGGCTGCCAGATCTATGGCCGAGCTGACTCATATATTCCAGCAGCAGCATCCCTTTACGTTTTCAGGGGATGGAGGACCACAGGCTGCAGAGTCATGGTTGGATTCAATGCAGAATATTTTCGAGCATCATGAGACACATATTGGGATGAAGTTCAAGCTCGCGACTTATATGATGTGTTATTTCACCAAGAGGTGGTCGGATGTTACCACCCAGTCTGAGCATCACCATGTTATCGTGTGGGATGATTTTCAGGAAGATTTCAATGATATCTCCTTCCCAGAGATGCTGAGGGAAGATCAAGAAAGAGAGTTTATGAATCTACAGTAGGGCGCCATGTCAGTGATGGATTATTTTACTCACTTTACCAAGATTCAGCTTTTTTCACCCATTCTGGTGGGTTATGAGACGTTGAGGGCCACACGCTTTGAGGATGGTCTTCGATATGACATCTGAGCACTGGTGAATGTTTTATGGTTTCCTAATTTACATGCTATTATGAACCAGGCACTGATTACTAAGTGGAACCTGCGAGAAGCTAGTGGTGTGGGCTAGGGAAGTTCGACACCATTTTATGGTACTATTTCTACCGGTAAGAGGAAGAGAAAGATGAAGTTCTTTCACGGTGGAAGTACCAGCTAGAGGAATGATTCTAGTGGTCGAATAATGTGCTACTAGTGAGGTAGAGAGGAGCACAAGAGACCGTAGTGTCCACATGACCCAGTGGAATGTCGAGCATGCAGCTAGATGGGTCATCTACAACGTTATTGCAGGGTATTTCCAGTGGTGGCTAGTGAGAGAGGTTCTGTTTAGACTCTGCGTGTGGGAGAAGGATCAAAATCTTCTTACCAGTCGGGAAACTAAAATACGTCAGGGCGTGCAAGCGAAGATGGTTGTCGTGGCCGTGGTAGCCAGACACCAGGATCTCAGACGTAATAGGGCGGGACAGCTCAGGGTAGTCAGGCTGTGTCACAGGGCCACAACACTAGGCAGGCATATATAGTGTAACAGACCCAAAAAGAGTAGCCTCTCGGACCTTCTACTGTCAGAGGTAATATTCTAGTTTATTCTGTTTTATCTTTTCTTCTTTTCGATATAGGTGCAACACATATATTTATATATGTGCCTGTTGTGGAGATCCTTGGGCTATGTGTTTCTTATACTTCCGATGTTATGATGCTAGACACTCCTTTGGGAACTATAACGGCTTGTGTGTGTTAGTTTAAGGAGTTCCCCCTTGAGGTTGGTGGGTGTCACGTTCTTTGGGACCACCATGTCTTGGGGATGACGAGATATGATGTCTTTCTTGGGATGAACTGGTGGTACCATTTCGAGCCTTTGTAGACTTCTATCATCGTAGGGTGCATTTCACGTCACCAGAGGGTGGAGAGTTTTTATACAAGGGAAAGTGGGATGAGCAGGCAAGCCGAGCTCGACCTGAGCATCGTGGGTGAGGTGGTGTAACAGCCCCGATTTTGAGTTTATATCTGGATGATTAGGGGACTTGTTAGGGGGATTTCCCTCCAGTGGTTGATCATTTCAGGGTTGTTTTCTCGAACGACTTTTTAGGTCTACCTCCGATGAGAGAGGTGGATTTCTCTATTGAGCTTGTTCCAAGAGCAGCACCGGTGTCCATTCCTCCTTATAGGATGGCTACACCAGAGTTTCAAGAGCTCAAGAGATAGTTAGAAAAGTTATAGGAAAAGGGTTTCATCTGACCCAGTACATCTCCTTGAGGTTCTCCTATCCTTTTTGCGTAGAAGGCAGGTGGTACCCTCAGAATATTTGTTGATTATTGGAAGCTGAACCAACTGACGGTTAAGAACTGATATCCCTTGCTGATGATTGATGATCTTTTTGATCAACTTCGGGGAGCACCAGTGTTCTTGAAGATTGATTTGAGATCCAGATATCATCAGTTGCATGTTAGACCATCTGATATACCTCTCACAGCCTTCAGGAGTAGGTATTGTCTGTACAAGTACTCGGTTATGGATTTTGGACTCATGAACGTGCCATTAGTTTTCATGCCTCTGATAAATCTTGTGTTCCATCCTTACCTAGATTTTTTTGTGTAATTTTCATGGAAAATATCTTGGTGTACTATCACACTCGACACGACCATGCCACCCATCTTGAGTTCGTGTTGAGTACACTGAGAGATCATCACATATATGCTAAGATCTCAAATTGCCACATTAGGATGGACCAGATAGGATTCCTAGGACGTATCATTTCAGAGGTAGGAGTTGTAGTAATCCTAGAGTAGGTGAGGGATTTAGTTTATTGGTAGCAGCCTAAGAATGTATTTGAGATACAATGTTTCATGGGGCCGTGTGGTTACTAAAGATGCTTCATCTAGGACATCTCCCAATTAGCAGCGCCGTTGACAGGTTTGACTATGATTGGAGTGAAGTTCCTTTGGACAGAAGCGTGCAAGGCAGCCTTTCAGGAATTGAAGGGAAGGTTGACATCAGCCCCAATCCTAATACTTACAATGCAAGGTAGGATCTATATAGTTTACTATAATGCATCAGGTATTGGGTTGGGGGATATGTTGATGCAGGGCGATCGAGTTGTTGCATATGGGTCTCGGCAATTGAGGCCACATGATGGAATTACCCGATGCATGACCTCGAGTTGGCTGCTGTTGTGAATGTGTTACACTGTTGGAGACAATATCTCTTGGGAGATAATTTTGTGGTGTTCATGGACCAAAAAAGTATCAAATATATCTTTACCCATCGTGACATGAACTTGAGACAGGGAAGGTTGGTCGAATACCTTCAGTCCTTCGATTTTGAGATTCCTTATACACCTGGAAAGGGTAAGGTCATTGCTGATGCACTGAGCAGGAAGACTCAGACACATGCGGTTCATGAGGCCAGTGGTGAATGGAATCTTATGCATTTGTTCTCTAAGATTCATTTTGAGGTGCACGAATGTTAGGGGAAAAACTATCTTTCATCTTTAACTGTGACTTCTACCCTTTTGGATAGAGTGAGAATTAAACAGCTATCTGATTAAGAAGGCCTAGTTCTATGGGATTTGGTTGCGAGTGAGGCCCCTCCTCCTGGATGGACGATAGGAAATGATGTGGTACTGCATTTCCATGCACGCGGGTAGGTTCTAGGGGATATACATGAGGAGTTGATGCAGGTGTTTCATGCATCATCTTGGGCAGTTCATCCCAGAGTTACCAAAATGTACCGTGACATGAGACGTCAGTATTGGTGGCTGGGTATGAAGATAGATGTAGCTAGTTTTTATATGCGATGTTCCACGTGTTAGCAAGTAAATGCATAGCATCAAATACTAGCTGGACTGTTACATCAGTTACCCATTCCGAAGAGGAAATGGGATGATTTCGCGAGGGATTTCATGACAGGGTTTCCGAGGTCACCTCGAGGCAATGATGCAATGGGTGTTTTTATTGAATGACTCATGAAGGTATCTCACTTTTTGCCTATCAAGGAGACCTTAGGTGTTGACGAACTTGGGGAGTTGTATATCTGAGAGATCTTACATCTTTATGGGGTCCCTCATTCTATCATTTTAGATAGGGACGCCCGTTTTACATCTCGTTTATGGAAGGGTTTTCAAAGGGCACTAGGTACACAGGTGCTTCTAAACACAACATACCACCCTCAGACTGATGGTTAGTTAGAGCGTACAATACATGTTCTAGAGTACCTATAATGTGCATGCATCCTATAAATTGCGGGCTCTTGGGAGAAGCATATATCCTAGTCAAGTTTTCCTATAATAATAGTTTCTAGGAAACTATCGAGATGTCACCATATGAGGATTTATATGGTAGGCCATGCCGGTCACCCTTGTGCTTGGTAAAGGCTGGTGAGGAAGCTTTACTGGGACCACGCCTCATGCAGGAGACTTCTGAATAGGTCCTGTTGATTCAAAAGCGGATGGCTACCGCACAGTCTCATCTGAAATCTTAAGCTGGTCACCACAGACGACCCTAGGAGTCTGTGTTTAGGGATCTGGTGTTTTTACATGTTTCACAGAGGTTGGGACACTGATGGATCAGGAAATAAGTTAAAAATTCACCGAGGTATGTGGGACCATTCGAGATTCTGGAGAGAGTTTGGCCAATTTCCAATCAGTTGCAGTTACCACAGAGGTATCGGGCTATGCACGATGACTTCGATGTATCTCAATTTCGTCGTTATCATTCAGACCTGTATCATGTCTTTCAGCCTGATGTGGTTGAGCATCATGTTGACACATCCTTTGAGAGGAATCTTATTATTATCATTGATAGGAGGACGAAGGTTCTCCAAGGATAGCTAGTTCCTCTCATATGGGTGTTATGGAAGCTTGGCCGAGTGCAGGATGAAACCTGGGAGCGGGAGACCGACGTACGTGCTCAATGTCCAAAGATGTTCTGAGATTTATATTTACCACCCATGGAATGGAAATTTGGAGAAGAATTTTTTTAATGGGAGAAGTTTGTAAGAACCCAGTTCTTGTTCTTGAGGTATGAGTTTATTCTTTTAATTTTTCTTTAATAAATTGTGAGATAATATGAAATACTAGTAAAATTCCCAAAACATTTTGGGTACATGCCGTGTACTTTCCACATGTTGTGTACTTTGGACATGTGGGATGAGTACACAAGGCGTGTAGCCATGCGGGAGATGAATGGTGTAAAAACTGAATACATGCCATGTAGTCGGTATTTAACATCGTGTAGTCAGTCGACAGGCTTATAGTAAGGCGGTTCCTAGCTGAGCAACAATACATGCCGTGTAGAAAGGAATACACACCGTGTACTCATGTCGACAGTTGAACATGTGCCACGCAGGAGAGAATCCACCGAAGGAAATGTTAAAAATTGGAATGTACACACCGTGTAATCAATTGTATACGTCGTTTAGTCTATTTTTTTGAATAAAATAGGCAGTAGCCTACTCTGTTAATATATAAGGCGTAGAACCATAGAAGAGCTTGGCTGAAGCATTGAGGACCTCTCGACCGCACACCGGGAACCCATTTTCTGCACCATCATTCTCCTTGGAACCACACGGGCGAGTTCTTCCTTATATTTGCGTAGATCTTACCAATGAGTCAACTAAAGGAAGCTATTTGAGTTTGAACGTAGTAATGTTCACCTCAGATCTACGTCATTCTCGTGCATTTCGAGGAGCGTCATTCACATATATCGATCAGGGGCGATCAAGGTAGGTGGTCTGGTGTTTAAATTCAAACTGTTGTCTATTTATGTGTACCATTATGCTACGAGCCCACATTCGGGTGTCATATGGCTGAGGCCTTGGCTGTTTAAATACCTAGAATTGAATAGGTAATTTAATGTAAGTGTAAAATTGTTGCATGGGATCACTTCTTGGATCTAGGACCACCCGTGGGGTGTTTTCCTCTATTTATCCGTTTGGCCCAGATACTCGAGTGTATGCCATGTTTATATTGAGAATTACTTTTGACTGGAAAATAATTTTATATAAAATTTCTTATTATGCTTTGGTCTCAGCCCAGTTACTTGTTCCTGAGGGCAATTTTTTACTTTAGCCCGAGGGTGTTGTTTTTTTAGCCCGAGGGCATTAGTTGTTTAGCCTGAGGGTGACATTTCTTATGCCTGAGGGCAATAGCTTCCATTCCCTAAGGAAATATTTGGTATTCTTGATGGTGATTTTCCATATGCCTGAGGGAACTATTCATTATTCATGAGGGGAATCCTGTGGGCGTGGTTACATTAGCCTGAGGGAAAGGTTCTGATTAGCCTGAGGGCTTAGTTCTGAGGAACATTGAATGATATTAAATTGATCTGTTAAATGAATATTGAAATAGTAATGAAACTGGTAATGATAGTTACTTTTTAGTGGTTACTAGTTTGCTGAATTTATTGCACACTGTTGTTGCACATTTTTCACTGATAGTTGGGTGCGGGCCTTTGGTGGGTGCCTACTAGGATTTATTCCTCACACCCTATTTGGGTCATGTCTTCGGCCCAAACAGACTATATTGATGCATGTGTGGATAAGGGCAAGGGTTCCTATACAGGTACATGAGATTTTTTCAGGTGTAGGGGAGCCTGGGACCGAGCTCAGGCTCGTGATGCTGCCGGCTGTTCTGTTTTGTTCTAGTGTAAATGTACTTTCTATAGTATTGTATTGTACAGTTGTGTAACATGATCTAGATATTTTTTAGGACTAGAGACATGTTCCATCATTATCTATATAGCAGTTGTTTATCATTTTCTACAGTTGTTCATATTAGTTGTGGATGGTTTATTTCTTCCGCTGTTGTTGTATGCTATTATTATTTTCCGTTGCACTACACATTGAAAATTGAGGGCATTGTTTCCCCACTATCAATCTAGGGCCCTCACTACTAGTCGGAAGCCTCTTCCATTTGGGGAAATGCACGTGAGGTCATGTGACAAACCGTGTTCGGGGCACCCGTGGTGTGGATTACGGATCCGAGACATTACAATAATATTAAAAATATAATGAAATATGTATATTAATATATATATTATTTTTAAACAAATAGAGTGACCTTAATGAAAAACTCAATATACCAAAGGAAGATAATTAAATGCTATAAAATTAAAAAGAATATAAAAATATAATATAAACATCCCAAATCAGGGAAACCATGTCAGGTTATGGGGATCTAATCAAACATGGCCTTGATGTTGATGGAGAAGTGGTTGGTCTTGTTTTATTGAAAAATGATTTCAATCATTATAGCATATTCTACATCCAGTAGAAAACCACTACATCAATGAGTAGTTGATCCTTGGTACATATTCCTTAAAAACACTATATAATTATTCCCTCATTTTGCAGTCTCAGTAATAATGTATTGGATAACCTTATCCTTAACTTCTAGATATCTCCACACAACGATCAGTACAGATAAGCTGTTTAAATTTTCATTTCATGATTGTCAAATGGTATGCGACACCATGTATTTTAGCTAATAACCATATGTAGTATGACTAAAATATTATTAATCACTACCCCTATTTAACACTATTGGGTTTCTGACATACTAGAACTAAATCATTCTTCGATGGACCCAAAACTAAATTTTTAATCCTAAACATAATTCCCTAGAAAGTGAGACACACAAGACAAAAACTAACAATTGATAATATTAACATAATTTTTTTTATCATAGAGTACATCTAGGTACATCCTCAATTTATCATCATGATCTCCCTCTAATGTAGACTAAATGAGTCTGTAATTAGTGAAGACTACCGAAAATCAGTCCATGATTGTTGGAGGATATAGTTCATCAAATCCATAAACACAACAGGGTAATTCAAAACACCAAAATGCCTCCTCGAGAAATCATAATGTCAATAGAAACATCAGTATTATTTCTTTAGGATATGAGCCCTAATAACCCTAAACTAGATGTAGAAAGTCCCAAAATTGATCATGGAGAATCAACTCAGTACTCATTATTTGGAAATGAGGTCATCAATCATCTCAAGTGTGGAGAATTTTTTTTATAATTACATGAATTAGGTAATGGTAATCAACAAAAATTATTAATATCATATCCACCTTTTTCATGAAAATACTATAGTAGCACATGGATCACAACTGGTTTGAGGGAACCCATACCTATAAGGTCATCCATCAACACCCTTATATCCCAATGTATGATAGGGACCATATCTTATGCCTTTAAAGATATTAGTGTGTTCCCAAGGTCAAATTTATATAATATATGTATCTATTGATGTTATGGTAGTATGGAATCATACTCATGGAAGATGTCTATATAATTCACCACTAGAAATGGATTCTAGACGTTAGATGATCCTATTATGCCAATGGATAAACTCAAAAACTAATCTATGATGGTCTAATGTCTTCTTATTTCTAGGTCAATTCACTCAACCATGGGGAATCTCTTTCCCATAATGAATAATCTCAGCCCATAGTTACAATGAAATCTTACACACCTATGATGGAAAACCGTTCTATACCCCAGATGATAAAATATGGTCAAATAATGGTATTGAAGAGGTCCTATTTTAAACTTTCTCCACCACGATATATCTCTATCTATTGGAAGAAAATAAATATCAAATAATTTCTCCTTGAAGAAACGTATATCCATAGTATAGAGCATAATATCTTAATAAGAAGCTCCAGTTTTCGAAAATGGAATAAAAAGATGAATTAACAACACACATAGGTTTTTTGTAGTATCAATGAATGAATTAAATAAACAATAATAACACCACATATCATCTAATATGAATCCTAGTAAAATAAACTAATATCATAAAACTAACTACAGACCTGACCACCCACTCAATAAGAATGATTAGAGCCTCATGGAGGTGATGGTGGTGGTGGAAGGATCTTCTAACTTGGTACTCATTCAACTGGTCGTCCCTCCAACACTACTCTCACTCATCTTCCAACATCGATTCTGTGTCGACGAACATAGACATATCTAAGATATCGATAGTTATAGTTTTTTCTATGTCATGGTGGCCGATCCACTATCTATCTATACCGCTAAGCATGATGGGTCAAGAAATCATGAGCTAAGTGACTTATCCAATTGAAAGCATAGAACATTCACTCTTCAAATAGATTGGAATCTCTATGAATTATATAATTAATAGATACTGAAATCATAATCTGAGAATGGGAATGAATCCTTCGTCAGGATCATGATTAATGATGCCTACAACATGTAACTGATGAATCAGCCATAGAATGGCCACTGCCATATCAAACATGTCATGGTACCTTGTCACAGAAGATGTAATTCAACATAGTCTACTCTAGAACTCCAGTTAATGTTTTTAGAAATAAGAAATCAATAAAGACTCAAATGAATCTATAGACACCCCTATTGAGCTTTCTCACATGGAAGAAACCATCATGTACCATGTCATGGAACTATCGTGTATGATCAGTGAACCTCATTGTATACATAGATACAGACCAATCAACGTACTATAGATTGATATTATTTGGGATCTAAAATTAGTTCCAACATGAAGGGAAATACTACCCACAAAATATCTTTGGGAAATTCTTCCATGAGAGTGTCATCTCTTTATGGAAATGCATAACCACAATCCATGATTCACCAAAATCTCTATATAAAATATTGTATGGTAGTGAAAGAATATGATCTATATGGGTTTTCATGATCCCAGCAATTCAAAACTGCAACTCAATATATTCATGTACCTAGTGAGGTATAGTTCATCGTGATTCCCTAATGATGTCTAATACTAGAAGGTACTGAATGAGATAGTCGATCATGAATTATTATACTAAACTTCGATGTTATCTACATCTTGATATGTTATGATTCTTCTCCTTGATTTATACGAGGAAAAATCATTTGGGGTGGCCGCTGAACTGGGTCATAATCACTAATCAAATAACCATCATGAAAAAAAATCAGTAACCTAGTTGTATATCTTCATGGTGTATTCTTGAATGTGATCATCATATACCAAAAGTAGAAGAGAATATTTATATATACACATATATGTAGGTATATGGAAGGAGAATAATAATACCATGACTTAATCTGATATGATGCATGTTCCACTCTTTCGTGCAGAAAATTTATCTCTATGGAATGTTGATATGTAGGTAGTCAATGTCCTGGTGTGTGGATACATCAGAATATATAGAAATACATGGATCCTATGATTGAATACTACATTTGAGACACTTTAACACTATTTCCAAAAGTCCCAAACATCCATTTTTAGGGGAAAACATCAAAAACCAATCAAACAAATTAAATACACTGATATCACACAAGAATGACTGACCCACCAGATTCCACCTGGCCTGGGGAAGGCCTAGTGTTCATAAACCCAAGAACTCCTCTAATAGGGCAATATCTGGATATCTGTTCTATTATGGAATAATATATAAAGGGAGGCCTTTTCAAAATTTGAATTCATGAATATACCATACATTATACAAGAAATAGTATAGTTGAATAATAAAATATAATAATAACTTCTTAAAAATCATTCTTGTAACAAATGATAGGGAATACATCATAGTATGATAGAGTAAAACCAAAAAAAGGGGAAATACACAATCAAATAGAAATGAAGTCAAAAAAATAACCTATTGAAATAAAGAATGATGAGAGATTCTTAATCCGGATCTCCTAAAACAACCATTATACATTGTCAATTCACATAGGTATCATTATTCTATAGAAAATTTACCAAACAATTATGTACTATCTCCATAAGAGAGGTCATGTATAAGAAAAAACAATAAATGGTTGAGTATATACTTACCTATAAGGATATATCGAATGTCAAAAGGGTTCAATAGAATGATAAAATAATATTATTGTCGATGAATATTAATGGGGAAATGAAACCCGGCATATATATTTAAGCTTATAAAGAATCCAAGAAGAGATAAGAAGTGGATCATCATCTCATAGACCAACTGAAGTGGATGTGTCTTTTGGTAGTTCTATAATTACATCACTAATTCCAAACATCAATAAAATCTCACTAGAATATGTGTCTTGGTGTCCACTTCACGCTACTACACTCCCCAGCCATGGGAGCAACAAATCCCATTAAGGACCCACACTACATAAGAGCTCTAATATGGGGAAGAAATTCACTACAAATTGAAGACCCACTCCAATTGTATATGAGTATGGTCTATATATATATAATATGGGGCGCCATTTCCTTGGTGCTTCAAGGGAGTACATACCCCATTATCTCTCTCACAGTACAGGGAACTCACAACCTAGTGTGTGTGGGAAATACTAACCCATAAATCTACCATGACGATCATTTTGTAATCAATACCATCATATAGAATTTCCTAAAGATGAATCTTGATCAGAACATCTCAAAGACACCAACAAATTCAACCATCGTGTTGAACATGGAAAACAACATAGAATAGGAAAATCTGTTACCAAAATCAATGATCAATAATGACTATATGAAAGAAATATGTTGAAAGTGGGAATAAGTGTCTTATATAATGGACCAAAAGGCATGAGACACCATATAATTTCTCAAAAGTGTTCTCCATTGTAAACTACATAGAATCAATTTTGTCATAAATTACATATATGTATCAAACATAGTGTGTTTCACCCTCTTGGGACTTACCCATTTATTCCTCTTCATGATCAAGTACCTAGACATATACCTAGATATGTACCTATCCATTCCTAGATGTCATCTCATGCATTTGTAATCTAGGAATACATGGAATATTCTACTATATAGGGTTCACAATATATGTATTACACCACACAAACATGATACATATGTAAGGTCACCTGAAATGTAAATCCAGACACACCGTGTGGGTTTTTTATCATCTTTCAATGACTTAATTGTGTTCCCAAGGTATAAATGTTTTGCGTTCTTCTAGGGAACATGAGGATTAGTCATTATTTTCTATGAATAATAATTTTTTTTAATAATTTTCCAAATTAGGTCCCACTGTTATGGATCTCACATGTTTTCCACTCAAAACTAATGGGTTAGGATTCCCACCCACATTTTACATCCTCTTATGTCCAAAAATAATAACGTAGTGATATGCTCAAGTTCAATCATGCCTCTAATCACCCATTTCTATTTTTTGATCCAGAAAACAATATTTTCACCCATATATCATCCTAATATTCCTAAAAACATAAATAAATTAATTATTCAACAAACCTATATGAATATGGGTGGGAAAACTTTCTTAAACCGACCCTAACAATGTAGTACTAATAACCTATGGGCCATTGGTGAAGAATTCAATGAATGGTCTGGGAAAAGTCAAAATAACAAAGGTACAACTGTTTTTGGCATTGTGATAATATCCAATTATCATAGTTATCAGAAATTGATGTGAGAACATGGTATAATTATATAATAAAATGAATTAAATATTTTAACATGTCTATGTGGATCATGGGAAGAATGTCCGGTAACATAATCATAACAATATAAGATATAAATGATTTATATTTTTGTCAATGGGGTTAATAAAATCACTCTTATCTCAATTTGATATGGGATTTTGGAAAAGTATTTGTTCCCAAGAGAAGGAGAAGACTCATGACCTTCACTGTCATGAGATCCACATCAGTTTGATCAATTGTCATCCTTCAATCAGGATCCTACAAGGCGGAATGTTATTGGAAAATCTTTAATCTCATAGGGTAAATAGGAAGACCATTAATAATTTCTATAATGGACTATTTATATGCCAGATTATGTCTTTCGTTATTATATGAATTAAATTAATATATTAATTAATTATTCCACATAATATACCTATCAATAACTACCTCATCCGAAGGTATAATTCAGGAAAACAATATATCACACATAGCTTTAACCTCACGTTCTGGATTCAACCATCATCATGAATTTCTGATGATAGAAACCATTTTGGAGTTATACATTATTTTGGAAAAATGACAAATGATTGATATTAATATTTTAAATATTTTTATAATTTAAGTTCTAGGATAACCAGACTTTATAATCATATGTAATTATAGTTACAGGCTAAAAAAATATACCTTAATACATTTCAAATTCATACATGGAATTAACATGTCACCACAAATGTACTTACGAGAATTTAATCAATATATAAAGAAAAAAATAACTAATAAGTTATAAAATAAATAAATAAATGATGAACTCATATTTCAATCCATCCAACCACTAATAATGTGTTTGTAATAAAACATTAATATATCAATGAATATTATCATCAGTCACATGTATAAAATCAAAATAAAAGATATATTAAATTGAAATGATGTATGGAACCCCCATTTTATAGTACTGAGACTCTAAAAACATCAACATGAAAAAAAATCGATAAAAATATATGATATTATTTGACAAGAATTTTATGGTAGTCTGATTCCTCTACAATAACATCCTTCTAGAATCATTTCAATGTAGAATCTACATCATCATGAATAAATCATTAATGAATCCATAAAAAGTGAATTTTTTCCATGAATGTGTGAAAAATAATTCCCATACAATCTATAGTTATTTATGAAATAATTAGCAGGATTTGGTTTCGTGCTTCAGAGTATATGGAATTTGGATCATTAGATTCACCATTTATGTATAGATAAAATATTATTTATTGAAATTCATGACTATAATACCCAATAAAAGAGTGAAAGTAAATGTATTCCATAAACATTGTGTAAATTACATTTACCATTATGTAAGAATAAATTATCCATCCTATAAAAATAAATTAGTGGAGATTAGTTCATTAGATGTCCTTAATGATTGAGAAATACATTGGATCTATGATGTTATGGTGGTTTACTTTTCTACATTGCGCCTCATAATGTTTTAGGGTATGTATTTTCATTTGGGGCTTCACTGTTGGGATGGGAAAATAAATGTGCGATAGACCTTGTTGTTTGGATTTTTTTTTCAAAAAAATAGAAGAGGATTCATTCCCATCATTCAACTTTTCTTATTAAGGGGTATATCTCTCCATCCATCTGATTTTAATTAAAGGATACATGACAATGAGAAGAAACCAGGACTAGATGACACTAAGTACTATTATCAATGGTCTTTATTAAAAAAAATCTTAATAGAAGTTGATTCATATTTAAGTGACCAGTTATCCCTAAATACAATTACTCTAAATATTTCCTTACTATCCTATGATGATCACATTAAACAAACGGGATGGATCCACAAACTATTTTTCAAAAATTAATTTCGGAATGCACCTCCAACAATTGAGATGTACCTTGAATTTTCTTTTATCAAATTTGAAATCCATATCCTCTATTATGGGAGGTGGCTCAAACCCATCATCCCCGATTCTTCTATGATTTTTATCTAATTTTATGAAAATGTAATCCATATTAGTGTCCAATAATAAAACTACAAACACACTTTATGAAATATTACAGAATATCCTATAACTCCCTACCACCAATCTATGAATATCACCAACATGATTGACCTCAAAGAAAAAAAGACCCATAGGTGATATGGATAGTATATAGATGAATGATCATTCAATTTTGTTCCTAATGAACTATATATACATATAAATCATTATAAATGAAAATAAGAATGTGTAAATTATAGTTGGTTAAGTAGACATTACGCTATATATGTATATATATATATCATTCGGGATAAAGTTTCCTTCATCCATAGGTCTGCCATGACCAAAACATAATCCCTTATTAGATTCCATCAGAACACCGATGTGAGATTGGTGTAATTACCTATCAAATATAATATGCGACCCAATCTATTGTTTAGAAATTTATGTGGGAGGTTTTATTCAACCACCAGTCACCCCATAAACCAAAGAAAATACAACGTAGTATTCTTTTCAATGATAATCCATCAAATCCAAATATTATTTCAAATGAATTATTGTTTCTATCTGTATAGGTACACGGTAAAATCCCACTATTATGATATTGAATTTTTCTACAACAGACTGCAATGGGTCCAAAATCTTGGATCAGGGCCATAAATATAATTCTCAAACAAGTTTTTGTGAATAACACACCATATTTTACACCTTGGAAGTATCATTCATCTGATACCACTTGATGAGTGCCGACATCCCATGTTAATGAACCTAGTTATCATAAAACATGGGGGTATTGTAATATATTGGTTTCTTTCCCAGTAATTTAAATTGGATTTCCCACTATGGTCACCTATTATACTATTGAAAATCCCCAGAGACCAACACATGTTCTTTTAGTGTTCTTTTTCCTCACACACACACACAAACACACACCATTGTCAACATCCCAGGGGGTCCCCAATCTTAATATGTACTCCTTGTAAAGAATACTAAACATTAGAGTTATTCTAGGAGAAATTTATAAGACCTCTTATGGTTCCATCCAAAAACCCATGAGTTTTATGAGGAATTAACCATATAATAAAATATTTCAGCCACCATCCTTTGTGGAAACCAAATTGGGATTTGGTTTTCAACGAATAGTATACCCAAACATTAATTTTCAGGATATTTAGATACATTAACAACAAATAAAAGTAAAATTATTGAAAAAAAAATCATCATATTATATCTTCTAAGAATTGTAATTGGAAAATTTGGGAAACATAGGAATATATCCATTACAACATTATTCATTAGAATTTTTTCTCTATTGAATGTGTTTTAAATCTATACTACATTGTGTACTAGTTGTTATTTTAATTGCTATGTATTTTATGGTTTGAAATCATAGTTTTTTGTTTTTTAGATCACGTTTTAATATGTTTTATTTTTTGGTCTCAATGTTGTGGATATTTATTCATTTGGATGAGGTTTTTTAAATAAATAATTGAAATTAAAATTGCGTAAATTAACATAACCATAATTATGTATTGGAGATATAGTTATGTCTAGCAGTGGTAACCAGAAACTTCTTCAAACAAGATAATATAAATTCCCCTTAATGGTGATTACCATAAACAAATAGTACATTTTTTAATATATATTATATAATTTTTATAAAATATCAAAAATATGAAAAATATCATAAAAAATATACAATCCTATAAAATATAAATCCATAAATACACAAGACATTCATTGTACATACACAATAATGCATTCACAGTCTTATATACACAAACACACAGACACAAAACTACAAGTCAATCCATAACTTCAGTAGTAATTATATACATATAAAACATGATCAATAACAACTATTAAATCATAAACAATTCTAAAATCCCATGACTTCTAATACATCCATATAACTCCACAAATACAGTCTTCATATGTGAAATTGAACGCATTAAATAATATAATGAAATAATTAAAATATATTAATAAGAACTAAAAATAATATATAAAAATTATAGTAAAAATAATGATAATATTTATCTGTACCACTAAAATTAAGAACCATCCTTATTACTCTATGAAGACTGTTAGGGATCATAATTTTCAACCTCTTAACTATTATATGGGTTTTTTTACCTAAAATATAAAACATTATATTTATAAAAAGTAATTAAAAATGTAATAGACAAAGAATATATTCATAATATTGTACATAACATATTTTAATTTTTAATGAAAAAAATAAAATTTATTTAAAAATAATAATATATCATGATCAACACATTAAACACATAAAAATATATATTTATGAATTGATTCAACACTTGGAACTCAATGTGGACAATCATAAAATAATATCATAATTTTAAAATATGATGTGGGGGTTTTTCAAAATTACTCAATTGGAAACCATATATATATATATGATATTTTTTCAAATACTATATTTCAAAAATAATTCAATGGTTTTACAAAAATTTCATGTCACTATAATGACATTTTCAATTTTCTAATCAATACATGAAAATTTTAGGGGCTAAACACACTAAAAATCATTATTAGAATCCTAGGAAAACAACAACAGAGATTGTCCTGATGACAATTCAAACATTTCAAAAATGAATATATTGTCATTTTCATATTATTTTCATGTTATCCAATGTTGTTTTATCTGTGATTACCCCTAGAAAATATTTTTGAAGAAGTCAACGTCATTTAAAAATCACCAATAAGTCATTGATAACACATTAATAATTATATGGACGGATTGTCTACTCCTACACATGAATAATAATTCAATGAAATTTTCCATATTTGTTCACATCAAAATGATGTACTTTATAATTATTTTTATCTTTAAATGCTCGTTTTAGTGTAATAAAAAACTAAAAACATGTTTATGGAAGTCCATCAAAAACTATAACATATATTTGTGTGATGTTAGTTCCGATATTTAAAAATTATATATATGGTAATTCTATAATGATTTTAGGACCTTATGTTGTTCTTTTTTAGACCCGGTGGTTCTCATCATAATGATGTTCATATATTTTTTAAAATCTCAATGAGTTATTCCATGAAGTCTTCACATTATATAGACATGTTTTTTTTCTTAAACATAGAAATAATATTTCATTGGTGGCATAACCAGGATTTCCTTACAATTCATGATTTTTTCCTATGATTTTTATCATCACGCGTAGGATTTACTTTTTTCAAACCAAAAATATGTTCACCATAATCCCTAGATAACTATAACTTATATTGATGTGGCATCAGTTAGTATATATCGAATGTTTATAAAATGTCATTATCATACGATTTCATGGCCTTTAGATGCTATTTACCTAAATTTTACCACCATGTACGCATTTTTTGTGATGTTGAAATCTTTTAATATCACTTATTGAGTCTTTATAAGAACAATACATGTTTAATTGACATGTTTTATACTAATAGATGTTGCAAAAAATCTAGTTGTTGTTTCCCATGATTTCACCTCAATATGAGGTTGTTTAATATTTTTTTAAAAATCAACATAAATGTTTAAATTCATTAAAAAAATTAATGGAATACTAAAAGTATCATAGCATGGATTAATGTGGATTTGATTTTTCTATGTTTCAAAAATTAAACTATGGAAGATTTCTCATGATTTAATTTCTATATATTGTCATATTCATAGTTTTGACCCACTGAAGCGTGTTTTTAATTAATTCAATATCTATTAAGACTAATTGTTTAATCATTACAGGATCACAAAAAATCTATGGATTTTATTTTATCTACAACAAATCCCAAAAAAAAAATTAGTTGTGGTTTTCCCATTATTTCATTTCCAAGAGTTTCCCTATAAAACTAATATTTTAGTTTTTTAATACACTAAAAAATGTTTTCATGAATCCAAGGAAAATTGTAACTCGGATTGACATTGAGTTGGTCCTATATTTCACATGTAGACATGCGTATAATTTTCCATGATTTCATGCCCATCTTATGTCAAAGTTTTTTCATTTTTCATAGGCTCATATTTATAAAGGCATAAATGAATTTTTAAATCGCTTATTTAGTCATTATGAGAACACAACATATTAGAAGAACATGTTTTCTACCAATACATGTAAAAAATTATCTACTAGTATCTAACCCATGATTTTACATCAATATGAGGTCATCTACTACAGTTTTGCTTCTACAGTGCCATTTTAGAGTCATAAAAATTTTAAAAAGCATTTATGATCATATTAAAAATAAATAGACACTCATATTGATGTTGAGTCAACTCCTACATGTCAAAAATAAATATATGACAATGTACTATGATTTTTTGTTCATTAAATGTTACTTTTATTTTTTTCATCCCCCAATATACATTTTTAAAGACTTTAATATATTTTAAAACTGCTTATTAAGGCATTATGAGCACACCACACATCATATGGATGATTGTTCGACTCATGCATGTAAAAATTATTTCAATTATGGTATTACCATGATTTAGCATCAATGCATTGTTATTTCCTATGGTTTTTATAGTTACATAAATTTTTTAGTGTTTTACAATAGTAAAAAAAAATGGGAACCTCATTCCAATCGCAACTCAAATTGATGTGGATTTTGTTCTTACACGTTAAAAGTAAAATTACAATCCTTTTTATATGGTTTAATTTAAATACTATTATTTTTTTTAGTTTTTTGACATTGGTTCATGATTTTAATGACATTGGTAATTTTTGACACTTTTTATTGCGTCATTTCAAGAACACCAAATGTCAGATGGTTGTGCTTTCCACATGTACACATAAAAATTAATTCTACGATTTGATGTTATTTAGAAGAAATTCCATCTAGTTTTTAGCATTACATGTATGAATTAGTGTTTTAATATAATAATATGTGTTTATGGTCATCATAGTAAATCCAACAAATCGATTGACAATTTGTAAATTATATTATTTCAAAAATCAACCAGTAGTCATTGTCATGTAATTTCATGGTTATCGAATATCATATTATTGGTTTTTACTACCTAGAAAATGTATTTATTATATTAAAAAAATAAATATACAATCAGTATTCCATGATATAACATCGATCCGAAAAACATTATTATTGTTGACACACATACCAATGTTTTTAGAGACATTAGTATCATATATATCAACTTATTGATATTTTCAAAACACACAACTCATTTAATTGAAATGATGGCCTCCTATATACAATATAAATAATTCAACAGTTTATATATCATTATTTAACTTCAATATAATGTATTTTTCTATGGTTTTGACCATTACATAAATTTGTTAGTGTCTTAAATCCATAAAATCCTTTATATTATTATCCCAAAGAATCTTAAACTAAGACCAACGTTGTGTTTGTTCCAAAAGACTATAAATTAATTTATGGTAATTTACAAATGATTTTATATACATCTAAAAAATTCTTACTGTTTTTTAACTTCATTTTTAATTTTTTCGTAGACATTTTTAACTACAAAAATTTATCATTGAGAAATGTATTAGAATACATTATATTAGTAAATATTAATTTTTGACAGACACCCATGTAAATCATTCTAATATGATTCGTGTTCATTCACATTTATTTCATCCTTGAAATCATTGTCTTTCCCTCCCGATCAATGAAACAACTCAAAAGACTACATAGTGATGTGATAATTAATGTCAATTCCCTATGAAATATTTTTGATTTAGTAGGCCCCAAACCCATTGCCTTTACATTCTCAGGATTCTCCTTCCATATAATGGTTGCGATTGAATATTTTTGAGATTTTTTTTTGATTTTGAAGGGTTAAAATATGAGGCTTGGGGAATTTTTAAATTTTAATAAAATAATGTTTAACATGAAATATATAATTTTGTAAATTTATAATATTTATTATTTTATAGTTTTTTTATTTATTAAATATTACATTTTAATAAAATAAACAATTTTAAATAAATGAATTATAAAAAAACGAGCCTTAAAACCATTTAATATGGGCAACATTAAAAATCTATAAATTCTAATTGGGCTAGATTGAAACGTTTCATTCATGTATCCAGACCAGACTGATGAAATATAAGTTATGACTATTGATGTGATTTTTTTTCAACAAATTTTTTATATAGTAAAGAAAAAATATAAAATAGTAATTAAAAGTACGTACTTAAATTCTAGTGGTATGTTTATTCAAAGAAAATATCATTTGGTTTCCATTTTACATTAATCAATATCTTTGTCTAAATCATCGAGTAAACTAATAAATTGTCTTTCACAAAAAATATACCAAAATTAGAAAGATAAAATTAGTTATGATAAAATATTACTAATAATAGTTGATAAAAAACCTATATTTTGTTAAAAAAAATATGTGACCTAGGGAAATGATTAATTAATTTTTTATTATGCATAATAATATTTATTTTGATAATTTAAAAAAATAATGAAAATCAAAATTTTATTCTATTTATGTTATTATGAATCTATAAAATATTTGATTACCCCCTAAGTTTCATCTCTATTAATATCAAGAAACACCTTCCAGTACCAAAAAGAGACACCTTTAGGAACTTTGTAATGAATTATTCAAGAGCATAAATATATTTCATTACAATCATTCCATTATTTCCACATTAAATCTCTTCATTTCATTAAAAAAATTTATAGATTCCATTAAAGTGAAATATAGTCACAGACATCAAAATGAAAAAACATATTGAGATTAAAAACACTTTAAAATATTTTAAAGTATTATACTCATGATTTTTAAACAAATTATCAATTATTTTTATATTTGTATTACCAACAAATGGTTATCAAAATCCTAATTTTTTCAATCTATGGCAATATTCCTCCAATAATTATAATTAATTGAAATATCACCGTGTTTTTAGAAATAATTACAAAAATACATTCATATCCCATGAAAAAATTATTAGTATGCATTATAAACATGTACAATTGATTATTAATTTTTGAGTCGTTGAGTACACATAAATCTAATTTGTTAATAGGTCTATCTATTATGTTGATAACTTTATCTATATAAAATATTCCCTAAAATTTATAAAAAATATATTTTCGGTACAATGATATACAAACAATTAATGATTACTATCAAATATCCCATAGATTGTGGGGATTACCAAATACACCATAATTAGAGGTGCATTTGATGATGGGCTACAAATAACACCTTGGTAGAAGTTTTCTCATTTGATGTATCTAGTAGAGTGTTATAACTCAGATCCATTGAAAATGGTGGTATTGTTTCTGAGATATGATATATTGATTGGTTGGGATGTCAATATTTTTTGTTCTTGACATTCCTAAAATTCAAAACATTAAGAATCTATTCAATATATATTAAATCAGAATAATTATTATATTTAAAAGAAATTATGAAATAAATCAATGTATATATGTACAAAACTCTTATTAATGAGAAATTATAATATATTCTCATGAATATTTTAAAATTTTAATTATGTACATCATAACTGTATTAATTATTATAATCAACTATTATGATGAAAGATTTATTTTCACACCCTCATGTAGCTTCTCGGGATTTAAATATTATTTGGGGAAAAATTAATAATTTTAGGTTGATGGTCCTTAATGTTACAATATTAAAATTTAACTTCATCTCCCATAACATAAAAGTATCTATGTTTTATTTTCACAACAACACTCTATCATTAATTAATTTCATCACACACATTATTATATATCTTATATAGTGATTCTAAGAGAAATGTTTCATTCTCTACTCATACACCATCATGTATAATGTGAGAGAATTAGAAAAATGTTAATTTTTATGAACCACTCCTTATACCCTTATTAATGATACCCCACATGCATTTGAATATTAAAAATAAAAATTAACCCCAACGGTTTAATTTTATTTTCAAAATCATATTTAATTAGAAAAATTACCATGATATTTAGTATTAATCCATCTTTAAGATAAATTATACGAAACATGAATCCGTGAGTATTGTAGTCATAGAATCTGTTAGCATGCCATTGAGGACTCCGATAAAATATCTTCAAATATGTATATATATATCATGATTCTTAACATATATTATCTTATAAATAATTTATATGGTGATACTTCTTACATAGAGAAATAACTACACATCAATAATATGAAGATGAGTTTATAAATACAAGGGGGGAATACATTTTGAAAAGAGACTACATCAATTCCATACGCACATATAATTTTGTTTCATAATATATATGTATATATAATTGTATTATTCAATGAATAAGAAGACTAATAAAATTCCAAATTCCTATATGTGTAGTTTGAGTCACTAAAGTGTATTCTTGTAAACATACAATTATCCATATAGATGTAGATTTATTATAAAAATGTAATGATGTTAATTTATTATTGTACACACACATATATATATATATCACTATTGGTGTATATCCACTCACATAAGAATTATTCATAATTAAATTGAAATATTTTGTAGAATGAATGTCTTATATATATATTCTACTAGATGAAAATGGTATAATATTTAAGTAAGAATTATTTATTTTCAAATAGCTTCAATGTAAAATAGGAATATAATAATGTGATTGCAATGTCCAATAATTTGAAAGAACATATTCATACTTTATGAATAAATTTATAAGTAAATTTAGATATTTTATTTATAATTTATGTGTTAGGTGTGTAAAGTCGATATACGTCATCACTTAATAGTCACAGTAGAAACAATATCATTTTAAATGAAATACCTCTGGGCATTATTATAAGGTGTGCAAGTATGAAGCTGTATACTGTATATAGTTAACCAAATATGATAAAAAAATTAATATCAATGAATATATATTTAATATAATGGAAACAATTATCTAATTTAAAAATATGTATTAATAATATATGTGAATCATTTTTAAAATTACGAACATAAATGCCTTTTTTGTGGTTTTTTTCATAACTCCAATAGGATTCATATAGTTTTTATATATACTTATGTATACTACTGTTATTTGAAAATTTAGAATCCCAGCCCTAAAGAGCATGTATCTGGTGTCTGCTATCAATTACATTTTCATGATTACTAGAAGTCAACCCTTGAAAAACTGAACACTTTAGTGGTCTGGGTAAACGAGACACATAAATGAGTATTTAATAAAAAATGAATACATAAAGTACATAATTTTTTAATCATTCTAAATAATCTACTTCTATGATAACAATAATACATCTACTAAATTCTTTTATATCATTTATAGTATGATTCTGGGATTCATGGAGAAAGAAACATGATAAGGGTGCACTCAAGTTCTCAGTAAGGGAAATATATATCAGAAGAAATAACGAATCAATGAGAATATTAATCATGGAATGGTAAAAAACTAGACACACATGACATGTATCCAATAGCACATGCCATCTAAATAACTAGAAAAATTAATGTATCCATATAAATGTCAATGAAAAATCTCAAGAATGAAAAATAACTACAAACTGAAAACAAAAATACTTCAATAGATATGTCGACCCAAAATCATATCAATTTATAATAAGTAAATATAAATGTCAGAAATTACTAATTATTGGATGCTAGGTTTCCTAGTTACATGGTACCATTACCTTCAAGAACTTTAACAAGACGTTTTTAAAAATATTTGGTAAAACATATCTAAGGTGACCAACCAAATGACTCATCCCATGAGATTACCAATAAATTGAGGGGATATAGTGGCTCCATCCCATGTTAAAATAGTCCTAAAAATTCCTCATATATCAAATAATTTATTTAAGAATGTGCCTTATCAAATATCAGTCTGGATTAAGAGATACATATGTATTTATATTTACCAAAATAATCAAATAATTGTCTATGTATACACCATATGTAAAATTCAATATAAATTATTCAATATTAATATCTATTATAAATTAAATTGATAAACATGGTGATATTAATTGTTAAATGATTATAGAGATTTAATATTTCAAGGGAGAAATAAATCAAGTTAATGAGAATACAATACATGGAAAAATAAATCCTAAAAAATCCTTAGGATGATTCTGGATGATATCAATAAAACATACCCCAATACGATTATAATAAAGGGTTGTTGTCATTGATGAATATAAATATTAAAAATATTAATTTTACAAAAATTATGGAGGATATTTTCTTATTATTTTGTAAATAATTTTTGAAAACATTTTCATTGAAAATTAATTTTGAAATCATTTTTTTAAAGTATCAATTTTAAATTGAACTGTATTCTTCAATAAAATGATGTTTTGTAAATCTATAAAAGTCCTATGAGGTTGAATATAATTTCTTTTACATTGTTAAATGTTTCAAAGATTCCTTGTTCGAAAAGAGTAAAGATGATTCCTTTGAAAACATCAGTTATAGAAAAAAAGTTAAAACATGTATTCGATAAATATTTTTAAAAACATATTTGAAATTTTTTATTTGAAAAATGTTTTTTATAAGAAAAAATGGTCTCTGGCTATATAGAGAAATAATTTTGGGTTTTCGTAAAAACATTTTTTCAAAATATTTGAGAACCAAATATTGAAATATGGATCTAACACTTTAAAATGTTCATGAATATCAAGAAAATAATGAAAGGGTTTATTAAATAATGGTTTCCAAATTTCCTCAATTGAAATTTTCAGTGAAAGATAATTATTATTAGTCTTGGGGAAGATAATCTTTAAACATTCCAAATCATACCTCACAAAATTAAAAAAAATTAAATTATAACCCACACGAAGAAATAATATTAACTGAAAGATTTAAGTACAAATAGTTTATAGGATTAAATATATAATATAATAAAAGAGACATTAGATTCACCACACAAGAGATATAATTGGTGAACATGACAATAATCTCACAGATGTAAAAAGGGACATGATAATCCCTTACTAATGTAGTAACAAATGAATTGGAAACCCAATGTTGATAATACTTAAATAAAACATTTAAGTACCACTAATATAATATAATTCACGATATTATATGTCTATGTGGTAGTTTGTACTCCATATATAAAAACTTTTGTGCTCAGTAATTATTTACGCCTCACAAGATAAAAATGAGACAAGACTCCCGTATAGTGAGTTTCATTTGGGTAAAAATCCTTTATCATGTTTTATAATAAAATTATGTCAATTTTATACATTCATTATTTCCTTTTTAATGTATATAAATAATTTTCTTTCACTTATTACCTTGTTCTATACATCTTTATAATCAATTAAGTTTACATCGGTTGTTTTGACCAAATTGAGTTTATCTGTCAAAAACAACCTTAGTAGTTCAACTATGGCCAAAGGTATCATTTTATAACTTCTACATAATAAAAATCCTGTAATAATTATCATTTTTAGACATTTATTATTATATTAAATTCAATCATTAAATATTATTAATAAAAATGAATCAATGTTACATTCTTGGAGAAGTTAGGTCGTACATACACAATAGTAACATTATAACTTCACAAAGGTCATTATTGAATGAAGGTGAGAAACACAATATCCTTATGTACTAATAATTATATTATAAATACACTATTATTTAATCATACTTACTTATATATGAAATTAATCTTATAAAAAAGGAATCACATCATGTGGAGGATGCGGTAGTCCACACTTCCACAAATAACATTATCTCATTAAAATTACGTGAAAGGGTGATAATGAAAATGACACATATATATTTCTATAAAGATTTTTTTTTCATGAATATCATATGGATTTTCTTTATGTCTCATATGTTTAATTATAACCACTATTTATTCATTCCATATATTGTGTGAAGGAATCACATCATTTGAAGGGACAGTAGTCCAAAATACCTCAACGATGTTATTGTATTATCATAAAATGGAAAGCATTAAATTTATATTATATAAAACGACATAAAAGTATAAATACATTGTAAATATCATATATAACAATAATAAACATTTTTCCCTTCATAATGACTAACATGAGAGGTGGTAATATAAAATTAAACAATCCTCATTTGTCCATGTTATATGTTAGTTGGCATCTGTCTGAATCTGTTTTTTTCTGAATAGCTGGTAAAAGGCTTCCTCTTGTTGGTGGATTGATTATAATGGGGTTTCTAATACTAGCATCCGGACTAGATCATTTTCTTCTTTTCCTTGGTCTTGAGGGGGGTAGCTTGCTTCTGGCCGAATCTGGTTTATATGGGAATGCTTGCTACTGCTATATTTTTATGTCGTTGCTTCCACAATCGAGGTGCTGGTCTCTTGATGATATTATTTTCATCCCTTTAGATGATGTTTTTAATCTACTGTATTTTATGCTTTTGGGGTTTTATGATCTTGAACTATGTTCTGGATTTCCTTGAGACTTGGACTGAATCTCTTTTTGGAGGAGAACCTGCCTGGTTAATCTGGATTTCATTAGCATAATTCTCCTTTTTTTCATTAGTTATGGATTTCCTCTTCCATCTGACTTACAGGAATGATTGGTAGGCTGTTCTATTCTTTTGTTTGTTCTCTGATGGCTTGCAGATATTATTTTCTCTTCTCCAAGCAATTTGAAGAGTGTAGTTTTTCTTCACAGTGATGCTTACCCTAATTTTGAGCTTGTATTCTTGTTCTGGTTTATCGGGGATGATAGTCGCACTAATGTAGTTGGTGTTGGGAACTCGTTGGAGTAGGCAACCTAGTTTGGATTCTTTACACTTTGATCTCTCTTTAATGTTTCATTTGTATCACTGTTTTTTCATTCTGATGGTGTAAATGCATTACACCTTGAGATTTCATTGTAAAACTTTGATTTAATAAATTTCATTGGCATGAATTGGGAAACCAATTCATGTCACCTTCTTCAAAAAAAATATTGTAAATGAAACTAAAAAACATGAGAGGTGTTACCTCTTAATTGGGTAACTTTTTATGGTTTGTAGGAAATGATTCCATGGATTGATTCTAGAAAATGGGAGTCTTATAGAATGTGGTGTGGTATGCTGGGAGACTATTTGTTCGGAGCTATTTAAAAGCTAATAGGTTTGATTGTTGTTGAGTTAATAATGTTTCCTTATAACTATTCCATTAAATTATTTTTTCAAAATCACACACACATTATCTTAAGGAATTTATTTTATCATAATAAGGAAAATTTTCCTTCCCAATGAAAATTTATCCTTACCTATTTTCATTGTTCATTCTACAGTCCATTAAAATCTAACTCATTTTATTTCTCTGTCTAAAATACAGTTTCATATTCTAAGACCACATAATTATATAGATATTTAGATATAGAGTATTCTTTTTTCAGATTCCGATTTATCTGAATTTGTGTCTCTGAATTTTCCGAAATTCAGACTCTGAATTATATGAAATTCAGACTCCGAATTTTCTAAAATTCCGACTCCAAATTATCTGAAATTTAGAATCCAAATTCTTTGAAGTTTTTACTCTGAACTCTATGAAATTCACACTCTGAATTATAAGAAATTAAGAATTGGAATTCATTGAAATTATGACTCTGAATTCTGAGAAACATGGACTCTGTATTCCTCATAATTCAGACATCAAAATCCTTAGTATTCAGACTCTAAATTCATCATTATTCTCAATCTGAATTCATTTGAATTCAGATATTAGAATCTGTAGAATTTATGTTATGATTTCCATGAAACATAGAATTTGAATATCCAATTATTATAGACCCCAACTATTTTTATATACTATGAATTTTATTATCCAAAATCCTAAAAATTAGTTTTGGTAATGAAAACATATTTTACATACACATGTCATTATTATGAAATGATTTTGTACATTCTGTTTCTAACAAACTATTGTTTGTGTGACATGTGTACTTGTCCCTATAAAATTCAAGGAAAAACATGACCTTTGGAAGAGAGAGACTAACCGTGGAGAAATGACTATAAATAAAAGCTCATGTGAATAAGATCAATACAATTATAGTTAAAAATATCAAGAGACCACATGATATTGAAGTGATTTATAGAGAGAGATAATATAATTCATTGTGCTTATCGAATACCTTGTTCATATTTCTTCGTGTGACTCTAATTTTTGTTGTGTACAGTCGTGGGCTTTTGGGGATAGGAATACAAAGGTGCTTACTACCTTGATGTTCGAGGGCTTGTGGGGATAGCAAGATAGATTCTGATATTCCAATGGAGGACATACCCAGGTGTGGGTATGAAAAACGTTCATGAAATTATAAATAAAGGTATATTTATTCAATATTTTTGGATTCCATACTCTTTGGGATAAAAGATTTAATACTTGTTACTTGTTTTGATTCAAGTTTATTTCCACTGTATTTTGATAAAGGAAGAATGTATAACCTTATTATACATTTTTTTCTACTATGTACTCTGATAAGTAAGATTATGTATGCTTTAAGGTAGAATATTTTCCTTTTACACTTTCCTTATGATTCATTTTTTGAATCATTTTTCTGGAAACTAACTTGTTTGTAGAACTGATAGAGATCATGTGAATTTACCTTGTTTAACATTATTAAACAAATTTTTCCATAAGTTTCAAAATGAATGATTTCAAATATACAATTCACCCCCTCTTTTATTTGAGCATCTACATAATATTTCAATCCTACTATTGGTATCATAGGAGGTTTCTGAAATACATATACTCACATATATGTTTTTTTGTTCAAGTTTTTGTTGATATAAATTTTACCTGTCTAAGGAATTTTTATCCTTGTCTACAAATATTCGTTTTTAAAAAGGTTTTTTTGTAGAATGAAATTTTCTTATAGAATGGCAGGAATGAATGTCAGTTAGATTGAAAATCATAATCCTAATAGACAACTTACCATTGATGTAAATGGTGATGAGTACTATAGATAAAGTGTGAGGACCTTTTTGATAAACATAGGTGTATACAACTACATCTTGTTAACTGGAGATTATAAGATTCTTAATAAGGAAAATCGAACCATCACAAATCTAGAAAAGGTGGAATACAATCTAGGCATTAAGGTAAGAAATACTTTTTGTTCAATTTATATAAATATATATTTCTTGTTTCTATCTTATGAAGCAGTTAATAGCATTTGTAAGAAGTTCAGAGTAACTCACATTGGAACATCAAAAGTCACTGAAACTAGACGAGACATGATCAGAGCTGAATATAATAATTTCTATTTTTGTTTTTGGAGAACCCTTATGTGTGGTACAAAAAATATTCAGGACTATCATCAATAGCTTACAATCAATGGGTGGGAAAGGTTAAAATGATGAGATTCTAGTAGATAAGATTATTCACATCATTCCAAATCATTGGGAATCCAAGAGGACAACTATAGATGAGAATATGAATGTTACTCAGATTTCTCTAGATAATATGTTTGGAAATGTTCATCAACATGAAACTTGAATGATGAGACATTCTAGTAATATTAATTAGAAGAATGGAAATTGTGGTGTTTCTTTTACAACAGTTTCAAATCTTATAATTTTCGTGACTCATAAGAGAGTTACAAGATCGAATTATAAGAAGGTTGTTATTCAATATTAATATATTCATCATGAAGCTTTGGAAAACGAGTTATCCAATCATCCTCAGAGGATGAAAAAGATTGTTGGTATGATGAGATTTCAATATAAATACAATGAAAAAGGAAAAAAATACAAGAATCACTCAGAAGTCACTTTTTATGAATTCTAAAGAGTTGGGCATAAACGACCAAATTGACATATGCTTATGAAAAAGGATAGAACTGAAAATCATACTGAGAGATATATAAAGAAGTACTATATAGATAATGATCAGAATGTCTTGAAAGATATTGACACATGGAGTTCCAGTGGTGGTGAATCATCAATGTATGAATCTTCATGACTTAAAAATCATGTTCTACTTTCCATGCTACCCATTGAAAATAATTACCAAATGCCCAAGGTTCACAGTGATAAATCTATTACCAATGCATCATTTAATGATAATTATACTAATGATAAATATTATGAATCTTTAGATGATTAGTATCCCTCATTAGAAGATAATACTTTACCTTAATATGAAGAACTGTATAGGTTGGCCAATATCCTTGAGAATTAAAATTCTAAACTCAAGAAAATGAATGATAAGAAAAATTCAAGAATTTCAATTTTAGATAATGAAGTATCAGATCTTTCTAAATAACATGATAAGAAAACTACTTATTTTTAACGAATTTAAAAAAATAGTGACAATGTAAATTATAAGAATGATAAACTCATTATGGATCTATAAAGCATAATTTATAATAAAATTATTTTAGACACTAAATATAGTCCTAAAAATTATATTTTTTGGGATAAAAACATGGTTTTAAAACTATAGTCAGAATTATTTTCCTTCATGAATTGTTTTTCAAAAATTACATATGGTACGAAAATTATTGATGTAATTTATTTTCAAATTCGACCATTAAAGAATCATGATGGAATTGGTTTTACCCAATCTAAAATATTTTTTAGTAATATTTATATTTTTCCATAAAGTTCCCTATTATACACTAAATTTCTATGTGGTGGACATTAGTAAAAAAATTTACCTTAAATAAAAAATAATCATTCGATTTTCATGAAGCTTATTTTTCAAAGAAAATGTGGATATCTAAAATCAAGCTTTCTGAAATTTTCAGATCCATGCATCTTTGGATTCTAAATGTCTAACACTCTTATTTGCCGGAAAATAAAGAATCTACCAATTGCAATACATGGTACATGAATATTGGATGTTCTCGACATATGATTGGTAACAAAAACTTCTTTGAAAAGATTATCACGGAAAAAAGATGAAAAGTAACTTCTAGAGATAATGCTTAGGGAGAAGTTTTAGTTATAGGTAACATTGTTTTTCATGGAAAAACATTTTTTCAAATTTTTTTAATTTTTAAGGGTCTTAACCCCAACCTCATCATCATAAGTAAATTAGGTGATGAAGGATACATTTAGAATTTTAGGACTAAAAAACACTTAGTACACAATTCTAAAGATGAGTTTATTCTTTCTGCCCATATGTAAGAGAATGCCTACACACTAAACATAGATGACCTAAGGAAACATGATCATCATTACCTTAGTGAAATGTAATTTCACTATTGGTTATGACATATAAGGTTAGGACATTGAAACCTTAGGAACCTATGTAAACTATCAATGAAAAGACTAGTTAAGGATGTACTGGAGCATAGATTTGATTCTTCAAATGTTTTTGATCCTTTTCAATATGGAATGAAACACAAATCAAGATTAAAATAAATTGGTGAAGACTCACAATCTAATGCATTATAGTTAGTGCATACATATCTTTTTGGTCCAACACAAATTAGACATTTTGGAGGCTAATAGTATGTATTTTTCTAAGATGATGATTACACTAGTTTCATGTGGGACTATTTTATAGCAATGAAATATGATGATTTATATTGTTTCAAACTCTTTAAATCCAAAGTGAAAAAATGATAATGTACTTCCCTTGGTAACTATTCGTAGTGATCATGGATGATAGTTTCAAAATTCAGATATTGTATCTTTTTATAGAAGAAAATGCATTACTCGTATCTTATCAGATCCAAGAATTCATAAATATAATGGTTTTATTGAAATAAGAAATAGAATTCTTCAAAATATAACTAGAACCATGATGAGAGAATATTAAATAAATAAACACTTTTTGGATGAATTTGTATGTACATAATGTTATATAATAAACCGAGTTTTGGATAGACCATCTCTTAACAAAATATGTTATGAGTTATGGAATGGTAGAAATCCTTGACATTCATACTTTACGGTAATTAGTTCTAAATTATTAATTCTTAATACTAAATATGACATACATAAATTCACACCCAAAAATGATGAAAGAGTTTTATTTGGAAAGTCCACAACTTGTATGACTTATTGAGTTTTTAATGAAAATGCTTGTAGTGTTGAAGAAACAGTATATGTTAAATTTGACAAAGCTGATCCCTTTTTTTAAACAACCTCCACTTACATTATATGATGTGTTTTCAAAAATTGATTATCAAACCATGTTAAAAAAATCCTTCTAATGAAAAAAAGTGATCATGAATGTATTTCTGAATCATTTACCCTAGAAAATTTCCTACCCTATGTTGATAAAATGGTTTTACAAAACCCAAATCATTTCTTTCTAATGAATAAACCTAGTCATACTTTTATTGGTGATGTAAATATACTTGTAAGGACTATAAGTTTCTTATGTAATGATGTAGAACACCTGGAAATAATTTTCCCCATTATATCCAAAAAACACTGATGAAGATTTAGGTGATGATGATTTGATTAACGCCAAGAAAGATGAGATAAATGAATATGAATGGAATAATGTCTGGACCTTGGTTGAAAGACCTAAGGAAACCTATGTTATAGGGGCTAAATGGGTCATCAGAAATATGTGTTATGATAATGGAATCAATGTGAGAAATAAATCTAGATTATTTTTTAATGTCTATAATCAAAAAGATAGAATATACTATAAATAAACATATGCTCCAGTATCTGGACATGATTCTATTCCTATTATACTTGCCTTTGCATCATTCTTCAATTTCAAACTTATTCAAATGGATTTAAAATGTGATTTCCATAGTGGATAAGTTGAAGATGGTGTTTTTTTGAACAAACTCCTGCCATTGAAGATAAAAAACATCGTGAACATGTTTTAAAACATACAGAAACATTATATAGACTTAAACAAACCCCTAGATCTTGGTATGATATACTTATATGACTTTTTATTTAGAAAAATTATGTTATAGGAAATGTTGATACAAACCATTCTATTAATATAGATTAGAAATTTTTTTTGATTGTTAAAATTTAAGTTCACGAAATAATATTTGGTTTAACTCAGCATTCATTAACTTATTCATTTGCGAATCAAATGAAATATGAGAGTGAATTGAGTATTATGGGCTAGATAAAAATTTTCGGAGGTTTTTAATTTCTCAAAAACTAGAAGGAACATACATATCTCAACCATTTTATATCATCGATCCTCTTAAAAGTATGGATATAACAGCAGTAAGTGTATAAGTACTCCCATTGTTAAATCCAATTCTCTTGATCTTTATAAATCTGGGAAACAGGTAGATCAAACATTATATAGAGGTATTATAATAAGTCTACAATACAAGATAGTTAGTCACCAGACATAATTTATTTACTATTGTTATGTGAAAGATACCAATACAATCCAAGGGAATATCATTTAAATGCATTGAAAATAATGTTTTTTCTACTTAATGGGAACCATATATTTATGAAACTTCTAAACTTCTGGAAATTATATTATGTTAAAAGTTTTTTTGGATGCTGATTGTGGTGGATGAAGACCATATAGAAAAAGTACATCATTAACATGTCATTTAATAAGAGATTAATTAGTTTTTCGGTCATGAAAAAAGAAACAATCATTTGCACTTTACATAGCTGATACTGAATAGGTAGTAGCTGGATGATGTTGTGCTCAAGTGTTGTAGATGAAACACAGACTCAGAGACTACGGAATGAGTTTTACCAAAAAAATATTTTGATAACCCTACTGAGATTTCCCTATGTAAAAACCCAACACTTCACTCCCAGAAAAAACAAATAGATATTAGGTATCACATCCTATGTAATCCCACACTAAAAAGAGATTTCATTCTTAAATTTATCGGTATGTAAGATAAACTTGCAGATATTTTCAAAAAATATTTACCCTCATATAGATTTGAATACATTAAATAGAATTTACGAATGATATCCTTAAGGTAATCCTCTATGTTAACTTTTTTTTGAAACCTATCTACATTAATTAATAAAAAACATTTACATAGGGGGAGTACATTTAGTTGTTAGTTAAATTTGAAAAAATTCATTATCAAAATTTTTAGTAATAAAAAATTTTCGTAGTTAAATTTTTTCTTAGCCAAAATATTTTCTAGTCAAAATTTTTCTTAGTGAAATATTTTTGCGGAAAATTTTTATTATATCATAACTTTCATGTTAATTTATAATAAAATATAATAATTTTCCTGAATCTAAAGTTCTTAATGAAGAATACTCCTCATTATGAATAATATAACTAGCAATCCAGAAGGTACGATTTCTCTCATAAATTTTCGTAATCATTATTTTACATGTTGTTATTATTAACATGTTTAAAAAACATTTTCAGACTGACATACTCTTTAATTCGAATTTTTATCATAAAAATCTAAAACGTTTGGATCCCAAAAAATTCCGTTTTCGATTATCATCTCAATTGTCAGATCTAATTAAGAGTATTTCAACTATTGGATCAATCTTGGAAGATGAACCATCAAACAAACACCTATATTAGTACCCCCGGTGTTTTTCCCATAGCGAAATTCACTCCTTCTCTTGTTGATGCTATGTCCACACTCTTATGACTGCTCCAGATCATCAGGTTTTCCTCAGTTCCAAAATTCTGTTGAATCCTCTCCTCAGAAAGATATGTCTTCAGTAAAAGAAATCTATAAGTGGAATATTTATATAGAAATGTTGGTCGATCAAAAATATTATGGTATGTATGACTCTATCATTTAATAGAATATTAAGACGAATAGATGGGACATCCTATGAGTATTAAAACCAAAAGAATAGGATTCAGTCTATCTGTAGTTGTTGATTGAATTTTATGAGTCATCAAGTTTCTTCCATGAAGGAAGAAGAGATATTTTTTCCTCAAGGTCTATAAGAAGACCAATTCTTCTTCATATAGCCTGGTAGCATGTTTAATTGGAATTCCTTATGAGGGTGAAGAAGAATTCAGTACTCACAAGCTACCAAATGCATCTTGATTGTTTGGTAAGGAAAAGGCATTGGAGTTACATGTCTTGAATGACGTGAAGGCTCCAAAAATTTTCCATCGATCTATAAATATCTGGATTCTTGAATTGTGGGTTAAGGGTTTTATTATTCTGAGAAACAGAGAAAAGGATACATTGACCAAAAGTGACATCTATATCTTGTATTTTATGGTAATCCTCATGAAGGAATACATGGACATGTATATCATGATTATGATTGAGAATATTAGGAATGGAAATTTGATGTCTCAAATTATCAGGTATCCTAATATTCTTTCCAAAATTATACTCCTTTGTTTTGAATCATTCAAAAATACTTATTGTTCCATGCTGAGAAATTACAAGGTAATGTTTTTGAATGATGATACCTTGGGAAGTATGAAGGGTGGAATCTCTAATGAATCTGGAGAATTTTATGATGTACCTAAAGGAGAAGTTGAATCATTATCAAAGAAACCAAAAGTGGTTTAAACTTATACGTAGTATATAATTAAGTGGATGTAAAAGGAACCGGAAGTGAATGGAAAAATCCATGCGGCTAATGAAACTCAATAAGAAACCCCAAAACCAAAGAAGAAAAATACATCCCCTGGTAAAGTGGTGGATATTTGGAGAGAGGAAAAGAATAACAAGAAGGAAAGGGATCCTTCTTTTTTCATGGACCCTGCTGTGGAAAATGCGGTAAAGATAAAGGCTATGGAGAATCTTGAGAAATAAAAGTAAGAAAAAAAAGAAAAGGTAGACGTTATCAAAGTCTAAAATTTTCCAATCTCTTCTCAAGGATTCTAAGAATCCTCTGAGAAAATTATGATACCAAAATACTTTTTACTAGAATCACTCATAGAGAATCCAAGAAATATGATTGTTTTTATGGAACCAGAACAAGATGAAGAAATTGTTCATGAAGAGGAAGAGGAAGAGGAATTAGAAGATAAAGAAAAATATGGGGATGAAACTAATGATATCATAAGGCAGGTAGAGGAATATCATGAGAAGTATAGTCCCTCTAAGAAGTTGTCAATCCAAAATTCTGAAGACGAGTCTTCAAAACATGATACACTAGGAAAAGATAAAAATGTTTAGGAAAAAGTAAATAAACTATCTGAAGATGAAATCAGCAAATCGTGATTTCATTCAGCTAGAGGATATTTTTTAGGAGCAGAGAAAGAAAATCCAAAATAAGATAAAATTGTTCAGTTATCTGTTAGTGAGCATGAATCAACCAAAGACGAAGATATCATTTTGAGATATAATAAGGGAATGCAGTTGTTGGTTGATACACCTACTAAATCAATGGTAAAAATGAAAGAAGTTGGTGCTTCATCGAAGATGAAAGTTGAAGAGTTATAACAAAATTCCTCACAAACCAATCATTTGGATTTAGAATCATCCTCCAATTGAAATTATTTTGTTGTTAAATCATTAAAAATATGGTTGGTAGTATGTTGTTGTTTCTATGTATAGATTCAAGGTGTCAGTTGCTCCAGCATTCATTCAATCAATAATCAGATTCAGTTTCAATGCTTATGAATAATTTTGTCGGACATGAGGAAGATTTCAAACCATTTATCGTATGCAATGAGGCCCATAAAAGATCATGAATACAGATTACAAGTCGATCATGAAATAAAATAGAAAAACTGAGAGTCTTTCAAGAATTTCAAAAAAGTGTGAATGATTCCTTTGAAACCGAAGACAGGAAGGTTACTGATTATACAATGAGTTTTTTGGAAAATATTTCTCTTGAACAGAAAACTAAAATTCCAAAAGGTAAGGGCTAGAATGGGAAGATTAATTCTATGGCCCTGAAATGAAAGAGAGAAATGGATGTCATAATAGTGTTATAATAAATTATTTTTAAGCAAGAAGAAGTCTTTAAGGCTCAAGAATATATTCATAAGGCTCAGGAAGAAATGATCAGAACCCTAGAAAAGAAAATTGAAGATCATGATCATCTACTTAGGCATGCAGAAGAAAATCACAAGGAGATAAAGAAGCTGAAAACCTTTTTGATGAATCTCAAGATGAAGAAGAAAGAAGGATAATTTCTTCAAAACTGATCTTTTATTGTATTTCCTTCATTGAATAATTTTATCCAAACCTAGTAAAAAATTCTTATCATCTTGTATTTTTTTAGTACTAATTTATTTTCAAGTAACATGTTTGTCGATTCACTTTATTCCCTTTTTAAAATAACACAAGGGGAGAATGGAATGATAAAATGAATACTAAGTAAAGAAGAAATTTCCCTATGTAAGTGGGAGTCCATCCAAAGAAAAGATCATATTATAAAAGATTTTCATATGAAATAAAATGTGAAATCTCATTCAAGAAATCATGAATATGATCCATATGGATTTCAAAACCTAAGAGGGAGTTAGTCGTATTCCATATGTTTCATATAAAAAGGAAGATATGTTTTAATTTCATTGTCCGTAAAAATAATTTCTAATTCCTTATATTGTTTTTTTGTGAGGATGTTTGAGCATTCCAAGACTGGGATATTGTTGATTCAATAAGGATTTCTTATAAAATTTCAATTCCATTATGTTTTGAAAATCACAAAATCTATATCTTATGGAAAATTTTGTTTTATCATAATATGGAAATTTTTCCTTCCCCAGGGATAATTTATCATTATATGTTTTCATTGTTAATTCTATAGTTCATATAAATCTAACTAATTTTATCCCTTAGTGTAGAATTATGTTTCATATTCAAAGGCCATTGAATTATATTCATACATAGATTTAGAGTATTCTGTATTCAGATTCTAAATTTTCTTAAATTTAGACTCCGAATTCTATGAAATTCATACTCTGAATTCTAGGAAATTCAGACTCTGAATTCTTAAAAATTCAGACTCCAAATTATCTGAAATTCAAACTACGAATTCTCTGAAAATAAGACTATGAATTCATTGAAATTTATACACAGAATTATATTTAATTTATACTCTGAATTATCAATATTTATACTCCGAATCATGACTCCAAATTCTTTTGAATTCTGACTCAAAATTCTTCAAAATCCAGGATCCGGATTCTTCAGAAATCATACTCTGAATTCATTGGAATGAAGACTCTGGAATCCCATTAATTTAATGTAACAATTCCATGAAACACGGAATCCTAATATACATGTATTATGGACTCCAAATATTTTATTATATACTCGTAATTTTATTTCCTAAACACAGAAAATTTTCTTTTGGATAAGAAACCTTACATTAGTTACAATTTTTATAGTTATGAATTGATGTCTTATATTCTGTTTCTATCAAACAATTGCTTCATTGACACATGTACAGGTCACTCTGAAATTCAATGGAATATATGACAATTAAAGGTGGGAGCTAACCGTTGGAGAAATACCTATAAATGGGAGCTCATTTCAATGAGCCAAACACACATTATAGTTCAAAATATATTTACCACGTGTTGTTGAAGTGATTTCTAGAGAGAGATACTATCATGTTATGTGGGTAATGAATTTCTTTTTCTGATTTCTTTGTGCAACTTTGATTATTTCTGTGTACAATTGAGGGCTTCTGGGGATAAGAAGACAGAGTTGCTGACTAACTTGATGTTTGACGGCCTTTGGGGATAGCAAGGCAAATTCCGATATTACTATCGAGGGATTACACTTGTGTGGGTAATATTAGCATTATTGAAATTAAAAATTGTGGGAACTTTTTCTAAGGTTATTGGATACCCTACTATGTACGTTAAAATATTTCATAGTTGTTACTTTTTTTGTTTCGAGTTTATTTATGATGTTTTTTAATAATGGATGAAAGTATAACATTCTTATACATTTTTATTAATTTATATACTCTGATAAGTAAGATTATATATTCTTTAATGTAGAATAATTTCATTATAAACTTTCCATAAGTTCCATTATTGAAATCAGATTTCCGGAGCATAGCATGCTTGTAGAACTGATAGAGATCTTGTGAATTTACCTTGATTAACTTTTTTAAAGATAATTTTTCTATAATTATAAAGTTTTTCTTAAACATACAATTAAATCCCCTATTTTATTTGATCATCTACATCATATTTTGTTCTTATAATAGTTGTGAATAAGTGGGCGAGGTGGGGGAATTTTATTCGGAAGGAAAAGGATTCACATAGAATTTTTGTAATCAAGATTAGTGTTCATAGGTTATTTCCTAGGAAAGGTAAAAATTAACTATCCAAAATAAGTAATAGGAGGTTATGGGATGAATTATTTCCATTAAATTTGTGTTTGACAAGTTGATTGGTCAATTGGGCCATTATGATAATGATAGAGTCCTTTATTAAACCAAATTTTACCATAATATTTGTAATTTATTTTATTCTACTTCACTAATAATTTATGTGTAATTAAATTTTATTAATAATATAAATTATAAATGATTTTGATTCCATGTATGGGATATATTTTTTCAAATTAAAATCATATATGTAGTAGTATACATTAAACAAAAATTCAACCCGTAAACAGGATGACAGTGCATGTTTTTAGATTAAAAATGACCTAAACATTTCTATGTTTTTATATTCAATTTAAATGGGAAATTTATTCAAACTATAGAAATTGTATTAAATGATAATTTTTTATACATTTAAAATTTAAATCCAAATAAAAATATAGTTTATCATTACAAATAAATTATATTAAAAATAAGTTTTGAACATAAATTCAGTATTTTTTACTATTAATTACAAAATGAAATGTCTTGGAAAAATATCGACAATGTACAATAATGAAATTCTCATGTTTAAAATTATAATATAATTTGTTTACATATTAAATCATTTAATGTGTAAAAATTTATATTTAAAATGGGTTTTACATAGAAAGTTGTTAAAATTTCCTTTATAAAAATATTGGTTATTCTGTGTAAAATAGTGGTTTCCCTTATCTTATACATATCAAACCAATTGAAATAATATAAAAAACATTTGATTGAATATATATCAAATATATTTCATTAAAATCATATAATTATTGTAATTAATTATTTTTTTAAGATGATCTCCCTTGGAATCCTTAAAATAAATTTATATCTTTTTTACATCGAATTGGTTCGTATTTTCATTTCTAATCAGTTAATAACCAATGAATTCATTTTATATTTATATAATCCAATTTTCATAAGTTATTTCATATTGATAATAATGGATTGTTTATATCTTATTGTATTAAATAATAATATTTTAATAATATATTGATTGTAAATAGTAAATATATTATAATGTGTCTGGATATTATAAGACCTTACCCTCATGGTGTCCTATGACATACATGCTATCAAATACAAGGTTTTAATTAGTTTTTTATGGTGTCACATTCTCCCCACCTTATTTAAATTGCATCCTCACACTTTAAACGTGATCATGGTGTTTAATATTTTCATTATTCTTATGTTTGAAATGACACTTCATGAGAAGGGCTTGTATGTAATGTTCTATACAAATGATTATGTAATGTACAAAGGTCACATGGAATAACATGAAACTTGGTATCTTATTATAATAACAATTATGGAATTGTAGAGATACATACTTGATGGGAAACAATAAATATTCATAGGGAATGAAGGAGGTCGACAATAAAAAATGTGATTGATCAATTAAATTTTTAGGGACTCAAATACATAAATATGATATGATTAAAGAGACTACTTTTTCAACAGAAAATAATGTATTTGGAAAAAAATTTATTACGATGCCATTCTTCTAATTTTGGGTAATTGTTTTACTGACTAAGAATATAAAAAAATATTCTTACTTGATCAGTTTCAATTTCATATGAAATGTACTAAAATTTTGTTGTGATTTGATCAAATTCTAATCCATTAATTTTCTATGATAAATTATTTATGATTATGGGTTTTTATGCCTAAGGAACTAAAAGAAATAGTAAAAAGATCATAAGTCCTATAATGGAGTGGAAATTCATACTATGTTTCTTTAACAATCATCCTAAAAATATGGTTTAAATATTAATCAGTAATCCTCACAAGTGATACTATTGGTTCATCATTATGTTTTATTCATCAAATTGTTTAACTAATAAAAATGAAAAAATTGACCAGGACATTGGGTAGGTCAGTTATCGGTGTGAAACCCTTATCTTTCATTGGTTATTGGTTCAACATCTTTAGCCTTGCATGATTGGATTTCTTGTCACTCGGAATACAATTCGACCTTTTATAAAACCAAATAAATTTAATTTCCCAAATAAATATAATATACTTCATTGAAATTAAGTTAATAATTAAATGTCCTTTTAACTATGGTATTAAATACAACCTCAATACTTCATCAATTTTATTTTAAGATAGGTCCTTCGTTGGTTTCTGGATTTCCCATAAAATAATTTGTAATATTTATAATCATGACACATTGTTTTGAATCAAAAATTCCATAGGTTTAACTTATGATATTCATTATCTTTATGTATTCAAATACATTTTAAATTTATTTAATAAAAATGTGATTTATCCATATCATATCTCCTATAAGTGTCAATGATTCTTCACAGCAAGTCTCATTGTCATGTACCAGGTTTCCTCGAACGAAACATATTTTCAGTCCTTTTACATCAATTTACATTTTCTAAGAACCACACCCACTTTTAGTATCCATACCCAGATGTTTTCCTTATAAGACCGACATAATATATATATATATTAAAAAATCATTGGTGTTCTTCGAAACATATCATAAAATTCTACATTAGGGTTATATTCTCAAACCTATTTTTTCCTAAACCTAGTTCCCATTTTTTTTACTAAACATACATTGATACCAATTAGATGTCTTGTTTCTTAGGTAAATGGTACCTTTACCATCACGACCTTTCACGAGACCATTTCCAAAATGTTGGGTAAGAACCCATCTAAGTTAGCTACCCAAATGAATCATCCCATGAGACTACCAATTCATTGAGGGGATATAGCAGGCCATACATGTGTCTTAAAAGTCCAAAACATTCCTCATATATCAATTAATTAATTTAAAAACGTTCCTTATCAAATATCCATAAGGAGTAAGAGATACAAATTTATTAATGCATACCCAAATGATCAAATAATTGTCAAATTATAAACCTTATGTATAATTTTATATTGTTTAGGTAATATAAATATTCATGATAAATGAAATAGATAATTAGGGGAAATTCATTGTTCCATGGGCATAGGAAATTGAATATTTTAAGAGAAAAAGATATCAAGGAAGTGAATGTGAATACTATCATTGTAAAAATAAAGTGTAATACATCATTAGGATGATTATTTATTGAAACCATACTAATTAAATATGTGGAGAAAATTAAAGGGTTTTGGTCATTGATGAATGTATATATTATAAAAATAACCATTAAAATTCATTATTGAGGAAAATATACTTTTGTTCCTTAAAAAAAATCGGAAAATATTTTATATAAATATTACATTTAAAAAACATTTCATTGAAAAGTGACATTTTGAACATGTAATGGATGGTTTATAGAAATGACGGTACTAAATATGTACAAGTCTTACAACGTAAAAAACATTTCTACTACATGGTAAAATGAAAGAAAGATTCCTTTTTTGGAAAGCGATAACAAGATTCCATAGAAAATATTACTATATGAAGAAATGCATAAAAATTGATTTACCTATTCATTTTAAAAACATATTTTAAATGGTTTTATTAAAACATGGTTTCTAGAAGGAAACATGTTATCCGACTAATGGATGAAATAAAATTGATTTTTCATAAAAACATTTTGAGTACCAATTAGTGGAACGATGAAACTAATAATTAAAAATGGTCATTAATAACCAGAAAATAATTAAAATATTTATATAAATATAATTATATAATTTCCTCAACATGATATTCAATTGAATGATCATTATGATTAGTCTTGAGGAATAAAATCTCTGAACATTCCAATGGGTCCCATTCCACTTTGTAACATTTTAAATCATAACCCTCCATAAAAAATAATATTATTTGAAATTTATATATAAAATGACTTAATATTATTAATTATAAATATATAAAAGGGGTCATAGATAAACCACATAAAATATGTAAGGGGTGAAAATGACTTTTATCTTGTGGATGTAAAATGTGAGATGAGAATCCCATACTAATGTAATAAAAAATAAATTAGAAACCCAAACGAAATAATCCCCAAATACAACATTTATTTGAGATGAATATATTATAATTAATGATATTATATGTCACTATGGATGTATTTAAACCATATATAATAAATTTGGTGCATAACAATTATGTATGCCTCAATGAATGAAAATGAGACAAGTATCACTTTTCATGAGTTACCTTTCATATGAACGTCCTCAAACATCAGGTATAATAACATTTTTATAATTTTATAATTTCTTCATAAAATTATTCATTTATATAATTTCATTTTATTCCCAGATTACAATAACTTATTCAACTAGTTATTAAATTATGTTACCTCAATCGTTTTGATCAAATTCAGTTTATATGTCAAAAACTACTTTTGTAGGTCAATTATGGTCAAATGGGTCAATATATAACTTATATAGAATAATAATAATGACATATAATTCATATTTGTACATCAAATATTCTTTTAATATAAATTATCATATGTTTTCATGAAAGATAAATCAATGTTACAATCGTAGAGATGGTAGGTCATACATATGCATGAGTAACATTCCCATTATTCAATTGTCGTATAGAACGAAGATAAGTAAAAAAATAACTATAAATAGTGATAATTTTATAAAAAATAATATATTATTTATTCATAAAAACTTATATGAAAAATTATTTTGATGAAAGATTAATAATATCATTTTTAAGAGACAATACTCCACATGTCCAGGAATAACATTCTTACTTTTAACGTTATGAAAGGGTAATAATGTAAATTTTATTTATATATTTTGCTAAATTTAATTATTTCATGAATATATTATTTTTTTTTATGTATGAATTTTTTAATTATAAAAATCATTTATACATTCCATTTATCAAGTGAATGAATCACTTCACTTTGAGGGAGCAGTAGTATATACTTCATCAAATGACGTTATCATATTATCACACAGTGGAAACTATATATTTTATGTTTTATAGAAGGATTAAAAAAGTATACGGATATAATAAATATCATATATAACATTAAAAATATATATTATCCATCATAATGGCCAATATGATATGTGGTAAATTAAAATTGAACAATCATTATTTCACGAGGCAATATTTCTTGGTACACAAAAACATTATGCTCGCTTCAATTAGATTGTGGTCTATATAAGTGTAGAACATACCCTTAACATAAAAAAACAAAGTATATGGGGGAATGTTTTTTTAATTAATCATTTAAAATTAATTTTATAGGATTTGGAGGGTGGAAATGAAACTGAAATTCATTAGAGAGGGCATTACCGCTTAATCTGATAACCTCTTTTTTTTCAAAAAGCTTCCATTGATTAATTTTTCACCAAAGATATGATTATTGTTTTTGTAGAGGTAATTTGAGAGGCTATTTGGGTATATCATGGAAAAAACTAAGAGGATTGAGAGGTGTGAATAAGTGAGAGTGGTGGTGGCATTTTAACAGGAATGAAAATGACTCACACGGATGTTTTTTGGAAACAGGTTTGGTGTGAACAAGTTATAACCTTAGAAAAGTGATACAAAACCAACCAAACTAAATATTTTATGGTTCATTGCCTAATTATGTCCATACAAAGGTGTTTTACATGGGCATATTTTATTTGGACCCTTAGGATAATGGTTTAGTCTTTTATTAAACACACTTTTACATTAATAATTGTATTTAATTTTAATCACTATCAGTAATAATTTTATTCAATTATAATCTTGGTATTACATGAAATTATAAATAAGGATAAATAAAAATATAGGGAATTTTTTTTTTGAATTTTCAGTAAATTTAATGGATGGAATTAAATTTAAATTCATCCCACTTACGAGAGGACAATGCGAGGTTTTAGTGGAAACATTTCCTAATGTGTGTAATGTTATTAAAATCACATTACAAGTTAAATTGATTACAATTAATTTAATAGTATTAATTAAAAAAAATATTATACAATTAAAATTTAAAACCAATTAAATTAATCTTCATCAATATATATAAATTATATTAAAAATTAGTTTGGGACTTAAATAAGGTATTTTGAACTATTCGTTAATAAATGAAATTCCTCAGAAAAATAACCACAATTTACCATAACCTAATTATTATATTTCTATGACAAATATTATGTTTTTATGTCATATTAAATCAATGAAATTTTAAAAAAGTTATATTTAAAAATGATTCACCATTTAAAGGTGGTAAAATGGCCCTTTTAATAATATATGCTATTATGTGTAAAATATGGTTTGTTCTTATGTTATGAATATCATACATAATTGATAAATATAAAAAATATTTTATTGATTGTATAAAAAATACATTTCATTCTGTAAACATAAAAATTTTAATTAATTTTGTATGTTATGATAAAACTCTATTAGTTGTAAAAATATAATAATATTTCATTTTATATATAGTTGGTTCTTATTTTCATTGATCATTAATTGGTAACCAATGATTTCATTTTATATTTATATAAAACATATGTTTTCATAAGTTAGTTAATAATAATAATAACGAAAACTTTATATATATTTTTAGGTAAATAATAATAGTTTAATAATACATCCTTGTTCGGTGAAACTCAGTCTTGCGTAAAACACATGATTTTAAGGATTGTTACTTCTGTATATAACTGAAAATATTCTAGAAGGTAAATCATGCATGTAACGTACTGTAACATAGTTTTTCATGTTTTTAAATATATATAATAGATTTTAAATAGTAACTTAATCATAATGTTTTCAGATATTATGTTACGTTACGTTCTTGGTGTTCTGTTTCATACATGCTATCAAATACAAGTTTCTTTCATTAGTTTTTAAAGGTGTCAAATTATCCCCACATTATTTAAATTGAATACTTACAATTTAATCTTCATCATGATGATATATTCGTTGATGCATCTTTTTTTGGAAATACCACATCTAGATAAGGTTTCATAAGTAATCTTTTATAAAACAAATGGAATGTACAAAGGTTACAAAGACTAACATGTAACTAGATCTCTATGTTGGAGAACATCTGAGGAATGTTGACATATGTACATAGAGGAAAACATTATCCTAAATGTGATATTATTTAAAAGACAGTTTGTTTTATGTAAAATTTTTTATTAGGAAAACATTTGATTTTGACGTGATTATCCTAATTTTGGGTAATTAATTTACAAAAAAAAAGAATATAAAGAAGTATTCTTTCGTGATTACTTTAAATTTTTTATAAAATATCCAAACTATAGGTTTTCCTTCAATCAAATTAAAATCCATTCCATTATCTCATGAAATTAACTATCAATCATGTACCTTTTTTATGCTTGAAGCACTAAAATAAACATTAGAAGGATTGAATGGTCTATATAAGAATGATAATTCTATTTAATTTTTTTTTAAATTTATTCGAAATCCAATATGGTTAACATATTAATATCTAATCGAACAGCTTAATACTATATGTTCATCATTAATATTAATTAATCAAATTGTAAACAGAAAAAATGAAAAAAGTATTTAGGATATGGGGTTATTCAGTTGTTGTGAGGAAACCCTTATCATCCTTTGGTCCTGAGTACAAGACCCATGACCTTTTTACACTTGATTGGATAACACATGAAATAATGGTTTTTATTCTATAAAATAAAAAATATATAACTTCAAAAAGTATTATGAAAAACATCCATGATATTAGGTTAATCATTAAATTTCCTTTAATGTATGTTTCTCAAACCAGCCTCAATACATCATCCATATTATTTTGACATAGGTCCTTTAATGGTCTACATTTTATCCATAATATCATTTTTTTTCTAATCGCGATTTCTTATCTTCAATCAAGAATTCATTAGGATTAAACTATGATAATCATTTTCATTATATATTAAATCATTTTTAATTGTTCGTAAATTGATTAGGAATTATCCTAAGGGTATCCCAATATTGTGTCAAACTAGTTTCACAGTGAGTCCCATTGTTATGTACCAAGTCAACCTGAGTCATACAATAAACACCTTATCAGAGTTGTTACTCTACAGTATATTTGTGCTAGATCCATGTCCACAAATTGTGTCCAGACATGGATGTATTTCTAGTAATCCCCACATAATATATAATTTACCAAAAATATATAGTGTTATTCTATACTTATCATCAACTTATACCTTAGGGATACATTCTCTTTCATATATTTTCCAAAATATAGTTCACAATGTTGATACTAAACATCCTTTGATACAAACTATATCAACCCCTCCCCAGATAGCACAAATTCGGTGTCTTCTATCAATTTTGTTTCCATGATTACAAGGAATCAAGCCCCGAATGGTTGATTAGATTTACAGTCTTGGAAAACGATAAACAAAAATGATTATTTAATTAAAAATCAATACACTAAATAGATCATATTTTTTATTCTTTCTAAAAAAACATCGTTGAGTATAAGACTAATCCATCTACTAAATTCATACATAACATTCATAGTAAGTTTGTTAGAATCATGGGGATTAAAATATTATAATGATGAGTTAAAATTTCCAGTAATGAAAAAAATAGGGGAATCAATTGTGAATCAATGAGAGTAGTCAACATGTCAAGGTAAACTACTGAACTCTAATGCCCTTTAATTAATAAGCTAAATGTAATTATGTAATAAATATAAAAACGTAATACCTAGAAACATGTTGTATTCAAACAACTATAAAAGGAAAATCAAATATGTCAAGGTGAGAAACTAAAAACCATTCCATCTACATAACTAAAAATTGAAATGAATCCATAGATTTGTTGATGAAAAATCTAAAATATGAATAATAAATGAATCCTAAAAACCAAAATTAATCAATTGATATGTCGATGCAAAATATCATGGATGAATAATAAAAAAATATAAATGAGTGAACTTGTTGATTTATAGATTCCATGTTTCCTACGTACATGGTAACTTTACTGATAATAAATTCCACATGGTGATTTAGAAACTGTCCATTAAAAACCAATCAATAGTGGATATCCAAATGACGCATCCCATGAGACTATTTATACATCAAAAAGTTATAATAAGCCCCACCCGTGTCATGTGTGTAGAAAACATTCCTTATAAATCAAATAATTGAATTAACAATTTTCCTTATCAAATTTTTGTATGGTGTATGAGATACATATTTAGGAATATTTACCCAAATAATAAAATAATTATAAATATTTACACTATATGTAAAATGGTATTTAGGTTAGGAAATAGTAATATCCTTGATAAATGAAATGGATAATTAGTGAAAACTCAATGTTCAATTATCATGTGGGATATAATATTTTAAGGGAAAAATAAATCAATTATGTGATTGTGGATACTATCCTTGGAAAAATCAATCATAAAAAATTCTTAGGATGATTAAGGCTGATATAAATAATACATACCCCAACAAGAGTAAAAGTATGGGTTGTTTTGGTTGATTAATATAAATATTATAAAATTAACTTTTTTTAAAAAACTTCTTCAGAAAACAATTCTTGTGTTCAGTAATACCATTTGGAAATCCATTTCATGGAAAATTACTTTTGAAAATGTCTTATCTAAAAAGTAACCATTTAATTAATAATTGAATACAACAATGATATAATGGTGTGTAAATTATAATAACCCATATGATGTATAAGAACACTCATTTTACATGGATTAAAGGTTATAATGAGGTCTTCTTTGGAAAATGATAAGAAGTTGGCTTTAAAAAAATTTGTAAATGATGAAATGGGTAAAAATGAAATAATAAAAAAAAATTAAAAATTTTTTTGAAAATTTTTTATTAAAACATTTTTTTGAAAGAACAGATGTTATATGAATAATGAGTGAAATAAATAGTTGTTTTATTGAAAAAATTAATAAACAAATGTTATTACCAATGAATGTGAAAATTGTACTTATAAATGAAAATGGTCTTGAATAACATGAGAATAATGAAATGGATTATTGAAAAATGATATATAAATTCCTCAAATGGAAATTCCATTAAATGTTTATTTGGATTTTCCTTTAAAAACATAATCTTTAAAAATTCAAAAGTTTCCCATAAAATATTGAGAAATTATAAATCACATACCTCATGAAAGTATTTTATTAAATTAATGTTATAAATACAATTATTATTAAATAATTGGTGATATAATATAAAAAATCGTCAGTAGGCACACCATCCAAAATATGTATGTGGGGAACATGACATTTATCTTTTAGATGTAAAAAATTAGATGAGAATACCTTAGAAATTTAGTAACAAAATAATTGGAATCCCATAGGTAATAATACAATAATAAAACATTTAAATATGAGGAATAAAATAAAATTGATGGTATTATATTTCAATGTGGATGTACTTCTTCAATATATATGAATTTGTTTGAACAATAATTAAGTATGCCTCACAGAATGAAAATGAGACAAGAATCCCTATCCTTGAGTTTCCTTTTTGGTGAGCATCCATTAAAATCTAATATAATAAACTTATGAAAATTTAATAACATCCATGGACAAATTTTTATGTTTATAATTAAATTTATTTCACTAATTTACAAGTTTATACAACTACATAATCAATTATGTTTACATTGGATGATATGACCAAATTCAGTTTATGTTTCAAAAGAAATCGCTAGGTCAAAAATCATCAAAGGGTTCATTATATAACTTATAAAGATTAATTATAATTAAATAATTATCATATTTAAAAAAAAATATACTTTTAAAATCAATCATTAAATATGATTACAAAAAATGAATCTATATTACAATCTTGGAGATGGTAGGTCGTATGTACACGTGTGTAACATTTACATCTATCAATGGTCATTATGAAAAGAAGTTAAGTCATACAATATATTTAAATATTTATAATTATATTATAAATACCATATTATTTTATGATACATTCTTATATATAGAATTATTTTTCTGAAAGAGGAATCACATCATGTCGAGGAGGTGGAAGTCCACAAGTCCATGAATAACGTTATCGCATTTTAAGAGTTTGAAAGGGTACTAAATAAAATTGTATTTATATTTTTTCAAAATGATAATTAGGTAATTAATATTTTATATATTAATTTTATCTATGATATTTTTAATTTGAAACATCTAATGAGTGACATCACTTTGTGGGGCCCATAGTCGACACTTCCTCAAACAATGTTATTGTATTATCATAAAATGGAAGGTATTAAATATATACATTATAAAAGGATTAAAGTAGTATAAAGTCATAATAAATATCATATATAACATTAAAAAATATATTTTTTACCATAATGTCCACCATGAATGGAGGTAAATTAATATTCAATAATCATCTTTTTGTGAGGTAGTAGTTCACAACATAGAAAAATAGTATGTTGTCTTCCATTAGATAGCGGCGTGTGTATTTTTAGGTGATAAACATTTCTTAAAATATTCCTAGTATATGGATAATACTTTTCTCATTATGTAGTAATATAATATGAAGAGTAATGGATGTGGAGAGCAGAAATGAATCTAAAAAGCTTTAGACATGGTTTTACCTCTTAATCAGGTAACTTCGTTTGGTTCAAACCAAGAGCTTCTATGGAGTTATTCCTGACCAATGGGGATGGTTATAGATTTTTTGGATGTATATTTAAAAATTATTTGTGTATCTCATGGATGAACCAAAGAGTATTGAGAGTTGTAATGAACTGGGAGAGGTGGTGGCCTTTTCAAGTGAAGGAAAAGGATATTGTTGGAATTTTTGGAAACAGGTTTGGTATGAACATGTTTTTACCTAAAATATCCTAAAAAACCAATATTATAATTGGAGGTCCACGTCTGAATTATTTCTTGTAAATGGGTGTTTTTAAAAGTGTCCATGTCATTTGGGCCCTTAAGATGAAGGTTTTGTGTTTGGTTGAGCTCAATGTAACCTTAATAATTGTCATTAATTTTATTCAATTTCACTAATAATTTGGGAAAAAATATTTTGGTATTGTTAGACCATATAAAAAAATTTTAATTTCAAATATGGGATACATTATTCAATATTAAAAACATAGAAGTAGCATAATTTATATTTAAATTCATCCCGCATGTGGTGTAACAATGAAGGTTTTTAGAGTAAAATTGTCATAAAGTTATCTATATTTTTATAATAAATTTCAAACTGAAATTGATTAAAATGATATAAATTATATTAACAGGTAAAATTAATATCAATTAAACTTTAAAATTAACTAAAATTATAAATTACCATTATTAATAAATTTCATTGAAATGTAGTTTGGAACTTAAATTCAGTATTTTTAACTATTCATTATGAAATGATATGTCTTAGATAAATAACAAAAAATTACCCTAACCTAAATAATATGATTCTTTTTAAAATATTGTTTTTATTTCTACATATTAAATTAAATTACATGTATAAATTTAGATTTAAAATGGGATCCCCGTTAAAATGATGTAATACTCCCTTTATAAAAATATATGTTCTTATGTGTAAAATTCAGTTTCATTATCTTATAAATTTCAAACCTAATAAATTAATATATATATTATTTTATTTAATATGTAACAAATATATTTAATTACATTAATTAAATAATTTTAAATAATTACGTATGTCACGATAAAACTCTATTGGAGGCATAAAAATAATAATATTTCTTTTTTATATCTAATCAGTTCTAATTTTTGTTTCTTGTTAATTCATAACCCAAGAATTCATTTTATATTTATATAAACCATATATTTTCATAATTTAGTTAATTATATTAATAAAAATAGGTTTATATCATATTATAATAAATAAATTTATTTTAATAATTTATTTTTGGTTGTTGAAACATTGTCTTGGGTATAACAGAATCTTTTGAGGAAGGTTGCTTTTTCAACTAACTAAATCAATCAGGGAAGGTTACTCTAGTGTGTAATGTATGATAACATCATGTTTCATGTGTTGAATAATCTATAATATATTTTAATTAATAACTATATTATAATGTATATGTATAATATATTACCTATTGCACTTGGTGTCATGTTTCCTATACAATATCAAATACTAGGATTTTAATTTAGTTTTTTGGGAGTCATATAAAATTATCATTGTATGAATTCAATTTTATCAAAGGTGTATTGAATAAATATTTTTTTAAATGATTAAAATGTTTATTATTGGAGTTCCATGAATCAATATGTTATCAAAATGGACGTGGAATGACTACAATTCTCATGTTTTTAACTCTAAAAAGAAAAATTAAACATCATAGTGGAAATAAATTAAATGAGTTGAAGATTAATTGAATGAAATTTGTATTTTTTTTAAATATATATTCTACCAATATTATGAAATGAGGTCTAATTAAAATATTTTTTAATGGAGACTAAATTTATTAATAAAGTTGAGCAAATATTTCTTTTTTCTTGGGTAGAGGGAGACCCAATAATTAGCACAAAGGTATAGGGGTATGTAGCACTAATTATTAATGTTTAGGAATATTATTTTTCTTTATTTAGTTGTATGAGTAATTTATATTTATGCTTTACCATTGCATATCACTTAGAAAAACTAAATAATTTTTGTTTACATGATATTATTGTAATATTTCGTATTGACATTCCTATGTCAAGATGGGCTATTGATTAACTATAAATATTATTGAAATTAATGAAAAAAATAATGATAATGAAAGATTCATTAATATAAAATACTTCATTTGTACCTAACATTTGCAGATACAATTTTCATGTTTATTAAGTTTGTTCACTAGATTACCCATGTTGAAAAAAAAATCAATAAACATCGATTTTTTAATCTTTTACAAATAGTTACATATATTGGTAGTGTCAATGTAATTGTAATGATTTATTAACACATTTTATGATTATAATAAAATTATTTAAATTTATTTTTATTGTATAGAAGATTAAAGTGATGATATATGCATGAAGTCGATAATCTTATTTGTTGAATCAACAAAAAAACATTGTATTGAAATAGATGATTAAAAGTATGATATTGTGATATAATATATTTCGGTGAACATTATTTTTTGGTGAAATTCTGAAACATTGTGTTTAAAAAGTAAGTAAAACTATAATTTGTTCTGTATTTTGAATTTGGTATCATTATTTGAGAGTGAGATCCCACAATAAATTTTAATCATTTCACACTCTATGGATGAAAATTATAAAAGAGATATCTAACATAAAAAATTGTAATCAAGTCTTATATTGAAAATCCATATAGTTATTCCTCATTCAAAAAAAATAAAATAAAAAATGTATCATGATGAAAAGAATGTCAAAAAGATAGTAATTTATATACTACATCGTATCATAGTACCACCAATAAAAATTAGCCTATAATAATATACAATAAAATTACATCATTCTATTGCACCAGAAACCCATTAAGCACACTTTTTTATCCTATATCTATACCCAATGAATTAAATTTGTGGAAAATATGCATATAATTAGTAACAAACAGATATAAACCATCCAAAAATAATATTAATTTTATCCAAAACCTTCATCTTCAGAATTGGAATTAAATGATACAAGTAAAACTCAACATCCTTGATTATTAAACCACATAATTCCACAAACACTCAGGAAATTAAAATAATTAAGTAAATTATTAATGATTCTTTTTTATTATAAAAATGGTCCTAAATTTATTTCAATATGATGAACCCTAAGAAAAATAATTTATTGCATTAAAACTATAAAAAAGGAACCCTAATCCAATCATCATCACTAGTAATTTATAAAGAACACTTCAAATCATTCTAATTTTAATCAATCATCATGAAATACCAAAAATTTAGATGTATAAAAGTATTCTAGAAATTACCTTTCACTAATAATTATTCATTTTTTCACCCATTATTAAATACATCTTAGATGTAAGCTGAAAAAAATTTATAGCCTTACATACACGAATAGAATATTTTTGAATAAATTATTAAATAGACATATCAGTTGATGTTAAGATTATATATGAAGGCACAAGAACATTATAATCATACTATTTTGTATTGAAAATTAATATGTAATTCAACAATTAGTTATGAATAAAATATTTGGTGGAGTCCATTTTATTTTAAATTTTTTGAAATTAATATTATAAAAAACAGATAGATTTTTTTATGAATTAATAAAATTGAATGGTGAAAAATAGAGTTACTTTATAGGGTTATATCATATTATATACTAAATTTGATTTAAAATAATATATATATATATATTATACAAAATTACTGAAAACCCACTACAAAAAAAATAAAACCGTTATATTTATATCATTAAAGATATCTGAAATTGTAATCACACAAAAACAATGAAAGGATAAAATTACATGATTGAAATCATATATGTCAATTGAAGGGAGAAGCAAACATGAGGATAAAAAAATTTGACCCATAAATGGAAATTAATAATTGAATATGAAATCCTTTTTGGTGAAACCAATATATGTGAAATACATGTCATTGCAAGAATAGATTCTAAATAATATTGTGAACTTTGATATTCCAATACCTCATTTATAAAATTATAAAAATATTATAAAAGTTTTTCTTTGAAAAAAATCATATATTTACCATTTTAGTAAGACATACATTCCATGATGATGAAATATAAGGATGAGAAAAATGGGAAAGTAGCTGAAAAAACAAAACAGAAAAAATTATAGAAAAAAAATTGGGAACTAATAAAATGTGATGAAAACCTAATAACACAGTGGAGTCATATGGTTTTTGAATGTGTCCCATTGGTTAATGAATTGTTTGAAATCCTCATCAAATTGATTTGAAATCGATTCAAGGGAAATGTCATAAATGGAAGTCAAAAATTGAATGTAGGAAAATTGAACAAATCAAAAAAATTAATTTCATACATGTAAATTATATTTTATATTCGGTAATTGATGACCCTACAACATGATAAGGGATTTTTATTCTTAAAGGAAAGAGTTTAATTTTATTCTGAATTATGTGGTAGTTATTCTTGATCACTATAGCTTCAATTTATGGTCTACATCACTATTGTTAAAAAGAAAAAGTATGATCTAGTGGACTTTAGATGATACATGGTAAATTTTTAGGGTCTACAGAATTTAAAAGGTGAAGATATTTGGTAGAACACGTACATGTGATGATATAGATAAAACTTATAAGATTCTATATCTAATTTTATGGGGTCCTATTAAAAGAAAATATTTAATTTTGTAGGAAAGAGAATCGGATGATGACATTAACATGTGATCTATTTTGAATTTGATTATGAATATGGATGGGGAAGAAATGAATTATGGATGATGAATCGTTATTTACCTTGTAATGTGACTATGATGAAGAATATTTATTTTTTGAGGAAAATATAGAATATGAAGGGAATATTTGAGTGTATTATAGATTGGAGTATTCATGGGTTTGAGATATAGGATGTATTCGAGGGAATAAGTGGATGGGAATCAGAATTTTGGGAGAAAATTGAATAAGAAGTGGAAATAGAATTTATTGAGGACATTTATGAATTATAGGAATAGATTTGAGATAGGTAGTTTTGAGGATAAGGGTATCTAGATAGGCGGAAATGAATTTGGTAAAGGCTGTGGCTAATCCTAATGTTCATATAAAGAATGCTCCTTAATAAAAGATGTGTCATCAAAAGTGATTGTCGATTACCTAGTTGAATAATTATCCTAGAAAATTGAATGACAAGAGATTTAATTACCTTACCATTTATAAGAACTCCTCCCTATGGAATAGAGATAAGAGAGATTAAATTCATATGGAATGTCATTAACTATTTTTGGTGTATTTAATGATATTTGGAATCCCCTTATTTAAAATACGCATCATGTGCTGGCATGGACTGAAGTATTTTCTTTAATTTTTATGGTCAAATACAAATATGCTTCAAGAGGTGAAATTCAAGATATCACATCAGTTTAAGGGTCATGGGTTCTTCTCATTTATCCCTATTTGGATGGATTAATGTTTGATGTTTGGTTGTTGTAATTTTTTATCATATTATCTTATTATCATAAAATCCACATGAGAGATTTTATTCATGACATTAAACATCCCTACTTTTCAACCCAAATGGACCCCCTTCCAAATCCACGTAAATAATCCAAAAATAATAAATCATTAATATAGACTTATCTTTAGTATTCATGGTCATGGGATAATTTTAATGAGGATTGGGATTTTATCTGACATTTTAAGAGAGATATAGGAAACCTAAATCATATTTTATAGGTTGATCTATTTTCTCCAACCTAAGAATATGTCCAGACGCTCTATTTGAGAGTACATTCTACGCTTCAATATATTTAAAAGGGAAAATTGTGTATCCTAGATATGAAAACTATAGTATGGGATTATGATAAGAAATTCATCATTTAATAATAAAATCATTTATCACTACTCTCTTTTCAATTTTTATGATTCTTTTATTAATTTCCCCACATATCATTAAATCCCAGGTTGAGTATCCTTTTAATAACTAATAATATCTCAATACATTCATTTTTCCTTCTAATAAAGACACCCATATAAACCCAAAAAATCACATGCAAGGTAATCATGATGATAAATATAGAAAACAATGTTATTAAAAGGAAAAATTGTTACCCTAAAATATTTATGATCCATACAGAGAAGGCATGGACCACTAGAGTTACATTGTCGAGAACATAGATGACACACATAGAAACCAAAAAAATACAAACTACACAAGTCATTATCATAGATATTTTTTCAATAAAAAACAAAAACAAGTATATTTCCATGCTACAACATTGTAGAGTCCGAACTATAAATGTGTTTTCATGCCCATAAACATTCCAAAATAATAATTTCATTGAGATGGGTGGGGATTTCTCACTCCATCCTCTACCTTTATATATTAGAGATATGATCAATTGCCCACCATTTTACAAATTTTATTGTTTTACTAAATAAAAAGACGATCCTTCATATATATCCTAGAGTAGTGGAGGTTCCAATACGAAAATATCAGTACTGAGATCCCCATAACCTATCAACCCCCATATATGATTCTTTTTTCATGACAACCATCATAACCTCATTCTAACCTACTTCATACTGGGTTGAGAAAAAAAGAGGATCAAAACTCATAGTGAACCCCTATTTATGAGGGATATTACATATCTATTTTATAGTGGAAGGAGTATTTTGTGATACCCTCATTGGCTATCGGAAAGCATACCTCCAGGTTGTTGATCACTAGGTGTAAATTAATATTGTCATCAAATATCCTCCCCAAATTGCTTGAAATTGTTTGTGAGGATATAATCTCCAACAACTTTTGTCATATAAAATTTTTTGGTATATAGAGTAACTATCTGATCTTATCCTAATGAAATTATTTTTATTTGGAACATATTACTCAAATTGGGACTTAATGAGTTTATCGGTATCCCATTGTATCTCTACTACCATATACAAATACCTCCAAAGGTTTTTCATAAATCCATGGACCATGATAAAGGAAAATATTAAAATTTTTGTCTTCAAATTTAGATACACAATCATTCTTTTTATGTCTAATTAAAATTTATAGGAAATAAATGATGGTTATTTTTAAATATGTATATGATATAAAATAATATCCTTCTTCCATATAATGTACTATTACCCTCAAATGTATTTGCAATACATCAACAAAAAACCATATATGCTCAAATGAACCCAAAATTATGTGATATGAGTGATCTAACTTCATATATTACTGAATAACGCCTCCAATATCTTGTATAATACATTAAAATTTTCAAAACATGGGATTCCAAAATATCAAACCTATAAAAATGATTTGGAGAAATTTCTATAAGAATCATACCAATCATCTCCCAAATACTAGATTAGAATGAGGAAATTATAAAAACATATATTGTTCCAAATATGAAATTTTAATTTATCCTTTTCATTGATGAACTCAAAGATTATATTCATGTATACAATTTCAATTATAGAAATGTTGTTCTCTATACTCCATTCATATTGTATCTAATTTTCCAATTAAATCTCATTGATGTTTTTATTACTGATGATTTTTTATGGGAGATTTATAATGACCCATTACATTAAAAATATATTTAAATCATTTTAAAATAATGAATAAACCAGTTGTATGATGCTAAATATACTATGGAATAGTGTCCTTGGATGATTAGGTTTATATTTTAGCAAATGTATTATAAATCATTGAATCATTATTTTATTATATTTAATGGTCTTCTAAACATCTTTTTTTCACCAAAAAATTTATTGGATAACTAGGGGTTGTATAAAATATTTTCCTCACTAAAAACCCATATAAGGTGATAAACATAACTATGAAGCATAATAAGTGAGTCAGATGTATAACAATATGTCATAAAAGTTTGAGATCATGTGGAATCACAAGGATTCGTAACAAATATACCATGATATAATAAGATCATGGAATCATTGAAAATATGTATGAAACATATATCTTGTTATAATAATGATTCTACGATATTTTCCCTACAAATATCAAAATGTGCAAAAAGTCCCACAATGGATTAGGATTTCTCCTTAATCCCATATATGACACCCCAGAAGTCGAATGCTTTACCCAATTAATTGGAGGATTATATGTGTTCACCCATCATAACATATTCATGATATATGTGTTCCGAATATGGGATTAAATGATAAGGAATAACAAATGAATTATTCATTGAAATATAATTGGTTTCATAATCATTCTAAAAATCATAACGAATTTAATTTTCACGACAAAGGTATTTTAATAATGTTAATAGTGTGTATATTTCCACATCAGAAGAAGGAGAATAATTTATTTATATATGTGATAAACATGTATATAAATATATATATATAATTGAAAATATTTCTATAATATTATATATAGAGATAATTGGTGATATTGAGAGAAGGTTAACAACCCGAACGAATGGTTATTTTTTTGAGAGATATCTTGCTTTGTGACTGATTTATCCATTATGTTCATTATATTCATAAAAAATAAAATTATGTGAATAATTTATTCACCTAAGATCAATTTTTATTTTTCCTATTAATTTTACAATATTTTTTATTATTACTCATTTAATTATGTCACGAAATAATTCAATATTTGAAGTTTAAAAAATAAATGGTTCATATGTTAAAAATTAAATTGGAAAGTTGAAAATTGTTATGGAGATTATAAGTTAACTAAATCCATAAATATAATAATACAATAATTATAATTTTTATACATAATGTTTTCATATAAAAACACCCATGAAATATGATTATGAAAAATGAAATATGTTACAATCCTTGAGATAGTCAGTGTATACATGCATAGGTGACATTATTTTTTGATATCATGATAGAAATAAGTTAAGTATTATTATATCATTAAATGATTATATTTATATCATATATAACATATTATTTCATTAAATACTCTTTCACATTCCCTCTATGTGTTTCAGTAATAAAAAAGAATTGCATCGCTTCGCAAGGTCATAGATCACCGTACACATGATCAATATTATAATTCATCTAGATGATTGTATGGTATGAATGTATAAGATATATTTCATTTCCATAAAAATTATTATTTAATTAATATCATTTATCAATATTAAATTAATTCTTATTACCTTCAATGAAAATCATAACTAAAATGTGAGTCATATCTCTTCACGGTCCATTAGTACACCATACAGATGACTGACGTTATCATATTCCCTACAGAATGGAATGTAAAAACTGTTAATTTAATATTATAATTAAATAATAATAATTATAACAGTAATTTCATATATAAATTTAGAATACATAATTATATATTACCAATATATGTCACGCTGGAAGATGAAGTACATTGGTTTGTGACGAGGTAGTCCTTTGTACGCACGATCAACAACTAGGTATCCCATTTGAGGAAGGAGGAGGTGGATGCATGTAATTCCATTATCATAAAACAAATAATTATATTTATGATATTTTAGTTATTATATATCCTTTATTTAATAATATTTGAAGGAGGATAAATAATAAAGAAAATATAAAAATTTCTTAATGATATCACATCTTATTCAAACAACTTCTTTCAGATTGCATCAAAATCCCCAGTATGATAAATTATAGATTAGTATCAAGGAATATATATTGTGGAATGGAAATTAAATCTTTTATTTTGATAGTAAATATAATATTAAATGGATTTTTTAAGTGTTTAATAAAGAGGAGAGTGTATGGACTTTTATAAGTGGTGGAGAGAACACACATAGAAGTTTGGAATAGAAGAAATACAACCATTATTTTATCATGCCACATGGATCCAAAATAAACCGTTATAAAATATTTAAAGATATAATTTCTAAAAATTAAATGAAATTTGTAGTTATATAAGATTAAGATCAATTTAAACAATTATATTATTATATTAATCCCTGGTGAACACGTTTTTACCGTAAATTTTCTAAATATTTATTACTATTTTTACAAATCCATATTGTTAAAAATTAAGCTGACCATAATAGATATTATAAACTGTGATTATTCCAAACATGTAAACCATTTTCCATATTATACTTATATAATTAGGTGAATTGAATTATATATTAAATCCCCTCACATATCAAAAAACATAATGTCAAGAAATGCATTTTTTAATAAAAAGATGATCTCAAATTAACTATATCACATGTGATAAAAATGAAATGAATTTAAATAATAATGTTAATATAAATATAATTTAAATTTAATTAAAATTATTTCTCAATAGGTGTTATTTTAATTATTTAATAAGGATTAATTTTAAGCACATAAAAATGGTGAAGCAAATAAGTGTTTCAAAGAATTATAAAAACGTTTACTATATTCTATAATAAAAATAATAAGAATGTATATAATTTGGTTATACATACCCAAGTCATAATTGTATTGATTTTAATTATTATTAGAAAATTAATCTCTATTAGTTTATTAAAGTGAAATTACAATTTTTTTAAAAAAAATTTATTTTCACAATTCATAGAAAAATTAATATTTTCCAAATGAAAATATAACATTTCACTGTAAAAAAATCTACATCATTATTTTAAATATTTTTTCCTAATATATATATATATATATATTTTAAAAATGTTAAAAAATTAATTTTATTATTTTCTCATAAAAATAATTATAAATGATTTTGAAAATAATTTTTTTATTAATTAAGTGAGAGCTAATTCGTTAATGTTTACAAATACATTTATTTTGGGTTGTACATTTATATACGTTTTGTTGATTAGTTAGTCCATTTAATAGCCAAAAATATAATAACTACTTCATAAAGGACTTATTAAAGTAATCATGGTTCATTTAGGTTCATTCGTTCCAACTACATACAGTATCAAACATAGTTTTCTCTTTTAAAACATAGAGTGAGAAATTATTTCCCCATTATGAATTTCAAGATTACAATATTATATTAGATTACATGGTGATAATAGGTGAGGTTATTTACACATAATCCCCATTCTTAAACTGTAGGTTTCTTCAAAACTCTTTACCGAGGTTAGTTATTTCATTTCCTAGATCTTCATATCTATAGTAAAATATATTCACTGGATAATCCTCATATGAAAGGTATATCTGTAGTGGTATTAACTTTATGTTATATACATAGGATGGTTATTCAATTTATATACACAATAAGGATAAATGGAAGACATCATGTCCTTGGGATATGTTTGGTGGGAGTCACAATTGATAGTCCACTACATCTATGTGATAAAAAGATCTCAATGGGACTAATGTATCTTTGAAGATGATTTCATTTTTATAAAACATCACAACCTTATTCCAATGGGATATATGAAAGAACAACTCATCTCAAAAATCAAAAACAATTCCTAGTCAATGATTATCATATTGGATCTTCAATCAATATTTCACAGATTTTGTGTGATACTGATAGTTTTGAATATTCTCTATCATATATTAGATAAGATTGTATTTGATACATGTCCACTCTATATCTTCATCTCAAAAATATAGAGTCTAGACCTACATAAAATATAAAAACTCATATAGAGCCATGTGAATTCTTAAATATATGTTTTTATTATATGATAACACTATAAGGAGAATTTGTTAATCTCAACAGATATGGATATCCATTGTGAAATATATTGGCATCTCCTCTATAGATTGATGGTTATCATGGCTGGCCATTTTTGAAACGATGATTAGCAATGATGAAACCGGATTATATACATAAGGATTTCAATTAACATATTGTGCACCATTATGTGAACATAAAAATAAATTAAAAAATATAATTTTTGGAACTCCCTTAATGTTACCACATCCCATGTTTATATCATAGTGTTCCATTCAAGAGATAACAGTTCCTTGATCGATATGAAATGAGTAAGCTATATAAGGTAAAAAACTACCACCAAGATTTAATTATTACCTATAGTTATCATGGTGAGTCTTAGGAAGAATTACATGATTGTGTTTTCTATCTTCCATATTATTATATGAAATTTTTTTATTACACCCTTGGAATTCAATCATTCATCCTATAATTCCTAGAATTCCATGCATGTATATTTTTTCAATATCCCTATAATTCTTCCTACCAGTAGACTCACTATATATCACTAAAAGTCTTATTTAATACCAAATTATTATAGAAGTATGAGTTATTTGGATCATATATAGTCTACCTATTTAGCACTGGTGTTGATGGCACACGTATCTGGGTTCAAAAATATATAATTCAATCTTTAGATGAGTTGAACGTAGGAGGGTTCACGTTTTTTTCTATATCAAATCATCATCTTTCTGATCCACCTTGATCTTATCCACAATGGATGGATGAGATTTCATTTTACTAATGTTGGATCATGATTCTTTTAATATTTTTATATATATTTTATGTGCATCTAGAAATATGGGATCCTTCACAATTATGATCAATTATAAAATCATAGGATCCATTCTTCATAGAGCAACAACAACAATATTTTAATTCCCATTAATGTAATAGATTTAGAATTTATACTCCCTGTTTTGTTCAATCCATATTTACTAGATCACTTGAAGGTCCTTCTATGTTAATATATATTTGATCCTCTTTATATCTATATATATTACACAATTATCATGAATATAGTTATTTTTTTCATTACATCAATACAAAGTCAACTGTAGTGAACTCTTGGTCATAAATGGGATAGTTCTGGTCATGAAATTAATATTTCCATGGGGAATTTTCTATTAATATATAATTCAAAATTAAATCACATACCAACCCCTTATTTTATGAATTCCTATAATACCAAAAAATAACCTTATTACTGTGATGTATAAGTACTGGTGAAGTGATGAGACTAATTTTCAACTCATTATATCCTTCTTTACATTCACTAGGATAAAAAAATTACTCTTTATAAGATATCTACGTATGATAATTTTATGTTCATTTTTAGTTCCTAAAAAAATATCAGTATTAGCTAGATTATCTATTAAAACCATAGATCATCATTATATATACAGTTCTAGGCTAGTCGATGATTACCATTATCATAGAATGTACAATATATATCACTTTTCATGTAATTATATTCCCAACGAAGGATAATTTATTTTACATAACTCACATTAATTCTAAATTTATTATCAATTATCATTTCTTACATACTTTTGAATAATATTAAAAAAGTTCAACTACTCTAAATTGATTTTCTGAGAAATTCGTATTTTATCTATAAATAACACCACAAATTTATTTGGCTAATCCCCAATATCAATATTCATTAGGTCCAAAATGTTTTTTGGAGCACTAATGAGTCCAAAAGGTTTCACTGTGAAGCAATATTTTCCATAAGTTGTTTATAAGGCATGTTTGGGTATATCATTCATTCTTACAATTAACTAATCATATCTCTGCTGATGATCCACCTTTTATAATTACTAACCTCACCTAGTTGATTGAACAAATCATCTATCCATAAAAGGGGATACATTTTCATAGTTTTTTTTTAGTTCATCGTAGTCAACACAATGTCATATTGACTTCTCTATATTATAGATGAAGAGGATTGACACATCCCGAGATAATGAAATCGTGTATAGAAAATCCTTCTTTATATTCATTTTATAATTGCTTCATTAGCTGTTCCAACTTGACGATGGCCATACATTAAGGAGAATTTGATATGGTAAATGATCCAAGTATAATATTGATTTATAATTCAACCTCGTATTTGGGAGGAAGTCTGAGAAACTCATTTGGGAATTCATTAGTATAATCCCTTACATTATGAATTACATAAAGCATAATTCTCTCGTTTTACCCAATTACATGTGCTACATATTATTTCACATTTTTAAATAATACCCCTTCCTGGATATAACATTCCATCAGTGAATCATCATCATCTTTATAGTTGAATAAATTTTTTGGGTGACTTAGGTCCTTAAAAATGATCCACCACTCTCAAGAGTTGATGTTGTCATTATATAAGAATATACAATCCATGAAAAAATAGCATCAAACACTACCAATGGATTTAATTCAACCATTCATGTAATATTACATCCAAAAAAATTAAATATTGATGAGTTATATACTTTGGATGAAACCATCATTGCAATTTATATTCTAATATATAACTCTACCCACATGTATTGAGGTGGTGTTTGAACATTTCTAATAAACATATAAAATATTAAATAATAAATAGAACTAGAATAAATAAATTATGATTAGTACTACAGAATTCATTACATGTTCATTTTTCATCACATCATCGTTACCATACACCATAGCCTTAGTAATGCAAAGCAGGTGGTCTAGGGTGGGTGGGAAAATCCCATTAAGGTTTGAGCCTACATAGGATTATCTGCAAAATCATGTATATAATTACAAATAAATTCATGCCCTCCCCATCAGACATATGCCTACGTTTATCCCATGGTCTTCCCAGCATTTAAAATGAATATACTACTAATAAACATTAATATAATGTATTTATTCATATTCTTAGTAGTATTTGTGGGGAGAAGTATGTATCAACAATATATATAGTTTTAAGGGATTCGATGGAGCAATTTTTTATCTCTTATTAATGGCATATTGTGATACTGATGTGGTTTTGAAATGTAGATATGAAATTTAGGTGAGTAATATGTAAGCGCCAATGAATGATGATGTTAGTTATGTAGTGATGAATGTTAGGACCGAAATGGTCCTAGATACCCTAAGATGGGGGTGAGTCATAGTATGGACATTCGTTTTCAAAATTCATCCTGCCCCACTAGATCTTGAACTCTTTATTATTAAGGTCACATTGTTTTCTCTTGTGTGTTTATGTTGATCACATAATTTTATCTTTATCAGATGGTGATTTTTTGAATGCAATACCGGGAAGAAAATAGGAAGAGAAATAGATTTTTACTTGGTTCTCCCTCACCCGGCTACGTCATATGAGCATACAACTGCAATGTGCTATTGTAACCAATCAACTGAAGCTCACTACCAATATTGTTTAAGATATATCACTTCTATACCCAGGCTCACTACCTTTACAGTTTTCAGGGTCAGATCACTTCTCCTCCAAGGTTCACTCCCTATTTCTCTCCCTCAGGATCACTTCCAGTAGAAAGGATATCCATCTTCCTCTTCCTTTGCTCACTGCACTTGGAAGTGATCCACTGACAGTTTATAGACCTGTAGGTTTCTTCATTTACATGAATACATGAATCCTCCACTATTGATTAATGCTCTGTTGAAGTCCAACTTTCATTCACATATGAATACCACTTTTCGTCTAAACACTGGGCAACTATCTTTGGAAATACCATCGCAAAGCACCCTACTTCACGCGGCTCCCAATTTTGCAAAGCTCAAACAACCCTTCGCAAAGCTCCTACCTTTTCGCAACGCACTATCACTATAGAATCACGTGAAGCTCAATCCATCGCATTTCTTAGGCCGTCGTGGAGCTTAAGGTGTACTAGAGAAACTTCCCTCTCAAAGCTCACTGATCCAATGCAGATCACATGACTTTCGCGGAGCAAGATTAGCCGCCGCGGAGCTCTTCTTTCGCCAAGCACCCTACCTTCGCAAATCACCTTCGCGATCTGAGAGAAAATGATTTTCTTTGAATTCCATCTCATTCTATCTACATCACATGAGGGGGTTGAGGTCTATTTATAGGTGATTCCACTGACCCTTGAACCTTCCACGCGATGTCAACTCCTTGTTATCTCAAATCACGAAGCTCTGATGTTCTCGCTGAAATTCACTCAAAATCACGAATCACCACAACAATTTTCGGATCGTGGCACCTGTCGCAATCATGGATAATCCCATCATATACTTCACACCTTCGCTGCAAAGAACCATCCACATGCCGTGAATCTCCACAAGCAATGCCCTTCTCTGCCGCAGAGCTCTTCAACTCTACCATTCACGATGCCTGTCGTAATCGTGAATCATCACGTTCAACATTCTTCTGGTCATCATGAAATCCAATCCATGAAGCCTATCTTCATGAAACTAATTTTTTTCCCATATTAATATTATCTCGCCGAGGATATCCAATTTTTGCGATACTCACCAAACTCGAAATTTTGGACCCCATAAATTTGGCAAACAGTGGAAAACTGTGCCACATTGTATCTGTACGTTTTGCACCACCTGCACATCTTCCATTAAATTTTTCATGCCTCTTTGTCAACATGGATTATCATCAAAATATCAAGAACTAAACAATTATCCTTGTAAAATGCTTTTTCCACAAACACAATCAACCCAAAAAATACTACAATGATACCTTGAGGGATTTTTTCCCAACAATGCAAAATGATGGACCTATTAAAAAATTGACTCTCAAACTAATGATCGGATTTAGAGGAGACTATATGGTTCCTATTAGGTCCTTTTGTGTTATCTAAATAACAACATAATACTAAATAATTACAATTATAAATCAACAAAAATGTTTTTTGATTATAAAAAATCTTTTAGATTTGAATCCATATGCAAGGGAGATGAGTTCCATTTTTTGGTAGGTGGTATGAAAAACAATGCGAATAAGAATAATAATAAACATATAATTATTATAAAAACATATTATGGAAATAAATACAAACCTATTCAAAATTCACATGTAATTTAAATTTATATTAGTATGACTATTATGGTGAGAAATGTTATCATAGTTTATTTGTGATTTTTATGAACAAACTAGAATTATAAAGAGTAATATATTATAAAAATAATAATCCTTTATAAGTAAGCTTGTGGGATACAACACACTGACATGGGCTATACCTACTTTATCCTACACCCCTGCGGGATCAACAAGAATTGTACCATTCTCTTAATACTAAATGATTTAAGGCCTATCATACTCCCACATCCTCCCCATATATGTGAATCCCATAGGATATAAGACCATTTATCATTACTACTCATCCATAGTTGTGCAATATTCCCTTCCTATTATCCATGTAATTGTTTCCTAAGAATGTCTCAAATATTAATTTTCATAGGGAATCAGATTGTTACGTTCTCAGGTTCCTTATAATTATAACATTGCATAACATTCATAGTGTTGATTTGAACATTTTTTTATTCATCCCTTTTAGTGGGATTCTTAATTTCTATTTAACATTGACTGACCTAATGTATTCTTTTTGAATACATGAAACAATATTTTTTCAAATTAAGATGTGTTAGGAATTCCAATTCACACACTTTTTAAACATGGGATGTTGGGTATTAATTCTTCCATTAGATTTATCTTTTGATATCCTTGAAGAAAACATCATTTGTTAAATCTCATATCCCATTAGACCACTATGAGTCTCATATATCAATATATAATTTGCAGGAACAAAAGGAAATATCTTAATAGTTGACAAAATTTCTAAAATAAAATTCTTTTAATAGACATGGAATTAACCAACTAATGAAGATAAACACCGTACACTTAATATTCATGAAAATGATCGAGGTATATTGTGAAATACTTGTGATTTTTCATCCAAATCCCCCATAGACTAATTTTAAATTTTTTCTAGAAAAAGGATCTCCCTCCAAATTTCTAATTAAGAGGGTTGGAAAAATATCTTTGAAAAATATTTTCATAATGTTTTCTCAATCAATGGGTTCAATATCCTATTTCAACTTTGTGTTATTGAAATTATTCCACCACTGATCAGCTTCACACCATGGTGATAAATTATCATAAAACAATTCACTTTATCAATGCATTAAATGATGTCGAATTTTTTATAAATAGTGTCAATTCATTACCATTTTATGAGGGGATGGAAATTTCCACAAATGGTAGTGGGACACAATCCCATAAAAGACATGACTATAACTAGATTCTTCATAAGAGGAGTTGGGAACTCCACAAGATTCATTTTATTATTCATAACATGATCTAGTTGATCTATTAATCCATGAATTCCCAAATTCCCACAAAATATTATTAGGTATATAATTTGGGAAATAATTACATTTACTATCAGGTTCGATTATGGAACAATTTTGTAAATTTTACACCATTAACTAGAATAAAAAATGAAACTACCTTAAATAATAAAGGTTTACAAGGAAAACCTATTAATATTTAATGAATATAATATATATGACAAGTAAATAAAACCTTATGACTCTCTTGGATTCATCCTAGGTTATCAATTTTAAATTCCCTATTCGGTTTTCTTACCTATTTATTTGTCTATGTTCTTTATAATGGTACATGAAGAGTCTGTGAATTTATATAAATTATCCCCTTGGAGTTTCAAAAAAAGTGAAATGTAAGGTCCTTTTTCATGTTCTAGGTAATGATATAGTTATGATTAACATAATTTTTCAAGATTTACCCCCCCTTGGTAAATATGTGTCATTAGGACATCTACGTTTTGGATATGTAAAAGGGAAAAAAGTTTACAGAAACCACCCCCACTATACTACACAAATATTCCTTGATATTTTTTATAATTATTTATATCATTTGACTTATACCTAGGGTTAGTAATAATGTGGTGTCATAAAAATTGAAAAGTATAATTAAATTGTTTCATAGATACAAACTGTAGAACCCCATTCATTTTACAAATAATATTCCATGTTTATTAATACAAAATATCCAACAACAACAATTTCAATGATCCTGAGGCCAAGTGGAATTGGAATAGAAGGTCCACATTACTTTTGAATGAATATTATATAAGGAATAATTATTTTATAATTTATAATGATGTCCTAAAGTCCATAGAATATCCAAAAACATCATTGGATAATCTAGGTAATTATTAATTAATGGGATGATCTAGAATGCCATGGTAATAAACCTGATCATTAAACAAATTATATGAATCATATGTCTCACCTGATATCAGAAAAGAGAATACTCATGAGTAATTCTAGGGAATAATAAAATAATGAACTGTGTATCATAATATCCTGTCACCATAAGTAATGTCACGGTATTATATAACATTAAATAAACATGATTGATGGAAAAATACATAGAAAATATGACATGGAAGAAAATGTCACATAATGGATTATATTTAACCCATATTCCCATACACGATGCTTTATGATACTAAATAATTAATTAACTAATTGGATCAAAATCTTGGAGCGTCTATCCTAAAATAATAATGATCTATTTGAGTCACCTAAAGAAATAAATTGTAAGTAATATTATAAATATTACCCAAGTAATTAAATTGGTTATCGTAATATTATTTCACATCATTGTAAAATGAAATCATATAATAATGGAATTTTAGAAATGATTATAATCCATTTATTAACTCATAAAATTAGAGGATAATAAAATATTTATATATGTGAGAGATATATATACATAATTTAGTATTATTGAATAACATTAGATAGATATAAAGTGAGTTAGAGTTGGAAAGTCCACAGCCTGAAGGAAATGGTTGATTAGAGAGATCCCTTACCTCGTTCCCGATTTGGTATAGGCATTATTTATCTACGTGAATAATAAACATATTTTAATTTTTTACTATATTATTAAACTTTTCAAAATTATTATTACTTTTTTTACCATTTCATATTCATTTAATTATCCAATTAATATATCTTCAATCAATTTAATGATAAATGGATTATATGTCCAAAATCACACTAGAGGGTTGAATTTGGTCAATGGGGTTAATATTTAACCATATATTGAATGATAATAATAATAAAATTATTAATTTATAGCATATATTATACTTCTCATGATAAACTTGAAATATGGACAAAAAATTGAACCATGTCACAATCATGGAGACGGTAGGTCGTACGTACAAATGAGAAACATTTCCTTTTTTCAAAGAGCTTGGTGGAAAGAAATAAAGTGTTATATTATAAATTATATATAATAATAATATCATAAATATAATATTATTTCTTTAAATACATTTAAAAATATCATCCATTTAATGAGTTAATAAAACTGAATTAAGTCTATTCACAAGGAATGATTCATCCACACACATAGACAACATTGTCCATTATTCAATGGATGGTATGTAAGGAATATTTATGATATATTTATATTCTAAATTGATTATAATTCCATTAATAAAATATATAAATATCAAAATTAATCTTTTTAATGTACTTTTAAATCTTATGTGAAGACAAATCAGATCACTTTGAGTGGTTGTAGTCTAATGTACACACGAGCGACGTAATCATATTCTATAATGAATGGAAGCTATGGTTTTACCTTCAATATATCAAGTAAATAAGTATAATTTTATCATATATATAACATATAAAAATAAATATATCATTTTATACAATTTTTGGAATCTGTTAAGGAAAAAAAATTACCATTATTCATGAGACAGATGTTTGTATTATGCACAACCAATAGTTTCATTTCTCATTTATGGGATTTGGTGATGAATGCATGTCATTATAATATATATATATATATTATTCTATATTCATTATACAGTGTTTATTTTATTAATATTTAACGATTTTAGAAGAGAAAATAACAAAATTCCCTATTAATAACATTACCTATTCTTCAAAAAACATAATATGAATTTCAGAAAAAACATTACTAGGTTTTCATTCTAATAAATATAAGGATTATGGGACAAGGATATGGATGTAAGGAAGAGATTTGGGACTTATTTTTTTGATCCAATGGGTTTTTTATGTTTATAATGAAGCGGAATATAATGTGGCCTTTTATATGTGATAGAGATGACACACATGTAATCATTGAAAAGAATAATTTACAGTAACATTTTTCTCATTCCACAAGTCTCTAAAATTTAATTTTTTATAATTAGAAAATATAATTTCAAAATATTACTATATAATAAATATTACTAAACTTTTGGGTTATTTTTAAGCCATATCTTTTCAGTTAAACACACGGTAAACCAATATTTACTATAACCCCGAAAATATATTTATTTTATTTTCACTATTAAATAATTTTATAAACTAATTTAACATAATATCAATTATTATGATTCCAAATAATTAATTAATATTTACAAATTAAACTCACAAAATATTTGTATTTTCATTTAAAATTAGAGTCTATGACATACAGATAGATGGTTTTGAAGAAATACATTTTTTAATGGAGATATGTTCACATATTAAATAAATTTATAATAATGATAATTAAATTTATTTTATATAATATTTAAAAAATATAATCACTAAATATTGTTTTAATAATTCCTCATTAGGTGTTATTTTAATTTTATATATTTTATAAAATTTATTCATATTAAAATAGTTTTCATAAATAATAATGTGTTTAAAGCCTCGAAAATACTTATAATAAAATATTGTATGATGTTGATTCAAATATAAGTAATTGGATTTTATGAAAAAGAATAATTAATTTGTTAATTATAAATTAAATTAAAATAATAATGGGACATTATTTATAAAAAAGCTTTGATAAATTTATAAAATATTGTTTTTCAGAATTCATTGAAAAATTAAATTTTCCAAAAAAATATCAAATATTTAACCATCTGTTAATTTAATGGTGAGGATTTAACATGTGGTTATACATTAATAGATAAAATTTCTAATTGTTCCAACAAAATTTATATTTTCTTCTAACAAATAACAATAGGAATTATTTTTTAAATAAATATTTTTAATAACAAAAAGTATTCTATGTGTTTAAAATTATATTTATATTGGGTAGTAAAATTATCTTCAATTAATGAGGTAGTTAATTCTATTTTAACCGAAAGATATAGAATCTAGGTTATAAAGATAATATTTAAATAAACATGGTCTTTATGGGTAATATGTCTTTTTTCTCATGAATTATTCAATATTTTTTTCTCATGTAAAAACTAATGTTCTTTTATTATTCATCACCATCCCATTACATTTATTCGCAACACAAATTCCCTTATAGGGTTCCATTCTAAAACCGGTTGGGGATATTAGGAGGGACTCTTTCATTCATATATTTCGACCACCACTCCTTGAAATCGATGTGGGATTTATTTTTCACTTAACAATCCTCACGTAATTTCTATGACAACATAACAAGTTCATCCATTAAACTATAATCTATCTAATACAAATCATCTCTCACTTGTAATGCCATTCTAATATAAAATTAGACAAAATATCTACCCATATTCATCTTGTATAATTTATATAAAAGGAACCACCATGAATTTACATAATCCAAAACGAGCCATATTTATTGTTCTTAAATCAGTTTGTGGGACCCACATCACTCTTTGAATACACCATAGTTTTGATAGAATTTTTTAGGGGAGATTCATCTATAACCTAGAAATTCCAAGAAATATTTTGTGTTTCCATTATAAAAATATTAATTTAGGTTTACTAACCCATCTAATCATAAAATTCATCCACCACTCCATGCATAAACTAATATTGTATTGTTTATGAACAGAAAATAATTTTTCCATTGTGTGGATATACATTTGAGTTATTAAGATGAAATCTTCATAAATCAGCATAATAATATAATATTTTTCCTTGTCCTTATGTGGGAGAATTCACCATTGATCCTCCATAATATTTTCCATCTTTCCACTCATATTGAAGAGATACAACCTGCACCATCATAAAAGAAACATGAAAGATGATAACAATTTTGGAATCACCTCCACGGTACCAATAATCAATGGGAAACCCCTAGAATCACTAAGTCATGAAAAGGCCTAGGAACATGCTATCACATATTAATAACTGGTATGCCCCTCCTTATCATAAATCATATATATTTCTTGGAATTCTTGGTGACTCTTCCCCAAATACCTATATTTGAAATTGGATTTGTTGTTTTCCCCATTGTTTGAGGTTGATGATCAATACTTATGTCTCATTAATTTCATCTCTGATGTGGAGTGAAGGTATTGTTCATGATGGATAAGTCTATATAGTTTTTTTATTTCACATCCTTTTTTAGTCATATATTTTATCTATAGTACAAATCCAATGTGGTGCTTGTTATCATTGAAAAGTGAAAAGAGAAAAATATCTGGATTGCTTTGTCAGAAAATGGCTCATTGTTTATTTTTTTAATAATTACATGTTTATTTCAGCAAACCCTGGTGAGTATTTTACAAGTTCCACATGTGTAAGAACATAATTAATATTGGATTGAGCCTCAACCACACATGGTGGAGGGAAAAAAGTGGCTGATTATCTAGCCTCTTGGGCCTTTAGTTCTAACTCTTTCTATCTTTTCTCTTGCATGGGATCCTTTACATATGCTGACATTATTTTTTAATCAATGAATCTTTTTTTCATCACATAATTAAGGAAAATTAATTTGTAATTCATCTAACTAGACCCATGATTTGGGGATAAATTTATTCTTCTTTAATATAATCCCTCTTGTTGGTTATAATGTAATTTAACATAATTGATGTGCAAAAAAAATGAAATGGCTACTTTTGGTATGTGGATAATACCCTATGGATGAAATTTTATATGTATTGGAGTGTTTTATTTTTATAAAAATTTATTATTTATATAATTAGTTACTTAAAAATGATCAACCCTGTGAATTTAAAATTACACAGAAAATGTGTAATTGTTAGGATTGACGATCTTCAAAAAATATTCCAATCAAATCTATAGTCATATACTATATCATTTACCTCAGTGTGAAAATTTGTTGAATTTTGAAGGATATTGAATCATTATGAATTTTAATAAATTAATTTATATAATCATTTAATTAATAAATTCATTAAAATCATGATTTTTCTATTTCATTCAAAACATATCATTGATTTGAATTACATTTGTGTAAATATTTGTAGGATGCAGTGTTCTATTTAACACCAATGTTAGTTTATTTTAGTGTCCCAACAAAACCCAATCTCATTCAATGTTTTTGTTGATAAATTGACAAAGGGATTGAATATATCCCATTTTGGAACATTATTTGAGGTATATATGTCATTTTAAGATTGAGAGAAAAAAGGTATCCCCTTGAGGATGGTTTACTCCAAATATCAAATTTAATTTCGTTGAAGATCTTGTTAATTTAGTTGATTATCCTTTATAAGAATCAACTATAATACATACTAATTTTAATTCAATAAATATAATTTATTTCAATATTTTAATGAAAATTCACAATATGTGAATAAATAAATTTCCAACTACTTTTATCTGTGATGAAAGGTTTTCTGGATGTATAATTATCTCTCATTAATATCTCTCAACAATATTTTTTTATTTAATAAACCATTTAACGTTTTCTAGACGTTTTATAACCTGGTGGCTCTTCGACGCTCGCTCATCATTACAATAATATGGATCACCATTATATGTAATAAATGATCAATGTAGTGGTCATGGTTAATTGGAGGTCAGTTTGCATAGCTTGGCTAGACATGAGGGAGGCATGTCTAGGATTTTTTTGATGTGGAACTGGATTTAGAGAATCATTAATCTTGTACACTGGCCTCCCAAATAATCCAGGATTTGATATATTATTAAGAGTTATCCAATTCTTATATAATCATAATTCATGTAATAATGTAGGTTATTAATACACCACATTAATTTATATATTTTATTATGTATATATATATATATTTATAAATTGTATGTTTAATTTTATTGTAATTTCTATGTTTTTTAATTTATTTATAAAATAATTAATATTTTGTTGACATTTTTTAATGATTATTTTTTATTGTAAAACAATTCAACCCTATAAAATAAAATAAATAGAATTTTTATAAATAAAAAAATTAAAAACATGTAAGTGGGTCTATCCACCTACATGTGGGTTCCTAATAGCAGGGCAGGGACCTATGAAATATAATTTTATTATTTCTTTATTACTTTTCATTTTAGAAAAATAAATTTTTTCATTACATTGAAATGAACATTAAACTTGTGATATATAATTTAATATTCATAAATATTTACAAAATACAATTTGAGCTGAAACAAATACATTGGATAAACTATGTAATATTCAAAGACATATGTCCGATATAAGCCAATGTAAGGTAATAATCATGGAATGGAAAAAACATATGAATTAACGGAATAAAATGACACCATAAAATACGAGGCTCAAAAGTAATCACATGGAATAATCAAAAAAAATATCATGTCATAATATCATGCAATCGTTTAGAAAGTCACAAAAATATATAAAATTACCAAAACACGATTCAATGAAAACTAATGATAGAATACCACATGGTGTAAAAAATACCATAATGGATTTGTTTTACTATGTAACCCCACTCATGACACCTCGCGTAACTAAATATTTAGATAATGCATTGCATTTCAATCAGGGTGAACCCAAAGAAAAATGATCATTGTCTATTTGTGTCATATATTGTAATCAATATTGAATAATATCATAAAAATAACACATTCAATTTAAATGGGTTTCATAATCTTATTTTATATCAAAATAATAAGGATTTTAATAATAATAGAATTTTAGAAATGATGATAAGGAACATATTTAACCATAAAATGAAGCGATGATAAGCTCAATATATATTAAATGGACTTATATACTTAATTTATTCATCTTCTATAAGATATAAACAAATTCAGTTACAGATTGACTTTTCATAACCTAAAGGAAATGTTTATTTTGAGAGACTTCGTACCATGAGCCTGATTTGGGATGTGTGTTATTTATCATCCTGAATGATAAAATTATTTTATAAATTTTTTACATCAAATTTTTTTTAATGTTTATTATTACATATATTTTATTTTTCATCATGTCATATTAAATTATATTACAAATTAACTTCACATTGTGCGTTTTAAATATAAATAGCTCATATTTCCAAAATTTCACTAGTATGTTGAATATGGTAAAATAAATAAAAATTTATTAAAATTCAGTATGTTAATCATGGAATAATTTTAATTTTTATGAATAAATTATACTTGTCAAACATACCCATAATTTTTTTAATGAAAAATGAAATCTTCTACAATATTGTAGATGGTTTTTCATATATACATATGAATAACGTTCCCATTTTTCAATGAGAATGGTCCGATGAAGGGATGTGTTGTTTTATATTTCCAGAATGATAATTATACCATAAATATCATATATTTTTTTTAATACACTTATAATTATCATCCATGTTATTCAGTAGTAAAAATGAGTCACATCGCTTCAAGAGGTAGGGGAAATCCGCACACATGAATGACGTCATCATTTATTGAATGGATTGTATGTTATGAATGTAGATGAAATGTTAATTTTATATATTTATTAATATTTAATCAGTTCTATAAATAAATACTTAAATATATATATATATATATTAAATTAATAATTATTACCTTCCATTTAATTTTTAATTTAAAAACTCGTCACATCACTTCGAGAGGTAGTGGTTTGACAAACACATGATCGACATTATAATATTACCTAAAAAATGGAAATTAAGATGGTGTGTGTGATATTATAATTAAATAAATATAATTATATAATAAACATCATATATACAAAATAAATATATCATTATATCTATTTGTGAGAAGCGTTTATGGAAAACAAATTATGTCTATTCATGGGAAAGTATTATTTCGTACACATATTCAATAGTTTTATTTCACATTTGGGGGTGGTAGAAATGAATGTATTTAATTACCTTAACATAAAAAATAATATATATGTGTTTAATATAATGATTTTATTATATCATTATAATTTTATAACATGACATGTTTGTGGATGATGTAATAATGAAAACTCTAGGATAAGGTCTTTACCTCTTCTTCGAAAAACTCCATTAGGTTTGAACCAAGACATTTCTTGGATGTATTTATAATAAAAAGGGAATCTAAGATGAGGTTATTGATTTATGTATATTATTTTTTAATTTATTTTTCAAAACAATATTTTTTATGTGTTTATATGGGAGATGTGATGGTATGGGCATTTATAAGTGGGGGAGAGGGAAAACGTACAATTATTGGGAAAAAGTATTATAATTACTTTCTTATAATAAAAAATTAAAAAATGTATTGTTTTTAAGATTATATAATATAATGTTGAGATATGAATATCATATTTTAATTAGATAATTTTTTGGAAAATTTTAACCATTTTATTTTTAGATAACATCCCCCCAGAAAACACAATTTTACCATAACAACGGTAAATAATTCATTAGTTATTCATAAATAATTTTTGTTTAAAATTAATTTGAAATACTATAAATTATTCTTATTCCAAATATGGAATTCATATTATCATATTTAAAACTATAATGTGGAATAATATAACTTTAAAATAAACTCTTAAACATGTCGAAAAGACGGTTTTGAAGATATACAATTTTTAAAGAAAATATGATATCATAACAACTATATGAAAATTAATCATAGATAAATGAATTTAAATTCATATTTACAAATATATATTAAATAATTTTTTCGTCATAATTCTGCATTCGGATTTATTTTAATTATTTCAAATGGACATGCATTATGGAAAGAAGAAAATTTTTCATGGAAAAAACAAATTTAAACCTAAAAATATAGTTCTACTGAATACTTTTATAAAGATTATTTAGATGTAATTTATTTACTTTCATATATTGAAATAATAATAATTATTATTATAAATAATATAAAATTTATAATGGGACTTTATTTATTAAAAGTAAATGAATATTTCTTTAAAATAGTTATTATTGACAATTCATTGAAGAACTTATATTTTTTGAGAAATCACTAAATATTTACATAATTTAATATCAATATTATGACTTCAAAACTATTTTTCTCAATATAAATAAAATTTATAAATTTTCCAAATTTTATTTATATTATTTTCAGACAAATAAAAATTAAAATACATTTTGAAATAATTTTTTTTAATGAGCCTTATTCATATGTGTTTTTAAATATATTTATATTGGGATATTCTATTATTTAACTTTAAATAATTGAATAATTATATTAATAAATGAAATTTTATTATGGAGGTTATAATGATTATATTTATATGATCATCATTTGATTCAGTTTAGTGTTGTAGGTCTCATACATTGTTGAAAATAGTTTTCTCATATAAAACATTGTGGTGTTCAAGATTTATCACAAACATAGTCCATTTAGGCACAAAAAAATATCCATTTTTGTTTCCCAACCTAAAACAAATTGGTGATATGAATAAAAACTCATATATTATTATTTTTTATCCACCACTACTTTTGGAAATCAATTTGAGGTTGAGTTAACACCCAACAATCCAACCAAAAATCACTGACCATAAGAATCAGCCTTCCTTTCCATGGTAATGCATCTATTCAAAATAATCTTTCACTTTCTCATGAATTTCTACATTAAATTAGGCATCCCACAATGACACCATTATTAGGTTGATTTGGATACATTGAATAATAATTAGTCTAAATGTTCCAAAATGATCCATCATTATTATTTTCAAACTAGTTTGGGGTAACCCGCATCACACCTGGGTTACTCCATGGCTCTGATACAACTTGTTAGGGAAGATAAATCCCCAGACTAATACTTCTTGGAAAAATATATAATAGTTTATGGGGTTCCATGACAAGACAAATTGAATATATGAGTATTGGACCATCTAATTTTATATTTCATTCACCAAGCCTTATGGAAACTGAATTATGATTTAGTTTTAACATAAAAGAATTTCCCCCTAGTGAGGTGGTACATTCTATGAAACAGACAGCATGTTAATCCTTTGTCGTAACAATATATTATTTTCCCTTATTGGTATGTAATATATTTATCTATTGATTCACTAGATCATTTTACACATCTGCAATCATCTAGATGATAATAATCCATAACCATGAGAAACGAAACATGATTTAAAATAACTACTTCATCACCACCTGCATGGTACCTCCAACACAAAGGAAAACATAGGAATCAAAAAAACCTATAAACAACATATATAAATCCCTAACATTCCCTCAAAAGTTGTGATATTTTAAAATAAATTTTGTTTATCCTAATAGATGGGCCAAAAAAATAATTCATTGGTTATTCATGGGATGTGGTGGTTACTTTAGGTTTGACAGTTGTTATGTAGTGTTTTGAGTTGCATAACAATCAATAATTAAAATAATTAAATAATCATAACTGTTCAATCCTATGATTTTAAAATTTTAAAAAAAAATTATTAATTACTAGGATGGGTTATTTTTGAATATTTCTTGATACTAAATATTTTTTATCGAAAGTCATTATTTACCTTCATGTGGATTTTTTTTGAGTTTTGGGGGAAATTTTATTTTTATTGATTTTACTAAATTATTAAAAATATTTAATTAATTAGTAAATCCATAAAAAAAAATTATACTTATTTCTTAGAAGACATTGGTGTAATTAGAATTACATTTGTATTAATATTATAAGGGTGTGTTGTTTAATTTATCATTGATGTTTGTTAATTTTAGGAATTTATCCCAAACCTATCATGTACCATGTGTTTTTTATTAAATTGATAATGATCATAAATAGGTCTCATTCAAGAACATGATTTGACAAACACAAAATATAATCTCATGGAGGGAGAAAATTTAGCTACCTCAATGTAGGCTTACCCCAAATACCGCATTCAATTTCATGAAAAATGTTTTTAATTGTGTTGTTTAAAATATAAAAGATTAAATTAGTTACCTTATTTATTTAAAATAATTTATGTTAATTAATATCAATATTTGTTTAAATATTCAAAATATTTTAATATATTAATTTCTTACTATGTTTATCTATGCCAAAAAAATTTCTGGTTGTATTGATATTTCTCATGGGCATCTATCATTCTTTATTTTAATTTATTAAACCATTAAACATGTATTAACTTTTCACTATCATGATTTGTCATCAATTCTCATGAATCGTGATAATAAGACAAACCACCTTTATCCACACTAAATTTGATACTGAGTGATGAGGGTCATTGGAAGGTCATGTCTCATTGATTGGAAAAACATGAGGGATGCATGAAAATGTTTTACTGAAAGTGAAACATGATTTGGATAATCCATAATATGGTACCCTTATTTCCCTACTATTAAGAGATTTTGTATATTAGTATAAGTTGCACCATTTTAAGATATCCTCAATTCCTTTAATATTATGGTCCAGGAGTACTCCATCTTAATGTATATTTTTAAATTTACATGTATTTATATGGTGTATCTTCCATTGTATTGTATGTTTCACAAATGTAGAATTTGATTATAAAATAATGATGATTATTTCATTATTTTTTAATTATTGTTTGTTATTATAAATATATTCAACCCTAAAATTGAAAAACATATTAATTTCCAGAAAAACAATTATGTGGGTTAGCATATTAGTATGCTTGTTCATAAGAGGAGGGCTATTTCTATTGAAATATAAATTTATTAGTGTTTTATTTCATAACATATTATAAAAAGAACTATGTATTTATATAAATTATTTGAATGTTTTTCATAATATAATATTTAACATATTAAGATTTTTAATTTCTTACATAATAAAATATATTTTTTTGGATGTTTTTTAAATAGATATTTCCAAACATAATAAATAAATGTAATAATAATAATGAGAAATATATAATAATATATTGTTTTCATGGAGTTCATTTTATATAAGTTTTTGTATTTTAAATTATACCATACCAAATTTTAGTTTTTTTGGTGAAATATGTTCTAATGTTTAGAAATTAATATGAGGATAACTTATTCACAAACAATAAGAAATCAAATTAGTTACCCATCCTTGTTTTTATAACATTTCATAAAATCAACATGAATATTCCCATTTCCATTGAGTAATGTAAATGAATAACAATGTAATATAAAACAAGCCTCAATACTTTCAAAAACCAATTAAATTAATCATCAAAAAATGAAATAAACAAATACAATGAAAATTTACAATTAGTGGACCACATCATCAATAATAGATTGTACATTGTTTGTTAAATTAATTATGAAATTTATATAATAATAAATTGACATTCTAAATCATGACAACACTGATACATCAAGGGGATCAAATCTAGCACATTCATGATGGTGAAATATAATTGGGAAAGGTGACTTAAATTTAATCAATATGAGATCATTATTTCCATAATCAATATATTATTTACCATCATATCAATATTCATAGTCCCATATGTCTTACACTTTTCCATTATTTTAGGCCCCAAAAAATGCATTATTATTTTTTATTTTTTATTTTATTTTATTTAATTTCATTATCATAAAATATTGTACACATGAGGCTATAAAATGGGTTGGTGTGTATGATTCATGATTTCAATCAATGGAATGAGATTCCCATAATTCCTTCCATTTGATTCCATGTGTTAGGTGATGATATAATTTCATGACATTCTAGCTAAAGGGGATATTATAAAAAAATAATGGATCCTTCCTCTTTTATCCATATGTCCTGATATTAAACCTAGTTATAAGAACTACTATTTGTAATATTAATATTAATTGCTTCCAATTCCTTTACATTGAGATGTTTATGTGACATGCATGAAGAATGTTAAAATGAAGAATCTTGCATGTTAATCATATAGTACTCTGTTTTTATTCTTTTTCACTATCCATTTTGGTGTAAGAACCAACACCATGAACATTTTATGGTATAGTCATCATGCTGGGACAAACATGGGGTGTAAACGATGAGGGAAATTACGATGATATCCCTTGACATATTTTGAAGAACCATAATACTATGTGGGTTTTTATATGAAATTCAATTTAGGGATAATTGCATGATGAAATTTTAAATTATGTAAATAATTCATTAGTTCATTATGGTATTTGGGTTTTTGTTTTTGATATTTAAGATAAAATCACGACAACCATAATGGTGGATATATAGATGTGATATGGAAGGAAATGATATCTTAGTGGGTAATGAATGGGCAGAGCTAGTGGGTGATGGTTCAGGAACTACAACCCTAGTCTTGACGAACAATGATTATATGAAAAACATTCAACACAATTTATATAGCTTATATAGAACCTTTCTCAATAATAGTTTAAGGTTTTTTAAGTTTTCATTCAATGTTTACCAAATAAGGATTAAACTTTTTGTTTCTATTTGTGAAGAATAAAATTAATCTTATATAGATTATAAGATCATTGAGTTAGTGATTTTTTAATTTATAGAGTCTGAAAAGACCGCCTTTTTATATCCTTAAATTCTTTGTATAATATATGGGAATTAATTACTGTTTTACTGAAATTATTTATGAAATAAAATTTTATTAGGAAATTATATCAGTTGGGGGATTGATAATAGTTCATTAGATGTTGGGTAAAATGACATAACATTGGAGGGTGGTCCCAATGTCCATTTACATTTTAATAATTTTTAGAAAGGGATTTCTATGTTGTCTCAACAATCAGAGCATATTCTCAGTAATTACAGGAAGTAAAATGAAATGAATAATATATATAAGTTACACAATAGTTTATTGAAATGATTTATGTTCAATTTTTATGAGGAAACTATTTAATATTAATTTTTAAATTGATTCAAAAAAATTAGATGATAAATGAAACTAAGATCTTACATAATTAGTCTAATAAATGAAAACAATTATTAAATAACTATTACCCAACCTATGAACATCATAGTATGAGTACTACAAATGAGTTCACTTTTTTCAGATAGAGAATATATTTTGGTGCAATACAATTTTCTATTGGAATATAATTTTACACTCATATATATAACTCTTCATATATTTTTTGTAAAAAAATCATTCGCTAAATGTTAATTCGATAGACAAAATGATTTTATTGAAATTATAATAATTCCAAAGGATATTATATATTTTTGACAAAATTATTGTAAATAAATTAATAATTCTAATATATCTATTGAATATATTATTATCTTTTATAAAAAATACCTCCAACTAATATACATTTATAAGGTTTGTTTGAAATATTGTTAGAATAATATATATTTGTTGAAATTATTTCGTATATTTATTAATATAATTATATGTGGTAAATTAATATATTTATTAAAATTTATTTACTATTTTATTTCTTTTATGTAATGGATTATTATATTTATTATATAAATATTATAAAATTTTATTATACTAATTAGAAAAATACCGTGATTTTATTTGTTTATATAATATAATTTAAAATCATGATGCTACATGAAAAGTCATGAAGCTGTACGAAATATATTAAAAAATGATTAAACATGTTTAAACACAGAGGTGCATTACATTGTACTCGATGAAACATCCTATACAATCTCTTTCTAAAAAACATTGTGTCTTGCTATCAGGGATTCCACTCCTCATCACATGAACTATTCTATAGAAACATGATTGTCCCAACACCATTCCTAGCTTCATAATTAAGTCATTGATGTAGGACCTATCCAAACACCTATCAAACACAAAAATTTGGAGATAAAATATAAAAAATATTACATATATTGAATAAAAATATCAAATAATTATATATCACATTTCTATGAACTACATAGAGCACAATAAATTTCTCACACTATTGTTTTCTAGAAAAATTTTTATAGTACAAGAGAAAATCACCTGAATGAATATTGAAAGTCTTGAGACTATTAAATTCATAAAATTATCAAACTATTCATCAAAATGAATGAGTTTTTTCATGATCACCAACTAAATATTTCATTATTAAATCTTTTAAAAAAATGAAAATAATGTGTCTAATTAAATGGAAATTATACCCAAATAAAGAAGAGGCCCTAAAAATCCATTTGATAATTATATATGTGTTAAATCAATCAAAACTGATTCTATTTTATATCATCACAAATAATATTGGATTCAATTATCAATTTAAAGTCATACATAATGATAAAATGAAATATATACTCTAAATGAAGCTTCGTGAAATACTATAAATGAATGGGAAAAAATTACCCTTGGATTTCTAGTTTATTTAAGATTGTTGATAGCCAGTATCTTTTACATGAGTGACCACAAGTACTTGTCACATGCTTAGAGAAATATATTACATTTTATAGTGATAGGTTTTTAAGCATAATAATATAAAAATGATGATAAAACAATGGTTTATGAAAGGTTTGTTTCATCTGTGATTATTTTATACATAGGTAATGAAAAAAAAAGTGGTTGAAGAAATATAAAGCTGTATTATTGATACATTCTGAATACATTTAGAATGTTTATTCCACATGAATCATATGTCAAAGAACCCTATAATGATATAATTCTGGTGTTCCCTAATTGTATAGTTTACTTGTTGTTACGAGTGTTGTTTGGAACATAAATATGATAAGGGAAAATAATAAATCTAGGTATTAGTAAATAAATCAATTATTGTTAAATCTAAAATTTTAGTGAAATAATAATATACCAGTAGGGGTAACCCATATTGATCACCAAGGTCAGTCAATCATAGTGTATGGTAAAACATAAATAACATAACAAGTATTATATATAAGAAAAAAAGACACAAAAAAAGTGATCAAATAAGAAAAACTGGATATTAAATAGATCCATTCAAGGTAAACCCAAATGAAAGGCAATTCTTGAAAAAAAATCTCTACGTGATCAAACTTCACCCCCACAATCTATCCCAAAATGACATAACTACATAAATAGAATCCTTTTTACTACAAACTGATCTTTCCCTTAGCTACATCTGAAAAGAGGTCTACATCTACCCCAAAATGGAAGTATGGTTTCAGAAACATATCCCAACAGAACACCACCAATGAATATATAAAAGTTCTTATAATAGGAATGCACATATATAAGAAATTTAAAAAAACATTTTACTAGAAATTTTAAAATTAATATCCTGAAATCCCTTTTGAAATAATCATTTATTTGTCAGAAATTGATTAAAATGTTTCCAAATACATATGAAAATAAGATAAAGTATATTATGTAAGTAAAATAATTATACAACATCCCTATAATATGAAATCATGTAACAAACAGACAGTTAAAAATATACCTTCTAGTAGAGCTCTAGCTTATTGAAAACTACAATTTAGACAATCATAATCCTAAAAAGGAATATGTTTTGATTCAAAAAACATCAAGGACTTCTATATACCCCCGACATTCAATAGATTTCCTCTTAGTGGAGTCACTTACACTAAGGAAACTCACAACATTATCTAGAAATACCTAGGGTTCCCACTATGAAATGTTTGATAATTTATGTTTTTAAATTCAATGCTCAAAATTTTATAAAACTAATATAAAAATCAATACAACTTTCATCATGTTTTAAAAAACATTTTAGATTTCAAATCAACGAAATACAATTTTCAAAAAAATCTTTTTTAGACACAAATATATGACCTTATCAATTTCACCACATTTAATTTCATGTCAAATATCATGGAATAAATAATAAAAATAACAAATTTAGTAAATTATTTCATTTGAACATATCTAACAAAATAAATATAATAAAAAATCAAACAACCATGAAAAATAGGGAATATAAACCAGTAGATTTTTTTGAAGATGATAATGCACAAATATCGACTGAATGATATAGATAGAAAACAAAATCTGATTACCAATCTTCAGAAAAGTTGTTCCCCAAATAAAAGTTAGAAACTGAGAGGAAGTCATACGGATGGAGATTAACAGCCTTACATTATTGATCGATTACTAGACAGGTCGATCCTCACAAAAGTAATTCACATAAAAATCTTATATGGTAAGATATCTAGCATAGATAAGAAGGATGAAAAATAAAATAAAACCTAAAACAACTTCACAATATCCTAAAAAATGTTACATTGGAATGTAAAAAATGTTTAATATTATATACATTGTGAATCAATTTATTTTTATTTTATGTCCAAAAATGTTTCACCTCAGATTGGAAACACAATTATCAATATTACCCAATGTGTAATCATACATGTCAGGTAAAATTATCAAATGGAGAAATCAAGTTCAGCACATCGATCCTTTGACCATTAAACATAGTGAGGTCCTATTATACATAGTGAACAATAGAAAATGCATGGGAATATATAAAAATCCATCAGATCGTTGACTTCACCAATGTAGGAATTATCCCAAATTAATGGTAAACAACCCATGCTTGATGGGAAAATAAAACCAATACAAACCATCAGTGATGGATTTGTTTCCCTACATCCAAAATAGATGCACTATAAGATAACAAATATTCATGGTATTTAATATTTATATGTTCTTTATCACCTCATTATTGTTCTTCTATGTGGCATTGTATGTGATATTGTCCCAAGAATTAATACAACCGTAAAAAGTCATAGATGTTCCCCACTATGATAAAAAGCCGGAAGTATAGTGAATCTATTCATGAATATATGTTATGTGTATGGATGTTGTCATTTCAAGGGACATAAATGATATAGGATATTAGGGGTCCATACACATATGACATTGAGGCACCTTCTCATGATGTTTTCCCATGGTAATATCCACTGGGATATTATGAGAACGAGACCCGACATAAAGATATCCACATTTATAACTATCATTGAATGTTCCTATCCGTGGACATGTGTATTGATCCTTAGAATCTAATATTATTATTAATAGATATTATTAGTGACAAAATTTTATGTATTTATGAAAACCTTAATTACATATGTTCATAGTGAAGTTGGATACATAGGGTTTTCCATGAGTAATATTTTATTAATGAATAACGTGAGAAAGGATTTATCCCTTATATTCATTAATCATTTTTAATATCTCAATAAATATGATAGAAATGATATATCATAAATAAATCCTTTTCCATGGTGTCTATGGGAATATAAAATTTCTAGAAAGTCAAATTAATCAATATTGATCACAATGGTTTATAGCACTAGAATGTAACCTATTTGGTTGTAGATATTCAAATAAAGGGATTATATTACAAGGTAACAGTTATAATGAGGAGGATTCTTTTGTAGCATTAACAACATTACTAATTGTCCCAGCATCCATTTCCTTGAGTATATTCATTTTAGCAGGCCTTCCCTACATTGGTCTAGTAAAAAATCGAGTAATCCATCGTCTATTTGGATATTGTCCTTACATTATAACTCCAAAAATACAAGTTTAATTTCATCACTTTATTCATCCTCAGTTGGTGAATTTCAGTATTGTGCATTCCCTCTATACTTTCTCTAGATAATTAGCATTCACTATCATCATCAATCTCTTCCTCATATCCTCTTTGTTCTACATTGATGTACTCTGTGTGTGATGAACCTCTTTCTCCTTTTCCCAACACTATATTTTCATCCCATCAAAATAGTTAACATGTTTAACAGTATCCATGGATAATATAGTAAATGACTTATTCAATATATCAATCCCATCCTCATGCCCACTAACGAAACATTCCTTGAAATCTCATGGTTATTATAGTTTTTTTGAACACCTATGCATATGTCTCATATTATTTCTTCATGAGTATGATCATTTACATGTATCACAACCTTTTAATGAGAGGAATAATTTTTTACACTACTGTTGGGGATTGAAGAAACATCTTAATTAATCCTCTCATTCCCACATGAACTATCATAACCCTCCTATAAATAGATATTTACTCTCAATTCGTATAGTAGATGATCATTGATGACTGTAATCCTTTGAAATGGATTCATGGTTGTTTCCACTTTTATTATGACATTAGAATGGCCCATCTCATTAGTTCCCAATTGATCCTTCTCGAGGTCATTGAATGTATCCGGAACCATATACTTTTATTCCAACACCCTATGAATATTCCAATTCCAACAACATACAGATGAATCTAAATAACCGACCTGATAGTTGGACAAATAATATTCATCCGATGTTTCAAAAACAAATTTCTTATTTAAATTTAATTCCATTACTAATATTATTGACACCCACAGTACTAGTGGCTTGGAAACATCCACCTTCACATAAAAATGGGGAAACATTGAATGTCTTTGGGAATCCATTATACACTCAGAAAAAATGCATCCATAGATAAGATTTCAATTATTATGAATGACAAAGTGGTTTTTTAATGGTAGAAAGTGTTCAAGGATACATACATATATTAATATTCCTCGTGTTTTTTCCTCGACCAGAGAGCCAATAAACTGGTTCCTTGAGCCGTGTCACCACATGACGTCATTCCCACCTCCGTGTACACCAGAGGTTTTTGAATATATGGAAGGGTCAAATATGTCTCATGGGGACTCTATTGACACATTACTAGAGAAATCCTTAATACATATAAAATAAAATAGGAGAATAGTTCTAATATAACCAATGAACATGAATAATAAAAATTATACAAAAATTGGGTACAAACCACAATCCAGTAATAATTATGTCATGTCATGATAATAGTTCACAGAGTGCATGAAAAAAAAAACTTATGACAATAGGTAAATCCACAATATGATCCAAGATTCAATTAATTAGATTCATGAAATATTATCCATTTCCAAACTCACATCCCAAGTATGGTTTGTTACCCTTGTCCTAACCTAAAATTAGGAAGACTTTTCGGGCACCCAATGGTGCTAGAGAAAAGTGTGACTACAACATAGTAGTCCACCACCAATGGTGTTTACAAAATATCAAATCTCAATAGATAGTTAAGTAAATTACTAATTAAGCGAAAATAAAAAAAGGGGACATAGGTTACATTAGTTACCATCTCCACCTTTACCATTTCGCGCATTATTGCAATTTTCATCATTTATATTCTCTTCATTACTTAATACATTTACATCATTTATTCCATGGGTTTAACATATATGTAATATAAAAACTACTTTAAACCCATGTGTAACATTTCACAAGGGAAAGGTCAAGCCCTATTTCACTATTAGTAACCACGTCATATGGAATACATTACAATCACCATGAATACTTTGTCACAGAAGACTTATAAGCAACAATATTGGTAAATTAGTCTACACCCCCTTCCTTAATCATTTCATTGTAGGGATGAGTTTATGGCATCATCCTAACTCGACCCATGGGAATATAATCTCACATCAATACCCCGCACTACCACTACTTTTATACAGGGTTAAATATCATTCACCACACATACCATACAAAAGTCCATACACAGAAATACACATTACAATAACTATCCATAACAACCATCACAGAAATTAATATTATTCAATAAACCATTTACATTTTTACTATTTTCATTACATAGAACATTTATCCATGTTTATATTCTCTTTCCCTAACCCATTAGTCATGATCAACAATTCAATTATGTTTTCCCATTTAACATATTTATCAATTCCATGATGAAAAACCATTTTATATATTCTTAATTCAAAATCCATTACAAATTTAATATATACATATTTTCATATACACTACATCCCTTTGGAATTTTGACATTTCTATTTGCAATTTTCTGTATCTTCACTTTATCCAAATTAACTGATTTACATTCAATTAAAACAACCCTTTATTCTATTAGCAAAACCTATAAAAAACTAGAAATATTCCATTTCTAATAAAATAAAAATAATTACATGTTTTTTATGGGATCAACATTATCACACATCAATTATATACTTAACATTACCATTTACCTTGTATGAGAATGATAGCTCGCCAAATAGGTGGCCCAAAAAGAAATCTAGTGAACCTCAGCATATCCCATTCGGATAATAAGGTGTCCAAATAAATTTTTAGAAAACCTTTTTAACAAAACATACTCATGGAAACAAATTCCTATCATGGGGATCAAATAACCCATCCACACATGAAAAAATATATAACATGACTATTGGATATAATGTGTAGGCCACATTCCACAAATAAAATGATTAGAACACTCTTAGAAATCACTTTAGATCATGATTCATACTTCATTAGAATGCCCATCCTATATTCAAAAATAAAAGGATGGCTTTAGCGAATTTGAAAAAGATGTATAAAATCACAAGCCCTGCTCCTAAAAAATAAGGAAGTGGAAGATTACACCTACCCAGAACATCGAAAAGCAAACAATGGTGCTACAAATGGCCATGAAATAGGAGAGATAAATCATTTGGATATATTGAGGGATTGGACACATCAAATAAAATTTATTTCGATTAATGTTGAAGAAAATATGGTGAGAACATAAAATTATTGAGGGAAATGATTGGTAAATTTTCAATTCCTAATAGGTCACACAGTTTGGCTGAACAGTTTGTTAAACCATTCACCAACTATGAACCAACCACTATCAACTGTAATTATGAACACATAGTTTCCTAGTGATCTCATATAGTTTAGAAACCCATGTTCCAGTCATATGATATTCATCTGTCCAAGGTTGCAATGTTTGGAGTCCCACGAGACATGGTTTACTAAATTGTATGCCTTGTACTGGGTGGCCCGATTTCCCATCGTACCATACCCTAAACCCTTGGAACACACTCGTGGACCCTCATAGTAGTATAAAACATTCCATCAACCTTATTTTATAGATTGAAACTGTAACATCCCAGGTAAATAAAGAATAAAGAATTTTCATATTTATTAATATTTACGAATTAAATATTAATTTTATTTTAAAGGGGTTTCTATGTTCGATAGTGTACCCGATACGCAACGATGAGTTCCTTTGAAACATACGTAGCACACTAGTAATAAAATAATATTATTTTAAAAGTTAGTTAACAAGTAGTCGTTGTACTGGCGGGAATGGATAGAAATAACTAAAATATGATTAGATATGTTTTTAAATGTTTATACATTTACCCAATAAAAGATAAAGGCTTAAAATACCGAAAGAGTTCAATTTTAGGGCATATATACTCTAAATTTCACTAAAGGTTCACTTATCACCTTTTAATGGTGAACCGTCATTAAATATAATTTTGAGCACTCTTATAATTTATTTTGGACCAAATATAACTCTTCTTTAGAATCGGGACATCAAAATTTACTTTGTGTAAATTTTTGGTACCTTTCTGATAATGTTCATTTTTTATGAATAGTGTAAAATGTTGTATTTTAATTCAAACCCTCTTTTTAATCTAAATTATTTATATGATTAGATTATTATTTTAATTGGTTTTAAAGTGAAATTAGAAAATATTTTTACCAGTTAATCCAATGGTGGTCATTGGAATCAATTTCACTTTGAAATTGGACTTAAACTGGTTTCAATCTTTTGATACTTATTATTTCACAAAAACACGCTATTTGTCATGACAGCGGGAATTAATTATTAAATTAATTAATTTGACTTATATGTTTTGAATTTTTTAAAATGGACTTCATTTTTGAATTCGGAATATCAAATATAGCTTAGGGTGAATTTTTGGTAATTTTCTGAGAAACTTCAATTTTTGATGAATAGTGAAACCACTAAGTGGTAATCAAGCAAACTGATTTTTCAGTTAAATGAAATTTTACCAATAATGTGTATTGAATTTTGAAAATCTGACATACATGGTTGTACTTAAGAAGTAAAATGTGGTTCAATGAGATTAAAATAATTTTTGGTGAATAGTAACTTATAAAGTTTTTAATCGCGATTAGTGGTAATTAGTGTAGTTTAAGGTATAAATAATGCTTTAATAATATGAAATGACCTAGACACATGTCCCAACCTTATTGGTTGTGTCATGGCCGACCAAGACAAGCCATGGGAAAACTTGGGGACCCCATGGAGCCACTTTAGTTGGAAAATGACAATAATATATTTTTATTTAATGTTAAAATTAAATTGACACAAACATGAGTTGTTTCACTAAAACAGTTTTTTAGTGTGGTTACATAAGTCCAAATTTTGATTATAAATAGTCATTGGAAAGATAAAAATCTTTCCTACATCATAGTATTTTTTTATAATTTTTAGACATTAAATAAATTAAATTATATATGACATAATAATGATGCAGCGATGACATCATTATTTGACGATTTAAATAAAATGGAAAGATAATGAAAAATATAAAACCTACACATGGCCAAAACCAATTGGATGAGTGGATTTCAAACCCTTATCACCGTATCCACGAATTATATCAATGTGGGACCTTTTAAAACCGAAACACATTTTCAAATAAAGTAATATTTCTTTACTTTTTAAAAGTTCCCCTCCTCTCCTCTTATAAAAGGCCCCCACCTCTACCACATTTCACACACTTCTCAAGCCTTTGGCTCGGCCAACCCCTGCCCAATTACTCTCTCCACATCCCTCTCCTCATCCTAGAGGATTCACTTTGGGCATAATACTTTCAAAGGAAGCCTTTAGGCTCAAATCAAAAAGGAGTTACACTATTAAAGGTAATTCATTCTCTCTTGTTCATTTGTTTTATTTTGCTTCTCCAACCCTCTAAACTCTTTTTATTTACTTCTTTTGTAACACCACCAGTATCTTCAATATACTAGGATGTTGTTATAATATTTATTTGAGCTACACTCTCACACAACTACATCAAACGGTTAAAGAACATACGGTTTCCGTGGATGGCGAAATTCTGCCTCCCGAAACGATGATTGTTCAATACTCATTTAACACTTTCAAGGGTGGCCATTATGATGTCACTATTTTTATATATGATATATCATATGTTTATGTTTTCTTTAAGCTTCTGTATTTTTCATTTTTGGCATACCTTTATGGTTTCCATTATGGGTAAACACGATATCTTCATTTAAGGAAGTGCGGACTACCGCCCCCTAAAAGTGATGTGATTCGTTAATGCCATATGTGGGACGTGTAAAGGATGGATTTAAAGTTATTATATATGATGTCATACTGGAATTATAATATACCTCTATATCATTATTATTTCTTTCCATTAAAGTATGAGATAGAAATGAAAGTAGCGTTCATGCGTACGTACGGCTTACCGTCTCCATGGACGGTGCATTTCATTTCTTATCCCGAAATGTAATGTACTATTAAAAGTACATATAATGGATATATATAATTAATGATATATCTATGTGATGAATATAATTCTGGAATTAAAATATACATACCTCTCATTTAGTTTTAACTCCATTAATATGACAAAGAAATGAAAGTAGCGTTCATGCGTATGTACGGCTTACCGTCTCCATGAACGGTGCATTTCATTTCTTACCTATAAATGATTATGTAATATTATAAATACATGTATATTCTGGATATATATGATACATATTATATCTAAATCGGGAATTTCATTCTGGATATAAAGAACTTTTGACCACATGAACAACATGTAATTGTAAGAAGTCAACTTTCGACTTAAGAACCAAATATTGACAAAACAAACATTATTAACTTAAATGGTTACATAATGTTTATAACATGGCAATAAGTGATATAAAAAGAATAATGAACTTTAAAAAGGTTCTTAATCAAGTATAAATTAACACAAGTTTATTATTCAGGACGTTAAAGAACGATCGAGTCAAGTCGGACCCAAGGTAAGGGACTTCGTCTCAATCTCCTTTCATTGAGGCATATTTCATTTTATACACAAATTTATTTTATACGTTGTATAAACTCCCTTGACTTTTACTTTTATACAAAAGGAATCTTTTTTTACGAAGCGTTTTACTAAACGACAAAAAGGAATTTTTTTTAACGTATGCGGTGACAACGACTTTTTCTGCCGCCGCGAGTATTATTTGGTCGTTGGCTTTCTCAACAAGCCGTAATGTTTTTTGAATAAAATAAATACCATATAATCTTTTATGTATTTTGGTATTGAAAATGGTTTTGAAAAAGGATTCTATTATGTGAATATATTTATGATATATTGTGATTGAAATGTGGAAATGTTATCATTTCTTTATATTGGTTTTATGTTTTATGATTTTATATTGGTACTTGGACATTTTAACGGGTGGTTACGTTATAATCCATATGACGGGTGGTGCCGTGAATACCAGGACGGGTGGTTACGTTATAACCTCCAATGCATTGGGTATGGAAGTCGGCTGTATCGCTATTCCATTAAGTATGTATGGAAATTGTCTGTATGGCTATTCCATTAAGTGATATGTGTGGAAGTCGACCTTATGGTTATTCCACTTAAGTAAGTTTATGTCCCAAGTTACCTTTATATATGTTATGTGTTCTTTATATGGGTTTTATGGTTATACTTTGGTTACAAAAAGGTAAGTAATGATACTTTATTCAGTGAAGAGTTTTACTACTTCATGAAGGTGAAGGTATTACTTTGATATAGTATACATGGTTTACTTGATGTTTGAAAAACTAACAGTTTTCATTCTTTTTGTATCCCTTACTGAGCTTTTTATGCTCACCCCAAGTTTTTTTGAAATGTTTTTCACAGGACTTAATATGGAATAATTTCAACGATGGGATCAAGGTAATGTCATGCTATATAAAACATGGAACTAGACATGTTTCTTTCCTGAGTTTTTTTTATTATGGAAACTTAGTATAAGTGACTACATTGTAATCTTTTGAGATGTAATAGTTATGTTCTAATTCTCTAAAACTCTAAACATGAAAAGATCCTCGACGTGAATTATTCATTTAATTCAATATTAAGTAAGGTTTAAGGCTGGGGCCTTATAGTTGGTATCAGAGGTCGGTTTAGACAACTTTAGGAGTTAGAAAAGTGTTAAATTATAATATGATTGAAATGATATATCATTTACGGATTACCATGTTGCTTCGCCTAAGATATTTCTGTGTTCAGAATGGTTTTCCGCAGAGGAAACAAAGCAGCTATGTTGGGACGACATCAGGAGGAAGATAACCTTCCAAATCAGCAACCTGAGATGGTCGGAATCGGAACTGAATAGTTTTTTGCAGTGATGGCACAGTTGACTCAGGCTATAAATGGTGGTGGTATCCATGCACGAGATCAGCCAGATCAACCGCAGAGGAACATGTCAGTGGTGGATCATTTCATGAGGCAACATCCCCCATCATTCAGAGGATCATCTGACCCTGTGCAGGCTGAAGGGTGGATTAAAGCACTGGAGAATATTTTTGATGTCATGGGGTGTTCAGAACATCAAAAGGTTAGTCTTGCTATTTACCGTTTTAAAGGTGAAGCTGATCAGTGGTGGTCGATGGTGAAAAATATAGGGGATAGTGATGAGATTGAGGATCTTCACTGGGACGAATTCAAAGGTATGTTTCTTGAGAAATATTTTCCTAATGTGGTTCGTCTTAGGATGGAAAAACAGTTCCTAGAATTGAGGCAGGAGGATGATTCAGTGGCTACTTATGAAGAAAAGTTCACTCGATTGGCAAGGTATGCTCCAAACTTCATACGAGATCTTGATAGTAAAATAAACCATTTTTACTCAGGGTTAAATCCAAATTATCGAAGGGCTTTAGCTTCTTGTGAATTCAAAAGTTATGAAAAACTTGTTCGATGTGCGGAGAAGGTAGAAATAGAGTTTGCCGATGATCAGGTGTTTTATGACAAACAACAGAATAAGAGGTCTAGTTGGAAGGAAAAGGGGAATAATTCATCAAAGAAGAAAGGAGGTAAGAAAACCAAATATACATCCTGTGAGAAGTGTGGTAAAATGCATCCTGGAGAATGTTTATCAAAGTCTGGTAAGTGCTTTCGGTGTGGTAAGTCTGGTCATATTGCTCGTAACTATAAGGAAGATGATCAAGCAGGAAATTAAAATCCAACGGTAAGATGTTTTAAGTGTAATGAAATGGGTCATTATGCAAACGAGTGTCCAACGAAGAACTCAACTGGGGGAATGCATCCAGACTACAAGCAGAAAGGGGTGGTGAAATCCTTTGCAACAACTTCAGCAAATGTTGGGCCATCGAATGAAGTGGTATCAGCTCCAGGGAGCTCAGTATTTTTCGAAGATTGACTTGAGGTCGGGGTACCATCAGTTGAAAGTAAAAGAAGCAGACGTTCCGAAGACTGCGTTCCGTACTAGATATGGCCATTATGAATTTGTAGTTATGCCTTTTGGGTTAACCAATGCACCTGCTGTATTCATGGACCTTATGAATAAAATTTTCCATGAGTTCTTGGATAAGTTTTTGTTTGTGTTTTGAGGTTTTTGAAGAGGTTATGTGTGCCTTGTGATTCACAGTTGAAGAATGAGTTGTTTTTTCATCCTGGAAGTACTAAGATGTACAGAGGTCTGTGGGAGTATTACTGGTGGGATGGAATGAAAAGAGACATTGCTGATTTTACTGTGAAGTGTTTGACATGTCAACAGGTTAAAGTAGAGCAGTAGTTACCGAAAGGGATGCTTCAGCCTTTACCAGTGCCAGAGTGGAAATGGGAAAACATATCCATGGACTTTGTTGTGGGATTACCGAGGACATCTCGAGGTAATAATGCAATCTGGGTTATTGTTGATCGCTTGACTAAATCTACTCTTTTCCTTTCTATACGAGATACTTTCTCTCTTGATCAACTTTCCTGTTTGTATCTTAAATAGATAGTTAGGTTACATGGAGTTCCTCTCTCCATTGTATCGGATCGTGATCCCAGGTTTACTTCTAACTTTTGGAAAGGCCTTCAGAAGTCGTTGGTTACTAAATTAAATTTTAGTACAGCTTTTCATCCTCAATCAGATGGGCAGTCAGAACGAACAATTCAGACATTGGAGGATATGCTACGAGCGTGTTCTATGGATTATCAGGGAATATGGGACCAACATCTTTCTTTGGTTGAATTTTCATATAATAACAGTTTTCATTCTAGTATACAGATGGCACCATTTGAGGCATTTTATGGGAAGCGGTGTCGAACTCCAGTATTTTGGAATGAAGTGGGTGAAAGGAAGCTGATGGGACTAGAATTGGTAGAAGGGATGGCAGAAAAAGTTCAGTTGATTCAGAAAACACATGAGAACAGCTCAGAGCAGGCAGAAGAGTTATGCGGATAACCGGAGGAAGGATCTATCTTTTGAGGTAGGTGATCATGCTTTTCCCAAGGTTTCTCCTTGGAAAAGTGTGATGAGATTTGGTAAGAAAGGAAAGTTGAGTCCATGGTTGGTTGGACCATACGAAATTCTGGAGAGAGTTGGATCAGTTGCATACCGGGTGGCTTTACCTCTGAGTTTATCTCAGGTACACAATTTTTTTCACGTTTCGATGTTGAGAAAGTATATGCCAGATCCATCTCATGTTTTGAGTCCAGAGGTAGTTTAGCTGGAAGAGAACCTATCTTATGAGGAACAACCGGTCCAGATTCTTGACCACAGGGAGCAAGTGTTACGAAATAAGGTGATTCATCAGGTAAAGGTTTTGTGGAAAACCATGTGATTGAAGAGGCAACGTGGGAATCTGAAAATGCTATGAGGGATAAATACCCCCACTTATTTTGATAAGTGAATAAAATTGCGGGGACGCAATTCCAAAAATGGGGGAAGGATGTAACATCCCAGTTAAATAAAGAATAAAGAATTTTCATATTTATTAATATTTACGAATTAAATATTAATTTTATTTTAAAGGGGTTGCTATGTTCGATAGCGTACCCGATACGCAACGATGAATTTCTTTGAAACTAACGTAGCACACTAGTAATAAAATAATATTATTTTAAATGTTAGTTAACAAGTAGCCGTTGTACTGGCGGGAATGGATAGAAATAACTAAAATATTATTAGATATGTTTTTAAATGTTTATACATTTACCCAATAAAAGATAAAGGCTTAAAATACGGAAAGAGTTCAATTTTAGGGCATATATACTCTAATTTTCACTAAAGGTTCACTTATCACCTTTTAATGGTGAACCATGATTAAATATAGTTTTGAGCACTCTTATAATTTATTTTGGACCAAATATAACTCTTCTTTAGAATCGGGACATCAAAATTTACTTTGTGTAAATTTTTGGTACCTTTCTGATAAAGTTCATTTTTTTATGAATAGTGTAAAATGTTGTATTTTAATTCAAAACCTATTTTTAATCTAAATTATTTATATGATTAGATTATTATTTTAGTGGTTTTAAAGTGAAATTAGAAAATATTTTTACCAGTTAATCCAATGGTGGTCATTGGAATCGATTTCACTTTGAAATTGGACTTAAACTGGTGTCAATCTTTTGATACTTATTGTTTCACAAAAACACGCTATTTGTCATGAGAGCGGGAATTAATTATTAAATTAATTAATATTCTTATATGCTTTGAATTTTGTAAAATGGACTTCATTTTTGAATTCGGAATATCAAATATAGCTTAGGGTGAATTTTTGGTAATTTTCTGAAAAACTTCAATTATGATGAATAGTGAAACCACTAAGTGGTAATCAAGCAAACTGATTTTTCAGTTAAATGAAATTTTACCACTAATGTGTATTGAATTTTGAAAATCCGACATACATGGTTGTCCTTAAGAAGTAAAATTTGGTTCAATGAGATTAAAATAATTGTTTGGTAAATAGTAACTTATTTAGTTTTTAATCGCGATTAGTGGTAATTAGTGTAGTTTAAGGTATAAATAATGCTTTAATAATATGAAATGACCTAGACACATGTCCCAACCTTATTTGTTGTGTCATGGCCGACCAAGAAAATCCATGGGCCAACTTTGGGACCCCATGGAGCCACTTTAGTTGGAAAATGACAATAATATATTTTTAATTAATGTTAAAATTAAATTGACACAAACATGAGTTGTTTTACTAAAATAGTTTTTTAGTGTGGTTACATAAGTCCAAATTTTGATTATAAATAGTCATTGGAAATATAAATCGATTTACTACATCATAGTATTTTTTTTATAATTTTTAGACATTAAATAAATTAAATTATATATGACATAATAATGATGCAGCGATGACATCATTATTTGACGATTTAAATAAAATGGAAAGATAATGAAAACTATAAAACCTAAACATGGCCAAAACCAATTGGATGAGTGTATTTCGAACCCTTATCACCTTATCCACGAATTATATCAATGTGGGACCTTTTAAAACCGAAACACATTTTCAAATAAAGTAATATTTCTTTACTTTCCAAAAGTGCCCCTCCTCTCCTCTTATAAAAGGCCCCCACCTCTACCTCATTTCACACACTTCTCAAGCCTTTGGCTCGGCCAACCCCTGACCAATTAATCTCTACACATCCCTCTCCTCATCCTATAGGATTCACTTTTTTCATAATCCTTTCAAAGGAAGTCTTTAGGCTCAAATCAAAAAGGAGTTACACTTTTAAAGGTAATTCATTCTCTCTTGTTCATTTGTTTTATTTTGCTTCTCCAACCCTCTAAACTCTTTTTATTTACTTATTTTGTAACAACACCAGTATCTTCAATATACTACGATGTTGTTATAATATTTATTTGAGCTAAATTCTCACAAAACTACATAAAATGGTTAAAGAACATACGGTTTCCGTGGATGGCGAAATTCTGCCTCCCGAAACGATGATTGTTCAATACTCATTTAACACCTTCAAGGGTGGCCATTATGATGTCACTATTTTTATATATGATATATAATATGTTTATGTTTTCTTTAAGCTTCTGTATTTTTAATTTTTGGCATACCTTTATGGTTTCCATTATGGGTAAACACGATATCTTCATTTAAGGAAGTGCGGACTACCGCCCCCTAAAAGTGATGTGATTCGTTAATGCCATATGTGGGACGTGTAAAGGATAGATTTAAAGTTATTATATATGATGTTATACTGGAATTATAATATACCTCTATATAATTGTTATTTCATTCCATTAAAGTATGAGATAGAAATGAAAGTAGCGTTCATGCGTACGTACGGCTTACCGTCTCCATGAACGGTGCATTTCATTTCTTATCCCCAAATGTAATGTACTATTGAAAGTACATATAATGGATATATATAATTAATGATATATCTAAGTGATGAATATAATTCTGGAATTAAAATATACATACCTCTCATTTAGTTTTAATTCCATTAATATGACAATGAAATTAAAGTAGCGTTCATGCGTACGTACGGCTTACCGTCTCCATGAACGGTGCATTTCATTTCTTACCTCTAAATGATTATGTAATATTATAAATACATGTATATGCTGGATATATATGATACATATTATATCCAAATCGGGAATTTCATTCTGGATATAAAGAACTTTTGACCACATGAACAACATGTAATTGTAAGAAGTCATCTTTCGACTTAAGAACCAAATATTGACAAAACAAACATTATTAACTTAAATGGTTACATAATGTTTATAACATGGCAATAAGTGATATAAAAAGAATAATTAACTTTAAAAAGGTTCTTAATCAAGTATAAATTAACACAAGTTTATTATTCAGGACGTTAAAGAACGATCGAGTCAAGTCAGACCCAAGGTAAGGGACTTCGTCTCAATCTCCTTTCATTGAGGCATATTTCATTTTATACACAAATTTCTTTTATACGGTTTATAAACTCCTTTGACTTTTACTTTTATACAAAAGGAATCTTTTTCTACGAAGCGTTTTACTAAACAACAAAAAGGAATGTTTTTTTAACGTACGTGGTGACAACGACTTTTTCCGCCGCCGCGAGTATTATTTGGTCTTTGGCTTTCTCAACAAGCCGTAATGTTTTTAGAATAAAATAAATACCATATAATCTTTTATGTATTTTGGTATTGAAAATGGTTTTGAAAAAGGATTCTATTATGTGAATATATTTATGATATATTGTGATTGAAATGTGGAAATGTTATCATTCCTTTATATTGGTTTTATGTTTTATGATTTTATATTGGTACTTGGACATTTTAACGGGTGATTACGTTATAAACCATATGACGGGTGGTGCTGTGAATACCAGGACGGGTGGTTACGTTATAACCTCCAATGCATTGGGTATGGAAGTCGACCGTATGGATATTCCATTAAGTATGTATGGAAATTGGCCGTATGGCTATTCCATTAAGTGATATGTGTGGAAGTCGACCGTATGTTTATTCCACTTAAGTAAGTTTATGTCCCAAGTTACCTTTATATATGTTATGTGTTCTTTATATGGGTTTTATGGTTATACTTTGGTTACAAAAAGGTAAGTAATGATACTTTATTCAGTGAAGAGTTTTACTACTTCATGAAGGTGAAGGTATTACTTTGATATAGTATACATGGTTTACTTGATGTTTGAAAAACTAACAGTTTCCATTCTTTTTGTGTGCTTTACTGATCTTTTTATGCTCACCCCAAGTTTTTTTGAAATGTTTTTCACAGGACTTAATATGGAATAAGGTCAAGGATGGGATCAAGGGAATGTCATGCTATATAAAACATGGAACTAGACATGTTTCTTTCAAGAGTTTTTTTTATTATGGAAACATAGTATAAGTGACTACTTTGTAATCTTTTGAGATGTAATAGTTATGTTCTAATTCTCTAAAACTCTAAACCTGAAAAGATTCTCAACGTGAATTATTCATTTAATTCAATATTAAGTAAGGTTTAAGGCTGGGGCCTTATAGAAACAAAATATTAAAATATAACATACCTCCATGATGTTTCGGATCTTACAACTTTTGAACCTTATAAATTCACATCAATGAGCTAATGTTACAAACATCACTGAGTTTCAAAAACAACATAATCGGGAATCTAAGACCAAATATCATACTATATTTTCTATTATTCATCTTAAAAATTACCATTATTCAACAAAACATTAACTAATGGTAGAACCTTTCCATGTATCACCGTTTCATTATGAACTGTAATACGAACCTGATGCTCTCTAGAGGGAACATATACCTCATGCTACACATCGTTAACATCGAGCATATGGGATGAGGCAAGGAGATACTATAGAAGCTCTGAAACCTGAAACAAATCCTGAATCCTTCTATATGGTTATGGAATCACCAATCCATAGGCCATCAGAATGATCCTCTCCACAATTTCAAATGGTCCCATAAACCTAGATTTCATCTTTCCATATTTAGGAATTTGATGGTGAACTAAAATTGGAGACCCCCAAAGAAATACCCAATCACCCACCCTAAAAGGGATAATTAATCTAACATACATATGACTTCATCCTTCTTTGAGATATTTCTATTGTCTTTTGAATTAACATAACCTAGTATGATGTATCCTTCATGACACTAAGTCCCAAAAAATTAGAATATATATTATATAACCAACACAAAAGTGATCTACATGGTCCACCATAGAGTTCCTCATATGGTACGATCATAATTGTGGCCTAAACAAATATCATAGAAAATTTCAACCAGTGCTTTATGATTTTCCCGTGGACCACTAATGTCCAAGAGACAAGCCTAAAACATGTCTTATACCACTAAAATAATTACATATGATGGTGAAAATACATTCCAAAAAAAACCTATGTACCCAGAACGAATTTTAATCCCTACCAAAATCATGGTCTAATATTTAGTTCTTGATCTGAAACTATCGTCTATGGTTCCCCATGAAACAACAATATTTATCAAAACTATAACTCACCAAACTAGAAAACGATGATAGTCTATCAATTCAGTATGAAATGGGAATTATGGTTCACATATTCATAACCCCCAAGACTGCATCATTCATCTGAGGAATACATAGAAGAAATACCAAAAATACATAATTACATTATCCCACATCCATTCCAAAATTTTCAATGGTTTTATCATTCCCCCTATCACTTTTGGTTTACCTTAACTTTCTAACATATAAGGCATCACTCCACAAAACCTACAACATCATTCTTTATTCCAGTCCAAAAACACAACCTACAATGAAAACAATACACTTTGGTTTAACAATGATGCGCCTACAACATTAATTCATGAAACTATCACATCAGGTATTCTCAAATACAAGTAGGAAAAACAACATGACCGTGATTATAAATAACCATTTCATCTCCAGTGGTCAAACTAAAAGGAGACTACCCACCTTTATAGCTTTCCCATTAGGCCCAACATTTTTAATCCTCGTGATTTTTATCCCTAATGCATCTATCATGCACGAACTCAACAACTAAGGATGCAAGGGTCATATGTTTATGACCATCCTATACCACCAGGTGTATCTCAATGAACAAGGCCATTATCTTCTTCTCTGAATTAGATACCTAATATTCCCTATTTTAATTCATCTAACAGAAATAATCTGAAAAACTATTTCCCATTACCGATGTGTATAATATTTCGATACATAAATATTTCATATAACCGACCCATATTTACCAAAAAAAATATTCATGATACCATCAGAGAAGATATACATATGGCTCTTGTCTTGGTACATATGGTAAACTATTCCCCCAAAAAGTAGTACTGTCAATACTTCAGGGTGTAAACCATTATGGACAATTCGATATCATGAATATGTTAATTTATTTCAAGAGGCTGCAACATTCCCAATTCATAGGCCACAGACCTATCCTCAAATATCAACATGGAACCATTCGTAATAACAAATGCATCCCAATACAAAGTATCCCTCACCTGGATCAAGTAAGACTAGAATCGTTATGAGAGTTGACCACTTATTCAACTCATAGATGAAATCCTAACATGCCTCTAACCATTGAAAATTAAATCCCTTCTTGTCAAACAAAAAGTGATTCTTTAAAATGGAAAAATTATTTAATAAAAAATCGGGAATATCCATCCCAATCCAGAAAACAATCTACATCAGTGGAATTATAGGGCTTATCCGACAACACGACTAAATGAATTTTCTCTAGATCTACTAAAACGCTTTCATTAGAGATTATGTGTCCCACAAAATTCACCTTTTGGATACAAAACAAACATTTGGATAGCTTGGAAGGTACCCAATGCTCTCTTAGTGTTATCATGATGATGTAAAGATTTTTGGCTTGATCTCCATGACCCTTTGAGTACACCATGTTCTCATTAATGAAGATAATAACAATCTAGTCATGGTTTGGATGGAAGATCTGATTCATTTGATCTGTTACTTCTATCAACATTTCTACAACCCAAATGACATAAAAAAATCATACTACCCATATCTAATCTTAAATCATATCCACAATACATAAAAATCTCCCACCCCCAACTGGTGACATCTTGATCATTGATAAATCATTAAGAATACCGAATAAACATTAATTTTTTCAAAAACATTATTACTAAGAAGAAGAGGTTATTGGTTCTTTTTCCTTGTCCAATTCGAATTTTGTATTCAATACAAAACCACAGGGAACAATCAATGTTTACAGAAAAAACACTGGAGATCCCCATTGCGAAACAATAGTATGGAGAAACCCCTTGTTATATAACTCCTCTGACAATTTTTTTTTGGTGTTCTTTTTTTACTTTCTAAAGTTTGGAATAGAAATTAGTTGGATCCCTAATAGTAAATCTACCATGAAATCACATTCCATCTGAGTTGGAACACCAGGAAGTCCTTAGGAAAATCATCCTAGAACTGAACCACCACAAGAGTATATATAAGATGCTCTATTTTCCCAACATTAAGAATGTGAAATGCCACATGGGCAATAGGATCACCCAACAACTGAAAAACTCACCATGTACATCTATCCTGAATAGTCCATTCACCATGATAGACAAAAATGTTTCCCTCAATGATGTAAATGTAATCCTTTGATGGTAAAAATTTATATGGTCCAGGTACAACACTAGCCAACCCATTACCAAAATCAAATCAAATCCTCACATATCATGAACAAACATATCCCATTAAAATGGTATTCTCCAACCTCCAGAGGACTTCCATTATATTTCCTAATATCTGAATCTCGGACCCCGAATGTAATTTCAATCGACATAACTACACAGATGTTCCACTGCTAGACCCATCACAACTACAAACAGAGTAGAAATAGATGATTTTGTGGAATATGTGTCAAATAAAGAAATCAAAAGTATGGAAGATGTATGTATTGAACCTCAAATAGTTTATGGTATATCATGAACACCTGTAGGTTAAAACTAAATTACATGAAGCTAACTTGACCCTCTACTCTATGATTTGTCATGTGACCAAAGCGCTACACTACCACGTTGATATGGAATCACTCACCCTAGAGTACCACATCTACCACCTCTACTAGTATGTCTAGTAAAGGTCCAACAACTTTCTAGGTAAGTACTAATAGGACCCTTTCCTATAATTGACATCATCCTCGATTATCCATCTTCTCCCAAAAGACGATGGTTCATAAAAAACCAATTCACACTCGCATACATGTCACATGACAGGAACTCTACTGGTGGTTAGGGGATCTGACCATGCAATTTCCTTTGCTTGCCTCACTAATAAAATAACAACTGATATACCCCATGAGATTTTGATCTTATTTTCAAAATTCGTTGAATTCCTCTACATTGATATAATTTCAAGAACAGTGCTTTATTCCTCAATAAGTTTCTTCGTTGGTCTCTCCAATTAGTACCACATATCCATTTCCCGAAGTCCTTGTATAGTTCCCTTATAAGATAATGGTATGGTATACCACATCCTCAACGCACTATAAGATAAACATATTTACCTTGGAAAGGATCTAATTCATATTCCCATTCTATTATTTGTTTCCCATGATATGTCATCCAATAAAAACACTTGAGAAATGCATCACAAATTATTGAATAGTCTAGCATAATCCAATAATGATGTAACTCCTAGGGTTAAAATACAAAACTCAATAGACTTATCCTACCTCAAGGCCTCCTAATTGAAATTCTCTAGATTATTTTCTTGGAAATCCTTTATTATCATACAATCAACATTCTAGGTAATAACTCAAATGTCCAACCAGTGCTTCACATTCCCCCTCATCGTATAAGCTGCCAGATTGACACACATCTCAGGAGTATTCTCCAAATGATCATGAATCATTTGATAGTGTCTATCCTTATTTGGGTTTCATTTAGTTTACCCGCAATAGAAATCATTGGAGGGTGTTGTTGTAACACCTCGATAGAAATCTTGAACAAACATGACACATAATTCCCAGTGTCTCATTTCATATTTTTTCATAAAATGTGAAATCATATCATAGAACTTATTTTCCCGATTATTACCCTAGACCACTTTATTTTCTCGATCCAACTTTGTAGGGGTTTTCTCGATGAAATCCTATCATTTCCCTATGAGAAGACATCACTACAGAACCATTTTTTTAACAATGCCAATCTACAAGAACTAGAACACTTGACATAAACCACCTAATGATTACATAAGGAAAACTCTTCATTAACCAAAAACATCTCATTTCTTATAAATTATTACTGGAAACATCTTCAAATTTATAGTACTTCCCTATACATTACTTACCATGTTCATGGTCCACATGGGTTAAACCAACATACGTAATAGAAAAACCTTCACTGGACACCCTTTTTATTCTTTATTAACATCTACAACATATATCCTTTTCTTTTAGGGATATTTTCCATTTCAAAAGATTACTTATTCGGTACATTGAACTAATTTCAAACCCTATATTAAACCCAATAATTTTACTATCCTCTAACATTAATTTCATTCTACCCATTGGAATAATATTATTAGACACGTTATTATCCATATTTACATGAATACAATATACATCATACACTTCGTGTCCCTCACAACCATACCGTCTATGTCTATCATGATGCATGATTTGTACATCACTAGGTTCCTATAATGATGCATGAAATAATAATATCATACCAATCCGCTTAGGGGTAAAATACGATAAAACCATCACATCACACAATAAGTGAATCACACAATGCTGAAACATCATCCAAAAGAAACCAAATACATCGATGGAAATAATTCCCACACATAGTACATGGCTTTTCCCCCGTACCTGGGTTACCTAATCCCTTGGATGAGCTCATTTCCAACAACCACCATAATCTATTAACTCATCTACCATCCCCAAATTACAATAACATAAAAATAAAATAATTGGATATGGAACCACATTGTGACATTCATAAGATGGGATCAACTAAACTGGGGCCCTAAACTGAGTTTCCACTTTACCTCTAGTGCCTCTCCCCATATGCCAGAATTTTTCAACTAGCTGTTATGGCCCAGCTAGTCTTTTGGGGTGTCTATATATTCATTAAAAAATTAATCCACATAAGAAAATAATTAAAATTGTGGAATATGTATGAAATAGGAAATTTAGATGAAATATATAACATCTCCCAAAACATGATACAACCCACAAATCAATAATAACAATGTAATTTAATGTTAATAATTCCAAGAGAGCTGGAATACCCAAAATAATGAAAATAGATGAATCCTGAAAACAGTCATGACTCTAAGTCCAGAGCCTCTTCCATTCAGATCCTAAGACTGAATAAAGTCCCTAGAATAGTCCATTATCCTTGTCCAAACATTCACTCACAAAGTCTTCTTGGGTACCCAATAGTGCCCAAGAAAGATCTAATTACAACTGAGTAGGCCACCGGCAACAATATCTACAAAATACCTAGTATAAATAGATAGTGCATTCGTGTAAATAATAAATGACAAGTATACAAAATAAAGCACGAGTGCCATTAGGTACCTTGTCTAAGTTAACCAGTTCTAAAATTTTTATCATTTTTATCATTTACAACCTCTTCATTTTTTATCCAATTCCAACATGTGTTCCATTGGTTAGACATCTACAACATTTACAAAATAGTTTAAAGGAAATAAAAACTTTGAAAAGGGAATAATTAATGTTTCTAACTTACTAGGGGAAACCACATCATAATGAATACATCACACTCACCTTGATGACACATTCCTATGTGGTCTCGTGAAATTAAACCATTAAGGAAATCAAGCCTATGTACCCTTCCTGAATCCATGCATTTTGGGTTGAGATTAGAGCCTTATTCTAACTTGACAAATGGACGTAGAACCTCCGGTATATACACAACATTACCGAGAAATTTTACCATTCATATATATCCATTCACCACATGTACAATACGACAAACCAAACACACACAATATAAATAATAATCACAATACATAAAAATGAAATTTATAATTATCATTATTTTTTATCCAACTAACACATTTACAATTTTCAATGCACAATGCATTTATCCAAGTTCTCTTTCTATTTCCCTTATCCATTAGGCTTGTTAAATAACTCCCATATGTTAACATGTTTAGAAAATTCAACAATTACCATATTAAAACCCCTTTTATATATCACAGAATTCACAACCCAGTATAAATTTAATGTATTCATATTTTCGTATAGAATAAATCTTTTAGGTATTTTATCATTTTTCACAATCAATTTTAAACATCCCCACTTAATCCTAATTAACCAATTTACATGTGCTTCCAAAAAAGGCCATTATGACATTATAATGACCAAATAACAACTAGAATTATTCAATTTGAACTCAACTAATGTAGTTAACATGTTTATCACAGGATTTTCATTTTTACACATTAATTCAATGCATATCATTACCATTTACAATCTTCGGGAATGTTGGCCCACCCCATGGGTGGCCTACAAATCGGTCTTGTAAACCTCAACTCTACCCATGGGGATTATGAGGGGTAAAAATAATATTTTTTACATAAATTTGAAAAAAAATATCACATGGAAACAAATGATGATCATGGGTGGAGATATATAAAACCCACACATTCTCAAATATACAATGAATCTATGATATATAAAAAATAGGACACCTACCTCGAATCTGATGATGAACACACTATTAATACTAGAATACTATGCATCTAATGAAACCTTTGAATCCCTAACCATGACTCCACTATAAATAAAGACTGTTTTAGATATTTGGAAGAAAATGGAAGAATACAGAAGCACTAATCTGGAAAAGAAAAGAAAGGGGAATGTTAGACTTGCCTCGTCATCTGATAAGCAATGAACAACTCTCCAAACAACCTATAAATTAGGGGGATCATTGTGTGTTCTCTATTGTGGGTTCAAAATGATCACTAGGGATTAAAATAGAAGAAATAAAAAGAAAATTTTGTCAGAACGTAAAAATCATGATTGGCCGGTTTGGTAAATATTCACTTTTTAATGGTTGGAATGGTTTTACTACACAACATTCCAAACCGTGATACTACTATTCACCTACCACATTCAATAGAAATTTATGTCCCATGGTTTCCTTTAGATCATTCAGGTTTTTGAAAACCATTCTCTAACCATTTAAAACACCTCTATTCGAAGTTGCATCTTTTGTCCAATCACCTCATACAGTTTACATAACAATGCGCCAGCAATGCACCTCCATTAGTAAGCTTGATCTCCCTTCCTATAAAGTTATAATCCCTTGGAACACCCCTGAGGCCCCACATAGTCCTATGAAACATTCCATTATTCTGATTTAATATATTTAATCCAAAGAAAATATCATACCTACACGAAGCCTCGAAAGATACACCATGGGAATCACAGTTCATATGGAAATCATATTACAACCGAAAGAGAAATAACTAACACCCATTACATTTGTGAGGAGATCTGAACCATTTTAAAATCAAATCATCCATTGAAAAAAACAAGATCAGGATATGTATAATTCCAACAATCCCTATAATCGATCATTTTTTTAATCCCTAGGAATCAAAAATGAAATGATTAAAATCCATCAACTAAAGGGAAATTATTTCTAACTTGATCCACCAAGGTTAGGATTAGGATACTCGATACATATCTGATCTCCAATGATGTTATTGGATGATGAATGGAGACTTCAAATAAATGTTGTAATTTTGGGAATACCATGATCTCCTGAATCATCGAGAGAAAATTAGGATTCAAGAATGGGAGAGAGGATCATAGATGAGGCATTGAGGATGTCAGGGGATGATAACCCCATTACAATTTATGGGGTGGATAGAACCTCAGTCGTTGATTACTACGAAATCAACTATAGTGCATTCAAGAATATAATGGAGAACCATATTTTTCATTTATAAATTTTATAAAAATAGATCATTCTCAATTATCAATTTTGAAAATATTTCATGATACATTCAACATAGAGCATCTACCTCCATATATACTTTCCTATGGCGGTAATGGATTTAGTATTTGTATTCCATGATCAGCATTGTCCAACTTCCATTGTTAATGATACAATTCTTATATGAGAATATATATTTGAGACTCTTTATATATATATATATATATATCACTCTTCTCCCACATATAGATAATGTCACCACATTTCCAATGAAATGTTCACTACATCCATCTCTAGGTCATGCATTGGATAGTTAATCTTATTAACTTAAAGTTTTTTTAAGGCATAAGATAGTACGTTATCATTATATATTAGTACTCATTCCAAGACCTTAATTAAAATATTTATATCAAAAAAATTTCCCACTTGAGGGAAGAATAAGTACCGAAGCAGTGATAATCCACTTGTCCAACTACATAAATATCTCTTCACATTCAGTATCCTAGAAAAAAATTAATCTTTTCTATGTTGACATCACTAGTTATTTTCATAATAATGAGAAGTTCCTTATAATATTTTGATATTGCCTATATAATATATGGGAAGAACAAATCTCCATAATAGATAATTGTCTAGGCTAGTCCTCAGTTTCCCTTTTCCTTGAACATTCCACATAAATCACATTTATAGTGATATTATTTCCCATGATTGATAATTTGTTCATCCATAACTCAAACTTACTATGCATTTCACATATATTATCCATTCAAAAATACCATAGAACAGTACTAAAATACTCCCAATTACCCTACTTGATTATAGTGTAAATACGAATGTCATCCATAATGAAAAATAGAAATGATTCAATATAATCCCTATAGTATATATTCATTAAGTCCATACGTATTTATGGAGTGGGTGTCAAACCAAAAGGCGTCACTATGAAGTCATATTGTCTATACAATGTTCAAAGGTCATTTTTAGGAATATAATCCTTCTTTAAGTCTATTTGATGATATAATAGATAATGATATCACATAGAGATGTATTAACCACTACATTGATTATCCAAAAATCATTTATCCCTGGAGTCAAGTAATTATTCATAATTGGGATTTTTATAGAGTTCATGATAATCAATAATAAGGCACATTGAAATAATTTTCTTCATCTTGAAGGAGAACAACAGACCCTAATATGAAGCACATGGGCATAAAAATTACTTTAAAAAAATTCTCTTGTAACTACTTACTAAAATAAATGAATTTATATGTGGTCATACTGTAAGGATCCTTCAATATACGCAATGATCTAAGTATAATTTCAATTGAGAAAATAACCTAACATATAGGAAAATTTCCATGTAACTGTTCTAGGAAAATAGTAGTATAATACCTTATATTAGACACATATTCAAGCATGTTTACATCCATTGACTCAATGATTTTGGCTAAATGGTATTTTACATAATGAAATAAAATCTGTTCTTGAACATAAGATTCCTTGGGGAATTCATCATCAATTATACAATTCAATAAACTCATTGGGTGACTTGGGAAATTGACAGTGATCCAAAACAGTCAAAAGTTGATGTTGGTTTTATATAAGGATAGACAATTCATTCCAAGAAATGAATCAATATCTAATAATGGATGTGATTAAAAATTTTATGGAATATTGAATACAATAACATCAGCCTATGAGGAGTTATATAAATGGGATACAACCATTACTATGTTTATAATTATAAAAGGTAACGCATCCCCAATGTTTTCATGTGGTTTTTGGACATTTATAATAAACATATAAGATATTATTAAATTCATATAACCAGAATAAAAAGTTTGTTTTCTATTCATTATGTAATTACTAGTGTAATTTTCCCCACAACATTAGGATCATCCAATAGATCCTTAGTGATTGCATACTCCCTTAATTGCATACTTGCAGTTTTTTTCATTAATTTTCTATCATAACCCTTGTCATAAGGGTTTAGATTATAGAGTTCACTTGTTAATTGAGGTTAAAACACATTATGATCAAAATAGTAGTGATCTGACCCTTCCTTTCTTCATCCCCATTATTTGGTTTTTTTATTTCCCTTCGACATAGATTAGTCTAATGCCCCTCACTTCCTTTCATGTAACAAATTTTGTTTCCCCATATGATGTTTCTTTGATTCTTTATCGAACACTTTTGATACATGGAATTGAGGATTTTATTTCCCTAATGAGATTTATCTATTGATACTCTTGATGAAAACTCCATGTTAATTTTTTTCTCTAGTACCCCAAGACCACATAGTGTCTTCGATATCCATATCATCATTGAGGAAAGAATGTACCATCTCTTCATAGTTACTAAATTTTAAAATGGTTGATGCAATTCATAGACTCATCAATAAACTATGAATTATTTAGACCATGTTCATTCAATGTTGATATCAAATCTCGAGGAATATCATGCAAGCCTAATGATGTTTTCCAAATACAACCCCATAGACTCATCTTCCTTTTGTTTTAGACTGTGGAATTCTCTCTCGATTTTATTATAGTGAGATCAGGTAAAATATAATTGAAGAATATTTTCTTAATTATTTTGAAATAAATATATTATTTTTAGTGTTATAAAATGTATTGGTTAATATCTTTATATATATTTCATAATTCATTTAACCCTATTAATACAAAAAAATTATTAACCTTGTTATAATGGGTTTATTTAAATAATAATGTTTCATTTTGGTTTATTGTTTCATGCCTCATATTAAATCAAACATAGTTTTATCTTTTAAAAATATAAGGGGATTCAGTCATTCCTACAGAAATAATTTCTTGCTTGAAATTTTATAATACATTTTATCTTGAAAATGGATGCTGATATTTTTAATTCATTTACACTTCTGGTTCCCAATATTCATCCATAAGAATGTAGATTCTCTACTACACATTACCAAGGTGAGTTTTTTGGTTTCACAAAAATTTGAGTCTATTCTCAATGATATTAACTAGCTAATCCACATATAAAAGGACTTTCCATAATGGTATGACCCTGAAATTCAGAAAATTAGAGGTCTATATAATATTGTAACTTAATATGGATTCATAAAAAACATAATTTACATGAGATTTTTGAGGTGGGAGTGTGAGTTTGTAGGCCAATACTTCAATGATATAATTGATATCAATGGGGTAGATGTATATAGAAACTAGATGTCACTTTTTTCCAGACCTCACTACATTATTCCAGGGATATATACAGGGGAAAACTTATCTATAACCTCAAAATCAAGGTCTCATCAATGATTATATGCATGGATCATCTATAAAATTTTTATGGATTTCATGTAACATGAAATGGTTAAAAATAGATCTATCATTTCTTGGCCATTATTAGAATGGATTTTCATCCTCTATCCAACTTGATAAAAAAATTCAATGTCTAACAAAAATTTTCGTATATACCATAATATGGGGGCATATCATTTATAGATTGGAATTTGATATAATTTTAGAACACAATGAGTGAAAGGTGTTAATCCAAAAATATTGGAAAATATATTAAACATGATCTTATTATTTTTTCTAGTGATTGGATGGTTCCCATAGAATGACCATCTACCATAGGTTGACAAGCTACTCTTAAAAATGTTATATACCCATGATTTTCTAAAAGTATCTCATTAACTATGATGTAAATATCAAATCGCAATTGGATAATTGTTATTGTTGAACTCATTGTAACATTACCACATCCTTTATGTATATCATAGTGAGTTTGCCAATAGAGAAATATTCCTTGATTGAAAAGTCATGTGTTGACTTTATAAGGTGACCGACTACCACCCAAATGTTATTATTACCTTTATGTGTCCTAGGAATTCATAAGATGATATCAATGATTTGGTTTCCAATATCCATACAAGGATGGTAAATTGATGGAATATACATGTAGACTTATTTCATTAACCATTGTCATAATAAGATAAAATGATTTGAGAGAAAAAAACCAAAATCTCACACATCATGTTATCCATTAAAAGTTTTTCATCAGATTTATATACATATAAGTGCATCCATAATGAATAGGGATGGATGAGCTATATGCATAATCCATAATCTCCCTCTTTTCCATTGTTATTAACAAGACACATATCCAACATCCCAACCATAAAACATAATCCATATCAATGATGAACAATATAATATACACTACTATTACCTATAACATCTCATCATCTTGCATGACCTCCTGATAAACTCATAATTGGATGGTTGAGCAGTATATTACGAAATGTAGGATTGAGATCCTCTTTCAATTCCAATATTATTTCTCTGAAACTCAACCATGATTCGATCCTTGTCAATTCTAATCATTGATAAAAATTCAGGATCACTTCTACATAGATATTCCACCACAATATTTGATTCCCTTGGATTATAATGTATTAATAATTTATACTCCTTAATTATCTTTAACCATATTCATCATTTCATGTTAATGTCATTATGTGAAAAGATATATTTCATGCACTTCTAATTTTTCTTCATTTCACACTCATCCCATACAGAGAAAATATTTAAATATCTTCAATGGAATGTTCATAGAATCAAACTATAGGTCATTCATGGGATTATTTTTCTCAAGAACATTATGCTACCTAGAATCATATGTTATTACTTCGTCATTCCACATTAGTACGATACCAAAAAACATTAATTATTCCTTTCAATAATCCATGAATTGTACCCTAGTAGATTAAATCATAAATAATAATGTGGGGATAAGAAACTTTTTGAACTCCTTAAATCTCGATTTGATACACTATCATTTGAAAACATTACACCAATATGAGTTATTGTGGGTATTCTATTGGAAAACCATGAGAAATTCTTCCCAAATTTCTTGTATTGCCTAAATAATCTCAGGAAACTATAGATCAATTTTATAAATACTATTGTAGGCTAGTCCTCAAAAACATTATTCGTAGAATGTTTCACATAGATCACCTTTTTTGTGATAAGATTCCAACAAATAGATAATTTCTTCATTATGAAATCAGAGTTTTTTTACATATTATAATGATTCTCCATTCACATAGCTATTATCATAGTGTTCAAATACTACTCATGATCCTCATAGATTTTAATGAAATTAAAATTTTCATCATTAATGGACACCAAAATTTTTTCATGGAAATTCATAATGACTCTATTAAATAAGACCATAAATATATGAAGAAAATTAGTCGGTCTGAAAAATATCAATATGAAATCATAATGTGTATACATGGTTCAAAAGGAATTATTTTGAATATCATATTTATTTACACTTAACAATTGATATTATGTCAAAATATCCACCTTTAATAAATACTCACCACCCCGTAGTTAATCAAATATGTCATGCGTCCATGGGGGTGATGCTTTTTATATATTGTAATCATTTCTAGCCAACAATAAACAATATATAGGTGAGTTGACTGATCCTTCAACATGATGAAGTAGTCCGAAACACCCCATGGTGAAACACTCCTAAATATAAAAACATTGACATATTCTCTTCAATCTAATTTTTTCAACACTTACAACTCAATGGGGTCATCCTATACAGAGAATTTGATATGGATGTTGATCCAGTTATACAATTGATTGAGAAATCAACCTCTCGGTTAGGAAGAATACTAAGTTACTCTTTCACAAATACATTAGTTTTACATTAGGCATGAATTCATGTTTGATTCTACCCTTTTCTCAATTATTTGGGTTATATATGATTTCACATAACAAAATATGAAATTTTCTGTAGCTGAAGACCCCAGGAAAGTTTCATCCTTCTATTTAATGTGTAATAGAATTGGTAGAGGACTATAAACCAGGCATGTGATCCCACTCTCTCAATAGATGATGTCAGATCTATATAAGGATATCCAATACATAATGAAATAACACCACAGAATTAAAAGAATTTATGTTAATATTTTATGTTATATTAAATTCATATTAAATTATTGAAGAGAAATAATATACATGGGGTGAAATTATCACTATGTTCATTACTTTTATAGAAAGCTAAACCCCCATGTTTTGAGGTGGTGTTTTAAAATCCCTATAAAACTTAAAAAATATTATATAAAATGTAGAACATAAATTGGAAAAGTATTTTTACTATTAAGGAATGAATTAGTAGTGTAACTATCAATAAATAGTTATTATAATCCACCTCATCCTTACTGATAGAATATTCCCTTCCATGCATCCATAGAAGTTTTTTTCACAGATTATATCCAGAATCCATTTTCATAGATCGTTATCTTTAATTGTTCACATGTTCCTAGAAAATAAAACGACATATTAAAGGCAATTTTTTGATCATAACCTTCTTTTCTTCATCATAATTAGTGGGATTTTATATTTCCCTTCAAAATAAATTATCCGAATGTCCCTTTTTTCTACACATGAAGCATATTTTGGTTCCCCTTATGAATTTATTGGGATTCTTCTTTCCACACCTTTGACAGATGGGAAGTTTTATTATCATTCAACCATGATATTTATCATTTGATACCACCAAAAAAAACACCATTACAAGGATTTTGTCTCTAGTCCAATGAGACCACATGAAGTCTTTATTTTTCTAATTCATATTGATGGCCCAATAGACAACTTCTTTATAGTTTTTGAATTCCAAAATATCTAAATAATATCATATCCTTGGCTTTAGCCTACCAATTATGTGGTCCACCTTACATTCAATGTTGATGATAATTAAATTGGTGTACCATCTAAGTCTCATGTTTCTCCTCATATTAACTTGATGACACATCTTCCATTTATTTATGATTGAGGGACTCACTCTATATTTTATAATGAATAATTTCATAAAATATTGCTGAAGAATATTTTTGTAACGTTTCTATCAATTAATTTATTCAATATACTCTTTGGAATATGTGTTCTCGATCATAGATCACCACTAATCAGTTTCCCCCTCGATGCGATAAATGGCCAACATAACAATCTATTTCATCATGCATCGTGTTGTAGAGAATAAATTCTAAATGGAGTTAATATGTTATTCATTAATGATTGGATTAAAGGAATGAATAAAGTTATGTGGACTTTTAACATAAAATACTCTTCTATAACTTGATCCTGATTTAGATATGTAGGGAACTCCACACGATTCAAATAATTATTCATAACATTAACCAGTTGAGCTACTACATCCATGATGCTATTGAATACCATAACCATAATATTATGTATATAATAGCTGAAATAATTACATTTACTATCATTTATTCTATTGGTAATTTATACCATATTTCAAGCCAATAAATAGAAAGAATAAACGAGGCTACCTTAACTATCAAACATACACATGTTGAAATTTTAAACAAGGATTGAATAAAATATAAATGACAAGTACATCATATATTATTTGTATCTTAGTCTCCAATTAGGCTATCCATTGTAATTTTTCAATATGATTTTCTAAATTAATAATTTATCTATGTCCTTTATAATTTTTTATGAAGACTTTTTGTATTTAGAAAACATATCCCTTTATGGTGTCAAACCAGGTGCACAGTACATACGATTTTCATGAACTAAGTAATCCTCTAGTTAACCCTGATATTCCTTCATCAGAGATATTATAAATTGGTACCTCTATGTTAAATCCATGTAGAATTGTTGGATCTAGAAATGGATGTAAAAACATGGGAACCATTAAATTTATAGTTCATTCATTTTCTATGATATTTTTATGTACATGGTCCTATATTTTGATATATCCCAAGGGTACTAACTAATTTTTATCATACCAATTTTAATTATAATTTAATACATCACTCCTCCTACAAATCATTATTTTTGTATTTTTCAAAACCACTTTATGGCCATGTGGGAACCACACAATTTCAAATAACCGATACAAACACGACAAAACCACTGGAAAAAATTAAACAAAGTCAAATGCATGTCGGGATAAACTAAATTCAAAATTCAAATGAAAAGAGACAATCCAAATCCTCATGCCACGTGAGCTATAGAAATCAACATGCCATCGTCTCGGGCCCCAGACCCCGACGCACCCAACCACCCATCATCATCGACTGTGCCATCGAGAACCTTCTGCTGGAGACTGTCCACCTCGTCGCCAGAACCGCTGCATTTATTCCTGCAAAAATAACATATTCACAGACACCATAATCATATTCAACCAACACAAACCAAATCAAAGAAACTGTCGTCGCTTCACCCTTGTCATCACCGTCGATGTTGACTCCAATGCCAAGAACCCCACAAAAAAACTGAAAGAACATAATGAGTAGGGAAACCAGAACCAAGAACAAAACACAAAAGAAACCATCACTACCACAGCACATATCCAAGCCGGAAGAAGACCGACGCAAAAACAACGAACCACACCTCGTCGCCGCCAACGCACAAGGAGCCCGCAGATCCACCCAAGCACACAGATGAGACACGTGGTCGCACCCTCATACCATAGCAAACCAGATCTCAACCACAGACATCACAATAATGCCAAGGAAGTTGAACCCACCGAAGATCATGAGGCTTCGACGCCGCAAAAGCCCATTGAAATACATTACTCTAATACTAACTATATTATCCTATGCCATTTACAAATTTAGTTACAGAATAAATATACATAAATATCCAATAAGTACAAATACATTGATCATGAGGCATTGTATATTTATAAGTATATGATCATATTATATAAAAAGAACAATAAAATATAGAATCATTATTTTATTATAAAAAATGACCTATTAATATTCATTTAGGATCCTAAAAGTAGATTTTAAATAATTTGGAATACATAAAGAAACATGCGATCTATAAATTCATGTAATTTGATGAACAAATGAATGGAAACCAAACATTTGAGTCAAATGTATACCGTGATATCATAAAATTTATGGCTTGTGATCAACCACGTAAAATTATATCATAATTAAAATTTTATCATAATATCATGGAATTATAAGAAATGTCCAATAAATATATAAAATTACATAAACACGATTCAAGGATAACTACATAGAGAATATCACTTGGTAGACAAGCACCGATAATAGATTATGTTTACTCCCTCATACAATACATGATGCATGATGAAACTAATGCTTTACATATTGTATTATATTGCAATATAGGTGCACCCTTCCTAAAATGTTCATGTTATTTTTTTCCCATATAATAGAATCAATCATAATAAATATCATAAAATTGAACAACGGAATGAAAATATGTTTCATAATATTATTTCATATAACAATTGAAGAAAATTACTTAATAAAGGTATTTGAGAAATAATCATAAGGCATGTATTACCCAAAAAAAGGGATAACAAGATATATATATGTGAGAGAAATATATATATAATTTTTCATTATAATATAAAATTAATGTGAGAGAAATGGTTATTTAGAGAGAGAATGTTGGTAACCCAAAGGAAATGGTGGTCTAATGAGATCCCTTACCTCGAGCCCAATTTTTCAAGATCATTTTTTTCATCATGAGTAATAATCAAATGTTAAGTATTTATTCATTTAACAACCATTTTCATGATTATTATTTAGTTTATTTTATTTTTCATTGTGTATTATTCAATTACATATCCTATTAATTTCATATCGGCCGTTTTAATGTTTAAAGGATCATATATCTATAAATTCATTGGCTTGTTGAATAAAGTCAAATAGATTTTTAAATAATCCTAGAAAAAAATGTTTATAATGAAATAATTATATTTTTTATTTATGAATTTTACTTTTTAAAACAACCCTAAAATAGAGTAATGTAAAATAAACTATGATATAATTGTAGGGATGGTTATTGGTATGTATGCATGTGTAATGATTAAATTTTTCGAAAATCATAATTTAATGAAGATAAAATTAATTATATCTTTAACGTATGATAATTGAATCATACATATAATATTATTTAATTAAATATCCATAAAGGATCTTCCATGTCTTACAATTATAACAATGAATCAAATTACTTCACAAGGAAGGATTTATCCACACAAAATAATGATGTTATCATAATTTCAATGGATGGTAAGTTTTAGAATATATATGATATAATTATTTTCCAATTTTTTTAATATTTCATGAATAAAATATATCAATATCTAATTAGTCCTATTTACAATACTTGTAATTCTTATGTTAAAAATGAACCACATCACTTCACGAGTTATTATCCTACCATACACACGGGGGTCATTATCGTATTCCCTGTGGATGGAATGTAAGATGATTCAATTGATATTTTGATTACATAATTAGGAATATATCACAAATATAAAATATAATAACTATATAAATAATTATATCATATCTTGTGGAGTTGTTATGGAAATTGAATTACACTTGTTCTTGAGTTGGTAATCCGCCACACTCAAAATCAACAGTTTTGTTTCCCATTCTATGGAGGGGGATATTAAAAAATTTAATTAGATGAAAATAAAAATATATCGATATATTTATGATACAACTTTTTTTAAATATTTTTATTTTATAATATTGGGAGGATGAGGCTAAATAAATAAAATGAAATTCCCAGTTATGTTTTTTAGCTCTTCTTCGGAGAACTACACTAGATTTTCGCCAAAACAATACATAGACAGGGCTCTAATATTTACAAGGATTCTAGGATGATGGATTGGAAATAAGGAATTCATTTATAGTCATTTCATAGATAATATTCTTTGTATTTTTGGAAATGAGGTGAGAGGATTCTCCCATTTATAATTGGGGGAGCAGACCCAATTTTAATTTCATAATGGAAAAATACACAAACATTTTTTGCATGATACATGAATCCAAATGGACCACTATTAACATAATGGTATATAATGTAAAAATATTTCTATAAAATAGGAATTGGAAGAGTCTTAGAAATTTATATTTCCTTATGTGTTTAGATTACCCCTGGAAGAACTCATTTTATCATAACCATGGTAAAAATTGTAATCTATTTAAAAAATTAATTATTTTATAAAATTAATTTTACATATAAATAATAATGATAATTACAAATTTGGAAATAATTTTACTAATTTATACTCACAAAAGTTACAAAATTTATTTTATAACTAAACTCATAGACATGTTAAAAAAATGAATTTCTTGAAATAAATATTTTAAAGTAAGGACACTTTCATATTAACTATATGACTTGTAATAATACATAAATGAATTTTAATTAAAATTTATAGATATAAAGTATTTGAATATAACTCAAATAAATCCAAGTTAATTGTTATTTTAGATAATTAAAATGTTGAATCATTACGCACATTGAAATAGTTTTTGGAAAAATAATATTTGATGACTAATAAATACAATTATACTGGAATCATGTACAATGAATATTTAAATTTAACTAATTATATTCAATACAACAAAATAATACTTATGTTTATTAAAAATAAAATTAAAATCATAATGAGACTCAATTAATTTAAAATAAATTACAATTTTATTAAAATCATTATTTTCACTATTTATTGAGAAATTAATATCATTTGAAATGTCACAAAGTATACCATATGTTAACATCAATATCATGATTTCAAAAATGGTGATAATTTTATAAATAACATTTAGAGTGGTTATAAAAGTTTTTTATAATATATACCCATAAAATGAAATTAAAATCATTTATGGAATTTATTTTTTAAAAAACAATTGAGACACTACTCCTATGTGATTATAAATAAGTTAATTTTTTATAGTAAAATCATATAAATCTCAAAATTTATTTTATTATAATAATATGTTCTAATTTAATGACATGGTTATAATGGTAAAATTCAAATAGTCATCGTTTCTTGTGGTTTTTTTGTGTGTCGCATATGTAATTAACCATATAATTCTCTTATAAAATTATATGGTGTTAATAGATTCATCACAAGCCTAATCCGTTAAATCCCAACATATAATACCTTTTTGGGAACCATCATAAATAAAATAGGAGGTCATAGTAGTATTTTATATGTTCTTATATACCATCCACCACTCCCTGTGGAAATCAATGTGGGGTTGAGTTGTCACCCAAAAAACCTCTGATCAAATAAAAGACCACAAAACTTGGCCATCCATTAAATGATAATCTAGAAGATCCAAATTATCATCCAAGTGAACCACCATATAACACTTCAATGAGACACACCAAATTACTCCAGTTATATGGAATACATTTGAGATAATTCATGACAATGAATCTATAATATGCAAATGATCCATCATTGTTATTATCAAACTGATTTGGGTCCACCCACATAATCCATGCATTACATCGTGGATCTGATAAGAGTTGCTTGTGGAGATTCATCACAAGACCAATCTTTCCATGATAAACCCCTAATCCCTTAAAGGGTGATATCATTAAACCAATTTTTGATTGGAGTAGTATCCCATTAGAGCTTATATGTCAGAAACCCCACCATAAAAAATGATTTAATATTGAATTTATACCTAATAGAATTGGCCCATACTAAGTAGCCACATTCAATGAACTAGGACAGATCAATCATTTTTTAATGTAATAATGAGTTATTGTTTCTTATCTATATGATATTGATTACACCAATGATTCCCTATATCATTTTCGTTCCATCCACTCATCCAGCATATAATATTCATCCCCATTATGAAATAACATGATCTATAAAAATGATTGGGGCATCACACCCAGAGTACTGCAAAACCTAGGAAAACCCTATGAATCACCAAAACGAAGTAAAACAATGTAACATGGTCTAATATTGTTCCTCCATATGATTGTGTAATATTAAATTAAATGGGAAATTATTTGGGAAATTAGTTTTTGGAAAACAAATTCAGGCCAAATTTTTAGTCCTAGAATTCATCATTAACATTATTATGTGAATTTTTTTATTATTGGATCACATTGATTTTTTTTATGATTTATTAAATTTATTTTAATATTTATTTAATTTAAAAAATCATATGAAACAAGATTATTCCAATTTCATATTATGCATTGTCATTATTTGAATTACATTTCATCCAAACATCACAATATGTAGTGATATATGGAACATTTATGTTAGTTTACTTTATGCTCTTAGCACAACCATTAAAGGTTCCATGTTTCTATTGATAAATTATTAGAGAGCCTAAAAAGAATCCATTTGTCTCATGATTTCATTTACATAAATAATAATATAATAGAGGAATTCAATGTATATCCCTTCAGAGTTAGATTACCCCTAATATCACATTAAATTTCATGGAAAACATTTCATAATTATAATGATTAATTTTTGTTAGAATCAATTAGTTACCATATTGATTTCAATTCATTAAATATAATAAATTGTATGATCTGTACAAAAATTAAGGTATGAAAATAAATTAATATCCAACCATTTAAATCAATGAGAAAAACATTTCTCGATGTATAAATATTATTTATTAATATCTATCACCCTTATTTTTAATTTTGTAAAAAATTCAACATTTATTGGATTTCTAAAAACATAATGGGTTTTTGATGATCATCCGTCATGATAATTATGTGGATCACCCTTATTCATTGGGAAATAGATATGTAATGGTAGGGTTCAATGGATGTCCTGGTCACTCATCTTGGGAATACATGAGGGAGGTGCAGATAAGAGTTTTTGAATTTGAAATTGGATTTGTTGAATTATTAATCTCGTACACCTATTTCCCCACACTTTCGGGATTTTGTATAATATTATGAGTTACCTTGTTTTTTGATAAGTATAATTCAAATAACATTATGTGTCATCAATAAAATACCATAATCTATATTTTTAAATTCATATATATTTATAGGTTGTATTTCGAACTGTTTTTCAAATTCTACATTGTTTATTTTTTTATAAAATAATGGTTATTATTTTGAATTTTTTTATTAATAAATTATTCAAATAAAATGAAATAAATATTATTTTCTTGAATATCTAAAAAGATAAAAAATATGTAAGTGAGTCAAAACACTTTCATGCTGGTATATAAGAGTGGGGTGAATGCCTACAAAATATGAATTTATTCATATTTTATTCAATATGATTTTTGAAATTAAAAATATTTTTATATAATTTAAATTAATTTTTGTAATAGCATGATAAAATTATATTACATTTAATTATTTATATTTTAAATATTAAAAATAGTTTTTTTATTTATTTATACTTGTTTTTCAAAAATGAAAAATAAAAGTAATAACAAAAATGAATTACATTTAATATTATATTATTTTATTGAATCTCATTTTAAATTATTTATTGTATTTTGATGTATGACTCACTATGTTTTGGTGTTTATTTTCAAAGACATCATGATTCTCAATATGAACCCAACCATAAATTCAAAACTAATAATAAAAAAAATAATCACCCCATCAATTATTTTATCAATTTTTATAATATTAATATCATGGATTCCTATTCCATAGCATAAAATAAAATATTGAAAGTGTAAAATAAAAAAAAATCCTATTTACATTAATGAAATTTATAAAATTAAACATTTGGAAAAAAATCCTAAATATAATGAGATTTCACTATTAGAAAACCGAATTTTTAAAAAAAGGATATATATTTATTGTAAAAAAAAATTTGTAAGATAATGTTTGTAAAATAAATTTTGAATTATTTGTTTAAAAATGCATAAAATAACATGCCAAATCATGAAATCCATGTCTATTAATGGGTATCTAATCTAACACAATCATAATATTTATATTTAATTAGGAGTTGATGTTTAAAAAATGATTTACTGTTATTATAGTTATCTTCAACAACCGGTAAAACATATTATCAATATTAAACCCCCTATATATCTAACTCTTCAGGATTCTATTTAGGCCTCAAAATAATCGATGACTCTATTTAACCCATTTTTTTAATATTTATTTTAATTCTAAAATCTTTTAATTATGTTTCCACAATACAGTATGATGGGGTGGGGAGTATAAATTGATATCTGAATCAATTTAAATGGTTCAATTAATTCCTTTTACTTTTTACTATGTGTCACATCTCAATGGGCTATCATGACATTCTCTCTGAACAGGCTATAAGAGAAAATGACCAATGATTCCTTCTGCATCAACAGGGACTATACTTCATTCCAGGTCACTAAAATTGGACATTTTGTATTTTAATGGGAGGGGAGGGGGTCATGTTTCATAACATTGATGTTTTTATATGACACACATTAAGATTGAAAAAAAAATTCATATTTCATGTCAATATGTTCAAATTGTGTTCTTCTTTCCATTCGTGGAAGAGAAACCAAATCCATAAACATTGTTGGTGATGGTCATATTGTTGGAATAAAAATTTGATTCAAATGTTAGGGTATTCAATTCCATCTATGGTGATCTAGGAATGATTTTAATTGGGAACAAATGTGTTCGAGAACCACTAAGGTCGTGATAGTGGACACGGTGCTACTGATTTTTATGTTTGGGACCACACGTATTCTTCTTGGTTGGGTCTCCATGGGATAGTAGGATGGACTCACATGATATTTGGTTGGTATCTATAAGAAGTTTTATGATTACAAATAAAATTGATTCTAGGGACAATAACATCATGAAATTTCAGTTGAATAGAATGTTCCAAAGGAACCATTAAGTTGGTTATGTTTTTTTGTTGGCATTTGGGAGAAAATCAATACAACTTTGATGGTGGTTCCATGGAGATAATGTGGAGGGTGAAGAATGTCTAATGGGTATGGAATGTGTTAAGCTAACACACATTTGATTAGGATCTAAAACTCTTCTCTTGAAAACTGATACTGATACGAAATACATTTTCCCTATTTTATATAACATTTATTGAATATTTCTCATTTATTTTGTAATGTTTTGAAATTTTCAAAAAATTATTACTAAATATGGATCATTATTTTTAAATCTCTATTTGAAGAATATAATTATTATTATATATATTTTACAGTATCTGATTTAGGGATTCAATTATATCAAATGAGTGGAAAAGGCCTCCATTTTTATCACTTTAAATGAAATGTTTTATATATATAAATTACTTATTGTTTTATTGAAATTATTTATAAATATTTAATATTTTTGTAATCTATTAAAATATAATAGGTAAATCAGATATAAAAATTGAGATGATAAAAGAATAAATTTTTAACTAAATTATGACCATCAATTATTAATATTATTAAAAATAATAATACCCAACATTATAATTTTCATGGAATGAGAATTTAATTACCAATTTTCAAACACACACTCAAAAAATCATGTCGATGATATATAAATTTTGTGTCACGTTTTGGGTGAGTGATGGCTTGCAGTGACACGTGTAGCTGGAAGCAATAAATAAAACTATATATATTCATTTTTTTGCACAAATTTATAATAAATAAATCATGGTATGAATAAATAATGCATACATGTGACTGAGGTTACAAACAATGTATTGTTATTGTATGCATTATATTATATGTAATTTTTTGTTATAGAAGTGATATCTGAAAAATAATAAACTAAAAGGAGAAAGAAATCATATTATAATTTAATTTTGTATATAATGTATGAATTAATTTTTAAAAAACTTATAAATGTAGGACTTAAATGATATAAACTAATTTATATAGGAATATAGAGAATGTGATACTATAAATGTTGTGTAGTTGATTTAGATATTTTTTATTATTATTAAAGAATCGTATAGATTTTATCAGTACATATGGAACAAAATTATTTGAATTAATGAAATTTGTATTGAAATTTTATACAAGTGTTAAATAAATTTATTATAATCCCATAATTATGAGTGAAAGAGATTGAGATTATACATAATAACCCATTATATGAGAATCAATTATTCGTGTTGGACCACCTGTATTGATCTATCTTCCAAATCGCCAAAACCCCCTTGGTGTAACCAAATTTGGAGTTTATGAATCTACTAAAACATAAAGGCTTCCTCCATTCCATCATTAATATAAATTCTATGTGCACTTGTTTAGGTGAATATTAAACAATGATTTCCAGCTCTTCTTCTCAATGTTCTCCATAGTCAAAATTAAAAAAAATTAATAATGAGATTGTAAATATAGACAGAATGAAATGTATTAAAATTAAAATAGGTCATTCAAAAACATGAAAATATTATTTAATAAAGAGTAATATGTATGTTAGAAATAGTTATCTACTATGGAAACCAATGGTTGGATAATGAATTAATTCAACAAGGATGAGTTTGTGAGAGAAATTCACAATTTATAACATGAAGATCCTTTATGAATGTTGTTGAATGCTGAATCCTAGAAAATTTATGAGACAACCAATAAATTTTTTATTTTTTTATGTAAATAATGGATAATAAAAATAGAGTTTATATTTTAATTTAATTGGGAAATTAGATAAAAAAAACTACCCATGGCATTCCATGAAACACCAATAGAATGTGATCCATATGAATCAACTAAATCATAGAAATCATTATATACCAAATCAATGAGACTAGTTTTTACCACAAAACTCTATTAATTATATGAAATCATTTTATTAGAATGGATTTGTTAAATTTAAATATATGAGCATCATCAAAAGAAGGATAATTTTGAGGATTTTATAATAAAAGAATTTTTTAATTAGTGTAACATTGATTAAATAATTGACTTCCAGAATTTAATGAAAAAAAAGAAATGAATATTTAATTAAATTCAATTTTAATAGTTATGTGGAGAATTAGATATTTAACTAGAATAACAACTCAATTAACAATAAGATACCCAATCAATCCATTCATGTACATAAATAATTTTTTTATCATAGTTTTTTTAATAAAGATTCTATATAGGTTCTTCATGAAACAATACTCATAGTATTGGAATATAATGGTCGATTTCATAGCATGTAAATTAAATAATATTGAAAGATATGTATATTGTATAACAAAATTTCACAATGTGATCTCTTATGAATAAGTTAATTAATATAGAAGCATCATATTAGAAAAAATAAATATCCATAACTCATACTGTCTTTATAAGTGTGAATTCATATAATAAAATATTTATATAGGTGTAGTCAAAGTCAATAAAGTGTATTTATTTAACTAAAGAATTATCCAGATAAATGCAGGTTTATGACCTAAAATCTTATCCTTTAACTATAAAAATGTAATGTTATAAATATCTAAATTGGTGTAGATAAACTCATTGAAGCATTATGTGTAATGAAATTGAAATATTTTATAGTCTGAATTCATAATATATAAAAACAATTAGATTAATGTGTTAAAATATTTATCTATAGATTATTTATTTTTATATAGATTAAATTTGAAATTGGATTACATTAGTGTGATTAAAAATTTCACTAATTTGAATTAACATATTTGTACATTATGTATAGAGCTATATGTTGTATGAAACAATGTGTTTATAATATAGGTTTTACGTAAAAAAATGGATATACATGATCAATTAGTAGACACACTAGAAATGTCATAATTATAGATGAAATGACTCTTAGACGTTCATGTGAGGTGTCAAGGTATTCAATTGAATATTATACTTAGTCAACCGTATGTGATCAGTATTTTTTAATTTGAAAAATTGATGTATAAAATTTTGATACAAATTTATGTAATTACCAAACATAAATTCATAAATCCTATAATTTGTTTCACAATAAGCCACATATTTTTCTTCATTTTTGTGGTTTTCCCAACATAGATAGTTTTTATACTATATTAATACATGGTTATGAATACTACTGTTATTTAAAAATGATCTTGGTATAAAAAATATATTAATAAATATTTTATGTATACTAATATTTTTAAAAAGATAAATTTTTATTAATGATGCTTTAGATAGAAATATGTTATTTAATGTTTATGTAAATAGTATTACTTTTCTGATTTTTTAAAATAATATAAAAAATGTTAGAAATATTTGTGAACAAAATATTAAATGATTTCAAGAGTAATTTAATGAAACTAATTTTTTGAAAATATAGAATGCATCCAATTATTGATATGAGGTTTAATTGAAAATTTAAAATTTTAACATAAAATATTTGATTCATTGATCTTTCAAAATTTTTAATCATCTATAAAGCATGAATAACGTTTTTGGTAAAGGGTTTTGTAGTATCATGTATTAAATAAAATGAATATGTTTTCCCCGTGTTAGATTTATAAATTTTTTTCATTGACGTCTCATTATTGTTAATCTCCTAGAAAACCAAAATTTTGATAATTTTCACAATATTATAGGATTCTATTGATTTCCATTTCTTATGCTGGAATGGGCTAGTTACTTCAAAAAAATATTCATGAGGATAATGAATATGTTTTAATATCATTAATATCATGAATATTTTTGAATATCATGAATAATAATGTATAATTAGTTTATTGGAATTCTCTTGTTTCAAAATCAATCATTAATCCATGAATGATTTCATTATTAGACACAATAAAATGTAGAGATAGTGATAATATAATTGCAATGATTTACTAACCAAAATGATGATTATAATACAATTATTTAAAATATAGTTATTTTATAGTATATTGTTGTGATGATATATAGATTAAGTGAATTATCTGAGATGTTGCATGAAATGAAACTCCATGTATTGGAATTAAGGGGAAAAACTAAGATTTGAGGATATATCATATTTATATAAATCAAATTAACTTGAGATTATGAATTATTAATTGTTTCTGAAACGTAATATGACAAATTTTTATAAATTTTAATTAACTATCATCATTGTAGATTGATGTAACGTCCCAACCCGGCTCACCCCTAAACTGGTGTCCAGACTGGTTGCCACATGACATCATTGACGTATCCTTATGTAACGACCCGAAATTTTGAATAAATCACGTTTCCTAATTTTTTGTTTTATTTTCTTTTTATACTCAACATGACTATTTCATTTTATAACATTAGTATAATTAAAATGAGACCATTGGGTTTTGACTATTATATGACCATTGGTCAATATGACCGCTGGAAACTAAACATTTCGATTATTGTCTCTAAATACATGTGATATTGGTTAATTAATATAGAATGAAGATTTGATGGCCTCATCCAGTAGTCTCGGGGCAATCGAATCCCATCTATCAGAACTTGGTAAGGAGGTAGACCTACTAGTCTTTCCTCTGGACCAAACCCAAGCCAAACTTCATCTTGTGACGCTAGAATGGAATCGCTTTCACGAGAAGTTCAAACTGATAGAAATTACTACTCGGGCAATGTTGGCTGAGCCTCCCTAAAATTCTCTCAATTTAGCACACCTTACACTTAGGTCCTATGCTGGAGTTATAATGGGATATGTAAGGAGTCTGTAACTGCCTTGTGTAATCCTTTGTTTTAAATTATTTTTTTGATTTCTTCTTATGATGATGATTTGGAATTTTCCAATGTCTGGATAAATATTGTATGCATATTTTTGATGAATTTTTGAGAAAGGATATTTTAAAAATATTTATGTAATCCTTAAATAATTAAAAATGTGTAATGATTTTCAAAAAAATTTCTTCTACAATTATGTTCAGTACGAAATTTAGAGTATAATTAGATCAAATTTATTTTTGACGAATAGTAAAATAGGAATAGTGATTTTATGCTTAATATTAGTAATGTGACCAAATGGATTAGTAATATCACTTAAAGAAATTATTAATATAATCTAGGCATCTTGATTAAGTAATGTGATTTAATAAAATGGTAAAATAACGGTTTCATAAATTATTAGTCAAATATTAGTTTTTTTAGTGAATAGTGTTTTTTAATTAAAAATTAAATTAAAAATATTTATAAAAATATTTTTATAAAATGGACTTTATTTTTGAATTTAGAAAATCGATATTATGCTAAGGTAATTTTTGGGGATTTTTCTGAAAAAAATGAATTTTCGGTGAATTGTGTATTTATTAAAAAATTAAATTATAAATATTTAGAAAATTATTTTTATAAAATGGATTACATTTTTGAAATCATAGCATCGATATTTGGTTAAGGTGAAATTTTGGGATTTTTATGCGTTAATTTTTCAATGAATAGTGAAAATACAGTTTTTAAGTTACAATTGTTTAATGACATCATTAAATGATGTATTAAGTATTTAATAAATATGGTCGACTTATGAATAGTAATATAAGGTATGAGGTGTACCATGTGGCCAATACCATCGGAAAATACCATGGGAAAGCCCATGGTTTTTCCAAAACCACCAATGAGGTGTCCCTTGGCCATTGATGCCTTGTCCTCTCATTTTCCCTATAAATACCAAGCCATCCTCTAATCCATTCGACTCCAAAATCATCATCAACGAATTTATAGTCTCTTTACCTCCCAGGGATTCCTCACAAGGTGCCCCAAAGCCTTCACGGTCTCAACCATTGAGTTTTAAGAGTTACGTTTAAGGTAAGGGATCCTACCTCTCTCTTTCTTTTCAAATAATCACTTTTATGTAAGTTATTTTATGCTCCATGATCTTATACTGTAGGATAATATTATATATTCCACTTAATTCCCTTTCATTTTCATATGATGATGGACCACATATTTCTCCCATCAATTCTTTTTCAGAAAGTTTATGTGATAGTGTCAGGCTGCCGAATTTTTAAGGGATTCATTCAGCTTTCTCATTTTTTTTAAAGTTCTACTTTCATGTCAAGTCTTTCACGTTCCTTTTTATTATGTTGGGGTATGATCTATATATCTATCATACTGATATTTTATTTTTATATGATAATAGTCCCTATTATATCTCTTTAATTCAGTATCTTTATGTTTTAAGTGGCGCCGTTAGGCTGCTGAATTTTTAAGGGATTCTTTCACCCTTCTCGTTATCAAGATCTATTTTCTTGTCAAGTCTTTAAATTTACTTTTTATTATGTGTTATTTGATCTCTATATCTATCATACTGATATTTTATGTTCATATGATGATATAAACTATTTGATCTCTTCATTTCAGTATTTTCATGTTTTAAGTGGCACTGTTAGGCTGCCGAATTTTTAAGGGATTCTTTCACCCTTCTCGTTTTCAAGATGTATTTTCATGTCAAGTATTTCATGTTACTTTTTATTATTATGGGGTATTATTTATATATGTATATCATACTTATATTTTATTTTAATATGATGAGAGACCCTATTTTACTTCATCATTTCTTTTTTTTTTTATGTTTTAAGTAATGCTGTTAGGCTGCCGAATTTTCATAAGAGAAATCTTATTTTTGTCTTCCTTCCATGTTTTTCAATTAATATGGTATGTATTTCAAATTTCATTACCATGTACTTATATACATTATATTATGTCCCACTACTATGTTATTAATCATTTGTGAGTGGGTCACTCATTTCCCCTCTCTTTTCAATGTTTTCTAAAACCCTGTAACATAGCCGTTATACTGCAGAATTTTTGTCTCAAAATGTCTCTCTCTTTTTCTCAAATTATATTAATTTATTAAGTGAATACACATAGATATTTTTATATAGGGGTATTCACATATATATCAAAATGTTCTATTTTTAATTTTGTGATTTACATACACAAATCCAGCTTTCCTTTTTCATGGGTTTAAAGTGACATAAAGATCATGTCTTTAAAGCAGTTTTTAAAACGTTATGATTATGAAAGGAAACCCATTTCTTTTATGCTATATGGGATATTTATGAAATTTTTTATGATGATATATGTGGATCACATGATAATAAAGACAAATTTAAGGGTGTTCCCTGATAGCGCTCCAATGCATTGGGTAAAGACTTAATCTCTAGAGATGACCATTTTTAACGACGCCTTGGTGAATAACTTTGGTAATTTTTAATGACACCTTTGGGATGGACTTTGGTGAAACGGAAATGATTGTCAATATTAAATGTTGTAGCCACATATTCATGTTATGAAATAATTTATTTTCAGTATGATATGCCTCATGATTTCTTTCTCATACCATAAAGTTATTTTTCATTACATTGTTGATGTATTTCAATTTTACATGTTAAATGTTTCCCCTTGTTTCCCTTACTAGGCCTTCTTCTCAACCTTCCTTTTGATGTATGTCCCCAGGTTATGAGATGTTGTAATGAACCTAGGATGAACATAAGGAGAAGCCTTTCAAGTGTTTATAAAGAATGTTTTATGTTTTCTGGTTTTAAGATCCTGGTTTCCAAGACAATAAATCTTAAAGATCCTCGGTTTTGTAAAATGTAATGAAAAGATATGTTATAAAAATGTGGGATGCTATAGTTGGTATCAAATGGTGGATTAGTTATTTGTGGAAATTAGGATATGAAAACTCAAGGACGAAACCTATAGAAAATATTAAATATAGGAAATCTTCCTAGTATTTTGGTGAGTATTGAGTAAGGGATTTCCAAGAAAATACATCCCTATCTAGATATGAGCAGGTAGAGGTGGCTCTGGAACAGATGTACATAGGGGTAAAACCTGAAAACACCTCTTTGATCAAGACTCGTACTGGAACTGGTACATGACAACAGGCCTTTCTGCACTCTTGGTTACGACTCTCCCGGGGGACATGCTTTTGCAAATTCATAAGCTTAGTATGAACCATTATTAAAGGAACACAAATAAAATAAAATAAAGATTCACATAAGAATATATGATCATGGATAACCTAGATTGGAACCTAAGGGATCACAAGTTAGGGTATACTTTCCTTCTACATGTTTATCCTTCTATGGTTAAAATTTCCTTTTAATGATTATTGGATAAGTATTTAAGCCCCTGAATTATATGTTATTTTCTTAGATAATGGCAGGAAATGGAAGAACAAGTCCCAATAACCAATGTGATGGGAAATGTAATGATTGCCCTATTAATGTGACATATATGACGAAAGATCAAGTTTAACATGTTGTGATTATACCAAACTAGCTATCAAAAATCACAATTAATAATTGGTACCTAGTTGAATGCCCAAATTCATCAAGGAAGAAGAAGACAAAGTCTCAAGGATGTTCATCTGATAAATTAGATAAGGGAAAGAAGACCCAATTTCTTTTTTTCAAAAAGTGTGGGAAGAGGCACCATGGAGAATGTCACAAAGGAACCGAGAGATGTTTTAAGTTTGGGAAGATAGGGCATAAAGTATCCAATTTCTTTAAAAAACTGAATAATGTGATGAATGGGGATAAGGTTCGATCTAATGTACCTTATACATTTTGATGTCGTAAATGTGGAAAAGTTAGACATTATCCAAGGAAATTCTCTCTAGGAATGGGTGAGAAGCATGATGAGCATCAAAAACCTACGAGGACAAGGGCACAATGCAAGTCCTATGCTGAGATGGATCATGATGACTAAAGTACATGTTACTTATTTGCAATAATTTTCTATGTCATGTTGTATTTTAGTTCATTCTCTATGAGTATATCTTCTATGTTTTCTAAGATAATCGAGTCACTACCTAAGATGATTTAATATCATTAAGGAAAAAATCTATTGTTATGTACCACATGTTGATGTAGTGAAGCTATTCTTCTTAAAAAAGGAGATTAGAGGATTAAAAGATTATTATTATTTTCGAAGATGTTCACTATTTTGGGAACCCTATTTGATCGAGGTAAATAGATTACTATGGTATTTTCATTGAGGAGTAAAGGCTGACTTATATTTTTAAGAATAGATTAATTTAAGGTGAACTTATAGTAATTTAGGTTACATATGGAAATGATTAACCTATCTTGGGTAAAATGTGATTAGGTTAGTTATATTTGTTATTAGATGATAAGAGTGGTTGATGTTGTTTGGAGATGAACGATAAAGTCTATCTTTGAAGACTATGTTATGAGATCGTTCTTATAATTGGGTTTCAATTTTAGTTTGGTTTATTTTGAGGAATATTAATGACAGTTATTTATGGAATGGTCTGTGATGAACCGTTGGTAGTACCGTGGAACTTTGATGATTTAAAATTATTTTCCCTTCATATGGGATTATTTATTTTTGAAGAGTTGTTTTATCATACCCTTTCTGTTTTTGGGAAAATGTTGAAAGATAGATGAAATTGATATTTAATCTTTTGTGGATTACGTGACTCTCAAGAAGATGATTCTTGTGTTATGATGACACCAAGTGTTTTTGAATTCTCATCGTTTGGAGAAAATATTAGTTTTGGTAGAAATTTATTAAAGGATGAAACTCTACTTGAAGGTAGGTATATTTCCATATGTTTTTGTTGTATGTAGTAAATGAATTCTTCAAAAATATGGAAAGGAAGTAAAACAAAAATGTTGTTGGTTTAAGTTTCCTACTAGGTAATCAAATACCGTTTACAAAAATCATATGTTTGTGATTTTCTTGTGGTTAACATTCTCCTAATCCTGTTTTATATCACTCTCCCTCAGAACATGACCCTTTGATTTCTCCTCCGTGTCCATGTTTTCCTACAGGGAAACCTAGTGTGGGTTAACTCGGGTGACCTTTGTACTTCCCTTTATTTCTTTTATAGTAGTAGTTTTAAAGACTCCTTTTCCGATGATTGATATTCAATGAAATTTCAAAACCTGATTTTAAAAATTGCGAGGACGCAATTTCTTAAGGGGGGAAGATTGTAACAAACCAAAATTTTGAATAAATCTTGTTTTCTAATTTTGTGTGTTATTTCATTTTTAAACTCAACAAAACTGTTTGATTTGATAACACGCGTATAATTAAAATGAGACCATTGGGTTTTGACTGTTATATGACCATTGGGCAGTATGACCGCTGGAAACTAATCATTTCTATTATTGTCTCTAAATACATGTGATCTTGGTTAATTAATATAGAAAGAATATTTTTTGGCCTCTTCCAGTAGTCTCGGGCCAATCAATGCCCATATAACATAACTTGGGATGGAGGTAGCACCACTGGGCTTTTCTCTGGACCAAACCCAAGCCGAACTTCATCCTGTGAAGCTAGAATGGAATTACCTTCGCGAGAAGGTCAAACTGATAGAAATTACTACTCGTGCAATGTTGGATGAGCCTCCTTTAGATTATCTCACCTTAGCACACCTTACACTTTGGTCCTATGCTGGGGTTATAAGGGGCTATGTTGGGAGACTGTAACTGCCTTGTGTAATCCTTTTTCTTTAAATAAAAATTATGATTTATTCTTATGATGATGTTTATGAATTTTCACATGTCCGAGTAAATATAGTATGCATATTTTTGATGAATTTTAAAGAAAGGATATTTTAAAAATGTTTATTTAAACCTTATATAATTAAAAATGTTTAATGATTTTCATAAAATGGTCTTCTACAATTATGTTCAGAAATAAATTTAGAGTCTAAAAAGATCAACTTAATTTTTGATGAATAATAAATTATGAATAGTGATTTTATGCTTAGTATTAGTAATGAGACCAAATTGATTAGTTATCTCACTTAAAGAAATTATAAATATTATCTAGGCACGTTGATTAAGTAATGTGATTCAATAAAATATTTAAATAACGGTTTCATAAATTATTAGTCAAGTATTAGTTTTTTGAGTGAATAGTGTTTTTTAATTAAAAATAAAAAATAAAATATTTAGAAAATTATTTTTATAAAATGGACTTTATTTTTGAATTCAGAACATCGATATTATGCTAAAGTAATTTTTGGGGATTTTTCAGAAAAAAATGATTTTTTGGGGAATAGTGTATTTATTTAAAAATTAAATTGAAAATATTTAGTAAATTATTTTTATAAAATAGAGTTCATTTTTGAAATCAGAGCATCGATATTTGTTTATGGTGAATTTTTAGGATTTTTCTGAGAAAGTTGATTTTTCGATGAATAGTGAAAATACAGTTTTTAAGTTACGGGTGTTTAATGACATAATTAAATGATTTATTAAGTATGTAATCAATATGGTCGACTTATGAATAGTAAGATAAGGTATGAGGTGTCCCAAGTGGCCAATACCATGGGCAAATACTATGGTCAAGCCCATGGTTTTTCCAAAACCACCAATGATGTGTCCCTTGGCCATTACTGCATGGTTCCCTTAGTTTCCCTATAAATACCAAGCCATCCTCTCATCCATTCGACTCCAAAATCATCCTAAACGATTTTATGGTCTCCTTACCTCCCAATGAGTCCTCCCATGGTGCCCCCAAGCCCTCAAGGTTCCAACCATTGAGTTTTAAGAGTTACGTTTAATGTAAGGGATCCTACCTCTCTCTTTCTTTTCAAGTAATCTCTTTTATGTCATTTCTTTTATGATCCATGCTCTTATGTTGGAGGATGATATTTTATATTCCTATTACTGATCTTTTCATGTTCATATGATGAGAGATCCCCTCTATCTCTCACCAATTATTTTTAAGAATGTTTATGTGACGCCATTAGGCTGCCGAATTTTTAAGGGATTCATTCACCTTTCTCATTTTTTAATGTTCTACTTTCATGTCAAGTCATTCATGTTTTTTTATTATGTTGGGGTGTGATCTCTTTATCTATCATACTTATCTTTTGTTTTAAAATGATGAGAGACCCTATTTTATCTCTTCAATTCAGTATCATGAAGTTTTAAGTGGCACCGTTAGAATGCCGAATTTTTAAAGGATTTTTTCACCCTTCTCATTTTCAAGATCTATTTTAATGTCAAGTATTTCATGTTCCTTTTTATTATATGGGGTATGATATCTATATATATCATACTGATATATTATGTTCATATGATGAGAGACCCTATTTTATATTTTAAATTTAGTATCTTGATGTTTTAAGTGGCGCCGTTAGGGAGCCGAATTTTTAAGGGAATCATTCACCCTTCTCGTTTTGAATATCTATTTTCATGTCAAGTATTTCATGTTACTTTTTATTTTGTTGGGGTATGATATCTATATCTATCATACTGATATTTTATTTTAATATGATGAGATAACCTATTTGACCTCATCAATTCTTTTTTTATGTTTTAGGTGACGCCGTTAGGCTGCTGAATTTTCATAAGAGAAATCGTATTTTTGTCCTCCTTCCATGTTTTTCAATTCGTATGGTATGTCTTTAAAATTTCAATACCATGTTCTTATATCCATTTTATTCTGTCCCTCTACTGTGTTATGAATCATTTATGAGTGGGTGGCTCATGTCCCCTCCCTTTTCAATGTTTTTTAAAACCCTTTAACATAGCCGTTATGCTGCAGAATTTTCGTCTCAAAATGTCTCTCTCTTTTTCTAAAATTATTTTAATTTATTAAGTGAATAATCAAAGATATTTTTCTACATGGGTAATCAAATATTTATCAAAATGTTCTTTTTTAATTTTTTTATTTACATACACGAACCCCTCTTTCCTTTTTCGTGGGTTTAAAGTGACATAAAATCATGTCTTTAAAGCATCTTTTAAAACGTTATGATTATAAAAGGAAACCCATTTATTTTATTCTATATGGGATGTTTATAAAATTTTTGATGATGATATATGTGTCTCACATGATAATAAAGACAAATTTAAGGGTTCACCTTGATAGCGCTCCAATGAATTGAGTAAAGAATAAATCTCTAGAGATGACCATTTTTAACGACGCTTTGGTGAATAACCTTGGTAATTTTTAATGACACCTTCGGGGTGTACATTGGGGAAACAGAAATAATTTTCAATATTAAATGTTGTATCCACATATTCAAGTTAATAAATATGTTATTTTTATTATAATATTCCTCATTATTTCATTCTCATGCCATAATGTTCTTTTTCATGACATTGTTGATGTATCTCAAGTTCACATGTTAAATGTTTCCCCTTATTTCCCTTACTAGGCCTTATGCTCACCCTTTAATTTGATTTATGTCCCCAGGTTATGAGATGAATTAATGAACCTAGGATGAACATAAATAATAATCCTTTCAAGTGTTTATGAAGAATTTTTTATGTTTTCATGGTTTACGTTCCAGGTTTCTGAGACACTAAACCTTAAAGATCCTCAGTTTTGTAAAATGTAATGAAACGTTATGTTATAAAAAGGGGGGATGATATAACGTATCTGGTAGAGGTTACATACTAGTAGTGATGGTCTATGGATCTTCAATTTAGAGATAATACCCTGATATATGATTTCAATAATATATAATAGAAATAAATAATGGAAGTGGTCTAATAAATGATAAAGCATCAGAAAGAGGAATTTAAAAATATTATTTAATACAAAATGGTAAACCCCAATGTTATAAAATGCATGCATGTTATTATTTTACAAAAATGAAATTTATAAACTAAAAATCAATATTTTTAAATAAATAAATAAATACATAAACAATGACCCAAATCCTAACGGGTGATCTCCTCGATCATCTCGAGCTTCTTCTCGGTCCCCTTCTACTAACATCAGGTTACCCTACAACAACGAGCAAGGTGTTGTGACCTTAAAATAGGAATGATATACTCAGTTGCCCCAGTGTAATGGCCACCTGAGTAGGGTGTGAGATATAAATCTCAGTAGGCCGGCACCACTGGTGTTTAGTTCAATCTTGAAAATGCAAGAAAAATAATTTTTTTCTAGGTATAACGATGCCACAAAAAATGGAATAAATATACTACACCCATCCAAGTCCCCAACAGAAACGTGATGTAGATACCTACTTATTATCACATCCAGAAATCTGAGCTTAAATTTGATATATATATATATATTGCATAAATAAAATTTTTAACACATTATTTAAAAATATTTATTTAACCACATAAATCCTCGAGTTCCCCTGGACAACCAAATCTCAACACCTACCTCAATTTTGTCGTTGTCTGATAAATTTATCATATTCAATTCTCAAACCATATTACCACATTGGCTTTTATTATCTGTTTAATAATATTCATGTATGACCAATAGCAACCATAATCCAATTTCAAATAATGTGTGTACAACATCATGTTTGGCACCCTCATGAGTATTTGGAGGATCAGTCCCCCTGTCTTACCCCTTGGGTATTTGGATCATTAGTCTGTATCCCATAAAATAAAAATTTCATGCATTCTGGTTGTAGAATGCCTTTTCTAGTAACCAGGGAGTATTTGTAGCATCAGTCCTTATCTCACAAGACGTTTATCAAACATAAATTCACAAACATATATATATATATATATCACATGTAGAACTTCATGTCTACCAAAAAATCTCACTGGTGAAGAACACATGTCTAACAACAAATAACCCATTCATTAATTAATTCCTAAATTAATTAATCAAGTTTTATATGTAGTTTAATTACAAATTTACTACATCAATTTCATGTTTTTTAATTCCCCAAAAAACTAAACCTTCAAAATAACCCCATTAAATAATTATACATCTCATTAATTATTCTAGTTCAAAAAACTCGAACTTGGTAAATAACTAAATATTTAATAATACCAACTTCTCATTCATTTACATTGGTAATTAATTTACCAATTAATTACCATTATCTCTCATTAAAAATATACAACTTTACAAAACATACTTAAATATCAAAATTAATTATCATATTCATTATCCTATCATCCCTATCATATAATTAATTCATAAATCTGAATAATGCATTCCAATTAATTAATTCAACAATTAAATAATTTAATCATGTCACATTAACCAATTCATCAATTGATTAATAATTTTCAAAATTAATATGAAATAATTAATCTACCGATTAATTATTCTCAATTTTCCATTCATTTTTTGATAATTATCATGTAATGTAATTATCCGATATTCAAAATTTATAATAGTTAATCAAACCACTATTTCTGAGATAATATCATAATAATTAATCCATCCCATAATTATCCAGACATATTAATTAATTCACAAAAAATTTAATCACATTAAATCCATTCAAGGCATGTAATGGCTATACCCACCCATTATTTACACCTTAGCTATAGGTGTTTTATTACAAAAATGTGACATTATAATTTAATGAGGCCTTTAATTTCAATAAAAATTCAATCTAGCCATACAATAAAATTTATCAAAAGCATAAAATAAACAATTGTTTTGTTTTATTTATTATAAGAAAGTTTGAATACCCAACCTCAAAATATTTGGATGAGCCAAATAATCATAGCTCAATTTTTATCAACTTGCATACATGCCGCAAAAGAATTCATGTGTATCCTTAAAATATTATCACATATAACAACCACTAACAGGCACACATAAATAGTGTAGTAGGGACCAACACAGACCCAAAATATTAACCTCAAGACAAACACACCAAATGCTTCCAAATCATGTGGTGGGATACGAAATAACAGGTCTAATCCCTTACCAAAAAATGTCGACAAAGAACCAAAACTGAGCAGAAATGCTACGCCCATGGTGGCGGTAGTATGAAAATTGACCAATGGGTCTAGAGGAGCCCATTGCATAACCCATGAACCGAAGAAAGAAGGAAACATAATTAATCCCAATCCTTGTGGTTTTGGTTGAGTTTACATGGTGATAGTAGAGAGAAATTGTTGATGAGAATCATGAAACTTATGCAGATGGATTCACCTTGGCGAGGAAGAAAAGACCCGTTAAGACCCAAAAAGTATTCGAGTGTGTGAATAGTATATTGAAAAGGTGTGTAGCACACCTCACAGGGATATTGGGGCCTAATGCATGTTACTTCTTCTACAATGTGGATCCTCTTTCATTATTTCTCATTCATCTAGTTAACAACCTATTTAACTAATTGGTATAATCTAATAATGAACACATTTATTATTCTCATTTAAAATAAATTTTCTTCTTTAATTATTCATTATATAAATGTTTCTAAATTAATTCTGAAAACACCCATTAATCATCCACCCAAATTCGTGTAACATTTATTTAATTAAATAAAACAACAAAAACAACAATAATAACCTAATTATTATTATTATTAAATCTTTTTTTATTTAAATTAAATATAATAAATTTTTAAATCTAGGTAAACACGCAGCTGACTCACACTATTTGACTAACCATGCATAATCTGATATCTACATTTCCAAATGGTTTACATATATTAATCCCAACTCCACATTTATTCCCTATTTAGAATTATGATTTAACATTTCCCTTCTCCGACAACATCCAACACATAATTTACATGTGTTTTAATTTTACACATCATTGACAACCACTAACTCTTCATTAACACCTTATTTAATAAAATTCATTCAAATAAATTGTATTAAATAAATTCCTCACATTTTTTTTATTTAATTAAATTCATGATTTGTTTTATAAAATTAAAAACTCCAACACATCATTATTTTATTAATTCAATCAACATGAAAGAATGAATTGAAACCATTTCATCACTGTGATAAATTAAATTCTTATTGACCTTGAATTTTATTAAATGAAACCCCAATAACTCATTTAATTAATTTTATTACAAACAGAAATTAAATAAAAGAAACTACCATAATAATAATGATTATTATTATTTTAGTCATATAAAATTCTTCTTTGATAAAACCCAAAAATCCGCACTACACATCATTTAATTAGATTATTTCTAACTCAATATAATTACATTAAGTCATTTTTTCTTGAAAATTAATTAATTCCCACTTTTAATTTTATTTCATTAAAAAACAAAAATTCCATTTTTATTAATCATAATAATATTAATAATAACATTAAAAATTAATAATAATCATTATACTTATAAATCAATAATAATAACAATCGCATTATTATTATTATTCATCTTTAGATAAAACCCAACACATCTATTATATAAAAATTATTTTTTATGAATTTTGAAACTCATTATTTAATTAAATGCATATTCATTAAATATAAAACTAATCAATTTAAAAAACATTTATTTGAGATACCCAAAGGCCTCATTAATTTCACAGAACAATTATACCTTATTAATCATCCAAATAAAATTTGTTTACATCAAAATAATTTATGCCTAAAATAATAATAATAATAACAGTTTTATTATTAACACATTCATTTATTTAAACAAAAATCTCCATTTTAATATGATTTAATTAAAATATATAAAATATTAAACTAGTTAGGCGAAACGGGTTAGGCTGCCACCATGTGCTGCCTGTGCATAACCATTAATGTGGAATTTTTAGGATTGGGTGCTCAAGAGACTTTTCGGGAACCCGATAAAATAATCGGATATTCATAAATGACTAAATACGTCACCTTTATGTGATAAAACACATGAAATAATTCTTTGAAGCATGGTTTAATAACTAACCTGTCAATAAATGGAATAAATTTGAACACATTTCAATTTAAACCCCTTTAAAACAAGGGGAGATTACAATCTACCAAACATAAGTACTTCACTACCCCGAGAAGCCATCTTAAAATGATACAACATTTCCAGAGCTACCAATGTCGATAATATTTTTCATTTTGACAACCACCATTCATTTCCAAACACCAAAACTACATTTCACTATATCATAAGTGCATCCACTTAAAAACTTGAGCGAATTCTCACTAAAAGAGAGCATAATTGTGAGGCCATTATATGGACCTCATTGAAGAAAAAATTCAAATCTATATTGACCAATAAAAATTGGTTGAACATGATTTATTGGAAATAAATAATGGTTCCAAAACTCGCAGTCACCTTTTAATGGGAAACATGCCGTTTAAAAATTATTCCATAACTAACCGCATGTACACCGAAGTCCTTACCTGACCTATTGTGACATTTCAGGCCAAATAATTTCAAGTATATTTAAAAAAACAAATGTTCCCCAACATTAATGAAGGCGTAGCATAAAGAAACCACACATCCCACATCCCACCCAGATAACAACCACTTAATCAAACCCATGAAGAACACCATGTCTAACACCCAAAACTCCATTTATTTTTGATTTCATAAATTATATAATCAGGTATATTAAATAGTTTAATAACAAGTTAACAACATCTATTTATTATTATTTAATTACCCAATTAATTAAACCTTCATAATATAAACATTAAACAATTAATTAACTAATAAATTTTTCTATTTCACAAAAAAAAACATTATAATTTTCACAACATTTAATTATCACTACATCTCATTCATTTACATTTGTAATTAATTTATGAATTAATTATCCTTATCTGTCACAAAAAATTTACAACATTTCAAAACATAATTAATTATCACAATTAATTGTCTTATACATTCTCCGGTCTCCAAAATTATAAAAAGTTATTCATAAATTGGATTAACACATGAAAATTAATTAATTTAATAATTAAACAATTTAATTACATCTCTTTAACCAATACATATGTTGATTAACATTTTTCAAAATTAAGGTGTATAAATTAAAGAACACAATAATTATTCTCAAATTACCATTTATTTTTTGATAATTAACATGTCAAGTTATTATCCTTCTTATCTTCCAATATTGAATCAAATCCACTATCTCTAACATCAGATCATAATAATTAATCTTTCCCTTAATTTTACACATTCATTAATTAATTCCCAAAAACATAAATAATATTAAATCCATTCATGAAATATAAGGGGTATACCCTCTCATTATCTGCACATTATTTTGAGGGGTTTTAATACATAATTGATACGTTGTAGTTTAACAAAACATTTTATGGAAATAAAAATTCAATCCAGCCTTGGGGTAAAATTTATCAATAGCATTAAATAAATAACTACAACATTTTATTTATTTAATTAACGGTTGAGACCCATACCTCAATGAATTTGGTTGATCCAATGCTTCATAACTCGATTATGACCAGCAAGCATACAAACACCTCAACAAAAATGCTCATGTATCTGGAGAATATCTTCAAAACATACAACAATTTAATGACACTTGTAAATAGTGTGGCATGGACCAAAACAAATCCAAATTATTAAATGCAACTAAATCACAACATATGACTACAAATCTTGTGTTGGGAAACCAAATAACAGGTTAATACCATACCCGAAAATGGTGGCGATGAACCTAATTGTAGTCGAAACACTTAGCCCTTGGAAGTGATAGTCAAAAGATAGACCAACATGACTAGAGGAGATCATTTCAAAACCATATAATTGAATACACAAGGAAACAAATCCTTAGCCTTATGGTTTCAGTTGCACAAAAATTGTTAGGGAGGATCCAAACAGTTGATGTGAATCATGAAGAATAAGTATACTCACTAACCTTGATGAGGGGGACAAGACTTTTGATGTCACCAGAAGGATTCGAGCATTCAAAGAGTATCTGGTATGGGGGTGTTGTGTGCGTTATTGGGGTTAGGGGTCTGGTGCATGTCACTACTTTGGAAGTGCACCTCCTCATTCGTACTCACCCAATTAACTTGTTAACACCCTAATAAACTAATACATATAATATAAAAATAATATCATTTATTATTCTCATTTAATATAACGATTCATCAATAATTAACCTATAAATAATTGTTTCAAAATTAATTCTGTAAACCCCCTTTTATAACCTATCAAATTATAATAACCATTATTTAAATAAATAAAAACAATATTAATAATAAAATCCACATTATTATTATTGTTAAAACATTTTTACATTATAATAATTAATAACACAATTTTTAAATTGGGTAACTGCACAGCTAACCCTTGTGGTTTGAATTTTTGTGAAAATCAATATAACTACATTAAAAATGTATAACTAAATTAATCCCCTCTGTCCATTTTTTATTTATTTAATACTACCCTTATTCGATAACACTCAACTCCTTATTAACATGTATTTTAAAATTAACCTTCGTTGATAACCACTAACTTTTCATTAACACCTTATTTAATTAAATTCATTTAAAAAATTTTATTATATAAATTCCCCACGTCATTTTATTTAATTAAATTCTCGAAACACAATTTAATTAAACAAAAAAATCAAACTCAATGTTATTTAATTATTTATCTCAACACAAATTAATTAAATAAACTCTATACATCATAATGATTAATTAAAATCCAATTAAACATGATTTTGCTTAAATGATACCCTAAAAATAAATTCAATTTAATATTTTATGCATAAAATTAAATAAATTAAAATTCCATAATAATAACCATCATTATTATTATAATATAATATAATAGTTAATTCATAAAACACAAAACTCCCCACTACACATTATTTTGTTAAATTCTGTTTAACTTATTTTAATTTAATGAAACCAATTTATCTCCATAATTAATTAAATCACTATTTTGAATTGATTAAATTAAATAACCCCAAATTTCATTAATAATAATAATAACCATAATTTATAAAGAAAAAATAATAATAAATCCACAATAATAATAATCACATTATTATTATTATTATTCAACCTTAGGTAATGCCTAAGACCTCTATTAAACAAAAGTGCCACATTATTAATTATGAAACTCAGTATTTAATTAAACACATCTTCATTAAATCTAAAACTAATCATTAAAAAACATTTTGTTGAGATACAAAAATGTATCACTAATTTCACAATACTATTATTCCTCATTAATAATACAATTAAAATCTTTTAACATCAAAATAATTTATACCACCATAATTATAATAATTACATTATTATTATAAACACATAATTCTATTTAAATTAAAATCTTCCATTTAATATTTTTTTATGAATATAAATAAAATATTAAAGTTGGTAAGATGCACGGGTTGGACCACAACCATGCACAACTCGTGCATATCAATTAATATAGAGTTTTTGGGATCCGGTGCTCCCAATACTTGTCGAGAAAACCATGAACATGATCGGGTATTCAACCAAGTCCAAAACAAAAACGTTTAGTCTTCCAGCACTCTGAATAATGTTCTGGAACACGGTTTAAAACTGACTTGTCGATAAATTGAAAAAATTTAAAATCCTACATAATTAAACCCAGTTTAAAAACTGAAGACATTATAAGTGAGAACTGGAAATCATTACTAATCAGAACACACTCTATTAAAGTAACATAAATATGATAAAAATATTTTACATAACATTAATCAACTCCAACATCAAAACTATTCAATGATATTCCTTGTTCACATCAAAATAAAAATGTATAATGATGAAAAAGATATCATTATTCCAGTATTTTCTATATAGAAATATATCGATGTACTGCTAGTACAAATTGTCCAATATGAACATAACATGAATTAAAAAATACCTGTCCATAAGAAAATATTTGAGCACACATACCTAAAATGTACCTGAAGAAAATTAATTAAATTAGTAAATAATCATCATTATATTAGACAAAAATTGAATTAAATGAGCCATAAACCTAAATAAAATATTACATAACCTACATCTCTACAAAATTAATTAAATTACACCTAAATATATTCCCAACCTACATATATAACCACAAAAGTGGATAAAGAAACAATGATTTAATATTGGTGTATTAAGTATTCATTAAAGGGATGTATAATAAAAAATTTCTACAATATAGTTCAATATTCTAGAACACTATGAAGAATATTTTATTTAACTAAAAAAATTCAAAAGTTATATGAAACCAATAAACATCACTTGAAATTTTAAATAGACAATGAAAATCATTTAAATTTTATTAAAGGAAAATCGAACACCAAAATGCATGTTCTTCAAAAGAATACTAGAAATGGACTACCATTTTATTTTATTCATTTTTTCCAATTATGAAACAAATGTTATATATATTACACCACAAATCAATATCCTGACATATGTGTATTGATGCATTAATAATTTTCAACCAATGTGGAATATACAGTGAGATTAAGATTAAATATTAAGGTATAAGAACAATATGAGAATATAATTTTAAATTGAAACTGTCTATGTAATTTTACAGTTAGTTATTCATAAAATAAGATGTTGATGACCGTAATATTTTCATTTAGTTAAAATTGTTATTCAGAAAAATAATGATAAATTTTGTATAAATTGAATAATGGAATGATGAAAAATATAATTAATGTTAAGGAATGTATCTCGTTATCTATTAAAATGTGTTAAAAATTATATATATTTATATATAAATATATTATATAAAAATTTAAACAAACCCACCCCACAGGAAAATAAAAATATTATGTTTAAATAATCCAATCTATCAAATATAATAATCACACCAAAAATATGTAAGAAGATATTTACATGAATGAAATAAAACATTTATATCTGGGATAGAACCAAACGTGATAATAAAAACTATTGATACACAAGTGGAAATATCATATTGAAGAAGATTAACTTATCGTTGAATCCAATATATGGGAAATTCATGCCATTTCATGAAGATTTTATAAAACATTTCTCCCCTGATGTATTCCAATAGTTGGTTGTCAAAATTATAAAATATTGAAAAAGTGAAATTTTATAGAAATAATAATTCTAAATTTACCAATTAGTAATAAATATTTTATTGGATGATGAAATACAAGGTTTAGAAAAAAGGTAAATAATATAAAATAACCTTGAACAAAAAAATCCACGAAAATATTTGAACATATAAAAAACTACAAATAATATTTATTAACGTTGTGAAAGAATATAATTTATTAATATTAAAAATAGGATATTGAATTTAGTAATTGAATGAGTGATTTTAGTGGAAATTAGTTCAATAAAAATTTTATAAAAGGAAATAATATATTGCATGAACGATGATTGATCGAATGGTAGTTGGTTGGTTTCTTAAATGTATATTATTGTTTTGAATTGTTAATTGATGAATCTACTCTATTAGAAGAGGATTTATAGATACGATTAACAATTACACAAATTATTATAAGATATTGAAGATAATTATCCAACTTAATCAACCATGGATCCAATGGTCTAGTATATTTGAATGACTAGGTAAATAATTAACGACATGAAACCAAAATGAAGATGTTTCTAATTTGATCTTCATAATGAGATAATACCATATATTCAGTACTTTTATATATGTATGATTACATGGAGAATAGTTAAAAAAATGGATGAGGTAAAAATTGTAGTTATATAATAAACATATATATAAATAATATCACTCAGTTAGAGAGAATAAAATGGTGACATAAAAATTCATGAATAATAATAAGGAGGAATAACATGTATAACATGGTATCATGACATCATCGAATCATAGGAAATATCACTTCAAAATACAACATGATATAAGAAATATTCAATTCGCTTTGAAAATGTGGCACGAGTCAATGATAACCCCCTAGACTGATGTACATGGAGCACAATTCAATGCTAACCATCGATATAGTTTCACATGGAGGAGGAGTCATGGCTATCAACACATACCATTGCATTGTGATGAGGGAATTATAAGATATACCAAACATGGGAGACTTTTTCATGTAAAGGGGTTGATGGTAGAATTCACTTTTCTATGACAAATTAGATGTTCCACATGATTCATGTTATTATTCATTACTTGATATAGATGAAAAAGTATTGTAATGATGATTTGACCACCAATTCCTCTAATGTTTGGAATATCAGTTGGTAAATTGTCACATATCCTATCACATTGATTTTAGACATGGGCTATCCTATTTGAAGTAATTAACTATGAAAACAAAATCATAATTTAGGCAGATTGAACACTAATCTAATAATCATGTAAAAAAGAATCATTGAACATATAAGGATACACTTGTAATGAAAACTTGTGAATCTTAAGTTTCAATCTAGGTTACCCATGGTGATAGAAATATCCATAGGTTTTTTACTAAGGTGATCTTGTCCTAATCTCCAAAAAATACCTATAATATCCTCTAATACCAACAATAGTGACCCAAAAAGATTTCAAATATTATTACATGATTTTTTACAAGAATATCCAAAAAAACAACCACAAATTTTATGATATACTATCGTGGGAATATTAGGTACATAATATATCAACATGAAATGAAAATAAAAATTTATTTTATTTAACATTCATAATGAGATCTTAAAATGAATTTAGTTCTTAAATCTAAGTTGAAAAAAATTTGGAATATGTGAATAATGGTTGATCTTTAAATCTATGTAGGTGAATAAACATACAAATAATTCATAGGGAATTTATTAAATAGCATAACATGCTCGCATGAAATGGAACAAATGATCATAAAGAACCATAACTTGTATAACATGGGATTTTTTAATGGTGAAATATTGTGAAATGCTTCCCCAAAATACAATGTGACATAAGAATGTGTCAAGGCCCCAATCACATGGGTCATAAGTCATGGATAACCACCATGACTGTTGCATAGGGAGCATGATTCATGCCTAAAAACCAAGACTGTTGCACATGGATCTTGATTCAAGTATAATTACCATGAATAATTGACATGAAATATCATGAGACTAAACCTTAACCAATTAATTGGAGTGATATCAGAGTTCAACTAAAATTACATGGTCATGATTATTTATTCCACATGAATAATCAATCATAAACATAAGTTTAACTGATGGAAGGAAATGGGTGGTGTAATCATGTCATAAAGCACAACAAATGTTAATTTCATAAGGGTGTTAATGAAAGACTTATTTTTAAACATAAATGGAAATTAATAAGGGAAAATAAACATATGAAATAAAATTATATGTTCAACTAAATTTTATATATTTAAAAATATTGATTAAGAAGCATTAGAGATGATATTTTTAGTGGCGTTTTAATTAAATCATTTATGATACATTAAAATAAAAAAGGAATAATTGTTAGTATAAAACAAAAAATGAACAATGATAGTTTATAATGAATAAAATATATATTCTAGAAAAATATTTTTTTATTAAAACATTTTATTTTGGGAACCTAAAAATTGGTATGAAACCGGGAGGTTCACTTTATTCATGCTTTTTTTCAGGAAGAATTAAGTCGGAATCCTTTTTAATACATGTATATACCAATAATATTTGGAATATTTAAAATATATTCATGACTTTTTAACTTATAAAATAATAACAATATTAAAATAAAATGGAATTAGATATATATTTGCGTAAAGAGAGAGAATGTGTAACCTGAATGAAAAATTGTGGATTGTGTGGAATCTCATACCTTATTTTTTAAACAGTTCGTCATTTGTACATAATGTCCTGAATAATAAAATTTTATTTAAAAATTAATAATTATAGAGCCTCTTATAAATGGTTCTATTTTTTAAAATTTATTAATTCATTAAGGGTTTTTTGGTGGGATATGGGCTTTTATTTTGTCATTTTTGAGTGGTTTTATCTTTATTTTCTTGATCAGTTCATTTATATATGAGTATTGAATTTTTTTGAAGTTGGAATTAATATAAAAAATGAAATTATATTTTTTTGATGATCATAAATGTATTAAATGGTCTTGTATATCCCTTTTTCAGAATGGTGGATAAATTTTCAAAAAAACAGATTATGATATCTGTTTAAATTAATTTGATTTTTTTATCATCACAAACATGTCTGGCTTTAATAATTAGTATTATATATATTTAATGATTTCGTAATAGTAAATCGGATATAATACAAATATTATAATTTGTTTTATCAATTATTTTTCATTACCATCCTTTATGGTGTAATTGAAAAACAAAAATAAATCATCCATGAATGCTGTCATTCAACACCTCGCGGATGATGTTATCATTTTTTATAATAGATCAAGAGGCAGAAGAAATGATGACGAATTATTCATGTATCAGGATAATGTTGTATTATATATAATATACCAGAGTCTTCATGATTATTTTTATGGAATGACAAGGATAAGGTAAGAAAAACATTAATTAAAAAGAAATTGAATAAAAAGAAAGAGGTGTTTACCTCTTGAATTATCATACTTGAGATCCTCATCTAAAAAATTTATTTTTAAAATTTATGAGATCAAGTAGTCATATAAATTAAGGGGAGGTATGGTATTGATATTGGGAAGAAATTGGGTAAGCCTAAAGGATTTAGAGGTGTGAGGAGAATATGTGAAGGGGGTTATATTTACAGTGGTAGAGAGGGGTGTTTTCTCATTATTTTATTTAATATGTTTTTAGTTTTTCATAACACTATTAATAAATTGGATTAAAAAGAATAAATATTTCAAAAATTGAAGGGGGCCCAATATTATGTTCTTACCACATCCATACATTATCCAATGACATAATAATTCATGTATTTAGGTAATAATGAAAATTAACATATTTCATTATTCAACAAAAAAACATCTCTTTTAGAAAAAATCCAATAAAATCATCATAAATTTTTTAAATTTATTTAAATAATAAAATTAACTCCATTTTATGAAGAAATCTAAGTATAATTATTTTAATTTTTATATAAAATCACTATATATAAAATACCAAATTTAAAAATATGCCTACTATTTTTATGCATTAAAAAATTAATTAACAACTCAAAAAAATTATCTTCAAATATTAAGAATACTAAATATTAATTTATGTATATATTAAATTGATAAGAATTTTTTTTATTCATATTATTAATTATAAAATTGTAAATAATGATTTATGTTTTAAAAAAATTAAATAATTAATTTATCATATTTCGAACCCTTATTTAATTTTTCAAACACATAACTATATAAAATTTTAATATATAATATTACTTAATATTGTTTATAATTTAAATGGTGAGGTTACTACTCTATTGGTCAAATTTCTATTCCTAATGGTTAGGTTACTGTTCCAATGGCCATGTTACTATTCCTTCAGTATATGTTCATTATCTTTTAGAAACCCATCGTATTTCATTAACTATTCATTTATAAATTATGTATTTTTTTATCTATATGATTTTATGTGATTAATATAATATAACTTAATTATTAGATGATAAATATTATTGATATAATTTTAGTTCGTTAAAGGATGGATCTTCTATAAATAATTAGACAGATTTGACTCATCATTAGATAATGGTTCTTCTTGTTCTCTACTCCTGTAATCAAGGATCTAAATCACCCTAGATAGTATGAAAAAAATATGATTTGGTAGTCTTTAGATGATACATAAGAGTTTTTTAGTCGTTTCTAAATTTTTTAGGAGGATATATTAAACAAACAATGGAGTTGAAATGATATGAGCATGATTTATAAGAAGTTATATATCCTTCCATTCTGTCCCATTCAAATTTAAAATATAATTGTTGAGGAAATATAATGGGATGCTGACATTATGTTATGATGAATTTTGTATTTGTTGTAGAATGAGTAAAGTGAATGTGTGATTTGTGTCGGGTGAATCTATATTTAATTTGGAATGATAACATGATGAATAATTAGTATTTTCCAATTAAAATTAAAAATAGTATGTGGATATTTGAGAGAAAGAAATATTATCGAACATGTGGGATGGATCTACAATATGGTTTTAATTGAATAGGGGCTGGTTAACCACTATTTCTATCGGAAATTTAACATGCATATGAATCAGTATTTTCTAAGGGAAATTCGGAATGGGAATAATATAAGGGCGTAAGATAGATTAAATGGTGAGAGAGTTAGAATTGGTGGACATATATGTGGTAAAGGCTAAGGTGGGGCTACATGTTCATAGAATGAACAATGTTTATTAAAAGATTCAGTATTCAAAGAGAGAGTAGATTCCACATCTGAAAAAATATCCTAAAAACGAATGATATGAGCCCATATCACCTTATCATTTGAAGGAACTCAACCATATAGAGTTGATAGAAAATACATGAAATTATAATGGAATCTCATGAAATAATTTTTGTAGAATTAAGGAATGTTCGCATCAGTTTCTTTATCATTGGTGTCATGAACACGCATATACCAGATGTTTTTCAAAAAAATTACAGTCACATCCAAAACTGCTTTATGGGGTGAAATTCTAGATAAAACTACATCAATGGGATATTACTATTTATTTTTCCTCTTATAAATAGAAAAACATTAGATCTCGGTTTTGTGAAATTTTTTATCATATTATATTTTTATATTATAATCCACGGGAAATATTTTATTCTTGACATCATACTCCCCCCGCAATCAAACTCGAATGGATCACCCCTTCACAATACACCTCAATAGTCTAATAATATTCCATCGCAATGATAGACTCATGTCTTGGATTCTTGATCCCTGGGAAATATTTAATGAGGAATGGTATGTGATCCCACATAGTGGAGAAATATTGAACACCAAGAAAATCATAATGAGGTTGTCCATTCGATCAAAAAATCCTCCTAAATTCACTACTTTGAGTGTACATTATATCCTTGAATATATTTAAAAGGATTGACCTTGTATGAAACATAATTAATACATGTAGATTTTATTTCCTATAATAAAATAAATATCTAATAACATGAATTCCAATTACACCCACTCTATTCATTTTGGTGAATGATTTCTCAATATTTTCCTCCTATCAGAAGAGACCATGTACACTATCCCCTAAAGACTTATGAATTTGTCATGATATTAATTTTTCTTTATAAGATTTTCATTTATAGAAACCTAAAAATTCACAAGAAATGGAATAATGATGATTAATATAATAATTAGTGTGATTCAAAATGAAACACTTATCCAAGAAATCCATATCTTCCTTTTATAGAAGGCACATACCACTACAATGTCATTTTCGGTAAACCACAGAACCACATGGAAGTAAAAGTTCACAAAACCTCAAATGTCCTTAATATCTAATAAATATTCATAAATAAAAAAATCATCTTAAATTTCATGTTCTGATGTTGGATCATCTAAACTATATGAGGGTTTCTAAGCCAATTATAGTTCTATCTTAATATTTTAAATGGCATGGGAAGGACTGTCTCACTCTAACAACTACCTCTATATATACAAGAAATGATCCATCACTATTAAATTTAAATATTTTGGAGTGAATCTAAATATCATTAAAGGCCTTCATAATTATTTTTGTGTATATTCATTACACTATACAAATGTCAACATCGAGATCACATTGATCTATAATCCTTCATATAAAATGATTTCTTATGTCAATGATAATAGTCTCATTCTCATCCTTACTTGATTGGGAGGATATAAGGGGATAATCAAATATATGAGTAATAAACTAGTCTAGATGTTCTAAATATATAATTTTTAGATTGGAAGGAATTTTTGTCTTACACTCAATAGTTATAGGAAAGTATGTCATGTGAGTGGTGATCGGTCTGGGAAATTTGACATGGTCATCAAAGTTCTTTCCGAAATCACTAGAAATAGTTTGGGAGAATAGAATCTAAAAATCAGTCAATCCAATTTTCATGTTCTGGTCTATAAAATACTATAATGGTTTTATCATAATTTCATTATTATTAACAGGAACAGATTGGACACATGGTTCCCTAGTGAGTTTATCTATATCCCTATATCTCACTACTTCCATAAAAAAAATACCTCCTAAGGATTTTCCCAAATCCATGGACCAAAACACATGAAATATTACCTTTACCATCAACTAATTTATAGAAACAATCTTTTTTTTATGATGCAATCCTATAGAAAATTCAAGACAATCAACATTTTATATAAAAATGGGATAAAATCATTTGGGACATCCATGGAAAGGAAAAGTCCACCCATAATTGTTTTAGAGATGTCAACCAGAACCTTGATCTACATAAAATTACCCTAAAGGATGGTATTTGAGTTTTTTCTACTCCACACATTCCCTAACATGATCTCTAATATCCAATATAATTTATTTTTTCTTCCGTAAAATGGTATACCTATTAAAATATCCTAAAATAATGATTTAGATTAATTTATTACATAATCATACCTATCATCTCATAGGATGTCAACTAGAATGGGAGAAATATCAAATGATCATGGTCTCTTAATAAGCAATTTTAAAATATCCTTTTCATTAATTATTTCATATATAATATACATGTAATAAATTAAATTTATATAAACGTTATCATATACATTCCATTCCAATTATATCTTCATTCAAAGGCTATCAGATGGAAGGTTTGATTTGTGACTAAATTGGTAGGGGAGATTTATATTGAAAAAATCCATTTAAACATGTTATTATAAAATTTATGAACAACAATATCAAACAAGTAAAATCCCAAAGATCATGAGGCATTGTAAATATGGACTTTTAGGTTCACATTAAGTCAAATTGAACAAAAATCATGGAATCATTTTTATATATTCATAATGATCTCATAAAAAACATTTTTTACTTATAAAAATACATGTGATAACCATGGGAAAACATAAATAAACGCGTGAGTTAAAAAACTACTATGATTACCAATATGATTAGGAAACATAACATGTGTGTCAACAGTATATCTAGATATCATAAAATAGTTGTATCATGAGTAATCAAGTGGATATATAACACAATAAAAAAGGTATAATAAGATCATGGAATCATAGGAAATGATGTAGAACCATTTATCCTAATATAAACACGATTCAAGGATAAATTCTTAAATAATATCACATTGTGGGAAGAGTCCCATAATGGAATTGGTTTGCTCCCGAATCACATACATAACCCCCCTTGAGACTAAATACTAACCCAATTCATAGGATCACTATATGGGTGCACCGATCATATCATTTTAATGATATATGTGTTCCGCATAATTTATTAATTATTAGTTAATAACATAATAATTTCTCATGCATAGAAAATTAGTTTCATAATCATACTACATATAATACTTAAACGAAATTTCACAATGAATTCTTTTGATAAATGATCATAATATATGTTTTTTCACATTAAAATATGAGGGAATAATATAGCTATATATTTTAAATACATATATATATATATATTATTTAAAATAGGTTTATAACATTAAATAGATGGATAAAGTGTGTAATAGAGAGAATGTTGATAACATGAAGGAATGTTTGGTTTGGTGAAACCACTTACCACAATACTAATTTGTTATGTGAATCTTTTATATTAAAAAATAATAAAATTGGTTAAATAATTTAGTAAATTATGAAAATTAATAGTGTTTATTGTTCCTTGATATTTTATTTTTTAATATGTTTTATTCAATGCGATAACCAATTAAACTAAATTCGACATTTTAAAAATAAACAGCTTATATTTAAAAAATAAATTTGGAATGACTAATAACATCAAGTATAATATTATTTAATCATATATATAATTTTCATAATGAAATACATATTATTATTATTAACAAATTTTATTGTTTAAACGATCCTGAAATAAGGTTATGAAAATAATACTACATTACAATCATTGAGACAATAGGTCAAAGATATGTATGAGTAACAGTTCCATTTTTGAAAGATCATTATAGAAATATGGATTTTGTTAAATTATAAATATAATATAATAATTATATAATAAATGGAATAATATTTATTAAAATTACATTTCACGTTCTATCAATGTACATAGTAATAAAAATTAATCACATCACTTCATAAGGTGTTCGTCTGCCATGCAGACGAACAACGTCATCAAATATTAAATGGATATTAAGGAAAAAATATATATGTTATGTTTCCTTAATATATTTTTTATTATATAATAATTATGATATATAAAGATAGAATTATTCCATATTACCTTATATGTAATGAAAATGTAAAAAATGAATATCATCGCATCATGAGGATATAATTATCCATGCACACAAGCCATATTATTGTAATCCATAAAGAATGGAACGTAGGATTTTTTATGTTATATTATTGTTAAATCAGAATAAATATATCATAATTATTCTATATAATGGTTAAATTCCTTATTATATCAAGTTCAATTTAGAGATTATTGAAATTCAATAACATCAGTTTGCGAGGAAGTAGTCTCTCGTAAACATGATCAACGATTACTTATTCTGTTTGAGGGAGGGGGAGATTGATGTAAGTAATTACCTTAGCATAACAACATGTAGTACTATATAAGATAATATGGTTTTTATTTCTCATTTATTTAATAATATGTGATGTAGATGATATAATAATTAAAATAAAATACTCGATTAAGGATGATACCCATTCATTAAGCAACATGTATAGGTTTTTCAGAAAATCCAAATTAGTTTATCTTTATGATTTTTTATGAAATTAATTATTTGGGGAAGGTAATAAGGAATATATTTGGATAGGTATTGTTTGTAAAATTGGGAATTGTATATGTTTAATAGAAAGGATAGTGGGTGGCCTTTTATAGTTGTGGTAGAGGGCACACATGGTACTTTGGAAACGAAAAAATTACAAACACATTTTTTTCCATACAAATAGATCTAAAAGAGAACTTTATGGAACCTAAGAATATTTAATTTTCAAATATTTCATTAAAATATTATTTATATATTTTTGGTAGATTTTTATCCCTTACATTTTTCATTTAAACTACGATAATCCTATTTTTACATTGACCACTATAAATAATTATTAATCTTTTAACTATTAATTATGGATAAAGAGAAATTAAAACATATTAGATAATAGAAATTATGATGATTAATAATATTGAATCCATTTTCCCATATTCAATATATATAAATCGACAAATATAATTTATAATTAAACCTGTAGATGTGTTGTAAAATTATTTTCCATGAAATTCATTTTTTAAAGGAAATATGATCTCATGTTAACTATATCACAATTAATCATAATTAAATTAATTAAAAAACTATTATTATATAAATAATATAATCCTTTCACATAAATAATCTCTTAACATGTGTTATTTTATGATTTAAAATGGAGATACATCAGACACTTTAAGTTAGTTTTTAGAATTAATGTTTATCAAAGCCTAGAAAGTAACAGTTACTAAAATAAATTATAAATATGATTTCAATGTAATAATTTGGATTATATTTAACTAAATAATAATTATAATTTTTTTAGAAAAAAATAAATTAATACATTTTATTTTATTTTCTAATTTTTTTAAGATGGTATTTTCCCTATTCACGGAAAAAATTATTATTTTTGAAATAAAATCATTACATTTACTATATGTTAATATATATATATGTTTATTTAAAAAATAATTTTCATTTTATAATTATAATTTAAAAATTTTATTGAAATTGATTATTTTAATTTCTCATTAAATTTATAAAAATTATATTTAAAATAAGTGTTTTTATTATAAAATTGATAACTAATACCTCCCTGTTTACAAATACCTTTATAATACGAAGTAAATTTTTTTTAATTAACTGGATTAGTTAGTAATATGAATACATTCCAATTTAATAACTAGGATTCAATTTTCATAATTGGCTTATCATGGTTTAGTTGTGTTCAGTGTTACATGTCCCATATGCCATCGATGTTGCTTTAAATTCTACAGAGTTATGGTGAATTATTTATTATTTTATAAACATTATCACATTTGGATATTTATATTACATAAAATTGTGAAAATAGGGGATGGTATTTTTCTTTATATACACTTATGTATCCTATGATTCTTTCCTATACTTTTGGTTTCTCCTCAAAAATTTTACAAGGTGACATGTCTTGCTTCCAAGAAAATTATCTCTATAATATAACATATTCTCTGGTTATTCCACATATAAATGTTATATCCCCAATGGTATCACCAATAAATGTATTACATGTTAGTGTTTTGGTATGTACTTACAAAAGATGGATTTAAGTAACACATCATGTACTTTTAATAGGTTATATAGTGAGATATGGTAGGCCACCAATTTAAAGAAATTTAGGATCTAAATGAGGCTGATTGATATAGGAATAATATTTCACATTTTCACAATTGTCATGAATTTCTTCCATTGGTGATATATGGAGGAAAAATTATCTCTACCCTTAAAATATATGATTCATTAATTATAGTCAACATGGATCTTCAATCAAAATTTCATGGATTTAATGTCACACTAAATGGTTTGAAACATGTCTATCAAATCATATAAAAGATCAGGCTTTATTAGAATCCACTCTCCATCTGCATCCCTTAATGTTGGTGTTGGACACTACATCCCATAGAGAGCCTCATAAGGTTCCATATGAATTCTATAATGGATAGTCTTTTAGTATGATAACTGTAATATTGGAATGTGTTATTCCCAATATGCTTGTAAATCCATTAAAAAAGATCTTATATTTTACAATAGATTTTGGATAGTTCTCATAGACTAACCACCCTTCTGAGGGTGATAATAAATGCTAAAACAGAGATATGTACCAAACTTTTACTAAAGAATTTTGTATAACCATTATGTAAACCTTATATATAATTTAGATAATATAGGGAGTGGAACTCTAAAAAATCATTCAACTTCCCTTATTTATATCGTAGTTAGTTAGTCATGTGGGATATATTCATTGATAGAAATGAAATGTGTAATCATTGTAATGATATCCATATGAACCCAAATGAAATTATTAATAAGATGTTTCCTAGGGAGAATCAGGATGAAATAAATAAGTATGATTTCTAATTCCCATACTGTTATGGAAATTTTTTGAATTATATGAGTTCAGTAGTATCATTCATCAATTAATTCATATCATACTAAAAATTGAGAGACAAACTCCACAATCTAACTCTTCTTTTATCCCACCCATTTGTTTTATTTAAATAACAATTCATCTAAGTTCTACCAGTATAATTATAGAAGGTTTAGTTAAATGATTCTTCTAGGATATAAATTTTTATATATAGTTTATATGGTAAAAATAAAAATGTTCCAAACCTTATAAATCTATCTTAAACAAGGTTGAAATCATCAGTTTTATTTAATTTTTTATAGCACCTCATCATCATTTAGGTCCTCTAGGATCCTCTCTTGATTTTATTATTCAATAGTAATTCGAGAATCATAGGATGGATATCCATTTAATATTACAATATATATCCTTTTAAAATATAATAATATTTGATCTGTCCAATTTATTAAGCTTGATAAAATACTATGATCCTTCATACGTTGACAATTTGACACCATCTTTTCAATACATCAATGGTATTGGATTGAGAAGTATTAATCCTCTATCATATATGGAAATTTGAACTAGATCATGTTATGCTCAGTTTATGTGAACTTATATTTCATGCACTTGTGATTTGTATAAATTTCACACATCTCCCCCATAGAGATAATTTCAACATATCACCAATGGAAATATCACTACAACCAACTCTAGGTTATTCAATGGGTAATTCTTCTCATAAACCATTAGTTGAATTAAAGAATAAGTAATTAAATTATCATTCTAAATTTGAATAGATCCCAAACCATTATATAAATAATTTCTATAATCAAACATTTTTTCCCACGTATGGGATGAATATATACTCATATAGTGATAATCAACATTTTCGACTCCATAAATAACTCCTTCCATTCAATATCTTAGAAAATAATTACTCTTTGTTAATTTATCATTCCTAGTTGGACTTAAAATCATGATATTATCCTCATAAATTTTCGGTATTACCTATATAATCTAAAACAAAATAGATCTACAATAAAAATGGTTGTTTTAGGCTAACACATGATTTAATTTTTTTAATAAATCTTCCAAATATACAATTTTTAGGGTGATAAAACGCCCAAAAAATGATTATTTCTACATCACGAACTCACACATACAATAAATTTCATAAATACAATCCTTTACAAATTCATTTTAACATTATTCAAATACTCATCATGGTCTTCATTGAATTTATAGAAAATAAAAATGTCATCTATAAATACTACATCAGATATTTCTACAAAATATCTTAAGTATATATTCATCTTCTTAATAATGATCAATTGAGAATTTGGGAGTTCTAAAGGGGTCAATATGGGCTCATATGGTCTATACCTTCTCCAAAATTTATTTTTTTTAGAATATCAATCTTATTTATACATAACTAAGGATATCTTGTCGAAATATCCACATTATAAGAATAATGATCACCAACTTATTGATCAATCAATCATATATCTGTGGAAGTGGATAGGTTTAATATTATTTTTTATTAAAAAAATATTCAACGGAGGGGTTATTTGACCTATCCTTCCTCTTGATAATAAAGACCAAAACAACCCATGGTGAAGAAATCAAGAAAATAAAATCCTTTTAATGTTTTTCTTTTCTCTACTTCTTCAACTATAACAACCTGATGGTGTTTATACAGTAAGGATTCATCGACATGGGTAATGATGTAGGTATAAATTTTATTGACGAATAAACCTCTTGATCAAGAGAAATACAAATTAAATATTTTGGGAATATATCAATATATCCCCTTACATTAGCCATGACATCATGCATGATTATTTACTTTTCCGTAATTATTGGAGATGTATATGGTTTCAAAAAAGGAAATAGTACATGGTCTTGAACTGAATATTGCATGGGACATTCAAAAACCAAATTACACTTGAATAGTATTGGTGGGTGACTTGGGACTTGGATATTGATCCCACACTCTAAAAAGTTTATGTTATATTTATATAAGTATATCCAAGCCATGAAAAAATTATTATCATACTCTAATAAAGGATATAAATTGAGATTTTATAGAATACTAACTACAAAAATATTTATTATGGTGGATTTAGATAACTGTGATGCAACCATTTATAAAGTTAACATTCAAATAGATAGATCGGTCACCACTTTTATTCTAGTGTACAAACATTATTATTAAAATTATATGAAATTATATAATATTTAGGGCCATAATCAAAATGTATGTACACTATTATTGAATGAGATAGTATGTAACATCCCACCACTTCCACCATATAATTAGTGATAACATATACCCTTGCCTACTGCCTTAGAGGTTTTTATCGCTGTTTTTTTCTCTAAAATCCCTTGAATTAGGGAATTGAATATAATAGTTATCATGTTAGTTGTATTTAAAACATTTTATAGAAGGCCTAGTGTTTATCTAAACCTACATTTCTTCATCCCCTTTAATGGGATTAATCCTTTTCTTTCAACACTTATATGCTTGTTGCCCCTACTTTCCATACATGAAGCACCATTCGTATCCCCTAAATTTTTGTTTTGGATTCCTCATCAAAACATTTTAACCATGGTATATTGGGTTTTATTTTATCTCTGAGATTTAACTTTTTATACCGATAACGAAAAAACAAATTTAATTTTTTTTCTCTAATCCCAGAAGACCACTTGGAGTCTCAGATCTCCATTTTAGCATTATTGTAACAAACAATAGTCTCTTTATTGTTTGAATATTAAAAAATTGATAATTCATTTCATGGTATCGACATTGACCTTAAAATGAAGAGGACCACATTAAATTCATTATTGATGAGAAAATATTGTTTCGTAATATGATATCCTTTTGATGTTTCCTAATTTTCTCCCATAGACTCTATATTTTGATTTATACTAAGGAAATAATGGTGCATTTAAAGATAGATAGTTTAGGGAAAATATAATTAGAAAATATTTTTATAATGTAATTAAATTCAATGGATTCAATATACTCATGGAAATTTGGGATCATGATTAGATTCCTCCATTGATTTGCTTCACCATCAATTTGATAAATGGATAGAACAAAATTCTCTTACTCTTTGTATTGGATGACATAGAATATATTCCCAATGACAATAATATATTACTACATGATGTGGGGGAAAAATATAAAATAATGGTAGGGGTTTGTTTTCCCATAAAATAATTGACTACTACATGATCCTTCCTAAGAGTAGTGGTAACCTCTACATGAATCGTGTAATTATTCATAACATAATCTAGTTTATATAGTAAATCTATTAATTTATCAACTCCCACATCACTATTATTTGTCATATCATTGGGGAAATAATCGCACCTCCTATCATGATTGTTGTTGGAATAATTTCAAATTTTCCCTGACATTATCTATGATAAAATAAATGATTTTACTGTAAGTAATAAACATAAAATGGTATACATATAAACATGTATGGATGAGTTATAAATGATAAGTACGCCCTAACTATTGAGACTTTTGGTTTTAATGTATGTTATCCATAGTAATTTCCCTATTATTTTTTCGATCCTAATAATTTGTTTGTGTTCTTTATAATAGTTTGTAAATACTTTTTGATCTTCTAAAACCAATCCCCAAGGAGTGTCAAACCATGTGCATGGTAATAAATATTTTATAGTACCCATATATTCTTTGGTTAATCCATAAATGAATTTTTTACAGTAATTTCCCCTATGTGAATCTGTTTCAAAACCATTTCCCCTACCGGGATCTGTAATGGGATGTAAGTACATGGAAACCACATTATCTATAATTCCATCGATATTCATATATATTTTTTATTCTTAGTCCCATCATTATACTTATCACAAGGGTTCTAAATAATTTTTTTATCATTCCAATTATAAATGTTAACTAATTATATATTCTAATACCAACTATATCAATCCATGTCTTTTAAAAAAATTAATACATGATTATTAAATACATATATCAAATATGTAAAATACCAAATATCATGTGGCCTAGTTTCTTGGTCAAGTCTACGTTCACATTGCATCCAAAGAAAAAATTCAACACTGGATCTTTGTTTTATAATTCATATAGTTCTCTTAAAATCTATGAGATCTCCTAAAACTACATTGGATAAACTATGGAATATTTAAATAAAGGGGAGAGATATTAAACATAGTTTGTGAATATACATTAAAATGAAAAAAAACAAGTGGGATAATGTTATTACATGATATCATAAAAGTACACGCTCATGAGGAACACATGTAATAATAAAATAAAGAACACAGTATCATAAGATCATGGAATCATTGGAAATGATTTAAAAATATATATCATTACATAAAAAATATCCAAGGAAAATTAACTAGGGAATATCATATTGTGGAAAATGTTCCATAATTAATTATGTTTACTTCCTATTCTCATACATGATGCTTCATGAATCTAATGATTTACATAATGAATTATATCACTACCAAGGTACATCCTTCATTAAATGTTCATGATATATGTGTTCTATATAATATAATCATTCATAATTTATTTCATAAAAATAACCCAAGGGAGTAAAATGAGTTTCATAATCTTATTTCATATGACATTAAAAGGAAATTACATAATATTTTTATTTTATAAATGATCATAATACATGGTTTACCCCGTCAAAGGAAGGGAGAATATTTGTGGTGTATATATGATATATAAATATATAAAAAACATAGTACTATTACATATCATTAATGGAGTGATAGATTAATCTAGAAAATCAATGATCCAAACCAAGTAGAAATATTGGTTTATAATGATCCCTTACCTCAATCCTGATTTTTCACTTGTTTTCATTATCATCAAAAATAATAGAACTATATAAATTTATTTACACAATTAATAACCTTTATAATTTTTATAATTATTTTTTTTCTTTTTTACAATATAAAATTCAATTACTACCCCAATTTATTTATCATTCGACATTTTATCAATAAAAGAATAAAATGTCCAAAATAACTGTAGTAAGTTGTATAATGATAATCTGATTACTATTTCATCATATATATATATTGTTATTAATGAAATAATTATTATTTATATACATAATTCAAACTTATTAAATTAACCCTGAGTATGGTATTGAAAAATTAAATACATTACAATCTTAGAGATTGTTGGTTTTACGTACGCATAAAAAATGATTTCATTTTTCAATGATCATAGTAGAAAGAAGGTATCTATTAGATTATCCTTAAAATATGTTCATTATGTCATAAAAATAATATTTCGTCTCTAAAAAACAATAATTATATTATCCATGTTAAGTGGTAATAAAAATTAATCACATTGTTTAATGAAGCTGGAGTCATTCGTACATATGGACGACATTATCATTTATTCATTAGATTGTATGTCATGAATATATATGATATATTTTTTCCATATTGATAAACATATAATTAATATTATATATCATAATAATGTATATAATTATTTCCTTACATGTATATATTATTTGAAAAATGAGTCACATCGCTTCAGAAAGAAGTAATCTTTTATACCCATGAGCGATGTTGTTGTATTATCTAGATAAAGGAAATTCAAATTGTGTATATAATTTTTTATTTACAGATGTATAATTATATCATTAATAATATATATAAACAATAAATATATCATTATACGTATCTTTTTGAAGTAATTATTGAAAGGTGGTAGTCTGCATTACACACGATCAACATTTTTTTTGTCGATTTGTGGTAGGAGAAGATTAATGTAAGTCATTACCATAATATAACAACATATAAATATATTTATGAATCATAAATTATTATATGTTTCTTATTATTATATTATTTTATGGATGTGGATGATGAAATAAAATAGAATTATCTATTTAGGATGTTTCTTTTTCATTATATGACATTATTAGGTTTCCACAAAAAACATTACTATGATCGGTATAAGACAAATCCATGGTTTCTATGATGAGATAAGGGATATAAGTATTTTTTTAGGTAATAGGAAAATAATTTTTTTTGGATATTTTTAAAATATATGATTGGTTGTGTCCTTTTATAAATGTTGGAGAGGACATACATGGAATTTTTGAAAAGAAACAATTACAATACCATTTTTTTCATTCCATATAGCTCCATTAATTTCCTTTGTTAGACCGGGATGATATATGGTTGAAATATAACTATACAATAGTAATTATAAAATATTTGGGGTTTTTTAACCCTTAACCTTTCTTTTTAACCCCCCCCCCCCCCTCCTAGTTAAATACATTTTTACCATAAACTCAATATTTATTTTTTATTTTCACTGTTAACTTGGATAAATAATAATTTTAAATAATAAAAATTACATTAATAAACAATTTGAGATTAATATTTCAAAATATAACTCATAGAATTGGAAAAAATGCAATATAAAATAAAAATACTTGACATGTAGAAAATATGGTTTTCAAGATATGCATTTTTTAGAGAAAAGATGATCTCATATTAACTATATGAATATTAATTATAACTAAATGATATTTTATTCAAATTTATAGATATATAATCATTAATTTTCGTTTAAATTATTTTTCATCTGGGTTAATTTTAAAAATTTAATATGGAGATACAGTATGCACATTAAATAATTTTTTGGAAAAATGTGTTTAATGGCTAAAAATACACTTAAACTAATATATGTTATAAATATTATTTAAATGTAATTATATAAATTTTATTAAAAAATATAGCTGTTATGTTAATTAAAAGTCAAAGTAAAATAATAATGGGGATTATTTTAATAAAAATAATTTAAGATTTCAAAAATTGGTATTTTTCTTTATTCATAGAATTTGGTTAACAGAATCCCAAAATTATGACATATGTTAATATAAATATAACAAATTAAAAAAATGATTATTTTAAATAAACTTCCTAAATATTCCCAAAATATTTTATAATTATTTCCCACAAATAGATATAAAAATAATAATTGGATGTAAATATATTATAAAATATTTGATCCTTTATTCCTATGAGTTTACAAATACATTTCTACTTAGTAATACATTTATATACATGTAAAAATATAAGTAATTATAATAATACCAACACATTTAATATTTATGTTATAATTATCTTATTTAAATAAATATATTTCATTTTGGTTGAATTTTGTGTGTCACATTGGCCATTGAACACATTTTACACATATAAAAACATCTAGTGTTTTATGTTTCATTTACAAACTAGTCAATTCCAGACCAACACTTAAGCCCTTCTAGGACACCATCCTAAAACCTATTTCTAATAATAGGAATATTGCATCCATTTTATATTCCCACCACTAGTTCTTACGAAATCTGGTGCGGGATTGAGTATCCTTGTACAATCCTCTCAACATCTCAAAGGCTATAAAATTATGTCATCACTTTAATGATAATCCATCTTATAAAAAATATCCCCCATTAGTACAGTGATTTATAAACTCAATTAGACATGAAACTTTCCCACTTTTATCATGAAGACTTTGAAAACAAGGAACCACCTTGAATCTACATTCACTACAATTTTCCATCATTATTGTCCACAAACGTTTTTAGGACTTCCCATATCACACTTGGTTTACAATGTGGCAATAATACTAGTTTTTCGGGGAGATTCCTCACTATCCCAATCCTTCTCAAACAAATATATAATCCCTTAAGTGGATGAATCCTAAAATTAGTTTTTGATAGGATTAGTGTCCATTCCAAGAATATATGTTGACAAACATTCCATAACAATCATATTTAGAATTATATTTTCATCCAAAAAAAATTTCCCATAATGGGGAGATACATTTGCAACATCAAGATGACATATTCATACCTCATCATAATAATTTGTTTTTCCCTTATCAATATTTTGGAGATTTCACCATTGATAGAATATATTTTTTTCATCACACTGCTCATGTGGAAGAGAAGTAGCCAACACTATTGGGAAAGAAAACCAATATAAAATAACGACTGTGACATTATCCCCAAAGTACTGAAAAACCTAGGAAACCCTAGGGAATCATAAGAATACTATAACCCTTGTGGAAAACAATCTCACAAATAGAGTTATTTCCTATAGAAATTGGATCTAGCATAAAAGATTACATAAAAACTTATGCTTTTGTAGATATTGGGATGGGTAGTTTACCATGGTTTGACATTTGGTATGAATAATGATTGTTTTGAGTTGCAGCACAATCAATAATATAAATAAATAATTACTAAAAAATGGAAAAGAATTTTATTCTCATATTTTAAATTAAATTTGTAATTATATAGAATATTTACTTGGTAAAATTTGTCAGAAAAAATTATTGGTCTCAAATTGCATCTTTAACCTTGGTGTACAAATTTGTTGTGTTTTAGATGAAACCTATTTTTTTAATTTTATTAAATTAAATTAATTATATTTTTACTTCATAAATTCATATGAATCATGTTTAGTTTTTTTATTAAAAATTATATCTTTAATTTGAATTACCTTTATGTCTGGTATATCATGATGTGTTGTCATTTTAACATCATCGTATGTTTATTTTCAGTTGTCCTTCCAACCCAATATCATTCCATGTGATTATTGATAAATTGGATAAGAGCCATATTAGGTCCCATTTTGGAAAATTATTCAACGTATACAGATTATAAGATGATAGATGTTGCAACAAAATCTCTCATGACATATTATTAACACAAATATATCACTCATTTTCATAGGAACATTTGTTAATTGTTTTGAATATAAATTATAGTAATCAGAATGTTAACATATTTATTTCATTTGATTTATTTGAAATAATTTGATTATTTGTTAAAAAATTACAATATTTGGACAAATTAATTTCCAATATTGTTTCTCTATCAAGAAAAGTGTTTTGTTAATATAGATATTTCTCATTATTATATCTCATCCATATTTTTAATTGGGTACCCTATAAAATGTTTTTTTGATTTCGTATAACTTTTTCAGTCAATGAAATTCATCCATAGTGATAATATTATGGGTCACATTTAACCACATCGAATGAGATACAAATTGGTGAGGGGAAATGAATGTTCTGCTCACATATCTTGAGGAATCATGAGGGAGGGAGGACCAGGATTTTTCCAAAGTGAAGCTAGGTTTTTCAAACCCTTAGCCTTGTAAACATGCGACATTAGTCTTCAGGAATATTTAATAAAATAATGAGATATCCTAGTTTTATATAATAAAATTTCAATTAAAAAAATTACTCAATATTACAAAAAATTGATGACATGTATATTTTTATATTTAAATATATTTATATTGAATGTTTTAAATTGAAAATTTTAGGTTGTGGAATGTATTTACAAAATTATAATTACTGTATTGAACTTTTTTTATGTTTATTCTTTATAATAAATAAATTAAACACTATAAAGTTCATTAAAATTTATTTTCAAAAAAATAAAAAAATAAAAAAAGAATTATGTGGCTTAGTCTGCTTTTATGAGTGTTTATATGAGAAGGGATATAGCCTATAAAATATAAATTTATTTATTTTTATTCACTATTATTATAGAAAGAAACAATGATTAAATATTATTTAATTTTATACTTTTATTATTATAATAAAATTTAATTCATTTTCATTTTTAATTTTTTACATAATAAAATATATTTGTTGGGGCATATTTTTAGAAATAGATTATTGTCAAACATGATAAATAAAAGTAATAATAAAATTAATATTTATATTATAAAATATTATTTTACTAGTGTTATTTTAAATTTATTTATTGTATTTTTAAGTACACATTACTACATTTAAAAGTTTTGGGTCATAGATATCCAAAGGTTCAACACGAGTCTTGTTGTAAATTAATATTATACCATAAGAAATAAAAATAATAAACCCATCCATGATTTATTTTTTATTCATTAAGACATCATGATGTTTTCCAATTCCTTATAATAAAATAATATAATGAAATTTTAAAAAATGACAATCCTCTATACTATGAATAAAAAACAAGAAAATAATTCATAAAGAAAACTAATCTTTTATAAAATAGAAATTATAATTAGGAAACCAAATAAATCATAAAATCGTCGATAGTTTTTATAAAGGCATTCTTGGAATGAAAATTTAAGAAAGGGCATGAAATAAATTCCCAAATCATGACTACTATGTATTTTCATCAGTGTCTAAACCAATACAACTATGATGGTTAGGGTGACTTTGGGGGGGGGGAAATTAAAATGAATATCAACCATTATAATAATATTCTACCATTATTTGAACATTTTTTCCATTCTAATACTCCCATATTTTTAGATAAATATGAGTGTTTATAGGCCCCAATAAAAACCAGGAATCCTTTTGATTCATTTTTACTTCATTTCATTTAATTTTGCAATCTTCTAATTTTATAGACACGATACTGCAAAAGGGGTTGGGGATTAAGTATCATAATCCAAATTTATAGATTGTTATTCTTTTAATGTCATCCACTTGCTTTCATGTGTCAGGTCTTGATGGATTTTCTTGACTTTCTAGTTAATGTGACTGTTATAAAAACAAGATATTCTACCTTGACCATCCATAACTACCAAGCATTATTCAGGGTGTCCAAACTGGGATAGAGATAGAATTATCAATGGCATATTATTCTATTACACTAATATGTTTCTGATAAGTTCAATAAGTATATGAAAAGGAATAATCCACAATGTATGTAATTTTGGATAGTTGTCTAATTAATCTCTTTCCTTATTGAGGTGAATAAATAATATCATGAAAATTTTTATGTGATGGTCATGTTGTTGGAGTAAACATGGTGTGTCAATGTCAAGGCATGATGACAGACATCTATCTCCTGGTGATAAGGATTATCATTGCAATAATTTTACATAGTTTGGTAACCATGGGACAACCTGAAATCCTCCCTCAATAGCTTGTAGTGATCCCAATGCATCCAATGGTTTTCATATGAAATGATAACTATAAGGCCCCAGCCTTAAACCTTTCATAATCTTGAGTTATTACAAGATTACACATTGAGGATCTTTTCGGGTTTACAGTTTTAGAGAATTAGATCATAAAACTTGCATTACATTCCACATATAAACAAAGTGGTTACATAAAGATAGTATTCTTCTTTCCCATCAATGGAAACATATTTAAAATAAAACATAGATTCTTTCTTGAAACTTCCATGACACTATCGTCATATCATGTACCTTTCCCTTGACCTGTGAAAAACGTTTCAAAAAAACATGGGATGAGCATAAAAAGCTCAGTAAGGGATATAAAAAAATGGAAAGGAAACATGGGTACATATATACATAAGAATGAAATCATACTTTACCCATAAAACATAAGCACTTTAACATACCTCATCAAATCATGAATAAATCCTAGAAATCATAAGACATAAAGGTAACTTGAGGAATTCATAACATTCTTACATAGGGATTAACCCTCTTGGTTACGTTTGGAATACCCATCACAGTATATTCCCTAAATCTATTCGGAGAAACCATAAATTTTCACTCCATCACATTACCCAATGCATTGGAGAGCTATATCGGGCTCACCCGCCCTTAGTTTATCACGGAACCACCCGTCTTCATAATAATTCCCAAGAACCTCAACATAATCGTATCACATAAAACATGCCTAAAGGAAACATAACATTCCCACCTTTCAATCACAAGATATCAATACAACACATTGATATAAAAACATTATGAAAACCATTTTCAAAACCAAAATAAAAGAAAAGTAAAACATGGTAATTATTTTTCTTTTAAAAATAAGGTATGGATTGTAGAGGAAGCCAAAACTCAAATAATGGTCCTGGCGGCGGAGAAGTCATTGTCGCCACATACGTACGACAAAAACATTCCCTTTTTTCATTTAGTAAATGCTTCTTATAAAAAATATTTCTTTTGAATAAACGTAAAAGTCAAAGGGGTTTATACACCATATAAAAGAAGGTTGTGTATAAAACAAAATATGCCTCAATGAAAGGAGATTGAGACGAAGTCCCATACCTCGGGTCCGACTTGACTCGATGGTTATTTAATGTCCTGAATAATAAACTTGAGTTAATTTCTACATTATTATGAACCTTTTTTAATATCATTATTCCTTTTATATCACTTATTTCCATGTCATGAACACTATGTAATTATTTAAGTTAATAACGGTCGTTTTAAAGATCATTGGTACTTGAGTCAAAAATAAACCCTTTATAATTACAAGTTGTTCATGTATCCATTATATCCAGAATTATAATCATGATGTATATATCATACATATCCAATATATACATGCATTTATAATATTACATAATCATTTTAGAGGTAAGAAATGAAATGCACCGTTCATGGAGATGGTAAGCCGTACGTACGCATGAACGCGACTTCCATTTCTATTTCATTTTTTATAGAATGGAATCCTAATTATATAAAGGTATATTATAATACCAGTATAATATCATATATAATATCGTAGTTCCATCCTTTATACGTCCCACATATGGTATTTAACGAATCAAATCACTTTGAGGGGGCGGTAGTCCGCACTTCCTTAAATGAAGATATCACGATTACCCATAATGGAAACCATAAAGGTATGCCCAAAATGAAAAATACAGAAGCTTAAGGAAAACATAAACAATATCATATATAAATATAGTGACATCTTAATGGCCACCTTTGAAGGTGTTAAAATAATGTTTAACAATCATCGTTTCGGGAGGCATAAATTCACCATCCACGGAAACAATATGTCCTTTAACCATTAGATGTAGGTGTGTGTAAGTGTAGCTAGAATCCATATTATAACACCATTATAGTATATTGAAGATACTGTAGTTGTTACAAAAGAAATGAATAAAAATAGTTTAGGGGGTTGGAGAAGCAAAATAAAACAGAAGGACTCAAGTGAAGACATTACCTTAAAAGCGGGTAACTCCCTTTGGTTTGAGCTCAAAGGCATCCTTGGGAAAACATCTGCCCAGAGTGAGGCTTCAAGGAGTAATAGAGGGAAGTGGAGAGACAAAATTGGAATGGGTTGGCCGAGCCAAAGTCTTAGGGAGTGTGGGTAAGGAGGTAGAGGTGGGGGCCTTTTATAAGAGGAGATGAGGGGCACTCTTGGAATGTAAAGAAATGTTACTTTATTTGAAAATTATTTTCGGATTCAAAAGGTCCCACATTGACATAATTCGAGGTTAAGGTTATAAGGTATAGAATTCCACCCATACAATTGGTTTTGGACATGTGTAGGACATAGATTTTACATTATCATTTCATTTCATTTAAATCCTTTATTAATGAGGTAATCGTAGCATCATCATGATGTCATAAATAATTTAATTTATTTAAAGTCTAAAAATTATGAAAAATATACTATGATGTAGGAAATATTTTTAGATTTCTAATGAATATTTATAGTCCAAAAGATCATTTATGTAGACAAAAATAAAAATATATTACTTAGATGATACATTCTTTGTCAAATTTAACATTCTTTAAAAATAAAAAGATAAAAAGTCACTTTCACACAAAAGTGATTCCATGGGGCCCCCAAGTTTGGCACAAGGCATCCCATGGTCGGCCATGAGACAACCAGTAGCCTTAAGAGACATGTTGTGGTCTTTTTGCATTATTATGATATCATTTTCTTATCCTTAACTACCTGATTACTCATTAATCAAGATAATTAAAGAAAATTACCATCGTTACTATTCATAATGTCCAAAAATAAAAGAGTCTTAATTACATAATTTGGACCTTCTGATTCCAAATATTTAATACGTTTTACCAAATTCCAAACAAATAAATTGCAATAATTTATTTAAAAAATAATTCCCGTTGTCAAAACAAATAGCGGGTTTTTTGAAACAATATCTATGAAAAGTTTGGCATCAGTTTATGACCAATTCCAAGTGAAATTAATACTAATGACCACCATTGGATTAAATGGTAATAATATATTCAGATTACACTTTAAGACCAATTAAAAGGATAATGTAACCATATAATTAAATTAAATGAAAAACAAGTTATGATGTAAAATGCAGTATTTTTCACTATTCATTAACAAATGAACATTCTCAGAAAAATACCAAAAATTTATCCAAAGTAAATTTCAATGTCCCAATAATAATGAATATGTTTATTTTGACAAATATAGATTATAAAATTGTCAACAGTTTGATTTAAAAAGGGTTTTCCATCAAAATGCAGTAAAACAATCTTTTAAGAATATTAGTGTATTCCATGCATAAGATTGTATTTATTTTCATTTTAAGCCACTAAAACTCTATCTTAATCATTAATAGACATAGATAAAAATATATATTATTAATTACTTATTTGGTATGTTACATCCTTCCCCCCTTTAGAAAATTGCATCCCCGCAATTTATTTACTTATCGAATAAATGGTGGTATTTATCCCTCATTGAATTTTCAGATTCCCATGTTGCCTCTTCCATCATGTGGTTTTTTCACACAACCTTTACCTGATTAATCACCTTATTTCGTAACACTTGCTCCCTGTGGTCAAGAATCTGGACCAGTTGTTCCTCAAAAGATAGGTTCTCTTCCAGCTGAACTACCTCTGCACTCAAAACATGAGATGGATCTGGCATATACATTCTCAACATCGAAACGTGAAAAACATTGTGTACCTGAGATAAATTCATAGGTAAAGCCACCCGGTATGCAACTGATCCAACTCTCTCCAGAATTTCCAATGGTCCAATGAACCTTGGACTCATCTTTCCTTTCTTACCAAATCTCATCACACTTTTCCATGGTGAGACTTTGAGAAAAACATGATCACCTACCTCAAAAGTTAGATCCTTCCTCAGGTTGTCTGCATAACTCTTCTGCCTACTCTGAGCTGTTCTCATGTGTTTCTGAATCAGCTGAAATTTTTCTGCCATCTCTTCTACCAATTCTGGTCCCATCAACTTCCTTTCACCCACCACATCCTAGAAATCTTGAGTTCGACACCGCTTCCCATATAACGCCTCAAATGGTTCCATCTGTATACTGGAATGAAAACTGTTATTATATGAAAATTCATCCAAAGAAAGATTTTGGTCCCAATATCCATGATAATCCATCGAACTAGCTCGTAGCATATCCTCCAAGGTCTGAATTGTTCATTCTGACTGCCCATCTGATTGAGGATGAAATGTTGTACTAAAATTTAATTCAGTACCCAACGACTTCTGAAGGCCCTTACAAAAGTTAGATGTGAACCTGGGATCACGATCAGATACAATGGAGATAGGAACTCCATGTAACCTGACTATCTCTTTAAGATACAAATGGGAAAGTTGATCTAGGAAAAAAGTATCTCGTATAGCATGGAAATGAGCAGATTTAGTCAAGCGATCAACAATAACCCATATTGCATTATTACCTCGAGGTGTCTTCAGTAATCCCACAACAATGTCCATGGATATATTCTCCCATTTCCACTCTGGCACTGGTAAAGGCTGAAGCATCCCATTCGGTAACTTCCGCTCTGCTTTAACCTGTTGACAAGTCAAACACTTCACAGTAAAATTAGAAATATATCTTTTCATTCAATCCCACTAGTAATACTCCCGCAAATCTCTATACATCTTAGTACTTTCAGGATGAACTGAAAACGGAGAACTATGAGTTTCACATAACAACTCTCTCTTCAACTGTGAATCACAAGGCACACACAATCTCTTCCCAAATCTCAAAACGCAATCATTATCAATGTTGAATTCAGGCAACTTACCTTTCTGAACCAGCTCTACCTTTTTCTGCAACTCACTCTCTTGCTTCTGTGCTTGCTTGATTCTATTTGATAGAGATGATCTCACTGATACCTGAAACAAAACAGAATAACTTCCTGAACCAACAAATTATATGCCAAAGTTCATCAAATCCTTAACCAAAGGATCACGTTCCAAATGCAACATTGCTAATGAAGCATTACTTTTTCGACTCAAAGCATCAGCCACTTTATTTTCTTTTCCCAGATGGTAATGAATTGTACAATCATAATCCTTGATTAATTCCAGCCATCTCCTATGTCTCATGTTTAACTCTTTCTGAGTGAATATATACTTTAAACATTTGTGATCAGTATATATTTCACAATTTACTCTATAAAAATTATGCCTCCAAATTTTTAAAGCGTAAACAACAACAACTAATTCCAAATCATGTGTTGGGTAATTTACCTCATGAGTTTTCAACTGTCGTGAAGCATAAGTAATTACCTGATCATTCTGCATTAGGACACAACCAATTCCTTTCAATGAAGCATAACTGTAGATAACAGACTCAACATTCCTAGAAGGTAGTGCCAAAACTGGATCATTCAACAATCTTCTTTTCAATTCCTGAAAACAATCATCACATTCTTTTGTCCAGATAAACTTAACACCCTTCCGAGTTAGCTTAGTCATTGGAATAGATAACCGTGAAAAATTTCTAACAAACCTTCGGTAATAGCCTGCCAAACCAAGAAAGCTACGAATCTCAGTTACATTTGTGGGTCTTGGCCAGTCTTCCACAACTTTTGTTTTTACAGGATCAACAGTTATCCCATCTTTAGAAACAATGTGACCAAGGAATGAAATTTGTTGCAACCAAAACTCACACTTGCTGAATTTTCTATACAATTTCTTTTCTTTTAAGGTTTGAAAAGTAATCCTTAAATGTCTTTCATGCTCCTCTTTACTTTTATAAAACACCAAAATATCATCAATAAAAACAACCAACATTTTTCACCCGATTCAACTGAGTCATCGCTGCAACAAATTGTTTAGTTCTGATTCTTACCATCTCAGGATACTGATTTGAAAGGTCATTTCCCTCTGTATACCCTCCTAGCACAAATTCCATGTTTCCTCTTCGAAAAACCATTCTAAACACATAAATATCTTAGGCGAAGCAACATGGTAATCTTTAAATGCTATACCAATTAAATTTGACCATAAAAAAATATATTTGGTTAATCATTTAATAGAATTATAACTCCTAAAGTTATCTAAACCGACCTTTGATACCAACTATAAGTCCCCAGCCTTAAACCTTACTTAATCTTGAGTTATTACAAGATTACACATTGAGGATCTTTTTGGGTTTAGAGTTTTAGATAATTAGATCATAAAACATGCATTACATTCCACATATAAACAAAGTGGTTACATAAAGATAGTATTCTGCTTTCCCATCAATGGAAACATATTTAAAATAAAACATGGATTCTTTCTTGACACTTCCTTGACACTATCATCATATCATGTATGTTTCCCTTGAATTGTGAAAAACATTTCAAAAAAACTTGGGATGAGCATAAAAAGCTCAGTAAGGGATATAAAAATATGGAAAGGAAACATGGGTACATATATACATAATAATGAAATCATACTTTACTAATAAAACATAAGCACTTTAACATACCTCATCAAATCATGAATAAATCATAGAAATCAGAAGACATAAAGGTAACTTGCGGCATTCATAACATTCTTACGTAGGTAGTAACCCTCTTGGTTACGTTTGGAATACCCATCACAGTATATTCCTTAAATCTCTTCGGAGAAACCTTAACGTTTCACTCCTTCACGTTACCTAATGCATTGGAGATCTATATCGGGCTCACCCGCCCTTAGTTTATCACGGAACCACCCGTCTTCATAATAATTCCCAAGAACCTCAACATAATCATATCACATAAAACATGCATAAAGGAAACATAACATTCCCACCTTTCAATCACAAGATATCAATACAACACATTGATATAAAAACGTTATGAAAACCTTTTTCAATACCAAAATAAAAGGAAAGTAAATCATGTTATTTATTTTTCTTTTAAAATGAAGGTATGGCTTGTAGAGGAAGCCGAAACTCAAATAATGGTCACGGCAGCGGAGAAGTCATTGTCACCGCATACGTAAGACAAAAAAAATTCCTTTTTTCATTTTGTAAATGCTTCGTATAAAAAAGATTACTTTTGAATAAACGTAAAAGTCAAAGGGGTTTATACACCATATAAAATAAGGTTGTGTATAAAACAAAATATGCCTCAATGAAAGGAGATTGAGACGAAGTCCCATACCTCAGGTCCGACTTGACTCAATTGTTCTTTAATGTCCTAAATAATAAACATGAGTTAATTTCTACTTGCTTAAGAACCTTTTTTAAGATTATTATTCCTTTTATATCACTTATTTCCATGTCACGAACACTATGTAATTATTTAAGTTAATAACGGTCGTTTTAACGATCATTGGTACTTGAGTAAAAAATAAACCCTTTATAATTACAAGTTGTTCATGTATCCATTATATCCAGAATTATAATCATGATTTATATATCATAAATATCCAGTATATACATGCATTTATAATATTACATAATCTTTTTAGAGGTATGAAATGAAATGCATCGTTTATGGAGACGGTAAGCCGTACGTACACATGAACGCTACTTCCATTTCTATTTCGTATTTTATAGAATGGAATCATAATGATGTAAAGGTATAATATAATTATAGTATAATATCATATATAAAATCATAGTTCCATCCTTTATACATCGCACATATGGTATTTAACCAATCAAATCACTTTGAGGGGGCGGTAGTCCGCACTTCCTTAAATGAAGATATCGCGTTTACCCATAATGGAAACCATAAAGGTATACCCAAAATGAAAAATACAGAAGCTTAAGGAAAGCATAAACATATTATATATCATATATAAATATAGTGACATCTTAATGGCCACCTTTTAAGGTGTTAAAATAATGTTGAACAATCATCGTTTCAGGAGGCATAAATTCACCATCCACGGAAACAGTATGTCCTTTAACCATTAGATGTAGGTGTGTGTAAGTGTAGCTCAAATCCTTCTTATAAAAACATCCTAGTATATTTTATATACTGGAGTTGTTACAAAATAAATGAATAAAAAGAGTTTAGGGGGTTGGAGAAGCAAAATAAAACAAAAGGACTCAAGTGAAGACATTACCTTAAAATCGGGTAACTCCCTTTGGTTGGAGATCAAAGGCTTCCTTGGGAAGACATCTGACCAAATTGAGGCTTCAAGGAGTAACAGAGGGAAGTGGAGAGACAAAATGGGAAGGGTTTGGCCGAGACAAAGGCTTTGGGAGTGTGGGTAAGGAGGTAGTGGTGGGGGCCTGTTATAAGAGGAGAGGAGGGGCACTCTTGTAATGTAAAGAAATGTTACTTTACTTGAAAATTATTTTCAGATTCAAAAGGTCCCACATTGATATAATTAGAGGGTAAGGTGATAAGGGTTCGAAATACACCCATAAAATAGGTTTTGGACATGTGTAGGTCATAGAATTTACATTATCATTTCATTTTATTTAAATCGTTTATTAATGAGGTAATCGCTGCATCATCATGATGTCATAAATAATTTAATTTATTTAAAGTCTAAAAATTATAAAAAAACTAATATGATGTAGGAAATCTTTTTAGCTTTCTAATGAATATTTATAGTCCAAAGGATCGTTTATGTAGACAAAATTAAAAATATTTTACTTAGGTGATACATTCTTTGTCACATTTAACATTCTTTAAAAATAAAAAGATAAAAACTCACTTTCTCAAAAATGTGATTCCATGGGGCCCCCAAGTTTGGCACAAGGCATCCCATGGTCGGCCATGAGACAACCAGTAGCCTTAGAACACATTTTGTGGTCTTTTTTTATTATTATGATATCATTTTATTATCTTTATCTACCTGATTACTCATTAATCAAGATAATTAAAGATAATTACCATCGTTACTATTCATAATGTCCAAAAATAAGAGTCTTAATTACATAATTTGAACCTTATGATTCAAAATATGTAATCCATTTTAACAAATTCCAAAAACATAAATTGAAATAATTGATATAAAAAATAATTCCCGTTGTCAAAACAAATAGCGGGTTTTTTTGAAACAATATCTATGAAAAGTTTGGCATTAGTTTATGACCAATTCCAAAGTGAAATTAATAATAATGACCACCATTGGATTAAATGGTAAAACTATATTCATATTACACTTTAAGACCAATTAAAAGGATAATATATCTATATAATTAAATTAAATGAAAAAGCAGTTATGATGTAAAATGCAGTATTTTTCACTATTCATTAAAAAATGAACATTGTCAGAAAAATACCAAAAATTTATCCAAAGTAAATTTCAATGTCCCAGTCATAATTAATATATTTATTATGACAAATATAGATTATTAAATTGTCAAAAGTTTTATTTAGAAAGGTTTTTCCATCAAAAGGCAGTAAAACAATCTTTTAAGAATATTAGTGTATTCCATGCATAAGATTGTATTTATTTTCATTTTAAGCCTCTAAAACCCTATCTTAATCATTAATAGGCATAGATAATAATATCTATTATTCATTAATTACTTGTGATGTTACAATTACTAAAGACAATGACATCCAAATGATTTAGGAGAAGAGTAAGAATATAGGGGAAAATATGGGTTTTGGGTTTTTGATTTTGTGATTTGATATGGAAGATCTAAAAAATGATAGAGGAGACATAGAATAAATTATAAGGGGAATGAAATATCAATAGGTATGGGAAGTGCAGAGTCGATGTGTAGGTTTTCAAAAGATACAACCCATGGCTTAATGGAAAATGATGATATGAACAAAATTATCCATAATTTAGACTGAATATACAAAATCATTCTTATTTATTTTATAATTCTTTTAGATGTTTATTTAATTTTTTTCTAAATGTGGATTATTCTTTTTAAATCTACCATTGAGGATATGAATAAAAAATATATGGATTTCATGATCATTGATTTGGGGTTTTCGTTATTTCACATGAGTGAAAATGAACATATTTTTCTCACATATAATCGAATATATTATATTTGGATGTTACATAATATTAATTAATTCATATAATCTAATAATGGAGATGATAACATAAACTATAGGCATACTTAATTATACACATCAAAATTTATGATTATTAATAAAAATTAATAACCCACCCATGAATTTTCAGAGAATTATAATTTAATTAAAAATTATCATACATAGTGTGAAAATATTATCATGATAATCTATGGACTTTATGCCACTCAATTGAATTGTGAGAGGACATTGGATGATGAAATTTACGGAGTGGTTTTTTCATTACACTATGAAATGGAGTGAATGCTAGCAGTGACACGTATATCTGGATGAATTATATTTAAATAAAAATGTTTATTTATTTTCATATGATTCTATAAAATAAATCAATATATCAATAATGTATGCATACATGTGTATGTTGTTTAAAACAATGTAATTATTGTCTATTCATAATACTATATAGAATATGTAATTTTAGAAGATACATGGGAGAAATACCAATCATGAAGTAGAAGGAATGCGTACTATCATTCTATAGAATATGTAATATATAAATAAAATATTGATAAATTGGTCAATGTAGGATTTAAATGATATAGTTTAGTCTATATTTAAATATAAATATTGGTAAACTGGAAAAATGTTTATAGATATTTTATGTATGATTTTATTGTTAAGGAATCTCACAAATTTTTCTTATTCATATTGAACTGAAAAATTTCAATTAATGGAATTTACACACAATAATATTTTTGGTGTAAATTATGTATATGGAAATACAATGATCATTAGTGTAATAGATTAAAGAGATACCATAAAATCCATTATAATATAATCCATTCTTGTTGTATGATTTTCGGTAGTGATATGTCTTCTAATGGTTAAAAACCCTCTTTTGTTACTACGTGTAGAGAGACTAAAACTACTAAAGCCTACATTAATGCATTTTAATCACTATTTTTTCATATAATGGAATGAATTGAACTATATTAATAAATGTTCGGATGGAAATTAACTAATTATTTCCAGCCCATAATGTGAATATTGACCACAGTCTGAATATTAAAAAATAAAGATTATTAGTACTAGGTACTATAATATAGAGGAGATTAAAAAGTATAGAAATATAAATAGGTCTAAAAGAATCTAGAAAATATGATTTAACAAAGAGTAACTGTTAATTTTTTAATAGTAAACAACTATAGAAACTAATGATTGAGCATAGTATTATTTCCAGAAGGTTTATAATGTGATAGACATTTACAATTTATATCCTGAATATCCATGGTGAACAGGGTGGGAGGATAAACCATAGGTAATTGACTGGTACAACATTCATTTTATTCCTTTCAAGTAAAAAATTGGCCAAGAACAATATATTTTATATTTTAATGTTATTGGGGATCTATAACCCAATAAATGAATTTCTAAAAGGCTTTACCTAAACCACAGATAGAATGTAGATCATGTGAATCAACTAAATCATAGAAATAATTCAATATTAAATAGATAAAACATGATTTGATTAGGATAAACACTACATATTATATAAAATCTTTGAATATTATTAAGGATATAATATATTAAGACATTTTCATCATCATAATATGAATAATTGGATAGACTTTAGAAACTAAGGAATTTATGATCAATGTAACATAAAATTAAGAATATTTTAATTGAATTTTAATATAAAAAAAGTGAAGAATAAATTAAATTGAAATTGTATAATTAATATGAAAAAAATTGACTGGTATAATACCTCAATTACATGAACCGTTAAGATACCCTATCAATATGTTCTTATACATAAATAAATTGGTAAAAATAATTTAATATTAATTAATGATAAATTATAGTGTTTATATGATAGATACCTCATTGTATAGGAAGGTCATGGTAAATTTCATATAATATAATTTTATTAATTCTAAAACACATTCATATTATATACTATAATTCTTCTATATGAAGCATCATCCATAAGGTAATTAATATAGAAGACTCTTAAGAGATTAACTAAATTTCATTTTCTCATTGTTTCATGATATGTGTAAATTCATATTATAAAATATTCATATTTGAGTATTTAAAGTCATATAATCGAATTCATGTTACTATAAAATTATCCCAATAGATGTGGTTCAATTACCTGAAATATAATCATGTGACTATATAAATGTTACTATATAATTATATATAGAGCTCATGTTGCATTAAATAAAAGAATTATGCATATTTAAATTACAATATTATTGAAATGAATTCATAATATATGTATACTATTAGAATATAATTTTATAATATTTATGTATAAATTATTTATTTTAATATAATTTCAATATGAAACATGCTAATTATAGTGTTTTTACAATTGTCGATATTTTTAATTGACATGTTCATACATTATTTATCTATATTTAAGTAGTTTGAAACATGGTATTTGTTATATCTGTTTTAGGAGTTCATATTTTATGTACCTTAACATATTGAATACATGATATAAATAATTTAATTGCATATGATATTTTTATGGTACATTCATGTGAGGTATCATAATATTCAATTGTATTCAATATAATGTTTACAATATGTGATCAAGATTATGTAATTTCAATGAATAGATGAATAATATATTTATTTAGAGTTATATAATTACTAAAATTATATACATTTGATATGTGAGTTGATTTCCCAATGAATAACATTGTTTTCTGGTTTTTGGTGGTTCTATAAACATTGATTGTATTCATACACTATGCATATAGATGTATTCATACATTTGATATTTAATTATGATCATGTACTGAATACAATATGAATACAGTTTTAATAAAAACTCCTTTATTTAAATATTTTTTTATGATTTTTAGTGTATATTTTGGAGTCAGTTTTTTATCTTAATGGTCATGGTATGAAGATGATTCTCATGTTTTTTTTAAAATTTATAGAATTATAATTAAGCATTCTTGTGTAATTTTTTAATAAATTCAATAATAATTGATTAAAACTAATATTTTAGAAATATATAATATATAAAATTTATTATATAGTGTATAATTAATCAATAAAGATCATTAAAAATTATTACATTAATTGAACATTCACCAATTCAAAAATTCTATAAAAACCGAATATTGTGTAGAATAAAAGGTAATATATCTTCATGTATTCAAGAAAGGAAGATGTTTTTTATATTTTTAATTTTCAAAATATATTAGTATGATGTCTCAACATTTTTAATCTACCATAATACTGTCATCAAATGAGATAAACAATCATCGCTTGTTTTTACGGTGGACTACTGCCTCGTGAACTGATGTCGTCTATTCTTCTATTCCAACCATTCATAGTTGGAAATAATGATGGATAATATTTTTCTGTATAATATATAATTTATTTATGATTTATTTATGATTAATTATTTATCATATTATAAATACCATCATTCATTCCATTTGGTAGAAGTTTGATAACCTCATTTGTGGATGTGGGGACTACCATGTCATTGTGATGTGATTCGTTCACACTTTAGATGGAAAGTATTAAGCATAAGTTCAATGATTTTATTTGATATATATGAGATAATCATTACACTATAATTATCACCTAAATAATCACATTAACATTAATTGATAATAAACTGATAATAGAATGTCTTACGTAAATAATATATTTTAAAATATAATTTATTTTTTAAAAAAATATAAATAATAATCCTATATTTTTTAATACATCTAGTTTTTACGAGTATGGTGAGAGTAAAGACATATGGAAAGGTGTTTAATATTCCCACGTTCATTTTGTTGAGACTTATCTTATATTCACAACTCATTTCATTTCCATTGTGAATATAATTACCATGAATTTATTCTATGAATTATATAAATAAATATTATTTGTATTTACATTCCCATTTTATGATCTCTATTTCATTGGGTTTTTTGTTCAAATGTTACAAAATTAGTAAGGTAGTTTTTTAATAAATATTCTTTCATTGAGACATATTTTTTTTGGAATAATTTTTTTTATTATGTTTATATACTAACATTTGACAAGTTATGTTAGGAATGCAATTCTTTTCTTAATATTTTATGATTAATTTAAAATAATTTTCAAACATTGGTATTATGAATCAATGTAACCAATGTTGTATTATTTTATTGTAACAATCTCATTATTTATTAGGATTGTTTAAGATTATGCTTCTATTGATAAAATATTTTGATCCATATATCATGAACACTAATGAATTATTTTATTCTTTTATTATTAAATATATATTAATTTATTAGTGAAATTTTCAAACTCTTTGGTACTAAATATAATTAATAACATGTTTTAATAAAATATAACCCAATTTATCTCTTCATTCAAAAATATGTTTTATTCAAAAAAACCATGTTTTTTAAAAGTAGGAAATTTTCTTTTCAATGTGATCTTTTGGTCTCAATTTAATGCCAAATTATTTTATAATTTATTAATAGTTTTAAAATTATCATTTATAAGTTTGGAAAAATATTTTTGAAGAAAATGGTTAACAAATATGTTTCATGTTCTAAAAGGGTTATTGAAAAAATAAAGAATATTTTATTCAATAAATGTTTCTGAAATTTATTTCAAAATAATTTTTCTTGGAACATGACATATATTGGTGTAAATCATGATTTTTTTGTGAAATGGTCAATGGGTTCCAATAATATTCTTTCTCTAAATGGTTTATTTTTTATGGAATAATTCTTATGAAACTAGTTTCTCTTTCAAAAGTTATATGATTTTGAAAATATAATGTTTTTATGATTTATTCATTGATTAAATTAGTTGGATACCAGTACATTTTATACTGATTATGAAATTATTGCATGATTATGATTCCAATTTAATTCCATGGTATATGATTTGATAAATATTTTTGATCTCGAGGAACTTGTTTTTAATATTTTATTATGTAATGTGTGGAAGAAATTTATCCCTCTAATGAATTGGGTAATGATTTATATCTCAAGAGATATATATGGCTAGAACAGTGAGTTAACTCTACTTACTAAATTATCATGTTTGTTAATATTGTCTTGGAGTGGACGATGACTACTATGATGGTGTAGGACATAATCCCTTCCACTAATATGGCCTTGGATATTATTCCATAACACTATGGAAATCATTTTATAAGATTTTTCGATCTACAACAAATCATTTCCTTATTCTTATGTATGATTTCATGTCTTATTATATTGACTCTATTATGATTCAAATCTTAATAACTGCCAGTATTTTTTCCACAATTCCTCTTTTGATCATTAATATAAATTATATAATCGTATAATGTTATGATCACATTATCATACCCTTATGCCCATGATTCTCCATTTTTTATCCTTATTATAAATATAATATCACTAACATTTATATTTATTTACAACTAGTTATGAAAATAATAATTATGTATGATGTTTCTAAGAAGGGTGTTATTCATGAAGAACCTATTAGAAGATAATGTTACTAGGTTATGTACCACTATTTATTTTTACATATTTCTAAATTCACTAAAAAAATACAGTATATGGGAATAAATTTGTTTAAAGTATTAAATATTTCACAAAAATGATTTCATTTTTACTCATGTTAACTATGGTCATGATAATTGGTATCATTGAAATATTTAAGTTAACAGTTGGAACCATTTTGAGAAAAAAATAGTGATAAACCTAATGGTATTTCTAAGGACAAGTATATGTATGAGTAAAATTATAGAAATATTTCATTGATTTTTTTTGACGGATAGGGTGAGTGGTTTCCTAAATATTTATCCATATTTTGATACCACAAGTGGATTTGGATCTGTCACATTTGTACATTGAGTTAACAACCTCAATAACATCATTTTGAGCATGAATTTGTCAAGAACTACTGCACAACAATGAGCCTTATTGCACACATGGTTTTACACTCCTAGAAGATATTATTTGGTAATTAAAAAATTATATAACAATCATCCTAAAAGATTGAAATTGACAATGACTATGGATGATATTAGAAAAACTTATGTTTTCTTAGAATAAAGAAAGTTTCATAAATTAGACATCATATAGGTGATTATTTAAATGGTTATATGTTTCCTCTTTATGGTAACTATTAATTACTCTATGTTTTTTAGATTTATTCAATGGTTTGAAACAAAAGGAACCGTGTAAATGGATATTGTTAAGGAGAGTGACCTGATTTTCCTCCATAGAAACTGAATGTTGAGGGAGAATTATTATGAAGGATTTTTTTTTTCTCAACCAAATTTCATAAATATGAATCAATCCATATATACAAATGAGAAATTGATGGAATAAAATTCTATTGATTCCCTCATTAGGTAAATTTATCCTTCTATCTTTGGGTCATCTAATGTACTAGTTACTGAACAATATCTCATTTCAATTGAAATGATATTCATCGTTATACAATATTGGGAACACGAGAATGTGATTATGAATTTTTATTATTTAGAAGGTGAGGCTGGCCAATGATGGACTCTAATAAAGAAAAAGAAGATGAACTATGGAATTAAATTAATGGATTGATAAATGTTAAATAAATAAATATTCAATATGTAATTTCCTAATGTTCTTCAAATTAATATTGATAATGGGTAACATATGTAAATATGTATAGATAGTGAATTTTTAAGTACCTATGAGGGTACTTTTACAAGACATTTGAGGAATGATTCTTATATTATAATTCTTCATGAATGTAACATTGATAGTTTTTTTAGTGGCTTAATTCGATGTCTAATAAGGTTGATGGACTTAAGATACTTTGTTAGCTATGAAGATACAGTTCATTGTGCAGTCAGGGCTGAAATAAAAGTCATATTTACATATCAATCCCATTTTTTGACATGAAAAGCAATATGGAGATCAGTTGAAAATAGAGATACCATGGATAGAAGAATACAAGATTCCCTTTATGATCTAAATGTGGGAATATGCATGACGGATTTTTTTTATGATCTCTAATAAATGTTTTAATTTTGGAAGATAAGGTAATAGGGCCAGTAATTTCTAATGTGATGGGAAGAAGTCAACTAGAAGTGTGAATGGATAGAAATATGCAAATAAGGCACCTACTCTACTATAGTTTTATAGGGGTGAAGGGAATGATTGTTGTTCTAACTTGTTCCCAATCATGAATTTTAATGTCGATCATCGATTTCATCAACCTCTAAAGCCATGTGATTTGAGGAAATAACATGTTTTCATAGTTTGGGATGAGGTGTCTGTTAATTATTCAGGGAAAGGTAAATATATCATCCACTATATAATTTTTAAGGTATTATTTAATTATATATTTACCCACACTTTTATATCTAAGGATATTATAATTCCACCCAAAAAATTTGAAATGGAATTATTAATGCAAACCCCTAATGGTACGATGATTTCACCACAAGACATTAACTCCTCTACGGTTGGGGATTGAAGGAAAATACTTACTGAAAATCTTATCATTCATCTTCTTTCTGAATCTAATTTCATAATAGTAATATATTGTAACTCTATCCATAAATCCCACATAAATTATCAAGGATGAGAAATTACATTTGATATTTAAAACGATACAATGATCATTTATCAATGAGCTAGTAAGTATTAACTTTTTATGGATATTATATTCAATGTATAGGTCTTATATACCATTCAATAGGTTTTTATATCTTAAATGGATGGGTAGAGAATAGAAATAAATGATAAGGATGTTGTTATAGAAACTATGTATATTTTAGAAATAGTTTCATAGCGTCCCACAAAAACAATAAGCTGAGTTTCCAATAGACTCATATCTGTTTCCATGCTAATTTTAATGACTCCTTAAATAATAGACCCAATTGAGAATATGAAATTGAATAATCTACTCCCAGAAAAATATTTTAAATGATTCATTAAAAAATATGTGTCTCCAAGGGGTGCATAAATTTTTTTGGTGAAAAAAAAAGAAAAATAAATGAGAATCGAAATTGTTTATCAGAAATTGAAGAAGATAATGATCAAGAACAAATATCATCATCACCGAATAGATTACTTGTTAAATTCGTTACCTAAATCTCAATTTTTTCCAAGATTGACCATTATTTAGGATATCATCAATTGATGGTCTATAAGGATGATATACCCAAGATAGCATTCCATAAAAGGTATAGATACAGGGAAAATATTCTGATGCCGTTTGGACATTTTAATTCGCTTAATATCTATATATATTTGACGAATGGAGTCATTATATATTATCGTGAATCGTTCTTTAGCTTTCATATATGATTTTATTTTCTATTTGAAGCGAAATAATGATCATGTTGACCATGTCAGAAATTTAATAAAGACCCTAAGGAAGAAGAAACTATATGAAAAACATAAAATATGTGAATTTAGGCTACAAAAGGATTCATTTTTGGTTCATAAAATCCCAGGAGTGGGTATATTAGTAGATCCACCAACGATGAAAGTAATTAATTGTTTTCTGATACCAACTATTGTAACCAAGATCTATAGATTTCTTAGTCTAACTAGATATTATAAATTATTTGTGGATAATTTCTTATGGAAATATAATCCAATGACCTTGTAAACGCGAAATGATAATGTTTAGGAACTGTGTAAATGTTCTATCCATAAGAGATATAAAGAAGGACATGATAAAGAATGATCATTTATCTTTATTCTCTATTCATACTTGACATTTGATGATGTATATATATTTTATGGAATACTTCTATTAGGGTGGAATAAAAATATATATCCTAGAGTTTGTTTCTTGTTACTAGTTATAACAACATTTTATGGAAAATACACAAATAACTACGAAGATTTTGCTTCCATTAACCATACTAGAATTGAAATATGGGATCATTCAAATTGAATTTTTTATTGGAATCCCCAAAACCTCGGAAGGGGTTCAACATATATGTGTGTAAGTTTATTACCATAAAAATTAATCATAGTTAATTTTTATCAGAGAAGAAATATATCAAAATCATATTGTAATGGTACACATTAAAGATGTTAAAAGGTACAATTATGTGTCACATTCCATTGTATATGATTGGTATTTGTGGTTTACCACAAAGTTACTATTATTTATTCGTCAAGAACATTATACTAAATCAAGAATCAACACTTCATATCATATGTATATGGATGAAAATTTTTTATGAACAATTAAATACATAGAGGACATATTGAGATATTGTTTGTAGGATTTCATAAGTAATTTGGATCAATAACATCCTCTAGTTGAGTATTCAAACAACAATAACATCCAGACCACAATTAATATGGTTCCATATGTATCCATAAATGGAATGAAATGTATATCTCCAATGTACGTGAATGAAGTTGGAGAAAAAAAGGTACTGGCACCTATGATTGGTGATGAAATGGTCGATAAGGCTAGAACCATTCAACAACGTGTCATGTAAGCTCAAATTCAGTATAAAATTTATACGGATAACCATCTATGTTATCTATAATTTGAAGTGTTTCAGAATTTCTTTAAATGAATATCTCTCAAGATTAAGGTTATGATATTTGAGAGAAAATTGAGGATATGCCCATGTAAATATGTCTATTTTAAATTCTTGATCGTATCAGGATGGTAGCATATCACTTAGAACATCCCCAAAATCTCTATGAGGTCCATGATGTGTCCTGTGTATCTCTCTAATGGATGTAAATACCTAACCCATCTCATGTACTAAACATTGAGGTCATACTAATGGAGCGTGATATTCCTTATGAAGAAAACAGAGTTCATATTCAAGATCATACATATAATGTTTAATTAAATAAAACCACTCACATGGTCAATGTTTTGGGGTGAAACCACCATTTTTAGGAATCTATATGGGAACATTATTATTTTATGAGTCTTAAATATCCTTATTTTAATGTATAAGAATGATAAATTTTGATGCATTATTTCATTTTAAGGGGGTAGAATATGACAACCTAAGTTTTTATGAATATTTTTTAATTAGTTTCCATTGATGTATTCTATTGTGTGCATCACCAAGTCAATATTTTTTTATACACTACACCAATATAATCATGTTCTAAACTTAATGCTAAAATGGATTGTGTTACCCGCCACCGTGATTTAATACGAATCAACAAATTATAATTATAATTATTAAAATGATCTTTTCATAATAGATACATTAAACTTATTATTATGAATTTTAATTACAAAATTTTAAATATTATATAAAATATTTTCATATAAATAAACCATATATATAATGAAATATATAATTTTCAGTAAAGACTATAAGTTTAAAAAATACTATTTTCTCAAATGAACTCCTTTTTATGTTATTTTCTAAAAAAAAATATAAAATTTATCTTAGAAATAATTAGAAATTGAATTTTAAATAACAATTTATTTTATAATTCTGAATGAAAAAATTATATTATTGTCAATTTTCTATGGGTATTCAGAGAAAAATCATTTTTGAATGAATTGTGTAAAATACTAATTTTTTTCATTGATCATATTAATATAATTTATTTATATAGATAAATTATATATTTTTTCATTTTGAAGTTTAATTTGATAAAAATTAGATTAATTAATCCAATTTTGGACATTGGATACAATTTCCCATTGAAATTGGTTATAAAAACAATTCAATTATTTGAACTATTGAACATTAAAAACCATCTTTGGCGACATGTCTTTGAGATTAGTTTAAAAATAATTTTGGTGACCTAGATTTCATGAATTTGGAAATTTGTACTAAATATATGGATTTATAATGAATTATAAAATCTAATGTTGGTAAATAATTTTTTGACATGAAATATTAGCGAGGTTAATTAAAAGTAATTACACTGGTTATGTTAAAAACCAAATTAATAAGTGGTTAAATATTAATATTAGGGTCCAAATAACATTGAAACATTTCCCATAGCCATTTTATGGATATATTTCTACTAATAAAACAGTTTAATCAGAAGATTACTATAATTGGGGCCACATTTTAAATTTTTGACCTCTCAAAATTGATTTTCTTTTTATATTAACAAGAATTCCACTCCTCCAATATAAAGGTCAGTCACTCCCTTGTATCATCGCACATATCTAGCCCATTAGATATAAGAAATAAAAAACAATATCATCCCAAATTCCATCAATTCATCCTAGAAGCATACCATTGTGAATAAGTCCAACCAAGGATTCCCTTTGGTGAAAACCAAGAGGTATTTCCCAAAACAATCAGTACCATCCTTTAACAAGAGCACTAATTTTATTTCATTTCCCAACCGTAATTTTTTTATATTAAATTATAATATAAAAAAATAAATAAAATAATATTAAAAAATTTATTTATTCGACATTTTGTACCAACATTCAAAGACACTTCTAATAAATTTGAAACACAATCAACGTTCATCTCTAGGGTGGACTACTGCCTCGCAAACCGATGTAGTTAATTCTTCCACCTCCACATTTCTACGATTGAAAGAATTATGGAAATTAATTTATAGGAAATATATTATATTTTATAATATAATAAGCCTTTTGAAATTTTTATATAATGCATATCTTCATGCACTCTATTTTATAGAATTACAATAACATCATTTTGGTATGTCTAGACTACCACCTCATTAATGTAGTGTGATTTATTCACACCATATGTGGAATTTCTTAAGGATGGTTTTAATTAAATCATATGATATATATTACATTATAGTGAAATTGTAATGATATGATATATATATGTATTTTCAAATATTTCGATTTCATTATTATATACAAAATGAATGGAAAATGGAAACAACATTCACGCGTACATACAACCTATTATCCCAATGAATGATGTATTTCATTTTATTTTATAATATTTTATTGAAAATTATTAATACTTATATATATAATTTAAATGATATTAATATCATGTTTTACATTCCTGAGAAACTAATATAAGTATAAGGACCCTACCATAAAACATTACGTAATCTTGTGTGAAGCAAAGAATATGAATTTATCTCAAATTGATGATATTTTTAGGATTAAAGATTTAAAGTATTAGTCCATAACTCATACATAATGAAATAATAAACAAAAAATTAGACAATTTTTATTATTATCTATTTTCCACCATATAATAATTTTAAAAAATACAATATATTATCTTATTTGAAAACACTTCATGAATATTAACATGAATTATTCCAATCCCTTACTAATCATATATGTCATGTGAAAAAAAGATTAAAAACATCATATGATCATAAAATGATTCGTAAGGTATATAAAATAAAAGAAACCATTAGTTTATTATTATCATTAAATTACATAGGATAAAAATAACACAACGTAATACTTTTCACAATAATTAGTAGTGAATACTATCCTTGGATAATAATCTCATTTCATACCCTTAATTCAATCAAAAAATTAATATAAAATACATAGATGTCATAGAAAATACATAAAGTTAACATGGAACATCATTATATTTTTCTCTCTAGTAAATGGAATAAACATATAGTGGACTTCAAAATATGTCACTATTGTAATGGAATACCAATGCAAATGACCTCCATAGCCAATGAATAGGAGGGATATCAGAGACCCACCATCTGTTGGTTTATCACTTAACATCCTATAATTAGTCTATATCAGAATAAACTCTTAAATAACTAATTATAATTTTATAATCATATCACATAAAAGATTTCATTTTTTTCATTTCATACGTCAAATTTTATTTGCAATCCCAAGAAAACGCTTGATGGTATTGAAATAATAAATCCATAAAAAAGAACTATTTTCGACTAAGAAATAACCAAACATGAAAAATAAGGAATTTAATTTATTAATAGATGAAATCTTGAAAAATAAGAGATATATAATATAATTCTCATTATGGTTGAAATGCAGCTGTTTTCATGTATGTTAAAAATAGAACATTCCTTTTAGTCATTTTTTCAAAATATTTCATATAATGAAAATAAAAACGTTTAGTGTTAAAAAATATTTGAATTTAATTCATAATGGACAAAAAATGTCCCTTATAGTCGTTTTATGTACATAGAAATAAATATGTTTAATAATATCAATATTATTTTATAAGAATATAGGATTGAATCCATAAATAGTATATGCGTCTCGTACCACATTGAACATTTAAATCATAATTCACATGAAAAAAACATTTAATAAAACATTAAATAACAATATAATTGATAAAATATACATTTATAATTTCATGTGTGATGTATATACACATTATAAAATAGTAAAGCGCCAATCAACATGTAATGCCGCAGTGAATGGAGATTGATACGAAATCTCTTACATTGAGTATGGATCCTCTCATGTGTTGTTACCTTCAGGAATAATAAAATTATATTAGTTATCTACATAATTGAGAACATATTTTAGTTATTTTATTTATTTTATTTTTCTTATTAACATGTTGTATAGAACTACATAAACTGTTAAGGTTACGTTGGGTGTTTTGTACATATTCAGTTTATGTGTAAGAATGACTCTTGTAGGTCAAATATGGTAGAAGGGTATATTATATGTATTAATTGTTGTACACCTCTCTCTTGGATTTTAATGATCACAATCATTGTCATCGTGTTCTATCTTGTTTTCAAGTTTGTTTGATGATAGGAAAAAGGTTGCCAAAGAGTTGGCCCAAGAAGACTGGAAAAAGGACTCTTTGAGTCCACCGGCCAACCGGTGGATTACCATCGGCCAGCCGGTGGTCTCTGGCAGAAGCAAAGCTCTCTGCCAGGTGCCACCGGTCCGCCGGTGGAGCTTGGACAGAAGACCTTCCTTCTGTCTGGACCACCGGCCAGCCGGTGGCTAAGCACCGGTCAGCCGGTGGAGCCTGGAAAGAAGGATCTTGCTTCTGTCTGGAGCACCGGCCAGTCGGTGGCCAAGCACCAGTCAGCCGGTACGCCCAGTCAAACTAGCCGTTGGGCTTTGACCAGACTTGTCCACTTGACCCCCAACGGCTCCGAAAGCCCTCCAACGGCCATATTGGAGTATTTGGGGGTATTTCTCCTATAAATAGACGAGGATGGATGCTGGGAACACTACCGAAACATTGGAATGATATTTTGATCCCTCAAAGCTCTAAACGACAAATCTCCAAGGCTACTTGTGATCCATCTCCATCCTTGAAGCTTGGGTTGCCTCTACATCAACTACTCTCACACTCTTGGTGCTCAAGGCTTCCTCAAGTTTGTTGTAATTTATTTATTTCAATTGTTTAGTTACTCATCGGGTTTGTATCAAAACAAACCACCCCCTTCTTCCTCACTTTCATTTTGGGTTTCTTGCTACAACCATTATAAAAAAGAAAGAAGTACGAAGGTGATCTAGCCAACCCTAAAACGGCTAGTGGGTTTCTTGCTACAACCATTAAAAAGCAAGCTGAAGTAAATCTCTCAACGGTTGAGTTGGGAGCGGAGACGTAGGCTTTGGTTTAAGCCGAACTCCGTTATCAAATTGTGTCTTGCCCCTTATTATTTCCGCTGCATTTATAAATTGTTTTTAAATTGTTAATTAATTTTTAAAAGGCAATTCACCCCCCCTCTTTCCATCACTCTCCGACCAACAATTGGTATCAGAGGGAGAGTTTGTGTAATACCTTAATCGGTTACAAACTCAAAATCCATTGTGATGGCTTCTTCCTCACAAGCACCCGAGGGGTATTCCATGACTCGGGATCCATTCTTTGATGGAACCGACTACAATTATTGGAAAACTCGCATGATTACATTTCTTAGAAGTATTGGCTATCCTATATATAGAATTGTTTTGCAAGGCTATACTGTCTCTAGCAAAGATGAGTCTAAATGGACCCCCGAAGACATTGCTAATTTTGAGCTTGATGGCAAAGTCACGAATTCTCTTCATTGTGGGTTAGACCGTAATGAATTTAATCGTATTTCTACTTGCACCACTTCTCATGAAATTTGGAAGCTTTTGGAAGTGACCCATGAGGGCACTAACAAAGTCAAAGACACTAGCTTAGATATGTATCATCAAGACTTTGAATGTTTCAAAATGCACCCACACGAATCTATTACGGAAATGTTTACTCGCTTCACTGATGTGTGTAATGGGAGAAAGTCTCTGGGAGATGATGTTTCTGCAGAGACGATGGTCAAGAAGATTCTTTGGGTTCTACCAAGCTCATGGGCTCCAAAGGTGACGGCAATCCTAGAAGCGAAAGATGTCAAGAAAATGCCGGTTGAAGAACTCATTGGATCACTTATGACCTATGAGATTACCATGAAGAGGCAGGCTGATAAAGAAGGTAACATCTTCAAGGAGAAAAAGAACATAGCATTCAAAGCAAAGCAAGAAAGCTCCTCCAATGATAGCGGATCCGAGATTGCTCAACTTGCAAGAAAAATGAGCAAGTTCATGAAGAAAAAGAAGAATTTTCAAAGGGCACGAAAGGAAGAGCCAAAAGCAGAAAAAGAAGTTACATGCTTTGAATGTGGAAAGAAATGCCACATAAAACCGGAGTGCTCTATTTTCAAGAAAAGTTTAAAGGAAAAGAAAAATAATAAGGCTTTCAAAGCGTCAACATGGAGTGCAAGCGATGACTCCATGTCCTCAAGCGACTCAAGCGATGAAGGTGGAAAATGCCTAATGGCACTTGATGAGGTATCTTCTTCTGACTCCTCTTCTTCATCTTCTTCTTTTAATAATGACATGTCTTATGAAGATCTCCAAAATGTGAGAGATCAATTAGAGGAAGGTTTTCACGAACTTACCTCTAAATTCTTGGCCTTAGAAAAGAAACACAAAATTCTAATTTCTGAAAAAGATCAACTTCTCAAAAAGAATGAGGAACTTGCCCTTAAGGTCCAAGATATTCCAAATGTTGATTCTTTGAATTCAACTATTAAAGATTTAAGGGAATCTCTTGCCAAGTTCACCCAAGGTGAACAAAATTTGACCAAATTGCTTGGTTCTCAACGTTCGGCTAGAACCACACATGGACTTGGCTTTAACAAGCAAGCCACCTCTTCTAGAGCTCCCACTACTTTTGTAAGGGGGATCTCTCAAAATAAATTTTGTAATTATTGTAGAAAAATCGGACATATGATTTATGAATGCGATTGTAAAAATGCTAGATATGGACGCCCCAAAATCATTACCTACTCGGATGAATATCTTAGGATGTATCCCTCTAGACAAGTATGGGTTCAAAAGTCTCTTTTAGCTAATCTTTCCGGACCCAAACTTATATGGGTACCAAAATCTATTCTCTCTTGATTTTGTAGGATAAACACCAAAGAAGTAAGCCTTCAAAAGGCTTGTGGTATCTCGACAGCGGATGCTCGAGGCACATGTGTGGCGATCCCTCTGAGTTCAACTCCCTTAAAGAATTCGATGGAGGATACGTCACCTTCGGTGACAATTCAAAAAGCAAGATCATCGGAATAGGTACTATTGGTTTTGGTAGCACCTCCTTTATTAAAGTTGTTTTATTTGTTAAAGGTTTAAAACATAATTTAATTAGCATTAGTGAACTTTGTGATAGTGGTTTTTCGGTGAATTTTCAAAATGATTTATGCAATGTGTTTGATTTTCAAAACAAATTGATATTTTCTGCTTCCCATTTTCAAAATGTTTACATTATTGATTTAAAGTCTTTAGCTAGCCAAAATGTTAAATGTTTAAGTTCTCTTGACAATGAGTCTTGGCTTTGGCATAGAAGGTTAGGGCATTGTAGCTCTCATTCACTTCTAAATCTTAATAAGAACAAACTCCTCCGTGGCCTTCCTAAACTTAAGTTTAAGAAAGATTTGATTTGTGAGCCAGGCCAACTTGGCAAGCAACACAAATCTTCTTTCAAATCTAAGAAGGAAGTGTCCACTTCAAAATCTCTTGAGCTCCTTCATCTTGATCTTTTTGGTCCTACCCCTATAGCAAGTCTAGGTGGAAAATCCTATACCTTTGTCCTAGTAGATGACTTTTCTCGTTTCACTTGGGTTTTCTTTTTAGCTCATAAAAATGATGCTTGTAGAACCTTTTTGAAATTCTCTAGGAAAGTAGAAAACGAAAAAGGATATAAAATTATATCGCTCCGTAGTGACCATGGAGGTGAATTCGAGAACAAAGAATTCGATGAATTGTGTTCCTCTCAAGGATACAATCACACCTTCTCTGCCCCTAGGACTCCACAACAAAATGGAGTGGTTGAAAGGAGAAACCGAACTCTCCAAGAAATTGCTCGAACCCTCCTTAGTGAATTCAACCTCCCTCAATATTTCTGGGCCGAGGCGGTAAACACTGCTTTTTATACTATCAATATAGTCCTTGTAAGACCCCTTCTTAAGAAAACCCCCTATGAACTTTCGAAAGGCAAATTGCCCAAAGTAGGTTATTTTAAAGTGTTTGGTTGTAAATGCTTTATCCTTAACACAAAAGATAACCTAGGGAAATTTGATGCCAAATCCGATGAAGGTATTTTTATTGGGTACTCCACCTCAAGAAAAGCCTATTGTGTCTTCAATAAACATTCAAAAACCATTGAAGAATCATCTCATGTCAAATTTGATGAAACTCTTCCAAAACCTCACCCGGTCATTGAAGATATTGAAGATAAGCTTGATAAGCTTCATTTGAATGATTCCTCTTCCCCTCCCAAGGATGATTACCATCAAGAACCCTCTTCACCTTCTTCGCCTTCCACTTTGCCTAAGGTTTGGAAACCTTCTAGAGACCATCATTTAGAAAATGTTATAGGTGATCTTCAAGCCGGTACTCGAACTAGAAGATCAATCCTCAACGAGGTTGAACATCAAGCCTTTCTTTCTCAACTAGAGCCTCAAACCATTAATGATGCCATTAATGATGAGAATTGGGTTCTTGCAATGCAAGAGGAACTAAATCAATTCTCTAGAAATGATGTTTGGACTCATGTTGAAAGACCCAATGATCATCCAATTATTGGCACTAAATGGGTCTTTAGGAACAAACTTGATGATCAAGGAAATATAACCCGGAACAAGGCTCGCCTAGTAGCTAAGTGCTATAATCAAGAAGAAGGAATTGATTATGGTGAAACCTTTGCGCCCGTCGCTAGATTGGAATCCATTAGGATCTTGTTGGCATTCGCCGCTCACTTAAATTTCAAACTTTTTCAAATGGATATTAAAAGTGCTTTTTTAAATGGTTTTATTTCAGAAAAAATCTTTGTTGAACAACCCCCCGGTTTTGAAGATCCAAAATTTCCAAATCATGTTTTTAAGTTAACCGAGGCTCTATATGGCTTAAAACAAGCTCCTCGGGCTTGGTATGAGCGGTTAACAAAATTTCTTTTAGAAAATGATTTTAAAATGGGTCAAGCCGATTGTACCCTATTTTTAAAACACACTTCAAAAGATCTTTTAATTGTCCAAGTTTACGTTGATGATGTTATCTTTGGTTCAACCAAAGAATCTCTTTGTACTGATTTTTCAGATTTAATGAGAAAATAATTTGAAATGAGCTTTATGGGGGAATTAAAATTTTTTCTTGGTTTTCAAATCTTCCAAAATTCAAATGGTATTTTTCTAAACCAAGGAAAATACACAATCTAACTTTTAAGTCGTTTTGGTATGGATCAAGTAAAGGAAATTAGTACCCCCATGAGTACTTCTTGTAAACTTACGTTAGATGAAGCCGGGAAACTGGTGGATAACAAGCTTTATAGGAGTATGATCGGGAGTCTACTTTACCTAACTGTGACCCGTCCTGACATCAACTTCAGTGTTTGTCTTTGTGCTCGTTTTCAAGCCAATCCCAAAGAATCTCATTTTAAATCGGTCAATATAATTTTTAAGTATTTAAAAGGATCCAAAAAAATTGGTTTGTTTTATCCCTCTAATACTTCTTTCGAACTTTCTTCATATTCGGATGCTGATTTTGGCGGATGTCAATTAGATCGTAAGAGTACTAGTGGAACCTGTCATCTGCTAGGCAAGTCCCTTGTTTCATGGAGTATCAAAAAGCAAAACTGTGTTGCTCTTTCTACTGCCGAGGCGGAGTACGTAGCAGCTGGTAATTGTTTTGCCCAAATTATTTGGATGCAACACACTCTCTTGGATTATGGCCTTTCCTACGATCATATCCCTATACGGTGTGACAACACTAGTGCCATTAGTATTTCTAAGAATCTAATACAACATTCTAGGACTAAGCATAAAGATTTAAGGCATCATTTCCTTCCTGACCATTTTCAAAAAGGGGATATCACTTTGGACTTCATTTCTACTGATTTCCAATTAGCTGATATTTTTACCAAACCGCTCCCGATTGAACGTTTTGATTTTATTAAGGGGGAGTTAGGAATGATTCGTCATTGAGCACTATTAAATATTTGACTCAATTTGGCTTGCTTATATTTCTTTTTAATTAATTTAAAATCTTTTTTATTATTTTAATTTTTTTATGAATTTTCATACCACCGGTCAACCGGTGGTACATCACCGGTTAACCGGTGGTGTCGGGTTTTCTTTTGTTGGGCCAGCCGGGGAAAGGGTTAAAACTTAAATTAAACCCTTCCCCTCCCATTTCCTTCTCTCCCTATCATGCGGCACCTCCAGACCAGCCTCTCCCCTCCTTTCCCTAGCCTCCTTTCTCCCTCCTTGCTCTCTCCAACTCTTTCTTCTCTCAATCTCTCTCTTTTTTTCTTCCTTTTACCATCATGGGTCCTAGATCTTCACGCAAGGGAAAGGGCATCGCTCAAGAGGCACCTCCTCCTCCTTCAATCCCTCAACTTCCGGACATTTGGCATGACAAAGTCATTCTGCCGGGTAGGGTAATTGATTATTCTTGGCTCTCTTCTGCTCGACTCGAGCTTTTCTCAATCATTGAATATCAACACTAGCATTCCTTTTTTGAACCTCCTGAGAAGGATGTCATTTATCCCCTTCTTGTCAAAGAATTTTATGCTCACCTGACGTGGTCGGTCTCTGACGACGTCGATACTATTACCACCACTGCTCTTGGGCAACCCATCACTATCACCTCTTTGGAGATTGCCAGGATGCTCGGGGTTCCTCATGTTGGACCTCATGCATTTTCTCAGGGGGAGTTTCCTCGGGACCCTGAATTTGATCTTGCTGTCGCTCTTGAGCATCTCACAGGGCAGCCCACCGATCCCATTGTCAAGCTCTCCCAGCTCACCCCAAACCATCGCATCATTGAGTGCCTCATTCATACTACTCTTGCACCCCGTATCGGTGATCACGATACGGTGAAATTTATTGATATTTATCTTCTTTCTTATATCACCAGAGGCATTCATTTCAATTTGGTCCGGTTCCTGTTCCGGGCCATGTCTTATGTGGCTGAGCACCCGCGCCGGTCCAAAACTCTACCACACGGGCGCTTGTTGACCAAAATCTTTACCTTTCTTGATATCCCTCTCCGTGCTACCTCCTTCGAGCAGCCTAAGAAGGATAGCATCATCAATTTTATGATGGTGCAACGGATGAACATTCGTTGGCATCCTTGGCGTCAGGAGTGGATTACAGACAAGGAGGGCCTTCTCAAGGCTTACTCCCCTCAGACACATTCACACCCTCCTACCCATGCCATGCCTCCTGCCATTGCTGCTACCTATCCTCTTTCAGATAGTGAGGACAGTGGTGATGATGAAAAGGAAGGGAGCGGTGATGACGAAGGTGAGGCTGCTGCTGCTGCTGATGAGGGAGATGGAGCGGGTGATGATGCACCGGAGCCTGCTGAGGTTGTGCCCCCTCCCAATGCTACTGGTAGCTTGTCGGTGACGGCTGATCAGTTCCTTCGCTTCCAGGATCAGATTGAGACCCGGCTTGACCTACTGTTTTCTTACATCAGCTCTCAGTATGATCAGCTCTACTCTCGGATTGATTCTCTAGATCGTCGCTTTGAGGCGGTCCAGGCTCCTCCGGCTCCTCCGACCTTCAGGCGTCGCCGTCACTCTCGGCCCTCGAGGAGTGAATAGAGCAGTTCTTGTTTTTTGGCTTGTCTTTGTATTTGTATTTTGACCTTTCTATGTAACGTTTCAACTTTTATAAAATTCAAGTTGTCTTATCTCTCCATTCTTATTGTCATTGCTTACCTATTTATTACTGTTTTCCTAACTTTCTTTCATACTTTTCCTCCTATTTTGATAATCCCAAAGGGGGAGAAAACCTCTCTATTACTTAGTTACTTATTTCATTTAGTTATGTTGTCTTTTTAAAAGTTCAATTTTAATTTATTACTTTCATAAAAATCTATTTTTAAATGGTTAAGCTATTGATTTAAGTTGTTTCTTTTAAATGACCTATGGTTACAATTTCAAAATGAACCATTCTCTTTATTTCAATCCATTCAAAATTAATATCATTTTCAATACATGATACATCTATGAAATTCTTGTATTAAAATGATCTCTAAAATTTTCCATGCCCAAGTTTCTTATTTCTTTTTACTTGGCTTATCCTTTTTAAAATCTTTCTCATTTGTGATTGTGATCATCAAAATAGGGGGAGATTGTTGTACCCCTCTCTCTTGGATTTTAATGATCACAATCACTCTCATCGTGTTCTAACTTGTTTTCAAGTTTGTTTGATGATAGGAAAAAGGTTGCCAAAGAGTTGGCCCAAGAAGACTGGAAAAAGGACTCTTTGAGTCCACCGGCCAACCGGTGGATTACCACCGGCCAGCCGGTGGTCTCTGGCAGAAGCAAAGCTCTCTGCCAGGTGCCACCGGTCCGCCGGTGCCCGACCACCGGCACGCCGGTGGAGCCTGGACAGAAGACCTTCCTTCTGTCTGGACCATCGGCCAGCCGGTGGCTCAGCACCGGTCAGCCGGTGGAGCCTGGACAGAAGACCTTCCTTCTGTCTGGACCACCGGCCAGCCGGTGGCTAAGCACCAGTCAGCCGGTGGAGCCTGGACAGAAGGATCTTGCTTCTGTCTAGAGCACCGGCCAGCCGGTGGCCAAGCACCAGTCAGCCGGTACGCCCAGTCAAACTAGTCGTTGGGATTTGACCAGACTTGTCCACTTGACCCCCAACGGCTCCGAAAGCCCTCCAACGGCCATATTGAAGTATTTGGGGGTATTTCACCTATAAATAGACGAGGATGGATGCTGGTAACACTACCGAAACATTGGAATGAGATTTTGATCCCTCAAAGCTCTAAACGACAAATCTCCAAGGCTACTTGTGATCCATCTCCATCCTTGAAGCGTGGGCTGCCTCTACATCAACTACTCTCACACTCTTGGCGCTCAAGGCTTCCTCAAGTTTGTTGTAATTTATTTATTTCAATTGTTTAGTTACTCATTGGGTTTGTATCAAAACAAACCACCCTCTTCTTCTTCACTTTCATTTTGGGTTTCTTGCTACAACCATCATAAAAAAGCAAGCTGTACGAAGGTGATCTAGCCAACCATAAAATGGCTAGTGGGTTTCTTGCTACAACCATTAAAAAGCAAGCTGAAGTAAATCTCTCAACGGTTGAGTTGGGAGCGGAGACGTAGGCTTTGGTTTAAGCCGAACTCCGTTATCAAATTGTGTCTTTCCCCTTTTTATTTCCGCTGCATTTATAAATTGTTTTTAAATTGTTAATTAATTTTTAAAAGGCAATTCACCCCCCCTCTTGCCATCACTCTCCGACCAACATTAATCAAGAATAATAATAAGAAAATAGTTATTATAATTATATGTAAATTAAATTTTTTAAACCAATCATGAAATATGGTTAAGAAAAATGAGCCAATATCATGGTCATGGAGATGGTATCAAATACCTATGCAATAGTGACATTTTCATTTTTAAATGATCATTATGAAAAGAAGAGAAGAAACAGTTTATCATCAAAGAATTATAATTATATCACATTTATTATTTTTTAATCATATTTACTTATATATATATATATATATATTTATTATCCTAAAATAGGAATCACATTATTTTGAGGAGGAAGTATTGCACATGTCCACAAATGATTCTATCATATTTTTGTTTGTGGAAATGTTTTATTGAAAATGATTCATTATATTTAAAAAGCGCTATGATTTCATTAATATAAAATATATGTTATTTATTGTAACATTTTTTTATTTAATCCCACCCTTAATTCATTTAATGTAGCGTGTGAATGAATCAGATCGCATTGAGGAGGTGGTAGACCACAATTCGACAAATAATGTTTTCCTATTTACACTAAATGGACAGTATAATGATATGAATTATAAAATAATTAAATAATAATAATGACATAATAAATAATATATATAACATTTATAAAAATATATTTCATTATAATTACCAACCATGGATGGTGGTAATGGAAAAATAATCAACATTGTTTCATGAGGCAGTAATTCATCATACTCATAAACGGTATGTTCATTACCAATTCAATTGTAGTGTGTGTATCTTCAGGTCTAAACCATAACCTAACAAAATAATATTATATTGATGATATTTTTCAAAATATAATCATTTAATTACAAAATATAACGTGTTTAATAATTAATATAAATGAAGGTGGCTGGATGAAGAATGTTACCTACTATTTGGGGAACTCCTCCTAATTATCACAAAAGGTCTTCCTTGGATGGATTTATATGAAGGTGATGCATCAATGATTATGGAAGTGATTTTGGGAGAATATTTATGAAATTTATTGGCAAAAAATTATTTTTTTAGAGGTTTTGAGGAAGTGTAATATGCAGTGTGCTTTTATAGGGAACAAAAGGGATTCATTTGACATTTTTAAAAACAAGTTATGTGTACACATGTTTTGACCTAAAAAAAGTCATTAAAACCAAAAAAAATCAATAATTTTTGTTTTATGGATGACATATTTCCATCCAATGGGGTGTTTAAATGTAAATAGTTCATTTGGGCCCTTAGTATTACTATTTATTCCCAAGTTAGGCTTATTTTTAACATAATGATTGTAATAATTTTTAATAACATTCGCAAAAAATTATAATAAAATATTTAGTTGATCTTATTAGAATATAAATAATATACTAATTAAAAAAATGTTTTTATTTTCTATTAAATTCAGTTAATAGAAGTATAAAAATTATATTTAATGTTAATCTCATATACACAGTGAGAAAGTGGGTTTTTAGGGTGGAATGTTCAAAACACCATTTAGAGTTTATATTTAAATTAAACATAAAAAATATTACAATGGACTTAATTAGATGAGTAGATATATATTATATCTATTTTATCATTGAAACCAAGTTAAAATATAACTTAACTATATAAATATATTATAAAAAATCCTTTTGGAATTAAAATTCAACAATTTTCATTATTCATAAAAATATTAAGGTTCTCATAAAAATCCAATAAATTCAATCAAATAATATTTTTACATTCTATATTCTAAACTGATAATTATTTTTACATATTAAATCAATGAAATTCTAACAAATTGAATTTAAAATTGGTTTTCCATGAAATGGTAGTAAAACAACCTTTTATAAATATAGAGTTTTTTTCTTTGAATTGGTATTTATTCTTATTTGTATTCATATTACATCTATTGGAGGAATATAAAAACATTTAATAATCATATTAAAAATTAATATAGTTAGTTATAATTTTTCTTACTGATACAATGTCTATGTGATAACTACCACATAAAATAATAATATTATCAATATTTTATTTCTCGGTGTATCTCAGTATTCCATGAACCGTAAAAGAACAACATAACTCATAGTTGAGATTTAGGTATACTATCATAAATATTGTTCATTGTAAGGAATAATTAACATTCAATTAATAAATATTAATTAAAATGAGAGTTCATGTTCTATAATTATCTAGGATTTGACATCATCCCCCCTTTATGAAATGTATTCCACGCAATTTTATTCACATATAAATTTTATTTTTGTATTTTTGTTCCTCACTGTATTTTATTATTCCCTTGTTTCCTCTTCAACCATATGATTTTCCCATAAAATTATATCATTTTGAATAACCTTATTTTACAACACATTCTCTTTATTTTCAAGAATATGAACTAATTGTTTATCAAAATAAAGATTCTCTTCAAATTGAACTATTTGAAGGATGAAAACATGGGATGATCTGGGTACATACTTAATTAATATAGATACATAAAATACATTATGTACATACGATAAAATAAAATATATGGCTACATGATATAAAATTGATCTAAAATTCCATTTGATTTCATACTGTCCAATAAATTGTGGACTTAGTATCCCCTTCTTACCAAAATGCCTCAAAATTTTCCAAGGAGCGTCTTTTAAACACACATGATAAACTACCTTGAATGAAGGTTCGTTTTCTATATTTATTTGAAAGACTATTCTATCAGCTATAAATTTTCCTCATGTGTCACTGAATCTAATGAACTTTATTATTGTTCCTCTACAAAATTTGGTTTCATTGACATCCATTCTCCTATTTCATTAGAAAATGACATTGTTCAACAATACATTTCACACAATTCCACGAATTGTTCCATTTTAATAATAGAATGAAATTTTTTAGTATTACAAATATAAACCAATGAATGTTGTAGATCACATTTCCCTAGAAATCCATTGATTAAGAATGATGAAAATATTCCAATTTCATGATAATCCACTAAAACTATCCATCAGATTGAGGATGAAATGTTTTACTATAATTTAATTCAGCACCCAATAAATTCTGAATCCCTTTTAAAAAATATTATTTTATCTTTGGGTCACAGACTGATAAAACAGAGATAAGCACTTTAGATAACAAGATAATATATTTTAGAAATAGATTTGAAGGTTTCTATAAAGTCATTGTATCATTAATGGGAAGGAAATATGAAAATTTAGTCAGTTTAATCGTAGTAACACAAATAATATTATTTCATTGATATGTCTTTGGAAAACCCACAATGATATCCATTGATATATTCAGTTATTTCCACTCTAGAATTGGAAATGTTTGTAGCGTCCCCTTGGACAATTACCTCCATAAATGAACATATTGACTATTCAAAAAAATTTCATGAAATTGGGAAATACATCTATTCATTCCAACCATGATGTAATACTAATTAAGGACTCTTTACATCTTAGTTTTACCTAAAAAAATTGAAAATAGATAAATATGTGATTTAGTCAACAATTATTTCATCACAATGGTGTTTTGTTCAAATTGAATTTTTGATTAGTAATATGAATTTTTTCATTCACATGGTCATTAGGGAAAAATGGACTTTTACTCTATCAAATGATCTCATAAAATTTCAACAACCCCTCAATTTATTCCAGAATAGGGTTTTTTTCCTAAAACAAGAGTTTGGTTGAAATACGAGATGATCGAATTTTTTCTAAATAATTAATAATTAATATTTTTAAAATTAATTATTAAATTATTCATACATGTTCATGCGGTTGTAACATTTGAAAAGTTAATTGGATTGAGACACCATCTCTACCATTGATTCCAGAATGAGGAGTTTAGACTAGGAGATGCATAAACTTAAGTTGGGCGTTGGGGTCGTTTTGTGCCCCCTTTTCTTCTTTCTATTTTCTTTTTGTTTTCGTTCATTTCTATCCTTTCTTCCTCCTTTTGTAAGCCTCTCCTACAGATCCGCCTATCTTGATCGACTGAGAGAGAGAAAATGGTAAAGGAGAATGAGCGATAGATAGATAGAGAGAGGGGGAGATGGAAGATTGGTGCTGTTGCGAATCCCTCAATGCACTAATTCATTGTATGGGAACCGTGGGTGGTGAAATCATGCGGCGCATTGGCAGATCACACCTAATGGTAGGTCCATTTATTTTTTCACCATAGAGCCATGCAGATTTGAAATTTCCCATATTTTAAGCCTTGTTATTATTCCATCAGTCCCCTAGTGGCCAAAACTATTTTTTGGGGGAGAAAATGGTGGATTCAGGTTATCTGTGGTTTGTTAGTTCTGGAAAACCAGGCTACACAATGTGTGGTGAGGGGGAACAATCGATGCAATCTTTCCGTTCAGGGAATATGTGTTCAAGGACTTAAAATCCAGTATGATGTTGTAAATTCTGTATACTATTACTCAACCATGTAACCAATTACCCGGCCATTCGAACTATTGTATGGGTATATGGTCATGTGGATTACATGGAAATTCCTCATATGGGTGTCATGTCTTGTAAATGTACATGCTCTGGCCCTGTATATGACTATACCAATTGAGGGACATAGGAATGAACTCTTGTTTGGTACACACTATGTTCCCTCTTTACATGTTGTGTACCTAGTGTGTTTACACACCCATTCTAGCGTGAGAATATTCCCATGAGGCAAGATTGATGTACACTCCATGTACATAGGATACACATCATTTTCTACCCATATACAAACCATTTTGTGTTTTTTTGTGTTTTCTTTCTGTAGAGTAAGAATTAGACCTATGAGTAGTCTATTCTATGTAGTTTTCAACATAGATCATGATGGTGAAACCCATGGTTCCTTCAGAGGTCTCCTAAGGTGTTTTGGGGGGTTCCTATCTAAATGGATGTTTTCTTCCTTGAGTTATTGATTCCATTTGTCTCCCCACAGAGACATGACCATGAATGATTAGTTAGATGTTTGGACCAACCATGTTGAGACATTTTTCAATGATAGTCTTTTAGCTACCTCATGTGACATATCCATTGAGGATGTCTCCCTTGATATATATGCCGTTCTGTCCAAAGTGGCCATGAGAATATTTGTCGTCGAGGATCCCATGTAGGATGCCTCTATCTTCAATCTAGCATCCAAGGATCCCCTAATGGATTCTTTTTCAAACATGCTAACCTTTGAAGTCCCTTATAGTACCCCTATACATGTTTATCATTCGAGGATCCCATGTAAAATTACTCCTCTTCCTTTTTATCCTAGGATCTTGTTCTTTACGCCTTCTCTCATGTTTCCTTGGGGTTCCGGAGTAGGATGCCTCCTAGTTTTTGACTCAAGGGTCCCAATATGTGCTTCGTGGTTTTACAGACCCTAAGTTGTTATGTCAGGTTTGGGTATATATGGTGTTCATGAAACACTTAGATATCATGCTGAACTGGTAAGCCCATGGGGATATGGATGGAGTGTTGGGTTGGCAGTTCAGGCCACCCCTACTTGTGTGTTTTTATCTGACTCTGTTTTGATGATATATTAATGATTACTAATGGTTCATTCTGGTTAGTGGTTATTAAGCCCGAATCAAGGTTTCAATCTTCTTTTTGGATTCCCATACTTTCTTACTAGAATCCATTATTCTTGATTGGATTCCCAAACATGGTTTCTTGGGTTATGTCTTATGAGTCATGTTTTTTGTTATATATACTGAATTCCCAGAGGTACTACCTAGGACATTGTTTTTGACCCTGGATATATATATATATATTGTGATATATATTTTGTTGAGATATCCCCAGCTGTTTCCTAGTATCCGACTATTGAGCCTTATGAGTTGACGTGTACACCTTGAGTGGTACTTGGATTCCCATAATAAGAATGTTGTGGTCGGACTCATATGATGGATGATATATGATGAGAATTATTACATGCTCATCAATTTCGTTTAAGAAGACCCATGAGTTGTTGAATATTATTTAACTCCTATGTGGTGGGGATTATTATGATCTCCTCATCCTTTAACTGGAATGATTAACCTCTTTGGTATCAATTACAAGAATAGTGGGGTGTTGAAAGTCATCTCGTCGATGAGTTATTTCTTCACCTTCCACATAATGGAAATCCCATTATATATCGTCCATGTTTTTAATATCACGAATGCCTATGCATGAGACATTGGGCTCAGACATTGGACTAAATTTATTGGCCTACCATAGCCCTTGACCAGAATTATTTTGCACTTCCATTTCAATTACGAGACTCGAAGGGTGTTGCATGGTGTCTCATAGATGATTTCCCTCCTTACAGACTGCCTAAGGGTATGCACGTTAGGGATCATTCGATTTGTAAATATGATGATTTCATATGGATTGAGACCAAGGTCTATGACATTAGACATGTTTTACTAGAGTGGAAGCGTAATGACTGAGTTAGTGAAATTTTTTGATGATTTTCAGACATACTCCATGTAATCCTTATTTAAAGGATTGACCATCGATATTTGGAATCCTTCATTACAGGACTATCCATCATTATACAGTTTCCATGATATTTATTGGAGGTTAGTACGGCTGAACCCAAGTGTAGGACGTTAATCCCCATGTTGTGATGTAGCTTTCATGGAGATAATTCTGGAATTGGGTGATGATTGTACATTTTTATTAGATTATAGAACCAAATATCAACTTTATTATACATAGATTGATTTTCATGATGTTCAACATAATTCCCTTGCACTGGATGTCCGAAAGATCTAGATTACGGTCCCATGGATCTATTTCTTAATGCGGTTTCATGCAATTTTATTCACATACCAATGAATATTCATTTCTATGTATATATTTATAGATATGGGACTATAAATCTGTACGTATATAGTTTTGGGAATCCATGGATGCACATTCCAAGTTGATAAGTATTAAGGATCATGGGTACAACTGTAGATTCACATTGGTTTACCTACTTTTGGTTGTGCTTCAGCTAGGATAAGCACACTAATTTTGCATTTACTTTTAGCACCATAGTGGTAGGTTTCTTAATTAGGCATCATACTAGGATTCATTCTCACCCTAGCATGTGAAAATTATTGTACAAGTAGAACTTATGTATCCTTTTTAATTATTATCATGAATTGCATAGTGGATATGTCAAAGGCCCTGTAATTCATGGTTTAGCGGAGCTCCTCAAGTTGTTATACAGATCGAGCTAGTGTAACTTGATAGTGTTTCGAGATCAGGTATGTGGGTTGGCTCGGAGTTACTATAACAGGCCTATACTATTACTTATAGTTTCATTTGAACTTGTATCTGTATGTTCAGATTAGTGGGTGACCAGTGTTATATTGTATTTCATAGTTATCTAGGATTTTTTCAACATTTTATTATTACATATAGTGAAATTTCTTTTGGTTAATACTAACGAACACAATTTACATTATGTTATGTATAGTACATAGTTTTTTTCCACTACATACTCTTTTATTAGGGTGTTTTTTCGCCACTGTATCTCCAGTACATCCTTAATACTAGTAAGAAGCTTCTGGAGAATGGGGTGGCATGCTTTAGGCCAAGTTACCCATAGGTTCATAACACCGGTTTAGTGGCATTAGGGTCTATACTTTACAATGTGTTATCCTTCAATTTATTTTCATTGTATTTATTATTTGAGATAACATATATAAGAGTATTAATAATGTGTTATAACATGTGATAGATATTAGGTTGGTGTGTCTAGAAAACATATTCCCAAAAGAGGTCCTGGTATCAAGGGTCTGAGAATGTTTTTCCGATTTGAGATATTACAATTAAATGTGATTTTTTCCTTGAGTGATGCACATGTTATGTAGATGTTATGATTTACATTGTATCTCAAGATCAAGGAAATTGGAAAGAGTCCAGGGATGGATTTTGACTCTTGGATAGTACATGAAATATACATCTTAGAAATCATATTTAGAACATATAATTCACATCATATAGGCCTTCTAGTGTGTGATTATATTGATGAATAAGGTTTTTGTGCCTTCTTACAAAACAAATTACTCTAATGGATGGTTTAGTGGATCTACATTGGGGCGTTTTTTGTGAGGATTATGACTCATTCCTCGTGCATAGGATGTAGAGTGACCCCAGTAGGTCAATGTGGAACATGATACCTTTCTATTGGGACCCATGCATGGTGTTTTTTAATGTGTTTCGTTGTCTATTCAGATCGCTGAGTATGATAACGATTGATAAAATGAATTTTCATAAGAACTAGAGCTTGTGATATCTATGGAAAATCTCCTTCTAGGGATAATCAGAGATGATCAGGGCCCTTGTAATCCATGTTTTTATTTTTCACCTTTGTAGGCCATTGTGATATTTACATGATTTAGAGAGGTTTGATCTTTTGGGATAGGTGGTTGGACCTTGTGACCTAGTTTTGAGGATTGTTTTTTGTAGTGATAGGTGGGAGACCTCAAAAACATTGGGTGTGATTTGGTCCTTTGTAGGTTTATGTCAATTATTTTCGAGAGAAACCAATGTGAGACTTTTGATAATGATCTAAGATACCTTTTTGTGAGCTTTATTTTCACTCGTTTTGTGATCGAGTCACAAATATGGTCCTCACTTTTTAAGAGGTCTTCCATGTTAGCTTATGAACTAATGAAACAGATTTTTCTTATAGAACAATCATCTTAGACTTCTAATAGAAGAATTGCAGGAGTACGAGTCGGGTGGTATAGATACAAGTTGTTTGTGTATGGTATCATTTGAATTTATATTGGTGAGATTTAAGGACCAATGTTTTCAAAACATATCATTGTTTTGGATCATATAAGTAGTGCTAGAATATCCATATGTGGTAGAGGTGACATTGTGAAAATGTTACCCTGAGATGGTTGACCCGTTTCTAAATCTTGATCAGGTTTTGATAGAATGTGGGAATGGCTTGGAAAATGTTGCACATACATTTAGTAGAATCTTAATGTACTACTATTAGGGATGATCATTATCTATCTTCATTCATATTCAGTATGATTTCAGTGTGTTGGCCCGACATATAGCTATTTTTTATTTCGAAATGTTCTTCAGTGTAGAGGAAGCATACCTGTTGAGGTTTTTTTTAAGGAGTGATTTATGGTAAGTCCATTGGCGGGGAGTGTACCACTGGATGTTTGAGGGTGTTTTCCCTCGTTTTCGATTGATCATCAGTGTTTACCATGGGATAATGAGCTCATATGTTTCTTTTGGGATGATGATAAGGGTATTCCTATAGTTCGAATTACCAAATCAGTCGTAGTTAAATTTCTTCTGTGTAGAAGATAGTGGTTATCACTATGAGACAAGTCATTGGAAAGTATTGATATCTTTGTTGTGTGGTTGATTAGGTTAAGAAAATGGCTCATTTTCCTTTCACATGGCTTCATGGAGATGACAAGGTTTATAAAGGGGAGCTTGTAAGGACCTGTGTTTTTCTGAACTGCGGTTTTGATCCAAAAATTTACAATTTTTTTAGATGATCATGAATCATAAAATAGCATTTTTAATCTATCTGATGATCTGAAGAAATTTTATCCTACCATTGTTGGTATAAAAATATGGTGTTTTCCCTATGATAGATATTTGGTAGAAAATCATGACGTTTGAATGTTGGAAGAAGAATTTATATTTAATATTCATAAAATTAAATATTAAATTATACATGTTGGTTATTTAGACCGTAACATTTGAATGGACCATCAAATTGATATTTTTTTCATCCATTTCATTATGAATGGTTATTTTAGCTTTGGCTACGCATAAACATGATTTGGGAATCTTGGCCAGATCGGGCACCTTTTTCTTCATTTTATTTTTTTCTTTCATTTCGTTCTTCTCTCTTCATTCTTCTTCCTCCCTGTATATGCCTCTCCTATAGCTCCTCCTACACTGTTTAACCGATTGATAAAATGGGAAGTTATAATGATGGATATATACTGATATTTTGTTTTAGATAGATAAAAAAGGGAAGAGATTTAACATTGTGAATCCCTCGACAACCTGAGTTCTCATATGGTGACCAGTGGATGGTGAAATCATATGAAGCTTCTGCAGTTTCCACCTAATGTTGGAAATGATTATTATTTTACCATATATTCTTATATATTTTTCATTTTCTAATTTTTATGCCATATTATGCTTTCATGAGGGAACTAATGGCTGGATCTATTGGTTTGGGGGTGAAAACTAGGGATTTAGTCGATCTGAGGGTTTTTCATTTGGGTGAATCGGGTTTCATGGTGTGTGGTTTGGTGGAATGCATCTTGTGTTCTTCCACTTTGGGGAAGATGATGTTCATTGTGTACATTCCATGTATAAAGGTGTACATGTCATGTACGGGTACTCGGGCATATAACCGAGTACTCGTCTCTGAAAACTCGTATAGGGGTACATGGCCATGTGGAGTACATGTCCATACATTGTGTGGGTGTCATGCAATGTATAAGTACACAACATGTCCAAATGGACATCCAAGCTGGTTTAGGGGCATATATATGTACCCAGGTTGGGTGCATTCCATGTATTGTCCTTACATTCCATGTACCTGGGGTTTTTACATGTCCAAGTTGGTGATAGTACATTCCCATGTGGTGAGATGGGAGTACACACTGTGTACCTATTTCACAAGCCATGTACTAACCCTTTTCCATCACATTTGAGGTGTTTCATGTTTTCTTACCCTGATGATTTTATTTTACCTAGGAGTAGTCAATTATAAGTAGTTATCCATGTAGATTGTGATGGTGAAACCCATAGAGCATTCTAAGGACTCAAAATGGGTGTTTTCGGTTTCTATCTAAATGGAGAGGTTCTTCATCAGGTTATCAAATCTAGTTGTCTACTTAGATAGACATTAATTTAAATGATTGGTCATATATTTAGACCGAACCAGTTGAAACAATTGTTCTTAGAAGTGCTATGAGTTATCTACCATGAACTGTGATTTGAGGATGTCTCCCTAAAGAGATGTTCCCTTATAGAAGAAGAGGTCGAGAGATATTTTGTCATCAATGATACCGTATAGGATTCATCTATATTCTATCGGGATACCAAGGATCCCATGGGGGATGACCTTTTTAACATAATAATATAGGGTGTCCCTTGTAGGATCTCTATACCTTTTTATTGTTAGAGGAAACAATGTAAGATTCCTAGTTATCCCTTTAAGATAAGGATCCCATGTAGGATACCTTTTATTAAGATTACCTATCAGATCATGAGTTGGATTCTATCTAGTGTTTAATTTGAGGGACCCAATTGGTGCCCCGGGGTTTGAATGACCCTGCGCTGTTACGTTAGATATGGGTAGAGATTATTTTTATGTTTAATCCTAAACTCGTGTCAAACTAAAATTCCTATGTTTTTATGGGTGGAGTGTTGGGTTCGGCTTTTGGGCCATCCTCACATGTTTAATTTTCTTGGTTATTTTTATGCAATATTGTTTACCATAGGTGCATCCTGGTTGGTGGATGTTGAGCCTGACATTAGGCATCTTTCTTCTTCTCGGATGCCATGATGTTCAACAATGGATTTGTTTTTCTTGCTAGGATAGCCAAACATGCTTTACTGGGATCCTTATTTTGAGCCATGTTATTTCTGATATTTAATTTATACCTAGAAGTATAACCTAGGACATGGATGTTGATCCTGGATATATATATTGTGATATATATTTTTTGGGTATGTATAGAGGTGATTCATTGTATCCAGTTATTTATCCTTACATGTTGAATTGTACACCTTGAGTTATATTGGATTCTTTTATTATGAATTCCTTGGACAGACTCATTGGTTGGATGATATATGATGTGGATGATTACTATCTCCTCGATTTTAGGCTTGAACACACAAGAATCATGATAGATTATGCACTCTTGAGTGGTGGGGATGATTTCAATCTCCTTTTCCTTAGGACATAATGATTACACTCTTCTGTATCAGTTATGTGACTCGAGGGGTGTTACATGGCATCTCACCGATGAGTTCACTCGTTACTAAACATATATTTGTGTGCCCCCTAGGAATCATTAGTGCTCCAAAATTCTTAACTACCTATGGACGGAGTGCTAGGGCATAAAAATTGTACTAAATTTTCATGCATTCTTCAACACTTGATCGGAATGATTATGCTCTTTCAAATTAGTTATGAGACTCGGGGGGTGTTTCACGGATTCTCATGGATGAGTTATCTACTTACAGACTGCCTATGGGTAATCCCCTTAGGGATCATCTGAGTTCCGAATGTCATGCCAAACTATGGACTGATACCTTGGGCTCAAAAGTTAGACTAGATTTAAAAGCCTTGTAGTGTGAGGTATGACTAAGTGTCCTTTTTACGGGATGTCTGGACATACTACCAAAAATCATTATTTATAATATTGGCCATCAGTTTATGGTATCCTTATTTACAGGATTGTTCATCGAATTTCAATATCATTGTCAGTGATTGGAGGTGAGTACGGTTGAACCTAGTTGTACTACATGAACCCCTTTATGATGACATATATTTCACATAGAAATTTTCGGCATTGGCTGAAGCAAGTAAATTTCAATGTGATTACGGACCTACAGATCGACTTAATGATACACATCTTTAGTCGAATGACTTCTAACTCAACACCCTTGTACAAGATGTCAATGTGATTAGGATTAGGTACCCAAGGATTGACTACTATTGTGGTTTCATATAATTTTATTCTAATTCCAATAAATATTTATATCTATGAATATATGTATCATTATGGGACTATAAATATGTATGTATATAGTTATGGGCATACATGTTGTCACTTTATTAGTTAACAATGATTACTGACCCTTGTAATGATTGTGTTTCCCATTGGGTTTCCTTATACAGGTTGTTCTTTATCTATGCAATGAAGGATGCTTCGACATACACATTTATCAGCAATGTTATAGCTTTCCTGTTTTGGTGTCCTACAAAGATTCATTCTCACCCATTCATGTGCACGTTGGTGTATGTGTAGTCCTTATGTATGATTTATTGGTTGAGAATGAGTTTAATGGTGAATATGAGCTAAGGCCCTTTGTTTTATGATCAAGTGTAGGTTCTCAAGTGGATTTAATAATTAAGTTAGTGAATTTTGGGAGTGTTTGGAGATCATGTTTGGGGGGTGGATTAGATTTTATATGAAAGCCATGTACGTTAACTTTAATTTTATTTCGTACTTGTATTTGTATGGTCGGCCTAGTGGGTGACTAGTGTTGCATTGTATTGTGTAGTTGTTCAGGATTTTTACAACCTTTTTCTATTACAGGTTGTTAAATTTCATTTGTTTACTACTTCCATGATCTATTTACCTACTTTTGTGTATTAATGTTTGTTGTTTTCCATTTCTTATTCTAATAAGATTATATAGCCTCCCCACTATACAACCTTTATCACCCACACTTCTTGTTGGAAGCCTATAGAATACGGGGTGGCATAATTTAGGCCGACTGACCCACCAACTCAGAGCACCGGTTTAGGGCCATCCAGACCGAGATGTTACACAGAAGCAACATACTTTTTTTTCACAAATAAAAAAATATCACTTTTATCAATATTATAATCAAGAGTCTTATCATTATTATCAGACTCATCATTTTCTTGAAATTATTAATCAACCATCTAATCCACCTTAGTTTCATATTACAATGCCGACTACACCGAAACATGAATCATTATTAAGAATCTCACTTCATCCAAGACATCTAGGAAAAAATTTGACATATCATTATCCAAAGTGTCACATTCAAAATGTAACAAGGTAAATATAACATTAATTATTTGACTCAAAACATCAACCCTTATTTTTTTGTTTTGTAGGAAGACCTGGAATCAAGAAATCATAATCCTTGATTAGTTTTATCCATCTCACCTTTCTCATGAAAAATAACTTTTGATTGATTATATACGTTAACCATTTATGATTGGTATATATTTCACATTTCACTTCATAAAAAATATTGTGTATATTTTTTAATGAAAAAATATTATAAAATTCCAAATCATATGTAATGTAATTATACACATGAGGTTTCAACTGATGTGAGGAATATACAATTACCATTCCATTCTACATCAGGGCTCATCCAAATTATTTTATTATTGAAACTTTCCAAATGGTTAATTCATCATTTCTAGAATGAAGGCCCATATATGGGCATTATCCATTCTTCTCACAAGTTATGAAAAAAATCATTACATTTTTATCTAGAGAAACCTAACTTCTTTTTATGGTAACATAGTTTGTAAACTAGATTTCCAAGTGGACTTTTAATCATGTCTTATATAATAACCATATAATTATTTAAATTTATAAATCTCATTAAAATTTGAAGGTATTGGACACTCATGAACCACTTTTTTAGAAGGGTCAATAGTAATTCCATCTTTATAAACAATATGTCCAAGGAATGAAATTATTTTGATACCAAAATTCACTCTTACATGCCATTCCATATAGATTATTTTATATTAAGGTATTAAAAATAATTATTAAGTTTTTTTCATGTTCCTCTTGAATTTTAGAATAATAAAAAAATTATCCAGAAACACAACCGTAAACTGATACAAAAACTGATTGAAAACTATATTCATAAGATTCATAAATTCAATATGTGTATTCGATAATCCCACGATCACAAATAAAAACTCAAAATTCCCATATCCTATCTTAAATACTATATTCAAAACTTTATCCTTCTTAACCTTCAAATAGTGGTATCATGATCTCAGATCAATCATCAAAAAACACTGATCTCCTTAGAGCTACCACCATTTTGTTTCATGGCCCAACTTTAACTATAGTAGTAGAAACATATTTCTCTACACACTTTTTCTTTCACACTCTCTAGTTTCCACCCTAGGTAATCAATATTGGACACATATTGGTATAATCTCCCAACACATTTCCACTAATATATATTGTTTCATGATATATATTACACAATAGATCATTGCACATATAGTCATGAATCGTATGACCAATTATACCACATAAGTATCACCTCCAAGACAATGAAAGACATTCTCTAGTATGCTTTTTACCAAACTTCATAGAATATGGAAATTTGGTTTTCATACCTCCAAAATCCTTTGATGAATTTCATCCCAGTTCTTTTCGGGAATACATATTATTTTATGTGTTATAATGGGGAACATGATCATCAGAAACACATATTTTTACCTTATTCACACATCAAACAACTTTCTCAATGCTCTTTAACTCATGAGAAGCCAATTCCATTATCTATCTTGTATCCAATACTGAGTACAATTGGTTTACCATTCTACTAATATCTCAAACAAAAATTGGGACATAAAATGAAATTAGAGTGATGTTTTTTTCTTTGTAGACACTATATATTCCTCCTTTATACACAATTAAAATAATATATTTTTCATCCCATTTCAAATAGCCTTTGGAAAATATTTCTCAAATAAAATATTCGTAAATTCATCTCATTCTATGGCATTAATTTTTTCACACTCCTTGGTATTCAAAAAAAATGACAACCACTAATCGTATTCATATTCAGAATGATTAGTTGTAAGAGTTACCTTTTGGTGATCTAAAATACCCATGACATTGATTATCTTTTCATGAGAATTAATCAACCCCTTAGCTATTAGAGTGTCTGATGATCCTCTGAATTTTGGGCGATAATGTCACCTAAAATGCTCCACTATTGTCATGTTCCTCTGTGGGTGATATATTTTCTCTATTTTATAGACACCAAAATTATTTATATCCTACTTTAATTGATCCTTCACTGATGCAAACAACTAAGTTCTGGTTTTAACTATCTTAGGATAGTGATTGAAAAGAATAGTTTCCTCTCCGTTCTTTCCCAATATATATCCCTTGTTTCATCCATGTAAAATCAATCTATATAATACATTTAAAATGATGAAAAATGCTATTAACAAATTGATATATTATTTTAACATAACTGTAAAGTAAAATATTTCATCAGCATGCTATTAATGCTACCCAAACCATTAAAGTTCTCTAAACTGATTTTGCATGCCAATAATAGAGACCCCACCTTAAATTATTTCATTAACTTTAGTTAGGTCAAGAATTTTAAGTTATATAACATTTCAGATAGTATCACATTAAATAATTTTTAAAATTTGGGAATAACACATACATAATGAAACCTTGAAATAAAAAGTGGATGCTTCTGATTCCTATATATTTTCTACCATATATAACATTTAAAAAAATAAAACATGAGATATTTTTTTACAAACACATAAAAACTATACAAATGAATTATTTAATTCCCTTACTCAACCACATTCCTGTAAAAAACATAAAAAATGGGATGAGCATAAAAATTTCAATAAGTGATATAAATAGAAGGAAACTGTTAATCCATAAAAAAAATTACAAAACATTTGAAAAAATTTACAAAAACTAATACTATTCAAATTAATAGGATGTGAATAAATTTATTTGATAATGATATCATTTCACATATTTTTTACTATCATAATACTACCATAAAAACAATAACTAGCATAGAAAATACATAAACGTATCCTGGAAGATCATTATACTCATCACTCTTATAAATAGAATAACCATACGGTCTAATTCCATACATGTCACACTTATAATGGAATAGGAATACAGGTGATGTTTAACTATATAATATTATCACATAAAATATTGCAATTATCAACATTTCAATCACTAAATTTTTTTCAATAATAATAAAAAATTTCAAAATATGAAAAAGAATAAAAAAATTAAAAAAAATTGCACTGTGGAGGAAAATTCATTATCATTGTTTATGTTTAGAATGTTTTTTTTTTTCATTTATCATATTTTCAAAATGACCCATATATAAAATGTAAAAAAGATTCATTTAAAAAATATTCTTATTTAACTATAAATAATCATTAAACTTCTCGTATATTCCTTTTATATCTATATAAATAATTACTGAAAATAATATCATGAATATTTGATATGAGGAAAGATGGAATCTATAAACATTTGATATGTCCCATGCCACTTTGAACATTTAAATCATATTCCACATTAATGTATAACATTTAATAAAACTCTAAATAAAATGATAATTGATTAAATAAGGATTTATAATGTTTAGGGGGATGTATATATACATTATAAATAAATAAAGGTGAACATCAACAAGAATTGCCTCAAAGAAAAGTGATTAAGACGAAATCCATTACCTTGTGTCTGACTCGTATCATGTGCCTCCACCGTTGTTAATAATAAACATATATTATTTTATATAATTTCATGAGTACCATTTTAATGTTAATTATTACTATTATTTCACTTATAACCATGTTTTATATAACTACATAAACAATTAGGTTTACATTGTGTTTTTTGTTCTTATTCGGTTTATGTGTTATAAATAGTATGGTTGGTCAAATATGGTCAAATGGGTTATTATATAGACATTTATATAATAATAATTAGGAAATAATTTTTTTTTTACAAATCAATTACACTATTTTAATATTTTTATGAAATATTGTTAAGAAAAATGAGAATACATTAAATTATTTCACATGGTATGCTATATGTACTCATGGGTAACAGTCTAAATTTTTTATGATCATAATGGAAGTATTGTATGTAATGATTTATATGTCCAGAATAATAATTATATAATTTATAACATATTAATTAATCATATTAAATTTTATATTTAATTTTGGTGATATAAAATGAATCACATCTCATCATGGAGGTGATAGGCCACACGTTCATGAATGACACTATCAAATTTTTTGTGTGTTGAATGTGTTAAAGAAAATGATGAATAATATTCGAAAAAGATTAATTATGTCATGAATATAATATAAATGTTATGTATTTTGAAATTTGTTTAGTTATGCACATCCTTAATACATTTCAAGTAGTTTGTTAACACATCACATCACTTTGAAGAGGCGGAAGTCCACACTACCACAAACAATGTTAACATATTTACCAAAAAAATAGAATGTATTATGGTATGTATTATAAATGAGTTATATAAGAAAAATAAATTTATTATTATCATATATAACATAAATAAATATGGTTTCCATCATACTTTATTACCATATAAAGTGGTAATGTAAAAAATGTACAACATCATTTCATGAGGTGGTATTTCACCTTATATAAAATGGTTAAGTTCATTTCCCATTATACGGTAGTGTGTTTATGTTTAGGTTGAAACCATAATCAAAAAAACACAATATATTAAGTATAATGAGGTTTTATATGAACCTAGAATAATAATATTTTATGGGTTAGATAGTGAATATAAAATAATGGATCTTGAGGAAGAATATAACGTCTAATTTGGGTAACTCCTTTAAATTGACTCAAAAGAGATTCCTTGGATGGATTTATTTCCAAAGAGATGATTTAATATAGATTAAAGTAACATTGGGATGCAATTTTTAATGATATTTTATGATAATAATTTATTTTAGAGGTGTGAGGAAGAGGTAGAGGTGGTGGCCTTTTGTAGGGAAGTGAAGGGATTCAAATAGAATTTTTTAAAACATGATAGGTGTACTCATGTTCATACCTAAAAATTTAATTAAAACCAAAAAATAATAATGTATTTTTATGGCATAAATATGTCCATAAAAGGGTGATGGATATTTTTATAGGTCATTTGGTCCATTATGCTTAAGGATTGGTCCCATGTTAGTCTTCATTTTAACATAATCACTGTAATTAATTTTAATCACATTCACAAATATTTATTTAAAAAAATAATTACATAATATTATAATATAAATTTTATACATATAACCACCATGTATTTAAATTTGTTAAAATTAGTTTTATATAATAAAAATATTTATGCTTCATGTTAATCATGCAGACGGGGTGAGAAAACAGGTTTTATGGTTAGAATGTTCAAAATTTCAATACAATTTTATATCTAAATTTTACATAAAAATGAATTCAATTACCTTAACTGGATTAATAATTATATAATTGATATATTGGAACATTAAAAATAAATTAAAATATAAATATACTATATTATTATATAAGAAAAAAAATAAATTTTGAATTAAAATTCAGTATTTTTCAGTATTCAACCTAAAATGTGGATTCTCAGAAAAATCCCAAAAAATCACCCTTAGATAATTTTGGTAATATAAATTCTAAAATGATGTTAATTTGAGACTTATGAAATAAATAATATTTCAAAAAATTAATTTTTATGATTCTCCATTAAAAGGAAATAAAATATCCTTTTATAAATATTGATATTTTTAAGCAGAGAATTGGATTTTATACTTATTTGTAATCCTATTTAATATAATGGATAAATATATAAATTTTTTATATTTTTTGTAAACATAATATATTTCATTCTATTTATTCACACATATAATACTTCTACATGATAACTACCAAATAATTAGTAATATTATCAATATATAATTTTCTGTATAACTCAATCGTCTGGGAAAAGTAAGAGTTTGGAGGAACACATGGATGCGTGTTGGGTATAGTATCAGAAATTGTGTTCTTTATAAGTTAAAATTATTATTTAATTACTAAATTTTAATAAATATTAAAAATTACTCTTTTATAATTTCATGATATCTTACAATAATTTTTAAGAAAAGATATAAAAGAAATCAAAACACATGGGAAAAGAAAGTGGATTTTACAAAAAACATTACATAAAAATATAATAGTTAATAAAAGGTAATATAATGTAATAGATATATCATATATGGTGTAATATAATTTATTATGATTATTTAATAGGTTTATAATATATTTATTTTTATTATACATTAGGACTGAATGAGTTTGATGACAGTCATATCATAAGGTAAGGGGTTTTCCAGTCTCACTTTTATTCCTATGGGACTTGTTTCATATCCACCACTAGTTTTTTGTAAATATACCTTCCATGTATTTATTTTATAATTTTTTAACTTAAAATAATATTTTTTTAATATCTAATTTATGATCTATTTTTCATATGTTTTTACAGTTAAAAAGTTACAAAATCGTTGATGTTGTTTTTGTCTCAAATATTCTTTTTTGAGACACATGCTTTTTAAGCACCTATATTCTATTATGAGATGTATAAACATTCATTTTATAATTTATATCATTAGTATCTTTATTTGAATGATTTTTAATATTCATCTAACTTCATTTTCATACATGAGGTGTATGTTTCAAAGCTATTGATATGGTAAGAGTTTATAACAGCAATCTCATCATTTATAAGGAATGTTTATGATTATTCTTTTGTTGATAATATCATATGATATATCATTAATTAAAACAAATTATTTTTATTATCATATTTTTATTCTTTATATATTCATGTATAATTTCATTTCAATACTCGTTTTAGTTATGAAATTTAGAAATGGTTTTTATGAAAATCTAACCTTTTTTATCACCTCGGTCGAAAAACTACATTATTAAAAAAATACTTAAAAAATATTAAAATGATATCTTGAAAATGATCTTATAATATCATTTTCATAGAAATAGTATTTTAATATATTTTATATGGTTTTCAATGATTCATTGAAATGTTCTCAAAGATATTTTTAGAAAACAGTTTTAAAAATTGATTTATGTATTAATAAATGTTTTCAAAAAAGGAATAGATATTTTCCTCATTGAATTAATTTAATAGAATATTAAAAATCATTTTCCATCTCATTTTTCATATGTTGTTGTAAATCATTCCTTTCCAGTGAAAGGATCGAAAGTTTTGTTTAAAATTAATTATCTAAATGGCTTACAATTTAAGGGCATGATTTTTATGAAACAAGATTCTCTTTCTTGGGTAATATGTTTATGAAACCCACTTATTTTTTAGGTTTATTTATTGATAAAATGATTATAAAACTGGCCTCTTTTCCACATGATATTATATTATTATATGTTTTTTATACTAATATTACATCGTGGTATATGATATGATGAATGGTTATAATCTTGTGGCACACATATGTATTGTTTTATTATGTCATGGGAGGGGCATATATCTCCCCCACTACATTGGATAATGATTTATATCTCATGATATTGTAATGGAAAAAATGGGGTGTGAAAATTGTTCTATAATGGAAAGTGTTATCTAATATTGTCTTGTGAGTGTACCTTGATTGTGATGATGGTTTGTGGAATAAACCCATTCCACAATGATTGACATGTATGCAATGAATTGACTACAATAGAAATCATTGAATATTATTATCTGTTTACCAAAATTCCATGTCTTATAACAATTTTATAATTTCACGGATTATTCTCATGATTCAATTATAATTCATGTCTAATAAACTAAAAATTATTATTCGATGATTCATTATTGTGATCATAGATATGTAGGGTATGGTTTAATAATGTTGTCAACACATTATCATACCGTTATCCTAATTATTATTCTTACATATCTCCCTTTTTTACCCTTACATTTCATCCGAGATAACCCCTTTTATGTTTCACTTCCCCATTTTATGAATAAATATATTTCCTAGTTTGTCTCTATGAAGGGTTATATTCCAAAAAAACATTTGGGAAAAAATTAGATCACTTGTGTACCAGTGTTTAGGATTCTATGATTCCAAATTCACTGAAATCTTATAGTCTTATGGTCTCAATTATTGCAATGTATTATGTATTGAAAAATGTAGTGTAATGTGTATTCATATTAATCAAGGTTCTGAATAGTATCGATATATAGATGAATTAAATTATCATGGGAGAAACATCAAAGAAATTCTTCATATTTAAATAAAGGGGAATATTGAGATACAGTGATATATTATATTTCAATTGACATTCATTCAGTGGAAATTACAAGATGTTGAGGGTTTCTAGTATGTATTAGAGAATATTATAAATATTTTCACTTATTTTTCACCATTGGAGAGTGAGAACACAAAATTATTTTGAAATACACTCCGTGGAATCAATTAAAAAAATAGGCATTTACTTTACAAGTTAGTAATCTAGCATTCCTTTTACTATCATCATTGGGATTCCTCATTCAAAAAAATAAAACATAAAAAAGTCAACATTAATAAACAATTATCATCATGACAGTAATGTATACACTAAAACCTATCAATGTATCAAAATTAATAATTACAAAGTAAGAATATAAATTGAATTAAATATTCTCAGGGCACAAAAAACCTGATAAGCACACCTCCCAGAATTGTATCTCCACACAATGAATTAAATTATAGAATTGTTTCCAGAAAATTGGAGTAAAATTGAATTAATTTGGCCAAAAATATTAGTTAAATGATCTATATCATATATCTACACAATGATGGCTGAACTAGTAGTATAAAACTCTAAAACAAATATACAAAACCACAGAAGTGCATAGGGAGCAAATAATTAAAAAGAATTAAATAAATTATTATGAAAAATCATGGATAATGAAAATATTTAAAAACATAGTTCAATATTCTAGAAAACCATTAAAAATAATTGATTCCAGGAAAATAATGAAAAAATAAACATGGTCAGTGAACCTCACTTGCAATTATTAATGAACACCAAAAATTAATTAAATTTTAATATAGCAGCACTGAAAAAAATGATTGTGTTAGAAAAGAATTCAAGAATTGACATTCCACTACTGCTTATTCCTTTTTCACTCCCATGATGAAACACATGCGGTATATAAGCTATAAAAAATAAATATCCTAAAATACATGTGCTAATGCATTGAAGATATATTAATAATGGGGATATATTATTTGAGGTTAAGTGTACATATAAAACAGAAGAACATGATGTAAATATAATTTTTAATTTTAAAATTATATGTAATTTTACAATTAATTATAAAACAAATATGTTGGTGTAGACCATTTAATATTTTTTTACTTGAAATTGATATTAGAAATAAATATCAAATCATTTTTTTATAAATTGAACTACTGAAATATGAAAAGTATGGTTAAGGTAAATGGATATATCATATTATTTATTAAGGTGAGTCTAAAAAATAATAATTGTATATATATCATTTAAAAATTACTCAAACCCTACCACATAAATAATATGACATTAATATTTAAATCATCCATGATATGAGAGATTATAATCAAATAATATGTATGAAGAGATATATTTAGATGAATGAAATCATACTAGTATTATGTATATAAAAATAAATTGTAGAATTAAATCTATTTATATAGAAATAGAAATTGTAAATTGAATAAGAATTTTTTTAGTGAAACAAACATATGTAAAATACATGTCATTTCATGACGAGTTTCAAAAACAATTTCTACACATGTATTCCAATAGATTATTGGGATGAATATAAATTTTTTTAAACGGTAAAAACATAAAAACAATAATCTAATATAAACCAATTTATTTTTTCAGACAATAAATGATATAGAAACAGAATGAGGGTAAAAATTTTAATGAAATTGAAAACACCAATCGTAAAAAATTATATAAAAATATTATAAAACATAACAAAAATAGAAAGAAAACATAATCACATTATGGTATCCATGGATTTTTTAATGTGGAACCTTGGTTAATGAATTCCAAGAATGTATGAACTATCTCATCTATCCACATGCCCCATTATTGCTTTCACCTCCTACCATTTCTAGTATGGTAATAATCTTAACATCTAGTATGAAAGATTCGGTTGTCCAATATAATCGGTGAGAACTACGATAATATATGGTGCCATGGTTTCACCAAAGAGATATTTTAGGGGAATAGTTTCTGAACATATGTAAATCTAGTTACAAGGGATTGGTCAATGGTATATGCGAGTAGAAACATATCAATGGAACGAGATTTACAGGGTTCATCTTTTCTGGTTCATTATATAGAAAGACTATCATTGAATGAACCTAGAGCAATGTGATAGTGTTGATATGGGATCTAGTCTAGTTTTTGATGAACTGGAATGATGGATGAATATGTTGTTCATGGGATCTTATGATTAATATTGTACGAGTAGGGAAATTTCTCTATTTCATGAAACTAAAGGGATGCCTACAATATTAGTTTCTCCTCAACCTCCTCTTACTTTTGCAGTACATATTTTTCATTTTGTTTATCATTGAATTGTGCTATATTAGGATATAATTTCATTCTGTATATTATTGTTTGTTTTCATTCCCTTTCTATATTTTCTTTACCTGGTTGATTCTCAAATATTCCACATGATTGTTTCTACCTATGTTTGTCTATGATTTTTGGATATGAATGGGTTATATGAGAGGTTGGTTTATGATAGATATCGTTTTAGGATTATTGTGTGGGAAGGATCTTGTGTCTCTTGTGTCTTCTTTTTTCATGGATATGATCTTATGTTATCTCTGTTTCCTTCCTTTGCATTCTTTAGGATTGTTTTCCTGAGTAGTGAGTATATGGTCTTATCATGGGTAATCTGTCGGTGAACTTATCTTGTTTACCACCTGGATGACCACTAATCATTTTTTTATTTTATTCGATCCTATTACGAATAATTAATTTGGTCTAATAGTGTTAGGAACATTGTTCCAATATTAAGAGTAGTCAAGGATGTGTGGCCCATAGTAGATTGTCTCCGATAGTTTCTAGCTATCTCATAGCATTTGATCTCGCATCATAGAGATATTGTAAGATGTTGGGACTACTTGAATTATTCCTTTTAGTTTTCCATTTGTTTTTGGATGTATCCAACTGGATTTTTTAGACGATCATCTCTGTGGGTGTACATTTTGAATCCTTGTTTTAATGATATTATGCTGCCTTGTGTAAGGATTCCTTCTAATAGGGTTTCTAGGTGTTATGTATCAGTTTTATACATGATGGAGCCTCGTGCATTGATCCTTTTAGGGTTTTATGAGGTCTAGTGGGGACTATAATATTTTGGGTGTTTCATTTTATTTTCATGCACTTTCTAATATTTCTTATCTTCCACCATTTTCCATGATTTCACAGTTAAAAACCGAATAAAAATTCCATATGAACTCTCTAGGTTTTTTTCTTTGTTTTGTATGATTGAAGACACTAAACTATTTCTTGGAATTCTATAAGAACTATTGAATTCTTTTAGTATAACTATATCAATGTGATTTTCATGTCTTGTTTTCCACATTGGAATCATCTCCAAGTGCGACTCAAGTAGTTGTATGAATGAACTCTATCATGAATTTGTTTAAATTTTTTTAATTCTATGAGTGTTTTATGATATTTTAATATCATTCATCTTTGATCGGAATGTGTCATGTTGATACATAAATGTGGGGATATTTTGGTCATACCTTGTAATTTATTTATTTAGGATATGCACAAGTTGATCAAATTCGATGGTGCAAAATCATCATCTGGTATATTTTTTAATCTTCAATGTGAAGAGTGTGTTGTTGTTTAATATTGAATCTCTTTTTTAATATCCAAGGTGGAGATTTATGATTTTTTTTATTATTATATTGGTCATTAGATTAATTATTTTATTTAATATTGTTTTTAAATAATAGTTTTTTACAAATGTATCCTGAGAACTACCAAAACTATCAATATCATCCATGTGCCAATTTATTACATGCAACTTTTCCAAAAGCTAGTGCAGTGCTCACATTGAAATTTGTAATTCATGCTTCGATTGACCAATTCGATCTTCAATAGTTCCTACAAAATTCGGTGGCCCAGTTTCATTGAAGATAGATTGGATGAGAGTGTTTTATGACCATGATCCATTCTAGGTAAAAGGGAAAGGTCAAAAATAGAGGTGACACATTAACACCATGAGTACAATGGATTATCTGGGTTTGGATTTTTCGATTCATCAAAGAAAGTGGTTGTAATCAAAATATCCTAATTCATGGAGATGATGAAGATATGGGTTCTATTTTTATTCCAAACTTAAATGAAAGACAATAATACCTTTCATATAAACTTATGGTTGATCCTAGATCCAGAGGGTGATGTATGTGGTTCATGAAGCTAAAGGGTAGTGTCCAACAAGGGTTACATATTCAAATCCTCTATATTTTGAAGGTTTATTTTCTCATGGTGGATATGGTTCTTCATGGAGGCGTAATCTTGAAGAGGAGGTTAGACACCCACAGTGTCATGGTTGACTTCAAACAGCGTAATCCAATTTTTTTGACATTGGATTGGTCGAGAGAGAATAGGAATGGACAGATTTGGTTTCAACAAGCAGTGTGAAATATTATAATTAGCATAATGGTGGTAGAGAGGTAGTTTACCTTCTTCAACTCAGGCGATCTGAGGTTTTCCAATTTCACACAACATCCAACTCATTGTGGTGGATTGACCACCATGATTTTCCATATTATTTCAGATCTATTTGAAAGATTTAGTGTCCATTATTTGGACCATCAATGATAGAAGAAATTCTTGTGTGTTTCAATTCTACTATATATATGATGGATATCGAAGATTCATAGAAGAGTTTCCACCATAACTGATTGTTTCCTGCAGGTGCAGAACCAATGATTTGTCATAGTACTGAAAATCGGTTCTTGTTATTGAACCTTTGGGATATCGAACCTATATATTGATGAATCATAAATTTTTTTTGTGTATCTAGATAATTGATGAAATCATGATGAATTAAATTATTCAACCATTATTAATTTTTCGTGTACTGTGATTTTTCCTGAATAAATGTGTGAATGGGCCTTGGTAAGGGGTTTTCAGCTATGTTTATAATTTTTTTCTTTGCCTGTTTATTTTTGTAAGCCTTGGCCCTTCTATTTTTTATATTTTGTTTCATGACTGTATCTAGTCCATTTTTGTTCTAGGATTCTTAGTGTCTCTTTCACATTACACACTCTCTAACCTTTTCATAGTGAAATCCCATTGATGATCCTGCACCATGAACATAGGTTTATGACTAATTCGTATATCTCATCTTATCGCTTTTACCAAATTAAATTAATAAATTTTGTTGACCTTTAAATTTCTGAACAATGGATTCTGGAGTTTAAATTCATTTTTTGTTTTTAGATCAATTTTTTTTATTAAATTTTGTTGGGGAATTTGTTTTACCCATATACTGTTGTTTTTTTATTGCTTCCATCGATCCTAGAGTGCTATATTTGATTATAGAATTTTATTTCTCAATGTTTTTAGTTTTATTAAATTAGTATTGTAAATATAATCATATCTATGTTTTGAGAGTTACTAGTCAGGTTTTGAATCGATGTAATTTTCACTACCCATATACAGTTTATAAATTCCAAGTATGTTGTTATTAAACATTGTGACGTGTTGTTCACCATTGAGTTAAGATGAATATATTTCATTTGATGTTATGTAATTGAAACTCAAATTTTATTTATGTTATTAGTTTTTATGTAATAAACTGAAAATAACCTCAATTTTATCATTTCGGATTTTAACAAACCAAAACACCCAATTGATCCTTAGTTATTGCATGGGGATAACCTCTAACACATTGGTGCTCCCCACAAAAGACCCATTAAAACAGATGATTAAATTAAGAAGGAAATAAAATGTGAATATGAAATTGACATGGGTTGGATTTGGTATTTATAGTGGGAATATGTTGGGTAAGTGGTGATTGGTTGAGGATAAATATTTATTTACCAAGAAAATTGATGTGGATAAAGAGTATGTATTTTCTGATGGAAATTAGAAAATGATGTGGATATTTGAGAGGAAGTCAAATTAAAGGATTCATGTGATGAATTTGTTGGATGGTATTAAGGGAATTGGGGTAGGTGGATAGGTATCAGTTGAGGAAATCAATCGAGAATATGAATCAATATTATCAAGTTAGAATTTTGAATAAGAAGTATATAAGGAATGATGATGGACTGGAGGTTGAGGAAATCCAGTGAGTTGTAAATGTATGAGTTAAAGGATTTGGTGGAGCCCCATTTGTTATAAAAGTACACAATTTAATACAATAATTGATATCTAAAGATATTGTTGATTCCCCCATAGAATAAAGATCTTCGAAAAAATGAATGGTAAGATCAAGAGCCACCTTATTATTCAATGAAACACCACCATCAAGAGAAAAGATATAGAAGATATCTTTCTTATGAAAAATTACAAAATAATTTTTGTGGATGAAATCATATTACAATATCATTATTTAACATTGGTAACATTCACATACATTGACCATTTGTATTTTTTATTTTTAGGGTCACATCAACATCATCTTATAGGGTTGAAATTCTGGATAACACTACATATGAGGTAGGTAAGAGTAGTGATAATTTAGACCATATTCAATGGAATACCATTTTATTTCAGGGTGGAGTATTTTATAATCACTTAACCTATTTATCATAGAATCTAGAATAATGACTTTATTCTTGACATCATACTCTCATAATGTCTGAATAGAACTAATCATCCCAAAAAAATCATCCTTAGTATACCAAAACCATTCAGTCCTAAAGATAGTATCATATATAGGGTTCCAAAACCACGAAAAAAAAAATTTGTATGGGAAAGTGATCCAACGCAACAAGATAAATATTGGAAATCACGGTAAACATACATTGGCAGATCTATTCGATCGAACATAAAAATCAATACAAATTATTGACTATGAAAGTAAATTCTTACTTTGAAAAATAATAATGGTTTACACTGTGTATCCTAGAAAAAAATACCTATAATCTATACTTATTGTAATAAATTAAACATTAAATAAAAAGAACTTCTTTAACCCCCTCACTTTTCATTTTAGTACGTGATATCATAAATTTCACCACCTATTAGAAGAGCCCATGTAGACTGTACTACAGTGACATGAGAATATATCATGACAATCATTAATCCTTCTACGATTTACACTCATATAATCAAACAAACTGGAACATAAGGTATTCATGATGTTGAATATAGGAACAAAAGTGATTAAAATTGAATCTCTTGACCCTGAAATCAATATCCTCCCCCTAGAGAAGGAACAATCCACTAGAGTAACCATTTTGGGAAGCCATATATCACCCACAAAAAAAATGAATGTCATAATACAGAACATTACATTAATATAAATTAGGTTTATAAATATAAAATTATATAAGGGACACTTTCAAACATTGTATTCTGATTGTCTATACTTTAGTGGGTTTCCAAGACCGTGGCGGTTCAAGAAATAGATTTTCATTTGGATGGGAGGGTCTAGATAACCATGGCCTCTTATTCTATATAATAAATAATTTATCCACCCAAACTATTTTATCCTTCTAGAGTATAACTCAATATCGTCTGGAGCCTCTCTAAATCTTATAGGGTAGAAGGTTTCCCCTAAAAATATCAATATTGATATCCCCACGACTAATCATCCATGAGATATGATACATTTTCTGGCCATTCGACATTGTCTCCTTCTGATACACACCTGACTTTGAGAAACAAAATGCGGATGAAAGCACAGATAATCCACAAGGTTAAGATATTTAGAACATAAAATTTATATATTATAATGAATTTTTTGGTTTCCTTTAATAGTTGTTTGAAAGCATGTCACAATGTCAATGATCCTTGTAGAAAATTTTACATGGTCATCAAAAGGACTTCCTGAAACCGTTAAAAGAATTTGGGAATCTAAAATCTCTAAATCCAATTTCCATAAGAATTTCATTGTTTATAAAATAATTTGACAATCTTGTACTAAAGAATTTATATTTATTAGAAAATATTTCCAACATACATAGTTAGTGAGTTAATATGTATCCCTTTGTCTCATCACCACATTTACAAAACAAGTCCATTTGTTTTTCCCAAATCCATGTAACATACAACATGAAAATATTAATATATCAATCCAACACTTTAGGGACACAATCCTCTATATATGACTAATCCATCTATAGAAACAATATATATGAGTTTTTCATATAGAAATGAGAACCAATCATTTGAAACATCCAAAAAATTGATGCTTCCTTCATAAGTTGTTGTGATTCATCATCGAGTACCATGATCTACACAAATGGTTTCCAAATAATGTGATCTATGTGATACCACTCCACAAATTCTTTAATACAACCTCTAATATCCTACATAAATCATTTCAATAATTTATAAAATTAGATGACTAAAATTCACACATAAAATAGTGATTTAGAGAACTTGATATTATAATCATAACCATCATCTCGTATATCCTGCATTAGAATGAGATAATTTACAAAAGGATCATAGTTTCCAAATAATCCCTTTTAAAATATCATTTCCATTGATGAATTCCAATATCAAATGACCATATCAAATTTTACTTATTTAAAGGTTACCCTCTAGACGCTACAATGATTGTATCTAAATTTACAAGGAAATATTATAGATGGAATAATTTGTGATGAACTTGTTAGGCGATATTTATATTGACCTATTTATTTTACACATATTATTACATGAGTTAAAAACAAAAATAACCATCAATTAAAATCCCAACGACCATGAGGCACTATTTTTTTGATGATTAGGTTCTTATTATGTCAAAATGAACTTTAACCATAAAATCATTATTAAATTATTCATAGTGTGATCATAAATGTGAATGAGATAATCTGGGGGATACATAAATAAATTTTTCAACTAAACAACCAATTAAGGGAACAAACATGAATAGGAAACATAACATGCTAGTAAAAGGTGTAACATTATATATTAAAATAGAGGGATAATAATGGATCACATGGATGTGTAATGCAAATAAAAGGGTGTGATACTATTATGTAGTCATAGGGAATGTGGAATAAACATTTAACTTTATTTAAACCGGATTCACGGATAATTTCCTATAGGATAACACATTATGGACAGGTTACAAAAATGTATTAGGATTACTCCCCAATCCCATACAAGAAACCTCGTGATACTAAATCCATACCCAACACATTGTAGTACTATATTTTTGAACCAATCATTACATGATCATGATATATTGGTTTCACATCAAGGATTCAATCCTGAGGCATAACACAGTAATTACACATGGCAAGAAATATGGATGAATAATCAGGTATCATATCAAAATCAAAGGAAATTTAATAATGAAGGTGATTAAAAAATGATTGTCAAACAATTATTTCCACCTAAAAGAAATAGACAACAATATATATATATATATATGTGTGTGTGTGTGTGTGAGATACATATATATTTAATTTAAAATAATTCAATATAATTAAAGGGAGTGATAAAGTGTGTTATTGAGAGAAAGTACATAACCTAAATTAAAGGGTGGGTTGGAGAGATCCCATACATCGAGCAAAATTTGTAATCTACATTATTTATCACACAAAAAACCAAAATTATGTTAATTGATTAATCCCTAAACATCCAATTTCATTTTTATAAATATTATTTTTTTACATTCACTATTCCGTATTAAAATACATAGCAAATTTATTTTATGTCATAAGTTTTAAAAATAAATAATTTATATATCCAAAATTGCATTTGAATGTTGAAAATCATCAAAGAGATTGTTATTTAATCAATACATTAATAGTAATAATAAAATATTATATTTTCTATACTTGAATTTTACATTTTAAACAAACCATTAATTATTGTTAAGATAAAAGAACTATGTTACAATCATCAAAACAATATATCGTATGTATGACAGAGTAAAATTTATATTTTTTGATAATAATGAATGAATGAAGGTATGTATTATTTAATCATTATAGTATTATAATTATATCATAAATAAAATACTATTTCTTTTAAATAACCTTTAATATACAATCCATGTGATTTAATATTTAAAATGAATCACATCACATCACAAGCCAGTAGTCCACCTTTCAAAAAAAGGACTTTATCATTTATTCAATTTATGGTAATGTAATATATTATATGAAATTTTTACTTTACATATTTATTATCATGTTATTAATATCACTTATTAATAAAATATTCATCCATATTACAATCTATATAATGTGTATGTGAAAAATGAGCCGCATCGCTTCACGAGGCGATAGTCCACCTTGTACATGAGTGACATTATCATATTCTCTATGTCATTGAAAGTAAGAATGTGTGGTTTATATTATATTAAAATATGTATAAGTATAGAAAAACTACCATTATTATAACATTAAAATACCATTTTTTCATCCATGATAATCGGTTATGAAAGAAAATTACATCAATTTGCGAGGTGGTAGTCTTACGTACACAAGATCAATGCAACTGTATACAATTTGGGGGAGGACGGGATGGATGTTAGTCATTGAGTTGAAATAAAAACATATAATTATATGTAAGGTACATTGGAAAATATATCATCATTATTTAATAAAATGTGAATTATTTTATATAAGGGGGAAAATAAAATGATGGTTTAAAGATGTTACATCTTCTTCGATCTAGTTCTTTATATTTTCAAAAAAATCAACAATATGATAGATTTCTAATCACTTTATAGTGATAAAGGATGAGGGGAGGGAATTGAAGAACTATTTTGGATAGGTATCGGAAAATCTAATTGGTTTTGTTTGTATGTAACTAAGAGGAGAGCGGGAGACTTTTTATAAGTGGAGGAGAGGACACATCAGTAACGATTGAACATAATAAAATATTGTAAGGATTTTATCAGGCCAAAAGGATCCTAAACAGACCATTATTGAACCTTAGAGTATCTAATGTAAAAATATTACTAGAAAATAATAAATAGATATCTTTTGGACCATTTTAATTTTTATATTATTATTTATAGTCCCCAAGACAGCCGTTTTTAACTTAAAAATGGTAAATAGTTTTGTATCATTTTCACTGTTCAATATGGTTTAATATTAAATTGAAGATAGTAGATAAAAAAATTATGTTTATTCTAAATTTTGAATCCATTTTCCAGAACACGTGTTACAGGTGTTGTAGAATGCAATTTATAAATAAACCTATATATGTGACAAAAACATGATTTCAAGAAATGCTTTTTTTAAAGAACAGAGAATATCATATTATCTATATGATAAGTAATCAAAATTTATTTAATTTAGAAAATTATATATATATATGTAATCTATAATTTTAATTTGAATCATTTTTTCATTTGGTGTTATTTTAGTTATTTAAATATATAGAATCATCAGTCACATTAAAGTAGTTTTTATAATGGATGAGTTATAAAAACAAAATTGGTTTTACTAAAATCTTGTATAAAGATGATTACAATGTAATTAATTTTATTAAATAAAACTAAATAATAATATATATAATTTTTGAATAAAAATTAAGAAATAAATGTAAATTGTTATATAAAGAATAAATCACAGTTTATAATAAAAATATTTTTACTATTCATATAAAAATTAATATTTTCTAAAAAGAAAAAAAAATATTTTAGTTAATATAGTAATATATATTTCATAAATTAGTTTTATTTTATCTAATAAATTTATAAATCCTCAAAAAATAATTATATTATTTTCTCATTTATAAAATTCAAAATTAGTTTTGGAATAAATTTTTTTATTAAAATAAAAATTCTCTATGTTTAATGACACATCTATATTTGGAATTACCTTTATATATATTACAAAAAATAGATAATCATATTCATACATTTCATTTCGAATCCTAGTTCATAGTGGTCTTATTTAAAAAATAATTGTTCATTTCTGTTCAGTGTGGTATGTCTCATAAGCTATTAAATATAGATTTCATTATTAAAAAAAACAATATTTTATTATTCCAACCATAACTAATTTGAAACATGAAATTTCTTATTACATGCTATGGTGAAAATAGGTGCATCTATTTATACATTATCTCCACTTCTAGTTCTCATGTTTCTTTATTAAACAAGTGGTTTCTCCACTACAATTTGACCAAGTGAGTTCTATTATGTCAGAGAACATTGTATCTATGACCAAATATATTTACATGATGATATGAATATGAATTATAGTTTCCCAATTGTATCACCACTAAATTCAGTACCTGTGGGGTTCTGGTATGTAATTTATTAATAGGAATCCATGGAACACAAAATGTATTGTAGGTTGGTTAGGTGGGAGTACCGGTCTGTACGCCATTGATTCAATGAAATAAAAGATTTCAATGGGGCTGATGTATCAAGGAATATGTTTAAAATGTTTCTAAAACCACAAGAATATATTACATAGAGATATTTATAGGATCAACTTATCTCAATCATTAAAAAAAGTCCTCACCAATAATTATCAACATGTAACTTCTTTCAAATTCTCACAAATTTCATGTGAAGCTTAATGTTTTGAAGCTTCTATAGCATTTCATATAAAATATCATGACTTATTAGAATCCACCCTCCAACGTCATCTTGGAATGTCCTAGTTCGACACTATATCCAATAAAAGCCAAATATGGAACCATTTGAATGCTATGATAGATTCTCTTATTATATGATAACTTTTTGATGTGGAAGTGTTAATTGTAATATAGATGTAAGTCAATTGAGCACGATCTATGAATATCCTCAAGAGTTTTCAGGGTTCTAATAGACTAATCAAATTATTTGGGGTGAAAAGTAATGTTGAAACGTTGTTGTACAACCACCACATTCTAAATGCTTATCCAGAACAATTATGGAAACCCTAGATCAAAATTATAGAATCTAGAAACTTGAACTCCATGAAATTTTTACATATCCATATCTATAATATAACAATTTATCCAAGAGGGAAATGTTACGTCATTGTAATGATATGTGTCAACATTGTAAATTGAATTAGTACTGACAAAATGGAATTACTACCATTTGTTTTCATAAAGAGTATTAGGATGAAATTGATGATTATGTTTTCTTATATTCATACCAGTATGTGAAAATGTTGAATTTAACCATTTCCCTTATATCATTCTATAATGACGTTCTAGTATACCAATCATTGAGACAAAAATTCCTCAACTTCCTTCTTTACTTTTCCCACCTAAAGTTTTGCTTCAGTTCTCTTGACTTCATATTGACACCCATATTAATAGAAAATAATTAGATATATGCATCATCCAAAATCTCCCTCTTCTACTGTGGTTCTTATGGGACACATATTTGCTTTCCAAACCATATAACTAAATCTTCTTCAATGTTGACCACATGAGTATTCTCTTCCATATTCTATATTACCTAATCATAATTAAGGTCAGCCGTTATAATCTCTTTCATGTATATTTAAACAATGATTTTAGAAATGAAGGATGATGTCCCTTTATCGATTCATAATATCGTATTCCATCATGACACTCATCTAAAAGCAAAACATCCATTAACATCAAGAAAGAAACATGACAATAAATAAAAACATTTGTTCCACCCCGACATACATCAAAAATAATGAAAACCATATGAATAACCAAAACATATAAAAACATAGGAATAATCTCACATGTTGATGGGTGTTATTAGAAATGTAAATTAACTAATTATATGTGCTATGAAACTAATTCATTGGATGTTCATAGGATGGGGTGGTAACCCAAGGATTGGCATTTTGTATGTATTATGTTTTTTATTAGAATTTGGAAACAATCATAAATTCCAATAATCAAGCATTTTAAAATTTTCATGCATGTGATACCAGTATTTTAAATAAAATGTATAGTTATCATAAATGTTGTTTTTTGAAAATACATTAAAACAAATATATGGTCATGAATTTCATCACATAGCTCAGTGTTAAATTTTTTTTGAGTTTTTGAAGGCATTGAATTTTCATTCATGTTATTTAATTGGTTTAAATATATATTTAATTAATAAATTCATATAGAACATGTTTACTCATTTTCCCTACAAAACATAGCTCTGATTTGAATTATATTTGTATCCAGCATCATAGGATTTCATATTATTTTAAACATTGATGTTTTTTTAGGATATTAGCCTAACCCTAGACCATTCTATCTGTCTATTGATAAACTTAAAAAGAGCCTCAATATATCCCATTTTAGCACATCATTAGAGGTACACAGATTATAAGATGATAGAGGGAGAAAAGGAACATACCTTGAGGGAGTTTAATCCCAAACATCTCATTCAATTTTTATGTAAAATATAGTTAATTGTGTTTATTAAAACACATAAGAATAATTTAGTAACCATAGCTATTTAAATTCATCAAATATTATCAATTATAATTTTTGTAAAAAAATTGATATGTTGATAAATTTATTCCAATATGTGTTTATCTATGATTAAAATAGTATTGGGTGCATAGATATTTCCCAGCAGTATACCTCATGCATATATTATATTTAACACACCATTCAACATTTATTGTCATTCTATGGCATGTTCAGTCATTAATGCTCATCCATTGAGATAATTAGAGGTATCACCTTTATCCATATTGAAGGATCTATAGAGTGGTAAGGGAAAATAGATGGTCAGGTCGAATAGATGTGGAAAATATTAGTGATGTGTCGCCAGGATTTTGAGATAGTGAAACTGGATTTTGTGAGTACGTAATATTGTACAACTTCTACCCTACTCTTCCATGATTTTGCGAATTTTTACGAGCATCAATATTTTATTATAATCATAATTCAAGTAATGTTATGGGTCAAAAATATAACTTCATAATGTATATTTTTAAATATATATATATTTTTTATGTTGTTTTTTGAATTGTATTGAAATTTCTACAATGTAGAATTTATTTATAAATTAATTTCTATTTGGTTTACATTTTTTATGGTTGTTTTTTATTATAAAAAAATTCATCATTTCAAAACATGAAAAATTTTAATTTCATGAAAAGAAAAATAATTTAGATCAAAAGTAATTAGGTTTGAATGGTTTCATATTGGTTCATAAGATAGGGATAAGGTCTATTAAATATAAAATTATTAATTTTTTTGAAAATTATTTTAGTAAATAATCAATGTTTTTTATAACTTAATTTTATAATTTTAAATTTATTATACAATATTGTTTAATATTCTTATTAATTTTTTAAATAATGAATTTGTTTTTGATGACTTTTTTTTTAAAAAATTATTCGGTATAACATGGTAACTAAATAAAATAAAAAATTGTAGAAAATATAGTAATATATTAATTTCTTAAGGTTCATTTCAAATTATTTACTATATTTTTACGAACGCCTAACAACATTTGGGTACATTTAGATATAGATCGATATGTAATTTTTGATGTGTAGGGATGAATTAATGATCAATCTATGGCATGGTGTGACTAGTATAACTCCAAATGTGTCTTCCTATTTAATTTTGACATTAAATTTAGTAAAAACGAAATTTCATAAAAAGAACAAAGAAAAAACAATAATAATTTTTAATAACATTATAAATATGATCTATCAGTTATATAGATGTCTTGGAATCAACTGCACCTTAATTGTATGCATGATTCAGCTAATATGACCCAATGTGTGAATTTTATTTAAAATTGACTGTAATTTTAGTAAAAGGATCAACTGACATACTAAGAAGGGAAAAAACATATTCATATTGATATCATACCTTACAAAATGAACCATAAGTCATTCTTGATGTGATGAAACCAATCGCACCTCAATCTGATGAATGTCATTAACAGTATGTCCCAAAGTTCTTTTTTCCTGTTTGATATGAAATTTTAGTAAATATAATAACTAATAATCTCCAAACTTGGAAAACTCATTCACATTATTATAGTACTTGAAGAAAAAAATCATATGTAATATTGGTTGTATAGTAATCAACCTAACAAAAATATAATGAAAAATGTGATGGGTAGATTAAAATTGTGATTTTTTATGAAAATTGGAATTATTTATTAGGGTTGTCCATGTGTTGGCTCAAGTCGGGTCGAGGTTTTTTCTTGTCCAGACCCTACTAAAAAAGGGTCAGGTCTGGATGGTTCTCCTGCTTCAAAACATGTTGACCCGAAATAACCCACCAAATAGGGGCCGTGTTTAGTATATCATCGAAAAATGACTCAACCCATCCCGAACCATTGTGGGTCAAGTAATATCAAGTAGGATTAAGTGGGTTTTATTCATCATACATAACCCAACCTGATGAATCTATCCCCAAACTCGACCCTATCCAATGGATATAAACCAAGATCTAGACACATCCCAATGCAGCATAGTTGGTACCAATAGAATCCAATCAAAAAAATTCAGAAAATTATAACCCAAAAAATGTAGGCAATGTCCCAAACTAAAAATCTAGTGGCATCCAAAGTATAACATCATTCAACTACAAAATTTTAAAATTTCAACAAACATAGTCAGTTCAAAATTATAGTGGAATCCCATAGAAATTGATTTCATGAAAAAGGTAGAAAAATGTAACAATGAAGTAACAGAAAAATATAAATAAGACGGAAGGTAAAAACATACTAATTGTGAGCATAAAATCAGAACCATTTCTAAAACTGAACAAAAAACACAGGTATTCAATTCCAAAAACAAAAAAAAACAAGGGAAATAAACTGGTAATGTGCATAATAATTAGTTTATGGTTATTAATCCTATTAAATATGAAACAATATTATAAAATATAACCTAGGTATCATCTTATTAACACCATAAATAACAATCATGATCTATTTATTCCACATCAAAAAATTGGGGTAGTTAACATTATAAACCCCAACGTCCAACTAATACAAGGGAAAAAAATTAACTCAAAACACATTCTATTTATTTTCATTTTCATTTATTCATTAATTCTGAATCAAATAGAGTCTTAGCTCATAATAATGCAGTGAAATCTATCCTAAAAGGAACTCACCAAAAAAAAGACTGTCTAAATCTTACAATATATATAATGACACACCACCAGAAAATGTATTTTTCATTGTAGCCTCTGATAAATATTAATATGTCATGAAATGTATGAGAATAGAATCATTATAATAAAAACATTCTCATAAAAAAGTAGGAGAGGTCATTCATCTAAATTAAAATGAAAATAGATCTTAAATTATAAAAACCATTTTACACTGTTAATACAATTACACATCACTCTTATAAACATTATGTAGTCATAAAAAGAGAGAAAAAAAGAAAAACCAAAATTACATTTTTATTAGTGATAATTTTATAAATATTTTAAACAGTGAAATCTTATGAGAGGTATAAAATGCATAATGTCATTTTGAGGTGTCATTATAACTAGTTTGTGGAGTTAGTTCATAATCATATTATTAAAATACCATGAATGTTTTATCAGACAACCTATACTAAAAACTCAAATTTCACAATAAAAACATTGAATTATTTTTCAAATAAGTATTAAAAAATTGACTAAAGTTTGCATCTAAATCATCCCAATAATAATTTTTGCACACCATGTCCATGTTCGTTTCTCCTATAATTTTAAATCTAACACCCTGAACTAATAAATATTGCATAGCCTTCAATGTCCTTAATATTCCAGGTGAAGTATAATTTGGCAGTAGGTGGCCTTGGGGAAAATCCCGATCATATTTACCTCAACCAATCTCATGAATTAGAAGTGGGCCTATTAATTAATTTACAAGATTTATATTAATTAATTCAAGAAACAATGATTTTGATTTCACATCATATCAATATATTTTCAATTGATTTGGGAACAAAATTAGATGAAGTGCATTAACTTTTTTTATAACCAACCAATAATGGGGCAGTTATATATCTAATATATGTGACTAATAAAATAATCACAGAGACCAGTTGACACCACATGTAGATGATTTTTCCATCAACCAAGTAATAACTTAATATAAGACATTGAAATGAATTAACTGTGAAACAATTTATTTAAGGATTGTTTCCATTTAGATATCATTTTATAAACATAAGTATGAATCCAATGGGGTTTCAAGTGTTTGAATGATATTTTTTGAATCTAATAATGTATGTTTGATTAAATCCTGATGAATAAGGATGCGAGGCACGTGAATTTTCACTTAGAACATCAAAGTGGAAAATGCGTTGGTATAAACTAAAACAGTGGAGTGGTGTTAAACATATAAATTAAAAAAATGGTATTAGGTTATATGGTTACATAAGAAAACAAAAAACAGTACCTTTATTAATATTGATACATTTTAGTTGATCCAATTTCTCAAATGTTGATCCATAAAATATATATGAAGAATTAAATAAAATGGAAATATTGTTCATGTATACACGAACATAGGCACTATATTATTTTACAATGTGGTGGTAATATAATAAAAATTTAAAGTGACTATATATTAATGAATATTTTTACAAAAATATTTATCATAATGTAATAGTGACATTGTATCACTACAAAATACCATCAATCATAGTGTTAAAATATATTGTATCGGAAAAGTGTATGACATGATTGATTAAACACATTAAGTACATTGATTGATAATATTTTACTTTATGAAAAAAAATATAACATTTCAAAAAATGGAAAGTAACATTAAAAAATGGAATAATGCTGGAAAAAATGACGATTATTGAACTGCCATAGAGAAATTCTCTCTGATCTCTATATGTATATGTAGTTGAAAAATAATCAATGTAAATAATTTTTAAAAAAAATATGAAATTTATTCATCCATCGTCTATGATTATTCAATTTTAAAAGTGAAACATTGATAATGGATTATAGATTATGGAATATATTAAAAACACAACAGAAGAAAAAACAAGCCAACATTTTTATTTTTCAAATAAAAGTTTATAATTGAAAAAATACAAATAATATGAAAATTATAATTTATTGGTACCCAATTAGATCAATTCCACTTCTTTCATTATCAATTGAAAATCAACAAGTTTATGATTTCACATCCAAAGTTTTGAACAATTTAATGACTCAACAATATTATTATCAAAAAAAATTATGAAATTGATTAATGAATCATCCTCCTATAATAAATGTGGACTCTGATGATACTATACTTAAAGGAATTGGAAAAATATCTTTGTAAATGCATGAGAGATCATGTAATTTCCTTTTCATTCCTTTCCAACAACATAAAATATAAAATCCATTTTACTAATCATAAAATTCATCAAAATCTATATACATTTGTATTTCATTTCATATTTGTGTCAATTTTCATTTAATTTTCATTGATCAATATGCATCTTTCCATTTTTCATCATTCTCACTACCTCTACTAGAATCAATAGTACATAAATCTTGATGAAAAAATGACTCACATTGATCATAATGGATGAGATTATTTCATTTGTGAAACTCAAAGATATTATTCATAACCTCTTTTAATTTACTGATCAAATCACTCTTTCAATCAACATCAACACTAATTTTAAAACTATCCCAAACATATTATATTTTTTTCATGTATTATTACCAACATTCATTAGTAATAGAGAATTAAAATTTGAACCAATACCCTAATACTTTTCCAACATCACCCTCTTTGAAATAGAAATTGCAATCAGAGTAACAACATTACACTTAAACCATTTAATGATTTTTCTATATATATCATAAATATTATGAAAGATTGTGTGACAAGAAACATGGATTGAATCGAAAAAAAATCATCAACTGTTTCATAAAATATTTTTTCAAACTTGATAATTACATGAGAATTCTCCCAATAATAAGATGTAAGTGCCCCTCCATCTCAGATGTGATCACTCTAAAAACAATAATCCTCCTCAAGGAAAATAAATACATTCTCAAACTTTTCTACAACATCCAATATAATATAATATTTATTACACATAGTACTAACACAAAGGATTATGGTTGGTTGAAAATGAGATTTTAACTCCGAAAAAATGATAATGAAAAGAGAAAATCTATATTGTGAACTTCTTGGAAGATTTAATGATACTGTTAATCTAGAAATTGATATTGATATATCCTTTATCCAATAACTATCAATATGGTTCCAAATAAGTGCACAACATCTTATATGAATATCCTCTTCTTTAATAATTGACAAATTTCATTCATTATACCCCATAACCAGATTACTGATAATTGTATTATTAGAAGTAGCATTTGATATGGTAATGGTAGTATTCCTTTTAATATCCCATTATATAAAAATATGTTCTAACAATCAGCTAATTTTTTTCCATTTATGGTCTTCAAGAAGGAAAAACCTATATATTTTTTTCTATAAGATCCAATTATCATTAATAAAATGTGAAGTCTAAAAAATATAATTCATATTCTGAATTGATTTCATTTTTTTTGTGGTTACACATACCTTAATAAAGAAATTATCAAACAATGTCTTCAGTTTCTCTCTCTCTTCCAAATATAAATACAAGTAATCTCTAGAACTATTTTCCTAGATGGGGTGTGAAATTGTGGTAGAAAACATCAAAAAATTATATACAAATTTGATTCTCAACATATTTAAATGAAAACATTTAAATGAATATAATTTTTTAAAGAGTTATTCTGCCCACCTCTTGGTTTAAATGAGCTACTCAAATTTTAACTATCATATATTCCACATCTTCAAAATTTGTAATAAAAATAATAGGGTACTAGATTTTATTAATATTTTTTATAATTTTTTTTCAATTCAAATTCTTTTTCAAATTACTCTTTCTATTTTGTAAAGACATGTAGGTATAATATATTCCACAATAACAACATATAGACCTCCCAATTTGTTTATGAAAATGATCCCAATATTATGAAACTCTAGAACTGGCAAGAGATTTAAAAAAATTTCCTTTTTAGGTGAGCAATTAGAAAAATTTTTGTCGACATGTTTGATATTAATACCACTCTTATTTATGTAATTGAAAGTATTATTATAGAATACACCATCTAAATTTTATTTCATGAGGCAATTGGAGGATTAAAACCACTTTTTGTACAATCATTCATGAATTTCTAGCTGTTTTCTACCAAATACTTCACCCCTAACTGACTGGAATGACTCTACTATGGTAAACCCTTAGGAGAATAAGAAGAAATAGTATTTGAGTTTTGGTAGTGTTATCATATGAACCAAACCAACAATGAATGGTGAATATAAGGATAGACAATATGATAAAAAATGAACTATGTGACACCATACCACTCTCACGACACATGTTGGAGCAGGTTAATCCTCCATGTATAATTTCTCTAGATCGCTTGTCAAGGATGGTTAAGAGAGAAGGGGAGCATAGAGGGATTTCAGGGCTATGTGGGTGATTAATTCGTGTTTTGATAGGAGGTAGTGGAGGAGAATCCAATGAATAGTATAGTTTTCTCACAATTTAAGGATAATAGGGAAGGTGTGTTAGGATTTTCTTGTGATGGATTCTCAGGGAAAGAGGAGGAAGAAGGAGAAGGCCATGAATGGAGTTTGGTTTCACTAGATTCTCATGTTAAAATGAAGAGGGAGGGAATGAATGAAGCGGAGGTAGCCAGCCTGAATGAGACTTTTTTTTTCAAACTCATGTGGGGTCTTCGGATTAGGTTGGTCTATATGTAGCCAAAATAATTCTTGACTCTACCCATGTGTGGGTTGGCCCAACATAAACCCAACCTAACTATTTTTCACAAAACCATGCCAAACTGGCCGGTTCTGGACAACCCTATTAATTTTTGTAAAAAGAACATATTATTTACATAAAATAAAGGAAAAAAATTCATATTATTTTTATACATTAGGACAGTGATCCAAAATAAATTTGTTATATATAAAAATCACCCAAACCTCAATATGACTCAAGGTGTGACTGGTGTAACTTAATGGGTGTCTTTTTATTTGGAAATGAAATTTTATGTACATATTTTTTATAATTTTGATTGATTTATTTCTTTATATTATTACTATCTTACAATTTATTTTCTTATACAAGTGGATTATTTTATTCAGGTTGGAATGGTTTTTTCGGCAACTGATATCATGCTTAGTCCTTTAAATGATAGAATTATGGGTGTAAAAGATGATGAAAGATTAATAATTTTAAATTTTTTGGGGATGTAATTATAAATTTAATTATAAAAAAATAGTTTGATATCAATTTGGAAGTGATTTTATATTTATGATGCAAAACATATTTCAATTAAATTATTTATTTTCATATAGGAATGTTATAATATGGGTAAAAAGTGTATATTATTACATGAACTGTTATTCAAACATCACATCAAAGAAAAATATCCATTATTAACACCATATCTAGCACAGATAATGGCCCACCAATATAAGGTATAAAATAGTGTTGATAACGTGATGCCTTTATCAATGTTTTTTAACAGTGATAAAGGTCCCTGTTTATTAGTGATTTTTTAGTTGCGATAATTGGGACACCACCCCCCAATGGAAATGAGGACAGCGAAACTTTTTGGAACATTTAATGAATTTTTTCACCACAATTCTCAGTACATATATCATAATATGATAATGGTATAAAAGGATGCTCCATTTAGGTCACCTGATGGTTAATATCATGATCAATTTCATTAAAAAATTAAGTGAGTTTATAGAAATTTATAATAATAAATAAGTTACCATATTGATTTTGAATCATTAATATGAAATAATTTCAATATTTGTAAAAAAATTCAAAATTTTTAAATAAATTAATTCCTATAAATGTATATATATGATGAAAACGGTTCTTGGTATGGAGATATTTCTTCTTGATATCTCTCATCATACTTTTGAATTTAGTACTCCATTTAATGATTATTGGTTATCATACAACATGGTCAGTAGTTTAATCTCATCTGTAATGATAATAAGATGGATAATCATTATCCTATGTAAAGTCTCTATGGAGTGTTAAGGGGAAATGGAATGTTAATTTTTATTTCATGGCAAAGCCAGAGGGAGGAGAAACCAATAATTTTCCAATGGGAAACCGGATTTGGTGAATACTTAATGTGGTAAACCATCTTAGATACTCATTTGGTGTTTGGTATATAAATTCATTATGCCATTATTTTGGATAATTATAAATAAAGTAATATTATGGGACAAAAATACACAAACATAATGTAATTTTCATTATTTATATATATTTATACATATTATTTTGATTTTCATTGAAATTTCTACATTCAAAATAATTTTATAAAATAATAATTGATTTTTGACTTTATTTGACATTTATGTTCTAGAAAAAATAAATCTATCCTTATAAATAAAAATAATAATCATTTTCTAAGAAATATAAATATGAAAATGATTATGTAATTTGATCGTCTTTCTTGAATGCTGGTTCAAAAGAGCAGGGTTGTGGAGATTGAAAAATAAATCTATTAATTTCTAATTAAATATAATTTAAAAAATAACCTTAAATTTTATATAATTTAAATATATATTGTTAATATCATGATAAAATTCCAATTATTATAATACTATTTTTTACATAATAAAATATCCTTTTGTGGTTGAATTTTATTAAATATATTTAGACAAACATGATAAATAAATGTACTAAACAAAAATGGAACATATTTAATAATATAATATTTTTTTGGAGTTCATTTAAAATTAGTTTTTTTGTTTTTAATTATTCACTGCTACAATTTTTCTATTTTGGTTAAAAGACTTCCTAAATCTTAACATGAACCTTCTGATAAACTCTTAATAAATAAGAATATTTCAAAATAATTAACCCTTCCTTGATTATTTAGTTTCTCATAAAATCGACATAAATATATCCAATGCCTTTGAATAAAATAATATAATAAATGTTTGAAATAATACATGCCTATCTACTTTGAAACAAACAATAAAACTAATCATCATGAAAACAAAAACATAAATTCGAACACAATTTACAATTATGAAAAAGTCATTAATAAATGACTCTATATATTTTTTATTTTTTTTTTGGAAAATCATCATTTAAAAAACATAGAATAACTATGTAAATCATGACATCCATGTCTTGTCATATAGATCTAATTCAACATATACATCAGGGTTATGGGGATATTTGGGGAAGTTTAAATAAAATTGATCTGTGATGGTTATAGTCTTCTTCTACATGTGGATGACCATATTCAATATCTTCATGCTCCCACAATTATGGATTGAGTGGCGGTGAGTATGAATTGGGATCTGAATCAATGGGTAGGGATTCCATTAACGATTTCCACTTATTTTCACCTATTAGATCTCGATGAACATTCTTGACACTCTCTAAGAAGGGGTGACAGAAAGAACAAGGAATGTTGCCTCTATCATCCATATATCCTAATCATCAATATTGGTTTCTGAGCAGGTGATTGATTAAGAATTATAGATGGATTCTTAATGTTTAGGTTATGGGTGGGAACAGTAGAAAAAGAGATAATCATCCACATCAATCAGTTATGATAGTTTTATTCTTCTTATATTTCCTTTTATGGGGTAAAACCCACACCATTAACAATGTCTAGGACACACATATTATGGGTGTAAACATGGGGTGTGGATGTGGGGTGCTTGACTTCCACCTATGGTGATGAACAAATGATGTGCATCAAGAAAAAAAATGCAAAGGGAACCCCTCGGCCCTTGATGATGGACGTGCGACACCTAACTCATTGGTTTTGGACCACGTGGATTTTTCAAGGTTAGATCTCCATGGGATAACAGGAAATCCTCCATTGATAGCTTACAATGATATAGAAGCCTCTTCTAGTTTACATATGAAATGAAAAGTGGGGGTATTATCATAAAGAAATTTTATAATAATAGATTGATTAAATAAATCAGTTTGGGATTTTAGTAAAAAAAATGAAAATAAAACACCACAACAACGATGGTAGAGCCATTAAAACCATGAAGAAGGAGGGGAAAGATCATAGAGTAAGAAAATTTTAGAGATGGTGCATGGGGGATTAGAATCTATAACCCTTGGCTTGCCTGAAAATGCATATATGAACCACATTCTCCATAATTTATATGGTATTTAAAGATTCATTCTAATTTATTTTTTAAAATTATTTAAATTTTCGTTCAATGTATATGAATTACGGATCAGCCTTTTTGACTCTACATATGAAGACTGAAATTACTATAATTCGGATTGTATGGTCATTTATTTTTTGATTTCTTTATTTCATGTGAGTGAAAAAAACCTCTTCTTTTATCACATTAAATGAAATGTATTATAAACAGAAATTACAATTTTTTTATTGAAATTATATATATTCAATAATTATTTATCGAAAATTATAAATGTTAAGTGATAATTCAATGAAAAAAATAGAGAGGATAATAGAAATTATTTCATTGTCTAATTATGTCATTCAGTCATTAATATTATTAAAAAATTATAAATATTTACTTCTAATTAATGATGATGTCAGTGGAAAATATATCAAGATAATATGTTAATTTAAATATTTTTAACAAATAAAATAATCATTTAAAATATAATTACTTCCATATAAAAATATTATTTTGTAACTACTGCATATATATATATATATATATATATATATATATATATGTTATCATTGGCCAAAAAGTCGAATGGGGATCTGAACATCATTAAATGCCAGGGTTTTTCTAAAAACCTCATGTTTGAAGTTGTGTTCAATGATTTAACATAGGAGGGTGGTCTCAAAAGCAATTCATATTTTTATAATAGTGAGGTTGGGTTGTCTAATTTGTCTCAACAAATTGATAAAAATCATCATAATTACATGAAATTAATTTTAATGTATTATATATTTATGTTTCTACTGCATTATTAAAATTATTTATGTATAGTTTTTATTTATAAAAGTAAATTATTTTTAATCAATAAATCAATTCTAAAAAATAATATGATAAAAATAACTACTGAATTACATTATTATTCCCTTAAATAAACAATATTACAAAAAACTAATACCTAAATCGTGTATTTACATTACATGCGTATTTAATTATAATTATTCATCCAAAACCATAGAAAAGTGTGCTCTTGATATATAAAATCATTGTCTTTTGTTGAGGGAGTGGGAGGAAATTTGACAATGAAATGAATTGAGTTGGGTGTTTTGAACACATGGGTATGGACTGAAAGGATAGTGGTGCGACATTTAGCAGGAAGCATTGGATATAATAATATATGTTCATTTATGTGAACATGTGTATATAAATTAAATCAGTGTATTCATAATGTATGAATACTTGTTTATGTGCTTCTAAAAAATATATGCTTGTTGTATGCATAATACTATATGAAATAAAGTAATGTAGAAGAGGCATGGGTGGAATACTAATCTTCAAGGACAATGAATATATACTATAATTTCAAGAATTACATAACATATGAATATATTGTTGTCATTTTGGGGAGTTTATGATTTATATGATATAAAATAGTCTATATTAAAATATAATGATTGAATAAATAGAATTGGTGTATAGATAGTTTGGAGATGTTTAATTATTATTAATTAATATTTGAAATTTTTCTAATGCAAATGGAACTCAAACATTTGAATTAATTTAATTTGTATAAACATTTTATCGTAAGGTTAAATTAGTTTATTCAAATACCATAATCATGTGAGGATGTGGTTGACCTGATACCACCTGAGCCATTATTTTAGAATCTGTACTTGTTGTAAGACTACCTGTAGTGATCTATCTTCCTTCGCCCCAAAATACCATGTGCGTAACCACGTGGTGTGATTCTGAAACTATTAAAGTCTTCCAGACTACAATAAAGTCTCCATATTTGGTGCAAACATGTTTAGTCTTGAGACCGTATGTGTGCCTATTCAGGTGAACTCTCACTGATGATTTCAATGATTTTATCTCAATGGTCGTTATACTATGAATTTTAAAAATAGTTTAATTTCAGTATGGAGTACTCTAATATAGAAGACATATTAATAATACAAAATGAAATAGCACTAAAAAAACAAAAAATAGATGATTGAACAAAAAGTAATAGATAATTGTGACAAATAAAAATATGTGGTAACCAATGATTGAATAATGAGTTATTCCAGTATGGATAATGGAGTGAGAAACATTAGAAGTGGCTAACTAGAAGATCCTTGGTGTTGATTTCTGGAGAATGAATCCCTTACAAATGCAAGGAACAAGATTAATTATTTTTACAATGCCTGTAAAAATCATTAAAATAACAATATAGTTAATATTGTAATTGAATTGATAATTTATAACACAAAAAAATTATCAAAGGCTTTATATTCATCACCAATAGAATGATATTCATGTGTCTATATTGTTTCATAGAAATCATGTGTTACATAATTGATTGAACTTGTTTTTTCAAAATAAACACTAAATAGTAAATGAAATCTAAAAATAATAATGGAGTTTTGGAAATTGAAGACAAAAACATCATTGGATGATGAATAATCAGGTGTTTAGGAATAAATGATTTTAAAATATGTGTAACATAAATTTTACAATAGAGTTATTGAATATAAAAGACACAAAATCAGGATGATTTAATTAAATTAAAATTGAATAATTTGGATGAAAATTATAAAATAAAATGTTATAATAGGTCAAATAAATTTAATAATATGGTACCCAACCAATCTGTTCATGTTGTTAAATAAATTAGTGATCATAGGATTATATTTATTGAAGTGAATTTATAGGTGTTGTATGATATTAAATTCATTGTATTTGAAATTGATCATTGATTTCATAATATTTTTATTGTAGAATATTGAAACACATGAATATTGCATTCAATAATTCCTCTAATTGAAGCCTTATGAATAAATTGATGAATATTGGAGTCTTATATGAGAACAAATTAAATTTTAGTCTCATAGTTTCATATAATGTATAAATTTATATTATAAAAAATGAATATAGGTTCAGTCAATGTCACTGAATTGTATTCATGTATCTACATAATTTTCCATATTGATAGAGATTTCTTACCTAAATTGCAATCATGTAACAATATGAATATCTATACCTGAGTAGAAGCACTCATTGTTGGATTGTTCATAATAAGATAACATCATTTTATAGAATGAATGAGGAATATATATATATATATATACATTTATATATAATTATAGGAAATGGTATAACATTTATAAAAGAATTTTTTACTTTCACATAGATTAAATTTAAAATAGTCCAATAGTATTTTCTTCTAAATATTTTGTAATTTGAATTAATATATGAATAGTTTATGCACACAACATTCAGATGTTTGTAACATTGTGTTCATACAATATTTGTTATGTGTGTATAGTGGATATTACGTAACTCATAGTAGATATAATAGACATATTGTAATTATAGATGAAGTGATTCGGGAACTATCATGAGAGGTGTGAAAGTATGCAATTGTATACTATATAACGATTATTATATGAGATCAAGATTATGTTATTGTGAACAATAGATGAAAATGATATTGATATATATATCAATAATTACAATATTTATATAAATAAAATCTTTGAGTTTTTTAAACAATGGAGCACATTCTTTACTATAATAAGGTGGTTTTCCAAAATATTATAGTTTTCCTATAGTATCAATACAGGGGTATGCATAAATGTGTTATTTAAAAATATTAATGTTATGAATACAATTTGAATACATGTTTAATGAATACCACACTTTTTAAATAATTTTAATCATTAATAGTGTAGGTTCATTCATCAATACAGTATCTAAAAAGTCATGGTATGAATAAGATTATCATTTTTTACTTCACATATGCAAAATAAGAAAAAAAATTCAACAAAATTTAAAGTAAAATTCATTGTAATTGAATGAAACAGATATTATGAAAATAGGGAATGTATCCAATTAATGATATGAGTCCTAATTAAATTATAAAAATCAAATCATAAAATATTAAATTACTTAAACTTACATTATTTATACTCACTTAGAAAAAATGTATATTGTTTAGTGTAAAGTGAAATGTACCATCAGGTATCCCATCCTAGGAAAAATGTTTTTACTAGTTAGTTTCTTGAATATGTCACATTGAAGATGAGAAATTTTAGAACTACCAATTGAACAAAATATTATTATTTTGAATGAGATTTTAGGAACATTTTTTTAAAGTTTATGTTCCATATTGTGATAGTGACTACCTATAAAATGTAAGGAATGAAATGTAAATGATTGAAGATAATGAAATATCAAGTAATATACAAGGTCACATTTGTAACTAATATTTTAGGGCCAATTTTAATCATTAAATGATAAATTTACTTGATATCTCATATTGAAAAAACAATCATTATTAAATGAATTATTTCACTATTTATAAAAATAATATAGTGGTACTCTTAATATAATACGAATGATTTAAGAATAGAAATGGTTATTTTAACTCAATTATATAATTTTTTGTATTGTTTGTTCATATAGTGTTGATGATCTATGGATGAATCCATTTATTACAGAAGTTTCATCAAAAGAAAATACATGAATTCAAATAATGGGAAAAACTAAGATATGGTGATATATTATATTGTTTTGATCATTTCTTCACTATAAATTAAGAATAATTGAGTGTTTCAACTATGTAACACTAAATTTGTTTTGTAGTTTTTGAATTATGATTCAATATAGGTTATTGAGAATCCCAAATCATTTTAATCAGAACACACTCTATATAAGCAACCTAAAAAAGGAGACTCCTACTACATGATTCCCAAATGAAGCCCATCCATTTTCAATCATCAATGGGATTCGTCATTCAGAATAAAATAAAAAAATATCATGATTAAAAAATATATTATATCCATTATTTCAAAAAAACTACCAATCCAATTACCTCCAATAGAAATTAGCCTAAAAGAATATATAATTAATTAAATTTGAATTTTCCACCATAAAAAAGATAGGGAAACCTCATTGATCAGTATATCCTAGAAAAAATTCATTTTGTAAACAATATACATTAAATTATCCATAGAATTAATTAAATAGACATCTTATTTGAGTAAAATGATCCATTGACAACATCTCCACATCAAGAATTCAATTATCCAAAAAAAAGTGAAAACCTGCATCTGAGAACACATAAGTAGAATGTTTTTGATAATTTAAAAATAATAAATCAATTATTATAGAAAATTATGGATTATTAAAGTATTGTATACTATAGATCATCATTCTAGCACTGTAAGGAATTTTGTTTCAACAATGAGAATGATAAATATTCCAAATACCAATCAACATTATTGGTAACATAAAATGAACACCCCATATAATTCCAATCTCAATAAAGAATCCTAGAACATTAAAATTGAATTGTTAGAAAAGAATTCATGAAATGATCTTCCACTACTGCTTATTCCTTTTTGTCACCCATGATAGAACACATGTTACCATTATGATGCAAAATGTCCACAACTAAACATACATACATTGAGGCTTTGAGAATATATTACCAAAGATATATATGGTTCAATGTTAAGAGTGAATATTAAAGGACAATAATTTTAGTTATATATAATTTTAATTGAAAATATATATCTAACAAGGTAATTAGTTATGAATTAAATATGATGTTGGAGACCATATTATACATATTTAGTTTGTAATTGGTATTAGAAGAAACAAAGTATATTTCTTGAAAAAATGAAAATTTTAATGATGAAAAATAGTGTAATGGTTGTGGTATATATCATATTTTCCTATAAAATGAGTCTAAATTGTAATATATATAGCATATAAAAATTAATCAAACCCCACATGACAAGAAAAAAAATTCATATTTAAATCTTCCATGCTTTGAAAAATATAATCCATAAAATATATGAAGGGATATATTTACATGAATGAAATCATAAATTCCTATTAGAGAGAGAACCAAATAAGAGACGTAAAACTACAAATACATAATTGAAAGTTGAAAATTTTCGTAGAAAATATTTTCAGTGAAACCACCATAGTGGAAATACATTCATTTTCAAGAAGAGTTTCTAAAATTATTTTCCACACATGTATTACAATAACTGGTAGGGAAAATTATAAAATATATTTTGAAAAAATATAACATTTATTATTATTTTGTATGAAATGATTTAACATATGAGGGTGGTCCCAATGGAAATTTAATTTATAATAATAGAGAGAAATGGGTTTCCAAGATGTCTCAACAAAGTGAGCAGATGGTCTATAATTACAGGAACAAAAATTAAATTTTAACACTACATTCATGAACCCACTACATATACACTACTATATTTGATTAAGAATTCAATATCTAAATTTCATGAATAATTAATACGTGATTAACTAAATAATATGATAATGAACTCTACCTATGTCAATCCATCCTCTTTGCAATGGAGTACTACCCAAAAGTCATGCTCATAAGAGAAATTGTTATTATTAGTACCATAACATAAATCAAAAAAATATATATACTAGAAATTTAAATTATGTGCCCACTATAGGAAAAAAATGATTTACAATGGGGTTTTCACCCATATGAAATAGTCATTCAAAAAAATATTTGTGATAGAATTCATTTCCCCACATAAATAATCCAAAATAAACAATTTTGCAATGCGACAACTATCCTGACATAAATATCATTGGTGATTGTGCACACTGAATAGTGAAAAAGTTATTTACAACTGGTATTTACCCGTTCCAATAATACCATTCTTTATTTTTGATATTTTTGATGATAATTAATAAAACATCAGAAATAATATGTAATCAGATGACTATTTCCAACGAGACCCATAACAAATATTTTTTTTATCTACAACATAATTATTTTCTTTTAGTAGTATTTGAGAAGGGTCTCATAATAAATAATTTCATCTCTACTATTCTATCATATATATAAACCACCTGATTTGGGGGAATTCATTTTTTATTGGGGCTCTACTCTCCTATACTCATTATTTTACTTTTTAAAATTGTAATTTTTGACAAGATATATCATTTTTTATTTTTAATCCCATTGAAGCTTTTATTTTGAGGTATTCATAAAATGTTTTTAATTCTAGATTAATTTATTTTATTTTATATAAGAATTTAGGTTTATTAATTATCAGTAATTAGTGTTAATTAGAAATAATTATTTATAAATAGCCGTATAGATTTTAAATTAAATATATAGTTTTAATTAGTAGAAATTATTTTTAATCAGATGTAATTAGTTTCAATTTTTAATAATTTGTAGTAGTATTACAATTTAATAATTAACAATTTAAAGTAACTATTTTAATTAAATTGTTTAGAATTAGTAAAATTAGAAATAATTAACAATAATTAGTACCAAATAATTGTAATTAGTAAAAATTATTGTTAATTAGTAAAAATTAACGTTAATTGTTTTCAATTAATAAAAATTAATGATTACAAATTATACTTTGAAAAAATTATTTAGTAATAAAAAATATTGATAATTATAATAAAATAGTAGTAATTACATAAAAGGGGCATTAATTTCTAATAAATCAATATATATATTAAAAATTACTAATAATTAGTAAAAAATAAAGGTAATAAATACAAATTGATAAAACATAGTAGTAATTTATTATAATTATTAAACACTAGGGGTAATTATTGATAATTACTAATATTCATCAATGGACACTATAAAATAGTAAAAAACAGTTGTAAATAATTTTAGTTAATAAAATGTAGCAATAATTAGTAGTTATTTTTTAAAAAAATTAGTAATCAGTTAACATTAGTTAAAAATTAGGATTCATTGTTGATCATTAGTTATAAAAATAGAGGTAATCATCTGTCATTAGTAAAAATGAGTGGTAATTATAATTAATTTGTAAAATATTGCAATAATTCGCGGTACCTAGAAAAAATAGTTGTTGATAGTAAAAATGAGCTCTACGAAACTTTTGTTAATAAGAATTACTAGTAATTGGTAAAAACCATGGTAGTATGCAGTAAGTTTTTTAAAATTTCCATAATTATATGTAATTATTAAAAATTATTGTTATTTAGAAAAAAAAGTGTTAATAACTATAAATTAGTTATAATCGGTAAAAAATACTACTATAGAGAGAAAATTAATAAAAATTGTGATAATTATTAAATATTTGGAGAAATTAATTGAAATGAGAAAAAATATTAGTAATTAGAATTGTCTATTGAAAAATAGTAGTAACTAGTTTTTCTTATAAAAAAATTAGTGGTAAATACAAATATTTTATGGAAATAAGGTATTATTATTAAAAAAGGAGGTAATTAGCAGGACATATTAAAAACTAGATATAATTAATAAATAATTGTAATAACTAGTAGTAATTAATGATAATTATAAGTTATTATAAAATATTAATGGTAATTAGTGGTAATTAGAAATCATTAGTTATCATTAGTAAACATTAATGGTGATCAGTAAACATTAGATGTAATCAACAATAATTAACAAAAAATGGAGATAATTATTAAACAATAGCTGTTATTAACTGTAATTTGTAAAAATATAGGATTAATTATCACAAATTATAAAAAATATTAGTAATTCATATTAATTAGTAAAGATATTTAAAATTATCTGAAATTAGTAATAGATAATCGTAATTATAAGTACATAGTAATTATTATATATAATAAAAAAATAGAAAAATATAGTTGTAATTAATGATAATAAGTAGGGATTAGTAAAATAAATGGTAACAAGCTGTAATGAGTAAAAAATAAAATTAATTAATTATAATTAGTAAAAATTAGTGGAAATAAGAAGAAATTTCTGTTAATTAGTAATATTTATCGATAATTATTAAAAATTATTGATAATAAGCTAACCATGGAAATAATTAGTTAAAATTAATTTAATTTTATGGTATCTAGTATAAAATAACAATAATTACCAGTAATTAGTATCAAACAAATTTAATTTGTGCAGAATATTTTTAATTAGTAACAATTGGCAGTAATTAATAAATATTATCGATAATTTGTCAAAGAGATTTTAAATTAGTAAATAATAGTTCCAATTAGTAAATGATACAGTTAATTAGTATGAATTAATGTTACCTAATGACAATTAGTAAAATTAAACTTCTATAATAAAAAAATAATAGTATTTAGTAAAAATTATTAGTAAATATTGATATTTAGTGATAATTATAAAAAATAGAGATAATTGTAATAATTAGAGATAATTACTATATCATTGTGATAATTAGTTATAATTATTAAAAATTAGAGAAAAAATAGAATTTATGATTACTAACTAAATGATAATTAATTAAATGTCGGTGTCATTAGTAAAATTAGTTAACAATTACAAAAAATTACAATTAATTATTTTAAATAAAATGTAATTAGTGGTAGATAATGATAATTAAAAAAATTCAACATTAATTATTAAAAAAATGTTGGTAAATATATAAAAATAAAAATATATGCAAATAGTTATTAATGTTTATATTTTTTAATTTTAATAGAAATATGGATAAAGGACATAAACAACAATTCTTATTACATGATCATGATATGATAAATCAATATTGGGATCAAAAAATATTTAGTGCAAAATGTGAAAATATTGAGGATATTGTAGATTTTTTTATCATTTTTAGTATCAAACTATTATTTGTTTCAAAATAACCAATTATGGTTCCATGTAATAAACATGATATATGGAGGTTTGTGACAATTGAAAATTTAGGATGGTTATATTTTTTGTTTTATTTATTGAAAAAATTTTGTTTTTTGATATTAGTATGGTCAACATAGTTCTGGAGAAGATACTTGTAAATTTGTTCCATATCCATCACAATTTCAAACATGTGTATATGATGTTACTTTTACATATTTTAAACAAAAATAAACTCATGATGATATTGATATCACCACTTCGTTAAAACGATAATGATTATAGAAGTTTGTTAAATTTACTAAGGATGTCGTAAATCCCGATTGGAAGATAATTAAATTAAAATCTATTAAAAATTCATCACTATTAAATGAGATAATGTAATTCCAGGTATCTTTTTTTATCAATATTTTGTTTGGATGAATCAATATTAACAGAATGAAGTGTTTTCCTACATATTTGTTTGAGATAAATATGTTCGTTCAAAATTTGGATATTGGTTATCAAAAAATTAATTCATGCACAAATTTACATGACTGATCTACAAGTGTCTTGAAATGTGACTACCCCATGCCATGCTCAAATAGGATATAGGCTGAAAACCTTCTCTATATAGGTATATTCCATAAATTGGAGGCATTAGCCTAAATTACTTGTACACATGCACACATATCTATGCCCACAATGCTGAAATGTAAAAAAACTAAAACAATGAATTCATAAAAATAATACTACACAATAGAGTACAACCTTAATGTAATGAACTTAGAAAAGGGGCCAATGTGAAGCCCAACAAAAACTAAAATGATTCCATCATACTCCCAGTATGAGGACTATGTCAAAAGTACACTCATGATAAAGACCATGGTCTATCAAGATCCAGATATGCTCCACCCACTCCCTATCCTCCCATGACACTGTTAAGATGGTCATCATCTACAAAGACATGACACATGAAGGAAACAATCATTTGGTGGTTGAGTAGAATTATACTCCGTTAGATACCCCAAAAACACTATACACAAACCACAAGGTATAATTATCTAATTTCAATATATAATAGTCATTGTTTTAAAGAAAAAAACAATGATATAATCATGAGAGACACCATGGAATCAAGAAGACATAACCGACTATATACCGTATTATTTTACTCAAATAAATGATCATTTTTGGTGTACTCACATAATGAGCCCTGCTATATTTGTATACACTAAATAAACAGGTCTACCTCATTAGACTCATCCCAAATAAAAGATGACGGTATAATAATACCACAATTACATATTAAGGGTCATGCCTAGAACCACCGGGGGACCCCATGAACCCAACCCTGGAAAACCCACTACCTAGGGGATTGTATGCCAATGATTCAAGAAAACAAATATATATATCCAGCTATATGGAGGATCAACACCCTAGATAGGGAGGTCATTCTGATTCCACAACCCCATCTAGGGATGATAGTGGATCACACTTCAGTCTCATAGAGGGACACCACTACCATATCTGAGACTCTACCTCTAAAGGGATCACAATCCAGTGATGGCGATGTAATGCCACATTTTACACTTTAAGAAAGTACCAATGTATCACAATCAAATTTTACTAATCAAAATTATGAAAATAATGCTTCAAAAGAATTCTTGATGGGATTACTTGGTATATATCAGGGTGTGGAGTAAATGCTCAGCTATCCCAAGTCATGTCCATGTGGAAGATCATCCCACAACATGTTGTATACATAAACATGGAGTGTATAAGAGGATACACTGAATAAAGACACACATAGTACTATATCCATGTAACATGTCCATGTCTATGTGGGAGTGTCGAAAGTTTCCATTCATGTTTACTACAAGCCATGCTCATGTACATCTGATGTAAACATCAAGTCAATTAGGGAGGGTCAAATGATGTGTGATAGGGTTCACACACCATGTGACCCTTATCTTTTTTCAGAACCCCAGTGCAACATCAAGGCGACCCATAAAGTGTGTAATCCTAAAATTCTTGTCTTCTTTCATAAGAGTTTGCAAAACATTCTAGGGTCACTTATATTTTGTTATATGAACCTCCAGAACCTCCGATATCGCTAAAACATTCATATGAAGGTTCTTCCACCACTTTAGTTTCTAGATCTATGGATTCTAGGTTCAGATCCACTCGAAAATCACAACCTTCTGGCCATACATTTTCACTCCTCAAAACTGGGTTTAGCGGTTACCACAAATCCATTCAAACCCACCTATGATCATCCACTACTATTCTCACACCTTGATCATATCACTGATCATGAACTCTTCAAGTGGTATCAATATATTTTTCTGATGAAAGGTTGAAAATTTATCGAATAAAATTTATTCATTGAACTATTCGAAAAAATGAATCACCCACAAAGAAGGTGTGAAGAATAGAAGGAGAAATCCAAAAACCATAAAACTGAGGGACGAACCAATTCCATTTTTTGGTTGGCCTTGATTTGTTATCATAGAAAGGATGGATGAAGGGTGACCTTTCTAAAAACCAAAAACAATTCCATCAATTTGAAATCTACTAGTGATGTATGTATCAGTTCATTTTCATTGAATTGATCCGTGATCATATAGGATTTAGAATACGATGGAAATTAAAAAAAATCCTTCATCATGTTTTTATCAATCATTTATAGAGAATGGATAATTTTTCATCATTGAAGCATTCCTCCGACTCAGCTTGCCTGATGTTCTAGAGTCCATTCCTGATCTGTTGTCATCCACCAAGAATAATCTCCTCTAAAAACATCTTTTTCTCTATGGTTTTGCAGCCCACCTAGATATGATTATCATAGCTATATATTTAAATAATAAACAAGTTTTAGAATGGGAAAAAATCAAATAAATATGTATGTATAGTTGTTTAATTTATTTCATGCCTAAAATACTTTTTTTTAAAAAGAACCATGTTGACCAAGGTTATGTTGCACCTTGAGTAAAAATTATATTTTGAACTCAGTGATGCTCTTGAATATTTCATTTGGAAACTAGTTTTAGATTTATATGTATTTTTTCAGAAAACAACATATTTGTGCTTTTTAATTATTTTTAATGTACATACGTCTAAGGAAATTTATTTTTAGTCATGGGTTCCATGAAAGAGTCAAATTAATATAAAAATAAAATATAATGAAATAAAATGGAAATTATGATATAATATATCAACATGGGTAGTACTTATAACATACAAATGAAGTATGTAGTGAATATGACATTAATATCAAATATTTAGAATGTGAGATGAAAATCCATTACTAATGTAGTAACAAATGAATTGGAAAACCGAAAGGTAAAAAATCATAGATTAAAAATTTAAATTCCATGGAGATAATATAATTAATGATATTATATGTGAGCTTGTTAGTATATACACTATATATAAAAAATTATATGCACAACAATTTTGTTTGACTCGCAAAATAAAAATGGGACAAGAATGTCTTACCTTAACCATAGTTTTTTTATGTCGCCTTTATCCTCCTATAAATTCATTTAATATATATTAATAACTTATAAAAGAAAGATACTCATGTTAATAGTATCATATATTGAATTATTACAATAATTTCTTACCCTTTTCTAAACACTCTTTAATTATTTTAACTAATTTTTATGTTAGTTTTAATTTTCTTTATGTATATTTACTTGTTTTTAAAAATTTATTAGATCCTAATTTATTCATTAAAATAATTTAAATCAATACACAATTATCTTATATATTCATTATATATTTATTTACAATAGTCCATACTATTTTGAGATTATAAATGAAGTGCATTGTTCATTCATACGGTAGGTCTACATGCTCATGAACACTACTTTCATTTATTTTTTTATTAAAATAATGAAAAATAAATGAAAAATATTTATATTATAATTCATTTATCATATATTTGTTATATATTTTATATATTTTTATTAAAACCATCATTTATATGTTCCATGTATGGCATGGATTAGTTATATGGCTTTGACAGTGCGGTAGTCCACACTTCCTCAATCAGCATTATCATATTTACAAAACATGGAATGCATAAAGGTATGATAAAAATAAACATTAATGAAACATAGATTCATTATAAATATAAACTATTTCATAAATAAATATATTTTATATCATAATTTCCACCATGAGATGTCGTAAATGATAATTGAGAAATCATTGTTTCGTGAGACTTTAGTTCTCTGTACTCAAATAGAGTATTTTCATTACCCACTAGATGGAGGTGTGTGAAAGTGTAGGTTGAACCTTAATCATAAAAACATAATAATATATTTTTGATACTGGTGTTTTTATTTAATAATAGAAATATATGAGTATAGGGAGTGGATAATGGAAATGAAACTAAAAAGTTTGAGAGAAGGTGTTACCTATTAATCATTTAACTCCTTTTGGTTAATACCAAATGCTTCCTTGGATTTTATTTTGAATAATTGGAGACATATAGGCCTAGTGGAGGGATTTTTTTACAATATTTTAATATAGCTGATATGATCCAATGAGGAATGGTAGGTGTGAGAAAGGGGTAGAGTGCTTGCTTTTTTATAGTGGAGTGGGAGTGACACGATGGTAAATACAAAAAATATTCATTTATTCAGGGTCTACCATATCTAATATGACTAAAAAATAGAAAAATTATGTATATAATTTGAAGAATTTTTTATTACAACCTCCACCACATAAAACTCTTCACATTTTCATAATTTGGTCCCTTAACTTCTACAATTCACCAATTTTATGATTTTCATTTTTTTATTAAAGAATCAATTTTTCTTATATAATTTATATAACAATTAATAATAAAATAATGTGATATTTAATATAAAATATATATAGAAACTAAATTAATAATATTATATTTAATTTATAAATTACAATTTCCAAGTGTTTTAGAAAATAATTTAAAATCAAGTGCTAGTGGAGTACTAAAATGCGTCCTAAACCAAAACAATATTAACATCATTTTTACTATATATAGATCAAAATGTTAAATATAATGGAATAATTGTTCCATTAAAAGTCCATACTAAATATTTATTATCACTTAAAAATCACTTGGCATAATATAATATTTATTTTTGAAAATCATTTAATAAAATTTCATTTGTTGTATCATAACTATAATGTGTATTTTAACATTATAAATTGATTATTAATTTTAAAATAATATTCTAATATTTGAATTATAATATATAGGTTTTACAGTTGTGTAACATGATATATTCATATATAAAAAATTACAATAATCCAATCAATTATAATTAATTTTAATATTTATATTATCATTTATTTAAGTGAATTATTAATATAATAATAACTACATTAGATATTTTTAAACATTTTATGTAACTAAACCTTATAAAAATATTAATGATAAATTATTTAGATAAAACTAATCTATAGATATTAAAAATGATATGTATGTCCCATAATATTATTATTTACATATCTCAATGTGTTATAAATATTAATGGTAATGAAAATTCATTTTTTCTCTTTTTAATTACATAACCTTCTGTATAGACAACATCCATTTAATAATATCCCAATAACCTCTAAATTTAGAATTAATCAGGTATATGGTCGAATTATTGGCATCTAATGGAATTTTTAACATTTTTTATATCATTTAGATCCCTAATATTATGGTTTAGTTCCTTATTATGCTTAATGTTATCTTAATAACAACAATTCATTTTAATCACATTCACAAATATTTTGGTCAAAAATTAAGGTGATATTATTATACCACAAATCTATCACTAATTAAATATATGTATCATATATTTTGTAAATTAAAATCATAGAAGTGGAAAAATTAAGATTAATTCTAATCCGACATATGAAGTGAAATAACAGGTTTTCAATGTTGAAAAAAATCGTTAAAAATGTTTTCAATATTTTTATTTTCAATTGAAAAATAAAATTGATCATAATGAACAATATTATATATATAAATATCTAATTGTTCATATTTGAGTAAACAAAAAATCTACATATTATTTATCATTAATAATAATTTAAACGAAAATGTAGTTTTTAACAAAATTATAGTAATTTTCACTTTTCATAAGACATGACTTTTCTTCAAAAAATCCAAATAATTCATCATATCTTACTTTTTAAAATCTGAATTAAATAATGATTTTTTTTAAAATATTCACAAAAGGTCCAAAATTTGTTATTAATATAGCTTCACCAATATATGGCTATAAAACTAAATATTTTGTGTAACACAAAATAATTCATTGTTCTACCTAGTGTAGGATGAAGATCGTGTATAAAGTTTGCCAACCACAAAATTATATTTATTACAATTTGAAAATATTGTAATATATTGGGTTTTCACAAGTTATATGTGTCATTTTATTGAAACATAGACCACCAAAAAAACACTAAAATCCATGTCCTCAAAGCCCAACACAAATTTAATAGTGTAGTTTCCACAAACCAATGTCACAAATCCTAGGTCCTAATGAAGAATTTACCACTCTGATTTCAGTGAACCATGACATGTCCCAGAAGGGCCCGACCCGTGACTACTGTAAAGCTACCTCCAATAGGCCCGAAGATTGTGACTAGTTCCATGTAATCATGTTTCACAAATGGGAAGCATTATTCTAATGTACTAGTACATACGCACTCATCTTTATTACCACAATGTTGAAATATAGTTCTACAAAAAAAATCCATGAATCAATTTATAATCCAATAATAGATTACACCAGTAATGTACTAAAAAACCAAAAGGGGCCAAAAGAAAGTCCATCCAAAATATAAAGAGTCTAACCTACATTAAAGTAGAAGTCTAAGTCACTAGTATGCTTCTTATAAACACCATTGTCTATCATGATCCTTTTCTTCTCCACACTCTACCTAACCTCTAAGGACACCATAAAAAGGTGTTTTGTCACAATAAGAAACCCATAAAATATTAAAAACAATGAACTATGTATGGTAAGTTCAATAATATAATTAACAATCAATATAGAATGCGAACAAAACCCACATATAATCAACAGAGACACCACGCTATCAGGTGGTCATAAACAACTTATAACCACCATATTCTCCATAAAGTAATGCTCTTTCTTAGAGAATTCACTCCCTAAGCCACACTATCATCGAAGGCAGTCAACAAAAAGGTTTAGCTCATTGGGCCCCGTAAAAAGATAACATACGGGTCTATGAAGACATGGATACATAGATTGGCTATGACACCCCAAACCACAGGGGAACACGATGAACCCAATTAAGATCGAACAACTATATAAGGGATCATATGCTACGGATACCAAAAACCCAACTGATGGAGCCTACAAGAAGGATGATCAACACCTTTTTTCGGGAAGATATGTTGATTTCAAAAACTCCAACTAGTGTTGATGGAGGATCACACTATAGTCACATAGTGGGACAAAAAACACTATATGAGAATCATCCTCTTGAGGGGATCACAATGTAGTAATGTGGATGTAACGATATAATGTACCCTTGAAGAAAAGAACAAGGCAATGCACTCAACCTTTAAAGGTCCTTGATAAGAAAAAAATATCATTAATCAATCTTTACGGGAGTACATGATGTATACCAATTGGTACATGGTGTGTCAAGTTATCTTAAATAAAGCCCGTGTGGAATATCACCACAGACGTTTAGTCTCTAGGTACAAATCATGTAGAAGAGTATAAATTATGTGTATAGACACACAATACCTTTTTCATTTCTGTGTTAGAGTATATAGAGTGTCTATTACCATGTTCTCCACCAAGTGACCACGTACTTATGAATTACATGCCAAGCCAACCAGGGAGGGTCACACCTCCTATGATTGGGGACACACGGTGTGTGATCCATAACTTTGGATGAAACCCTAGAACTACAACCAAGGGGTTGCACATAGTATATAATCCCAAAATACGTGTTGTGATTCTTGGAATTTTTTCGATTCTTTAGGGATGTCTTCCCCTTCAATCGATGCACCTCCATAACCTATGTTATTGCATAAACTTAAAAATAGATGATCATTCAAGGCTTTGGTTTCTAGATTTATTTATTTCATCTCAAATCCACTTAGAAATTCCATTTTCATGCCATATGTTGTGGTACATCAAAATGTGGATTAACGGGTACTGAAAATCTACTTTGATCTCATAATCTCACCATGGTCAAATCACATATCACAAACCACACCTAGAGTATCGACCAGCTTCCCCAAAAAATTGTCACATAATGTTAAAATACTATGTATTCTTTGATTTCATGCCAAAAGGAAGTTCCCATGATGAACGTCTGAAGAAAATATGGAGAAAACATTAAACATAAATGGGATGATTTTGGATAACCTTAATTATTTTGATTAAATAATCTTTTTGAATAATAAAATTATTACATTCATTTATTATATAATATTAAAAGGAAAAATATGAAATAATGGAAAAAGTGATGATCATGTAACATGGAATTAATTTTAAAAATGAATATGTTTTGGTAATTTACTATTTGTAGAATTGGTTTTTTTCCCAAAATAATTTCTTCGTTATCTTCTTGATGGATGATTTCTAGTGGTATGGTAGTTTAAGATTACAGTTTTTACATTAATCATCCATCCCTATAACATTGAATTTCATTTTATTTTACAATTTTTTCTCTTTTAGTTAAATCAAACTTTTTTATACATATTACATGTTTATATGATTTAGGTTTTAGTACCACTCATTCTATGGTTTTCCATTTTTTCGTTGTATTTTATTTTCATCTATTCATTCTATGATCATGAGCCACCATTACTATAGATCTAATATAAATATCCAGCACGATGGAGCATGCTTGAAATTTTCATAGTGACTACCTTTGGAAATATGATTTCCATTTTATCATTGGCTTGGTTGTTGTCATTTTCATGGGATGATATCATAGTGCTTCATTTTAAGGAAGATCACAAATTAAAAATACATGCTTTGGTAATTATTTTTTGATGTTATATATATGTTTTCTTATTATGTGATTTTTTATTTTTTGGTTTTGTTTACATACTTACATTAAAATAATGTCTCTTATTACTGGTTCAAACATTTACATATATGTTTATTTGAAAACCCTGCTTTTATTACAACTTAATCATGATTTATTACATAAAACATCTCTAGATACAATAAATAAGATAGAGAGGTTTGGTGTATTTGGGGCTTAAGATAATTACATAAAAACATAAAACATGAAATACAACATCTTTATTGAATACATCCTTTACATGGACACTATATTCCCTCGTACTTAGCATTTCTTGGGATAACCTGAGGACATACATAAGAAAAGGGTGAGATATAAAGCCCAGTAAGGGGGTAACATGGAAATGTGGCAACAACACTTAACATGGAAGTAGCATGAGCTAAGGCTCAGTGCACATAGAGCATGAGTAAATCCTAATTGCACATAAAGCACGAGTAAACCCTCGTTGCACTTGAATTTTCATGAGTCAACACTCATTTCACATGACGTATCATGATATTATACTTTACCCAATGCATTGGAGCGCTATAAGGGCACACCCTTCTTAAACATTTCATTTCATGCATAAGTGTGCCACATGGATCATAAAACATGGATTCATAAAACATAATCATTTATTCCACGATAATGGAATGTGTAATTAATACATGAAACTTGGTAATAAATATGTAAATGTGCATAAAGGTGAATACCCTTGATGGAGAAATGGGCATGGTATTCACTACACAATGGTTTTTTCTTAGAAAATCGGTGCGATTTTGGCAGCGTAACGATGTGACATAAGAATTCATAAAAACGGTTGATGAGAGAGAAAGGGGTTCATCATAATATTTACATGTAATGGAAAGTAAGAATTTTATATAGATACATATACCAACAATAGTAATGGAATTTAGGTTCATGATACAAGATCATTGCTTGAATGTAATACAAGAGAGAGAAGTTCCTTTCAGAATTTCGGCATAGTGACAGGTGTACATGGGATTTATTTAATGAGAGAGAAAGGGGTCTCCCATCATTCAAACATAAAGATGGCAGTATGAGGGAGGTTCAAAACCATACCCCAACAATCATATTTGAAATTAAAAGGGAAAACCAACTTAAAGAAAATTAGACAAAAATGAGAAAGGAAGAAAAAACCCTTACATGGAAGTGTGCTTCCAATGGCTAGAGAGAGGCTTGCGAGAGGCTTCTTGGGAGATTGGGGCACCTTGGGAGGATTCTAGAGAGAGTTGGGCAGAGTTTGGACGAACTCCAAAGGCTTTGAGTGAGGAGGAACTGGGAGTTTGGATGTGTTTATATAGGAAAGGTGAAGGGAATTCTTTATTATTTAGGTTTGGGACCCCTTATATTAAATTAATCCAAACCAAAAACCATCACATGGTTTTTGCCCATGGTTTTTGGAAAAGGGAATAGGAAAAAAATATTTTATAACGCCAAATTCCGAACTTCTTAAAATATTAGTGTTGCTTATGTGGAGGTGAGTCACACTCCCATGGAAATTAATTTAAAAAGGCAAGGTGTTGAATAAGTCTTGAGGGGTCCATTAATGCTTTCAAAAGTAAGTCAAAAAAACCCAAAATCACATTATTTTAATTTTAATACATATATTGGCCGAACATAAAGATTATAGTATTATATTACATCACTATTGTGTCATTATGATGTCATAAAACACATTATATATTTAAACAGTATTTAATTTTTACTCAAAAATTTGACGGTCTCAGAAAATTATGAAAAATTAACCGTTAGATAATTTTGACGTCCTGATTCCAAAAATAACATTTATTTTATCTAAATAATTTTCTAAATATGTTAATTTTCACTTTTAAAATAAAAACCGACATTTATCGAAAATTCAGAGGTTTGGACAGAAATGGCTTTCAAACCTTAATAAAAATTATAATTGCATTCATAAAATTATAAGATCATTTATATTTAATAAAAAATTAATTTAAAAATAATAATAATATATTATTAAAATATTATTTAATTCAAAAATCCCTTAATTTAATAAAATATAATTCTTAGTTAAATAATAACTATAAACACTATTTGTACTTTAAAAACTATTTAGAATGTGTCAATAATGACAAGAAATTATATTCATTATTATATACAATAAATAATGTACATGAACATAGTACTACTTATTTGTTACCTAACCCCTTAAAATAGCTGCCTAAGACCTAAGGGTAAGGTGTGTGATGGTGAAAAACTCTTGGGGTGGCTCAGATAGCATCGCTCGAGTGGTAATTCCAATCAAATTCCACTTTTCTCATAGACGGTCACGTTCGAGATTGACAATATGAAGCTCAGATTGCGCTTGGTCAAGGGTGAAGCCCAAAGTCGCCACCTCTTTTCCGAGCTCCGACAAATGGTCTTCGTATGGGGAAATACTACTAGATGAGGCCATCGCTTCCTTTGTCTGAGTAAATTTTGATTTATTAAAGCCCTATATTTAAACTAATCATGTGATCACTGTTCAACGGCTATATTAGCAACAGTCAAAATTCTTAACATAAAACAAATTAAGTTGACATTTTATATAAACATAAAGAGACATTTAATTAAATCAAGTGGGATTTCAATTAATAAAACTTTGGGTCGTTACAATATTCCCCACTTATGAAATTTCGCCCTCGAATTTTTCCTTTTCCCACACTAAAATAGATGTGGGTAACTCAGCTTCATCATATCCTCTAATTCCCAAGTCTCTTATTCAAACTTTTGGTTTCTCCACAACACCTTGATGAGGGGAATTGTCTTATTTCGTTGAACTTTTTATCTATTATCTAAGATCTTCACTGGTTGCTCCTCATAAGAATGATCATCATCCAATTGTACCACCTCAGAAGAGAGAACATGTGAAGGGTCCATTATGTAATTCCTTAAGAGGGATACATGAAAGACATCATGTACTTTGGCCATGGCAGGTGGGAGTGCTAGTCGATATGCCACAGCCCTGACATGATCAAGTATCTCGAAGGGGTCGATGTACCTTGGACTTAACTTACCTTTCCTTCCAAACCTCATTACCATCTTCCACGGAGATATGCGTAGAAACACCATGTCTCCAACTTTAAACTCAAGGTCTCTTCAACGATTATCTGTATAACTCTTCTGTCGACTCTGGGCTGCGTTGATATGCTGCTGAATGGTTTTCACCTTCTCCACCATTTCTTCGACCATTACTGGTCCAAGAAGCTTACGTTCACCGACCTCATCCCAACATGTCGGTGTTCTGCACCTTTTCCCATACAGGGCATCATATAGTGCTATTTGGATGCTCGAGTGGAAACTGTTATTATAAGAGAACTCAACGAGAGGAAGATGTTGATCCCATCCTCATTTAAAGTCCATTGAGCATGCTCTCAACCTATCCTCAAGTGTTTGGATAGTCTGATCGGATTGGCCATCAGTTTGAGGATGATAGGCCGTACTGAAGTTCAGTTCAGTATTCAGAGCATGTAGAAGACTCTTCCAAAACATATAGGTGAATCTTGGATCTTGGTCAGACACAATAGATAGTGGTACTCCATTCAACCATACCATGTCCCTGATATATATTGGTGCCAGTTGATCCAATGATAAATCCCCCCGAATAGAAATGAATTGTGCAGTCTTTGTAAGCCGATCCACAACAACCCAGATTGCATTGTTGCCTTTGGATGTCCTTTGAAGTCTGGTGACAAAGTCCATGGTGATGTTTTCCCATTTCCATTCTGGTATGGGCAATGGTTGCATCATCCCTTTAGGCTTCTGCCTCTCTGCCTTCACTTGCTGACACACCAGGCACTTTGATGTATATTCAGTGATCTCCTTCTTCATATTATCCCACCAAAAGTTTTCTCAAAGATCTCGATACATCTTTGCACTCCCTGGGTGAATAGAGAAATTTGAACTATGTGCATCATCCAAAATATCCTTCTATAGCTCTGGACTCGATGGAACACATAGTCTTTTCCCAAACCACACAATTCCTTCTTCATTAACATTAAACTCCGAGGATTTCCCCTTTTTGATAGCTTCCACTTTTTCTTTAATTCCCACGTCATCCTTTTGAGCATCCTTTAACCTTTCCAAAAGAGACGGTTGAGAAATCATTTGTGAAAGGATTGATGATTTTACCTTCTTTATGATTCCCATGTCCATCTTCATCAAGTCTAAGATGATTGGATCCTTCTCAATTCTCATCATTGATAGAATTGATGGGTCCTTTCTACTTAGGCCATCTTCCACCTTGTTTGCTTTCCCTAGGTGGTAATGTATTGAACATTCATAATCCTTGATGAGCTCTATCCATCTTCGATGGCACATATTAATAACTTTCCGTGTGAATATATATTTAAGACTCTTGTGGTCTGTATATATCTCACATTTCTCTCCAAAGAGATAATCCCGCCAGATGTTCAAGGCAAAGATCACCGCCGCCGACTCCAGATCATGTGTTGGATAGTTTCTCTCATGGATTTTCAACTACCTTGAGGCATAGGATAAAACATTATCATTATGCATAAGCACACAACCTATGCCCTTCTTTGAAGCATCACTGAATACCACAAAAAGTTCCCCACTTGTGTGTAAAGTGAGCACGGGTGCAGTGATAAGCCTCCTTTTCAACTCCTTGAATCTTTCTTCGCATTCATCACTCCAAGAAAACTTTAATCCCTTCCGAGTAATCATGGTAAGAGGGTTGGATTATCGTGAGAAATTTCTCACAAATTGTTGATAATATCCAGCTAACCCCAAGAAGCTACGGATATCCGTTACCGATGTTGGCCTCGGTCGTCCCTCAATTGCATCTGTTTTAGAGGGGTCCACAGATATCCCATTTCATGTGATGATATGGCCCAAGAATGAGACATCCTTCAACCAGAAGTCACACTTGTTGTACATTTCATAGAGCTTCTCCTTGCACAATGTCTCTAGTATAGTTTTTAAATGATCCTCATGATCCTCCTTGGTTTTAGAGTATATTAGAATATCATCTATAAAGACTACCACAAATTTGTAAAGGTAATCTCTAAAGACTCTATTCATCATGTCCATGAATATTGCTGGAGCATTGGTGAGTCCGAAAGGCATTACTATGAATTCATAGTGCCCGTATCTTGTGCGAAAAGTAGCCTTGGGGATATCTTCCTTCTTGACCCTTACTTGATAATATCCCGACCGCAAGTCCACCTTGGAGAAGTATTGTGCTCCACGTAGCTGATCGAACAGGTGATCAATTCTTGGGAGAGGATACTTGTTCTTTATCATGATTTTGGTAAGTTCACGATAATCAATGAAAAGCCGCATTGACTCATCCTTCTTCTTGATGAAGAGGACTGGTGCACCCCATAGTGAAGCACTTGGGCGTATAATCCCTTTATCGAGATTCTCCTGTAGTTTCTTCTTCAACTCTTCAAGCTCTACAACATAGATTCTATATGGAGTCTTGGATATTGGTATCGCCCCAGGAATAGGTTCAATTGAGAACTCAACATCTCTTCTAGTAGGAAGACTCGGCAGTATCTCAGGAAATACTTCAGCGAATTCCCTCACAATAGGCATTTCTTCAAGGATGGTTTCTTCCTTGGACTCAATCATCTGAGCCAGATACGCATTCTCATAAGGCAGTAATATCCATGATTAAGATAATGGAGCTAAAGGAGATTCATCTTCCTCCAGACACTTGTAAAGAATCTGGGATCGATTCTCCATATGGAGTGTGATTTCCCTCTCCCGACAATTTATATAGGCTCTATATAAATTAATCCAATCCATGTCGATAATTGAATCAAATTCCACTAGAATGAGTATGATGAGGTTCTCCGGGAAATTAAATCCACAGATTATAATAGGGGAGGACTTATATTCCTGGGATGCAATGATTTCCCCATTTTCTGTACTCACCGAAATATTTAATTCCATGATTTGTTGTGGTGCTGGGATTGTTCTACTAATCATTCGAGATATAAAAGAATGCGTAGAACCTAAATCAAAAAGTATGTTTTCTATTCTTGAATGAATAACTAGTGTCCCTGTCACCACATAGTTTTCAGGGTTCAATTCGGGAGAAGTGATGGAAAAAGATCTTCCTTGCTGCCTTGGAGGTTGTTGGTCGCCTCCGAAAACCCTTAGATTAGGGCACTGATTTGAAAAATGACCCGGTTCTTTGAATTTGTAGCATTGAACAACACGTTGAGGTTCGAACAGAGCATTCCTCTAATCCATCGTAGTCGTGGGTCTTTCTTACCAACATTTGACAACTAGGTGCCCTTCTCTTCCACACCTGAATCATTTTCTCTGCCTTTAAGGCAATTTCTAGGGTGCTTCTTTCCACACTTTTGGCAAGTGGGGTGTTGGATCTTCTTTGCACCGTTGGATTTATCCATTGGACCACCAGCATTGAAGTCCACCATATGCTTCTTGTCCCCATGATACCCTTGTGATTCCCTGATCTCTATTTTGACATTGAGGGAACATCAGACAATTTCCTCATAGCTGTCGAAGTCACGGATCACTAATGCTTTCAGCAAGCTAGGATTAATCCCACCAAAGAAGCGGTCAACCTTGAATTAGGGGGTAATGACAAAGCAGGAAGCATATTGTGAATGCCTTGTGAATTTTTCCTCGTACACTCAAACAGATTCATTATCTTTTTTCTTTAGGGAAGGAATTCCCTTTCCATCTTATGCCGGAGGGTGTGCGGAAAATATTTATCGAAAAACATCTTCCAGAAATCCTTCCATTCCAACGCCTCGATCTCCTCCTCAGGCTTCGTATTTTTAATCAACGTCCACCATTTATCATCTTCACCTTCCATATGATAAAAATCTAGGAGAACCTTCTCTAGAACATTGAAGGATGGAGAAGATCTTTTCAATGGAGTTGATCCATTGTTCAGCGATCGTGGGATCAGATGATCCACTAAAACTTGGAGGCCTTTGTATCATGAAGTTCTCGATAGCGACTTTTTCTTTCTTAGGGGGGGTCGAACGTTCCTCTTGACCTATCTTTCTATTCAATTATTTAGTTATATGAGAGAGAAGCGTGACAAAGTTCGCGATTCCCGCTCCCATTGGATTGGGCATCTCATTAGTACAGTCATCACGCTGATCTTCACATCGATTGTCAGCCCGAGTCCTCCTATTACTAGCTATTGGCTGGAATAAAAGGAATGTTAGGGGTAAAACCTAAAGGGTAATCCATAGAGAAAATTTTATGACTTATAAATAATCTTTTATTTCATTAATAAAGAGTCTATTGGCTTCAATCTAGGATTTTCATGATCTACTTTCTAACATATATTCTTAGGGGCATTTTTTTTAATTCCCATAATAAGGTTTCATAATAAGCTTGTGAATTTACCAAAGCATATCCACCGTGAGTGTCGTAACCAAGAGTGCAGCAAGGCCCATTGTCGTGCACCAGTTCCCATTCAAGTCTAGCTCAAAGCGGTGTTTTTGGGTTTTACCCCTAGGATACATCTATGACAGAGCCGCCTCTACCTGCTCGTATCCAGACAGGGATGTATTTGTTTCTTAAACCACTTACTCAGTACTTACCAAAACATAAGGATGTTTTTATAATACTTAGTCTTTTATCTATGGCTTTAAAAGGGTTTCCTAATCCCATAAATAACTAAACCTATCCTCTGATACCAACTATGACAACCCTGATTTTTATTACAACTTAAACATGATTTATTACATAAAACCTCACTTGATACAACAAATAAGATTGATAGGTTTAGTGTATTTGGGTCTTAGGATCATTAAATAAAAACTTAAAACATGAAATAAAACATCTTTATTGAAAACTTCCTTTACATGACCACTATATTCCCTCGTACTTAGCATTGCATTGGATAACCTGAGGACATGCATAAGAAAAGGGTGAGCTATAAAGCCCAGTAAGGGGGTACACATGGAATAAAATGAGGAGTAAAATACATGTTAGACAATAGGAATATCAATAGAGCATAAGAGAAACATGAACATAATTTCATGATAAAGCATGATGATCATAACATGGGAATGTGGCAACAACACTTAACACGGAATTAGCATGAGCCAAGGCTCATTGCACATGGAGCATGAGTAAATCCTCATTGTACATAAAGCATGAGTAAACCCTCGTTGCACTTGAATTTTCATGATTCAACACACATTGTACACGACGTATCATGATATTATACTTTACCCAATGCATTGGAGCGCTATAAGGGCTCACCCTTCTTAAACATTTCATTTCATGCATAAGTGTGCCACATGGATCATAAAACATGGATTCATAAAACATAATCATTTATGCCATGATAAAGGAATGTGGAATTCATTAATGAACCATTATAATCAATAAGTAAATGTGCATAAAGGTTAATACCCATGGTGAAGAAATGGGCATGGTATTCACTACACAATGGCTTTTGCTTAGAAAATCGGTGCGATTTCGGCAGCGTAACGGCGTGACATAAGAATTCATAAAAACGGTTGATGAGAGTGAAAAGGGTTACACATAATATTTACATGTAATGGAAAGTAAGGAGGTCATATAGATACATTTCCCAACAATTGTAATGGAATTTAGTTTCATGATACAAGAGCATTGCTTGAATGTAAAAAGAGAGAAAGAAGTTCCTTTTGGAATTTTGGCATAGTGACGGGTGTACATGGGAGGCATTTAATGAGAGAGAAAGGGGTCTCCCATCCTTAAAAAATAAATAGGGAAGTATTAGGGAGATGATAAACCATACCCCATCAATAATAATTGAAATTAAAAGGGCAAAACAACTTAAAGAAAATTAGACAAAAATGTGAAAGGAAGAAAAAACCCTTACTTGGAAGTGTGCTTCCAAAGGCTAGAGAGAGGCTTGTGAGAGGATTCTTGGGAGATTGGGGCACCTTGGAAGGATTATAGATAGATTTGAGAAGAGTTTGTACAAAATACAAAGGCTTTGATTGAGGAGGAAGTGGGAGCTTGTGTGGGTTTATATAGGAAAGGTGAGGGAATTCTTTATTATTTAGGTTTGGGGCCCCTTATATTAAATTAATCCAAACCACAAACCATCCCATAGTTTTTTCCCATGGTTTTTAAAAAAGGGAAGAGGAAAAAAATATATTATAAGGCCAATGTCCGAACTTCTTAAAATATTAGTGTTTCTTATGTGGAGGTGAGTCACACTCCCATGGAAATTAATTTAAAAAAGGCAAGGTGTTGAATAAGTCTTGAGGGATCCATTCATGCTTTGAAAAGTAAGTCAAACAAACCAAAAATCACATTATTTTAATGTTAAAAAATATATTGGCCAAACCTAAATATTATAGTATTTTATTACATCACTATTGGGTAATTATGATGTCATAAAACACATTATATATTTAAACGGTATTTAATTTTTACTCAAAAATTTGACTGTCTCAGAAAATTATGAAAAATTCACCATTGGATAATTTCGACATCCTGATTCCAAAAATAACATTTATTTTATCTAAATAATTTTCAAAATATGTTAATTTTCACATTAAAAATAAAAACCGACATTTATCGAAAATTCACAGGTTTGGACAGAAATGGCTTTCAAACCTTAATAAAAATTATAATTGCATTCATAATATTATAAGATCATTTATATTTAATGAAAAATTTATTTACTAATAATAGTAATATATTATTAAAATATAATTTAATTCAAAAATCCCTTAATTTAATAAAATATAATTCTTAGTTAAATAATAACTAAAAATACTATTTGTACTTTAAAAACTATATACAATGTATCAATAATGACAATAAATTATATTAATTATTCTATACACAAAATAATGTACATGAACATAGTACTACTTATTTGTTACATAACCCCTTAAAACAACTACATAATACCTAAGGTTATGGTGTGCGATGGTGACAGACTCTTGGGGTGGCTTGGATAGCATCGCTCGAGTGGTAATTTCAATCAACATCCACTTTTCCCATAGACGGTCACGTTCGAGCTTGACAAGATGAAGCTCAGCTGGGCATGGTCAAGGGAGAAGTCCAAAGATGCCACCTCTTTTCCGAGCTCCGACAAATGGGATTTGTATGGGTCAATTCTACCAGATGAGTCCATCGGTTCCTTTGTCTGAGTAAATTTGGATTTATTAAAGCCCTATATTTATACTAATCATGTGATCACTGTTCAACAACTATATTAGCAACGGTAAAAATTATTGACATAAAACCAATGATGTTTATATTTTATATAAACATAAAGAGACATTTAATTAGATCAAGAGGGATTTCAATTAAAGAATCTTTGGGTCATTACACTTTACGTACTTTTTATATAAGTTCCCTATTGGAAATTTTATCCCTTGATGCCAACCTATTCATTATCATTACCCTTATGAAATATCACCTAATAAAAAAATAATTAAACCAGTTATGGAATACATTATTTTTAAATAAGTGAAGAGAACATTGGTCATTCCAATAAATAGTGAAATATGAAAACCCTTGTTCTCATACTAAATCGTTAAGATATAAATTTTAAATAATAGAATTAGGTAACTCAATATTTTTTACTTTTTTTTAGATAACAGAACCCTAAATTTCATGTTATATTTTTTAGTTTTTAATCCTTCAAATCTCATTAAAGAAAAACATTTCATAAATATCTTAATGTCTATATTTTTTTAGTCAAAATAATTAATCTACTAAATATTAACATTTGAACATTTATCAAAATTAAAAACTATAATTGAAGTCATAAATATGTTTCTCATTCTCCACATTAAATCATTCCAATGGGATTATCCTGTATTTTCCCAAAACATACTCACCTTATCCAATTTAATATTTATAGAACATGTTATAAAAGGTTAATGATGTTCTGAAATTTTGAAGCTGAGAGGCATCATCGGAAACCACATCATTACAACTACACATGGGGATTCAAGATTTGTGAAAACACATAGAGGGTTCACCAAGATACCTATGAACAGCAGTATATCTACTTCTTTTTCTCATCTAGAGAAATGAATTATGTTATTTGATATATCAACATAAATTGTGACATAATTTCCAACATATAGAAATTGGTGAGCTTGATAAAATCATTCCCGACCACAAAAATACAAATATTATATATAAATCATAAAACATTACTTTCAAAATCGTCCTCACTTCATTAGGTATATAATTTTAATCACAAAATAGGACTTATTCTTCCTTCCAGTATGTCTGCTTAAATGTTTATGGGTTCTTGTTTCAGGAACCAATATTATAACATGTTTCGAAAACTCAAGTATATCTGCCACCACTCTATATAAATTTTTAATTCAAAATATATTTATTCTAGATTCTTTTATCTTTTTCTATAATATTGTAAAATGATTTACAAAATTTTTTTATTTATTTTAAATTTGTGAAACATGTATTATGTAACTGTACAATCATTGATTTATATATATGATTGTTTTCATTGAATAAGTCATATTTTATTGTTTAAGGGTCTATTTTGATGGCCCTTAAATTATAAAAGGTTGTTTTTATTTGTTTATAGATTATTTTCATTTGTATTCAATATATTTTTGTTTATGAATCTAAAATTATGTCATATCAATGCAAATTCAAGGTGTTTGTTCTATTCAATTTCATATAAGACATCATAAGTCTATTTTTGAACCATTTCTGAGTTTATAATTTAATATTTCTGAAAATGACTGAATTATGTTTTATATTTCTTCATTAATGATTTTTAGGTGAGAATATTCTTCAATATGTTGTATGGAAAGGGAACACATAGATTTTATTGAATCCAAAAATAATCGTATTTATATCATTTTTCTCCATATGTAAGTTGACAAGTTGAATTCCCATAAAATATCTAATTTAAAAATTTATCTTTAGATTTAGGTCACACTTAGATTATCCATTTCTACCTCATGGATGTTAATATTATTATTGACTACAACTATAAATCTATTGTACATCTCACTTACAGTAACTCTTGATTTTTTTTATCTAATTTTTTGATTGGTTAAATATATCAAATATATATACAGTTTCATAAATAATTTTCTAATAAATAAGTTATTTATATCAAGTTGCACGATTTAAATGGAGAGTTTCATACCTTAAACTGCATATATAGACAATTGATGACTACTTGTATTTTGATTGATGAATCTCAAACCTGATATGGATCAATGTTTATGATATGTAATTTTTGATTGAAGCACTAATCATGGAATTTATGATTTTTGGTGTTTATTAGCTAGAATGTTTCAAAACAAGTATGATGTTTATATTATACTGACAATTGTGTGATGTTGTGTGCGAAATGAAATCTTGATTTGTCCCTTTATGAATTTAAACACTTTGTTGGGAAGTGATATGATTTCATTCCACACATCACCTCAGTCAAAATCAAGAAATTTCTTACTCATTTAGTGTGATCATATAGAAGTATCCAAATATTTTTGAACTACTGGTGAATAATTTTTTTTGTGGATCCTTTGTTTATTGTTTAGGGAATGGATCTATGTATACATGATTCTTATTTTCATTAACGATGAATTTCAAGATTTTTTTAATGAAGCTTTAACCTTGTGAGGTGTTTAGATACCTTGAATGTTGGAATTATTGATATAGTAACATTCATGTTCCTCTGAATTGTGGGATGATGTGATTTGTTTGGTTATATTAATGAATAGGTGTTGATTGTCTTTTTTTGTTCGTAGATGCACAATTTATAAATATTTTTTTCATGGAACCTCTATTTCATTATTTATCAAGATATATCTTTTCTTGTTTTAATTTGATACTTAGGAACACTATTACATGTATATGGTTGTTGTGGAAACAAATTTTTGGGTGTCCTAAAAATAGTTGTGCAACTATTATAGTATGTTAACAAGTAGGATAACCTTATTTATTTTCATCAAATACACTTTCTCAATTCTACTCTTACAATGCTACTATGTTATAAATAATTTGATGGAATAAATACTATATATTGAAAAAATAGATGATATTGTAACATTAAATTAATGATAATTGTTAATAAATTTCCATTATATAATTTTTCTTATAATTTTTTTGTTTCTAAAAGTAATGGTTTGTTGTCTCCGTGAGGGATGATGTCTAGTGGTAAGGTAGTTTATGATTAGTGGAATAATATTTATTCTCGTATCCTATGAATTTGTATGGTGTGTTATGTGACTATTTCTTTTCTTATTGTTCTTTATTCCATGTTTTATCTTGTTACATGTTTATATGTGTTAGGTGTTAGTACCCCTCATTGGGTAAATCCAACGTATATCCTAACCCTTTTTCTCCACAAACTACATTGGAGAAGATAACCCAAAATTTATTGATGTTAAATGAACCACAATATATGGACATTTAGGTCCACTATATTCAGTAACACAAGATTCATCTTTTTATAGGTGGATTATTTTTTAATCCTCATTAACTCTCTTTAATATTTATATATTGTAAATTAATATGAAAAAAATATCCACTTTCTATTTCAATTTACATCTTGAACTACATTCAAATTGTGTCAACTTGATTAACATATATATCTTCATAAAAATCCATTTTTTCTATAAATATACTTTTCATCCTCTTGGAATACTAGTCTTAATGATATTGTCGAGCTCCACAATTAAATTATGTATAAGAATAATTAATAAATAATAATTCATCTTCATACTCTTCTTTATGTTCTCATTTTATGGGAGAAATTATACTTGATATGATATTTCTCTTTTCATGTATTTTAAATATGAAATTCACATAGTTTTCACTCCATAAAGATTCCACCTTCATCGTTCTACTGGTAAAAATATTAATATATGAAGCACCCTCAATAGTTTGATCTGGGGATGGCCCTAGAATGACTTCCTACATAAACACCCAACAACACCTTGATCTGTGAAATTCTGATAAATATCCTTGCATATAATATCATTGTGGTATGTCTCTAATGTTCATGGTAGTGTTGTATTGAGTAATCATTTAAACAAGATAAAATTCATTATAACTCCATTAAAAAACATTAATTATGATTTAAATTTAATGAAAATCATATTTGGATCATTTATGATTGTATCAAGCATTATAAGAATTGTCGAGGACTTCTCCATTTACTGACATACAATCTGCACCACATTACCACCATTGCAATGATGTGTTTAATAAACCATCAAGAAAAATAACCTAATAAATGTATTTATCTAGAAATCATACATTGGTGATGCTCTCATTAAAGATAAAGGAAAATTCAAATGATTGGAACCATGGTCAATGGTCATTTTCATTATTATCCTCATGAAAACGTGATCCTTCCCATGCCCATCAAAATGCCTTCCTTGATGTGGGGGTCATCCAACATGTAGTTCAACTTATCACAAGCAAGACCACACTGACCGTGCAGTTAAAATTATATCATGGAAAAGGTCAGGGCCATCTCTATGATTGGTTGGCTTCCCATTTCATACTAGTAGACACGCAATACCTAAACAATGATATCTATAGTATGGTCAATCCTGAATGATTTTTTTATCATCATATTAAATGAATGAAACACACAATGTCATGATCAACTCAAGATTTAGGGATTATAATTTTTCATTGGAAATATCAATAACCACCAAATCAGGTAAAATGGTGTGGTGATCCCTTACGAGCTATTTTTTTCAAGAACATCAAAAATCCGTAGACTATGGATAAACATAGTTCTATGCTCTATGCATCTTTAAATGCAATATGCAATCACCTACTTTAGCAATTTATACTCCTCTATCATTTATTCAAGTGTATTAAAATTCCTAGAATATATTCAAAAATGTAATCCAAATCATTTAACTACCTCAAGGATCCATGATAATACCCTTACATAGCATCAATATTATATAGTTACCAATATATTACTTTTGGATTTCACATTTTTCCATTACATGTGTCATTCATTCAGTTATATATTACCTTTTTATAAGAGTCCATTTACTATAAGATGAACCCTATGAAAAACCTCCTTTACCTTAGCATAATATTCTCCATGACATAGTCTAAGACCTGTGTGCAATTCAGCTTCATGATGGTGATGACACCTAGGCACTAGGATGTGGTTGGACTCCACTATCCTCCTTCCATTAACTCCACTTCAAAATTACATAAAAAATTCATTCCTTTGGTAGCTAAACCTCTAATAAATATAAAGAAACTTTATGTTGAGAATGAATCTAACTCGAAAACATTCAAACACCACTATGAAATTCTCAACATTTATAGTGAAAAAAAATCTTGGGTGAACTTTAACATAATTTCAAATCACCATTTCACATTATTTATAGATTCCATTAATTATAGAAACATTTTTGGACATATATCAACATATATTTTCAAAAAATAGCATATAGTTGTAAAACACTATGGGTTCCATTTATGAATTTGAGTTTTATTTTTTCTTTATTCAGTTGGTGATCTTTAACCTCTATTAATGGATACCTAACATGCATGTATAGGTTGATATAGCATTCTATAAATTTTCACAGCGACTTCATTTGGACATGTGAACATCATTTTACCAATAGCTTGGTTATTGTGATTTTTATGGGAAGAAATAATTATGTTTCATTTGAGGGATGACCAAGAATGGAAGTTTCATACCTTGAACGGTAGTTTTTGATATTATTTACATGGATCTGATTTTTTTTTGTTATGTTGTTCACCATGAAATCATGGTGTTGGTTACATTATGAAGGATATAGAACCAGAAGATAGAATTACCTTGGGATGGTATTATTATTTTTTGAAGAATTAGGTTGGGTAAATAGTTATATGTTGAGGATGAATATGTATCTAACATGAAAATCAAATTTGATGAAGAATGAATATTTTTAATTAAAATTAGAAATGTGATGTGGGTATTTGAGAGAAATAAGGATTTGAGGATGTTTGTGTTGAATCTATTGGATGGTTTTGATTTTATTGGGGGAGGAGATAAGTCACTTGGGGAGGAAATCAAATAATAAAGTGAATTAGTATTTTCAGTGTAAAATTATGAATGGAAATATTAGAAGGAAGGATGAAGTATCAGAGGATGAGGGAATAGATAGTGGTAGAAATTTTTTATTATTGGTGGTGTTGGATCCTCATGTCCTTATAATGAAAACTATTTAATACAAGAATTGATATCCAATGAAATTATATATTTCATAAGTGAATAAAGATCATTGAAAAAATAATGTATATGAGAATGAATCACCTTATCATTCGATGAAACTCCACCATTAGGGGTAAAGAGAAATGAGATATTATTCTTATGGAATCTCACAAAATGAATTTTTTGGATGTAAAGAATATTTGAATAGCCTTATATAATAGGGTATAAATGTGAATTCATTAATTGTATGTATTTCCTAATTTTAGGGTCACATACAAATCTTCTTCTTAGTTTGAAATTCTAGATATCATTACATCTAAGGTGGGTGAGAGTAGTGATCATTTATCCCGCATTCAATTTCTACACATTGGCTATTAGGGGAAATAATATTGTTATAATTTTTTCATTTTATCATATATTCCATTAGAGTGATTTTATTCTTGACATCAAACTCCCACAATGATCTAAAGTGAACGGATAATCCCAAAAGAATTCACCTCAGTGTTCCAAAAACATTCAATCAAAAATATAGACCCATGTATTGGGATCCTGGACTCCAAAAAATTGATAATTTGGATGGATATGTGATTGGATACAATGATAGAAACATAGTACACAAAGGTAAACATAAATAAACATATCCATTCGATCCAACATAAAAATTTATTCAAATGATCCACTATGAGAGTACATTCTTCCCTTGAAAATAGGTAAAAGTGTTAACTATGATTCCCAGATATGAAATACATATAGGTTATAATGCATGTAGTAAATTAAGAATCATATAACATGAACATCTATCACCCCCTCATATTTATTTCAAGTACATGATATCATTGATTTCCCCACCTATTAGTCAGACCAATGTAGACTATACTACAACAACTAATGAATCAATGAAGATATTAATTTATCCTTCTATGAAAGAAATCCAAATAATCCCAAAAAAACCAAAGTAATGGAATCATAATGTTTAATATAGTATGAAATGTGATTCAAAGATATAATACTATAAAGGAAATCCATATCCTCCATCCAAAAAAGGCACAAACCACTAGAGTTTCCATTTTGGGAAACCAAAAGTCACCCATAGAAAATTCAATTTGATATAAAACTATATATGTCATTAATATAAAATATGTTTCTATACATAAAACCATATCAGTTCCATATTAATACACTGAGTTCGGAGGGTCTATACTATAGTTTGTTTCTATTACCATAATAGTTGAAGCTTAATATTTTCTGAGGGGTGGGAGGTTCTGGATCACCATGGACTCTTCTTCTATATAATCAATAATGGATCCTTTTCCCACTATTTTACACCTTTAAGTTTATAACTCAATATAATTTTTAGAACATATAATTATTTTATTATAGCTCTATTACACTATATAAATATCAGTACTAATATCCCCAAGACGTATAATCCTCTAAACATGATGCATTCCCAGGCAATCCGTCATAGTCTCATTCTGATTCACAACTCACTTGGTGGACAAAAAATGGGGATCAAAACTCAGAGTGAACACCTTGTTTGGTAAATCAGAACATATCCTTTTTATATTAGTAGTAATTATTTGTATTCCCTCAATAGTTATAGGAAAGCAAGTCATAGTGTTGGAGATCACCGTGGGAAATTCAACATTGTCATCATAAGATATTCCAAAAACCATTAAAAAAAATCTAAAAATATGAAACCTATAAATCTGATGTCCACATATGAATTTTTTGGTCTATAACATTTTTCAATATTCCTGGCCTAATGAATTTATTTTTATCATGAAAATATTCCATCTATATATCATCAGTGAGTTTATCAGTATCCCTTTTCTCCTCGCCTACTTTACAAAAAACCTCTATTTGTTTTTCCCAAATCCATGGACCATAAAACATGAAAATATTAATCACTCCATACACCACATTTAGGACATAGTCATTCTCAATATGAATAATTCATCCATCAAAGAAACGAAATACATGAAATTTTTTATATACAAATGAGATCAAATCATTTGATTCTTCCATAAAAATTAATTTGTCCCACAGATGTGGCTGTCAGATGTTAACCGAAATCTTTATCTAAATAAAATACAAAAAAATATTTTGATCTAGGTGATCCCACTACACAAAATCCCCAACTCAGCCTCCAATATCCAACATAATTAATTTCAATCTTTTATAAAATTGGATGCCTAAAAGTCCAATGTACAATAGTGATTTGGAGAAATTGAAATTATAATCATATCCATAATCTCATATATCCTACATTAGAATGAGATAATTTTCAAGAGGATCATTGATTCCAATGAATAACTTTTTAGATTATCATTTTCCTTGATGAATTAAATTATTAGATAAACATATACAATTTTACTTATTGAAAAGTTATCCTCTAGACACTACAGAGATAACATCATATTTTCCAACAAAATTTTACAGATGGTATCATTATTGAAAAACTTTTTAGGGGATATTTACAGTGAACCATATCTTTAACCTATTATTACATGATCATTAAATTAAAATAACAACAACAATAATCCCAATGACCAAGAGGAATAATGTATTTAGATGACTCTGTTCGTTTTATATCCAAAGGAACAAAAAACATGGAATCCATATTATATTATTAATAATGAACTCATATTTTTAAATTTGTTAAACATGGGGATACATAAATAAATTGTGATAAAAAACCATTAAAGGAACAAACATATATAGGAAACATAACATGTGTGTCAATGGAGTCACATTATATCACAATAGAGATGTATCAGGAGGAATCAGATGGATTATTCCGATTTTGAACATTGTATAATAAGATCATGGAGTCTAATGAATAGTGTAATATTTATATAACATGATAAAATCATGAGTCAATGATAATTTCTTTACATTATAACTATGTTGAAAACGTCCCAAAATGGGATAGGATTACTCCTTAATCCTATACATGACACCGTGTTAGATTAATGACCTACCCAATGCATTGGAGTAATATATAGGAGATCCCATAATACCATTTTCATGATATATTTGATCCAATTCATGTATTCAATACTGATGTTTAACATAGTAATTACCCTTGGAAATAATAATGTATTAATAGTCTTGTCACAAATCATAATCAATGGAAACATCCGAATGAAAGAAATTGAATGATGGTAATAAAATAAGTATTTACCCATCAATTTAATGGATAATAATCTAGGTATATATGTGAGATACATATATATATATATTAAATTAATTCTATAACATTAATGGTATATATAAATTCTTTTAGATTAATAATAGTTATAACCGAAATGAAATGGTGATTTGGAGTGACCCCTCACCTCGAGCCAAATTTGTAATGTATGTTATTTACATTCATAAATAATATAATTATATTAATTACTTAATCCCGTAATAAACTATACCATTTTTAGTAATACATTTATTATATTATTCACTATTCCTTATTTGAAAACAAAACCTGTTAATTTTATATAATATTATTTAAAAATAAATGATTTATATGTCCAAAAATAAATTGGTAAGTTGGATAACATAAAATGGATTATTATTTAATCATAACAAGATTATAATAATGAAATAATTATAATTTTTATACGTAAAATTAATATTTTAATCTAACTGTAAATTATGGTTTTGAAAGAATATCTACGTTACAACTATAAAAATAGTATGTCATATGTACACATGAGTAACATTTACATTTTTAGATGATCATGATAGAAATAAGATAAGAATTATTTTATAATTATAATGTTATAATAAAATCATAAATAAAATTTTATTTCTTTTAAATACCATTTCACATATCTTCCATGTGATTGGGTAATTAAAACGAATCACATCTCTTCGTAAGGTGATAATCCTCCGTTCACACAAATGAATATATCATATATTCAATGGATGGTAAGGTAAGAAATTATATGAAATATTTATTTTAAATAATTATTATCCCATAAATATTATTTATCAATGTAAAATTAACCCATATTACCATCCATATAACGCATAAGTGAAAAATGAATCACATCGCTTCACAAAGAGATAGTCCACAATACATATCATCGATATTACCATATTCCCTATGCAATGGAAAGTATGAATGTGTAGTTTAAATTATAATTAATGAAGTATAATTATAGAATAAATATTAAATTTACATTTTAAATAAATTATTATTTTCATCCATGATAATAGGTGATACAAAAAAAATACATCTATTTGTGAGGAATTGGTCCATTGTACACAAGATCAATGATTATATATCACATTTCAGGGAGGATAAGATGGATGTATGTCATTACCATGACATAAAAACAAATAATTATATGTTTATTTTTATATTATTCCACAATTATTTAATATGATATAATGTAGGTGAAATAATAAAACAAAAAACACTTCTTTAAGGACATTACCACTTATTTGAACAACATCTTAATATTTTCAACAATGTCCATAATAAGATAGAATTTTTATCAAATTATTTCAATCTATGATGATGTGTGATAATTAATGATTTTATTTTCATATGTATTGAACAATTCAATGGGTTTTTTAATTGTGTAAATGAAAGGAATGTGATATTTCTATTATAAGTGGAGGAGAGGAAACATCAGTTATTTTTTAAAATAATGAAATAATGTAATGATTTTATCAGGAAAAAAGGATCATTAATGGACCATCATTGAAAATTATAAGAGAAAATATCAAATTAATACCAGAATATAGTAATTAGATTAGTTTTGTATCATTTTTACTTCTTATATTGTTTTTTTTAATTCTCGGTAAACCAGTTTTGACATTCGATATGGTAAATACTTTTAATTATTTTCAATGTTCATTATGGATAAAATTTAATATGTACATATTAGATAATAGAAAATTATTATTATAAAAAATATGTAATTCATTTTTTTACACTCATATTTGTGATGTGGTACAATGCAATTTATGAATAATCTTGCATATGTTAAGAAAACAGGTTTACAAGAAATGAATTATTTTATGAAATGATAATCTTATATTATATATTTAATAGGTATTAATAATATTGTGGATTATAATTAGTATATATATATAATCTATTAATTTAATTTAAATCATTTTTTCATTATGTTTTATTTCAATTATTTAAATATGGAGAAAAATTATGCACATAAAAGTAGTATTAAGAATAAAATTGTTTTTGAATGTTGGTTTTTGAATTTTTAATCTTGAATGGAAGTTTGCAGTTTGATGATTTTCACTTTGTCATTGTGGTGGGATTGAGGTGATTGCACACTACCATTTTCTGTTTCGTTTCAACAATTATATTTTCTATAACATTGTAATATTCAATTGGACTAGTTTTGGTATATCTGAATTTTATTGTGAGGATCCCAATTCCCCACAAAGTGGTTTATTATGAAAATTAAAAATGTGATTTTGGAGGAGGTATAATAAAAGTGTTTTAAACAAATTGTTTTTAACTATAATCAAGAATAATTATGATTTAAATAAACATAATTATTTAATAAAAAACTAAATAATACAAATTTTAATTTGAAATAAATATAAAACCTACATTTGTACTATTTTATAAAAAATAAATAACAATTTTAAAAAAAATATTTTCAATATTCCTATATAAATATATATTTTTCAAAATGCTTAAAATTTTTCTGTATTTTTAATGTATAATTATATATTGAAGAAATCATTTTTATTTTATCCATAAAACTTGTAAATCTAAAAAAATTATTTAGAGTAGATTCTCATTAATAAAATTTAAAATCAATTTTAGAATAAGTTTTATTTTTAAAAAAATGATAACGTTTTTCTCTATGTTTGAAAAAACATTTATATTGGGTATTACCGATATATATATTCCATAAAAATGATAATAATATTGATACATTCAATTTTTAAAACTAGTTCATGATGGTCATATTTAAACAATAAAGGTTTATTTCAGTTTGGTGTTTCATGCCTCATATGATATTAAACATTGTTTCCTCTATTAAAAACAAAGAGTGATTCATTATTCCATAGATAAACAATTTTACACTTGAAATTTTCTATAACATGCTATGGTGAAAATAGGTGATGGTATTTCTACATTTTCTCCACTTCTAGTTCCCATGTCTCTTCATTAATCATTTGATTTCTCCACAACACTTTGACTAGGGGAGTTTTCTGGTTTCATATAACATTTTCCTTGTCGTATAATATATTTATAGTCCAATAGGCACATGAAAGGACTTTTCTAAATGGTATCGCCAATTAATTTAGTACATTATGGGGTTATGGTATGTACGCTCTTAAGAGGGATACATGGATGATATTATTTACTATGGGTAGTTTGGGTGGAAGTTCTAATTGGTAGGCCATTGCATCGATGAAATCATGGATCTCAGTAGGGACGATGTATCTAGGTCTATGATTTAAATATTTATGAAACCTCATGACAATCATCCATAGGGTTATGTAGCCGGACCACTTAACTCTAACATAAATATAGCGGTCTCACCAATGATTACCTACATATAACATCTATCGAATTCTCATGTATTTCAATAAACACTAAATGGTTTTAAATTTCACAGTCATTTCAATGAAAATATTATGCCCGATTAGATTACATTGTCCAAATTCATCATAGAATATCAATGTTTGACACTAAATCCCATAAAAATCTTAATATGGATCCATATGAATGCTACGATGGAATCTGTTATTATATACGAACATTACAAAATGAAGGTGTTAATTTTATCATACATGCAAATGAATTGAGATATATCTTAGCATTTCCTCTAGAGTTTTGATGGTTTGCATAGGCTAAAAATCCTCCCATGGGTGATAATCAATAGTGAAATAGAGTTTTATACCCAACACATTATAAAGGCTTCTCCAAAACCATTAGGTAATAATTAGATCAAAATTTTATAATTTATAGAGTCACACTCCATGATATTTTAACACATCCAATATGTATAACATAGTGAGTTGTTCAAGAGGGAATTATTCCATCATAGAACTGAAATGTGTCATATTTGTGAAGTCATCGACTACCAAAAAAATTAATATATCACCATTTGTTTTCATATCATGTCTTAGGATCAAATCCTTGATTATGGTTTCATATATCCATACCAATAATAGAAAATGTGGAAGTATACCATTGAACTTATATCTTTCATCCCAATTTCTATTATACCATGCATTGAGTGATAAATTTGATAATACCCCACATCATTTTTTCCACCATATTTTTTTCTTTATATCTCTATACATCATTGTTCTTATTGTATTAATATATAAGGATGATCTATACACATTATCTAGAATCTCCCTCTTCAACTCTGGTGTATATGGAGAACATACCTTGGTTACATACCGTATAACTCTATATTATTCAATGTTCAATACCCGATTGTTCACTAAATTTTTATAGCACATTATCATAATTATTGTCCACCATGATCTTCTAATGAATGTATGGTTGATGAATGATTTTACAATGATATGATGAAGTTCCTTTATCTATTCATTAGATCGTATTCCATTAATCTAGTCATCTTGAAGAGAAGTTGCCAGCAACATCTAGAATAATACATGATCGACAATAAAAACTATGTTGTCACCCCAATGGTACATAAAAACAATGGAATCCACTAGGATAAATCATTACATAGAAAAAAAATTCATACTCTGTCGCATGTTGATAGTTTTTTTGAGAAATGTAATTTAACCTAGTAGATGTGCAAAAAAACTAACACATTGGGTGATCATTGGATGGGGTGGTTACCCTATGTTCAACATTTTGTATATATTATGAGGGTTTTGAATTTTTACACAACCAAAATTCAAATGACTAATTAATTTTAAAATTTCCAGAATGTGATTTTTATATTTTTCTAATAATATGTATTATTATATGGATTATTTATTTTGGAAAACCCTTCAAAACAAATCATTGTTCCTAAATTTCATCATTTACCTCAGCACAATAAATTATTGAGTTTTTTTGGTATTTAATTTTTATTCATGTTATTAAATTAAATTAAATATATATATTATTAACATATTCCTATGAAACATTTTTACTTCTATTTACTATAAGAAATAGATAAGATATGAATAAATTTTTTGATAGAAATATCAAAATTTCATGTTATATTGAACAATAATATTAGAATATTTTATGATCTTGTCATAACAGTAGCACATTTCATGTTTCAGTTAATAAATTGAAAAATAGCTTTAATGGATCCAATTTTTTCACATGATTTGAGGTAAATAGATTATAAGCTGATAGAGGTAGAAAATGCAGCTCCCTTGAGGTAGGTTTAACTCAAATATCTAATTCGATATCTTTTAAAATGTTGCTAATTGTGTTGATTAAAAAATATAAGATGCAATATGTTTCCATATTTGTTTCAATTCATGAATTATTATTAATTAAAATATTTGTAACAATGTTTTAAATTTGTGGATAATTTAATTCCCCGTTATGTTTATCTATGATCAAAAGTATTGGTGGTGTGTAGATATTTCCCATCGACATCTCTCTTTCATATATTATAGTTATTACACCATTCAACATGATTTGGATCACATATAACATGTTGAATCATTGACGCTCATCCATTGAGGAAATAAGAGGAAGAACCTTTATCCATAATGAAGGAGCTAGAGAGTGGTGAGGGAAAATCTGAGGTCAAATCACAGATCTTGAGAAAAATGAGTGGGAAGAGGCCCAAATTTTTGGAATCCTTAATATAGTACACCTCCTTCAAAAATAGTCAGGTATTTAGAGAATTATTACAAGTTTCTACATTTTTAGAAAATCATAATTCAAGTAATATCACGTGTCAAAATTTTAAATGCATAATTTATATTTTAAAATGTATACATATATGATTAATTGTGACTTTTATAGAAATTTATACACTATAAAACTTATTTTTAAAATAATCATTATATTGATGCCATTTGTAATGAATATTTTTTATTTTAATCAAATCATACCTTATAAAATTCTATAATTGTTATTTTCATGAAAAGTAAATTAAGGAAAATATGAATTAATTTGGTCACCCCCCATGTATATAAGTTTATAAGTACGAGGATATGGCCTGTTAAATATAAATTTATTCATTTCTCATTAAATATAATTAGAGAAAATGATCTATGATGTTTTGTTTTTTTGTCTTACATTTTTAATTGTGTTATAAATTTATGAATCTTATTTTTATAAATATTTAACATAATGAAATATATGATTTTTGTGAAATTTTTAAATATATATATATATATATATATTTGGGGGAATAGTGTAAATAAATTTAATAATAATAATGAGACAAAATTAATAACATATTTCTGACTTGTATTTTATTTAAAATTAGTTACCATGTTTTGAATCATTCCTTACAACCTTTTGTTACTTTAAAATTAGGATCCATAAGTCATTTTTTATGTGTATGGATCAATCAAACATTAATCCAATGCACGATGTCACCGGTATATCTTCAAATTTTTATTTTTATTTTATGTTGACATTATATTTATTAAATAAAACATGTAACATAATTAAAAACAAATAAAACACATTGTGATTTTTTGGAAATTTTTCCAAAAAAATCAATATGTCATTTTGATGTGTATAAATCAATTGAACCTTAATATGAAGTATGATGTGACCAATACAAATTAATGTGTTGATTTTTACTTAAAATTGACGATAATTTTAATAAAAGGATCAAGTGAGATGCTGTGAACCGAACCACCATATTCATATTGTTTTTATTCATTTGGAAAATGACCCATTAGTTATTTTGGATGTGTTGGAGTCAATATCACCTCAAAGTGATTCATGTTGTAAAAAGAATGACTCAATGTACTTGTTTCCAATTTGGTTTGTCATTTTAATAAAAATCATAACTGATTTAATCAAAACCACGAATGCTCATTTGGATTATATTCAAACTATAGGAAAATGATCCAGAAGTAATTTTTGCTATGTAGGAGTCATATCCACCATATTCGGATGAAAAATGGGATCGATATAAATTTAATTGTGTAATTTTATTTTAATTAGAAATAATATTTTAGGGGTTTTCAAAGGTTAGGTTGGGTCGGGTTATGTCGAGGATATTTCTGGTTCTGACCCAGTTAAAAAAATGGGCCCGGTTGGGAGGGGTCACATGCTTCGTAATCAGTTGACCCAACCACACACAAATGATGTTGGTCGAGTTAGGTGGTTAATTGAAAAAAGATACTACCCAACATGAACCATTGATCATCGGGCCATATCGGGTTGGTTAAAGTGTGATTAATTTATCAGACATGACCCAACCTAATGGATCTAGTCCCAGACTTGACCCTTACTGATGTATCTAAACACAGACCCAGAACCAACCGAATGAAGCAGAGTGGGTTCCAACAACATCAAATACAAAAAATGAAATAAATTTAACATGAAAATATATACTCTAACTAAAACCTAAAATCTAGTGGCATCCATAATATAGCAGCATGAAATTACAAAATGAAATAGTGGAATCCAACTAAGTTTGTTCAATATTAAAGTGGAATTCAATAGAACTTGGTGGAATGAAAAATGCAGAAAAATTTACAATGATCTAGTAGAAAAAATATAAATTACGAGGAAGATCACAACTCCATAAGTTTGAGAAAAATATCATATACAAATTCAACAACCAAAAAATTCAATGGTATGAAATTCCAAACACAACCAAATTGGGGAGACAAATAGGTAATTTCCATAATAATTAGAGGTGGGTATCCAACTTGTTAACTAAACAATAACATTCGGAAATATGACCCCATTATCACTGTTTTCAAACAATAAATAAAAATATTTTTCAATTTATTCCACTTCATGTAATTGGTGTAGTTAATCTTTTTAAACCCCAACATCCTACCAAAAATTTGACTAAAAATACATGAACTCTAATATCATTCTAATTTATTTATTTTTTCATTTAATCCATGTGATTCAAATACATTCTTCTATATAAATAAATTAGTTCACTACATCGTAACATAAACACAATAACATAAATAGGACAATATAAATTTAAAAAAAATAAACAAATACTACCATACTAGATACTTTTCATTGGAGCATCTTATAATGAAGAATATGTCCAAAAATTATATATGAAATAAATTATTAAATTTAACTACATACAAATAAAAATAAAGATAGGTCATTTATCTACATGAAAAATAAAACATATCATAAAATGAAAACCATTTTACACTATTAAAACCATTAAACTACAGTATAGTATACATTATACAGTCATAAAAAGAGAGAAAAAAAGAAAAACCCCAAGCTTATTATGATTACCGAGAATTGTGTAGAAAGTTTATACAATTAAATCTTATGAGTGGTTTAACTTCCATAAACTCATGAAATTGGGTCATTTTTATTAGTGTGTGCAGTAGGGTCATAATAATCTTAATAATATATCATGAATGTTTTATAAAACAACATAAAATATAAACTCATAATGTAAACAAAATAATTTGTATTATAGTTCAAACCAGTATTCAAATATTGAAAAAATTTAGTATGAAAATCATCCCAGTTTATATGTGTGTGTGCCATGTCTGCAAGTTCTTCCCCTATCCTTATAAACATAACACCATGAAAATTGAAATGTACCATAAACTTAAAACACAATAATATTCTTTGTAAAGTGTAATGTGGTAGCTGGTGTCCTTAGGTAAATCGCCATTATATTTACCTCAACAAATCTCGTGAATGTGAAGTGGCCTTATTTATGACGTTACAAAAATTCAATTAAATTATTCAATAAATAGTTATATTTATTTAACATCATATCAATATTATTATTACATATTTTGGAAAGAAAATTGATATAATACATCATATAATTTATTATAACCTTCCAAAAAATGAGCAGTAATGTATACAATATATGTTATTAATCAAAAAATCATGGTGACCAATCGACCCCATATGTAGATTATTTTTCCTTCCACAAAGTGATAACATAGTATCAAAAGTTATAAATATTTAACTATCATACACATAATTTAATGATATTTTCATTTTAGATATCATGCAATGCACATAAGTGTGTTACATGTGGGGTTTCAAGTGTTTTAATGTTTTGTTTTGAATATAATGACACATGTTTGATCAAATAAGGATGAATAAGGTTGTCAAGAACATGAATTTTAAATCAACATGTAGAAGTGGATACTATATGGGTATAAAATATAATATAGTGATTTTAATATTCTAATGTTAAAAAACATGTTTTTAGGTTCTTAGGTTTCATGGGAAAATCAAACAACTATACCTTTAATGATGCAGAAATATTTTAATTGATCCAATTTTTCAAATGATGATCCATATAATATATATAGTGAATATGAAAAGGGATTTTTCATGGATACAAGATCATAAAAATTATGTTATATTACATTGTGGAGGTCATACATTGAAAATCGAAGGTAAATAGATATTATTGAAGATTGTCACAAGAAGATTTATCTTAATGGGACATTTATGTAATATCATACTAGAATACCATCAATAATAGTAATAAGAAATATTGTATAGGAAATTTTCTTAACATGATTTATTCACCAAAATGAGTATATTAAATGATATTATTGTATTTTATGTCAAAATATGATCGTGGGAGATATGAAATATATCATAAAAAATACAGTATCATACAGGGAAGAAGAATATTTTTTAACTAACCATGATAAATGATTGGTGATCTACATATATACCTGTAGTAGAATAACAAATTCAATGTAAAAAATAAGTAAAATAATAATGAATTAATTCCTCAATCATAATTTCATTGTCAATATACGATAGTGAAACCATGATCATGTATTGTTGATGATGGAATATCTTAAAAACTCAACATACTAAAGAACAAGTCAGTATTTTTCATTTTCAAATAGTGGTATGTAATTAGTAAATATCAAATGAATAAAATTATAATATTTTTATTCATATATAATTAAATCTATTACACTTCTTGTACATTCTTTTGAATATCATTTAGTTAATGATTTCTACAGCAAATTTTGGAACAATTTAATTACTCAACAACATGGGTATTCAAAAAATCTATGAAATGGGTCAAGTACTCAGCCTCCTATAAAAATGTGTAATTTGATGATACTATACTTGGAATTGATAGAATATCTCTGGAAATTCATGAGATACCATGATACATTCTTTCATTTATATAAGACAACATAAATTATAAAATACATTGAATGAATTGTCATAGTCATCAATATCTATATATATTTATATTTCATTCAACTATTATGTCAATTTTGTCTTACTTTTCATTGATCTATATTCATATTTTCATTTCTCATCATTCTCACAACCACTACTTGAATCATGAATATGAGAATCATGATGAGAACATGAGTAAAATTTATAATCATTTATGGATTATTTTAAATTGTGAAATTCCATAATACTTTTCATAATCTATGACAACTTACAGATCAAATCATTCATTTCGTCATCATCAAACAATGTTTTAAGTCCATCCTGAACATATTATAACTTTTATCATGGATTAATAAAAACATAAAATAGTAATAGAGGATTAAAATTAGATCCAATACCCTAATAGTTGTCTGACATCATATTCATATAAATAGTTATTGCACTAACAGTAATAATATTACTCTTCAACCATTTCTTGATTTTCCTATATATAACACAAGGACTACAAATTAGTGTCTTACAAGACACATGCATAGAAATGAAAAAATAATCAATTTTATCATCGAATATTTTTAAAATATTAATTATGCAACAAATTTCTCCCACTCATGTGATGTGGGATCCCCAACATCACAGAAAAGATCCCTCTATAAACATGAATCCTCCTCATGGAAAATAAAAACATTCTTATAATTCTCTAAAAAATCCAATATAATCAAACAGTTATTAGACATAATAATAACATTATTAAATATGGTTAATTTACTAGGAGTTTCTAACTATTTAACAATTCTAATGAAAATATAATATATAGGATTTTAATTTCTCAAAATTTTTCATGAAACTCTAACTCTATAAATTGATTTTGATATTTTCTTGTTCCATCACCAACAATAAAAGTGAAAATATATGCACAACATAAAATATGATTATATTATACATTAATAATAGTCTATTTTCAATCATTAACTCTCATAAAAATATAAATGATCATTTTATTATTAGATCTATCATATTATTTTGTAATAGTATTAATTCTATCAACCTCCCATTATTTCATAGTATTTTCTAATACTCAACCCATTTTATTCCTTTATGATCTCTAGAAGACAAAACCATATTATTTTCTTCTTAGAGATCTCATTATCATCAATAAAATGGGCAGTCACCAAAATATAATTCATATTCTATATTGATGTCCACACGTCAGTGATAAGACATACCATATTAGAGAAAATATAAAACAATGAATTTAATTTTTAACTCTATATCAAATATATCTAAAATCAATCTCTAGATCAATTTACCAAAATGTAACTTGTAATTGAGTTTGAAAAAAATATGTAAATACACTTAGAGCATGATTCTCAACACATTTGAATGATAATTTTTCAATGATTATCATTTTGTTAATATTTATTCTTTTCTCCTCTTGGTTAAATGATCTACGTAAATTTTAACTGTCCCATTATCCTCATATTCGTAATTCCTAGTAGGACCAATATTTTATTACTTATCCCATTGTGTTTTAGGATTTTTTTTCACATTTTTATATTAAAAATAAAATTTATAGTTCCATTATGGAGTGACATTTAATAATAATCTTCTTAAGAATAATAACAAATAGAACTTCAATTTTTATTATGAAAATGATCCCACGATTGAGAAACTCTAAAACTAGAAGGAACATTAGGAATTGATCCCCTGTTAGGTTACCACATTACATTAGTTTCATAAAATATGGATCTAATTATTCCATATCTTATTTATGTAATTGAATTTGTACTAGAAGAATACCAATTAGGAATTTGAGTTTATGCGACAACTGGAGAATTATAACCAATTTTTTATAACCTTCCATGAATGGATAGCTGATGTCTTCCAAACACTCCACCTATCTCATTAGAAAGAATCTGTTATGGAGCACCCATGGAAGAAAAATAAATATTTTTTGATTGTTGTTAGAGTTATCATCATCACAACAATATTAGTGAATATGGATTATAATAATGAATTACACAATAAAAATAGATCTATGTAACAATGGAATTCACTCATGACACAAGTATGAGGTGGGGAATCTTGAATGTAGACATTATCTGTATCACTTGCGAGGGAATTCCAATGGAGGAGGTCATAATGGAGGGATTTCATGGATTTTGGGAGATTTATTGGCATTTTGGAAGGAGGAAGGAGTGGAGTATGTAATGAGGATTAGGACTTTCTCACAATGGAAGATGAAGAGGGATGTTGAGTCTGGGGTTTTTAAAGAGGTATGTATGGGGAAGGAGGATGATGGAGGAGAGAATAATGGAGGTAGGGATTAGGGTTTCACTACTCACATATGAGGTAATGAAGAGGAAGGAGAGGGTGGGTTCTTTCTAGGAATAGCAATGTCATGGTCGAGTGAAGGAGGAAGAGGTGGGGGTGGTGGCTTACATGAGGGAGGGAATGAATGATGATGTGGTGTCACGCATAGATGATGTTTTTTTATACACCTTTGTAGTCTTCAGGTCATGTTGGGACAATATGTAGAAAAACTAAGACCTGAAAAAAACCAATTTGGGTTTACCCAACATAAACCCATCCTGGGTATTTTTTTCACATAACCCGAACTAGACCGATCAGATATGGAAAACCATATTTATTATAGTTAAAATAACAATTGAAAAACTGAAAATCATTAAAACACATTCATATTATTTTTATACATTGTGTCAATGATCCATAATTCATTTTTGATGTATAGGAATAACCCACTCCTCTATACGACACACGGTGTGACCCATGTGACTTCAAGTGTGTCTTTTTATTTATTAATGAAATTTTATTTATGTAATATTTCATATTTATATTTGATTTATTTCAATAAATTATTACAAACATTAGATTTTTTTCATATACTTGTGTATTATTATACTCGGGTTGGGTTAGTTTGTTTGGAAACTGGTAATATTTTCAATCCTCTTTAAGTGGGGTTGTAGGTGAAAAAGACAATGGAACATTACTAAATTTAAATGAATTTTTATAGTAATTTAAATGTAATTAAACAAATAAAAATTGTGATGTATATAGTAGTAATATTTTTTATTTATGATGTAAAATTTATTTCAATTAAATTTAGTATTTTCTTATAGGAATATTATTATATGGGTTAAAAGTGTATCTATTTCCATATGATGATATTCAACCTTCACATCATTGAAAATTCACAATTATTATCACCATTTAGGGAACTACTATTGGCACAACATTATTAGCTCTAAAACAGAGCTGATAAAGCAAGGAATTTAACAATACATTTTTTGCGTTGATAAAGGTCCCACATTATCAATGCATTTTAGTGATGATAACGGGTCCCCTTAATGGAACTGAGGACATCATCACTTTTTTCCACTGTTAAATCCATATTTTCCCATGACTCAAGGTATACATATCAATTCAATAAATTCAATTAATTTAAATATTTGTACTAAAATTAAAAATTTGTAGAAAAATTCACAAATTTTAAATAAATAAATTTATGTTTATGTTTATCTATGATGAAAATTGTTCTAGGCATACTGATAATTCTCATTGATATCTCTCATACAACTTTATAATTTAGTACACCACTCAACATGTGTTGTCTTTCATATCACATGTTCCGTAGTTGACGCTCATACTGCATGATACTAAGATCGATCACTGTTATCCCATGTGAAGGGGCTATGGAGTGGTGTGGGGAAATGGAATGATCAGTTTTATACCTTGGGGAAACATAAGGGAGGTGCAGTCTATAATTTTCCAATGCGAAACTTGATTTGGAAAATCCATAATGTGTTACACCAACTACCACACTCATTAGGGGTGTGGTATATTATTTCAGGATTCTATATTTTGATATATTTGTATTTCAAGTAATAGTATGGGTTACCAGTTCTCAAACGTTATGTATATTACATTATTTTTATATATTTATACATGTTATTTTTAATTTCATTTAAATTTCTTTACTGTAGAATTGTTTTCTATAATAATAATTATTGGTTTTACATTATTTAACGTTTATTATTTATTATAAATAAATATGTCCTTATAAAATTCAATAAAATTATTTTTTTAGATAATAAAAATATAAAATAAGAATAGGTAATTTTATCGTCTTTCTTGCATGCATGTTCATAAATGAATTACCATTGCTTGTGAAATTTAAATTTATTCAATTATAATGAAATATAATTTTAGGAAAACAAATTATGTTATTATATACATTAAATTCTATATAGGGAATAGCATGATAAAATTCCAATTAGTATAATAATAAATTTCTCATATGATAAAATATATTTTTTATGTTTTTGTAAATATATTTGTTCAAAAATGCTAAATAATAGTAATACAAAAATTGAAACATATTAAATAATATATTATTTTATGGGAGTTTATTTCAAATTAGTTATTGTGTTTTTATGTATGCCTCACTACATTTTGGTATTTTTTATTAAAGTCATCCTAAAGATGAACATAAACATGGTGATACACTCATTATAAATAATAAGATGTCAAAATAATGAACCCATCCTTTTTTATTTAGTTTCTCATACAATCAAAATTAATATTTACAATTACCTAGAATAAAATAAAATAATGAATGTGTGAAATAATACAAGCCTCTATACATTAAAACAAACATGGAAATTAATCATCAGGAAAAAAAATACCTAAATAAAAATAATATTTAAAATTAGGAAACAAAATCACTAATAGAATCCAGTATATATTATTTAAAATAAAATTTTCATATATTATTTAAAAAACTCATATAATAACTACATTAATCTTGACAACCATTAACTATCGTGTGGATCTAATCCCGCATGTCCATGAGGATGATGACGAATTGGAGGGGGGATTTTAAATGAAAAGAATTGTGATGGTTGTAGTCTATTTCTACATATGGTTTCACATATTATCCACCATTATTCTCCCATTAATCGTTATAGGGTTATAGGGATAAATTACCAGGATCTAAATTGATGACTATGGATTCTATTATTAATTCCAACTTCTTTCCAGTTATCAGGTCTTGATGGACATTCATGACTCTATGGGAGAAGGGGATTATATAAAAATCATGGAATTATGGTTACATCATATATATATACTAAACATCAATATGGGTCTCTGAGAAGTTCATAGAAATATGATTGTGGAGGGAATAATGTTGTTTAGTCAATGAGCAGGAAGAATAAGAAAAGTGAGAATCCTACATGCCCATCAGTTCTGATAGTGTTATTCTTATTATATTTCCTTTGGTGTGGGCATAACCATCACCATTAACATTGTCTGGGATAGTCATATTGTTGGAGAAATCATGGGTTGTGGATGTGGGGTTCTTGACTTCCACTTCCAGTGATGTAGGAATGGTGTTCATAAGGAAATAGTTTTCGAAATGGAACCACTTGGGCCTTGACGGTGGATGTGGGGCTGTTGGCGCCTTGTTCTGGGATTACATATAATCTTCATTGTTGGGTCTCCATCGAGTAGAATAATTACCTCCCTCAAAATCATACTCTGATATGGAATCCACTTTGGGTTTATATATGAAATGGCATGTGAGGATACTTGTATTTAGAAATTTTTTGAAAAGTGATTGATTCAAAAAATCATTTCGGGTTTGCATTTTTTGTGATATTTTAGAAGAATGACCTGCAACAATAATGACAGAGTAATGAAAACTATGCATACAAAGTGGAAACCTTAGTGGGTATGAAAAGTGAAGAGTTGGTGCATGGTGGATCCGAACATACAACCCTGAGCATGACAAAAAATGTCGATATGGACCACATTGTCTTTAATTTATACAGTATTTAATAAGTAATTCTAATTTAATTTTTATGGATTTTAAACTTTTGATAAATATAAACTAAACATGGATCAGTATTATTGACACCACATATAATGTATGAAAATAATATTATATAATTTTTATAATATTTGCCTTATAGATTTTATTATTTCACATGAGTGAAAAAAGAAATAATTTTTTAATACATTAAATGTAGTATATTATATATGGAAATTACTTAATTATTTATTGAAATTATTTTAATACAGTTATTATTTACAGAAAATATATATTTTTAATCGATAATTCAATGATAAAAATAGAGATGATAAACAGATATATTTACTTACTTAATTATTTTCTGAAATCAGTAATATCATGGATAAATTATTAACAACTACGTTTAATTAATGATGTTGTTGGGGTCAAATTTAATAAACTAAAATTTTAATTTAAATAGTTTTTACAAATAAAATAATAACTTTCTATATATTTACACTGATTTAAAATTTCTATGTGTTATTAGTACACACACAAAGACAGATATATTATCATTTTCTATAAATAGTAGGGGGTATGATCATCTATAAATACTAAGGGCCTTTTAAAAAATCCTATTGGAAGGTGTGTGCAATGATTTATAATAGTACGGTGGTGCCAAAGACCATTTACATTTGATTAATGGTGAGGATGGTTTGCCTAGTTTCACTAAAAAATGTGAGAAAATTCATGATAATTAGATGATATAAAATATAATATTTTATATACTGTTGTTTCTAATGTTTTCAAAAAAAATTATACAGTTTTTATTTATAGAAACTATTTAATGTTAATTGATAAATCAATTCTAAAAAAGATATGATAAAAGAACAATATAATTAATTAATTATTCATTTCAATATTTTCTTTTATTAAAAAAGCTTATAATATCCCATCAATTATCATTACAGTTGTAATTAATTACAGATTTTTATACACATGGTCAAAATACTGTAGTGATGATCTAATGAATACGAGTCCTTTGTTGTGGTAGTTGGAGGAAATATGGGGATGAAATGAGGTGAGTGGGGTGCTTGGGACACATCGATATGAAGTGAAAGGATGGTGTTGACATGTATATCTTCAAGCATTATATATAATTATATATGTGAATTTATGTACAAAAGTGTATATAAATTAAATAAATGTATTCATAAAGAATGAATAGATGTTTATGTTATTTGAAACAATTTATGTTTTTTGTATTCATAATACTATATAGAATTTTTTAAATTAGATAAGCAATGGGAGAAGTACTAAACAACAAGGAGAAGGAATGCATAAAATAACTTCATGATTTATATAACGTGTGAGCATATTGTTGATAATGTGGTGAATGTATGATTGAAATGATATAAAGTAGTTTATATTTAAATTTAATGATTGAAAATATATAAAAGGTGAATCGATTTTTAGAGATGGGTATTTATTATTAATGAAAATTATAAATGTTGTTTAGAGTGGATACACATGGGGGGTGAATTGAGTTCCAATGAAAATTTCTATTAAAATATTGTCTATTTAAAATCCCCTGATTTATAAAATAAGTTTAACTATAGTGAATTTATACAGATTGTAAATTTTCACTTAGTTTCTTAAATATTTTTTAGGTCTCAGTTAATTTCACCACAAGATCAAACTATCTTTTGAAACAAACCTAATAATTTACAATAGGTGTAAAAACATTCTAATTTAACTATCAAGGTAGATTTAAAATAGTTTTGTATTTCAAAGTAATAGTAGCGGAATAAAAAAGATATATGTAGTATACTTTGAACATAAACTAAAGATGAACAGCAGATATAACAAGAGGTTCAGTCTCATGCCGAGACTTAGTCCTCTGAAATTTATATAAATTTTCTCCACACCCTGCATCGGGATTAACAAAATTTACAAAACTGTCCAGGCCACGCAGGGACCTCTACCACTGTTCTTCGTGGGAAACAGAACAAAGACCAGTCCACACAAGGACCTCTTCCACAGTTGATGTGGGTAAACAAGAGTTAAGAGATTTGGAGTGAGGATTTTGATATCCTCCTGTTCAGTACAGGAGACAGTGTGTGTATAAGAAATATAGAGTACACCACAGTGCACGAAAGATAATAAATAAATCACTTAGAGATAATAGATAAGAGTTTAGAAAGATCTAGTGATTATCAATGCAGCTCTAGACTCGTTGGATTCAGCATGAATGCTTCTCAGTCCTTCGATGGTTTTTCTGTTGAAAAACAGAGTGTCGTAGTTCATCTTGTATTCTATATGAATGAAAATGATCTCTTGATTCGTCGTGTGTTCTTCAGTGGTGTTGGATTGCATTCATAAGAGTTATTTGAAAGTCTTGTAATCTCTTTCTTGCTCAGGATTGTTCTTCTCGTTCAGCACAGTGCACTCAGGTGTTTGTATGTTCTTCTCGTTGTATATTCATACTTGCATGCCACACGTGTACTGCATCTCAAACATCCTTATATTCCATGAGTTCTGGAAGTAGGAATGATTCCCTTTTTATAGTTATGAGATACGGTTTCCTAATATTCCAACAACTATCATTAAATAACATTAATTACATTAAAAACATCAAATATTACGGTTAGCATTATTTAAATATTATTGACAAAACGTTAAGAAATCGTGTCACAGTGATTAAGTAAATGGTGTCTTCTTCACAGTATAGTCTTCACGGTATGAGGTTCACGATATGAGATTCACGGTATGTCCATGTCATGGTGTGTAGCTCACGGTGTCTGGATCACGGTTTGTCCATCACGGTGTCTGGTTCACGGTATCCAGGTCACGGTGTCTGGGTCACGAAGTCTGGGTCATGGTGTCTGGGTCACGGTGTCTGGGTCACGGTGTTTGGGTCACGGTGTATGGGTCACGGTGTCTGGGTCACGGTGTCTGGGTCATGGTGAGTCCTTCACTGTGTGTCCATACTTAGACAAATATCTGTATTTGGACTTAGACAGTAATATGTAGAATATGGAATAGGTTTAATCATTAGAGAGTAAGAGAACATGAATCATAAATATAAAGGCTTGATAATATATTTGAGATTAGTGATCATGAATAAGACTTGTAAATAATAAATAGAGTAAATAACATTCATAAGATTTGTTATCATTAAAACATGATGTGTCGTTATTATTGAGATTGAAGAGCATTAGCAAGATGTGCAATGAATATTGAGATTAATTAAGAGTAATAGGATTCGTGATCATTAAAACATGATTAACACATGAGGAGTCCAACAATCTCCCACTTTTTGATGATCACATATCATATATAGTCAAAATATAAATGAAATGTAACATTAAAGAAACTAGCATATTAGAATAGCAAAATCATTATAGTACTGACACATGTAGTTTTTCTTTTTTTACTTGTAGTTTTCTCCCTCTTTTGGGATTATCAAAAAGTACGGAAAATGAAATGAAACACTACATTTTTCATTAAAAATGTGTTCACAATAGAACATACATGATAAGTACAAACAATAAACAAGAAATGACATCCCATCAAAAAGAAAATAGTCCCTAGACTCTTCAGGGATCCATCTTCTCCTTGACTTTATCAACAGCAGAAGCTGGTTCTGAAGTAGAATTAGGCATAGATGCGGTACACAAATAGGGTAAGGGTAGACCTTCAAAAACAGATGGAGCCAAAGTTGGAGTAGTAGAAGATCTAGGTTGTGGTTGGACAAGAATGACTAGCCAGATCTGAGAAAGAGCATGGCAAACTGTAATGGAAGTTGAGGCTAAGGAAGGTAGACCAGGTCTAAGGGGTGCAGCAGCTGGAGAAACTATAGCAGTACTCTGCACATGAAGATACGACTTCAAAAGATAGATGAAATCAGTAATTATTTCACCACCATATTGCATATCCTTTTCAAAATCATCCTTATTCTCCATAAATCTATCCAACAATCTGGTGAACTCTGTAAGATTATGAACTTGAGCATTAAAAACTTGAGTCACTGGAGTTAATCTCAAATTTTCCACAAGATATCTAAAGTGATCTGTCATATCACTTTTAGAAAAAATCCAAGAGAGTTAAAAATCTATTTTATTGGTGATCTCTTGTTGAGCATCATTGTCTATCATAGAATGAATCCTAACCAAGTCGAATGATCTATCACTGTTCTTAACCAATTCTGACAAAGAAGATAGATCCAAGCCACTGAAGGCACTCTGAAGGTCTTCCGTGATTATGGATCTCAGCATAGAATCATCCAAAGATGATGTGGAGGTCTGACCAGAAGCAGGTGAAGCCTTGACAGCTTCGGTTAGAACTTTGAGCTATTTCAGAACATTTTGCAGGCATAAAATGTATTCATCTGTAAGCTTATTCAGATTTTCCACAAGCTCCCTCATGAGTTCCATCATTTTGGTGTTTCTTTTTCCAATCTTCTCATCAAAATAAAGTAGTTATGGATGAATTTGAGACATAATTTCCCTAGAAAGGAGGGAATCAGATTGCTCAGAAGAAGTAGAAACTGGTACAGGGGTAGAAACAGGAGCAGGCACTGATCTCAAAGATAACTCAATCAGCAAGTTTGCTATCATATTTTTCAGATTTGCAACATCAGCACTCAGCAGCTTATTCTCAACACTGACTTCTTTAATTTCTTGGATCATCCTTGGTTGAATATGCAAGATAATATTTCCCAAGAGAATTGATGCATCTTCTTGACATAACTGAGTCAATGGATGAGGTTGAGTAGAGACAATTTTCTCAACTCCAGCTAACAAAGTCTCTCAAAAAAATTTCAGATCATCTTTGGTCACAAAGGAGTGATGCTCGGGTAAGGGTGCAGGTAAAGACAGAGGTTCAGATTCTGGTTGAGGTTCAGAGTCATCTTCAGACTCAGATTCTGATTCAGATAGAGGTTAGGGCTCTGGTTCTGGTTCTGGATGAGCTATAGACTTTAGTTGAAACAGAGAAGAAATATCCATTCTAGTTGTAGTCACTTTCTGTGACTCATTCACAACATAAAAGATTCATAATTCATTCTGAGTGTACACAGAATATGTGACAGAAGGTCTAGAAGCTTCAGCAGATCCAGCTTCTATAATCTCAAGGTTTTGAGGTTCCTCCCCCTCAAAATTTGCTTCCATTTCAGAGACTATAGGCTCACCATGATCAAGATCCACAGGATCATCCCTAATCTCTTCAACAAACTCTTGCCTTGCCAGCTGAAGTGCAATTTCCATCCTCTCTTCAGCAGAGGGAATAATCTCAGGAACCGATTGTTCCATTGGTTGAGCTTCCAGACTTGCTTCTTTCTCAACAGAAATATCCTCTTCAATAGGATCTTCCTCTATGGTTGTTTTCTGTTCTGTATCAGGAAAAACCAATTTTCTTGCAGTATTAGGATGAGCTTCTAGATTGAAATACGCACTAGAAGTAGGAGCTTCCTCTTCTATCAAACTAATAGCAACTTCCTATACTTGAGGTATTTTAGTATGGATAATAGGAGGGACAACATTTCTTTCTTTTTCAACAGGAGAAGTTTCCATTGGAGGTCTTATAGCATCTTCTCAAGAGGATACTTCAGTTGTTACTTCCTCTTCCTCTTCTTCTTCTGAAATCTCTGCCACTTCATCTGGTTCCAAACTAGGATCAGATAGATTTTTAGGCCTTCTTGGATAGTCAACATGATTAAACTTTTCATAGAGTTGATCATTATCATCAACCCAATACTTCTTCAAGGGGTTCCATCTAATATTCATCCTTCTGATGATTGGAAAGGATAGATAGAAATAAAAGTCCTCAAACTTTTCTTCATTTGGTCCAACCATCCCTTTTGCAACTAACATAGCTGAAATCATCCTTGATTAAAACAAGGAGGTGGATTTAGAAGTGATTTTGATCAGCTCACAGATATGGTTAATAACATACATACAAAGGTTGATCTTATGTCCATTCTTCAACAGGTGAATCAAAAACACATCCTGATACTTCATCATAGAAAAATCTCCTTTTCTCGGACTAATCAAATTCTGAACAAACGTGAACATAATTCTAGTCTCCCCATCTAATTCAGCATCTATGGACATTTTCTTGGTGCCATTTCCAGTCAGGATTTCCAAAGCATTCTCTAGGTCAAATATTTTGGTTGTTGGAGGAGGGTCTCTCTGGTAGTCATCACAAACTCCTTCATGTGGAATCCCTAGGCATGTAACCCACATCCTCGAAGAGAAAGAGCACTTCCGATCATTTATCCATCTTGTTACCATAAAGCGTTCTCCAAACTCAAAAGAAAACATCACATACTGATAGAATTGAGATGCCAATCGCGGTTAAATCGGTCTATTCTATCCAGTGAACCATTCAAGCCATCCGTATACTCTTAAATCTTTCAAAACTAATGATATGCTAGACAACAACAACTCTAGCCAAACCTCTTTTTCATGTAAATTGTACGGCTTACCATGTTTGGGTTTAGAGGTCCTTCCGGAGCTCTCATCGGTATCCTATTTTGTTTCTTAGAGCAACGCTTCTCAGACAAGGGTGAAGATGGACACTTCATCCTTGGAATTCACTCATGGTTCAGGCGAGAGGGAAGAGAAGGTTTAGGAGAGAGTTCGGGTAAGGAATCAAATGAAACCCTTAAGTTTTATCATTTGGTATTGTCAAACGTCATAAAAAACGCAGGAAATCAAATAGAGCTAAAATAAAAATTACCGCGATATGGGTTAAAAAAAAAGAATATAAATATTCGTCATGGTGATATCGTGAGTAGGCATTATGGTGTGATGAAAACTAGTCATCACGGTGAGACAGTTGGTAGTCGTCACGGTGAGACAGTGAGCATTCTGTGTAGTCACGGTGAGACAGGGAGTTGACAGACCATGAGCATAAAGTCGTGACGGTGAGACTGTGAGCATAAAACAGTAACATAGAAACAGTGACCATGAAACCGTAAAGTAAAATACAGTAAAGTATTAAACATTAATATCAGTAAGATATTTACAAATGATTAATCATACCAATATTATGTATGATGTAGTATAATCTCTCAAAATTTAATGGTTTATTGAATATATCAGCATGTTGATATTCAGTACCAATGAATTCCAAAGTGATATCAACTTTTTGATAATGATCCCTCAAAAAGTGATGTCTTACATCAATATTATTTTTCCTAGAATGAGAAACAAGATTATTAGAAATATTAGTAGCACTTGTGTTGTCACAATTTATTTTGACATGTCTTAATTGATAACCATAGTCTAGTAATATGTGTCTCATCCACAAAATTTGTGCACAAAAACTTCTATCAGATATGTATTCATCCTCTGTAGTAGATAATGCAACAGAATTTTGTTTCTTACTACACCATTATACTAGTGACTTTCCTAAAAGATGTCATGTTCCAGAGGTTCTTTTTCTATCTAACTTACATCCAGCAAAATCAGCATCAGAATAACTAACTAATTCAAATGATTGTCCTTTGGGATAGAACAGTCTTAAATTGGGAGTATGTTTGAGGTATTTGAAAATTCTCTTCACAACATTTAAATGTTACTCTTTAGGGTTTTCTTGAAAACAAGCACACATACACACACTAAAAATAATATTAGGACGACTAACAGTGAGGTAGAGTAGACTTCCAATCATTCTTCTATAAGTGGTTTGATCAACAGATTTACCATTTTCATCAAGATCCATCTTACTGGTGGTACTCATGGGAGTGTCACTACCATTTGTGCTATCCAATCCAAAATGTTTTAAAATTTCTCTAGTATATTTACTTTGAGTTAAAATAATTCCATCATTATTTTGAAAGATTTTAAATCCAAGAATGAATTTAAGTTCACCCATTAAACTCATTTCAAATTCATTTTGCATTATTTTAGAAAAATCAGTACATAGGGAATTTCTTGAAGATTGAAAAATAATATCATCTACATAAATGTGTACTACTAAAACATCTTTAGAAATTCGTTTTATAAATAGAGTAGGATCAGCTATTCCTTTTGTAAAACCTTTGGAAATTAGAAAAGTACTTAATCTATCATACCACGCTCTTGAAGCTTGCTTTAAACCATATAAATCTTTTGATAATTTGAAAATATGATTTGGAAAATGAGGGTTTGAAACCCCAGGTGGTTGTTCAACAAAAACATGCTCAGCAATATATCCATTCAATAATTCACTCTTGACATCCATTTGACATAGGTTGAAATTTAGATGTGCAACATAAGAAAGTAAAATCCTAATAGCTTCTAATCTGGCTACTGGAGAAGAAGTCTCCTCCTGTCAATACCTTCTTCTTGACTATAGCCTTTTGCAACTATCCTAGCTTTATTTCTAACTATGTTTCCAGATTCATCTACTTTATTTCTAAACACCAATTTAGTGCCTATTGTTAAAGTTTCCTTAGACCATTCAACAAGATTTCAGAATTTACTTGTTTCAAATTGATTGAGTTCTTCTTGCATTGAAATTTCCCAAAATTCATCATTAATAGCATCATCAATTTTTTTAGGTTCAAGCTGTGGCATGAAGGCTTGATGTTCAACCAGATTTCTAAGAGAATCTCTAGTCTCTATCCCTCTATCAAAATTTCATACAAAAACATATAAAGGATGATTCTTTAGAATTCTAGTTGATCTAGTAAAGGTAGGACTATAAATTTCTGGTTCTTCTCTAGGTTCATGTTCATTTGGAGCAGATTCTGGAATAAGAACAGAAGAGGTTGTCTTTATAGCAGGTTCATTAGATTTGTCATTAAGGTCCAGAACAGATAAATCTTCTTCAAGATTTTCAAGAGAGGTTTTAGGATCATGTGGATCAGTTTCATCAAATTTTATGTGAACATATTCTTCCACACAAATGGTTCTTTTATTGAAATCCCTATAATCCTTGCTGGTTAAATAATATCCTAAAAATATTCCTTCATCACTCATAGAAGCAAACTTATCAAGATTATCGTTTGCATTGAGAATAAAGACTTTGTAGCCAAAGACTCTAAGGTAACTAACTTTAGTTTTTCTATTGTTCCACAACTCATTTGGGGTCTTCTTATGAACAGATCTAATTAAGACTCTATTAATAAAATAACAAGTTATATTCACAGCTTCAGCCCAAAAGTAAATAGGCAGGTCATATTCATTAAGCATAGTTCTAGAAATATCTTGCAGGGTTCTATTTCTTCTTTCTACTACACCATTTTTCTAAGGTGTCCTAGGAGAAGAAAAGTTATTACTATAGCCATTATGCAAGCAGTAGGATTCACACTCATGATTCTCAAACTCATGGCCATGATCACTTCATAGGTTTTTAATCTTATGTCCTCTAAGATTTTCTACAGATTTGGAGTACATAACAAATTAAGAACAAGCTTCACTTTTGTGAGCTAAGAATTATACCCAAGTATATATAGAAAATTCAACTACTAGGACATAGAAATAGTGATTACCATTTAATATAGAAACTCTAGATGGTCTAAAAAAATCCATGTGAACCAACTCGAGAGGTTGAGAAGTTGAAACTTCTTTCTTTTATTTAAAATAAACCTTAAGTTTCATTCCCTTTTTACAGGGATTACAAAATTTTTAATTTGGAAACTCAAGTTTAGGTAGGTCTCTAACTATGTTCTTCCTAGTTATTTTTCTAATTGAGTGTATATTGTAGTGTCCTACTCTTCTATTCCATAACCATGACTCATTATGAAAAGCATTTAAACAGGTAACATTTTTCTTAGCAAAGGAATTTAAATCAACAACATAAAAATTTTCATTTCTTAGAGCAAAAAATACTAAAACCATTTTAGAATTAAAAACGTTACAAGAATCATTTTCAAATTTGACATTAAAACCGTCATCACATAATTGATAAATACATAACAGATTATAGTTAAGTCCATCAACAAATAAAACATTAGAAATTAAAACTAAATCAGTGTTACCAATTTGGCCTAGGCTGAGGATCTTTCTTTTAGAATTATCACTAAAGGTGAAATGACCTCCATCAACCTTCATTAGACTCTTGAAGCATGGGTAATCCCCAGACATATGTCTTGAACATCCATTGTCCAAATACCATGTCTTCTTGTGGGAACTCTTCAAGGAGGTTTCCTACAAAACAGATTTAGATAGGAAATTATTTTGGTACCTAGATCTTCATGGGTCCAGACATGTTAGAAATCAAAGCATTCGGTACCCACATTTTTCTTATGGGTATCATATAATTTACAGAATAAAAATATTTTGAAAGATAAAATCTATTTGATTTATAACTATTTGAAGAACTAGTTGAAGCATATGAATGTCCAGAACTAGAACTAGCAGTATTCTGTCCAGATTTAGGAATAAATCTATTCTTAGTAATTTTTCTCTGTCCAGGTTTGTTGCCTATTCCAGTAGTGTATTTTGGCGCAACTTGATTTACTAGAATTTGATTTAGTGTATCTTTTCCATTTGTGAACTTCTCTAAGTCTTTTCTATGTTTCTCATTAGTCAATTTCAGTTCAGTGTTATCCTTTAACAGTTGAGAATTTTTCTCTTTTTCAATAGTATGTTCGGTTTTAACAATAGTAGTGAGAGCATGTCATTTCTTTAATGATTTGTATTTATCCTTAAGTTCATTGCATGTCTCTTCCAGCATATTACAGAATTCAAATAATTCCACACTAGTCATGTTTTCAGAATCAGAATCAGATTCTACATCATCTCCAGAATAATTAGAATTTAAAACAGGAGTATCTGAGGTTACCTCAGATGTGTTTGTCATGAAACACATGTTGGCATTATTTCATCAGAACCAGACATTTCAAATTCACTTGTGCTGTCTTCAGAAGCACTCCAGGTAGACTTCATAGCCTTTTTATACTTATTTTCCTTATAATAATATATCTTATTAAATTTATCTTTGGGCATTCTGCTTTAATGTGTCCTTTCCTTTTGCACTCATAGCAAACAACTTCATCAATTTTATTTGGATTTTTCCAATCCTTCTTCCAATTTTCCTTATTGTCATACTTTCCTTTGAAATTTTATTTTTTGAAAAATTTCTTCTTCCTATAAAATTTATTAAACCTTCTGGAATTTGAGCCATTACAGCATCACTATCAGAGTATGAATTTTCACTTGTTGAACTGTCAGTTTGAATTTGAGATTTTTCTTATTCCTTATTATTTTAAGAAGTGGTATTGAATGCCACAGATTTTCTCTTAGGTTTATCATCTTCCTCTTTATTCTCCTTGAGTTCTTCCTCATACATCATAAGCTTACTAATGAGTTATTTGACAGGTAGAGCAGCAATTTCACATGACTCTCTGATTGAAACATATGTGCCTCTCCATCGGTCTGTTAAACATCTCAAGATTCTCATAATTTGTTCCTTTGCTGAAACAACCTTTCCGAGTGAATTCAATGTATTGACTATCTCATTAAACCTATGATACATAACATAAATAGGTTCATCAGCCTTCATTTTAAAATTATCATATTTAATAGTATAAGTATTTAATCTCATTTCTTTAAAATTGGTTGTTCCTTCATGAGAAACACCCAAAGTATCCCATATTTCAAAAGAAGTTTGGCAAGAAGAAATTATGTTAAACTCCTCATCTCCTAGAGCACAGTACATGGCATTCATGGGTTTTAAATTATTATTGTAGGCAGTCTTTGTAGGTTCATCCCATGTTACTCTTTCAGTTTCTGGAATTTTATATTGTGACTCTATAGCAGTCCGGATATCAAAACCCATGCTTTCTAAATGAATTTTCATTTTAAGTTTCCATTGATCATAGTATGTACCATTGAAGAAAGGTGTCATGTTAGTAGAATCACCCTCTAATCTATTATCCATAACTAGATTTTTGAAAGATAATTTAATGAGAGAAAATATAGAACTAGCAGAAATTTAAGAACATTAATGATGAAACTAAAATCATAGTTGAAAAATAGAGTATTTCAAATGTCCTTAAACAAAAACAAACCTCTGATACCAAATTTTGGTCGGAGTGGATAATCAAGAGGGGGGTGAATTGAGATCCAATTAAAATTTCTGTTAAAATATTGTCTATTTAAAATCCCTCGATTTATAAAATAAGTTAAACTATAGTGAATTTATACAGATTGTAAATGTTCACTTAGCTTCTCAAATATTTATTAGGTCTCAGTTAATATAACCACAAGATCAGAATAACTTTTGAAACTAACCTACTGATTTAAAATAAGTGTAAACAGTTGATAATTTAACTATCAAATTAGCTTTAAAATATTTTTGTTTTTCAAAGTAATAGCATTAGAATAAATAAGATATATGTAGTATACTTTGAACTTAATCTAAAGATGAACAGTAGATATAACAAGAGGTTCAGTCTCAAGCCGAGACATAGTCCTCTAAAATTTATATAAAGTTGATCCACACACTGGATCGGGGTTAAAAATAGTTTAAAAAATTGTCCAGGCCACGCAGGGACCTCGACCACTGTTCTTCATGGGAAACAAAACAAAGACAAGGCCACACATGGACCTCTTACACAGTTGACGTGGGTAAACAAGAGTTAAGAGATTTGGAGTGAGGATTTTGATATCCTCAAGTTCAGTGCAGGAGACAGTGTGTGTATAAGAAATACAGAGTACACCACACTTCTCTAAAGTTAATAAATAAATCACTTAGAGAAAACATATAATAGTTTAGAAATTATGAAACATTGAGTGTCTCTATTATATAATTGTTATTTTTTATGTATTTTGAATTAGGTTTCCACGTAAGATATTTTATACCATAAATCATTTTTAATCAGAAGACACTCCATGGTAGAAAAATAAAAAGATACATCTACTACAAAAGTCAGAAATTATCCCCACTATTGAAAAGATTCAATGGGATTACACGTTAAAAAATGCTAGCATGAAGAAAAAAATATCTTCAATCCATTAATTCATACACTGCAACCTATCCAATTACTTCAAATACAAATGAGCCAATTGTAATATACAAGGAATATAATTAGCCTAGTGCACTATAAACCTGCTAGGAAAACCTACCAAACAAGTATATCCATACAATAAAATAAATTTTAGAGCAATACTTGTTAAATTTTCCACAAAATTAATTAAATCTTCTTGAAATTTTAGTAAAATTTCCACAACTTAGTTCTCTAAAAGTATTATTTAATTATCCATGAAAAACTATAAAACTTTCAACTGACACCACATAAGTGAAAAGAGATTCTAAATTTTAAAATAATTATGTCAATTAATCTAGAAAAGGATGGACACTGAGAATAGTCCACAACATAGTTCAACATGTTGGAACTGCATGAAATATATATGATACCATCATGACAATGAAAATAGACTTCACACCAATTGACATCAATGGTATAATATAATGAACACCACATATCATTCCAATATTGATCAAGTAACACTAAACATTAAATTTATTTTTTAGATAGAAATTATTTAAATGAAAATCCACTACTGTGTATTCCTTTTTGTCTCCCAAGAGAAAACACAAGTTAAAAATATGAGGCAAAACATCAATAGCCAAACATATATGCATTGAGGCTTTGAGACTAATTTCCAAGGAGACATATCATTCAATGTTTTGAGTTCATATGAAGTCACAAGAACATGAGGTAAATATAATTTTGAATTGAAATTTTCTTTTTAATTAAACAATCAGTTCTGAATAATATAAGATGATGGAGACCATTTTATTTATATTTAGTTGAAATTGATATTGGATAAAACAAAGGGGTTTTTTTATAAATTGAAAAACTGAAAGATTAAAAATATAGTAAAGGATATGGGATATATAATATTATCCTATAAAATGAGTCTAAAAAATATATGTAGCATATAAAAAATTAATCAAACCCCGCCTCACTAAAAAATAAAATAGTTTTGTTATATTTATCCTAGATATTAGAAATTACAATCACAAAAATTCTTGTACGTATATATTTAATTGAATGAAACCATACATGTATATTGAAGTGAGAACTATAGTAGAGAAAACAATATATTGATACATTATTATAAATTTTCAATTGTAGTAGAAAACATTTGTCAGTGAAACCATCATATATGAAATACTTACCATCTATAAAAGAATATTTATAATTATTTTCCACACATGTATTACAATTACTGGAGCGGAAAATTATAAAACAAAATATTGTAAATGTTAAAATATTTCATTGGAGGTTGTGTGAACAAATTTAACATTGGAGGGGGTCCTCAAATCCATTAATATTTAAATAATGGTGAGAAAGGTTAGTTTATGTTGTCAAAGAAAGTGAGAAGATGCTCGGTAATTACTTGAAATTTAATTATTTATTTTAACACTACATTATTGAACCCACTCCATATACAAAAGTATATTTGAGTCTGAATTGAATCTCCAAATAAATAGAATAAATAATAAGTGGAGAATAATATATTTTGATGATGAACACAAACTATATCAGTACCTCCACAATTTAATGGTGTAATAGCCAAATGTTATGCCTATAAAATAATATTGTAATTAGCATTATAGATAGAATAAAAATAAAAAAATATAGATAAGAAATTAAAATGATGTCCCCACTATGGGGAAATGCGTCATTGTGACAGGATTGTTGCACATCCATAATAGTTTCATGAAAACAAATATTTGAGTAGAGCTTCGTTTCCTATAAAAAAATCCAAAATAAACAATTATTTGCAATGGGATAACATTTCTATCTCAGATATCATTGGCACATGTGCATGCCAAACTGTAAAAACATTATTTGAAACTAAAATTTACTCTCATCGCAAATACCATTCATAATTTTTTATTTGGGTATAGAATTAATAAAACATCACAAATAATATGTCAGTAGATGACTGTTTATAATGAGACCCATCAAAAATATATTTTTGATCTCTATCATACTTATTTTTTGTCTGTTTTATTCGAGATAGGTCTCATCAAAAATTGTATCGTCAATACTAATATGACATATATTTAGCCCACATATTTTTGGGCATTCAATTATTATTTGAGCTCTACAATCCTTTACTCTTCATTTCCTGGTTTAAATTTTTAATTTTTTACTTGAATGAAATTTTTTGATTTTTCATCCCAATGATGCTTCGATTTGGAGGTGTTAATTTAATTTTTTAAATTTTAGATCCAAGTTAAAAATGGTATATTATAATTTAGTATTGTTATTTATCAATAATTAGTGTATATTAGAAATAATTATTTATAATTAATAATATTAATTTTAAATTAAAAATATTTTTCATATTAATAGTAGTTAGTAAAAATTAGGATTAAACAGTTCTAATTAATAAAAATAAATATTCATCAATTATACTTAGTAAAAAATAGGTAATACAGAAAAATACTGATAACTACAAAAAATAGAAGTAATTACTAAAAAATGTCATTATTTTATAAAAAATAATCATAATTAATAAAAATTAATTGAAATTATTTATAAAAAGAAGGAATAGGTAAATAATAGAGGTAGTCAATAAAAATAAATAAAAATCTATTGTAATTAAATGTAATAATAAAAAGTTGTGGTAATTATAAATAATTTGTAATAAACAACATTTCATGGTATAAAATAGTAAAATTTAGAAGTAATTAAATGTAATTAATAAAAAGGTACATTAATTATCAGTACAAACTGAAAATTAACAAAAAGCAGAGATCATTAGTATAACATAGACATAGCTATTAATCAATAGTAAAAAATTTATGTAATCAACTATCTTTAGTAAAAATTAGCTTAAATTAGAATTACTTTGTAAAAAACAGCAATAATATGTGGTACTTAGAAAACATAGTTATAATTAGTAAAAATGAGTTTTAATAAATATTTATTAATAAGAATTAATGGTAATTAGTAAAAAACTGGTTATTAGCCTCAATTAGTTAAAAAATATCCTTAAGTAGTGGTAATTAATATAAAATATCACTAATTTGTAAATAATTGTGTTAGGTGATATAAATTAGTTGCAATTAGTAAAGGTTAGTGGTAATAAATAAAATTAAATAATAAATAGAGAAAATTAGTAGAAATTAGAAGAAATTGGATTCAATTAGTAATGAATACAGGTATTTATAATTCATTATTGAAAAATACTTGTAACTAGTAGTACTTATAAAAAAATAGCTCCAATTAAAAAAAATCAATGGATATTGGAATTGATTATTAAATAATGGTGGTAATTATTGGGACTCTGTATAAGATTGAGATAACTAATAAATACTTATAATAACAAGTTGTAATTAATAGGAAATAGTAGTAATTATTAAATAATAATGGTAAGTAGTTGCAATTAGTAAACATTAGTGGTGGTTAAGAAACAATAGTGGTAATTAGTAAACATTATTGATAATCAATGAAAATTATTTAAAAATTGAGATAATTAGTTAATATTAACAATAATTATATGTAATTAGAAAAAAACATTGTATTAATTAGCAATAAAGAGTTTGAAAAGAGAAGTAATAATTATTAATTACAGAAAATAGTTAAAATTAGGGGGTATTTAGTAAGAGGTAGATGTAATTATGAGGAAATAGTAAATATTATCGATAATCATAAAAATTGAGAAAAGCACAGCTGTGATTATTGATAATTAGTGTTCATTAGTAAAAATAAATGGAAATTAGTGGTAATTAGTAACAACTTTTGATTATAAGTGGTAATCAGTAAACATTTGGAGTAACTACTAAATATTAGTGATAATTATTAAAAATTTCTGGTAATTAGTAAACATTATCAATAATTAGTAAAAATTAATGTTAATTAGTGGTAATTAGAAAATCTAATAATTGTATTCATTAATAGTTTTTATAAAAATTATTGTAATTTGTAATAAATGGCTGAAATTAGTAAAAATTAGTATCAATTTCAAAATATTATTCATTAATTGTCAAAAATACTACAAATTAGTAAATAATTGTTGTAATTATTTAATAATAATGGTAATTAGTAATGATTAATGTTATATAATGATTATTAGTTATATTTAACTTAAATAATTTAAATATAACAATATTTAGTAAAAATTAGTAGTATATTTTGATATTTAGAGGTAATTAAAAAATTAGCAGTGAATACTAATTTTTTTTATATAATCACTAAATTGTTGTTGAAATTAGATATTATTATTGATAATAAAAAAATAGCATTATTTGGTATAATTTTTCAAATAATTACCTAAATGTAGGGAAAATTAATAAAATTACTTGGTAATGAGTACAAAATACACACAATTAAATAAAAATAAATGAAATTAGTGGTAGTTAATGATAATTATATAAAATCAAAATTATTTATAAAAAAAGTGGTAAATTGATAAAATTATAATTATAAACAAGTAATTAGTAATATTTTAATTCTTATATTTTAATTGAAATATGGAACACAGACATAGAATACATTACTTATCACATGATCATGATTTGAAAATTCATCAGACGAATCCCAAAAGTTATACCACGAATCCTAAATATATTGATGGTGTTATAGCTTTTTTATCATATTCATCATCAACTAAATTATATGTTTCCGAATGAGAAATAAAGTGTCCATGTAATAAATGTTATATGAGGAAGTTTTTCACAATTGAAAATGTTGGGTGGTCACCTATTGTGTATTTGTTTTTTAAAAATATAGTTTAATTTGAAATCTGCATTGTGAACACATTTCATGAGAAGATACTTATATTTTGGTTCCATATCTATCACAGTATCAAAATTTTTTATATGATGTTGCATGTTGTTATTTTTGACAAAAATAAACTCTGTATTATATTGATTTTACCCATTAGTTAAAACCATAATGATTTTATAAGTTACAAAAATTCACTATGGAGGGCATATATCCGGGTTATAAGAAAAAAAAATTTGTTTCATTTCAAAATTTATGTCTATTAAAGGACATAATGGATTGCCAAGTATCTGTTTTGATCAAATATTATCATTGGTTGCATCATGTATTCCTAAATGAAATGTTTTTCCAATATATTGAAATGATTGAAATATGTTAGTTTATAATATTAGTCATGGTTATCAAAAAATTCATGCAAGATAAAATTATCAAGACTCGTCCCAAAGGGGCCCAACTGGTGACTGCCCCATGCCGGCCTCAAATAGAGCAAGGTATGTCCACTAGAACCATGTATTTATATTCTATAAATGGGAGGAAATATCATAATGTATTTGAAAACACACACACACTTCAAATCCCAGAATACTAAAATGTATAACAACTAAATCAATGCATGCATACATCTAAGACACCACAATAGAGTTCATGATAGAAGTAATAAAAATAGAAATTGGGATAAATTAAATATAAACCAAACATATATGTAGTCTATCCTACTCCAAGGGAGAGGACTAAGTGAAAAGTTCACTCCCAGTAAACACAATGGTCTATCAAGCCTTAGCTATTCTCCTCTGTCTCCCAATCATCCCAGGACACCGTCAAAAGAGTCATCATCTACACAAGGCATGACACATGTGGGAAATGAGTATGTGGGGATCGAGTATAATAATACTCAGTAAGAATACAAAAAAATCAAAAACGTGAATCACAATTAATATTTATCTCAATACATGAAATATCAATCAATGTAGAATAGGAAAAAAACATTGATATACATAGGAGAGGAATCACTCCATCATATTTTCATAACTAAGTGTCAGCATTAGGACTCTACTTAATATGTTGTTCATTCATGGAGAAACCACTCCATGAGCTATGTTATCATAAGAGAAACTCAACAAAGATGTCTACCATATACCCCCATGTGAATCTTTTGGTTTATGAAGACATTGATACACATATATTAGGTCATACCTAGAACTGTTGGAGGACACTATGAACCCAATCCAAGTCAATCATCTACATAGGGGATCGTATTCCACTAATTCCAAAAAAACTGCCGATTTGGCCTTCTAGATGTAGGATCAATTTGCTCCAAAGGGAGGGCTTTCTGATTCCACAAACACTAATTTAGGGTGATAGAGTATCAGACTATAGTCTCGCGGAGTGATAAGACAAATCTATCACACACTCAGCCTTTAGAGGGATCAAAATCTAGGTATGTTGATGTAATGTTACACTATACCCTTGAGTAAGGACCATGGGATCATACTCATCCCAAACACATCCATACTATGAAAATAATTAGTCCCATGCACTCTTTAAGGGAGTACTCTATATGCACCAGGGTTTACCCATCATGTCTTGTTATACCATGTCATTATCTTGAGGAAGTGACTCACAAGATATGTAGTCTCTAAATGAACAGAGTGCATAAGAGGATACATGGTGTATAGAGAAACATGTTTCAATGTATGTGAAACCTATCTGTGTCTCTGTGGGATTACATGTCATGTCCTTGCTCGTGTAATCCAACCCATGTTTGTGTACTTCCGAAGTACATGTCGAGTAAAACGAGGATGGTCACATGATGTGTGATTGGTTCCACACTACATGTGACCCATACCATCATAAAGAACCCCAAAACCATAGCTAATGTTCCTAGACTGTCTGTAATATCAAAATGCATGCCATGTGGCATGAGACTTTATAGACCCTTTGGGGATCACTTCCGTGGGGATATGTAAACCACCAGAACCTTTGATCTGGCTGGAACCTATATATTGGGGTTCTTATGTGCCTCTACATTCTTGATATATGGATTCTAGTACAATATCCACTAAAACATCACCACCTTTGATCTATACATTATTGCATCTCAAATCTAGGTTGAATGGATACCACAAATCCATTCTAACCCACCTTTGATCTACCAATAGGTTCATCATTCCATGATCACTTCACTAATCTTGAACCTCTCTAGTATTTTTTATCCATTTCACTAAATAATGTTAACTGAATGATGAAATACAGTTCATTTATCGAACCTTTATCCTAATGGATGTAACCATTGGTTACAAATGAATAATGTATGGAGAAATCCAAAAACCGAAAAAGTTATGGACGATCCCCGTCTTTTTTTCATATGGCCTCAATTCATTTTAATTTAACAGATGGAAGGTGAGGAATAAGTCAATGAACCAAAAACAATTCAATGAATTTGAAATCTATCCTCAATTTTCACATCAATGTTTGTTCATTTAATTGATCTGTATTCTGCTCGAATTAAGAACATGATGGAAATTACAATAAAAAATCCTACATAGTGTTTTCATCAATCATTTAGGATGAATGGTTATCTTTTCCTCATTGATGATATCCTCAAACTATGATTGTATGATAATGCACAATCCATTCTTGATACATTATAATCTTTCAAGAATGATCTCCTCAAACAGCATCATTTTCTCCATGGTTTAGCGGCCAAATGTAAGACGAATCCTATAGATGTATATTTAATGAAGATGTAGGTCGTCACAATAAACAATATAAATTAAATTGTTATGTTTATTTTTTTTATTTCATGCCTTGGATAACTTTTTCCCAAAAGTCCCATGATTTCCATCGTTAATTTTCACCCAGGGTAACAACACCACTATAAACTCAGTGGTGCTCTTGGATTTGGGATTTGGACACACATTTAGGATTTATTTTCCTTTTTCAGGAAAACTGTGTGTGTTGTGTAATTATTTAATAGGTTTCAATAATTTATTTTGGACACAAAAATATTGGGAATCACATTAAATCTTATCACCTAGACTTCAATATAATCCATAAAATATTTAAAAATAATACACAAAAAATCAAGATGTTTCATTCATCCTCCTTAGGGATTCTCATCCCAAAGAGAGAAATACTACTCAAAGAGATCGGGGTATTGGGCTCACATCTGGGTATCCCACTCCCATGAGCACTCATAATGGTTCTTGTGAATCCACCAAACATGAAAAAGGGGAATCGATCAACATTTACGTATCCTCACCAGCTGATCCATGATCTCTAATTGGAACTCAACAATTGTCACTCCATCTTCAATGTCCATATTTTCATAGTTAATAACATGTGATGTGTCATGCACATATCCAATCAACTTCTACACATGGACGAAAATCTCCACCCAGTCTAACTGCGGAGTTAGATGAAAGCGGTATGCCAACTCACCAACTATATGTTGTGTATACAACTAAATGATGTATCATGGAGATAAAAAAACCACCACAACTAAATATCTTAACTCCACATCGAGGTGATCCCCGTAGGAACACATAGCCTCCATCTTGGAACTCCAAAAGCCTGAGTTGTTTTTTAGCATAAGCCTTATGATGGCTTGGTATAGTCTTCATCCACTCATTGAAGATCAACACCTTCTCTATATTAGCTTGTACCAGCTTTGGGACCATGGGTGTTGAATCATATATATCATTCAAAAAATGTGTTGACATGCAATGCCTCCTATATAAATCCATGAATGGTACCATAACATTGGTGGAATGGTTGTTGTTATTGTATGGAAAATCCACCTGTGGTAGGTTTTCCTCCTAAATACGTAAAAAAATATACATTCTTACTCGCACTATGTCCTCTAGAACCTTTATTTTCCACTCTGTCTCTCAATCAATATAAGGGTAAAGCGTTGTGCTCAAGTATATCTAAGTCCCAAACACTTCATGTAATCCCTTCTACAACTAGGATGTAAAGTGAGTATCATATTTTGAAACAATCATTGAGGGAACTCTATGGAGTCTCATTATCTCCAGCGCATAATGATATCCCATGCTCTCTATTGAACTCTACTCTAGTAGTACTATGATGTGGGCTGACAAAGTGAGTCAGTCTACGATTTCCCAGATGACATCATGAATGGTGGATATATGTGGTAATCCCATCTTGTTTTACATGTATATTCCATACCACTTCAACTTTGGGACATCATGGTGTTGGGTAAAACCCTCAAAATATTGGTGCTCCTCCTTAAATATTTTACAAGTAAGTCACCGGGAGACAAACATTGCAATTACATTATTCATTCCTAGCCACCAAAAATAACTTTAGAGTTCCTAATAAATCTTTTCCACATCTTGACGTACCACCAAATGAGACAAATGAAACTCTCTCATATCCTCATTTTGTAATGTTATTTGTAATATTTTTCATCCCCTTAAAATAACAACGTGATAAAATCCATTAGAATATCAATTAGGATAATTTTATATGGATATCTCAAATTCACCGTAAGAGAATAGTGGTAACAACTATCGATTAGAGGTAAAATTCACCATATTCATCGACAAAGGATAATTGAAATGAGAAAATATCATCTGAATCCTTGTTAAACAACTGAATTCCAAAGGAATCACCACACCTTTATTGTGATCTTGGATGGATACCAAGATAACACTTTATCAACCAGGTCTTGGCACACTATAAATCCATCCACTGTAATATTGTTTCCCCAAAAAAGTGTATAACCTAAATCTAGAACTGATACTTGGAAAGATTCTCATAATTCTAGTGCTATCAGAGTATGTCTAGAATCATCATCAAGAATCTCATGTGCTCCTCCTCAGATGATATGTACACAAGGATGTAATCGATGAAGACTACTATGAACCTATCTTAGAAGGGATGAAATATCTTGTTCATGAGACCCATCAATAATGATAAAATTTTCATAATTCCAATGGTCAACACCATGTATTCATAGTGATCGTAGAAACAACTAAATGTCATCTTTTCAATATCCTAATCTTGTTCTCGCAGCTGGTGATATCCTGATCCAAGGTCAACCATCGAGAACCATTGAGCCCCTCTCAGCTAACCGGAGATGCCATTGATTATTGATAGTAGATAATTATTCATTACAATCACCTACATTATGTTTCTATAGTCCTTACATAACCACATTCTCCAAACTATGTTCTTGGTAATGAAAACATGTGTTCCCTTAGTGAAACACTATGTCTCACATAGCCCTTCCTCCAAAAAACAAAAACTACACCTCAGCTCATGATGCATTGCAGGAGCCATCAGATTTTATAGATAAAATTTTGATGGCATCCTAATGTGTTGATCAAAAAAGATGTTTATCTCTAGGTGGGGTGGAAAACCCAGAGCAACCTTTGGGTAAATTTCTTCATACTCCACCACAACTGTAGGAAACAGATGACTGATGACATTCACTGCACCGATGGTCCGACCATACTACTTATGAGTAATCAGTTACACCCTCATTTTCATAAGTCAATCCAACTCTTCCTATATTTCCATTTCTCCAAAAATAAAATATATTGTTCCATAACTATGGAAAAAACACACACTTCTCTTAAAATAGACATTCTATGCATTATATGTCGATAACTATTCCATACAAAGAATGGTACTGCAAGGCCTGAACGCTGCTACTCAGATATCATGACCAAAACTCTCAAATATAAGAGTTGGGTAACACTATCAACACCAATTTATGATCATTGAATGTCCACAAGTATAAGACATAAAGATAAATTATTGATTCAACATATCAATTGGATTCTCGATGTCTCGAACTACATTTGTTGTAGGATAGGAATTACAAGAAACAATGTTTAAAAAACTGATGAAAAGGTTAAAAAGAAGTTGATATTTCCATATATAATCCTCGTATCATCAGGGTCATAGGCTTATATAGATTTTAGAAAGCCTCTTCTCTACCCACCTACTCCCTAAGCCTGGCATGGACCACTAGGGGGTGGTGGTGGTAATCAGTGGAACAACAAACCACTTCCTTCTTCCATGTCTGCTCGTCTAACATGTATGTCACCTTCTCTACCACCATACGCATACCACTATATCTATATCGGTGGTCCCTATATAGTCTCCTGATCATATGTATGACGGTTTGAGTAATAACATGTCATATTTCCCTGACCATTGCAAGAGAAACCCTTCATGCCCCAAGGCTGATTCGTGCCATCCCGAGATCCTTTCAATGTTAAACCAAAGTCATGGGATTTCCTCCTGAAGCGTCTCAACCACACAGATCCCTATACATTCCATGATCAACCTTAAACTGAGGTCTATGCTATCAGGTTTCCACATATAGCTCTAACTACTGACGTCTGATATTCCATAAAACATTCTACCAATAAGGATCATTCAATCATTACATCGTAGGTTGAAATGCTAAGAGATAGCACTAACACCCAGATTTCGATAAGCAATTCCTACTCAATGGTCTGAGCACTGAAGAACTAGTCTCATGGAATATCAGTGGTGGAATATAAGTGATCAGTAAGTCATAATGTGTACTCATCCATTGTCATATTGACCTATTGTATATACAGATGCTCATGTACTCATACCAATCACTATGTTTCTGGAACGAACTCTTATCTGAAAGACACTTGAAGTCTATTTAGGGTTGATATTTAATATTGTGTGACTAGGTAAAAAATCTCCACCATATTCCCATAGAGGCTTGAAGAATACATCTCGCAATAAATTATATCTGATTAGTAGGCGCTTCACAATGCACAAAACATGATTTACTATCTGTAGCCAGTCCTCAGACCCCTGGGGGTCCTGCTCTCCCCAAATCACTGGATGTCACTATCAACGAATCTCATTGGACATTTTCATCATGAAATAATCCTCATTTAGTAGAACTAGTGTTATCTATATCTCAACAGGTTTTTGTATGGATACTGAACCACCGAAGGGTTGTATCTTTGGTAAAATTCCATGTATTGATATCTCGACCAGAGGAGGATCATCATTATGATCATGTAGTAGAATCTTAGATTTCTATCTATGTGAAGGAATACTAAAATAAAACAATACGTACCATGGTCATTGAGTATATGAGGAGATAATTCTAAATAAGTACATGGATAACACATCAATTCCAATTTGATATTTTACGCCTCAATCCCAAAATCCCAAAGTGAGTTCATTATTACATTACATTGGCACGATTAAAAGGAATCAAATCCCAAAATTCCATTCAGTTTATAGGTCTTGGAAATTCAGATAACATACACAATACCCATAATTCATTAGTAAATAATAAAAATATAAACACACGACATAATAAAATGAAATAAAACACATCTTTTGAAGGTTATTCAATGATATATTCTTCATAACATGTGGAACGAAAACATAATAAGGGTGAACTCAAATTCTCAATAAGGGTATGTAATGTTGATGTAATAATGAATGAATATGAATAGATTTACAAGGAATTTTAAATAAAGAATCTAAAAAACTATTTAGATAACTCGATAAGGAAATATTGATATAGAAATATAAGAAATTGAAACGTTTTCCATTTAGATCAATAATCTATGATTGGATTTTATCCATTGATATGTCGATTAAAAATATCTTGGATGAATAATAAATGAAACTAAATTTGGGAAATGATTAATTATTTAAATATAAATACATATATATATATATATATAATATTCCAATGAGGCTTCATTGCAAAGATATAATACATTCAAGGCTTAATGTAAAGAATATAATACTTCCAACGATTCATTTAAAGAATCTAATACTGTCAAGGATTTTAAACATGAATCTAATATTTTCAAGGTATCTTGTATTGAATATAATAATTTAAATGAAACATTATATGAATATAATAATGTCAATGTTTCATTCCAGAATCTAATACTATTAAGAATTCATGCCAAGAATCAAATACTTTTAAGGCTTATTTCCAAGAATCTAATACTTTCAAGGATTTTAGACATGAATATAATACTTTTAAGGAAATAATGTCATGAAGCAAATAATTTTTAGTCATAATTAACGTAGTTTAATAATTTCAAGTCTTCATTCCAAAAATCTAAAATTTATAATGTGAACACCGTATGAAAAATGGTATATGCATTAATAAATAATCATATCCAAGGAAAATGATATTGATATATAAGAAAATTTACAATTAAAATTTATTAAAATAACATTATAGTTCCAAGATAATTTATAAAATCACAAAATGAAGTGAGATTTCCAATATAATCATTGTGACCATTCATGAGGATAATTACCATTAAACGTTCTAATGTGTCCCATAGAACTTCAAAACATTTGAATAATAATCTCCTGAATGTTATGATAGGAAACAAAGAATATAATGAAAATAATATGATACATGATATAACATGGAAATGGTATTATATAAAATAAATAAATTTTAATTTCTACATAATAAAATATAAGTCTCAATGTAATGTAAATTGAGATGAAATTACCTTACTACTTGAGTAGATTTTGAGTCTAGGATTCCCTAAAAGAGTAAGATCAATTGAAACATTTATGATCATCGAGTAATGGGAGATTATGATATATATCATAAAAATGAGATGTATTTATATCTAAAAAATAAGTAACTTGTAAATATGACATTAATCACATAAATTTAAAAAGATAGATGATAATCACTTATGAATGTAGTACAAAATTAATTGGAAAACCAGAAGGTAATAAATCATAAATAAAAAATTTAAATAAAATAAAGTTAATATAATTCATTATATTATATATCAACATGGTAGTATGTACAACATATATATGAAATTATGTGCACAAAAATTTTGTATTTCCTGTTGAATGAAATTGAGACAATAATTCCTTACCTTAACCTTCATTTTATTTTGTGGTCCTTATCCTCTTTTATATGTGTTTAATATATGATACTAACATATACCAGGACTATAATTATTCTAATAATATCATAAATTTTATTATTCAAATATTTTATTACCCTTTTAATCAAAATTTTGTTATTTTAATTATTCAAGGGCTTAGTAGACTAGTTTCGTTAAGTATGTTTTTATTTGTAACTTGTTTTTAATATTTGTTCGATCATTATTTCATCATATAAGAAACATAATCCATGAATAAATTAACTTGTATAATCATTACATATGTATTTTGAATAGTCCCTAATATTTGGAGATTATAAATGAAGTGCACTATTCACAAAGACTGTATACCATACGTACGCATGAATGATACATTCATTTCATTATTCAATTAGAAGAATGAAATATAAATGATACATATGTATATTATAATTCCATTATAATATATATGTTATACTGGTTTATTCAAATCATCATTTATATGTTCTATGTATGACATGAATTACTGATATTACATTTAGCGGGTGGTAGTCAACACTTCCTCAAAATAAATTGTCATATTTAAAAAACATGGAATGAATAAAGGTATGTTATAAAAAATGGAAAAAGAATATATTCAATATAAATAAATTTTATAAAATATATAAATATATTTTCCCTTATAATGGCCATAATGAGAGGTAGTAAATGATAATTGAAGATCAATCATTTCATGAGGCAATAGTTCACCGTACACAGAAACATTATGGTCGATAACCATTATATGGATTTGTGTGTATGTTTAGACAGAAAAATTATCATAAAAACATCCTACTATATTTTTTATACTAGTGACGCTATGTGATCAATGAATTAGAATAGTATTGGTTTTGGAGAATGGAAATGAAACTAAAAAATCTGGAGAGAAGGTGTTACCTCTTAACTGGGAAACATCATTTTGATTATATAAAAAGATTCCCTGGAATTATTTATTCCCAATGGTAGGATTCGAGGATGAGTGGTGGGATTTTTAGAGAAAATATGGAATGTTTTTGAATGATACAATGTGGCTTTAGAGGTCTGATGAAGGGGTAGAGTTCTTGCCTTTTTATAGTGGAGGGGGTGGCACTCTTGTATATACCAATTGATATTCATTAATGTTGAGTCTACATTACCTAATGTGCCTCAAAATTGGGAAAATAATAAATTAAAAGTGAATAATTGTCGATTAAATCCTACACTACAAAAAAATATATGAATTTTAATAATTTGGATCATTAACGTCTATGATATCTCAATTTTATTTATTTGGTTTTTAATTAAAATATATATTTTTCTAATCTAATTAATTTAACTATTAAGATGAAAATATTTTAAAAGTCATTAAAATTTTTATATAAATAATAATATTATTATTATATCTAATTTATAAAATAAAATTACTATGTCTTCTAGAAATTTATTTTAAAACAAAAGACATGATGCGCTAAAACGCTGATTAAACCTAAACCTTGTCAACAAGATTTTTACAATATATAGGTCAATCTGTTTAATTTAAAATATGTATTGTTACATTTGTATACGGTAAATAATATTTACTAAAAATTAATATTAACGTTGCAGAGTATTTGAATTTCATTAATTTTAAATCATTTAATAAAATTTTATTTGTTATAAAATAACAAATATATATCTCTTTTGACATTATTTATTAAATTTAAATTTTAAAATATCTATATAACATTGGAATTAAAATATATTTAGTATATAAGTGTGTAACATGATATATTCAACCAAAAAAATAAATAAAGAAAATAATTTTGTCAATTAAGGAAACATTTAATATTTATAGTGCCATTTTTTATAGTAATTTATTAACTAAATAATCACTACATTGGGGTTATAAAGTATTTTATTTAAATAAATCAACATTAAAAATTATTGATAAATTATTATGATAAAAATAGACTATCTGAATTATAAAAGGATATGTATATCCAAATATTTTATGATTCCTACATATCTCAATGTTTTATTAATGTAAATGGTAAAGAAAGTTACCTTTTTTGTCATTTTCCTTATATAATTTTTATATATGGAACATCCATTTAATAATTTCCCAATAACACATAAATTTCAAAACATGTGTGCAAGTGTTCTAATTGTTGATTGAAAAGGTATTTGGACCAGTTTCCATGTCATTTCTGTCCTTAATATTTTGGTTTAATCCCAAATAATGTTTAATTTTACCTTAATCACTATAGTTAACTTTAATCACATTCAAAAATAGTTGTCGTAAAAACTTTTGTTGACCTTTTATGAACACAAATATCATACTAATTTCATCTGTTTATATTGCATTTTCAAAATTTAAATCAAAGAAGTCATAAAATTATGATTGAAACTAATCCCATTGATGGGGAGAAATAATACGTTTTTTAAATTAGAAAAAATGTTCAAAAGTTTCTTAAGTTTATATATCCAATTTCATGGTTAAATAAGTTATGATGAACATAATTCAATAAACAGATATATTATTAATCTAATTTGACTCTATACCACATATAAAATATAAATTATCATTAATAATTATTTAAATAAAAAGGTTGTTTTAAACTAAATTACAGTAATTTTCACTATTCATCTAAAAATGAAGTTTCTCAGAAAGATACCAAAAATTCCCCCTTATCTATTTTTGACATTTTGAATTCAGTATTGATGTTTGTTTTTTATAAAAAAATCATAAAAGAGTCAAATTTGGTTTTAAAATAGGTTTCCTAATAAAACCCGGTAAAACCCGTTCTTATGTGTAACACAAGCTAATTTAGTGTTGTGTGTAGCATACATATATCATTTTTTATAAAACATAAAAAAAAATATTTATTCTAAAAGGATTATATTCTAACTTCCTGGGGTATCACAAGATGCATGTGCATTTGTATGGATACATTGGATTCCACAACAACATTTGTCTCCCTAGCTAGATATCTGAACTCAAAACACCTAACACAGTAGCCCTAAAACAGTCTCACAGAACCGAAGTCCAAATGTAGAACAAACTTCTATGATTCCACATTGTCACGACATATCCAAGAGGGGCATGACCCATGACTACCCCAAGCCCACCTCCAATAGGCTAGGTGCTATGGACCAGTGTTGAGTAGATGTATTCCACAAATGGGATGCATTATCCTAATATAACTTTACAGATGCACTCATCTTAATGCCCACAATACTTAAATGTAAAAAAACTGAGACAATGCTAGGATGAATCTATGATCCCCTTACACATTGCATTAATAAAGTAATAAAAATATAAAATGGTCAATATAAAATCACAAGTACAACTACTAAGATTCTATCCTACTCCAATGGTCAGGACTAAGTTGGTGGTATGATCCTCATAAACACTTCAGTCTAGAAACATCCTGAAATGGACCACCAACTCCCAATCCTCCATAGAAATCGTCAAAAGAATCATCACATGGATAAGGAAAAACATGTCCGAGAAAAGTCTATGTAGTGGTGAGAATAATAATTATTATTAATAATCCCCTAAAACTCTAAACTTAGTGAATCATGTATAGTCTGTCCAATACAAGATTTTACTGAAAATTTATAAAATGAACAAAACAAAAATGTTCTCATGAGAGACTCCATGCTATCAGGTGGTCATACAAAACTACCAGACACTGGATTCTACATGATGAAATGATCAATATGGGAGAACATTCTCCACAATAAATTATATCATTGGAGACACTCAAAAATGATTTTGAGGTCATTGGGACCACCCAAATAGAACGTATAGGTCTAATAAGACATTCATACATAGATAGGGTTTAATGCCCAAAACCACTGGGGGAACCACAATCCCTATCTGAATTGAACCACTAAATAGGGGAACATATTCTAATGATTCCACAAACCATACAGATACGACATTCTATATGAATGATCAATTCTCTCCTTATAAAAGTTATGATATATCCACACACTACGACTAGGGGTGATAGAATATCACACTCTATTCCCATAGAGGGACAAAACAACTCCATCTGAGAATCAACCTATAGAGAGGATCACAATCTAGTGATGTGTATGTAATGTTACATTGTACCCTTGAATAAAGGACCAAAGTAAGTGACTCAACATATAATGGTCTAAAATTAGAAAAAATAAACCTCAATCACTCTTCATGGGAGTACCTGGAGCGTACCAGAGGATACACAGCGTGTCAAGATATCATATGACTTTAACATGAGGATGATCCTCACAAGACATGAATTATTTAAATATATGGTGTGTAAGGGAGGATACACGACCTATAGAGACAAGCGATACACTCCCAATGTACCCTATTCATTTATTTGTCGGAGTACATGGAATGTTTGTACCATTTTACACTAAATGGTGTTTATTTACATTCGATGTACACACAAATTCAATAGGGGAGGGTCACACCTCATTTGATAGGGGATACATGATGCGTGATACTTAACCTTAGCTGAAACCCTAGTGTTGTTGCTAGGGGGTCCCACACAACGTGTAATCTCGAAATAAATGTCATGTTTCTTAGTATTTTCTTGATCATTTGTGGATCACTTCTGTGTTGATCAAAGCACCACCAGATCCATTGAAATGTGAGGTACCATGAAATTGGGGTTTATCCAATCCCCTATTTTCCATATTTAATAATTCTGGGTTCAAATACACTCATAAATCACCATCATTGAGCCATACATTTTTTTTTCATCAAAACAAGGTCGAAAAAGTACATCAAATCTATTAGGATTCCATCATCACTCGTTGATGATATCAATGATCATTAAAAAACTTATTGTATAAATTAGTTCGTCCGAAGAAAGGGAACACAATGATCTAATACAAATTATTAGTCAAACCGTGGGCCAAAATTCAGTTCCCCGAATGAATGTTGGAAGAACAGTTGAAGAAATCCCCAAATTATAAAAGTAATGAATATACCCCAATCGATGTTCATTTGGACTCAAGATGTTATCACAGAAAGGATGAATAGAGAAGGATAAATATACGAACCAAAAAAATCAATCTAATTTCCACCAACCGAGGATGCACATATCATTTTTGGTTCATTGAATTAATATGTGTTGGTACGAGATTATGAATCAGATGTAAATAACCCAACAAACTTCCGACCTGATGTTTTGGTCAATTCATGATAATGAATAAATAAATTTTCATCATTGATCGAATCCTCTGAATCCATTTGGGTCATGATCCATGATCCTTTCATTATCAATTGTCATCCTCCATGAATGCTCTCCTCCAATGAAGTCTAGGTCTCTAGGGTCTAGAGGCCAAAACATAGATGATTTGCATAGCCGTATATTTAAAAATAATTATATCACCACATAGAACAAAATAATTTTAAATCTTATGTTAATTAATATTAATAATTGTCCACCAATGACAACTTTTTCTCAAACAACATGTGTTGAGAAAGGTTATGTTGTTCCTAGGGTTAAATCACCATTACAAAATCAATGGTTCTCCATGATTTTCAATCTGAACATCCATCAAGGATTTATTCCTCCTTTTGTGAAAATTTTCATGTGCATTCTATTTCATATATTTCAAAACATTTATATGGGGCACACCGAGCCATGAAATCCCATGTGGTCTTAGCAACTAATCTAAAAAATAATCCATGTAATATTTATAAATAACACATGAAAAATATGAGATGTTGGACAAATTATTTTATGTTATATATTATGGTGAAAATGTTATTTTGTTTTATAGTGTGTGTTTATTCGAGGTACAATGATTTTAATGACCCAAACTATTGAATAATATTTTATTTCTGTAAAATGAAGGTTTTACTCTATCATATTATTTAAAACTATATAGGTATAAATTGAACAATAACTATATGTTTTTGCCCATTGTGTGACCATTGATCAATATGACCATTGGAAATAATAATAACTTTAACATTATATATATTTTCTATAAATAGAAATGATTAAGGTGAATTAATTCAGAAAGAAGAGTTGATAGCCTCTACCTATATAATTGATCCATATGAATCCCATTTTTCATAGCTTCTAAGAGAGATTGATTTTCTGGGATTTTAGCTAGACCAATCCCAAGCCTTGATCCATCAATAGAAGAATGAGTTAAACCGTTTATAAGATAAGTTCAAACTCAATGAGATCACACCCCAAACCATGTTCACCAAACGACCCCAAGAATGCTACACCATCACACACCTCACTCATAGGGTGTATGCTAGTTTTATAAATGGATATGTAATAATACCATATAATTATGATTATGAACATTATTTCTATATATAATAATGAAAATAAATTCATCTTATTATTCTTACTTTGATAATTATTGGTAACACACAAATTATTATTTTGGTTAATAATGAAATTTATTTTAGAAATTTATTTTTTTGAATTGATGGGTTTTCGAAATAAATAATATATTGATATTAAATTATCATTTAATTAAATTTATTAAATATAAATGATCATCTAATTTATATGAAATAAACTGTAATTTTTATTAAGGATTTAAAACAATTTTTTTAAGCCTCTCATTTCTCAATAAATATCATTTTTTATTTTAAATATTAACATTCAAATATTTAGAAAATTATTTAGATAAAATGGATATTTATTTTTGGAATTAGGATGTCTAAAATATCAAAAGGTGAATTTTTATTTATATTTTTAGATAGTCAAATGTTTCTATTAAAATTAAATACTGAATAAATATATAATGTGTTTTATGACATCCTAATGGACATATAGTGATGTAATTAAATACCATTAATAGTATATTCAAACACGTATTTGTTTTACATTTAAAATATTTTGATTTTATATATTTTTTATTTTATTTTTTAATGCATTAGTTAATCCTCCAAGACTAATTAAATATTTTATAATTATAACATAATTTTCTTAAAAGAATGAATCACCTCCATATAAGAAAGGAAATTTTTTTAATATATTTGGAAAATAGACTTATAAAAAACATTATACCACTCTAATTTTTTAAAGATGATGAGAAAAAAACTTGTGATTGTTTATGGTTTTCAATATTTTAGTGTCTAGTGTCCAAAACGGAAATAATAAATAATTTCACTCATCGTTCTTATATAAACACACCCAATCTCCCAGCTTACATAACATTAAATCTTAAATTCATTACCACCTTATACCTATTACTCTCTAGAGTTCTCCCAAGGATCCATAAATCACCCATGAAGCCTATTTTAAGACAATGTGATCACAAATCCAAGTAAGACAAATTACACCCTCCTCTTTTATCTAGAACATCTTTTATGATATGTCCTTTAATTACAAATTTTATATTTTGGGATATGTTCGTACATACCCCCCTTAAATTCCTTTATATTTTTATTTAATTATATATTCATTTCCACTCTCATTTAACCATCCAGGATCCTTTATATTCACCTGTAACCATACAGAAATTTCTTAAGGGATTCTCACCTTCCTCTCCTCCATTAAATTCAAGTACAATGTTCGAAATTTGTTTTATTAATTTAAATTGGTTATAAAGTGATACTTTTATAAGACGTAACCTACTATCAATTTGATATTATTACTATGAGTAATTATTTATCCTCTTCCATTTTGAACCTTACCTAATCTGTTACTATGCCGAAATATAGCAAGGGTTCCTTCCTTTCTCAATTTTTTCCAAGTTTATTCATATAGTTAAATCATTTTATTTTCAAAAAAAATTATGGGGTATGTTTTTTCACTTCTCCCATACTAACCTTATTCTAATTGAATTATGGGAAACCCCTTTATCTCTAATTAATCCGTCCTGTTTACACCTATTACCATTCCAAAATTCAATATGGTATTTGACCCATCTTATTTTCATTCAATAATTTCATTTATATTATGCATCTATAATTCCATTTAATATGTTAAGATATTACGTTCCATTATCCGGTTACTTTCCATTTTATGTATAAATTATGATATTCCTATTTTCTTTCATCAAACCATTTTACGAATTTTTTTTATGTCATTATGCTACTGAAATTGCTCCACAATTTTCCATGCCTAAATCATCGTGTAGTGAATATAATACCCATTTATCTTTCAATAGTATTCACCTTTATGATCATGTACTTATTTATTTGGGATGTACATGTATGTATTCCACATTAATTTATTTTGTAATAAATTATTATGCTTAACGGATCCATAGTGTATGATCTATGTGGCACACTTATACATGAAAAAAAATGATTATGAAGAGTATTCCCTGATGGCGCTCTAATTCATTGGGTAATATTTTTTGTCATGATATGTCTTGTGAAATTAAGGCTTAAACATGATAATTATTGTGAAATAAGGTTTTACATGTGATAATTAATGTGTAATAAGGGTAACTAATGATATTCTATGTGAAATGAGCCTTGGATCATGCTGATATCATGTTGAATATTTTTTCCACATTTTCATGTCATGAATTTCATGCTATATCATGCCCTCATGTTAATGTTTCTTTTACACTCTATTTATATGAATTTTAGATAACATGAATTGTATTCCTCACGTAATTCCATGTTTATTACCATATTGGGCTTTCTAGCTCACACTTTTCTTATATACGTCCTCAGGTAATCCAATGAAATGCTAAGTACGAAGGAATGATGTTGTCATGTACAAGATGTTTTCAATAAAGATGTGTATATCATTTTTTATGTTGTTATGTAATGTTCCTAATACCCAATGACACTTGAATTCATGAACATTGGGGTTTTCTTAAGTACAATTTTATGTATTAAATAATTTTTAAATATGAAATAAAGAAAAGCATTGTTATAGTTGGTATTAGAGGTTATGTTCATTTATTTCTTGGAATAAGATTATAAGATTTTTAGTTAATAACATAAAAATAAGACTATGTATAATAAATAAATCATTAATTTTTAGTGATTATATAATATGTGGTTTATCAAGACAATATATCCCTATCTAGATACAAAAATGTGTAGATGGATCTTGCATAGATTTATGTTGGGGTAAAACCCAAAACACCACTTTCTGCTAGACTCGAATATGAACTAGCACCCAAAAATGAACCATGTTTCATTCGTTTTTCAACACACCCGGGTGATATTCATTGGTAAATTAATATTCTTAGTACTAACCATTATTATGGGGAAAAAATACTCATATGTATATATGTTATGAAACAGATCATGGATGACCTCGATTGCAACATAGGTTATCAAAAGATAGTATATAAAATTCATATGAATGTTTACCCTTATATGTTTTCTTTTTTACATTCATTCAATATATTTATTAAATAACATAATTGTATTTATATTTTCATAGTTATAATATTGTAGGATAAATATCACGAACAATGCTCCTCTCTCTTCATAAACTACCACAAGGAAATACTATCCTAAATTCATTCTCAAACGACATTGAATATTTTTGAAATATACATGTTACATGCAAAAAAATTTATACTATAAGTATCAAATAAAATACTTTTGTTATAGGGGAAATACAAAAAATGATAAAACAAAACCAATTTTTTGAAAATTTGAAGATGAGTCATTATTGTTTTTATAAAAAACATTCTAATGATGATATTTCAAAATTATATATAAGTAATACCATTTAATGAATTATCTGGGCTTCCATCGATATAATCAAAGACTCTTGAGATGTTTTTGGTTAACGGAAGTAGATAATTTTAAAAATATCTTGAGATGGCATTTTTTTCACCTGGACCCTTTCTACTTGAAGGATTATTCTAATATGAAATACTGAAGACCTCAATAAAAATATGAAGGAGATGTACCCCCACCTATTTTTCCTCAAAAAGTCAAACAAAATCTCAAGGGTGAAATTTTTGAAGGTGGAGAAATGTAACAACCCAATCATCTGAGTAATATTTTGTTTCTTGAATATTTATGTTTTATTATGCCACATTTATTAAAACTATATTAGTATAAATAGAAATATAACAATAAATTTTCGACCGTTATGTGACTGTTGGACAAATGAAAATAATTTAAAATTTAACGTTATTATTATTTTTATATACAACCTAAAATGTATAATAAATTCAAAATGTAGAGTCGATGGCCTCTACTATAACAATTGTGCTATATGAAGCCCATTTATCAGGGATTTTGAGGGATATAGCAGTTCTAGTCTTCTCCCTAGAGGAATCCCAAACCGATATCCAACAAATTAAGCATGAAAGAAACAATTTACGGGATAACTTCAATCTCATCGAGATCACCGCCCAAATCATGTTCACTAAATGTCCCCATGAAATATACAACATCGCACACCTTACTCTTAGAGAGTATTCCAGTTTCATAAAAGGGATATGTAAAAATACCCTAGAGTTATTATTATGTACATTATTTTTTTATAGAATAATGAATATACATTCATCCTATTATTGTAACCTTGTTAATTATTCTCAACGCTCAAATAATATTTTTTGTTAATATTCAAATTCAATTATGAAATCTATTTTGTTGAATTAATGGATTTTTAAATACATAATATTTCAATGAAATATTATCCAAATTATATTTATTAAATAATATTCACCAAATAATTTTTATGATGTCAAATTTAAATTTTATGAAGGTTTAAAATATATTTTTTTTCAAAACATTTCAATTTTCAAAAAAATTTTGTATTTATTTTAAATGTGAAAATAATTATATTTAAAAACAATTTTTATAATATCGATATTATTTTTTAAATCATTATATAAAAATTAACCAATGGTTAATGTTTCAAAATTTTGTGAGATTATCATATTTTTGGGTCAAAATTAAATACCATATAAATATAATATGGGTTTTAGAACATCGTAATGACTCAATATTGACATAATAAAATAAAATAAATTGTAGATTAAAAAATATATCATTTACTTAAAAAATAATTTTATTTTATATTTTTTATATTTTTTAAAATATTATTGAATCCTCCAAGACTTATTAAATATTTTACGATTTAAAAATACATTACCTAAAATTTTGACTCCCCACCACATAACCATGGGATATATTTTAATATAATGAGGCCATAACCATATAAAATATTATATAACACTCCCCTTTTCTAAAAACCATGGGAAATTAACATGGTAGGGTTTTTGGTATTTAATATTTTAGTGTGAACTGTCCAAAACCTAAATAATAATGATTTCCCATATCGTTCCTATATAAACCCACCCATGCTCCGATAACGCTTCACTAACACTCCTCTAAGACCAAACACACTCTTCCTATTACTACCTGGATTCCTCATAAGGTTCTCCCAATCTCCCATTATTTCTCTCCTAATTCATTGTGATCACACATCCATGTTAGGGTTCTTCCACTCTCCCCTTTTATCAACCACTTCTTTTAGGATATGCCATTTAATTTTAGTTTTCATATGTTTGGATATGTTCATAAATACATGCCTTATTTTCCATTTGATTTATTATTTATTAAATCTTAATTTGCACTATCATTAATCCATCAATGATCTTTTATATAGACCTGTTAACGTGCAATATTTTTTTAAGGGATTCCCACCTTCCTCCCCTATATTCAATTCAAGAACAATGTTGAAAATTTTTATTTTTAATTTAAATTGGTTATATAGTTATAATTTTATATAAATTATTTACTCTACATTTTATGTTATTTAAATGGGTTATCCTTTATCCTCTCCCATTTTGAACCTTACACAATCCGTTACTATGCCGAAATTTCTTTAGGGTTCCTACCTTTCTCAAATTTTTCCATGTTTTCTTATATCTTTACATCCTTATAATTTAAATTCTAAATGATCGTGTATGTTTTTTGTAACTCCACCATACTTCCCTTATAATTTTTATATTATTATAGACCCATTTCCCTCTCATTAATCCCTCTCATGTACACCTGTTACTATGCTGAATTTCATTATGGGATTTGTCTCTTCTCATTTCCATTCAAGAATATATTTTATATTATGTTTCTTGAACTCTGTATCCTATATCAGGATAATATATTCCATGGTACCCAAAATTATCATTTCATTTATAAATTATTATACAACCCTTTCTGTCTCATCAACCCATTTTAAGAACTTCTATTTGACGTCATTATGCTGCTGAAATTGATCCCAAATGTTTCATACCAAAATCATCAAGAAGTTAATACCATACCCATTTCTTTATCAATAGTGAATTATTTTAATATAATTCACATGTTGTTTGGAGACATAAATGTATTTAATCCACATTACTTGATATTGGATTAAATTGTGATGTTGAATAAATCGATGTTGTATTATCTATGTGGCACACTTATACATGGAAACGAAAGTATTATGAAGTGTGCCACCTGATAGAGCTCCAATACATTGAGTAATGTTTACTATCATGATAAATCATGTTGAATGAGGGTTTAATCAAGCTAATTCATGTGAAATGCGGGTTTACTAAAGCTAATTTATGTGAAATGAGGTTTACTATTTCTAATAAATGTGCAATGAGCCTTGGCTCATGATAATATCATGTTTAATGTTTTTTCCACATTTCCATGTTATTAATATAAGGCTATATCATGCTTTTTATTAATGTATATTTTATGCTATATTTATATTCTTATTTACTAACATGTATTTCTTTCATCATGTTATTCCATGTTTCTTAATTTTCTGGTCATTATAGATGAATCTTTTCATATGTATGTCCTCATGACATCCAAGGCAATTCTATGTAAGAAGTAATTTGGAGGTCATTTAAGTGATGTTTTCAATAAATATGTGTATTTTATGTTTTATGTTGTTTTGAAATGTTCATATTCCCCAATGAAACATAAAAACCATATACTACGAGCTGTATTAAGTGCATGTTTTTTTAATAAATCATGTTTAAATTTGAAATAAAAATTAGGGTAGTTATAAAATGGTCTAAAAAGTGATGTGCACAGTGTTTCATATTGATTTATTAATGTATTTCATGCTTCCAATCAAATTGTAGTGTTTATTTGTTTCAAATACTATAGACTCATTGATTTAATTACACAGTACCAACATTTCATCTGATAAATGATTAAATCAATATTTCGATGTTGATTTGTCAAAAACATTTGACTAGGTACAATTTTATTTTTTCATTAGAAGCCAAAAACATGTTCATTGTATTAGTTCTTGATTGATGTGTCAATTTTTTATGGTACTGGGGCATGGGTGCCATCTACCTTGAGAGGGGATTGTCTGTTGTCAACATTATCATATATGCGGTATGAGGAGTAGTCTTGAGATCAGTTTGAGGTAATAGAGATATTGCGTAGGGAGAAGGAAGAGCTCAATCAACAACAGCATCAGTTAGAGGATGAGATGTGATGAAGATAGGATAAAAAATTTGATCAAACGAAGTATTATATGTGATAGTTGGATTATGGTATAGGGATGGAGTTTACTCTCCCTTCTCTTCTAGATGTCCCCCCTAAGATTACCCTCCACCTACATAGTTATTAAAAAAATATGCTTATATTTATTATGTTAAAATTTGATTGAAAATTTATATTAATATATTTTTATTATTTCATAAGTTTAATTTTTTGTATATTATTTTATTAATATTATATTGATATTTTCATATTTTTATATTTTCAATCTGTTATATTTTTAATCATATTTGTGACTGGACTATAACCCATCACAATAACTTATTGTGATGTGTCATGTGGCCCCTCAAAAATACTTATTTGAAATGAGTGTCATGGAAGATGACAATAGTTCATTAAATAAACATGAAAATACTATATGTGATGGGTTCCCCATCCATCAACATAGTTATTTAATTATACGCCCCATTGTCTAGATAACTTTTGTGACTCAGTTTTTGTCAACAAGCAATTTTTGATGGGTCCCCCTCGCAAATAGCCCTCCCAAATACACCATTTTACAGTTATTCCCTAACCCCTTATATAATAATAATTATTCACTACACATATTATATAAGTAATTTTTCAACAAAAATATATATAATTCGTTAAAATATTATTAATATAATCACATTCCCCCACACTATCATCCTTCATGAATCATATCATTATATTATTTTCATCAGTTTGAAAGCATATTTCATCCAACTATAATAACAGAATCCTGATCTCTTCTTCATGGATATTTCATAAAAATAAATTATATTTCCCACAACATTTTGAAATAATAATTGTGTTCTGGATCAATGTTTAACAATATTAGTGATTTGAAGGGTTGAACTCGCCATTTATGTAAATATATTTAATAATATATAATAATTAATATATATATATATTATAAAATATATATATATATTGTATAATTTGAAATTGGAGGGGTTATGTGTTCCAGATTTTACACAACCTATCCCCTGGGGCCCATGTCATGACTACCCCCAAGACAGCATCTAATTGGCTAGGGGTAGGAGAAATGGGCCAAAGGAATTATTCTGTAAGTGGGAGGAATTTTCTTGAGTACCTGTATGCATGCACACACATCCCCATCTCCCATGATGAAATGAAAACATGCATGCCACTAAGACTACCACAGAGTGTAAAAGAAAAAAAGTAAAAGTAAATGGGGATAGAATATAAGCCCAACAAAAGGCGTGTACTTACTCCTAATGTCATTATATAGTAAACCCTACCTAAATGGTAGGTGAAGAGGTGCCCCTAATTCTATAGAAGTACACCTTTTGTGTGAGATCTCATTGTGCACAATATGGTCCCATACCACTAAGGCCTCTACTGAAGCATTTGTCATTTGCATAACACACCAAACGAGTGGCAGAGCCCGTGAAAGGATGTGAAACATAGTACTCTATAAGGACCCCAAAACACAAATGTAATACCATAATAGAAATTATTAACATATTATAATTCAAAAGAAGTACATGATTTGTATCCTCTAAGGAGTACAATCAATGGATATAGTCATGAATGTCATCTCACAGAAGTATAAATCTAATTTATGAAAAGAATGAAATTCAGTCATAAAAACTGAATGCCTTGTACTATCAAGACACACATCCTTGATGAGGAACTTAGGCCTGTTGAGGAACCTAGAACCGCTAGTCACATAGTCATGATGGGGAACCTAGGATCGCTCATTACTTATAACTAATAAGGTAACTACAAATGATGATCTCTTAGGCCTTCTGGGTCACCTAATCCCACTCATCACAGTCTTCTAATCATTGTCGGTTTTGTAATTCATTCTTGTACAATGCATGATTCGGGGAGAATATTATCCAAAATCCATAGGTCTTATCTCTACATCCGCAAACCCCCCCCCCATAAAATATTTCAAAATAAAAATATCATTTATGAGGTCCCAATTCCACAAATGTAATGTTAATCAGCCTGTATTTTGGATGTTATAGGCATTTTAGTGAATAGGGGATTGTTCTGTCCAAGCCTGGTTTTTCCTAGCCGAAGTGTCAGGCCATTTGGAATACTAAACCCATCTCATTGGGCAACGTGTCCATCCCAGCTGCCAGCTCCTCCTCTAGCATGACCGGCACTAGTGGGATGGTTCTTCTTGCACACTTCCCCCACCCCACTTCATTTGGGCATGCTCTGGCTGGAAGATTATGTCCAACTGGGACGCATTGCACACTGCGTTATTTCTAGCATCGCAGACCGCCACCTAACCGCCCACATAGTTTTTCAATAGGGCCCCTATTATGGTCCACCAGGATGACGGGCCACCACTGCGGGATGGGACTCCCAGCCGGAGGACACAAATCCCATCCACGCCCAGCTGATCCCATGCCTTCCAGCGGCCTCAATCAACCACCCACGATGGTTTTCAAGGGTCCCATCACCCCCATCCATTGAGCCAGTGGCACATCTACCATCGCGGACCTCCTGGAAACATCACTCCATCTCTACTCCATCATGCCTGGACACGAACCATCCTCCACCTCTGGCCATCCATGCTGGTGGTCGTTCACCCGACGCCACCGTCTCCCCCTACCTCTTACATGGGTTTATCCATCTCGACAATCCAAACATGGCCACCTTTTTTCAAATCATGAAGAATGGAAAGGAGAGGTGGTAGTATAATAATGTGACAATAACAACCAATGGACTCACCACAACCTTTTATCATGTCAGCATGATTTTTCCTTGTTTTTAGTTTTAACAAAGAATAATAAAAATGCGGATCCAACAACCCTTAATTCCCCAAATTCAAATTCACATGTCCCACAAAATATGAGTGATTCATGGGTCAATCTAGTAGTGGATTGACATTCCTTTATCATATACAATTAAGAATATGTGAAGGGAGACCACACCAAAATCAAAACCCTATAAATGGAATCATATTTCTCATCGATGTATAATTCAGTCACTCCACTCACGTTCGTCAATTATCGATCCATAACTCTCATTGATGATAAGATACATCGAGTGGGAAGGAATAAATCTATTGATAGTCATCATTCATCATCATTCCCCACTCGTTAACACCACCCATTTTGAACCTCAAACAAATTCTAGGATCATGCTAATGATCTCGTATCTATGTTAAACAATTAAATGGATGAAATGTGTTTCACTTTTTTATTACACTGAGTTGATGTGTCTTTACAATATTTCATTCATGAAACAATGTTTAGGATATGTTTGAATTCCAATGTAATTACACTATTTTAGTTATGAAATGAAACAACATTCTTGATGTTGCATTATAGTGCAACAATTTTTTTAAATAATATATTCTTTGTATGATAATTTATATTTTCCGTAAAATGCCCGAAAATTATCTTTTTCCCTCAACCCATGCCAGTAAATTTTAAATCCATCCTTAGGTAAATTCTTCATTCTGTGCACAAAAATTCTCTCGTATTTATAATCTGGGGACCCATTTAGAAGTTTCTAAAACCATGCACTCATGTTATTTTAAACAAACTAAAAATGTTCAATCATTTATTCTAGGCTAACTGGGCCTCGAAATAACATGAAGTCTAAGAACCCATTCTCAACATAATCCCATACATTTTTTATAAATGTTACATTAAATTTCTAGGACATTACATTATCCCCACCCAAAGGCTTTTGGTTCTCAAATGCCAAAACAAGGGATACTCAAAAAAATAGGAATACTATGAGTGAATAAAAGAATCGTGATCCCCAGTTTTGTCCTAAATATTCTCATGATGCCACAAAATTTGAACTAGAGTAAACATGTTCCCATTTAGCATATTCTCTTATCGATCATCAACCTCCACCAGGATCTCAAGAAATGGCACCCTATCATCAATATCTAGCTCACCCCACTCGATGACGTGCGATGTTTCATGAGGATATCTGCTTTATTGTGACACATGAAAGATATTATGCACTAGATGTATCATTGGGGGAAGATCTAGATTTTAAGCCACCTCTCCAAATCTTCTTAGAATCTGGAAAGGGCTGATGAACCTCTGACAAATCCTGCCAACACTGTGAGACCTCCACAATTCCTATCATGGTGAGATAAAAAGGAACACATGTTCTCCTTCCTCAAACTCCAAGGGCCTTTGAATGCTGTCAATATAATATTTCTGCTTCCTTGGTGAAATCATATTCCCCACCTCGATGATATGAACCTTCTCGGTGGTTTTTTGAACAATCTCTGAATCCATTAGTTCTAACATCCTAGGGTATGTCCAACATAACTGTGATTTTATGGTCTCCCATATAGTTCAATGAACGGTTCCATAATAATGGTGGAATGGTATTTGTTTTTGTATGAAAAATACACTTGTTATAGATTGTCCTCCCAACTATAACAATTGTACATAATGCAAGAATAAATCATTTCCAACAAAACACAGATAATATTATCTATCTGGCCATCCTGATAGGATTGAAATGTTGTTCTCAAATGTAGCTGAGTCTTGAACTCAACATTTACTCCCTTCCACATCAATGATGTCATGTGAGAATCATGGTCTAAAATGATCGTTAAATGAACCACATGAATCTAACTATCTCATGAACGTAGAGGTATCCCAAGCCCTCTATGGAATCCTACTTCCCATATGGGTAGGAACTCGGTCGACTTGGTGAGTCAGTCGATGGTCACCTAGATGTTATCATGTCCACTGGATGTGTGGGGTAAAGCAGTCATGAATATCATTGATATTCCATCCCATTTTCACACTGGTACCTAATGGGTCTGAGCCAAGTCTTCTGGAACCGGATTCTATGCGTTCACTTGCTGACATGCGAGGCATCGAGAAATTAACAATGTCACTGCCTTTTTCATCCATGACCACCAGTACTAACATTATAGAACTTGTTAGATCTTTTCCACTCCTAGATTCATTTATAATGGGTGGGGGTTTTGAACTCCATCAGGACATCCTATCGCTATGTCATTTTCTCAGCAGTGCTCCCTCTGAAAAGGATGATGTGATCTCTACTCTTAAAATATCCCTTAGTGGTCGACCCTGTTGATAACTAAGCCCTATGGGATTCGTAGTTGACATCCCTAAGTCATGCCTCCATTACTCGCATCATGAGTGGGGGAGTGATAACCAAATATTGATGTTAAGCTACTCCATCACCATTTACAAAGGATATATACATCACAGCTAATTGCTCTGACACCTCACTCAGTAATTGCATCTTGGTTCTCCTTCTGAGCATGTCTTTCACCATTTTCCCATTTATAGTAGTATAGACTATTTCAAAGTCGTAGTACATGGGGAACTCTATACCCTTCCACGGTATCACATTCAATTCCCTTTGGGAGAAGATATAACTCAGACATTTACTGTTCGAGTATATGGTAAACCACTCACCCATCAAGCAGTGCCGCCATAACCTCAATGTGAAGACAACTGCTGCTATCTTGAGATCCTGGGACATAGAGTTCTACTCGTGCTACCTCAAATATCATAAATAACTGGAGGTCATCTCCAGCTTCTTCATCAAGATACAACCCAATCCATTCCCTAATACATCATAAAACACTACATGCCCCATGTCATCCTCTGGCAGTCTCAAGATAGGGGCACCCATCAGTTTTTTCCTCAAATCTTGGAAGTACTGCTCTCACATTTCCGTCATCATGAAGAAATGAACCTTTTGTGTCAATGACGATAATGGTGATGCTAACTTGGAATTGTTAGGCATGAACCTATAGTTGTATCCAGCCAAACCCCAAAAACATCGCTCTCGATTTTCACTCCGGGGGGGTCCCAAGAATGAACTGCCTCTATATTTATCGATTCCACTGAAACTCCATCCCCTGAAATGATGTGTCCTATAATGTGGTCCTCCTAAATCAAGAATTGAATCTTTAAGGGATTCCCATAAGGAAGTTACTCTAGGTGCTTATCATGGACCATCCATGGATGTGTTGTGGATTACTCATGAGATGCTGAGTATACTAAGATGTCATCAATAAAGGCCATGATGAACAGGTAAAGGTAAGGATGAAATATCTCATTCATGACTCTCATAAACCCTAATGGAGCATTAGTCATGAATAATTGAATTATCACAAACTCATAGTGTTCATAACAAGATAAAAAGGTTTTCCTTCTTATATACTCATACCGTACAGGATGATAATGGTTTCTAGACCTGAGTTCTATCATTAAGAACCACCTCTCTCCCTTTAATTGGTTGATAGATCATTGATTCTTGGTACTGTGTATTTTTTCTTCATGATCACCGGATTCAGGATACAACTTTCTACACATAGTCTCAACCTCTTGTCTGCCTTTCTGGAAAACTGAACTACTGACATCCAAGGTAAAATGTTGTGCATTATGAAGCACTTTTTCTATAGGTCTCAATATATACACTCAACTCATGATTTTTTTGAGAGATATCTGATATGAAAGCATGGATATCGGTGCCATCCCCCGATTCAAGTCAATGTATATGTCAACCTACCAGCAATGTGGTAATCCTGGAAAATCCATGGTCATGATTTCCATGTACTAGTCCACCACTATAGGAAATTGGGGACTCCTATCGTCCACCTCACTGAGCCTAAGGCATGTCAACTGGTGGGTGATTAGCATCACCCTCATCTGAGTAAGTGTGTCTTGTGATGCAAGAATTCCCTTTTCATCAGTAAATAAAATCCTTGATCCTTCCTAGTGGACACATAATACTATGTGCCCAAAATAGTTAATCTAAACATGGACTATGGAACACTAGTCCATACAATAAAATGAAGTTGTAAGTCCTTGATGCCACTACTTGGAGATCTTTGCCAATCTTATGCCTACATGACTAAGCTCACACTACTGGAACCAGTGTGTTACCATCAAATACCCTCCTATATGAGCTTCTAATCATAAGGATTGAGCGAGCGGCTCAACCAGAATCTATGGTCATCGAACAAGGCCTATAGAAATGAAACAGTGATAGGAACCTCTATCTAAAATAACTAAAACTAATGTATATAAGAAACTGATCTTACCACTAACCATCCCCATAGAATCGGGATCATAAGCCATTATCGCTTAATGCTGGTCCTGACCATGTCCATCTACCATTGGAGCCTATTTTGCATCACCTAGGCGAGGTGGAAATAATATTTGGAACCTCTACCAACATCCATCCACTCTACCTTATCCCCTTCGACATTTGTGTCCCTACAAACCACCTTTATTCACCCTATGTCTCAATGGTCCCACAAATGTCTTCTGATTGTCTACATGGCGAGTTAGGAAGTCACGAGCTATGTGCCCTTGGCATATGCATTTGGAGCACACCCTTATCTTCTCTTGACTCCCCCTTCCCTGGGATCCTCATACTGTCGACCCTGTGTCCTGTGGTCATCCCCTAAAAGGCATGACCGGCTCAAGTCCACACATCTTCTACGAGCTACCCACCGCTAAAGACTCCACTGCCTAATGTCTAATGGTGGCTCCAGTGTTTTGCGCCCCCTCTTCCATGAATCTCTCCCCAAGAATATCTCTATCCATCACCCCCAACCATGGTTAAGATGTTAAGAGACTCTATGGAATTCCTGATCTCCAGCTGAATTCCCTACTCAAAATCTTGATCCCTGAATAATGGGTCTTACACCAAGTTTGTATAGTAGTGAAAAATCATGGTGAATCTATTTGAGTACTCTTCCTCTAAAATGGTAAACCCTATAGGTGTAGAAGATCATGTATGTAAACTGAGCGTAGATTCCCTAGAAATAATTCCTCCATGAATGGGCACTCAAAATCAGTCCAAGTGATGGTCATCTCATCATGTGTCGGGATATTCAAGCACCAACATCTCCCCGTTGAGACCTTATAGAGGCCCACACCATAGAGATACATCTTGTTAGGAATTTTTCTCAAGTGAATGATGATTTTGGTGACAACATACTACCTATCTTCCCATATATAGGGTTCAGCCTCACCCATGAACATGAGAGGTCTCTGCTTCTAGAACTCGTGTTGGTCGTTTAGCCTTCTTGTGTCCCATACAATTAATACGGGAAGGACTACTGATCGATGGGTGGTTGTAGCACTAATGCTCCACCTAGTGGGACTGTCTTGATTACTAGTCCATTCATAGATGCCTCATCACTAGGAGTACTATAGTCAAGTCGACGCATTGGAATCATCGATGGTTGTCTGCATGAAGGAATTTTAAAACAGATTAAGATGAACCACAATCAATAGATTATATATTTTTTCCCGACTCTAACTCAAGAAGGACATGATAAAACTATTAATTCTTTTATGATGAATGCAACAAATGATTTCATTTAATGAGTTGAAATGTAAAAATTAGGTTCATCGTCTAAGGATATGTTGGTTGTCACACCAACACTAGACTCCCTATGTCTAAAAGATGAACTCAAAAAATTCAACATTGTTACCATAAAAAATCCATTTAACCTCGATCATTGAGGCAGAAAAAACCACCTCTAATACCACTCTTTTAAAACCCCTCCCTCGGGAACTGTGCTATGACTACCACATGCCCACCTCCCAAAGGCCAGGGGCAAGCAACTAGAACCAAAGGCATTATCCCACAAGTTGAAATAATTTTCCTACGTACATGTATACTTGCACAGGCACATCCCCAGCCCACAATGAAGAATATTAAACATGCATGCCACTAAGATGACCTCTAAGATTAATAGTACAAATCTAAATTGAAAGTGGCCATAATACAAGCCCAACAGAAGTCAAGTACAAGCCCTTGAAGTCTGTCAGCGGCAAACCATACCTAAATGGAAGTGAAGGGGGTTCCACCAGAAACTGTAGAATTACAATTCATCTATCAAATCTCATTGGGCACAACCTAGTCTGTATACCACTAAGGCCACTAGAAAAACATATATTCTATACAAGAGACATGAAAGGTGCGGGTGGAGCCCCTGCAGGGGTGAGTAACACAATACTTTGTAAATACCAAAAAACACAAATGTAATACCACAATGGAATATATGAATGATATATATTACCAAATATGTATACGAAGTGTAGCCTCTATGGAGTACAATCAATGGAGATAGTAACCAGATTTTTCTCACAAAGGAATAAATTTAAATTATGAAAATGATGTATGTCATTCATAATCAGTAAACACATTGTACTGTCGAGACAAACATATTTTATGAGTCACATAAGCCTTGTGGGGATCCTAGAGAAACTTGTCACCTTAGTAATTTGGGAAACCTAGATCCACTCATATATTAGACCTGCTAGAATCCTAAACCCACTCATCATAGTCTTATCGTCATAGCCAACCATATGATTCTTCATTGTACAATAGTTTATTTAGGTATATTATTCTCCTCAATCCATTGGTCATATCTCAAATACTATAAAAATAAACTATGATTATATCAAAAGGACCACCTTGTCCATAGGGCCCCAAATCTGGAAATAGATCTTCAATTAGACACATGGTTTGGATGTTATGGTCATTTTAGTGAAAGGCTTTCGGTTGGGTTTGAGCCTGACCCGACCCGACTAGACCAACCCGACACAGCCTGACCTGATTGGTTCTGGGACTTCCTGGTCCGTCCTGGCCCAAGGAACTACTAGATCAGGCCCATCAGACCACCGGTACAGACCCAAGGCCCGACCATCCTCTAGCCCGGACCACACTGGTAGACCAGTTCTTCTTGCCTAGCGGCCTAGTGCCCCCCTTTTTTCGAGCCTATTCTGGTGGGCCTATTTTTTCCAGCAAAGACAAGGTTCTTGTCGTGTGCATTTGAGCCATGAAAACCAATGTGTAACCACCCCACTACATTTTCATAGGGTACTTTCTATGGTACGTCTGGACCACAATCCTCCGACTTGGGATGTAGCTCCATGTCATATATGGTTGAGCCAATGTCCCCGATCTGCCACCAACGGTGGCTGATGCGTTTCCACCATCACCAGTATTTTATTTGGAAACCCATGCCTCCACTACGACCATCCATCGCAGCCATGGACCACTAGGTTTTGGAACCTATGCCACCACCACCATTATATGATGGTTATCATTCACCCATCACTACTATCTACCTTAGCCACCTTCCCAGGTGGATCCACCATTATGGTCTAGCCCGGGCCGTTTTTGATATCATGTCATGATGAACATAAAGGGGTGGACGAAGTAGAAGAGCATTGAAATAACACACAAAGGATGGTCCACAAACAATGTTCTTGTTAGAGTTTGTTATCATTATATGGAGGTATAATGAAGGATAGTCTAAATGAAAATCTAACATCCCTTAATTCCTTGCATGAAAATTCCCATTCCCTAAAAAGACGACTGATATATGGGTCAATATATTAGGGGATTGACTCAAGTTCACAATTTATAAAGAAGAATTGGGGATGGGTGAACACACATAAATCAAAACCCCATACATGGAATTAGATCTCTCCCTGTTCAAGAACAGATTTTCACCACCATCATATCCCAATTCTAGATTACCAACTCACATTGATGACGATAACATTCAAATGGTAAGTGAGAAACTTCTGGTGATTCATCATACTTCTCTATTTTACACTATCCAACGCCACTCCATTAGAGCCTCAGATCAAATCCAAGATTGTTTCTATAGTGACCCTAGCCTTTTACACATAACATTTCATGATTTTAAACATAATTCATCATCAGATTACAATCCAGGTATCATTGAGTTCTATGTCTTGGAAAACAAGGTACATATAACACAATACAAGGGGCTAAAAACACTTCTTTATTTAATCTTCATAATGAGCTCCTACCTTCCTTTGAACCATTACATCAACATAGGGTACCCTGGGGAACACATGAGAAAAGGGATGAGCTAAAAATCACAATAAGGGAATGAACATAATAATAAACATTAATCACATGAGTTAGGAGGCTTGACATAATGATATTGGAAGCATGAAACATATGGAATCATAACATATAAAAATGGGATCATAAAAACATAGAGTAAAATAATAATACGATCATATAAGCATGAGATTATATAATAATAGTTTCATAGAGTGGTGGAAGCAACTTTAAACATGACTTTAATATATTTATGGCTAACATCCAATCTCGTTTCCCATAGTAGCACAAGCCAAGGCTAACTGCCCGGACCATTTTCCCATAATCTTCTCATGAGACATTAGCTTTACCAAATGAGTTGGAGTGCTATCTGGGAGCACCCCTCTAATATTATTCATGTATATGGTTGCCACATAAAGAATCTCACATAATCAATCATACATAGACATAGGAATACCCAAGGAAAGAAATGGCCACACAATCACATCATGAAGCATAATAAAAAGGGACGTAACTTACAAGTGTTCATGAAAGAAATGAATTAAATAATAAATAGACATTAATAATGTATAAAGTCGTAAATCATGAAAAGAGATAACAAACTGAAGTGATAACATGTAAAAAATAGTTTTTAAGAATCTTTTAGTCAAAACATTTTAGTGCGGTTTAAGAAAACATCGAATATCTCTTCAAATGAAAAGCGGCATAATATTTTTTTATAAAACCATAAGTAAAAGAGGAGGGTTTTCATAATAAAAAGACTTATTTTATATGGACAAATGTGACATAAAAAATATGATAGATTACACTTGATAATAGGAAATAATTCGGGAAGTTCCCTTAAAACGGGTTCACTTATCAGGAAGCAATGAGGTGAGAATCACTCAAAATCATGCATATCCCCAAAAGAAAGTGATGAAAGAGTCTTGATAAATAGACATGGAACATGTACACATCATTTAGGGTATGCACAATAAAAGATAAGATAACATCATTTTGGTAGAAAGGTATATAAGACAACCCAAAGGAATAAAAGAGGTTCGGGTAGAATTCATTACGGATTATAAGCATGGTATCGGGAGTACTTGAGGTGGATTAGTGATAGAGGAAAGGGAAATATTATCACGTATGCATAAATAGGGCACTATGGGGGAGGTGCTAAATCATACCCCATAATTAATAATTACACACAACAAGTCTTAACATAGTGAACAATCTTGAATAAGTGTGAAATTGAGAGGATCCCTTACCTTAGGTCTGTTGGTGTTCCCCACTTGATATTAATGACCTGAATAGTAAAATAAGGTTTGTTAATAAATAGTTCCTGAAACTTATATATATGTAAAGGATTCTTTATAACCTTTTAAATCTCATTTATACCCATTTTTATTGATTAGAAGGTTCAATTTCATTGTTCGGGTCCGTTTGTTTCATTTGTTTTATTGATCTGTTCAATTGTATTTATTTTAAAATGAAATGTAAGATGAAATTGAATGTCCAGAATTGATGTTATATAAAATCAGAGGGAATCCAGTTTGTTACATGGTTTAAATTAATTTGATTAATTATATTTAAAGAGAACCTTTACATTAAACATTAATGATAAACACTTGAATCAATTTTAACGATTTCGCCCATAAATGACTTGTTTTGTATTATTGTTTTATATCATGAGTGTATGAGGATAGAAGAACCTTAAATAGGACTTATAACCTATATAATAATATGTTTCAACCATAAAATAAATGGTTTCATGACCAAAAACAAAATGATAAATGAATTTGAAAACATGTTATCCATGATGTTGGTAATTTGACACATCATGGGAAATGTTTTAATTCTTGAACGTGAGGGAGAGGAGGCAAAGAATGATGCTTGAAATTTTCCATAAACATGATTATAATCCATAATTAATGAGATTCTGGAGCTTTCTTGCCTTTTTAATAAGAGACGTAGAAGAGAGTATAAGAAAAGAAAGGAAATGAAAACAAAACACTTGAAAATGAAAGAGGGTTCTTACCCTTTGATCTCCCCTCTTTGGGACTCCTCTTGGGGGATTTGATTTTGGACTTTTGGAAAGACCGGAAAGCCTTGGACATGGGGAAGGATCTTGGGGAGATATTTGGTCAGAATTTAGAGAAGGCTTGGAGCTTGATAGGAGGGGAGAAAAGAGGGAGTGAAGGGGGGGGGGGGGTTATAGTGGAGGAGAGAGGGGTTTTCTTAATATAAAATTCATTAGATTATTAATTCCTCCAAAGACAAGGAATAGTGAGTCTTCTATGACCAAAAATAGTAATTTTATAATGTAATCCCAAAAAAAGTGGTCTTACATCAGCAGAACATCACACATGACACTATAATTAGCTTATTTAGCTTATTTTTTTGTAAATTATAGTATTTCACTATTAATAAAAAATTCAAGTATTTAATAAAAATCCCATAAATTTACCCCAACCATTTTTTGACTTGTAGATTCCAAAAATGAAGTCCTTTTTTCAAAAATAATTTCCTAAATATGATTATTTTAATATTTAAATAAAATAATAATTTATTATCAAAACCAGATTTAAAACATTCATAAACTCATTCTAATCTATAGGTATATTCGACATCCAACATGAATATTTTTCTTATACCACCATAGGTAATGTTACTATTCCTTAGGGTATATCACTATTTATAAGGGTATGTTAATATTCATTTGGTTAGGTTAATATTCACCAAAAATTATTTTTGTTTTATTAGTCTCCAAAAAACATCTTGAACACAACCGTGTATGATAGATTTTCAAAATTCCAAATATAGAAGTGACAAAATTATGTTAAAAGGTTACTTATCTCTTTGTAGATCATTAATATTTGATTTTATGGCATATTCATAAGAAGGGAATTTCCATTAAAAACATTGGGTCATTACAGTTTCAATAATACGGTTTCATTGTTAACCAATAATCTGAAGAAAACATGATTCATTGTTTCATTTACACAGTGTCTAAGCATCAATACGCTATTTTTTGGAAATAAAATATCTATTAGGATATAATTGCAATTTCGTTATAATGTTTCATTTAATAAATGAAACATTTGACAAAACATTTCTTTTTATTGATACAATTATTTTTGAATTAAATAACCATTTTATGTTATATTTTTTTTTCTTAAAATGATAAAGAATATCTTTTTACATTGAAAAATTCTGTTTGAGGTTCTGTCACTCCCTTGGTAATTTTTTCATTGTAGAAGAAATGGTTAGCTCAGATTTTATATCTGGGTACCCATTTAAATGTTTCCAAAACCATGCAATCATGTATTTTAAAGAAACCAAAAAATGTTCTAAAATTTATTCCAGGATCATTAGGCCTCAGAATCACCCGTCGTCTAAGCACAAAGTCTCCAAATAATCCAATAATTTTTCTTTAAAAAATATTTACATGGAATTTCTAGGTCATTACAAGATAAATTTGAACGCACAATTTTTCTAGCTAGAATTCTTTAATTTTGTAATGGACACACCCATATCCATATTTATACAAATCCAACACCATTTTCGATAAAAGTAGTCCCTGAATTTTTTTATAAAAAATAACTTCTTTTTATAACATTATATGTAATCTATTTTTTATGGAAATTAAATAATGTTATATGGATTTTATTGAGATATAATTATTATTTATTGAATTTTTTAAATGATTATTTATAATAATATGGATCACCTTTATCCATAGTGAAGGAGCAACGGAGTGGTGCCAGGCAATGGAAGTGTAGGTCTCAAAGATTGGGAACTCATAAAGGTGGTGTGTTATGGAAATATCGAATGTGAAACTATATTTGGGGAATCCTTAATATCATACACCTTTTTCTCTTATCTTCTATGATTTGGTATATTTTTATGAGTTTCCTTATTTTTATATAAGGTAAATTGAAGTAATATTGTTGATAATCATTACAACAACATTATGTAGTTTTTAAAAATTTATATATATTTATATGTTGGGTTTATTTTATTTTGCAATTTCTACATTATATAATATATTTATAAAAAATATTTACTTTCTGGGCATTTTGTGGTTTATTATTTATTAGAAGTAAAATATGAATTATAAAATGAATAAATATTATTTTTCTAAAAAGATAAATAAGAATCATAAGATTTAATTGGATCGGCCTGCTTGAATTTAGTTTAATAAGAGTGGGGCTAGGGCCCTTGAAATACATATGTATTCGTTATTAGACAATATTATTTCAGAAAAAATAAACAATGTTACTATATATATTATAATTTTAAATTTTTTATAACCTAGTAAAATTACATTTATAAGTTTAATTATTGATTTCTGACATAATGAAATAAATTTTAATTTATTTGATTTTTTAAAAATATATTTGGTGAAACATGTGAACTGAAATTAAAATGAATAATGAAAAATATTTAATAGTATATGTCATTTTATGATTTTTCAAATAATAAACATGAAGATTTAAAAAATAAAATAAAGATATTGTAAAATATGATAAGAATATATACTTGGAAACAAACAATAAATTAATCATTAGGAAAATAAATCATTATATAAAAATTAAATTACCAATTTGAAACAAAATCATAGGATCTAATCCATCACGGGCAAGATGGTGAAGGATAATTGGGTTCCGAAGTTTAAATGAAAATGAATTTCAATGGTCAAATATATTTTCTATATCTCGTTGAGAATATTCTATATCATCCTGCTCCCATGTCCCTGAGTTAGCTATAAAACCAATGTAGGCCTCCTCCAACTCCCCATCCATCATTATTAGTATAGTTTTATTCTTTGTCAAACTTCATTCATAGAGGTAGAAGCATTAACTTGGGTAGTCATGTTGTTGGAATAATCATGGGGTGAAGATTTGGGGGGCTGGACTTCCATATCAGCTATGTTTGTCTGGAAAAAATAATACAGAATGAAGCACACAATCCATGATGCCGAAGCTAGGGATGCTAAATATTCATCATGGTTTGGTGTTCCTGGGACAACAGTAGAACAACCTATCACAACTACGTGTTGAGGTCTAGAATCCTCTTCTGAATAGAAGCACCCAAGACCTGACGGTGGAGGTGGTGTTTTGGATCTAGTGGATTCTTCATGGTTGGGTCTCTGTGGGATAAGGACATCAGCAGCACAACATCCCTGGACTAGTTCCGGCATGAGATGGAAACAACCATGACCTGACATCGGATGTGGTACTGGTGATGTGTGGGTTTGGGACCCCACATATTCTTCATGGTTGCGTCTCCTTGTGTCAACAGAACAACCCACGTCCTCCATTGGTTTAATTATATTTATAACTATAATTATACCAGGAAAGTTTGTCAGAGGTAGGCCCATGACTATTTATTAACAAAAAACAAAAGTACATCAAACACATACCGCAAATCATAAGCTGATTACATGTCATAAACATCAAACCCATCACAACCCATGTTAGATCCTCCTTCCGCAGTGGTCGTCTCCCATTCAGAGATTTCGAAGTGTCTTAGGATCATGTCATACTTCCTTATGAGGTTCAATTTCTCCAATGAGATCAACTCCTGTAGAGATTGTTTGAATGAGGACCCAGTGGACAGCGGCTTCGGCAACTCAGAGTAGTCCTTCTTCATCCTTTGGCTTGTTGTGGTGGACACCTCATCTCCATATTTCCTCTTCCCTTCCTTGAGATCCTCACAATATGAAGGTTTCAACATCACATTTTCCTTGTCAATGTCCAAAACATCCCCCCAATTTCCAGTAACCAGAACATCATGGAAACCATCCTCCACCCCTCTTGTCTGTTCATTGTGCCTGTTACTGTCAATCAGTGCCAAAAATGGTGGTTTTCCTCCAAACTCCTGGTTAGCATCCACCTCCATCGGTGCATCAGTAAAGACAATATTCATATTGTTACTTTCTTTCATTGAAGCACCCACCTCCACTTGATAAAATTCTACAGGTTTCCCCATTTCACCAATCACTTCATCCTCATTCTGAATCTCTGTGCAGGATTCCACACACTCAGTCACCAATCCTTGAAAGTGGTTCCCCATGGACACCATGGGAATCACCTCAATAGCCCATCCACAGACTCCTGACTCCTCCACTGGTAGAAGAACATCACTATCCAGGACTGCAACACAAGTCCTACCATCTTCAGCATCCATCGAGGACCCCTGCCTACCATTGCCCACCTTGCCACTGCTACACACCTGCACCACAACAACAACTCCATCAAATGATCCACCTTCCCGACCACATTCAAGAGGAGAACGACCATCATAAATGTCCCCTGGATCCTTCTGTCTCTCCCCTACAGCCATCGTTATTCCTGATGTCATTCCAATAGGAGTAACACTTCTATCCGCAGCACCCTGGCAACCATTCCCCCATTTCAGGTCCTGTTTCAACCGATTTGACACCACATACACTAGAGGGTTTGCAGGAATTTCACCTGGCTTAACAGCTGCAGCTCGGGGGCCAAGTCCTTCATTTCCTACCCGATCTTCTGTAGCAGACATCCCCCTCTTATCACGGGGTTTTCCAAGCCTTTTCTCCATATCTGGAAAACTCCTGCTAACACCTCCACCATGACACCTATCATCTAAATCCCCAATCTATTATAGGTAGTGTAGTATTCAATCCATGACTCATACACCACTGCTTGCTTCCATCTGAGTTCTTGGCCCACCAAAATATAGACCTAGTCAACCGGCGGTCTCGATATATCCACCTTAACACACAACATAGGATTTATCGGATGATTCACTGTTGTTGTTCGAACATCAGAGCACAAGAATCTCCCAACTAGGTTCCCATGAATGCGTATAATTGCAGGGTTTTAGAAAGGTAATGTCAAGTGAGGGAGACTTACACAAATCGGGATTGTGGTTGGATCGAGATTCATATAGAGATCAAACATCTATCGTAGGAGAAGAAATTTACAACCATTGCATCGCTTGGGAGCACAGGACCACACACTTATTAAATCTTCCATTATCTACACTTTTTAACAAGTATTGATAAAAGGTTTATCCAATTTTATAAATAAACTGTAACAATCACCTCCTCATATCGGGCAACTCATGCTCTCGTGGAAGTCGAACAACACCACCACCTCCACCTCCTCTATCCCCGCCTCTATTGCTGAATCCTCCTCCTCCACCTCTACCACAAAGACCTCCTCCTCCTCATATTACGCCCACACATGCTGCTTAATATCCCTCCTCTATCGCTGTGAATATATCCTTAACTGTGAACCTCACCTCTGAGGCTGAACGCCATCTTCTGCAGACATTTCCCCTACCGGGAACATCACATATGTATCATGCCAAACCCCACCTCTATCATAAATACTTTATTTTCATTGAACCCACCTCCATTTAATAATATACCATTTCTACCAAACCCCACCTCTACTTCAATGCCCTCCTCCTCAAAAATCACACCTCCACCACAAACCATTCTCCTTCTGTGCTACAAAAGTGAGTATTCTTATAATTCTCTTAGTATTTCCTTTTTATTTTCACATTTTACAGTCATCCATGTTCAATTTCATGTCTACATATTATCAATTACTTATTAAGGATATTTATGAGCTTCTATGGATTGAATATAATTATTAAATGTTTTATTGAGAAACCATTGATGGTTCCATTCTTTTCATTTCTATTCACATCTGGTATGGAGACCGTGGTGGATATACAGTACCTCCAAAAACATTTTGGGATGAATATGTATATTGTAATATAATGGATTCTTTTGGACCAATTGATATTTTGTGGAATTGAAATTGTTTTTTTGTTAGGTGATTTTGAGAATGAAGTCAATGTTTGGCTAGAGATAATTTCATAGAATATAACCAATCTATTTTTAGTTATTTTCTTATAGTGTAGTTTAATAGGTTTTTTTGTCATCTATTTGAATATTTTATGATTTATTATTTATAATTGAATTCATATAGTGATGTTTGTGTTTATTTTATATTTTTATTCAATTATAGTGGAAGGTATTGTTTATTTTTTTCGAGAATTATTGGCATATGAGTGATTCATATTATTCATAGGATATTTCACATATAGCATATCAATTTACATAATGTGGGTACACAGTGTGCCACATATTAAACCAATTTGGTTAGTTATAGGAACCAACACTATTGAATAGATGTACACTATTGGTGTAGTATTTAACTAATTCTTTTATTATGATATTGATTCATTATACCTTCACCCACATCTCATCATAATTTCAACCATTGTCATAAAAATTCATGTCCATGTTGGAGGATAATATTATAGATATCATTATATTCCAGGATAATAAACAAGATTAGTTAAAATTCAAATAAATTACCCTATATATTAATGTAATTTCTTGAACTATTACACCAAACCCTACCCATGAAAAATATTTTCTCTGATATGTGATGTTGTTAACTGAAGAAAAAAAGGAACTAAAAAAATGAAAAAAATAGAGGTATGTGAAGAAAAAGACTAAGGAAGTAGAGGAGGAATGGATATATAAAGAAAAATATTGAATTATTAATGAAGTGATGATGAATCTATTCTTAGAGGCTTATCCTGGGCACTTAATGCACCAGGTGGAACTTTTTCATGTACATGGCGGACATACAGATTAGGTTTGAGATGAAAATCATATTGAAGTTATATAAATACTATGATACCAAGATCAATTCATATAACTTAGGAAACCCAATATCCTATAAAAATTTGTATTTTATTCTTTCACCTTGATGGGACAACACCAGTACATGTCAGAAGCACCTCTAGGGTCTAGATCCCAACTCGAAGCCCAACCCAATCATTGGTAAACTAAGTAATTTCTAGTATATATTTATAACTATAGGAACATATATTTTGTATATCTATTCCTTTATAATTTTTAAGAAGGTCATAATTAATTATATGACCATCTATATGGTTCACCTCCCTGATGAAGCTAAATAAAACCACGATCTTTTCTATTGATAATAAATGGTGATGATTAATTCATCTCACCAATGGATTCCCTAGTTGTGATGTTGTTGTCAAAACATCACATAAAAATCCATATATGGGAGGCCTCTAATATACAAGGTAGTATTAAATACCCACTCCAATTATATTTGAGAGTAGTAAATTCCTCATTTATATAGTTTGAATTGGTAGGGAATTTATTGTTGTTAAAAGAGGGGTAACCATGATTCTTGATAATTGGAAGCAGAAAGAATGCCTAAACCATGATTGTTGTATGATTCTTTTGCATATATGTTCATGAGAGGTTCTTCTATGATATTAATTGTACTTAGATATAAAACACCTATCATAAACATAAATTACTTGGGTAAAGTGTATAGATTATATTGTGATGTATTAGGAGTAAGGATATTAATTGTTCATGTTCATGATGGTCATAAGGTTTTTTAGGTATAGATACTTAAGGACACATAAGAGAATATTGATAGATCATTTCCATGATTTCGAAATAGTGGTGACTTCTATGAGGGAATATTGGTATTATCTATAGGGTTATAAATTTTTGGAATACACTAAAAAGTTTTTGAAATATATTTAATCCCCAAGTGAAATAAACCATTGATAACAGAGAAGAATTATATATATATAGTACAATTACTTTGAACAAATATATATACTCAATATGGGGAACATTTTTTCTATTGTACTGTACTGGTAGGATAGATATTACCTTGTACATGATTCATTCATCAAGTTGATTATGGTTTCCCACCTTGAAGAGATGTAACGTTAGGTTCAAAAGTATCATGGAAAAGTGAAACTTTTGTCACTATATATCACTTATTCACTCATTAGTAGTATTACAGAATTATACTATAGGATTCATACTATTTATTCATAAGGGACATGATAAAACTTTTATAGATTTATATTTTATAATAATTTTGTTTTTTAATCATATAATTTATGTAAAGTGCCACTTTGGGAATTATGTCTTTGTGGAAATGCCAAACTGGCTTATTTAAAGTGATTCAAGTGTTATGAAATGTTTCATAAAAAACTATATGTGTTCAACAAACCAATTTTATTGTATTAAATATATTTAAAATGATTTAAAAAATGGAATGGACCTAAGTTTCAGGAATAGTGTTTGTCAACTCTTTTGATTTATGTTCATAAAGTGATGTAAAATATTTTAAATCATTTTTAATACTAGTTTTACTTTAAAAAAGGTTTGTTATTTAAAAGAGAAATTTGTGTGAATGGTAAGTTTTTCTAATGAAATTTCATTTGTGATTTTCTAAATAGAATTCCAAGGAATTCGGTGTCATCATCAGTGGGGATGAGTCATAGGAAACAAAATCATATAATAATTATCAATAATATGTTGATTCCCCTAATTTTAAAGTCCCAGTTTGTTTATTTATTTTGTTAAATATTAATATCACTGAATCAAATAGGATGGATATGATAAAGAATGTTCGTATTCCAATAGATAAATAAAAGAGTATGAATACGGATTTAAATAGTTCATCATGTATTCAAATGATCATCTATATGACCCTTATCTAATCCTTTATCTATGTTTATAATGATTTTATTCAAGATGAGTTAGTATAGAGGTGATGGGTTAGCACATGATCAGTCACAGAATATATTGAATTTATATATGTGCGAATTAACACAGGTAATAATTGAATGTAGCTAGTGGCTGAGATAATACTATATTTTATAGATGATCTAATATGATTACATGTGTGGAAAATAAAGAAGACCATATTAAGGATGTGATGAAAGATGTGGATGATGATGAGGATTGTATTTAGAAAATGACAAGGATAATTGATGATGAACTTTGAGATTTCACATATATGTTTAAGAAATTATAGAGTTCTAAAAATATGTCATTTTAATGTTGTTGACCTATATATATCGGTTTTGAAAATGTAATGAAGAAGTAAAATATTCAAGAAGGAAATAGATGGAGTGACACTATTTTTAAAGAATTACTTGCTCTATTTAATGGCATGATCCCAAAATATAATGAGATCATGAATCAAACATATTATACCATGTGAATGATATGCTCTATGGGTATGATCTAAAAAACAATACACACCCACCCAAATATAGGTATAATGTTTATATATGAATGAAATTACATCGAGAATGCCCATAGTATGGTGATTCTCGATACAAGAAAGATAAATCTATTCCTAGGAAGGTTTTATGAAAATTTCCAATAATTCCATGCTTTATGAATTTACATGGAAGTGAGGAGACTATAGGGATATTGAAGCGTCTTGGAAACACAAGAAATAATGATTGGAAACTACATCACATGATAGACTCTAATCACTAGAATAGAATTGATCATGTGTAACCTATATTTGGAAACAAGTCGAAAATCCTTCATCTTTTATAATTTACAGATGGAATGAGACAATCTGATTATAAAAGAAGCACTCATAGTACATGGAAAGATATGATGGTAAATTATAAATATCTATTGCAGTCATGAAAAAAATAAATATACATCATGTAATATATTTTTATATGAGGAACGAAACTACTGGGTAATGATATTGATGTTTATTAGAATCCATTGATTTTGGATTTGATATTATTCTGGGATTTAGGTGTTACATTGAATGATGCTTACAAAAATTATAATTTCACATTTAGAGACATGTTGTATATGAAAGTAATTGAATTTCCTACATATGATAATTTTCCAGGATATATCATAAATGGTACTCAATGGTGTCCCATCTATGAACAATGTACCAAACGAATTAGGTTGAAACATTAATCCAAAAACATGTTTCTAGGAAATCACAAATTTCTACACTAATGACATAAGTACATATCATTGAAAATATCATTCAAAGGCTGTTCAGAATAACGTTTAAAACAATCACCTGTAAAAATTGTTTAATTTTTTGAAAAGGTAAATGATATGGACACTACTTTGGGTTAACTGTTTTTGAATAACCTTCCGAAAACAGTTGGAACAAGTGATTTTTTTTTTCAAAATTTACACACTAGAATTGTTTAGTTGTCCAAAAATTTCTTATGTTATGCATGCAGAAAAAATATATGTGATAGTGTCAGCAACACATTGATAAATGAACCCAGCAATATATAGGATGGAATTAATTATAGTTTTGACATGGTTGACATGGTAATATGAGAGAAGTTGGAACCAGTGAGGGGTGAAAAGGAATCTTTTCTTCTGACAGATATTTACACTCTTTCCAGGTATGAGAGACATCATTTGAGTAACATCTTTAATGAAATAAAGGTTTCAGAGGGCTGTCATCAAATTTCAATAACCTTGTGCCAATGACGGTTTTAACGATAATTGGTCTAAAATAACATGAAAGACATGTTTTTATGCATGATATAATGCTTATATATTTATGTTTCGTTTTTCTAATTAATTTGTGTCATATATTAACTAATATCTATTTATTCTTCAATGATATATTTTTCAATGTTATAAATACGATGAAATTTCTGACTATAAAAAGATAAATTTCCATCATATTATATGAATTGGAAATTTTATTCTCACCAACATTATTTGATATAGTTGTCCATTTTATAGTTCAAATTATGAGAGATATTGGACTATGGGGCTCTATACTCAATAGATAGATATACCACACCAAATGATATATGAATATTTTGAAGACGTATTTCAAAAATCGATGTAAAATATAGGGTGTTATTGCGGATAAATATATAATTGAGAATGACATTGAATTTTGTACCGAATACCTATCTGTGGTGGAAATCATTGTTCTATCGAAATATCGACACATTGGGTGAATTTCAGTTGAAATTATTTTGGGAATTGATATTCTAAAAATAAATATTATAGATTTGGAGTTAATGATATTATATGTTTTGTATTATATTTTGGAGTATTCCCCTTATGTTGAAACATATAATACAATTGTTAGGCATTTTAATCCATGAATGGATTAGAGATGGAGATAAAATTCACATAATAAAAAAAATTCTAGGATTGTTTCAGGACCATATTTTTAAGGAGTAGAATGAAAATATAGATAAAATATCAGAATGAATCCATTTAAAGAAATATGTTACAGTTTCCCATCATAAAACAGTTATTGGAGTTGTATTATACTACATTCCAAGTGTTGATTATTCAGTGTACGATGGATTATAAGATATGTGATGTTAAAATAGATGAATTGAGATTCATAATAGTTGATTTCACAAAGGATGTTCACAAAGATGAGCAATTTATAATGGAATCATAGCTGGTATAATTATTATATTTTCTATATTTCCCAATCTGAAATTGGTCAATTGTTTTGTTATTGACCGAAACCACAGAAGGTTCGGATAAAAATTAGACAGTGGTTTACCCTTTCATAGGGATGTCACAATAAATTCTCAGAGGTCCCATCGTAGATAAAAATATTTATGTCAGAGGAGACCACAATGACGTGATATGGAACATTGAAGGAGGCGTCAAATCACTTTTTCCTTAAAAAATAATGCAGTGGTTCGATAATTAGGATAATTTATTTTATAATATATATATTTCATGTTACCTCATGTAATGATCCATTTGTTGCTTCATTTAGCTATTCTATATTAATTGTTAAACTTCTTCGAAAAATAATGAATTCTGCATGTGTAGGTGCTTCCAAACATGAGGAACAATTGTTGTCTCAACCTGCTGCAGCACATAGTGTGGTGGAATAACCTTCGACACATGTTGTTGCAAATTTCCTGAGGAAAAATAGTTTTCTCAACCTGTAGTTTCTCCCAGTTTAGAGGTACAATGAACATTTACACATGATGATGATTTATCTCTAAATGAACATATTTATGATTTTTCTTCTTGGTAAATAGTAGGATACGAATGACCGATGAAACAAATAATTCAAGTATAATAGATTGACAGATTTATAAAAAATCATTAATGTGAAAGTCGAAGGCTTCAAATTCAATGTCGGGTGGAATGCATGAGGCTCGATTGTTAACCCCAACTAGGGCATGCTCAGCAGTTATATAGGAATCGTCAATCATTAATGCATGTTGATTGTTTTAGATTCATGGAAAAAACATTCCCCTGCTAAAGACACTGGTGTGGGAGGAGATTATGGTAACATCATGACATAATATAATTATATTAATAAATAATAAAATAATGAATTATTAACTTACTATTCATCATCCACTGGGATGTGAATTTATATTAGATGAATCCCATACAAAGTATATATTAATGATTGATAGAATAATTCATAGAGGATTGTACAACATTATAACAAGACATTATATTAAAGATGCTAGAGGGAAAATAATCATGCATCCACAAATTATCAATTCATTCCTGAAACCAAATGAAGTGTGGGATTAAGTTATTATTCATTGTGAGGATGCATCTTTTGAGGTACAATAATTTTATTAATATGTTTTTCAATGATATGCATAATCTTCGCATTAATTGAAATTTTTTTATTTGTGAAATCAAAATTGAGTTCTTGAAATAATGAACAAAAAATAGTATAAGTGTACCCCCAAGTTAAAGCAAGGATTGTGTATGAATCATTAGAAAAAAATGGTATATATTTTAAATCTATATTAATAGTTATATTTCACATGAAACAACACTATAATTATGTTCCTCTATTTATATAAAGATTGATGACTCATAATCCATTGCAACTTCTGTGTCATGATATGTGCTATAGAAGGATGCATGTGTATATAAAGACGAGATACTACTAGATGAAAACATAAAATATGTGTGGGAATTAGTTATAAGTATTACTTAATATATATGTTTTATTACATTTCTATTAAATAACAAAAAATAATTATTTTTCCTTTATTTTAACTGTGATATACCCATAAGAATCAAAAAATCCTATTTTGGATGAACAGAAACTATCAGTGGCCTTGAAGCTCTAGAATAATATGGCAGTGTCAGAGGTGCGGGTTTTGTGGTCACACCCAAATCATATTTTGAGGAAAAAACAAAATTTTGATCAATGTGAATGAATAAAATATATTATAGAATGAATATATACCCTTCAAGAATAATTCCAATTGAAGAGAGATACTTTTACATCTATAATGGGAAAAGAAAAATTGAAGAATCAAGTGATGAACATAATCTGCATAGAGATTCCACCACCCCCCACTACATTTGAGAAAAGAAATTCCCCACAAAATTGTGTCTCGATAGAGGTAATAATTGTTCATATTAATGTTTCTATGAAATTTTAATTAGATAAATCGTAATATCTCTCATGTACTAATATTCTACAGGGTGATAATAACTAGGATTTATATCTAGAAACACCAACCCGTTAACTAGTTGTCAGGTCTATGTTGTTCAATTTTACAAAAGATATGCTAAATAGTAGAACACTTTGAAAATGCCCTTTTTGATTGACAATTAGAGTATCCCATTAGAAGAACATTGGGATACATGATCAATATCATAAAGAATATATTCATACAGTTGAAAAACCTACAGGAACATTCATCAGATGGCCACAAAATCCTGTAAAAAAACATGTTGAGAAGGGGTAATTCTTTTCCAAATTACACAGAAGCTAAAAAATTAACAATTAATGAAAATGATTCAATAAAAAGAAATTTATTACAGAAGGACAAGGAGAATTTAATGAAGATAAATTCCATCTCAAAACCATCTAATAGAACAACCAATCGATCAATAATATCTACCAAAAGATCGTTTAACCCTCTCGTTATATATTCTAATATACTATTATTGAAGGGTCACGTGGATACAATGTTATGTGATGTTCAGAATCACATAGATGATTTTGAATAAAATATGTACTGAGAAAAAGTTCAAGACTTCATTGTTGTTGAGTGTGCAAATTAATTGCTTGACTTTGAATGGCAAGGAAACTCAGTAAGAAATTTATACATGACGTATGTTTTAATGATTTTTGTTTCCAAAAGCTGATATATTGTGTTAATTTTGAATAAATACTTTTCATATATTTGGAAGTTGTATATTGGAAAACATTATGGGTTTTTTAATGAATTTTGTTTGGACTCGTACACCTCAAATTTCCTATATAGGAAAAAATGATTAAAAAAGATGAAATAGTGGTAGGTCTATGAAATCCTTAGAATGTAAAATTTTAGATAAAAGACCCTATTTATTACAAATGATGAAGTGGTATGATTATAAAATTTAATCATATAAAATTTATTATCATTTAAGAAATTAATTATTTATTATTGTGTTTTTAGGTATCATTAAATGATCATTGTGGTTAATATGGATACTCCAATGATTAATTTTCTAGATTCAATGCATGGATATCTTACCCACCTTACCCAACTAATGGTATTTTCCAATTTTTAATACACATCGTCACACATTTTAGAACTAAACATCAATATTTTTAATTTATATTATCTTTTAATGAGTATACTGTTATTATAGGGTGGTGCATCAATATCATGTGAAAATGAATGAGGCCTTGAGATAATGATGAGAAAGAAGATAAGTACTATGAATGGATAAATATAAAGGTATATATAATTATATTTCACTATCAAAATGCATATCAAAACAATTTACTTATTTTATTCAATTTTTATGTAGTGTCCAAAACAAACCAGTGGAAAAGATTACAGTTACTCTAATGGTAAATTTATGAGAGAGATCATATTCCATGAACTAACTAGCATCACGAAGAGGTATTTCTTATGATAAATAATATTTCATTTAAAATATTTTCCAATCCATTGTGTATTTATATTTTTCCTGCACTACTATGACTCTTGATAAGACTCATATTCAGAAGATGATATAGATGGGATCAAAAACAAATGTCCTACATAAATGTTGGACAAATGTAAACAAATAACATGAACATATGACTTCCATAGAGGTAGAAGATTGTATCATATTTTTTTATATTTACATATTTTTTGTATTACTCACATAATAATTTTTTCTTATAATGGTGGATTCATTAGTTTGACTCGGAGTGGTCTATTCGAAGATACTCATGCCCGTTAGAGATATGACTTATAGGATACAACCTATAATTCAATAAAAGGTTATTTTTTTTTTAATATCATATATTTTTCATCATAATATGATTTGTTCTCAACAAAATTTTCATAATCTAAATTAAATTCTTATATACTAATGCAGAAAATGATTTCAACTACTTATTCTCCCTTAAAACCTTGTCAGCCCTGCACTGTCGACATATATCACATTCCATCAAAGGCAGTGGAGGGAACATGAAGTTATGTGATAAATTTCTGTAGTGAAGTTTTTAAATTTTGACCGAGAAATCATATATTATTATTGGTAACACATTATGTGGATGATATGAATATAAGTTTCTCTTTTTATTCAAAATTAATATTAATTTTAGAACAAATAATAACTGACATACTACAAACCATATTAATACATTCTAATTGCTTTTATATTTTTGGAAAATGATATATTTTCCATTTTTGATATCTAAGAATTATAATCACATCAATAAGATCCATGGTGCGGCTAGTATAAGAAATGTGTATCTTTTTATATAAAATTGACATTCATTTAAGTAAAAACAACATGTGACATAATGAAAACCAATAAAACACATTAGGATCATTTTTCTATTTAACTAAAATGATTTATTAGTCATTTTTTATGTGTATTAAACAGTCACATCTAAATACAACACATGGTGTGGCCGGTATTACTCAAAGAGTCTCTTTTAATTTATATTTGTTATTAATTTTTGTACAAACATCAAATGAAAAAATGAAAACTACAAAAACTCTTTTCCATTGTATTGATACATTAGGGAAAAATCTATGAGTCATTTTTTCGGTGTATGATTCATCCACACATTAATATCATGCATGGTGTGAACGTTATCACTAAAAGTGGACGTTATCAGAATTAAATTGTCAAATTATTTCAAAATATTACACTCATTGAAAACCAATAAGACACACTCCAAATGCCTTGATAATTTAGCATTGTGATTCTTAAGTCATCTATGACATGTATGAGTGGTCTCATGTTAAACTAAGGAAGGATGAGCCCGATATGACTCAGAATCAGTATTTCCTATATGAAATGACGTTTTTGTATAAAAATACATCTGATATACAGAAAACTATGAAAACATGTTCATATTTGCTTGATATTTTAGGAAAACAGCCACTTGGTCATTTTTTGATCCGTGGGAATCAGCCTCACCTCACAACATCACACAGTGTGGCCGATATAATTGAATGTGTCTCTTTGTATTTTAAATTAACATTAATTTAAGTTTGAACAAAAAGTGTCATACTAAAGACTTAACAAATTAATTCAAATTGTTTTGAAAATTCCATAAAACAAACCATGAGTCATTTCTGATGTTTAGGATTTAATCAAACATCAATAAAATACATACTGTGAACAATATGTCTAAAATGTTTGTTATTACTATAAAAAGGGCATTTTAGTCCAAAATATGTCACTCACTGAAAACTAAGAAAAAATGGAGTTATTTTATTCAAAATTTAGGATAACAATTAATAAGTCAATTCTAACGTGTATGAAGTTGTCTCAAATAAAACCAATGAATTATTTGACTCAAAATGTGTGTTTCCTTTTTGAAAAGACTTTATAGTAAAAAACCACAATTGTCATAATGAAAATAATGAATATGCATTCAAATTGTTTCCTATTTCAGGGAAACAATATATTAGTATTTTTGAAATGTATGAATTAGAAGAACCATAATACGATGCATGGTGTGGATGGTATAACTCAATGTGTCTCTTTTTATTTAAAGTTGAATATTATTTATTTAAAAAAAAATTGGCATACCTAGAACAAAAAATCACATCAGATTGTTTTTATATATTAAGAATATAATATATCTGTATTTTTTGATGTGTATGTATCATCCAAACCTAAATATGATGCATGGTGTGGCGGGTATAACTCAAAGTGTTTTTTTTATTTAAAATTCTCAGTATAAGTAGTTAAAACAACAAATGACATATGAAAACTGAAAAAATAACCTCATATTGTTTTGATATTTTAAGAAAATGATCTATTAGAAATTATTTATGGGCAGAAATCATCCACAACTGAATATGTTGCACAGTATGGATGTATTCTCTCAAGGTGTATCATTTTCATTAAAATTGACATTATTTTAACTATAAACAATAAGTGACATATTGGAAACCAAAAAATTCATTTGTATTGTATTGATATTTTATGAAAATGGTCTATTAGTATTTAGTGATTGGTAGTAATCAGCCTCATCTCAATATGATTCCTGGTGTGGCCGTTATAACTCAATGTGTATATTTTTATTTAAAATTGAAATTAATTTATGTAAAAACAACAAGTGACAAACAGAAAACCGAGCAAATTCATTCAATTTTTTTTGGATATTTTAGGAAAATGATCTCTTAGTCACATTTAAGCGTGGGAATTAGCTGAACCTAGATATGACACGTGGTGTTTATGGTATAACTCAATGTGTATCTTTATATTTAAAATTGAAATAAATTTAAGTAAAAACATGTTAACTACATGAAATCAAGAATATTTGTTTGGATTGTTTTAATACTTTAGTAAAATTGTCCCTAATTCATTTTGAATGTGTATGTTTCAACTTTAGCTCAATCCATTGCATTGTGTGACCAGTATGACTAAAAGTGTATGTTATCAGTATAAAATTGACATTTTAATTCCAAACCTCTAACTCACTAAAAACCAAGAAAATTATCTCTAATTGTATTTATAATTTAGGACAATTATTCATAAGTAATTAGTGATGTGTATAATGTAGTCTCATTTCAAACTGACTAACGATGTGATCAGTATGACTCAAAATGAATGTTTCATGTTAGAAATGTCATTTAATAAAAAACTAAAAAAGAAATTTTGAATACCAATCAAATGCAGTATGATTTTTTTGATACTTTAAGATAATTATAGATTGATTAATTTATATTAGGTTGGAATCATCTGAATCTCAATACGGTGCATAATGTTGCTTGAATAATTCCAAATGAGTCATTATTTAAAATTAACAATAATTTTTGTAAAAGAACAAGTGACATACTCAAAACGAACCAAATTCATTTGTATTGTTTTGTTATTTTTAGGAAATGATCCATAACTCATTTATAACATGTATTAATAAATCCCATCATAGTAGGTTGCACATTTGGACAAATGTAACTCAAAATCAGTCATTTTTATTAAATATTGACATTTTATTTACGTGTTCTTTTATATTAATGATTGAATTTTTTATAGTATTACTAACAAAATATTTGTATTCATATATAAGTGGAATATTATTCATAGGTTTAGATGATTTTTTTTATAAACTAATACTATGGTTGGATATTTTTTTGAGGCGATCACAGGTATAAAAAAGAAATATTAATGTTCATGAATGTTTGTTGTACAATGGTTAATGTAATTATGTAATCATTTTATTTGAAATATAAATAGATCTTTTTTATATACCATTGGTGAAATTTTTTTAATTCATAATTTCAATTAAAAATATATTTAATTTTTTGAATTTATATAATTACTTGAAATTATAAAAAATGATTTTTTTTACACTTGGGTGTGTTGTAATATTAAAAGAACATGCATGTACCTATGCATTTAACAAAGATGAAAAAAGTTCTTATAATGGTGGTCTTTATTAGCGATTCAAAATCACTGATAAAAGGGGACCTTTATATATTCTTTTTCTACCGCGGGTAAAGGAACCCCTTTATTAGTGCATTATTGGCACTAATAACGAGCACTCGCTCCCCTTTATCATCTTTGTGATTAACATCACTTTTTAGCGCTGTTAAAGGACATTGTGTATGCTTTGAAAGGCCATTTTTGTGTAGTTATTATGGTGATGATCTATGGAATCTATGTCAACTGTTGAGGGAGTGGGAAGAAATTGGATGAATAGATTAAGTGAGTAGGGCGGTTGTGACCCAAATACATGGAGTGAAAGGCTTGTGGTGACACATCTAGACAGAATAATTATATATAACTATAGTTGTGCAGTTCCGTGCAAAATTGTATAGAAATTAAATTACTGTATTCCTAAAGAATGCATACATGTTTATGTGGTTTCAATATATGTATGCTTATTGTAAGAATAATACAATTTGGATTTTCACAATGAAGAAGAGTAATGTGAGGAATATTAAACTACATGGAGAAGTATTGTAAACTATAATGGATGAAATTTTATAATGTCTGAATGATTTTTTTACAAAGTGATCAATGTGGGATAGAAATTATATAAAATAGTATATATTTAAAAATAATTATTTGAAAATTAGAAAACTTGTCACTACAAAATAATTAGCATTTTCAATCATTCCTATATCATTTGGTATCAGTTAATTTTCTATTGGTAAGTCATTTTCCCAACAAAAATTGTCATGTCCCTAAATTATTCATAAAAAACACTCTTACTGGATGTTAATGTGAAAAATAAAACATATCTATTGTAATTATAAAAATACTAATAGATAATTTATATAATGGATAAAATTTTAAGAAACATAGTTATATGAAAAAATTTATCAATTGATAATATTATCAATATATATCTTTCAATTTTTTATAAGTAATATAATCAGTTAATATCTATTTGTAAATTATATTTTAAATAAAATATTATATTTGGATCTTAAAATTGTTGATGCTAAAATTTATAATATATTCCTTGAATAAATAATATATATAATAATTTATTATATATTAATTATAAAATTACATTATTTGAAACTATGATGGATTATTTTAAATACATTCAAATTTTTTTACAAGCATGTTTAGACACGTTCAAACATATGAAAAAATACATAATACCCATCAGACATCATCGATAATTTTTTCCTCCAGCATCAGGTGTAGATGCTAATGTACAAATGCCACTCATTTTCTGACACCCTTAGCTCCTTTAAGAAGTATCCATTCCTCAATGATTCTTAGGTGGTAGAGAATCCTATGTGTAACACCCCAAGGTTTTGAAAATAAATTTTTAATGTGATGGATTTCTCATGTGATAATCATGTTTTAATGATCCAAAATCCTATAAAGTTTATGAAATATGTTACTCTGATATATTCTATCTAAAATAATATGTATAGATGATTTGTATCATTATATGTTATGTAAATCTATCCACGATCTAATTTTCTATACATTAAGTTTGATTAATATACACTGTATTTGACTTACTTTATAATGATTTCATTGATGAATGATTATGTCTATTCCATTTTTTGAATATCACTATTCCAGTCAGAATACAGATATTTGGATATGACTGATACTCTGTGAGTCTACCACTAGTTATGTTTTTTTTTGGAAAAGGACCCTAGCAATGTGACCAGACACCGTGACCATCCAAACACTGTGACCATCCCGACACAGTGACCATCCAGAGACTGTGACCATCCATACACTGTGACCATCCAGACACTTTGACCATCCATACAACATGAACATCTATACACCTTGACCATCCAACAACCATTTCAAGGAGACACTATTTAATGGAGACATTGTCTCAAGGATACACCATTTCAGGGAGACACCATTTCAAACTAACATCATTTCATGACAGACTGTGACATCATTTTCTTAATCAGTTTTTCCATTTTCCAATTTAATTTCTAATGGTCATATTTGAAATTTTAATATTACTAACAAAATTAATGTATGTTTTTATACATGTCACTTTACAGTACATGGTATGAGGTGTAGAATACATGCATCATGTCGGATCCAACACATGCACTATAGAATAAAATAGAAGTGGGGCTCAAAAAGCATACACGTAATGCAGGGGTGTGATCACGACATCAAAAAATACACATAGAGATTTTTGGAAAAGAGAATCAATAAATTCAACTCAACACTGCTGAAGAAGACATGAAGCATACTCAAATCCAAGAGCCGAGTACATCTGTTCACTATCAAAACCCATAAAGAACACAAGCATGATCTAGCCGACTAGCAATACACAGTTATGTCAAGGAGGACTTGATTCTAGCATCTTCTTCATCCCATAAGTCTAGAGCTACTTAGGGAAATAATAAGAGAAATTCTATCCTCAACTCATCAGTTTTTCTTTATTGTGTATCATTTTTAGCTTTCGAGCAGTGTTGGTTTGTCGGTATAAAAAACAAACATTCTCTCTTGTATTAAACTAATGGATATAATATATCATTTCACATTCATCATTAAACACTTGTGTATTACGAAAGATGTATTTGGAGGAGGTCTATGTTTGGCCTGTCATTTTGTACCCATGAAGAACTATGGAAGATGTCATGTGACCTGTACAGTCTTGGGTGTTGTTGTTAACCCCAATTCAGGGTGTGGATCATGTTTATTTATATAAACTACATAATGGTAGGTGATCACCATGTATAGTGTATTAGGTCTCATCTTGAGACCGAACCAATCTTTTTAAATCCGACATTTTACTCAATTTATTATTTCTCTATTTTATTGTATAATTCAGATATCACTAAATTTACCATGATAGTTAATCTTGGGAAGAATTTATAGTTGTTTTTCCTTTTAATAATAGATTAAAAATTAATTGTAATAATTGATATCTAGGTTACTCAGAATTAATAAACCTTTTGAGAATTTATTTAAATAGTCAAACTCTCATAACCATACAACCATGATTTGTTGTGATGTACATAAATTTATTTGTTAGCCTTTTTAACAATTATATTTTAACAGAATTTTTAATATATACTCAATTCACCCCCGTCCCCCCCTCTATTGTTATCTACTCCGACCAACATTTGGTATTAGAGGATTGTTTATTATAACTATGTTTCTAACTCTAATCAATTGTTATTTTAGTTTTGCTTTAAATATCTCTAAACATCCATTAATTATAAATTTCTAGATCATTTATGTTATATCATTATCATTTGTAATAGATTGAAAGGTGTTGAAAACAACAAAACACCATTATTTAAGGGAACAAATTATGCTCAATGGAAAATCAAAATTAATATGAATTTTTAATGTATGAGCTTAGAAATATGGTCTTGAATTCATGAATAATATAATATTCCTTCTATTGATATAATCACATACAATGAACCTACAAAAATATCCTACAATAAAAATTGAAAAGCTATGAATTCTTTAAACTGGTCTTTAACATATGAAGAATTTTATAGAATCTCTGCATGTAAAACTAGCTATGAAATTGGGGATACCTTGTATGATTCACATGAAGGAAATTCAAGATTGAAATAAATTGGACGTAAAACATATAATATTAAATACAATAACATCTAAATGAAACCTGATGAGCCTATTCCTGATATGTATCTCTGGGTTAATGAAATGGTCAACAAAAATATTTCTCATGGATGAGAAGTCACTTCTAAGGAATAGATCATATCAGTTTTGAGATGTCTACCTGAAAAATGGAGAGGAACCTATGTCTCTATTAGGGAATTATGTGATATCGTTTGTCTACCTTTAAAAAAACTCATTGGGAAACTCAAGAAGTATGAAGTGGAGTTGGAATTCAACATGGAAGAGGATGATGAACCTAAAAAATAAGTTACATTCAAGACCACCACTTCTAAACACAAAGAGAATGGGAAATTTGATGCTTAAGTAGAAAGAATCAGCATTGAACAATAATCACCTGACAGTGATGAGATGATGGCTCAATTAGCCAGAAGGTTCAAGAGATTTTACAAAAAAATAAATTTTTTAGAAAGCCTATCTTCATGGGAAAATATAATCAAAATGAATATCGAATGAATTATCGGAAAAGTGGTGAAAAGTATGATGAGATAGTCTGCTATGAATTTAAGAGAAAAATACATATCAAGGCTATCTGTCCCAAGCTCAAGTACAAAAAGAAATATGAGGACAAGGAAATAGAATATAAAAATGGAAGGAAAGATACCTGTAGTTCTTCTGAGGAAATTGCAGGTGACTATGAATCTTCACATGATGAACATTCTAACAAATCCAATATGTGTTTTTTGACAAACACATATGAGGTAATAATGGACTCTCCTGTACATAATTAATACTATTTTCGAGAGTAGAGTGACTCTGAAAATATGTTGCATGATGAAATGTTTGAATATTATAATATGTTTGAAGAGACATTAAATGCACTAAAAGAAAAATAAAATCATTGATGAAACACCATTCTCTTACTATGACTGTTAAATTGGACTTAAAACTAAAAAATAGAAAAATAATCAACTTCTCAAGGAGAATAATGAACTAAAACTATTTAATGACTAATTTAAAAAGGATCATGAAATGACTACTAATGGTAAGGATATCGTAGAAAAAATGCATGGTAAACATATTTTTATGATTTATATTACTGGAATTGGATATCAACAAGGTAAAAGAGATTTTGGATGAAAATTTTTTGTTTCTAAATCTAGTAAATTCAGCTTTAATATTATTTCTGGAAACAAATCTACACATTCATGTTATAATATACTCTCTAATGTTTCAAGCTTTTCTCAACCAAGTAGAGTTAATTTTTCAAATACTTTTCATAATTCTTATAGGAAACCTATGAGGAATACATGGGTTCCGAAAGAACTTTTCCCTAATTTTACTGGACCCAAACAACTGTCGGTAATTTTTTTATTTGACAATTTTTTAGGAATGATTTTTAATGATATCATGTAATAGCTTAAGGTACATGGACAGTGGTTGTTCAAGACACATCATAGGAGACCTCTCATTTTTTAATAATTTAACAGAAATTGATTGAAGACATCTCATCATTCGTGATAATGTAAAAGGAAAAATTATTGGCCTTGGCCAATTAGTTAACTCTAACACAGTTTCAATTACAAAAGAACTTTTTTATTAATGGATTAAAATATAATATATAAACTATCTCACAACTTTGTGATGATGGATTTCATGTTAAATTTGAAATTTATTCTTACATTGTTTTAAATTCTAAAAACCAATTTCAATTTTTTGTATTATGAAATGAAAATGTATATTCTATTTAAATGGATTCTTTAGATTCTCAAAATTCGTCATCATTATGTGTATTTCATAAAGTGTATTGGAATTGGAATTGGATATTAGGAAACTATAACGCCCACTCCTGGGAATTTTAACTAGAAAAATCATAGTCAAAGACCTACCAAAACAACTGTTTCCAAATGATAATGTGTGTAATCCTTGTCAAAATGGAAAGCAACACAAAATAAACATCAAAAAAGATAATTAAATTTCAACATTTCAGCCTCTCGAACTGGTTCACATGGATTTGATAGGACCATCTAGAGTTTCTAGTTTAAATGGGAAGCATTGTTATTATGTTATTTTAGATTTCTTTTCTGGATATACTAGGACTTTATTTTGGGAACACAAAAGTGTAGACAGATCACATTTAACCAAATATTATAAATCATTAGAAAATCATAGTATACATGAAATTAAATCCCCATGATGTGATCATGGAAATGTGTTTGAAAATCAAGATTATGAATCCTTTTTCTCACAAAATTCCTAATGTCATAATTTCTCTCCCCCTAGAAGACCTCAATAGAATGGACTTGTAGAATGAAGAAATAGAACCCTATAAGAGATTTTTAAAATCATGTTGAGTGAATATGACCTAACTATTTATTTTTGGGCCGAAGTTGTAAATAAATCATTCTACATAATCCATAGAGTGTTGATTAGATGCATTCTTAAAAGGACTCTTGATGAGTTTTGGAACAATAGAAAACACAAATATAACTACATAAATGATCTTGGTTGTAATGAAAATATACAGAAAACTAAGGAAAATCATGAAAAATTTGCATCCAATAGTGATGAAGGAATATTTTTAGGATATTTCTTCTCTAGTAAAGACAATATAGTGTTTAATAAAAGAACTAAATGTGTGGGGGAATATGCGCATATAGAATTTGTTGAAACATATCCAAATGACCCTAAAAATATTATAGAGAACCCATAGGATGATGTATCAAATCTTAACATTAATTCAAAAACATCAAACCATCGTGTGAAAGAATATGTTAGAACTTCCAGTTATCTAAATTATTTTGACTGAAGTCACAATGAGCCTGAACCTGTTGATGTACATGAAATTACTAGTCCATCTTTTTCGAGAGATGTTATAACTCTTAAGAACCATCCCATAGATGTTGTTGTAGGATACATATACAAAGAAAATCAAACATGAGATTCTCTTACAAATCAGGTTGAATATCAAGTCTTCTTCCCATAACATGAACCTAAAAACAATAATGATGCTATTAATGATGAATTTTGGGTGATGTCTATGCAAGAAGGAAATAATTAGTTTGAAAGGAAAGAAGTTTGGAAACTTGTAGAAAGACTCAAAGACACATTAACTATATTCACTAAATGCATGTTTAAAAGTATGTTTTTGAAGCTGAAAAAATTTCTAAAAACATGGGTAGATTGGTTGCAGAAGGATATAGTCAAAAAGGGGGAATTAATAATGAAGTCACTCTGGAACCAGTAACTAAACATGATGACATCATAATTCTACTTGCCAATGCTACACATCTGAATATTAAACAATATCAAATGGACGTTAAGAGTGCAATCATAAATTGTTATATAGATAATGATTTATTTGTAGAGAAACACCTTGTTCTACAAATCCCCTTTTTCCAAATATAATATTTAATTTATCAAAAGAATTATATTGTTTAAAACAATCTCCAAGAGCTTGGAATGATAGGATGAATACTTTTCATATTTCCCAGGGTTTTACAAAAGGAATAGCTGATGAAACCTTCATTATAAAATGAATTTCAAATGTAATTTCAGTATTTCAAATTTATTTAAATGAAATTATCTTTGGATCTTCATGAAATTTTTTATGTATTTATTCTTATAAAATCAAAAAAAATGAATTTCAAATGTGTTTAATGGGTGAAAAAAAATTCATTCTTGTATTTCAAATCATTCATAATGATGATTGTATTATTTTAAATCAAATCAAATATACAAGAGAATTTTTAAAATGTTTTGGATTGGATAGCACTAAATGTAGTGAGACTCTAATGAGTACTACTCTAAACTAGTATCTTGATGACGATGGAAAATATGTTGATCAAACCACTTATAGAGGAATGACTTATAGATTACTATATTTAACTGCTAGCTGACATGATATTATGTTTATTGTTTGTCTGTGACCTCATTTCAAGAAAATCCTAATGAATGTCATTTAAATTATATTAAGATGAATTTAAAATATCTCAAACATACACCCAATATAGGACTATTCAATCTCAAAGGAAAATATTTTTAATTAGATAGTTATTCCAATGCTGAAATTTGTGGTTGTAAGTTAGATAGAAAAATCACTTCAAGAACATGTCACATTTTAGGAACATCACTAGTATCGTGGTGTAGTAAGAAAAAAAATTCTATTGCATTGTCTACTGCAGAATCTGAAATATTATCAACTGGTAGTTGTTGTGCTCAAATGTTGTGGATGGAACACACCTTACTATATTATGGGCATCAATTCAGGCATGTACCTTTACATTTTGGAAACACAAGTGCTATTAACATCTCAAATAAAATCATTTTTCACACTCTAGGACCATGCATATATATGTGAGACATCAATTTTTGAGAGATCATTATAAAAAAGTTGATATCACTTTAGAATTCATTAGTTCTAAAAATCAGCTCGCTAATATATTCACCAAACCACTATATTATGAATTAATAGACTATATCATTCATGAATTATGAATAATAATCCTTATGTAGTAACCATACTATTTCACATCATATTATCTCATATCTTACAGTTTCACAAGACACCGTCTTGATATTGCTATTTAACTCTAATAGACCTTTGATTTTACTATCATTTAACTATCTGATTCATTATTATGGTCTCATAGTTAGTACTTATTTGTTACTATCTGGCACTTACTATCTCAAACAATAAGGTCACACATATTAGAAATGACATTGTTACGGTCAAAACATGAACTCTTGTTATTGTCTCACCGTGAAGACTAGTTATTGTCCCACCGTAAAGAATTTTTTACTATCTCACCCTGATGGAATGTTACTATCTCACCAAAAAGATGCTTTGCATCCATATTTATACATTATTTCATGTATTATGGTAATTACTTATTTTACATTGTCGTGTCCCCACGATTTGGTTTTTGTGACGATTTATATTCCTAAATGATAAAATAAACAAAGATTCACTCATTATTCACTTGATCTATCTTCTCTAATCCCAATCCATAGACATTCTCCTAGAATTATGGTTTTCTCTCTCTTTTGTACCTTCAGCGAATTCCAAAGATGAAATTCCCATCATCGTCAACTCATGAGAAATGCAGTTCAAATAACAAGTAGAAATTCGTGCTGAAGATAGCACCCAAAGGTCCTTTGAATCCGACATTGTTAGATTGAATAGTTGTGCCTAAAAATGAGATTTCCCCAATGGCTCATGTCCAGTAGGTATATGGTATTGAATGTATTAAAATAGTCTGGATGGTTAGACTAGTTTACAAAGGCAGATCCTTCTATTTACCATATTTTAGTTACACAATTTTACGAGTATGTTCAATTTTCATTTTATTCAGACAATAGCTATGTTGTGAGAAGCTAAATTAATGTACATAGATGCACGTTTTCTTCATGGTTATCTTATGCATGCCTTCATATACCTCATGAGGGTATTTTTTCATACTATCAAAGAGGTCTTCCACCTCAAATTGAGATTTTTGTTTTGGAAGATGCTTTGGAATGCTTAACTGGAATTAAAACTAAGATGAAATCTATAGCTGCAAATCTAGATAGAGAAACCAAACTCTTGTTTATGGTTTTTTAGAATATGATTAGCCCCATAAAAGGATATTTCACGGTAGTCATGTATCAGGATGCATATTTGACAAATCTAACAATAACTGGATATATGATCAATCTACGCAAATATGTCATACACCATAAGTGCAAACTATTCAAGACCAACTCCAAGTCAACCACTATGTTATATCCACAGCTTATTTCATCCAAGCATTCTAATAAAGGTTTGGTAGGATAGAATGAGGATGTTATACATGATTTTGAGTTTTATCATTCAAATGTTACCATAATGAGAATGAAAATATATTGGAATCCATGGAAGAAAACATGGGTGGGAGACAATGATAAAATTAATGAAAGATCAATCTGGTGGACCAATATTCCTGAAATAAAGGTATTTTTGACCATGGTTTAGAACTATATGAATTTTTTGAGTATAATAAAGAAGTATAAGAAGAGGATTTTGTTGCACATACAATAAAACTATCCTAAAAGTGGAGGACTGTGAACCTGTTCTTCAAGACATAGCTAAGAAAGAATTTTATGATCCTTAAAATGTTTCTATTTTGGAAGATCAACCTTCATCAAAAGAAGATTCAGTTTCTATTGAATGAGAAAATGATTTTGTAGAAGAGCATATAGAAGAATATCTATCAATTGTGAAAGAATATTCTTGTGAGGAACATGTAGAGGAAAAAATTGCTCCTAATGTTATTTTTTCTGTTGAAGATAGAATGGATATATCATTTCAATTGGATAGAAAGGAAATGGATGATGAAGTAATGGGTTAAACAGTGGACATATATCAAGGATCTAAATATCTGAGTCCTAAGAAGAATGCACCTGTAGAGGGGGAGCATCTCCCTATTATGAAATCTATTGATGTCCATAATCAAATTAATCTATGATCAGTGGATACATTGTGTAAATTTCTATGTTATGTTGATGTGATTGATTCATAAGAAGTCTTAGTCAATGGTCATGATTTTTCTACTATGTTTTAGTCGAAATCAGTTTTGTATCTTCTACCTACAAAGGTCCCTAAGCCTATCTCAAATCTTGCTTCTAAGCCTTCATAAGAACCTTCCTCATTGGTATATAAAGCTGCTCTGAAAGAATTTGGAGCTACCATTGTTGCTAGAGTTGAAAATCTTATGAATGATCAATCGGCCTCGGTAACAAACTTACATGAAAGGAATGATACCTTGTTAATGGAAAAGATCATCTGAAATATTCAACACAAGATGTTCCATAAGATTCATAAAATAATGAATGAGAACAAACAATTACACGATGAATTTGAAGACTCTCAAGTGTATGGTTGAATATATATAGAGCGTGATTAAATTGAGACCCAAAACTATCTCTATTTCTATTTAGGATATTGTTACTCAGAACCCACAAGAAGTCGCCTTAATGATTCAACATCTTTTAGCCTCCATAGCTAATATAGAAGCTAAAAAAACAAGATGATTGTTCAAGAGAATCGTGTACTTTTTATTTTTCGTAAAAAGTTAACTAATGAGTATAAACGGTGCCTTCAAAATGTGCTAAATCTACTGAAATCAATTACCATGGTTTTCACTTATTCTACAGCATCTGGTAAATCATCTCAACATTCTATAGATAGTGATATATTGAAAATATTTTACAATGATGAACTTCATGATGAGCTTAGTGATTTTGACAATGATTTAATCTTTGAAGTTATCAAGAGCAATGACATATTTCTTGATTGTTAAGAATCCATTCAAATATCTCCAATAAAGCTCCACCAGAATTTTCTAAAAAGGTGGACTTATACATCAATCAGATCTTTTTTAAGAATTACATGACCAACCATTTCGTGAATATAGTAGAGAATCTGAGGATACCTCTTATTGCCCTATCTCTCAAAACTCATGTCCTAAACCATAACGATTTCACTTATTTCTTAGGAATGTTTATGGTGAACAATGATGACTTTGAAAAATGCATGCAATATGGTGGAGGTATCATTGCTAACATAATCATGATTTTGAGGCCTTATTTTCATTTACTGAGTACTGCCATTGTGGATCCTACAGCTGCACCCTCGATATCTGGTTTGCCACCTTCACCTCTATTATTTTCTCTAAATATATGTTATTCTCTCCAGATCTGAGTTAGATCTGGCATGTTATACATGATCAACTATTTTTCCGTTCTTCTACTACCCCTACCTTGGCTCCATCTATTTTTTATGGACTCCCTTTACCTTCACTGTCCACTACATCACTCCCTTATTCCACTTCTGCTTCTGAACCTATGGCTTCTTCTTTTGATACTTCTTTCAAGGGAAAATATAAATAAACCTAGTGATGAAGATTAGTGACTATAATTTATTTATAGGGAGGTGTTATGTATTCTTTTAGTTAAATGTTTATAATGAAACCTTTTTATATAATTCATTGTGCACATTTATTGACCATTTCTTTTCTTATCTTTTTTATAAATCCAAAAGGGGGAGAAATATGTAGTCTGTATTCACATTAAATAATCTAAGAAAATATCTTTCACTCACATGAGTTGTGATCAACTAAAAGGGAGAGATTTTTCGACTCTTCATGTGTTAATAATGTTTTAACAATCACACATCCTATTCAGTCTATAAAACATGTTAAGACATTGTAATATATCTCAAATCATATCTATAGATGATTAGTATCTTTATACATTATTTAATGATATCCAAGATCTTAATTTCTATACATTATTTCTTGTTAAAATATAGTATATTTGATTTAAATTATAATGATTTCATTGATAAATAACATAGTCTAATCCATTTTATGAATATGATTTTTTAACTATGAATAAATATTTTTGGCTAAGTCTGAGACATCATTAGTCTTCCACCTGTTATGTTTTTTTCGAAAAAGTCCCAAAAACTGTGACCAGATACCATTACCATCTGGACACTGTGACCATCCATACACGGTGACCATCCAGACACCCTGACCATCATGTCACAGTGACCATCTAGACACCATTTCATGTAGACAGTGTTTGAAGGAGACACCATTTCAAGGAGAAACCATTTTAATGAGGCACCATTTCAAGGAGACACCATTTCATGAAGACATTGTTTCAAGGAAACACCATTTCAATGAGACACCATTTCAATGAGACACCGTTTAATGATAGACTATGACATCATTTCTTAATGTGCTTTGTCATTTTTAAATGTAGTCTTCATTTACCATATTTGAAGATTTTAAATATACTGACATAATTGATGTATGATTTTGGACATGTCATCTGATACTGTGAGGTACGAGGTGTAGAAAACATGCATCCTATCGACTCCAACACATGAAATCTAGAATAAAAGAGAAATGTGGCCCATAAGCAATACATGTGATGCAAGGGTGTGAGAATGATAGTGAATAAAAAACCAAAAGGATTTTTGAAAAGAGAATCAATATAGGAAACTAATAATTACTGATGAACACACTATGAATACCCAAATCCCAGAGTAGAGGAAATTTTCACAATGTCAATCACAATGAAGAACACGAGAAATATCTAGATAACTTGCGATACTCTGTTTCCCCGAGGATGACTTGATTCTTGCATCTACTTCATCCCACAAGTCCAGAGCAGTATAGACAAACACTGAGATCACTTCAAACCTTATATTATCATTTATTCTCTGTTATGTATCATTTTTAGCTTTCGAGCAGTGTGTGTATGTCTGTATTAAAAACACACATAGTCTCCTGTATTAAATTGAAGTATACATGATATCATTTCTCATTCATCTTTCCATGCATGTTTGTTCTCTAAGATAAGTGTGGAAGAGGTCCCTATGTGACTTGTTAGTTTGTACCCATGAAGAACTGTGGAAGAGGTCATATGACTCGGACAGTCTTGTGTACTATTGTTAACCCAGATCTAGGATGTGGATAATGATTATTTATATAAACATCATGGTGGTGTGTGACCGCCATGTGGAGTGGATTTGGTCTCGGCGTGATATTGAACCACATGTCTTGTGTCTATAGTTTATCTTAATTTAGAATTTCATGGTTTTACTATATAATTTATAAGTCACTAAATTTATATTGATAGTTATTCATGGAAAGAAGTTATAATTGTTTTGCATTATTATAATATCATCAACAATAATGTTAATAATTGATATTAAGATTACTTAGAATTAATCAATTCTTTGAGAAATTATTTAAATTGTCAAACATTTATAACCATATAACCTTGATTGATAGGAATTGACCTAAATTAATTGGTGATACATTTTAAAAATACTTTTTTAACTGAAATTTTTATAGATACTCAATTCACCCTTCCCGTCTTCAGTAATCCACTCCGACCAACAGAATACATGAAAAACTAAGTCTCTAAAAAACAACACATTTTATAATCATGTTAATAAACAAATCATTTCCTCTACAATGATTGGAATTTTGATAAATAGTCACCTAGGGTTTTTATATGTAAGTCATTTGAGTCTTATAGAACCAACATGATATTTATTGAATAGTAACATACCCTTAAGAATAGAAATATTAAATTTAATATGAATCTTATTCTTTTTAAATAATAAAAATACATTATTTTCTAATGGTTATATGATAACGAGATCATAAATAATTTTACAATGCGATATAAAAATAATTATTCCATTAAAATTGTTATTTTTCAAATTAACTATGATTCTGTTTTAAATTTAAAATAACAATTTTTTGATTTTTTTTCAAAAATGGATTACATTATTGAATTCTATATATAATAAATTGTGGAGGTGAATTTTTTGAATTTTTGGAAATTTTTTAATTTTTTTAATAGTGAAATAATGTAAAAAATCGTACATAAAAATTATCAGTTAAATGCACTATTTAGACATCACTATTCATTCATAGACACATTTTATTAAATAACAAGAACTTATTGTGAGTAGGGTTCACATGAAGAAAAACTATTGGTTTCCTTTAGGGATATAATAAAATAATGAATAAAATAATCAAAATTCACTCCTCTCCTACACTATAACACCCCCACTCCCTCTTATCATCAATCTTGTAAGCCATGAATATCCTCAATGTTATAACCAGATAACATTCCCTAGTCACTCCCCACAACTAATACGTTGTTGTTCATTCCAATATACAGAAACCACATCCCTTAGGGAGGTTCTCAAGAGGATATTTCAAGAGGTAAAGAACCAATCTTTTTCATTTATTTTCACTTCAATTTATCTTCAATTATTATCATATCATCAACTCATCTATACAAATGACCATGATAACTCTAGTGTAATCTATATACTGGAATTATATCATGTGAATTGAAGAAAAATAATCAATATTCTTACTTACACTTTTTTATTTTATAAACGAAATTAGCATTCGTGAGGTTCCAATTTACATCCTTTATGGATGAAAAAGTTTCGTTCATCAGTTTCCCCTTCATTAAATGTATTGAAACAAGTTGGACGTTTGAAAAAGAATTTAATATTTATATTATTTCATAACTAATAATCATGAACTAGTATATGTACATAATATTAAATCATATGACCAAACTAGTTCATAGTCATTAAAATACCACTAGAATAATCAAAGTGAATGTCACTGAAATTTCATCAAATGATTCATCCTAATTCCATGTATCCAATAGAAATAAATCAAAATTAACACCTATGGATGTTCATAATTAATCTGTTAATTCAATTCATGAGATTTACATCCAATTCACATGAACTCTATTACATAAAAACAAGTGGACCAATTATGAATGAATAAGAAAACAAAAACTCAGAAACGATGAGATTCAATATTATATCATTTGAATAAGAATATAAATTAAATAAAAATAATTATGATATACTTAATAAAATAATAGTAGTCTCTTAATTATGTTTTTAAGGATTCTAATTTTATATTCTAGTAACATAAGTTCTGGAGTGGAACACATTCAGACTTAAGGTAAGGGTTTTCTTTCCGAACATCCATTTTCATTCGAGTTACATTAATTGTCTAATTACCACAATGAAATTCTTATTTATTGTTATTTAATGATAATAAATTCTTTTTTAGTGTTTTATATGCAACCACCAACATGAATAATTCCTTGTATTATATAAATTTACACGTTTCAAAAGAAACATTTAAAATCGATTCCAAAATTCAAGCCCGATTCAATGGAATTTCTCAAATTATTAACTATTTTCAGGGGGAATTTATAATCTATTTTTGGAAACAATTATCTTTATAAAATCTCCCATTTTATTATGAAATTATTATATTTCTTATTTTATAGTTTTATACAATTATTTTCCACAAAGAATACATCCTTTCAATGTAATGTACTATTTATCTTAAGAATTACACGAAGATTTTAAAAGAGTATATTCATATATTTCAACATTAATTTTTATTATTATGTGTTATTGAGATTAATATTACCTGGTATCATCTACCATATTTAATTTTTGTGTTTAGGATAGTTTTATATTTGGATGTGATATCTTAAAACCATTCACCAATTTACTTAGAATGGTTAGTGTTTATGATTATTTTTCATGGAATGTTATTTATGTTCCATATATTAGTTCAATATTAATGATTATGTAGTTTATTTTTATCCCCATTCATATGAGTAATGAATTGTTCATAGTAATAGTTTTTTGGGGCTCGCTATAACCCCTCGGTGCATCGATTGGTCTCATGAGACAAACTACCGTCTTGGTAGAAGGCCTTGACAAAATAATTATTTATGGTCTTGGAATGATGATTTGACGGTATGGTTATGATGTCCTGAATTGTGAAGATCCTTATTATGAAAATAGTATTGATCGTAAATGTGGTTATTATACTAGTAAAACACACATGATTTGGGAATTAATTATTTAACTATTATTCATGTGATCATGTGTTCATGTTATTTTTAACAACAATAGTTTTTAGTCATTCAACATGCCTATTGTTTATGTTATGATATCTTCTACTTTATTTCATATCCTAAATGAATATTTGAGCTAACCCCTTACTTATGATTCATTTTCTCATGACATGAGTAATTTTATTTTGAATTATATGTGAAAATAACTTATGAGTTAGAGATGTTGTCAAAGGATTTTCTATATTGTATTTCTATTTGAGTGGTAATTTAAAACATGTGTATGTCTCTTGTTTCCAACACTACTAAACTACTCATTCCTTTGGGATAAAACATTCATGTAATCATGAAAATGTAATGTAATACGACACCATCTCCAGGCTACTAGGTTCGGGTCTTTACTGTTGGGATGAGATAATGTTTTTTAGAAAACAAGAAAACCAGATTTAGATAAGGTAGTTTAGGGTATAAATCCCTAACGTAGTCTTTGAGGATAAAAAGGCATGAAAATCCTAGTATTTTCCAAATGATTCGATTATTTGGATCTTTCTAGAAAATGAAATCTTTTCTAGATACTACAAGTGTGTGTTGTTCTATAACAAATATACCATTGAGTGAAATATGTTATTGGAGTTTTGAGCTTAAGCCAATGTATCATGATATTTGTCAACAGGCCTTACTACGCACCTGGTTTGACACTCCCTAGAGATATTATTAGGATAATTCAAATTATCATTACTAGCCATTATGGATGATTTAAATGTAAATTTTTTATCAATGAAACCATGATTATGATTAAATGATTAGTAATGACTAAAATTTAAATTTCTGAATTTTTTTTCTATGTTGTGATTATAAAATACGATTCATATCTTAATATAGTGAATTCAATTATTTAAAAATGGTTCCATGTTGGGGGAATGGAAACCGCTAGAAATCATGTGCCTTATGTATGGATTTCCCATCGATGCAAGATAATGATGTTAGCTTCGGAGTTGTGATTGGTGCTGAGAAACTTATAACTAAATTGGGAAAACTTACTTTGATTATGAATAATGACCGCACCCGTATAGGTCATCCAGATCCACAATGTGGGAGATCTATGTTAGATCACATTATGCGACAACATTCTCAATCAATCAATGGGAATAGAAACCCATTTTTTGATGTGATATGGATTAGATCCCTAGAGAAGATATTTATTGATTGGGGATGTAAAGAAATATAGATGGTTTTAATGGTAATTTATCATCTATTGTGAGATGAGGATCAGTGGTGGTTTTTAATCCAAAACACAAAGGAGGAAATAGAAATATATTATATGGAATGATGGTATTTAAATGAAATATTCCTAGAAATATATTTCCCCCATGAACAACAAGATGATATGGATTATAAATTCATGAATTTGTAGAAGAAGATGGATGAAAAAGTAACCATGTATGATGCGAAATTTACAAGGATAGAAAGGCATACTGTGGACTACAAATGTAATCCAAATATAAAATTGATCGATTCATTGGTGGGTTAAATATGTTCCATTAAAGGGAACTAGTCTCCAGATTTTTACCATCAAATAAGGATAGAATCTCATGTTCTATCATGAAAAAAAGTATTTTTCTATGACCTATTACTTTCATGGAAAACAAGAGAATATTAGGACTACCAAAACCTCTAGAAAAGGAAATAAAGAAATGGGCACGAAGGGAAGAGTTTACCTTCTATCCTACAGTAATTGTGGGAAGAAACACATGTGCACTTGCTAGAATGGAATGGGAATAAGTTACAACTGATGAGAAATAGGACACATATATCTGGATTGTAAGGGGAAGAAATAATCTACCAATATTCAATACAATAACTATAGGGATATGGGACATTATTCACATGAATGTTCTAAGCATCAGGGAAACATTCCCCAAAGTGGTCCAGGTAAAAAGGATAAGCATATGTGGTCACAACTATGGGGGATGAAGTTCTTAATGAAGTGGTGGGAGGTACATTAATCATTTCCTCAAACATAGCCAATGAATTATTTTATTATGGACCATCAAATAAATTAATATCTTCCATGTTTTCAAAGAAAATAATATATTTTTAGTTTGATTTGTTAAGGGAGCCGTCTCTCAAAACTCCTAAGGAATGTATCATTGCATCAATGTTGTGTCAGGTAATCCCCATTATGAAATATATGTGTTCTTTATCAGTTTTTTTTTATACCCAATTTTTAATTTGATATAATCCTCAGTATGGATTGGTATTCAAACAATGTTGCAATATTTTATTATAAAAGGAAGGAGTTTACAATTTTTGGGATAATGTGGAATTAGTTATCATTTAGGAAGATACATCACAATATAAATCTCATATACATCCGCCCCCATTATCTCTACAATGTTCAATTATTTGAGAGGAATGGTATCAAATAACTATGGGTGTGGAAATTAATGTTCCAATTGAGATTGTTCCTATTGTGAATGAATATAATGATGTTTCTCCAGAGGACTTACCTGGTCATCCTCCAGATTGAGAAATTGAGTTTTTATTGCCGTAATTAATGGTTCTAGGCCTATATCAAATACTCTTTATAGAATTTACACTATAAAATTAGTGAAACTTATGAAACAACTAGATTAATTGAGTGATAAATGATTTATTGTCCCTATTTTTTCTCTATGGGGATCCGTTGTTCATTTCTTTTAAAAGAAAAATTCATCTACGGGTTTGTCTATTTACTGCCATGAGATCAATCCTATAACAATAAAGAAAATCCATCAACTAACTCTCATTGGAGATTTATTTTATCAACATCATGGAGCCCAATATTTTTCAAAGTTTTACCTTCGATATAGATGTCTTCTATTGATTTTATGGTATGAAGACATTCCAAATGCATCAATTTGAACTTGGTATGGATATTAGAAGTTTACAGTAATGCATTTTGGAATGACTAATGCACCCTAAGTACTCATGGATCTAGAGAATATAGTTTTCAGGGAATGTCTGGATGACTTTGTGGTGGTGATTAATGATTATATCTAGGTATAATCCAGAAGATATAAAGATCCTGAAAATCACCTACAGATTATTTTGAAGACTCTCAGAAGAAATTAATTATATGGGAAGGTTAGAAAGTGTTAATATTGGATTCAGTAAGTCTCCTTTCTTGGACACTTTGTCTCTATGGATGGAATATCTATTGATCCTATGAATAAAAGGTCTATACAAGAATGGAATACTCCAATGAACATTACTAAAGTAAATAGTATTATTGGATTAGCTGGTTATTAACAACGTTTCATTCATAACATTCCCCATTTAGCCTACCCAATGACCATGCATACAAATAAAGAGGATAATTCGTATGGAAAAAAGAATGTGGGGACTATTCTGAATAATTAGAGTGAAGATTAGTGAATAATCCAATCAAATCTCAACCATCGGGGAATGATGGGTTTGTGATATATAGAGATGCATCAATGAAAATACATGGATGTGACCTTATGAAGAATGATAGATTTATTTCCTATGCATCTATGTAAATAAAACGTCACAAAAAAAATCTATCTCACCCATTATCTTGAGTTTTTTTTGTAATATTCGCTATGAATATATAGATACATTATCTCTAGTGAAAAAAATGTGAGATATATACAGATCACGAGAGCATGTGGTATAACTTATCACATAATTAAATCAACATGGGGAAATGATGATGGCTCAGACTACTCAAGGATTATGATTTAACTATACACTACCTCTAAGGAAAGGAGAAAAAGGTAGTTGATGCATGGAGTAGGAAGGATCATGGAGTCCTAAAAAAATGAGGATTAACAAGGACCTATTGTACATGGATCATGTGATGATGGACATGGGAATTATCAGAGAATGTGAATCACTACTTTATCCAATTGATTCTGAACCATCATTATTTGAATGAATTAAAGCTACATACACTGATGAAGAGAACATTTAAATGAAACATAATGTTGTGAATGATGGGAAGAGGGATTAAATTTTTTGTGATGATGGTGGTCTGAAATTCGGTAAGGGGATTTGTGTTCCAGCTATACCCGAGATAAAAAGGGAGAAATTGGATGATTCCCATTGTCCTAATTTCTCCGTACTTCTAGTAGCACTATGATGTAGAGATATTTGAAGGAAAAAATCTAGTGGGATAACATGAAAAGTGAAATTGCAGATTACATGTCGAGATGTTTAGTTTTTCATCAAGTGAAGGTCGAATGGAAACAAAAAAACGAGTTATGCAATCTATATCTATTAATATATGGAAGTATGATGACATCACTACTGATTTCTTCACTGCATTACCCAAAACTCCATGAATAAAATGAAATATGGTTAATTGTGGATCGACATACTATATTTTATAATTTCCATGAAATAATGAGGTATTTTCAACAGGAGGTCCTCACAATACTCTAAATAAATGATGTTGTGAGACTTCATGGAGCTCATCTATCAATTTTTTCCAATCATCTTCTGAACATTACATCGATGTTCTAGATAAGTATTCAAAATTACTTGGATGATCATCTTTGTTTGAGTTCTTGTTATCTTCATCATACTGATGGAAAATCACAAAGAATAATGAAAGCATTAGAGGACATGTTGAGATCCTGTTTACATGACTTCCATGGTATGTGGGGTCAATAAATACATTTATTGGAGTTTTCCTTCAATAATGGTTCTATTCAAGTATTCAAATGGAACCATATGAAGAATTGAATGAAAAAAGATGTTGTACACCATCATTTTTTGATAATATTAGTTAAAGGAAGCTTGTGGTCCCAGAGCTATTAGAGGAATCAACAAAAAAGGTAAAGACTATTCAAGGACATATTAAAGCAGCTCAAACCGGACAGAATAGTTGTGCCGATAATCCAAGAAAGGATCTAGTCTTTCATGTTTGAGATGATGTTTTCTTGAAAGAATATCTATGGAAGGGTGTTATATAATGATGGACGAAAGGGAAAATGAGCCCTTCGTACATAGGTCCTTTAGAAATTCCAATGAAAATAAATGTTTTTCCATATACTTTGTCTAAGAAGCCTATCATGACCAATGTACACAATTACTGTCATTTCTCATTGCGGAGAATGTACATGCCAGATCCAACGCTTCTACTCACATCTGAAGGTTTAGTGTTAGAACCCAACCTATCATAATGTAAAGAGACCATCCAGATTTTAGACACTACTGAAAAAGTGTTGAGGAATTAGATTAATAATATAGTAAATAATCGTTTGATGAATCATAAAATCGAAGAGGCAACATGAGAGCTTGAGGAGTTTGTGATGATGACCAACCCAAATCGTCAGGGGAGGAAAATTCGTTGAATTTGGAGGAATAAATTTTAGTAATGAGGGGATAATGTCACACCATAAGGTTTTGAAAATAAATATTGAATGCATGAAAAAACGTGTCCCTACAAAACTAAATATTTTATATTCTATCTATTATACCCAACATTTCCACAACTATGATTAGAATTTCAAAAACCTGTCTTCTATTGTTGTGATATGTATGTAATTTGGAGTCTGATTGAATAAAAATGATTTTTAGTGAATTGTAACATATAGTTATGAATATTAATATGAATCTTATGAATAATAAACAATATCATGATTTTATTATCATAAGATAATAATATAATGAGATCTTAATTAATTTTTCAATGTCATATATAACTAATTATACATTTGAATATTGTTATACTTTAAAATAACTATGATATTATTTAAAAATTAAAATAATAATATATATAGATTTTTTAAATGATTTTATTATTTGAATTATACACATCGAAAAATGGTGGGGGTGAATTTTTAGGGTTTTTCTAAATATAATGAATTTTTTATGAATAATGAAATATGGTAAATTATTGTATATTAAAATTATCAGTTAAATACACTATTTATGAAACCATGAGGAATGAAAGGAAGTTTGATTAGAAAACACATGTAGTTATTAATTTTAGGGGTTATAAGAAACAATGTTATAGTTTGTCTAGAGGTAAATGATAAAATAATGAATAAAATATTCAAAATTTACTCATCCCCTCCACAATAATCCCCCACTCCCTCATCAATTCACTCCTATAAGCCTTGAATATCTTAATAGTTATTTCCAAATACCCCTCCCTAGTCACTCCAAACGTCCTATAATATCTTGTTCTTTCAAAAAGTCCAAAATCCCTTCCATTAAAAAGGTTCTCAAGGAGGATATTTCAGTAGGTAAAACACCATTCTTTTTTTATTAGTTTAATTTCAATTTATCTTATTTTGATATCCTATCATCCCCACTTCTTTCTAAATGACCATGAAAAGTCTAGTATCATATATTTACTTGAATAATATAATGTTAATGGAAAACCCATCCTAAATATTCTTAATGTCACCTTTTTATTTTATAACTTAAATCATCGTGCGTGAGGTTTCAAATAACATCCTTCGAGGATGAAAAGGTTTCATTAATTAATTTAACCATATGTTATAGTCATGAAACAATTTGTAAAGTTGAAACAGAAAAAAAATATATGTATTATAACCTAATTAATATTTAGGATCTAGTATATGTACATAATGCTGTATAATGTGACCAAACTTGTTCCAAATAATCTAAACACCTCTAGAATAATCTATGTGAATGTCATTGATATTTCATCCAATGAATCATCCCAATTCCATGTATCCAAATGATATAGAAGGCCATTAACACTTATATATGTTAATAATTAATATGTAAATTAAATTCTAGTGATTTACAGCCATTCCACATGAGCTCAATTACTTAGAAATAGGTTAACTGGTTATGAGAATCAAGAAAAAAAACACTCTGGAATCATGAAATTCAATATTAAATCATATAAATAAGGACATAATTAACTAAACAAAATTTTGATAAAATAAATAAATGACTAATTGGTTATGAATTAATTTATTAATGAGTCTAATTTCATATTCCATGACCCTATTTTCATGATCAGATGACATTCAGACTTAAGGTAAGGGTTTACCACCCGAATCTTGATTTTCATTCGGGTTACTTTCATTGTAAATTACCTCAAAGAAATTCTTTTGTATTATAATTTAATCATAATATATTAGTTGTGATTGTTTTATATAAGCACACTAACCATAATACCCCCTTATTTTATTGACAGTTACATGTATTAAAAGGAAAATTCTAAATTGTATCGGAAATATAATAATGATTTATGGAAATTTATCTAGTTCCTACCTATTTCAAGGGAACAAAATAATCTATTTATGGAATAAATTATATTTATAAAATCACTAATTTTATAATGAAAATAATATCTTACTTCACTTCAAGTATTATACATATATTTTTTCAGAACAACACTTCCTTTCAATGTAAAAGATTATTTATACCATGAATTTCTGTAATATTTTATAAGATTAACATCATCTATTTTAACACACTTGTTTATTATTTTGTATTATTGGGATTAATGTTTCATGGTATCATCTACCATATTTAATTTAATGGTTTTTTGTGTTTTTTTGGAAGTTCTATCTTAAATAGGTTCACCAATTTACTATGAATGGTTAGTGATTATGCCTAATGTTTGGGGAAAGTTATTTACATTTCACATATTAGATTCAATATGAATGTATATGTTATTTATGTTTACCCCTATGCTTTTGAAAAATATATTGGACATAGTAAGTGTCGAGCATGGCCTGATATAGCCACTCAGTGCATCAGTAGGTCTCATTAGACAAACTACAGTCTTGGGATAGGGGCTTGAAAAATGATTATTTATGTTCCTGGAATAAGGCCTGGACGGTATACTTATGATGTCATGCATTATGCATTTCCTATTTATTAAAATTGTATCAATGGATCATGTGGTTATTCAACTAGTATAATACCAATTTATATGGTGTTATTTATTCATATTTTATTTCTACCATAATGTGTTCAAGTTATTGTCAAATGCATATGTATTTGTCATTCAACAAGCCTAATGTTTATTTTATGATATCATCCTATTTATTGCTTACCCTTACTGAGCATTGGAGTACACAACATTATTATGTTTTATTTTCATGAAAAAATCAAAAATATTATTATGAATGACATTATGAAATATCCTAGGAGTTATTGATGTTGTAAATTGTGTTTCTGTGTTTAATTTACATTCTTGTTGTAATGTTGAACATGTGTATGTATCTTGTTTCCAAAAATACTAAACAAATTAGTCATTTTGGATATTAATTTATAGTCATCATGGTAATGTAATGTAACAAGTTAATGATTTTGGGAAATTGGGGTTGGGTCCTTACATTGCGCACTGGCCTGCACACCCATGTGAAATACTCTTCACCCTATGAATCATTGTCCACCACCTATTCCTACCCATGCAGGGATCGATGGGTACATGGGTGGATACATGTATGGAGGCATTGGTTATACCATATCTCATGGCATAAATTTTGATACTAAAAGTGCAGTTTTACACAATGTGGAAGAGTCCATGATGGGACCTCATACCATCCAACATGAATCAGTTCCCTATGATGCTTCTACTACTTCTACATAAACAATGAATATGCATAGTGGGAATATAGAATAAGAAATTCTATGATTTTTTTAGCATCCTCGGTAATGAAATGGATATGTGAACTGAAATATGACCAAATAGATCCTAGTAATAATGGATTCCAATGAGAAATTTTTTTTCCACATACCTAAAAGATTATGATTAATTTTAGTACATTTAATATATAATAATATGAAAAATTGAAAAATTTTGACCCATTTAACAAGGTATTCTCACTGAAGTGAAAAAACATCATTCCTTTAAGTGCTACTACTATGGTAGTATAAAAAAAGATAAAACAAATGTTTTTGTACTATTTATGCTTTATTCACATACATGTTTTAATTATAATAAATTCTCACCCATTTCATCAGGCTACTCAATCTAAAAAATAAGAAACAGAACATATAGCTGAATGAAAACATGAACAAAACATAGGTAATTAATATTGATTTTCTAAAAAGTTGTAAGAAATGATATTATAAATATCTCAGTGACACAAATAATAATTAGTATGAGAAAAACAACAAAAAAATTGAATAATAGAAAACCTTATAATTTAAGGTAAATATATACCAGCTTTCTTAATTAAAGACTTTATTTTGATATTGAATGAATAGGGAGAATATGTAATGGGTTCATTATAATAGTTTTTAGTTGTATTTATAATGTAACGAACAAATTTTACTTCAAGTGAGATACATATACATTGTTCTTAGGGTTTACAACCAATTGGTTTGGAATGATCCAAGGATCATAGTGATAATTTAGGGCCAATAGTAAAATAGAACACTAGTGTTTCATGGTTACGATTGTTGTCACTGACTATGGAACATACCCATTGGGAATCCGTGGTTTTAGTGATGGATAACTCATATAACTAGATAATGGAAGCATGGATAAGTGATATCCAATGATAGGGAGCACAATACCTATTTCTTATGGAAATCATTATTATTAATCATAACTTTTAAATAATGTGAGAAGATAATAAAACATATATTGATTTGGGATGAATTGAGATGTTTTATATGTACTTTTTATGAGATGTCTATATTGGGATCTGTGTCTTTTGTTAAAATTCCTATGAATCTCTTTTAAAATGAATAATGTGCATTGAAATTTTTCTTAGTGGGATGCCGATCATCATAAATTATTTAGAATGTTGCGTCATGATTTTGTTTTTAATTCTTTAGAAAAAGAAATTTTTGTTTTGAAATAATGTGTTCTAACTCATTTATTTATTTTAAAAATGTAGTGTTATTTTAAATATGAATTTGTGTAAATGATTAGGTTTTTAAATGGGATTTCACGTGTGATCATTATTTAGTTTTAAAGGTACATTTAAACTGTAGTTTTTTAAAAAATATTTTTGAATTGATTTTTATTGAATTTGGAAAACCATTACATTATATAATTTATTTGTTTTCATTTTTTTAAATAAATATATCAACAAATAAAAAAGGATGGATATGAATAAATAATGGATGGATTCCAATATTTTGGCAAGAGATAATGAATATAGATTGAAGGATTTCATTATGTTTTCAATTGATCATGCTTATGACCCTTCTGAAATCCTTTTTCCACGTTTATTCTATTATTATTGAAAAAGAAGATAGTCCAAAGTAGTTAATAGAACACTCAATATATTACATAATAGACTGAAGTTATAATGTTTGGTATAAAATCAAGGAAATAGAGAATGTAGCTAGTGGTTGGGATAAAAATTCATTTTATGGATCATATGATATGATTACAAGTTATGACAATGAAGATGGCCCTATGGAGAGTGTAATTACAAATGTTATTGATGATTAAGATCGTATTGATAAAATTTCAAGGACAGTTGGAGATGGACTTTGTGATTTCCTGTAATTTTTTGGGTAGTTAAAGAGTCATGCAAAGAATCGTTTTTATGGTTGTTACTCCAAATATAAAGCATTGTCCGCCAAATTGAAGCGGTATAATTCCAATGAAGTTAATATATGGAGTGATTCTAGTTTTATATAATTACATGATCTCATGAATGAAATAATCCTAGAAGATAATGAGCCCCTAAGAGGATAATACAATTCCAATCAAATACTACGATCGATGGGTATGATATTTGATTAAATACACACCTACTAGAATGAATGTATACTATTTTAGAAGGACCTCAATTCACTTACAGAATGCAATTTTTTTGATTTTTCTCAATACAAGAAATATTAATCTGGTCCAAAAAAAGTTGTATAGTACATTCCAAATATTCAATGTTTTAGGAACCTTGTAGAAGTGATGATACCCTACGGAAAATGACATGTCATGAAAATAGATGAAATATTGATTTGAAACTATGAAACCTTGTAAACTATTCTCAGTATAAGAGAATCGATCACAGGTATCATGATTTTAGAAATAATGTGAGAAACCTTCAACTTGCCTTATCTACAGATGGAGTAAATCCATTGGGGTTTCAAAGAAGTATCCATAGTACATGGGAAATTATTTTGGTAAATTATAACATGCCTCCATGTTTAAACATGAAACAAAAACACACCATACTATCTATTCGTATATCAGAAAAAAAAACTAATTAATGATATTGATATTTATTTTCTTCCATTGATTATGGATTTGAAATTGTTGTGGGATTCAGGTGTTATGTTGTTTGATGATTACTGAAATGAAGATGTAACGTTTAGAGCCTTGTTGTATGAGATGATAAATGAAATTACATCTTACGTAAATTTTTAAATATATATCATAAAAGAAATTCATGGATGTCTTATCTATAAAAAATGTACACATTCAATTATGTGGAAAAATTCATCAAAAATTGTGTTTCTAGGGGAACACAAATTTCAATCCTAATGACATATGTACCGATATAAGATGACAGCATTCAATGGATGTTTAGAAGAATTCACATCACCGTCTCCTCTAAAAAGTGATAAACCATTTGGGAAATTAAAATATTCCAACTCTTCTTTTGGGAAACCATTTTCGAAAAAACCTTATGAAAATAAATTGGAAGTATAGATCAGTTTTTTTTTTGAATTATCATACATGAATTTTCTATATGTCATTCAATGTCATGATATTATTAATACTGAAGACAATATACGTTATATTTTCATTGGAATGTTGCTAAATGAACATGAAAAAATAGAGATATCAGTTTTGTAACATCTTGACTGACCTAATGGTTCTATTGGGGAATTCATGGAATATCAAGAATATCATGTCAATGACCAATTTAAATATAATGGTTCTAAAATCACATGAATTCCACATTTTGATGCATTATGTATTTCCTATAGATTTAAATTTCATTTTTACCAAAAATAAATGCTATTCATTAATGAAGCTATGATTCTTCTTCATTGCTGTATGTAGTAATGTTATAAACCTGTCACGATTTTTGAGTATGGAAAGTTAAATTATTATCATATAATGTGAACGTGTGATTCTTTTCCTTCCGACATTCTTTGATATGATGGTTCATTTAATGTTTCACATGGTGAGTGATATTCGACTCTGCGTTACTGTTCACTATAGATTTATGTACCACATTGAATGTTATATAAGTATATTGTAATGGTATGTCAAAAATCGAAGTTGTCTAGAGGGTTGTATTTTAAAATGATATATTTTTGAGGAATCCATTTAATTTTATACTGAATACCATCCCGGTGTGGAAATAATTGGTCTACCAAAATCATGTCACATCGAGCGGCTTGCGAGTGAAGGAATTTCTAGATAAGACGTTGTCATAATCAATATTACATATCAGGAGTAGGACCACCTTTATGTTTGGAATAACAATTTAGAGGTTGAACCATATTATGAAAGCAAAAATGAAATTCTAAAGCATTTGAATCCATCAAGGGATAAAAATGGATATCAAATAATAATATTTAATAGTTTATAGGATGGTTTTGAGACCATATATTAATAGAGTCGGATGAAAACCCATAATTAATTTTAGAAGGTCATTGATGGATAGCTGGATGGATAAATGTGTATGTATTATCTTATAATACTTATATAATTATTAATTATACATTTATCTCTAATGAACATGATAAAGAGAGTACCATGAAGAATAGTGGATCTACAATTGGGGTATATTTGATGCATGTTTCTGGTACTAAGGATAGAAATATGATTTATGAAAATATGTCTTTCATTAGCATCATAAAATAAATATGGATGTCAGATTGTATGAACATCCATGTGCCGATTTTTCGATGCAATTTGGTTGATAAAAGGAGTGATGTTAAAATAGATGTGCTTGGATTCATGAAAGTTGACAAAATTAAGGAGGGGTATAAAGATTAACTGTTTCAAATAGAATCTTAGGTCATAAAATCACTTTACGATACAGATCCTACAAACTGAATGTGTTCAATTGTTCTAGTTTCAACCAAAACCACTATGTGGTCAAATGAATCATTAACAAAGGATAAACATTTCATTGGGATGTTACAATAATTTAGTAGAGGTCCCAATGTAGACAAAATTTTGTATCTTCGAGAAGAACACAATTAAGGGGTTTGGATAGTCGATAGAGGGGTCATTTCAATTCATCCTTAAAAAATATACTTCAATAATCAGGTAATGGTTTTTGAAATATAAATTGGGTTACCTTATGTTATTATCTTTTCACTACTGCTTTAATGATGTCTATATTAAATGTTAAAACACTTATAAAGATAATGACTTATGCACATGATGATTTTGCTAATCTCGAGGCACAACTTGTCTCTTAACTTGCTCCTCACATTGTAGAGGAGCAATAAGTCTCTTAACCTATTTTTATATGTAATGTAGAAGTTAAACCACATATACACCTATTGATGATAGTGCATCAGTGGAAAATATTGATGATGGTGATACTAAGTAAATTTTTCGGAACGAAACAGTAAAGGGGAATAAAAATAGGGGCACCATAATTTCACGGTGTAAGATGAAATCATTATGAAAAATGTGACAGGCATCAAATATGAGGTCAGATTCAATAAGCAGGGCCACCGTGTGAACCCCAATAATGCCATGTCTTGTAGTTACATTGAAATCATCACTCACTAATGCCTGATTATTGATGAATATTTGTTGCATTATGTTTTCACCAGCCTTAAGACATTGATATGGAAAGATATTACAGAATCATTATGATGTCATTTCTCCAGTTTAATGGAAAATAAAATAATGAAACATTGAGTTACACTTCATCATCCCTTTTAGAGTGCATGTATTTTGGATTTATTGAACAAATATTATGTATTATGGGAATATGGAAGGATTCATAAATTTTTTTCCCAATTTTAACGAGATTTTATCTTAAAGATGGTGAAGTGAAAAAAAACCTGCACCCAACTCATATTTATGCACATCTTATTAACTAAGGATCATGGGATGCGTTTACTAGTTGTTTTGCGGAGAGGTCTCTTTAGGTACATTGTGTTTGTTAATTTTTTTAAGATATGTGCATTCATCAATTTGATTGATTTTTTATTATTTATGAAAAATTATCTGAGTGCTGCAAATAACGAAAGATTAGAAAAACTGGCATACCCTTACCGTATAGCAAAAATGTTTGTGTGCATCACTTGAAAAAAATGGGTACATATTTTAAATATATTCTGAAAATTTATGTGACATAAAACCAAACCATAACGATGTTATTATGTTTATAATTTGATTAATGAATCCAAATCCAATGTCATGTCCATCCAAAAACATATGTTATGGAAGGAGTTGCATGTAAATAACAATGGTAAACTAAGAGAAGAAAACTCAAAAATATTACTGGGAAACGTGTATAAATATGACATAATAAATATTTGTTTTTATTTAAATATTTAATACATAAATATGATTACTTATTTTCCTATATTTTCTATTTGAAATTTATACATGAATCAGTAGCATCCAAATTGGATTCAAACATACTCTACGTGGCCATGAAGTAGCCAGAAAATTATGGTTACGTCAGAGGTGTGTCTTCGGGGGTGACAACCCAAACAATTTTTTTAGAAAAAATAATAGGATGATCTAAGTGATGAAATAAAAATGAAGACATTAATAATAGATATCCTTTATGGAATTATGAAATTTCAGAGTTCTTTCTTGGAAAATTTGATGGCATAGAGTTAATGAGATGAAACAACTCAAGAACAGCCATCACGTGAAGAGCCCATACCACCACCACTATCATTTAAAAAATAAATTCCCATAAAAACTTTTCTTAGCTGAGGTAATCAATGTTATACTAATTTCTTTTATGAATTTTGAATAATATAGAGAAATATATATTTCTTTTTCTAATATTTGACTTGGTGAAAATGACTATTATTTATATCTATCAACACCAACCCATCTCATTTTAGCGAGGGCTATGGTGTTCAATATGAAGAATTTCATGATATACAATAGACCACCTCCAATAGGTCATCTAGAAGGGTTGATTAATTTATAACAATAGTATAGGGATGAGATTACAATTCAAATTGATTATGATGATATTCATGAGGTTGAACTAGCTCTTGTATCATTCATCGCATCGTCGTCACTGCTTATAAAAAACACGTCAACAATTAGGTTTTCATTTCCCAATTTTTTTTAAGATAAACCCTAAAATATTAATGATAAAGGTATAATCTGATGAATGTTCATACAAAAAGGCATATTAATGTTTTTAAAAAGAAATAATAGCTCAAAGCCATCATAATGATCAACCAAATGATTCAAGCGATCTGATGAAAGCATCATAAATCGACTTGTTCTATATCCTCATTTATTATCATCGTGTCTCTTATAGATACAATGTTGAAAAAAATTATTATTCTCACAAATTTTTTTTATGAAAATATTTAAAGTGGTGATGATAAAAAAATTATCATTGACAATGTAAGTGAAATACTACTTATTTTTGCCTAAGAAGGCCCAGTTTTAAATATATATATCATGTATGTTTTCGTGAGTTTATTTTCCAAAAGATTATATACTATGATAATTATGAAATAATAAATTTCATATTTTTAATAAGAATATATATGGAAAACATTTTAAAGGATTCCCCCATTAATAAAAATTGGACTCAATAGCTCTCAAAACAAATGTATATAAAAAAAATATTAGAAAGACTATTAATTAATGGTGGGACTCCTCAAATTGTTTAATAGAAAAAATAAGGACGTCATACATTTCATAATATAAATGATATAGGTGTAAAACTCTACAATTTAGTAATATCAAATATATTTTTATTTTCACTCATTAATTATACAGATGATAAGAAGAGGCGCTTCAATGAAGAGGTAATGTCTGTTACCGATTCATTCAAATTTATTTCTTCTTCTACTTACTCATCTTAAGTTGTTTCATTATAAATTGATAACATCAGTATTCTTTATATACTTATATTTTATTATAAATATGAAACAACCCTATTTCAATTTTTATTTATCCTACGGAAAACGAAATCACCGCGCGTGCGTACTTACGGAATATCGTGTCCATGTCGTGGTGTAATCAGTTTTTCCACCACCACCTTACTTGGATGGGTATAATGGTGTAAAGAATAACTATATATTATTATTATAACATCATAATAATTCTATGATATTATATCATCCACTCCAATTCCATTCAATAAATATATGAACGATATCATCACTCGTGCATACGTACAGATTACCGTCTCCACGATGCGATGTGATTCATTTTTCATGTTAATAATTGAAGAATGATTATAAAGTATACATAATAAGTAATAATGAAATATATGAAATAATAATTCTAATGGATTTATGTATATATTTATTTATTTCATCTACTTAATTTCATTCAATTCAATAAGGAAACGAAAAACATTGTTCATGCGTACGTACGGCCTACCATCTCCATCTACGGTGTATTTCTTTCCATTTATCAATATATTATGTATATGAATATTCTGAATATATATTATATATAAATCATGTTTTATATTATTAAATTAATTAATCATGATCTATTTAATTATATTAATAATTACATCTCAAAACACGGCTGATAAATGAAACGATTTTATCAAAAACACTACATTAACATGGAATTAACAAATGAAAGGATAATATAATTTCGTAAGTAAATCATATATGATATCATAAATATTATTATGGTTCTGTTACAAGTTAAATTTTTTTTAAACCCACTATACAGGAGTCTCAAACACATATAGAAGAAATTGGACACAAAGTAAGGGATAATTATTCCAATCTCATTCTTATCCGAGATTGTTTATTCGTAATTATTTACTGGGGTTATGATTATTATCCTTGTCCATATGTTCTCATAATGTTTTCATAAAATGTTTACATTTCTTCCATGTATGATTAAATCCATTTATACCCTTTTTTTACTTTTACCACATCGTATAGAAGGAATCTTTCTTTTGTTTACCATATGAGGTACTTTTTTACTTTTCTGACAAAAGTACGAGGAGAATGTTTCTTTTAACTTATATGGAATGAATGGTTTTTTATGGTTTTATAACGCCTTATTTATATGAAGCATACTCTACAAGATTTCATTACTATTTTCAACAAAAACCATTTCCTTTAAAATTGCATGGCATTTTGTGAAAAGAAACTGATTTTGAAGAATAAAGGATGTTTTCCTCAAGAATTCATTTATTGTGTTTTATAAAAACCACTTTCCATATAATATGGAATTATTTCATATGTGTATGTTTAAAGTATAATTTCTCTATGATTTACATGGAATCACTTTTCTAATGATGATATGATATCCATTTTTTTGTATGGATTATTTTATAATGGGATGTTTTTTATGAAACCCATCTTATACTTTGGGTAATGATGAATGATTTAGGTTCATGTTATGGCATAGGTAAGAATGATTTCATTATGAGATTGGTGGGACCTATATCTCCCTCTAATTAATTGGTTATAGATTTATATCTCATTATATAGACATGGGTGGAACGGTAAGTTACTCTGGTTTAGTGTTACAGCACTGAAATGAGGAGTGAACTCGATTCAGAAAGAAACTTTGTCCACTAAGATGGTCTTGGCAGCAATGTCTTGGATACTATGGAAATCATATCATGTTCTTAATGTTTTTCAACAATAAAATTTTTTATTTCCAAGAAATTTTATCATGATTTATGTTCCATTATGAACTATGCCTTACGAACTGCCATGTTTTATGCCATTGCTTAAGATTTCGTTGTTTAAACATTATGTTCATGTTTTTATGTTTAAATATATATGGTTTGTTTTATTTTCTCCTTTCTTAACCTTAATGAGAATTTGAGCTCACCCTTTATATGTTTTCTTTTCATCAAGATATAATGAAAGGTTTTATATAAGAAAACAAAAGGGGAAGATCTTTATGGGAGATGTTGAAGATATTTCACCACGATTAGAAGATTATGTTCTAAGTTTCTAAAGACACTAAACTGTTATGGTCCTTGTGTGTTTTTTTGTTATGTATTAATTATTTCGCAAATTTAATTTAATGTACATGTAAATCAGGATTTGGGTCTCTACAGTAAATTCCAGATAAAATAAAACTTTTAGATACTTTCCTAGATTTGAAAATAGTGGTGATTTCCATGAGTTGTTATTGGTATTATCGTTTGGGTGAGATATTTTTTGAATAGACTAAAATGTGATTGATATATATTTAATGTCAAGGTTAAATGAACCATTGATAATGTAGATGGTTTGAGTATCTATATTTTTGACCCAATTTATATCCTTAAGTTCAGGAATTTTTTTACTTATAATGTATGATATTGGTATGACCAATCCTATGTAGTACATGATTCAGGAATCCAAGTGTATGATGGATTTCCACATTGAATAGATTTGACATTATGTTCAAAACAATCATACCGAAGAGACACTTATTTATTTATACATCACTTATTCACTCCTCAGTAGTTGTATGTGATTAGAATACATGATTAATACTATTAAATAAGGAGAGACATGATAAAACTTTTACATATTTATATTTTATAAAACACTAGTTATTTTTTTCATAAATCATTTATAAAGTGTGTATCTTGGAATTTATGTCTTTGTGAAGATGCATATGTGGATCTTTTAAAATGAATTAAGTGTCTTGATATGTTTTTTAAAAAATTAATTGTGTTAAAAAATTGCGTTTTGGGTTTAAAATATCTTTAAAATTATTAAAATACTTGTCATGGACTTGCTTTTCATTCCATGTGTTTGTCAACTCACCCGATTGACCATGACAATGGGATGTAAATGTTTTGAAAATGTATTTAATTATTGTTTCATATTAAGAAGGTTGTAATACTTTAAATATAAATTTTAGTAACTTTTTGGATTTTTTTAATGATATTTCTTGTGTGATTTTATAAATTGTTTTCAAATGAAAATGGTGTCATCTTCTATGGAAATTAGTCCTAGGAAGTGAATTGAAATAATAACTATCATTCCAATGTTGAGATCCCCACATTTGAAAGGCCCCTTTTGCGTATTTATTTTGTTAAATATTAATATCACCAAATAAAATTAGATGAATTTTAATAAACAATTGATGGATGCCAATCATTTAACAAAAGAGAACGAAAATGGATTGAAAGAGTTAATAATGATTACAAAATATCATCCATAAATCCAATATCATATCCTTTATTCGAGTTTATATTGTTGTTATTAAAGAAATGCTAGTCCAGATGGGTTGGGAGAACACTGATCTTTCATAGAATAGAATGATTTTATAAATGTTTGATTAAATTTATGGAAAATGTTATTGTACCTAGCATCTGAGATAACATTGCATTTTATGTATCATCGGATATAATTACATGTGTGGACAATGATGAATATTGTACCAAGGATGTGATGATAGATGTGAATGATGATTAATATCATATTTTGGAAATGAAAAGGATAGTTTAAGATGAACTTCATGATTTTCCAAAACTGTTTCCGCAGTTAAAGAGTAGTGGGAACACGCCATCGTATGGGGGATGCACTACATATATTTCTTTTTCAGCCACACAGAAGCTCTATACTTTGAATGTAGGAAATATATAGAGTGACACCTATTGTATATAATTACTTTCTATATTTAATTACATGATTCTATAAGATAATTAGCTCCCATTATGAACATATGATGCCTATAGAATGCTAGCCAAAATGGGCATGATCTCAAAATGAATACATGTTTGCCCGAATAAAAATATACTTTTTCTCAAGGACCAAAAATCTAATAGGGAATTCCCAATGTGTGGTGCTTCTCGATACAAGAATTATGAATCCGTACGTACAATATTGTATGGTAATTTTCATTCATTTTATGGTTTAGGTTCTTATATAGAAGTGAGGAGACTATAAGGCAATTTATGTCGCATGTATAATCAATAGATAGATATAGGAAACTATGTCACTTGATAGACACTCCACAATGGATGAAAATAGATCATGAGTATCCAAAATTTAAAAATGATCTGAGAAACCTTTGTCTTGTGTTATCTATACATGGATGTAGTCATTTTGTTTTAAAAGATAAACTCACAGTACATAGATGGTTAGGTTGGTAAATTATAACTTTACACCATGGTTATGAATGGAATGAAATTACATCATGTTATCCTTGCTTATATAAGGTCCAAAACAATATTTTAATGATATTGATGTTTATTTTGATCAATTGATCATGAATTTAAAATCATATTGGGATTAAGGTGTTATGTTATATGATTCTTACAGAAATGAATTTTTCACATTGTTATCCATGTTGTATGGGACGAAAGATGACATTCCTACACATGTAAAGTTTTTCAGGATACAACATTAAAATATGTCAAGGGTGTCCCCTCTATGATCAAGGTACACAGTCAATTATATTGAAATAGTCATCGAAAAATTTGTTTCCATGACATCACAGATTTCTACTCCGATTACCTAAGTACCAATCTAAGACGAAATCATTCAATGGATGTTCTGAAGAACATACCACACTATCCCCATAAACAAGTGGTAAAATTTTTTAGAATGTTAATGATATGGTCACATATTTTGGTAAAACATTTAAAAAAACCATACAAAAACTAGTTTGGAAAGGAGATTTGTTTTTTTGAATTACCATATTTTAATTGTTGGTACATCAGTCAATTTATTTTGATATGAATGTAGAAAAATAGTATTCAATAGTGTCATTAGAATTCTTCTAAATGCACCTATATGAATAAAGGATGTAATTAAGTCTCGGTTGGACATTGAAATCATCAGAATACAAGAATATTTGGCTCTCGTGAAGGGTGAAAAACAAACTTTTCTTCCTCCATCCACATATAGTCATTCCTAAAAGGAGAGTTATCATGTTTGCAACTTCATTAATGACATAATGATTCCATAGGGGTATTCATCGTATATTAAAAACATTGTTTCAATGACCATTTTAAACATAAATGTTATTAAATCACATGAATACCATATTTTGATGCCATATCTAATTCCTATAGATTTATGATTCATTTTCACAATGAATTTCTATCATTAATTAACCAAAATCAGTTTCTTCTTCAAAACTATATGGATAAAATTAATAAACCCCCTGAAATTTTCCAACTATGGAAAGTGAAATTGTCCTTATATTATGTGAATTCGAAATGTTGTTCCCACTAGCATTATTTGATATGATGGTTCATTTTATGGGTCACTTGTTTGTAGATATTTGAATATGTAGTCCACCACATTATAGATAGACGTACCCCATTGAACGATATATGAATATTTTGAATGGGTATGTCAAAAATTATAGTCTTCTAGAGGGTTTAATTGTCGATTAATATATTATTGATGAACCTATTGATATCTATATATAATACCTATCTAGTGTTGAATGCATTGGCCTATTAAAATATCATCACACTGTGTGATGTGAAGGAGATGGAATTTATTGAATAGATATTATCACAATCCATATTATGGATCATGAGTTTCCCCACCATTAAATTATTTATTAATGTATTGAGGTTTCCCCATATGATGAATCACATAATAATATTATTACGAATTTGAATCCATCAAGGTATTAAATATGGATAACAAATATACATAATCGAAAAGATATAGGATGGTTTCGGTACCTTATTTTAAAAGAGTTAGATGAAAATTGAGAGACAATATTAGAACTACATCACTGGCTAGCTAGAGGAACAAGTGTGTATGTATTATCATAGCAAGGTTATGTAATTATTGGTTATACATTATATTCAATTGAGAATGATCAATATACTACCATTAAAAATAGAGGAGTTACAATCATGGCTGAAAAAATGCATGTTTCTAGTACAATGGTCAAAAATCAAATTTAAAAAAATATGTTATATAATGGAATCATCAAAAAAATGTGGTAATTGGATTATACAACATTCCAGTTACTGATTTATCAATGAAAGTAGTTTTATAACAATAGTTCTATTAAAATAGAATTATTGTTATTCATGAAAGCTGATTTTGATATGAAGGGTATAATGGTGATCCATTTATAATGGCATTATAGGAAGTACACACATTATATTTTCAAAACCCCACAATCCATATGTGTTCAATTGTTCTCTTATTGACTAATAATAGTAATGGGTTGAATGAAAATTCAAATGAGGGTGATCCTTTCAATTGGACATCATAATCATTTTGCTATGGTCCTGATGTAGACAATATTTTTAATATTAGAGGTGTGCACAATGAAGGGATTTGAAACATAGATAGAGGGGTCAAATACCATTATACATTAAAAGAAATAAAATTAGAGTTAAATAATTAGGATACATTTTTTTAAAATATATATCGTGTTACCTCATGTTATTATCCATATTATGCTACATTTATATACTCTAAATTTAATGCTAAAAACATTTGTAGATAATTACTTCTATACAAGCAGGTGCTCTAAATCCAGAGGAATAGTAGGTCTCTCAAACTGTTGAATCTTTTAGTGAAGAGGAACAACCTTCAACATGTGTTAGTGCTCCCATTTGTGAGAAACAATATGTTACACAACCTAATGCTACTCCCAGTAAATATGTACACTGACCAACAACACAAGATGATGTTGCCGCTCCAGATGATTATATTGACAATGTTTATTCTTGGGATATGGTAGGCGATGATGGGATAGTGACATAGAAAAAACACAAGTGCTAAAGTTTGATAGTGTTAGAAAAAATCATTAAGTTGAAAGTCAAAGGAATCAAATTGCAGTACGGATAGAATGTTTATGCCTATCATTTTAACCCCAACAAGGCCATGGTCAAAAATTATATTGGAATTTTCACTCATTAATGTGTTCCGATTCATATAGATTCCAACAACCAAAATGTTCTAGGGATGAACACACTGATGTGTGAAGATATTATAGAATCATTATGATAATATTTATTTATTATATGAAAAACTAAAATAATTAAACATTGACTTGTTATTCATTATCCATTATAAAAGGAACATATTGTATATGAATCCCACATGAAGTATGTAGTAATGACTAATAGAAGTATTCACATATTATCTTACACAATTCTTAGAAGACATAATCTTAAATATGCTGAATGGAAAATAAATGAACATCCAGAAGTTACCTATGAACACCTGATAACATAATAAGACTGGTATTCATTTACTGTATATTGTGAAAATGTGTCATTTTATATATCTTCTTGCTACTAATATTTTGTTTTATATTAGATTTAATCTTCACATTCAGTTACTATTATTTATTAATGAAACTGTAAATGAGTTCTGAAGAGAAGTAATGAGCAATAAAATTATCCAACCACTACCATAAATCCAGAATGGGGTACGCTTCACTGGAAAAAATGGTACATATTTTAAATATATTGTAATACTTTTATTGGGAAAGAAATAAAAAAAATCATTTTGTTCCCCTATTTATATACAGATTGATGAATTGAAATCCAAAACCACTTCAATACCATGCTATGTGTTATAGAAGGACGAACGTATACTCATAAATGAGATACAATGAGATGAAAAAACAAAAAGAAAACCATGGGAAACATGTGTTTGTATTACATAATAATTTTTTTTATTTTTAATCACTATTACATAACAATAATAACTTATTTTTCTATATATTTATATCCTATATTATCACATGAATAAAAAATCCTATTCTAGATGAACAGAAACTATCAGTGGCCTTGAGTGACCAAAACAGTTTGGTCGTGTTAGTGTTGTGGGTTTTGGGGTGACACCCTAACATATTTTGAGAAAAAATAACAAGAGGAAAATAAATGTGAATTAAAAGATTATATTATTGAAATAATATATACCAGTTAAGAATAATTCAAATAGAATAGATAGATTATGACTACTTTAATGGGGGAGTGCACAGAGAATAAGCAACTCATGAACAAACACCGCAAGGAGATCCAGCCCAAACACCACCAGCATTGCTGCAAGAAATTCCCCTAAAAAATAAGTCTTAGAAGAGTTAGTACATGTTCTAATAAATGTTTCAATGAAATATGAAATATAAATATAGTAATAAAATTCATATACTGATATTCTACATGGTGATAATGACTATGATTTATTTCTAGAAATTCACATCCATCGTTTTTTGTGAGGGCTATAGTGTTCAATATTCAAATTGGCATGCTACAAAGTAGACCACATAAAAGAGGATATTTGTGAGTGTCAATTAGAATAACCCATGACATGAATATAGAGCTACCTAATCCAATTCATGAGGAAGACATTCATAAATTCGAAAAATCTATTTGAATATTCATCACATAGCCACCAAATTCTATAAGAAAGAATGTCAACAAGTAGGTATTCATTTCCTTTTACCTTTTTAATCGAAACCAGTATCAATTTGTGAAAAATGGTTGTGACCAATTAATTTTATTATAGAAGGAAAAAAGATAAGGAGATAAGGAAAAAAGAACATCTAAATACCATATAGAGGATTACCCAATCAATCAAAAATATGTTCTGAAAGCACCATTACCCCACCCATTATATATACACATTTACTGTCAATGATGGTTCATGTTGATACAATGTTAAAATATGGTCCTAATCACAATGTTTATTTTTATGAAAATGTGTATGGATAGAATGTTCAATACATCATTGGTGTTGAGAGTGCAACTGAAATTCTCAACAATGAATGTCTAGGTAGCTTAATTGTAAATGAATACATGAGTTCTAATTTCATGATATGATTTTACAGAAGCTTATATAATGTGTTAATCATTACTAAATACCATTCATAATTTTTTTAGGAATATATATGAAAAACATTGAAGATATTTTCCCTTCATTTTTTTGGAATCATCATTCCTCACATCAAATCTATATAACAAAAAATAGAAAAAGAAAATGAAATAGTGGTTGTTCCCAACAAATCCATTAAAAGGAAAATTTTTCATGACAAACTCAATTTCAATCCAATGATGAAGTGGTAAGATGCTAAAATTTAATCATCTAAAATTTATTTTAAATTAATTATTTACTTATTATTTTTTGTGTTTTTAAGTAACATTGGATTCTCATTGCGGTAAATTTGTATACTCAAATGATTTATTTTATGGTTTCAATGCATGTATATCCAAAAAAATATTCACACATGGTGGAATTTATCAATTTTTAATAAACAATATCCAACATTTTAGAACTAGACATCATGTTATATAATTTATATTATATTTTACTGAGGATTCTGTTATAATAGGACAATGGATCAATATCTTGAAAAAAGTAATGAGGCCATGGGACACAAATAAGAATGAAGATAAGTACTATGAATGGAAAAGTATCTTGGAATATATATTAATATTTCAATATCCTAAAATATTTAAGAAAAAATTAATTATTCAACACAATGTTGTCATTGTGTCTGATACAAACCAATCTAAATGATTACGATTATTATATTTGTAAATTTCTGAGAGAGATTTTATTCCATGAACAAACTGACATCAATAAATTTGTATTTTTGACAATAATTACAATTTAATTTTAAATATTTATTAATCCTTTGTGTATTGGTTTTTCATTACTATTGTGATGGTCAAAAAGATTCATAATCTCATGATGATATGGATGTACTAATAATCAAACGGTAAACATACCAGATGGAAGATTGTAAACAAATAGAATGAAGATGTAACCTTTATATAAGTATTTTATTATTTCATATTTATCTTAAATTTACATCTTTTTAATATAACTCAAATATAAATTGTTTTCGTATACATGAGGATTCATTTTTTTGGAGTTGGGGTGGTTTATTCAAAGATGCTTATGCTCATAAGAGACAAGACTTTAAGGATACAACATCGAAATCAATTATATGTTAATATTTATTTAATATACTATTTTTATCGTAATATTTTATGTTCTCTATAGAATTTTCATAGTCTAAATTAAATGTTTTATTACTCATGCATATAATGTATTTCACATACTTATTCTCCCTCAATCCTTTTCACACCAGTACAATTTACAATTATCAATTTCCTTAAATAGAAGTGGAGGGAAGATGAAGTTATGTGATAAATGAAGAAAATTCTGTATTTCAATTTTGATAAGAAAAATAAAATGGAGGGCATGGTAACAAGAGATGTGTCTGGTATGAATCAATGTGTATTTTCTTATTTTAAATTTACATTAATTTATTTAAAAACTACAAGTAACACAATAGAAATAAAATAAATGCATTTGATTTGTTTTTATATTCTTGTAGAATGATCTATTTGTCATTATTTAAGTGTGTGAATCAGCCTAACCTCAATATGATGCACAATCAGGCCTGTTGAACTTAAAGTGAAACTTTTTATTTTAAATTGACATTAGTTTAATTAAAAAGAACATATGACATAATGAAAATCGAGAAAAAACATTTAGATGGTTTTTATAATTTAGTAAAATTCCATATTAGTCATTTGTGTTGTGAAAGAATCAGCTAGACCTCAATATGACTCACGGTGTTTCTGGTATAACTCAAAGTGTCTTTTTTTATTTAAAATTGACATTAATTCAGGTAAAAAAATTGTGACGTACTAAAAACTACAAAAATGCATTTTTATAGTTTTGATAAATTATTAAAACAATCTAGGAGTAACTTTTCATGTGTATGAGTCATCCACATCACAATACAATTCAATCTGTGACCGATATGACTAAAATGTTCTTTTATCTTCTTAAAATTGGCATTTTAGTTTAAAACATGTCATGCACAGAAAATCTAGAAAACATGCTTTAATTGACTTGATAATTTAGTAAAATGATTACTATAACATTTTTTAAATGTATGAAGTGGCATCATGTTAACTAATGTATAAGGAAAATAATATGACTCAAAATGATTGTTTCTAGTTTGAAATGAAATTTAATTTAAAAATTGAAATTTATATATGAATAACTGAGAAAATACATTCATAGTTTTTTTAATATTTTAGGAAAATGACCTATTAGTAAATTTTGATGTGTACAATTCAGCTACCCCTTAGTATGTCAAATGTTTTGAGCATTATAACTTGTTGGAATACTCCTATCTTTATCGTGTTTTAATTATCACAAATCCAATACATTCTGTCAAACTTGTTAATCTGGTTTAATCTATCTCAAATCATGTATATAGATGCTTGGTTTCTTTATGCTTTAAATAAACCTACCCAAGATCTTAATTGTTATAAATCATAATTGATTACTGTAAACTATGTTTAGATTTTTTATATAATGATTTAATATATGAATTATTATGTATAGTTCATTATCAGAATTTTTCTGCACATTTTTATTTACAGATATTTGGCAATGTCTGAGAAACTCTGAGTCTGCCACCAGTTCTGTTTTCTGGAAAATGAACCAGACATTGTGACCCATATATCGTGACCCAGACATAGTGACCAAACACCATGGCCAGACACCATGACCAGACTCCATGATCAGACACTCTGACCTAGACACTATGACCCAAACAATGTAACCTTGACACTATGACAAGTCAGTGTGACCCGACAGAGTGACATAGACATTGTGACCAGACACCGTGACCCAGACACTAGGACAAGACATTGTGATATTAACACTGCTTATGTGATACTGGTTCCTAATATCTATAAAACCATTCCATCATAACTATCTCACCACTCAATGGAAATGAAGAATATATCATTTCATGGTGACACCGCTCTAAGTAAAACAACTTCCAGAGAGACTATGAAACCATTCTTTAATCAGTTTTGATGTTTACAATTTAATTTCTAACTATCATATTTGTTTCACTTAAATGAACCTACATAATTAATATTTCATTATAGACAAGTTACCTAACAGTACGAGGTATGAGGTTCCTAATACATGCATCCCATCGGATTCAACACCTACACTCAATGAAGAAAAAGAAAACAATGGCCCAAAAACTAATATGTAATAGTAGAAAAAGCACGAACAATCTAGAGAAATGAACCAACACGTGAAACAAGATACATATGAAGAAAACATAAATAATTCCTGGAACATAAAGTGCGATATTGAATATTAGATTCAATAACATCTTCCCAATACCAAATCCATGATGAACACAAGCTATATTTAACTAGAAACCAGAGCCCCAGACTAGTGATACACTATTTAACACAACAGGTATTGATTCTCGCAATGGAGTCATCCAAGATGTTAAGAGATACATTGAATAACACTCAATGAAATTATATCATTATCCAATCATGTTTTCTCTATATTTATTTATTTTTAGCTTTCATGTAAAGTGTGTGTGTCTATATAAAAACACACATTTTCTCTTGTACTATACTACGTGATTTGAGATATCCTTACACCCATAACTTTTTCACGTGTTTACTCCCATAGATAAGTGTTGAAGAGGTGCATATATGACCTGTATGTTTATACCCTTGATAAATGGTGGAAGCTTTTCTGTGACCTGGACTGTCATGTGCACTATTGTTTACCTTGATCTAGGGTGTGGATCATGTTTATTAATATAAATAGGTTGGTGGAATGTGATCACCAAGTAGAGTAGACTAGGTCTCAGCTTGAGACTAAACCACTTGTTTTATATTCGATGTGGTGTTTAATTTAGTTTTCCCTGTTTTACTGTATGATTACTAAATCACTAAATTTATTTTGATAGTTAATCTTGGACCTAAGTTATAATTCATTTTCATTATTAGAATAGATTCAAAAGTAATATCAATAACTCATAATGAAATTATCGAGAATTAATCATTCTTATGAAAAGATATTTTAATAGAAAAACATTCATAACTGTATTTACATAATTAAATTCGATTTATTAATTTTTTATCAGGAATACTTATATTAAATCTTTATAAATAGTAATTTTAATTGATACTCAATTCACCCCCCTCTTGAGTTCTCTACTCCAAACAACATTTGGTATCTAAGGGTTCTAATTAAGACTCTGTTTTTAATTTTTCAACTGTGATTTTAGATATACATTAAAGATATATAAATTTATGTTAATTATTAATTTCAAAATCTTTACAAGTATTTCATGATTATAGATAATAGACTATAAGGTGTTTCATCAATAAAACCCACCATTCATTAATGGAACTAATTATTCCCAATGGAAAATTAATATGAAAATGCATTTAGAAAGTATGGGTTTTGAAATCTGGTATTCAATTATAGATGAGTATAAGATTCATGATATTGATAGAATCAATTTGGATGACCCAACCAATACTTCATAAATAAAAATTTTGATGCCATGAATGTTTTATATTTAACTATACATGAAGAGGAATTTAACATAATTTTTGTATGTTAAACTTCACATGAAATTTGGGATTCACTGTCTATTTCACATGAAGAAACATTTAGTTTGAAATAAATGAGACATAATACATATAATATTAAATAATATAACATTACAATGAAACCTGATGAGCCTATTTATGAAACGTATCTTATGTCCCCCGAAATTGTCAACACAATGATTTCTCTTGGAAAACAAGTTGCTGCAAAAGAAAAAATCACAATAATTCTCAAATGCCTATGCGATAGATAGAGAGAAACCACTATCTATACTAGAGATTCATGAGTCATTATATATTTATCTGTAAAAGTACTCATTGGAAACCTAATGATGTATGAAGAGGAGATGATGGTCAATAAGGACGAGGTGGATGAACCCAAAAGAAAATCTATTTCATTTAAGACCACCACCTCTAAACACAAAGTGAAAGGAAAAATGGATGTATATGTAGATTATTCTAGCATTAAACAATAATCACTTAATAGTGACGATTACATGGATGTATTAGCAAGAATGTTTAAGAGATTTTACAAGAAGAATAAATTTTTCAGAAAGCCTAACACCAAGGTAAGATATGATCAAAAATAAATCTAGAAGAAATATTGGAAATGAAGTGACTAGTATGATGAGATATTATGATATGAATATATGTGAAAGGGACATGTAAAGGATTATTTTCCCAAGATCAATTACAAAATAAAATATGAGGACACATATAGAAATAAAAAAAGGCCATGAAAGAAATCTGGAGTGATTTAGAGGATAGTTCGAGTGACTCAAAATCATCACATGAGGAATAAGCTAACAAATCCAATATGTATTTTATGAAAATCATATCTGATGTAACACTAGAATCTCATATACACCATTCTTATTATTATAGAGATTAATTAGATTCCAAATATATTTCCACTGACAAAATTTTCGAGTACTATAATATGATTTAAGAGACATGTAATGATCTAAGAGATAAATACAAGTCATTAATGAAACAAAATTCCCTTACAGCAACTATTAAATATGAACTTACTGTAGAAAGAGAAAAAAATGTTAAATTACTCAAAGAAAAAAATGAACTAAAGCTATCTAATGAGAAATTCATAAAGGGCCATGAATAGTTTACTAATGGTAAAGAAACAATTGTAAAAATTCTAGGTAAATAGATTTCACTTAAATATACTACGAGTATTGGAAATCAACCTGGTAAAATGTTTTACGGAAGAAGTAATTTTGTTTCTACGTCTAGGACATTAAGCTTTACTACTTGTTCTGGAAAACATTCAACTAGTTTATGTTAAGATACACTCTCTATTGTTTCATTATTTTATGTACCAAATAGGGATTATTTCCCAAGCACTTTACATATTTATTTTATGAATCCTATGAGGAATGAGTTGGTTCCTAAAGCACTAGTAATTAATATTACTTGGTCTAAACTAATGTGGGTAACATAGCTTAATTTTACTTAACTATTTTGTAGGAAAATTACTTAAAGATAAACTATAAATTCTTATGGTACATGTACAATGGGTGTTCAAAACACATTAAAGTGGATTACTCATGCTTCCAGAACATAATAAAAACTGATTGATGACAATCCCCATTTGTGACAATGCCAAAGGAAATATCATTGGACTAGGACAAATAGGTAACATTAATTCAGTTTTAATTTCCATCATTTCATTATTGATGGATTGAAATATAATATTCATATCATTCCACAGTAATGTGATGATGGACATCATGTTAAATTTTTGAAAGATGCATTCAATGATTTAAATTTTAAAATTAATTTGTTTTTTTTCATTAAGAAATGAACATTTATACTCTTTTAACATACATTTTATTATTTCTTAAAATGCTTCAAGTTTATGTGTATTTCGCAATGATTCTTGGCATTGGTCTTGGAGACTAGTATATTATAATATTCACACCCTTATAAAGCTAACTAGAAACATCAATGTCAAAGATCTACCCAAACATGAGATTGTAAACCATAATGTGTGTAATCCTTGCCAAAAGGTCAAGAAACACAAAAATTACTTCAAAATAAATAAATAATTGTTATCTTCTCAACCTCTCAAACTAGTTCACATGGATTAGTTTCGACCATCTGGGGTTTCTAGTTTAAATGTGATGCACTAGGTTTATGTTCATGTAGATGAATTTCTAAATATACTCAGACTTTCTTTTTGACTACCAAAATTAAAGCATTCCCTCATTTAACCAAATATTCCAAAACAATAGAAAATATTAGTGGACATAGAATTAAATCCTTAATAAATAATCATGGCCGTAAGTTTGATAATCAAGAGTTTTAATATATTTTTTTCAAAAAATAGCTATTGTTATAATTTCACTTCCCTTAGAACACATCAAAAGAATGGACTTGTATATTGAAGAAATAGAACTGTTGGGCAAAAATCCCTCAAGGTAAAATTGAAGAATTTTTGGGTTGATTGTGTTTGTTAAGCAGGTTTTCATGGATATTTGTCGAGTTCCCAAGAAGTTGTTGGCAATCCTTGTTGAAAAAGAATGATGGCAAAGGAAAGGACGATCTGGAGGCGGTACAAAAGAGCAGTACAAGGTGGCGCCATTTCCCAGTGTTTGCCAAATTTTTGGGGTCGAAAATTTGGAATTTGTTGTGCATCGCGAAAAGTTGATTTCCATGAAGATCATATTTTTATATGGCAAAGGCATGAGTTTTACGAAGATGGGATGTATAGATTGGATTTCGTGAAGTCCATAAAAATGGAGGCAGTGATGCTTCGTGATTACGTCAAAGCATCACGAACGGCATAGTTGAAGCGAATCACGGCGGTGAAGGGCTTTGCAAGGGGGCTTCGTGGCGAAGGCACGAACGAGTGTTGACGGTGATCCTTCGTGATTACGACGAGCTCCGTGAATGGAAAATTGCCATGGTGCTTCGTGATTTGGACAGAATTTTGGCGAAAACTTTGGAGCTTTGCGATAGGAGATGACATGGAATTGACTTCGCGCAGAAGGGCCGAGGGTCGGTAGAATCTCCTATTAATAGAGGTCGACCCCCTTGAGAGAAGTAGAGAGAATTTTCAGAGAAAATACTTTGCTCTCGATTTGCGAAGGTGGTTCGCGGATCCAGTGTGCTTCGTGAAAGAGGAGCTTCGTGGCGGCTATTGTAGCTCTGCGAAACCTGCGAGCTCCGCATTGGCTTAGTAAGCTTCGTGAGGTACGTTGCATTGCGGCGGATTGAGGTTCGCGAAAGTGCTTCGTGAATGTGCTTCGCGAAAAGGTAGGAGATTCACGAAGTCTTGTTTGAGCTTCGTGAAATTGGGAGCTTCGCGAAGTAGGGTGCTTTGCGAAGGTGTTTCCAAAAGGAATTGCCCAGTGTTCAGAGGCAAAGAGGTATTCAGCAGTGGATGAAAGTTGGACTTCAATATAACATCTATCAATAATTGGAGATGCATTATTTAATGCAAATGAAGAGACCTACAGGTCTATAAACTGTGAGTGGATTCCCTTCCAAGTGAAGTGAGCATAGGAAGAAGAAGAAGGTTATCCTCTCAACCGGCAGTGAGCCAGAGAGAGAGAAATAGGGAGTGCCCCTTGGGAAAGCAGTGAGCTGACCCTAATCTTTGTAAAGGCAGTGATCCTGGGCATAGAAGTGATCTAGCCTGAACTTTGTATCCACATCTAGTGACGAATAGTGGAATTTGGTAAGACCGGCAACTTGTCGGCGTATGCTCCTTGGACGTAGCCCAGTGAGGGTGAACCAAGTAAAAATCTTTGTGTCTGCCTATTTGTTCCCTGCATTGCATTCAAAGCATCATCATTAGATATAGAAGTGAAGAAGTGGTCATAGTTTACACACAAGAGCAAACAAAGTGACCCTTGTAATAAATAGGTCAAGATCCAGTGGGGTAGGAAGAACATTGAAAAAGAATATCCATACCCTGATTCACCCCCCCCCCCTTTAAGATATATAGGCCCCTATTGGTTCTAACAAGAACCATGCAATAGATTTCTAAAACTGTGCTTAGTGAATATGACTTATTTATTTTTTTTCTGATACTGTAAATATAGCATGATATATTATTAATAGATTGTTGATTATATCTATTCATAAAATAACTTCATATGAGTTATTGGAAAATAGAATACCCAAAGTAAGATACCTCAAATTATTTGGTTGCAAAGTATACATACCGGATTCTATGGAAAATCTTGACAAATTTGCATCCAATAGTGATGAAGGAATCATTCTATGATATTCAATCTCTAGTAAATACTATAGAGTGTTTAAAAAAATAAATAAATGTGTAGAAGAATATGACTTTGTCAAATATGATTAAATAGATCCATAAGAGCCTATAATCACTCTAGAGAACATGGAGTATGATGTGTCCAATATAGACTTTAATTCAAAACCATATAACTAACCAGTAAGGAAATATGTGAAAACATATAGTTCTGGAAATGATTCAAATTTAAGTCATAATGAACCTGAACATCTTGATGAACCTAAAATCACTATTCCTTCATTTTCTAGAGCTGTTAGAACCCTTAATATCCATCCTTTATATACCGTTGTTGGAGATTTAGATAATGGAACTCAAATTAGGACTTCTCCTAGAAATTTGGTTTAACATCAAGTTTTCTTGTTACAACTTGATCCTAAAAACATTAATGATTCTATCAATGATGTGTTTTGGGTGATGGTTATAAAAGAACATAATTTGGTTGAAAGGAACAATGGTTTGAAAATTTTTGACAGACCTAAAGACACGTCTACATAGGCACTATGTGGGTGTTTATATATAAGGTTTATGAAGTTGGTAACATAGATAGAAACAAGGATAGATTTGTTGCACAAAGATATAGTCAAGAAGAGGGAATTGATTATGAAGAGACCATTGGACCAGTATCTAGAAATGAAGTCATCAGAATTCTACCTGATTATGCAGCACATCTGATTTTCAACCATTTTGAAATGGATGTTAATAGTGAATTATTTAATGGGTATACTGTTGAGGATGTCTTCATTTAGAAACTGCCTAGTTTTAAAAATCCTCACATTTCAAAACATTTTTTTAAATAATCAAAAGCTATATATGGTTTAAAATAATCTCCAAGATCTTAGTATGATAGATTAAGTACTTTTCTTATCTTAATTGTTTTACAAAAGGAATTGTTGATCCTACCCTTTTTATAAAACTAATTTCCAATGATGTTTTAGTGGTTAAAATTTATTTCGATGATATTATCATTGGATCATCAATAAATTCATTATGTATTGAATTGTCTAAATTGAAGAAAAAAGTATCTGAAATGAGTTTAGTGGGAGAACTAAAATAATTTCATGGATTTAAAATAATTCATAATAAAGATGGTATTATTTTAAATCCATGTTAATATATAAGAGATATTAAAAAACATATTGTCTTGGATAAAACTAAAAGTACTGACAGTCCAATGAGTACTACATGTAAGGTGGATCTTGATGAAGATGTAAAATATGTTGATCAAACCACTTACTGAGGAATGAGGGGAAGCCTAATCTACATAACATCTATCTGACCTAAAATTATGTTTAGTGTATGTATGTGTGCTCATTTTCATGAAAACCATAAGGTATATCATTTAAATTATTTTAAGAGAATTTTTAAATACCTCATGCATACACCCAATCTTGGACTATTCTATCCGAGATGGCAATCCTTTGAGTTAGTTAGCTATTATAATGCAGATTTTGATGGGTTTAATTTATATCGAAAAAGAACATTTGAAACATGTCATTTTTTAGGAAATCCAATTGTATTATGGTGTAGTAAGAAACAAAACTCTAATGCATTATCGACTGTCGAAGCTCAATGCACAGCTGCTGGTAGCTGTTGTGCACAATTTTTATGGGTGAAACACACATTACTGGATTATGGATATCAATTCAGGCATGTAACCAAGAATTGTGACAATACCAATGAAATTAACATCCCATAAAATCCTATTTCACACTCTAGGAAAAAACATATTTATATAAGACATCACTTTTTGAGAGACCATTACAAAAAATGTTATATCACATTGGAATTCATTGAAACTGAATATAAACTCACTGATATATTCACCAAACGATTAAATTCTGAATGAATAAATTACATCCTAAATTAATTTGGAATGAAAAATCATAAGTAGTAACAGTATTATTTCACATATTATTGTTTCATGTTTAATGACTGACATTTACTATCTCTTGGTTACTGTCGGGAACATACTGTTCCAAACAATACGGTCACATTGTTTTGAAGTCACAGTGGAGATGTCAATGTGAAAAACATGTTACAGTCTCACCATGAAAAACATGTTATGGTCTCACTATGAAAACCTATTATGGTCTCACCATGAAAACATGTTATGGTCTCACCATGGAAACATGTTATAGTTTCACAATGAATGTCGGTTATGGTCACAACGTAAAGACACATTATCTTTTTATTTAAATATTATAACCCATATCAATGTAACTAATTATTTTATTCTTTTACCTTTACATTTTTTTTGGATTTGTGATGATTGATATCACTAACTGTTAAAATTGAATGAATCTTCAATCCATTAATCACTCAATCTTTCATCTCTCAAACATGAAACCTCTATCTCTCTTGAACCATTGTTGAATGACCAAGATGACGCACTCGTCCTCATCAACTCATGAGAAGCAATGATCAATGAATTAGAAGAAAATATTCCCAAATATAGCACCCAAATGTCCTTTGAATCTGAACCTAGTAGAAAGAATAGTGGTACCTAAAATGGATGTATGTCCCAAGTGGCTATTTTCAAGTATGTAAATAGTATTTAATGTACTAAAAGAGTTTGTATTGCTGGATTTGTTCACAAAATTGGAAAGGATGATTTACCCAAAGATAATTGCATCATTTTATCAGTTCATTCAATTATCATTTGATATAGAAGATGGTTTGTTTTTTGTAAAGCTGGATCAATGGCCAAAGATGCAATTTGTCTTCGAGGTTATGGGCTTCCATCATAAGGATACTTTATGAGGAAATTTTTTAGGACTACAAAAGAGGTCCTCCTCTTCTATGTGAGATTCATGTTTTAGAAGAAGGCTTGGGAAGCATGACTATCAATGGAACAACTAGAAGAGATATTAATGCTGATCTAGATGGTGAAACCAATCTATTTTTTATGTTTGATCAGAATCTGATTAGCCCAAGATAAGTAGATTTTTCTATACTCATGTATTAGGATTTATTTTTGATGCATATTATGATGAATGGACACATGATTAACATATGTATGTATGTTATAAATGATATTTGTGAGTTCATAAAGGAATCCTCATACTCAGCCTCCATGTTCTACTCAAGGTTAATCTATACTATGCTTCTTTCTAAAGGTTAGGTTGGAATAGATGAAGAAGTCATTAAATACAATAAATATTGTATCTCAAAGGTTACGGTCAAAATAACGAATATAAGTAGGAATCCATGGAGAAAATCATGGTTGTAGGATAATGATAGGGTTTAGGAAAATCTCAACCAAGTTGAGCATTCATAAATACCTAAGGACATTTGTGATCCTGTTTTAGAACCAGATGAAATTGTTGAATATTGTGTTGAGGAAGAAGTGGAAAAGTTTGTTGAACGTACATTGTAATCTGTCCTGGATAAGGATGGTAGTGGACCTTCTTCTCAAGTCATAATTGAGAATGAAGTACTTGTTACTAAAGAAATTGTTGTTTTTGAATATGAACCAGCCTCTAAAAAATAATCTATTTTAAACGCATGGTAAAAGACTGTTTTGGAAGAGAATCTAGAAGAATATATTTCTCCTGAGAATGAAGCTAATTTTGAGGAACACTTTGAGGAACAGTATCTTACTTAGATTATTCCATCATCTGAAGAAGGAATTGAACAATCCATTCAATTATCTAGAAATTAAATGGGTGAGGTTATTTGGGATGAAATAAGGGAAATAGATCAACGAACTAAATCTCTTTGTCCTCTAAGAGATACACTTGTTGAGTGGGAGCAGCACCCTAATCTAGAAAGTGTTGATATTCCTAACCTAGTTTATCCATTCTCTCTAGATACAAGTTATAAATTCCCTAGATATATGGAAGGGAATGATATCCAGGAATCCTCTCTTAATGGTATAGATTTGTCTACTGTGTTTTAATTGACACTAGTATCTTCTCTTGAAGTTATATCTACAATGGAAGTTGGACCTATCTCGGCTCTTATTCATGAACCTTCATAAGAATCCTTTACATTAGTAAGTTAGGATGATTTTCAAGCATTGTGTTCTACCTTATTTACATGAATTGAAAAGATCATGAGCCTTAATCATACTCCTATAACAATGATAAAATAATGAGATCTTGCGCTATTGTTATAAAATATCATACGGATGACTCGTCAAAAAATTACTCATGAAATTCAAGAGGCCAGAATTGAGAAAAAACAGCTATGTGATGAAACGATGTCTCTCAAAACAATTGTTGAAGATATGTAGAGAGTGTTTAAATCACGACCAGATCATGTTGGTCATCCTGTTGAGGATATTAGAGGTCAGTTTCCACTAGATGTTGTCTACCTAATTCCACCTATCCTAACTTCATTATTTTACAAGGTTGTTGAATGATATAAGAAAATTGTTCAAGAAATTCATGAGCATGTTATTGTACTGAACAAATAAACTGATGAGTATAAAGGGTGGCTCTAGAAAGTTATGAATCAACTGAAATCCCTAACATCAGATATTACACCTCCTAGTACCTCTATACATTCATCTCAACCTTCCTTGGACAATGATATGCTCCAAATAGATATTATGGAAGTAATCTAATCAGGTCTTAGTGGATTTGAAAAAAGAGTATTTATCTATGATAATGAAGAATAGTTAATTAGTTCTTGATTTGGTAAGAATTCATTCCATGATTTCCAATGATTATTAGGATGAAATTACTATGTAATTGGATTTCTACATCCATAGGATTTTATTTAAACAAGATATGAAAAACTATTCCAAGTACCTCATATAGAATCTAAAAATCCTTCCTATCACTCATGCTTTCAAAAGTCATGTTAAACAGTACAAATAATTCACTCATTTTTGGAAAATTTCATGGAGAAAAATGATGAATTTGAGAAATCAATGTAGTACAGTGGTGAGATTATTGATGACATCATCAAGTTACTGATGCCTTATCATTGTGTTCAGAGAACTGCTATTATTGCAGCTGGATTTGCAGCCTTGTGACCTAGTTTTCCACTTTCCACCTTCACTCCCTTTGTCTCTTCCTGTATGTATGTCCCTTAGGCTCTGAGTCAGTTCAGACCTGTTATATGTGACCAAAAATTACCTCGGTCTTCTACCAATACTACCTTGGCCCCTTCTGGTTTTGAAAGACACACTATTCAATATCTGACAAGTGGTTCCCTTCCTTCTTCAACATCTACCTCTACTATTGTTGCAAATCCTGATGATGCTGCCATGGGATAACTGATGATAGCTAGTGCGGATGAAAAGTGAACACTATCTTTTTATAGTGATATTTTTTGTTTTTTTTATCCTAATATTTGTAATGAAAAATTATTCTAAATCTAATGCACTATGAACATTTCATGTCTATCCTATTTTTCATCTTTGTAGTCTTATTGATAATCTAAAAAGTGGGAGATATTTTCAATCTGAATGCACAATATAGAAGATAAAAATTCACTTTGAACAGATATCTCACTCAAATTTTTTGTGATAATAAAAAAGGGTCGATTGTCGTACTCCTCCTGTCTTAATAATATTTTGATGATAAAAAATCCAATACATCCTTTATAACTTTTCAATCATGTTTAATCTATCTCAAATCCTGTTTAATAATGGTTGGTTTCATTATGATTTAAAAAACAACCCAATATCTTAATTTTAATAAATCATATGTGATTTTTGTAAAATATAATCAACATTTGTATATAGTGATTTATTTTATGAATGATTATGTCTAATTGATTATATGAATATTAATGCTCATGTATATATAAATATATTGGCCTAAGTCTAATAAATATTGAGTTTTCCATCGGTACTATATTCTTGAAAATGAACCAGACACCATGACCCAGACACTATGACCCAGACACAGTGACCATACAACGTGACCGGACACCGTGACTAGACACCGTGACTATAGACCGTGACAAGACACCCAGACCCAGACACCATGACTCAAACATTGTGACCCGAACAACATGATCCAGACACTCTGACTAGACACCATGACCATACAACGTGATCCAGGCGCCTTGAGCAGACACCATGACAAGACAACCTAACCAGACATTGTGATCCTAACACAACATTTCTAATACCGGTTCGTAATCTCTATACAACCATGCCATTATAACTATCTCATTTCTCAAAGGCAAAAAACAAGATACTATTTTGTGGTGACAACACTCCATGTGACACTATTTCCAAACATATTGTGACAATGTTCATTAATCTATTTTTTAATTTTAAATGAAATTTATAATGATCATATGTGAGTCTTTTAAATGAACTTATATAATTAATATGTCATTGTAGGCATGTTACCAGATAGTATGAGGTACGTGGTGCAGAATACATGCATCGTGCCGAATTGAACAGATGCACTCCTTGAATAAATATAAAACCATGGCCCTGAAACAACTATGGAGGAGTTGAAAAAACACGAGTATTCATGAGAAAAGAATTGATACATTAAACAAGATACATCTGTTGAATAGAAGAATAATTCTGGAATCCAAAATATGAGATACCGATGATCAGATTTAAGACCATCTTTGCAATACCAACTCCACAAAGAGCCTTAGAAAGATCTAACTCGAATCTAAAACACCGAACTTGTGAAACATTGTTCTCACAAGAGGGCTCGATTCATGAATCTTATTTATCCTAGATGTCCATAGCAACTTTGAATAACACTCAGATCACTTCTATCCCTATCTCATAATCATTTCCTTATTGTGTATTGTTTTTAGCTTTTGATCAGTGTGTCTGTGTTGTGTAAAAACAAACACTGTATCCTATACTAAACTGAAGGAAAAATTATAACCTTCCTATCATATCTTTAAACACTTGTTTTCTACCATGTAGAAGTGTGGAAGAGGTCCATGTGTGATCAGTTAGTTTATACCCACGTAGAACTGTGGAAGGGGTCATGTGAGTAGGACAATCATGTTCACTGGCGTTTACCCCGATCTAGGTTGTGGATCATGTTTACTAATATAAATAACCTTGTGGGCGATGATCACCAAGTGGAGTGGAGTATTTCTTGGCTTGAGACAGAACCACTTGGTTTATATCTTCTTTTTTTAATTTAGTTTTCTCGGCTTTACTTTATCATTCTGAAATCACAATATTTACATTGATTGTCAATCTCAGAAAAAAGTTATAATTGTTTTTTCCTTATTAGAATATCTTGAAAAGTAATATCAATAACACATATTGAATTTAATAATAATTAATCAATCTTCAGAGAAGTTATTTGAATAATCAATCTTTTATAATTGTATTACCTTTATTGGTTAGGTTGTAAATTTTTTTACTAGAGAACCTATTAAGAAATCATTGCAAACAAGAAATTTATATAGATAATTAATTATCCCATCCTCTTGAGTACTCTAATCCAGCCAACACAACTCAAAGTGTCTCTTTTTATTTTAAATTGACATATATTTATGTAAAAACAAAAAGTGACATATTGAAAACTAATCAAATGCATTCAGATAGTTTTGGTAATTTAGGAAAAAAATCCATGAGTAATTTTTGATGTGTAGGAGACAAACTCACCTAAAACCAAAACATGTTGTGATTAGAAGGACTAAAAGTATCCATTATCAATATAAAATGAACATTTTATTTCAAAAAGTGTCACTCACTAAAAAAAATACATTGATTGTCTTATTAATTTATATTAGTGGTTCATATGTCGTTTGTGATGTGTATGAAGCTTTATCACATCAAACCAATGTTTGAATCAACCGTTATGACTCAAAATTCATGTTTTCAGTTTGAAATTACATTTTTGTAATTAAACACAGCTGGAATACTAAAAAATTATAAATATGATTCAGTTTGATTTTATATTTTAGGAAAATAATATATTATTCATTTGTGATATTTAGGAATCCTACTCACTATAATAAGATCCATGGTGTGGCTAATATAACTCAAAGGGTTACTTTTTATTAAAAATTTACAATAATTTAATTAAAAACATCAAAAAACAAAGTGAAAACCCAAAAAAAAACGCATTCATATTGTTTTTATAATTATGTAAAATGAACTATTATTTATTTTCAATGTGTAGGAATTATTCTAACCTCAAAAAAATATACCATTTGGGTGGTATAACACAAAATGTCTTCTTTTATTTAAAATTGACAATAATTTAAGTAAAAACAATTACTGACATACAGAGAACTGAGAAAACACATTATAATTGATTGAATATCTTCTAAAATTGATCTATTAGACCTTATTATGTGTAGGAATTAGTCGAACCTCAATGTAATTCATAGTTTGGATGATATAACTCAATGTGTCTCTTTTTAAAAAAAATTACTTTCATTTACGTAAAAACAACAAGTTACATAATGAAATCCAATCAAATTCATTAATGTTGTTTTTATATTTTAGGAAACTAATATATTCTTCATTTGTGATGTGTAAGAATTTGCTTCATCAAAATAAAACACATAGTGTTTTGGGTATAACAAAAAGTGTATTCTTTTATTAAAAATGGACAATAAGTTAAGTAAAAACAAGATGTGACTTATTGAAAACCGAGAAAAAATATTCAGATTCTTTTTATATTTTAGTAAAATGATCTATTACTCATTTTTTACATATAGGAATCAGTCGAACCTAAATATGTCACATGGTGTTGTTGGTGTAACTCAATGTGCCTATTATTATTTAAAATTGACATTGATTTATGTAAAAACAATGAAATATACTAAAAATTGAGAAAATTAATTCATATTATTTTGATACATTAGGAACATTATCCATGTTTCATTTGTGATTCTTATAAATTAACCTCACATCAATCAAACACATGGTGTGACCTGTATGACAATAAGTTTATATTATTAGTTTAGAATTATCATTTTTGATTCAAAAATGTCACTCACTAAAAACCAATATTACCCACACTAATTATCTTGATAATTTAGGAAAATCATTTATAAGTCATGTGTGATGTGTATAAAGTTGTTCCATATCGAACTAATGCACGATGAAATTGGTATGACTCAAAAAATGTGTTTCTAGTATGAAATGCCATTTTAGTAAAAATTCACATCTAACAAACTAAAAATGGAGAAAACTCATTCACATTGATTTGATAGTTTATGAAATTTATACATCAAAAATTTATTATATATAGGAACCAGACGTACCAAAAAACAATGCATGGTGTGGCTGCAGTAACTCCAAAGGTGTCACCACATAAAATTGACATAAATATAAGTAAAAGAAAAAGTTACACACTCAAACCCGAGAGAACACGTTAGAATTATTATGATATTTTTGATCAATGGTCCATAACTCATTTTTAATGTGTAGGATTCAACTACAACTTAATAGGATGCACATAGTGATTGATATAACTTCAAATATGTCATTTTTTAAATATTGAAAATTTCTAAATGTGTCCTTTCATATTAATGTTTAATTTTTTCCTTTATAGTAGTACTATCATATAATTTTTTTCATATATTGGTGGAATATTTTTCTCATGTTGAGATTACTTGTCCCAAAACTGATACTCTATGATGATATTTTGGAGAGGGGATCACTGGCCTACAAATATGAAATATAAATATTTTTTAATGTTTTATGGATAATTTTAAATGTAATTATATATAGTAATGTTTGAAATTATATAATTGTTTAAAATAACAGTGAAATTTCACGTTTTTTCTTCTGGGTGTGCTATTATATTAATAGCACATGTAGGAAGGTTGGCCTTTATCAATGCTAAAAATTTTGTTGATAAAGCACCCAGATTATCATCATTATTTTAGCATTGATAATTTTTACCCCCTTTATCATCACAAAAGTTAAAAGTTCTTTTTAGCATTCTTAAAGGCCATTTTCCACGTAGTGAAAGGAAATATATTTAATAGTGATTATGGTGATAATCCCTGCAATCTATGTCATTAGTTAAGGGGGAAGTAAAAACTGTATGAAAAAATGAAGTGAGTGGGGTGCTTATGACACATGGACATGAAGTGAATGGATGGTTGTAACACGTCTAGATAGAAGAATTAAATATAACTATAGATGATCGTTTATGTGAACAAGTGTGTAGAAATTAAATTAATGAATGAATAAAGAATGCATACATGTTTATGCGATTTCAAACAAGTTGTGCTTATTGTCAGAATAATAATATATGGAGTTTTTAATGTAGAAGAGGAATCTGAGGAATATTAAACTACAAGGATAATGATTACATACTATAATTTCAGGAATTATACAATGTATGAATATATTGTTAACAAAGAGGTGAATGTGGGATTGAAATGATATAAAATTGTCTATATTGAAATATAACTATTCAAAATATAATAATGGATTCACTAAAAAAATATTTATCGCATCCCAACATTTGTATATCTATTGGAAAAAGTACATTTTCAGCTGGTAAAGCATTTTAAAAACAAAAATTGTCATGTCACAAAATTATTGGAAAAAACTCTATCATTTAATGATATTTTGATAAATAAAATAGATCAATTAATTATAATAGTACCAAAGGATAAGAAAAATATTGGTTAAAATGATTCAAAATAGATTAATATGACATATTTATCTATTGATAATATTATCAATATATATCCTCAATTATTTATAAATAATAATATATTTTAATATCAGTTCGAAAAATATATTTTCAATAATTATTATATGTGTATATTCAAATATTCTTTGTTTAAATATTATAATATATTAATTAAAATTTATATATATATATATATATAATATTTTAATATATAATAAATATAAAATTAGCTTCTATGAAACTAAAATGGCCTATTTTTAAAAAAAATTAAAATTTTGATAAAACCATGTTTATACATGTTCAAAAAATGGTAACATTACATAATACCCATCAAAATTAATCTATAATTCTTCACTCAAGAATCAGTTGTTGATGTCGATTTACATTTTTCCCTCATTTTCCCACAGCATTATCCTCTTAATGAAACAACCAAGCCTCAATGAAGCTCGGGTGGCAGAGCATCCTGGGCACCTGCCTAAACAAAAATGTGAATAACACCCCACCCATTAAATCAGTATCTTACACATGTTCCTTCCCATGGAAGCAGTGGTGGTTGCGGGGGTGGATCCATGTTAGGATGCATTGGTTATACCATAGTTCTCGGCATTGATTTTGATATTAGAAGGGAATTCATACATAAGGAGGTGGATTCTATGATATGACCTCTTATCATCCCACATGATACTATTATATATGATTCTTCTCTTTACATATCACCATATGTGAAATGTAACGGTGGCCATACAGACAAGATAATTCTAAGATTTGATGTCCAGCCTCAACAATCACATTGGTAAGTGAAATGAAATATGACATAATAGAGTATGAGAATAAAGGATACAACTGAATTTTTTTCACATTCATTCCAAATGATGATTAATTATTGTAAATTAAATGTATTGGAATGTCAAAAATTGAAAAATTCCAACCCATATTTAATGGAATTCTCTCTAATGTGACAAATAATCATTTCCACAAATATTAGTTCTTCTATTGTAGAAAATAAAAGCTACAACATAATTTTTTCTACACCATATTCTTCATTCACATACAATATTTAATCATCATAAATTCTCAACCATTTATAAAAGCTTCTCAATGTGATCACTAAGTAAAATAACCTATAAAAAATTAAAAAAGAAATAAACATATGTAATTGATGTTGTTTTCCCAAATAGTGGTAAGAAATTTGAATATAAATATCTGAGTGACACAAATACTAATTGAAATGAGAAAAAACAATAGAAAAATTGATTAATAAAAAAACCTTATGGTTGAGATTAATATATTACCACATTCCTTGTTGTATGCGTTCTTTTGTTCTTGAATTATTGTGGAGATTCTGTATATTGTCTCTGTTGGGTTTTGCTAGTTGAAAGCACATGGCCTGGGACTACATTCATGTTTTAACAAAATGAAAACTAAAAAAGGAAAATGATGTCATCTAGAATTTACCAAAATAAGTAAGGGTTGATACAATCCATACCTTATCATTTTTCATGGAAGATTGTTTTTATGTCCCAAAAATATACCATTTTAACATTATTTTTGTGTCACTACTAGGAAAAACCCTAAACTATTCAATCTAAGAATAGAAATCGATGAAAATGAGGAATTGTTTATGTATTGACCAATGATAAAGATGGTAAGCATTGTTAATCATCATATATTGTTTCCAAAAAAGAATATACCAACATTCCAACAACTTATTTTTTCAAATATGTTTAAAAATAATTAGAAGGAAACATAATATTTAATATTTTCTACAATAATCACACTATGAACAAATAAGAAAAAGAACATATATCAAAATGAAAACAATAAATAATATTATGTAATTAATATTATATTCTCAGATGGTTTTATGGAAGGAGAATTTAATTAATTGTACAAAACTACTAATTCTAACTTGAAAAACAATAGAAAAAATGGAGAATATAAAACCATATAGAAGAAGGTAATAATTGAACCTTCACTCACCTAAACCACCTTAAAATTATTCTCTAAAGCTAGAAAGTTCAAGTCTTCACTAATTAAACACCAGTAACAGTCCAGGCATGGCATATAAGTGCCTCTATACATAAGAGTATAATAGGACAATAATCCAAATCATGATAATTATCAAAAGGATTTCTATGAAAATTTTTCTTTTTAAATGACATATTCTATGTCAACTACTATTATTAACATTTTCAATTACAAATTTTTAGGATCAAAATATTTTCTGATGTCGTACAAAAATTTATTCATGTTAAAAGAACATAAAAACTAATATGAAAGAATTAAATATCTCATGATAATTGTTATTATTATAATATATGAATAAAAAATCATCCTCTTTCATATCAAAAAATTAAAATAAGTTGCAATCATTAAAACACATTTTCATAAAAGACAATATAAAATATTAGTTGAAAAATTAGAGTGAATGAGATCTAAATTGATATTAAGCTCTAGTGTTCTCGGTGGATTGAATAAGCGAAAAATCAAACATTTTATCTATTTCAAACCTCCAGCGATGATGTCAGGAATTCTCCCCTGGTGAAGATTGAATATCGGATGTCATATCCAACACCCTCTCAAAGCTAGTAGTGGATATCCTCTTAGAGTATAAGCCTCCCTATATGTTGTGGTCTTGAATTCCCAATCTCTTTTAATTTGGATAATGAACTCTCCCACGTGGTATCCATGATCAGAGTCCACCTTTCAATGACTCAATAAATTTTTTTCTACATTAGCACAATAATTTAGACTACATCTCATGTCATTAAATTATAGATATACTTCCTATATAACTTTTTAACTCAACTAAACTAGTTCCAGAAAGGACTAGTCTCAAAAAGCCTTGAGTGAAGAGTCCCTTCATACACTATTTATGTAGAATATCATTCCCAAGACCATATACAAAGAAAATTTGTTTCAGGAAAAAATACACACACTCCATTATTCAATGAATTCAACGTCACATATGTCTCCACTACACTATCACTATATCAGAAATTAAATAGAGAATTTATAAGGAAACTCATAATTAAAATTTTCAAATTCCATTAATAAATACAAAATTACATAGATCTATATGAGAAGTGAACATTCCATGTAGAATAAAAACATATCTTCCATAAAACTGCACAATCAGAAAAAAAACAATAAGATCACGAAAATATGATACTTATAGTAGCGGCTGTAATGAACTCATTTTAGACTTATGTAGTTAGCCTATCAAATCAGATTCATCTGTATTCCTATGTAATAAAATCAAAACCTAACACAACCTATTATTTTGTTCTCAATTTCATTCATTGATGAAGTTGTATTTCATTAATACATATGTGGAAAACTTTGAAAATAGATCTAAAACGCTTCAACCTATTGAAAAATAAATCATTTCCACTTAACACTATAACCATTAGTATGAATAGATCATTCTGGAGTCTTGAATTAAGTGGATCCAGTACAGTTTTCTCGAACAAAAAACAGTTTAAAAAGGATCTATGCATAGAAATATTTGTCTAAATACCATCAGAAACCACCAAATTTTAACACTAAGGAATTGATCAACTAATTACCCCAAGGTTAAAAACAATAACAAAAAATGATTACTAACTTCATACATGTGAAATCCTTTAAATATGAAAATTCTACTAGAGCAACCTTTTATTAATAGATATTCACTTCGATAAATTATGATATATCTCTATGGCCTCATAATTACTTTATAACTCTATAAACCACCACCATGACCATTGCACTACTCAAACTGAAAACTTTGAAATAATTTTTATAACAAATAACATGTACATATACATATTATTTATTTTTTTAGTTGATTTTGTTAATATTTATGAGTGAAAAGAGCCTTATCTTATTTGGAGAAGTCTAACATTTTTTCATGCATCAATGAAAAATTTCTAACTTGTAAATAACAAATAAGAATAATAATTTCACTAAAATAAACAATGAATAAATTTCATGAACCACTTGTTTTTAATCACATGAATACTGATTTTTTATGTTGTAAATGTAAATGATATTAAATATAAACTTCAACTACATCATGTATTTCAACTAATTAAATATATAAGGAACGTAATATAAAAACACTTAATAGTGTAGAATCTAAATATCAATTTCAATTGTATATTAAAAAATTAATGTATTAGTCTGTAATAATCCATGCACATCCTATTAGAAAATCAATTAACAAGAATCACTATAAAATCCAACTGGTCATCGAGAACAGATTCAAAGGATAGATCTCTAATAAAACTATGTTTCACCATTATGTCCATTATATCAATGAGAACCATGGAACAACCCAAATATATGAGGCCACTGCCATGACATGAGCATTTGATAACACTATAAAAGTTTTTTAATAAAAAATAATTATTACCTCTCTATATTATACCATATTTAATCTTACATAACTAGACATAATATTTTCTATAACAAGATCAATATGAGAAACCAATTGAAAAATTCAATAATAATCCATTATTATTGAAGGTAATGAATATAGAAACCTAGAACTCTTTATGCACCTAGAACACCTTCAAATGTTATTCTCAAGATTTCTAATTCAATTCTACACAACATGAACACCCGAAAAAGCTCATAAATTGTCTATAAGAATAAAAATTAAAATAAATCACAAAAACATTCCCACCAAACAAGATGATCATATTCCAGGGATCAACCTCTAGTAAATTCATGGAACCCCAACATGTCCATTACATCAACAAGAACTACAGAACAACCCAAAAATATAATTCCCCTACTATGACATCTTATGATTCAATAACCTTTATAATCATGTATTCATATCACGTTGATCTTCCAAGTATAAATTCAATTCAATATTGATGGGAAATTGTTATGTGTATTTCAAATAATATAATCTATAAGTCATGCATTGAAAAAACTCATAATTGTATCAACTCAATATTGTAAATTATAAATACTATTAAATGATCGATGTAATATAATGATTATTATGCATTTAAAAATAATAAGGAATAGAGATCATGCATTATTCATGAAAAGTCACAACATTTAGGAATTGCATACACAAAATAATTTATGAAATGTAGCCTTAAACTAAATAAATAACCATTATTCATAGAATTAAGAAGGAATCTCAAAAAATGATTACTCTGAGTACATTAATAAGTAAAACAATTAATCTTCACTAATATAACATGTAATATATCTTTATTATTTATTTTATTTACTATAATTCATATAATGAAATTTTTTTCAATTAAAGTTAAATGTGGACCTATATTGAGGCATAAAAGGAGTCTGTTCAATCATTTAAATATGTGGTTATTATTATTCACTAAATGTTTTTAGCACAGGATGTGGAAATAAAAATAGACATTTATCATTTTTTTACATCAACTATGATCCTTGGGAGGGTGTGATATTGATCAATGAAGTGGGTGATTGATTGAAGGGGGTGTATGTGTTGAGGAATGGTGTGGCTATGAGCTGATGGGGGGTGAAATGTTAGCAGATATATGGGGTAAATGATTAATTTCCACAATTTGGGGGTGAGATGATTTGTTACGATATTTTTGTTGATTAATCAAAAGGATGAACCCAATGATTATGAATAGAAATGACGAATCATGTGTCGACGAACCGAAAGGTCAAACCTTATGGTGACGAGCCATAGTGGGATCAACACTCTGTCAACAAACAAAATGTATGACTTCCTCATTTTTTTTGTTTTTTCGAGTATGGTATTTATGAATGAACTTCCCATTGTTAGGAATTATGGTGTTATTTTATTTATAAGATGATATTAATATATATATAATAACATACATATTTTCCATACATCTAATTATATATTTTTTACATTGTAAGTTTGAAATTTATTTGGTAATAATGAATATAATTTTGAATAATTAATTAGTTATTTTAAATTATATATATTAATTTCATGAAATATTAATAAATTAACAATATCTAAATTAAAAATATAAGCCCATATTTTATTGAAAAATTACTTGTTTTTAAGAAAAATAAAAACATTATATTTTAATTTATTATAAAAATATTTTTTTATGTTTAATATTTTTTTATAATTATTTTGTTTAGTAGAAAATTTATTTTCATTATTAACCAAAAAATTTATAATAATTAGTTTGTAAGAATGTTGTTGGTAACTATATGATATAGAAATTAATTTAAATGATAATATTTGATATGTTGGTATATGATCGTTACTACTAAGGTAAATATATGTTGTAAGATGGGTTGTTGGTATTTATAAAATTAATAAAACATAATATATTTGTTGTAATTAATCATTTTTATTAACATATATAATATCTAACTAAACAAATCTATTGTTATAGGTCACTCATTGTGTAGTGTATTTATATTATTAGAGAGGATTTATTATTATTAATGAATCATACCAATTTTACCTATTCAAATGGAACTAAAACATATTAATTAATGATATTTGTATAGAAAAGATATCTTCATGTAAAGTTAGTTTATAGAAATCTCCAAATCATGAGTGAAATAGATTGCAGAGATACAACATGAACCATCATAAGTGAATGTATACTTTTTTCATGAACATCTATAGAGATCTATAATCCAATGCCTCCAAACAACTAGTGTATACCAACATGCATTTATTTTGAAACTACTGAATCCACCCAGATTTCCTTCTAGTCAACTCCTTTGGGAAAATAATGGTATTCTTGAAACCGTATGTGCATGTATATAGGTAAAATTAATCAATGATTTTCTTCCAATCACGTCAATGTTCTCCAAACTCTGAATTAAAAAAATTTCAAAATTTCCACATTTAGTAATATAATATTGATCACATAAATGATTACAAAAAGAAATAGGTCTAACAAAACCTAGAAAAGGTGATTGAATAATGTGTAATAGATAATTTTGATGGAGTAAACTATTATTGTAATGGATTATTAAACAATTAATTATTTCTAGAAGGATGAGAATGTGAGAGACATTAAATGTGGCTATCCAGAACATCCTTTATTATGATAGTTAGAGGATGAGGCATAACAAATATATTGACACACCATTAATTTTTTTTCAATTATGAATCTCGACCAGAAAAATATAGTTCATATTTTAATGGAATTAATAATTTATAACCTGAAACAATAATATCAAATTGGAATTATATGAAGAACCAATAGAGTTAGATTCATGTCAATCAACAAAATCAATGAATTAATGGAATGCATAATCAATGGAAGTGGGGTTTTTCATGATAACCACAAAATGTTCTATTAAATAGATGAATTAGAATGGTGTCTAGGAATTTGAAGTCATCTATATCATCATAAGATGAATAATCAATAGATTTTTAGAAGAAAAATAATTTATAATCAGTGTAAAAAATTTCCAAATAGTGTTATAGATATTTAAAAAAATAACGATTTAATTAAATTCCAATAGAATAATTAAGATGAAATTTTTTAATCTTGTATAACATCCCAAAAATATTTACTGATATGATACCAAAAAAAATTATTAATGTTCATAAATATATTTGTGATCATTATTTAATACTATTTAAATAGAATTTATAGATTTTATGAATCCAACCTCATTGTATTGTAAATTGATGGTTGATTTCATAATATGTAAATTATAGAATATTGAAACTCATGCATATTGCAAACTATAATTGATCTAAGTGAATCCCCTGAATGAATTGATTATTATATAAGACTACTTAGAGGAAAAACTGAATGCAATTTCTAATAGTTTAAGTCTAAGTTTAAATTCCTACCATATAAATTGAATATAGGTTTAGTCAAAGTCACTAATGTGAATCCATTTAAGTACACAATTTTCTATATAGAGGAATATTTATTAAAAAAATGTATTTAGGTAATTGTATAAATGTATGTATATAAATATCCATAAAAGTGTAAATTCACCCAATGAAGCATTATGCATACTAAAATTGAATGATTTTATAGATTGTATTCCTAATGTATATATATACCATTAGAATAAAATGGTATTGTATTTAAATATGCATTGATTATTTTTATATTGATTGAATGTGAAATAGGAATATCGTAGTGTGATAAATTTCTTTTGTAATGTAAATTATCATATGATGACTTTATGCTTACAAATACAATTAGTTTGAAAATTGATTTTATATTATATGTGTTATGTGAGGGTAGTTGATATACCATATCACATATTTGACATATTGTAATTATTGATTAAATGATTTTGGGACATTCCTGTGAGGTGTGTATATATGAACCTATATAATATATACACTATAACATATTTGAGGTGGACTATATGATATCAATCAATTGATGAATATAGTTTCTCATATTATGGTCCTTTTCTATACTCTAATATTTTTCATACAATACATATGTAAGAGTATTCATACTAGTGTTTTTTATAAACGTTCATGGTATTAATACAATATGAATACATGCATACTTAATACTGACCTTTTTCAAAAAAAAAATTATTTATTAATATTATATCTTCTGGAATCAATATTGTTTATAGATAGTCATCGTCTAAATATAATTTACATGGTTTTTTAAAAAAATTTAATAAAGTAAGGTTACACAATATTGTGAATCAAATTTCAAATGAAATCCATTGTAATGTAATAACACTATGATTTTGAAAATATAGAATGTATATAATTAATGATATAATGTATTAATAAAAAACAAACAAAAATTATCAAAAAAATATTAAATTCCATGAAATTTTACTATTTCTACTATACTAGAAAAAAACTTATAGTGTGTAGAGTAATGTGGTATGAACTGTCAATTATTCTGGCTTAGGAAGATGTGTTTCCCAAGATAGATTCCAAGATATATTATGTTTAACTTACACCATTGAAAATATCCTAGAAAAAAAATATTTATGCTTCAAATTGCTTATAGGATTTTTCTATTTTGTATTTATTCAATTTTAATGGGCCTTTTACTACCTATAAAATTTCATGAAGGAAATTAAAAGGATTGATGATAATATATCATCATGTAATATAAAAGATTAAATGTGTAACTCATATTTATAGTCACCATTTTTTGGATTATAAGATTAGTATACTGGCCTTATCATATTTCACAAAAAACCGTTAATCAATGAATGTTTTCACTATTACAAAAACATGTTGTGATAGTGTTAGTATAATTAGAATGATTTCATAACACAAATGAATAATTTAATAAAATTATTTAATTTTCTCATGTTTTGTAGAAGGTGGTGATGATCTATGGTTGAGGTCAATTATCAATGACGTTTCATCAAAAGAAACCTCTCGTATTGAAATAATTGGAAAAACTGATATACTGTGTTATATTATATTTTTTCAAATATTTTTTTTATAGAATTTAAGAATTATTGTGTGTATCTACTATTTTATACTACAAAGTTTTATATATTTTGAATTATTTATAAACATTATAGAGTGTTATCCCAAAATAATTTTTAATCAGAATACACTCCATGAAAGCTATATAAAAATATATATATATACCCTACCATTATGTAATGATATCCACCATTGACAAATACTCAATGGTATTCCCCATTCAAGAGAAAATAAAAAGGGTATCACGAAGGAAAAAAATATCTCCAAGCTAGTAATTCATAAACTAAAACTTATCAAATTACCAGCACTACATGTTTGCCTCTAGAAATATAAAATTAATTATATAAATCTAGTCCTCCAGAATCCAACTAAGCACAGCTCTATAACTTTTATCTCCAAACATTGAATTATATTACTGAAAAATATGCATTCCATTATACCCAAACTGAATTAAATCAAGCTCAAATTTTAATTAAAGGATCCTTAACCGATATCTTTGTAAGCAAAATTAATTTATCCTAGAAAAACTCTAAATCAGACATATGAAAAAATAGAAGGAAAAACATAGTCCTAAATTTATATGAACTAAATAAATTATTAAATAATGTGATGGACTATTAAAATATTCAATTACATAGTTAAATCTCCTAGAAACCCAAGAAAAATATTTGATTCCATTAAAATTAATAATAAATACTTGATGATAGTCAACAACGAAGGTAATTTATAATGAACACCATAAATAATTACCATTTTAATCAAGAAGCACTAAACATAAAAATAAATGTTCTAGAAAAGCATGATAGAAAATACCATCTACTACAACTTAATTCTTTTTGTATCCCATGATAAAACACATGTTAAAAATAAGCCAAAAAAATAAATAGCCTAACAGATTATGAGAACACAAATTTTCACTTAGGAATGGATGCTTTAAATTTTGGTATAATACATTATTTTGGACCTATTATAGATTCCCAAGAAGTTATAAATGGTCTATAGGGTGTTCAGGGCTTTATTAGAGCCTGAAACATAGATTTTTGGAGAAATACGAATGTCGCATGGTTAGAGTAAACTATAATGTAAGAGTAGATTACAAGGGTTAACTATGTTGATGGTCTATAGATTTGGTAGGATCCATTACACTTAATTAACACATAGTTTCATTAACTGAGTGGCATATCCATGCGACTGAACTTATTCCCATAGGGTACAATGCATGAATGGCTCATGGTTTGGGAAACCGTGTTTCCAAACCATGCACATGCTATTTTATGGGTAATTTGTATTCTCTTACCATAATGATAAAATTTAACAATCATCCATTATCCTGTGTTATTTTTAGTAATAAAACACCATTTTATCCTTTTTGAAACATAAAACTCATCTAAATTAGGAATTGGGAGATCTCTTCTATTTGGTCTCTGATTTTCTCATTGTCACTTGTGTTTGATGTGTGTCACTAATATCTATACTCCCCATTAGTAGTTATTGATTGTTCATTATACTTTTTATGTTATCAAGGATGATGATAATATTCCCTAGTTGCTTGGAATTATTATGTTTTTTAGATCTACTATAATACAAGGTGGACTATAGTCTGATACTGGATGATGAGAGTCATATTAGGTTTAGGTAGGTGGTCTATAATCCACCCAAACTGTTTCGTCATTTTATAAATTTCCATTTCATCACACCAATTTCATCATGCATCATTTGGGGAAATTATATGTCATGATTATAGGCATTAGAAATATTTTCTAAGACTCATGTTAAATATTTAATTCATCATTGATGGTAATAGAAACAACAACATCCATACAATATATGATATTTCACCAAAATTGGGTTCTTTGTATTTACAATAGATTGAACCACCATTCGGGTGTGCCTTGGCTTGACCCTTCTGATGGTAATCCTTCAAATATTAAATTTCAATATAATTAATGGTAATGTAATGCTCCTGTATTCTATTGCTTTATTCCAATTAGGCTATGCACATATTTAAACAAATAACTATTGAATTGTTTTGGTTATCCATGACTGCCACTAGACCAACCTAAGTTAAGTACATCAACTTGATTAATAACTTTTAAATTAAATTTTCTATTATACTGTTTATATGAATTATCCTAAGGAATTGTTATTTAATGCTTGGTTTCGTGTCTATAGAACCCCTTCACATGATAATCGAATGTAGTGAGGTGAACCTTCATTATTGAATATTTCATAAATATAATTAATGATATGGTTTCATGCTATATGGCCTTATCACAATGATGAAAGTAATTACTTGAACCCAATGACATTATTAAATGATCATGAAATTAATGAATTGAGGGATTTTTTGCTTGCTCAATTGGCCTTGTCATTGTAATTAATGAAAATGGCTTGAACCTTATGACATATCGAATGTAATATTTACCTGATGCCCAAAATTATAAAATTAATTAAATTTATGGTGCATAATTATATTAGTGGACAATGAAATAATTTTTATTATATGAATGGATCGACTCGAGCTCACCATTGATTGGGGAGGGAATTCCTTGAGCACTTGAGGACCCTGTTTCAATTTATGGATGTTAGATTCATTTAGTTTATAATGACAGTAGAACATGATCTTTTTTTATCATGGGATGCCTATTATAATATCATATAATCCATCATATTTTATTACAAGTATTCTTGGATACACTCCTTGGACCCATAATGGATGTATGTTCTGTGGTTATACCCATCATGTCCAGTCATCTTTTGGTCACATTTTACCATGTTTGGATTCCATAAAATCTAATGAAATCACTATTACAGGATGTTATAAATAGACTCCTTGTATACAACATGGATTTTAGCTTCCATGGTTATACCCATCAACTCCAGTCACCTCTTTATGAAATTATCCTAGGGATGGATTCCTTTGACTCATTGGATGTCATTATTATGGAATTAATTTCTCGATTCTCTATGGATTACAATCTTACCCTTTATAAAGTATTCAGTTACTACTAATTTGGTAACCTTTGTGGTCTAGGTTTTTTTGGTTATTAGATTGGAACATTTTATTGCCAAATGAAATTATAGGATTGCATGTTACATCATGGAACCTTCACTACTATTATAATGAGGTGATGTCAGTTTTGGTTGTTATATCATCTGAATTATAATATAAACATGATCTTTTTTAATTAATGGAAAATAAACATGTTTAGACACTATCTAAGGGATGAAACTAGTACTTGGGTATTTATGTTATTATATTGTTATACATTATATATGTCGACCTACACATTGTTTCAGTTTATATTACATCTTATTGATGTTATAAACAGTATTGGTGTTATCCTACTTAGATGTATCTCACACCCTATCAAGGGGGAGAAAAACACTATGTGTGTCCACCATTCACACACATGTTAACGAATGTGTAAGAGGCATATTACATAACAATTTCAACAAATTAAGATATGAAGTCCTACATTCCCCACTTGAACTAGAGTGGGTATATTGTATTATGTTGGAGGACATTCTATTGTCCATTTTCTAGGCCATGATACCCCTTTTGAAATTGGTGTGAGTATTCATGGAGTGTACTAAATCATGGAAAATAATCGCATTACTCGAGATAAGCATTTTGGTGATGATAGTGAAATGTATGTCCATGAAAATGGAATGGAACAAGGTACACGAGTTGTTATCTATAAATATTTAGAATATATTATAGGTGTTGTTGAAATGACTAATTGGACTAAAAGATACAATATGAGGGGGTATCATGGTTTTGGATATGAGAGTATGAGGGTTTTGATTATGGGGGGATGGTTGATTTCTAATGTTACATGTCACTTATCAATGATGAAAAATTTGGCCCTATGAATTGCCAGTAATTTTTAAAAAAGACCAAATGGAAGACTTCAGGGCCCATTGATTTTTTAGAATTGATTTTCATGACGAAAACATAGATTTTGGAATATTTTAGATCATTGGTTATATTGTAGTTAGTAATCTCTATCACAATTGGATTAAAAAATGATGTAATCCCAATGGGGATCAAAGAATCACTAGCCTTGTGTAGTCTGAGGAGGAAGCCTATGATAATACCATATATATCAACTTCCCTCTACATGATAGTTCCATTTAATGTGGTAAGATGTCAAATAATGTTCATGTTTCACCTTATAGATTATTTTGGACAGATGTAATGTGTAATTGTATCACAGTCTTTAATGTGGATGTCATGAGACCACATTAACCATTATCTTTATTCCCATCTTATGTATTTATTATGTTTATTTTATGGTGCTACAATTCTAGAATGGGTTCTGATAGAAAGTGTGAGAGAGTAATGCTTCTCAATAATTTTCATAATGGAATAAAAGTACTGGTATAATTAGATAAAAAAATTAATTTCCTTTGGTTGATGATAGGAATCACATGCTTGATTTTATTGGGAATATTTACACATTCAAGATTCAATCATGACTAAATAACCATTTCAAATTCTCTTTCCATTACACAAAATCATTAAAACATGACTATTATTTTTCATCTAGGGATCCTGTGATCAGTATTAAAATTAATTATATTGGGAATGACATCCAACATGAATGTGGATAGGTGATAAATTTGGAAGATATTAAATATTTTTATTCTAGGATGGGATTCATAGAATATATCATAACTATTTTAAATGGGTGTGTTATATAAGAATCCCTGGAACCTTATGAATATGATACAATCATGTCCTAGGTTGGAATGTATCTTTCAATTAATCCCTTGGAATAATTCTCCCATGTGTGTAGGGGATCTGTAGGCACCCCTACTATTCTCTCGGAATATTTTTTTTCTGAATACTCTACCTATGGGAACAATTAGGAAAATAATAATTATGAAATAAAAAATGAGATCCCAGTACTATAAATTTTTTTTTGAGGGATAATAATAGAAACTGACAAATAACATAGACATGTACACCCATCTATTGAATGGAGTCCACAATATAAATTTGGGAGAAGAATTTATTTATGATGTGCTCCACTTTATTTCACAACAAGCTGAGGTCATCTTCATGTACATGATGAGTGATAGTTAATCAAAACAAAAAAAAACCAATGAATTTCATTCCACAGATGTCCATATTTTCGATCATGGATTCAATAAAGAATCCATTCTAGGGTATTATTTGGTGCTTCTATGTGAGATAATTCACATTGTTCATTGGTTTCCAAGACCACCAATATTCCAAAATAATAGTTTCATTGCAATTGGAAGGTTTGGATCATGACTTACACCAAATCTATGTGTTCAGAAAAAGAACCATCTCTTATTGTCTTACATGGATTTGGTAGCTGATACCATCCATGCATTGTCCCAGGGATTCTTATAGATTCTCTAGGTCCTGATGCAAGAAGATCGATGCCATTTTCTCCTCAATGAAAACTTATTTAAATATTGATCATTTTAGTTTTATATTGAAAAAAATTTAGTAGGATTTTCATGATCACGAGAGGTGGAAACATGATGGAGGTGAGTGGTTTGAGGTCTGATGGTTCAGGATGTATATGCCTTGGGCAAGGTGGGGGAATGAGGGGTCCTTTGCTGGTTGGGGAGAGTAATGATGTTGGTTGGTATATTTTTATGGATGTTTCAATATGTGATAATCACAGATATCATGAATTCATATCCCTGGGTTGGTTACAAGACTATTCATTATTTTTGTGTTTATTAATTTTACATTAACTTTTATTTTGTTAATTAAATGTAGTTTTATTTTAAAATGATTCATGAGTTTAGTTAGTCTTTGAACCACCCATTTCACTATGCCTAACCATGTGTCCCAGTAGAACCACACCATCTTTCCCCAATTTATCAGTTATATTTTTTGATATGTATATGCACTACTTAAGTGAAAAAATCAATTAGGATAGGGATCCTACAAATTGAGAGCCTCATTTTATGAAAGAGAGAGATATAAGTGGAGAGGATTCCCATGAGCCTCCATTTTGGGTGTGATTTAGGGTATCTTATTAGTAGAAGTCAAGTAGAGTCTTGATGAGGTCAGTTCATGAACATAAGATCCTGGCTCCGTTAGTGGGACTATGGTAAGAAGAGTCTTCTATCACTATTTGTGGTTCTCTCTCTCTCCATTGGATATCAGCCTCTCTTACATTCCATTCTCATATCGATAGCGTATAGTCTCAATGGTGTGCCTATTCATGTACAAACAATATTTGGATAGGAACATTGGATATTGGACCATGTCGACTCATATGTATGGGGCACGGTGGATGATTCGAGATAACTATGGGCTACCTGGACAACATTGATCCCCAGACTCATCAGCGGTAACTTGAAACTGTGTCTAGTGTTAATGATCGTCAAGAGGAATGATAGCGGCATGATAAGAGGGTTTTGGACTGGTATTCATGGTTTTATTGGTTTTTTAATTTTATAGGTGTTGGTTTTTTGATGTTGTAGTGTGGTAAGATTCCCATTTCTGTAGTATTTATATCCATGTAATAAAATTTATATTTTATAGTGAATACCTGTGATGATCTATCCACATGTACTTAGGTTATTGGCTGAATCACATAAATCATTGGTGTCCCTTTTAATATTTTTCTTTCGTATTTTGTTCAGTGGTTTTTACTGAACATCGAGGATTATATTTTTATTTCATATTAACCACCCTGTTATATTTTTTGTTTTTAAATTATCTCATTAAATAGAATCAGTTCGGGGCTTTGTGTAGCCCAGTTTTTAATCATTGTTTCTACTACCATTTAATTATAGAGATATATACATTATTATAGAAATTACTCTTATCATTTCGTGATTCTATTTTATTCAATAAGTGTTTATAGATTATGTTTTCTATTGTAATTAGAATTATTGCAAGTCTTGAATTGTTGTAAAGGCCGCTACCAATATCTTCCCCGTTGACTTCTAATTTATTCATCTGATTTATTCCTTATTATAGAATTACAACTTGAACGTTGTTTCTTTTTATCATTTTGATTGTAAGAAACAAAAAATAAACACTATACACTCATTTAAAATTTCATCAAACCAAAACCACCAATAGTTTATGTGCTATTGTGTGGGGATTAATTCTCATTGAGGGGAAATCCCCAAAACAAAGTGGTATCAAATCCAAATTGTGTTGAATTTTTACTTCATCAAAAGTTGAAATTGGATAATCTTTTATTTAAATGATTCAATAGTGTATTTTTTATATTGTATAATTGTTCAATTGTTGTATTTATCTTGGTTGTTTTCAATCAGGGGTAGTAATTTCATTCTATCGATGATAGTTTTCATCCTTGTCATTTCCTAGTTTTAATTTCCTTTCTGAGCCTCAAAGATGCATCTTGGTAGTTTCTACCTATGTGTCTCCTTGTTTTCATATGTAGGAATGGGTTATGTGGGGGGTTCTCAAATATTTGGGAGCTAGTTAGTAGTAAGGTGTTAAAATGATCTTGTGTCTCTAGTTTTTGAATTTATACAAGGAGATGGGATTTTTTTATCTCGGTTGTGTACTTCTACAAACTTTTGGATTTTTTTTCTCCATGTATGGTCCTATAGAGAGTTCAGTTTTTTAGTTTGTTTTTCTTGTGTGTGAATTTCAATTCTTTGTCACTTTAATAGCCATAAATATTCTTTGTTTGTTGTCCTATTCTTCCAAGAGGCTATGTTTTTTAATCATATCGATAGGAACATTATTTTGTTAGTATGTATTGACTGGGATGTGTGGCCCATTAGTGTTGTTTCCACCTATGTTTCGATCTGGCTCCTAGCCTTTATTATCATGTCATAGAGACATCCAATTATGTTTGGACTACTTGCATGTGTACTTAAATTTTCCATTTTTTAGGAAAACTATATTTTAATTTTTTTAGGTGGTCTTCTCTTTGGGTGGACATTCGAAATAAATCATTTAATGAACTTATGGTGCATTTCACCGAGAGTCTTCCTATTCGAGATTTTTGGTTGTGCATCTCGGTCATAAAGCCAACAGTGCTTGGTGAATTAGTCCTAATAAGTTTTTATGGGTTTAGATGGAGTCCTCTTTTATTTGTTTCCTTCAATATGAATGTTTTATATATGTTTCTCTCTCAATATTATTTTCATTATGTTTCTCATTTCATGATTTCACTATTTCATAATGAATTGCATTCTTTGTGAAATCTCTATGTATTTTTTCCCATTTATTGATTGAAAAAGGAAACTGGTCTATTTTATTAATGTTATGCATGGAGTGATGACCTCTTCCATAGAGCTATACTATTATATGATTTATTGGTCCTATTTTTTTCAATGGCGTTATCTAAGAGTTGGATTAAGGTAATATAGGTATGAACGTTTTCATTAAGTTGATTAGAATTATTTAATTTTAAGTATGTTTAAAAGTTGTTTAAAATATGATCACTATTTTCAATATTTGTGACATTGATACATGTTATGGGTACCTTTGTGCCATACCCTACATGTGTTTTTTTACGATTTGATGCCCAAATTAATGATGGTAGGTGGTGCATAATCATCATGTGGTTAGTTTTTAATTTATAATGTAGAGTTTTGTAGTATACTATATTGATATAAATTTTAATTTAATGTTTCTAATTTGTGAATTTTATATTCATTATTGTTTATTTATTAAAATTAATTTTTATTTTCATATACAGCATGAGTTTTGTTAGGCCTTGAACCGCCCTTTTCAGATCATTTGACCACATGTCCAACTAGAACATGCCCATATTTCAGAAATTTCTCTATTGAATTCTTGAATATTTATATGCCCCACATTAGTGAAAAAATACCTCAGTTAGTTTCTTCTTTAAATTTAGAGTATTGGTTTTCCGCAGAGAGAGATTGTTGTAGAGAGGATTCAGGTATGTCGCCCTTCCATGTGTGATTTGAGGTCTATCGGAGGGAGAATTCATGTATCATCTTGATGTGTCTAGTTCATGAATAGAATATATAGGCTTAGTTATAGTGGTCATGGCTAGAAGAGTATTCTCTCACTCTTGGTGGATCTCCCTCTCGCCATTGTAATTCACTCTATCGCACTATCTATTTATTACAGTTGGTAGTAAACGGCCTCCTCGTTATGATGCTTCAAGTACACATAGGATTTAGAAAATAATGGTTGTTGTTTGACCTATCACATACATGAAATATTTTAAATGTATTTTTCTTTTATTTTTTATTCAAGCTTTATTTTGGGGGATTCCAAAGCTTTTATAGAGGAATAAGTGAGTGTTCATGTATTGGGACAAACCGTGAGCTCAATTCCAGATTTAAAAATTTATTTTGATTATTTTATAATATTTTCATTTTACAATAGTTTTTATTATTAAAAATTCTTAAATGGAATCCCCCAACATGTTAGCACCACCATTTCAATTTGGACCTTTATAGATCCCTAACCAAGGTGTATATGGGTTTTTATGTAAGGGAGTTGTCCTTCCTGGTAGCCCAATTCCAGTTTTGAAAAACAAATTTTTTAAATTAATAAAATATTTATTTTTTATTTTTATTCTCTGATTATAAGTCTCACATGAGGCCATTGAATTCTTTCATGTTCCCAACCTCTCTCTCCGCACTCTTGAGCTCTTCTTCATCGCGATTGAGTGCAAAAAATATCAGGGTTTCTAAAATTAGCCAAAATTGTGGAGGGGAGTTCATTCCATAATAACACTCTCAATTCTTAATAACTTTCCTCTATTATATTTCTTAAATGACCTTGTAATCCTTCTTCATACCTACCTTGAAGGTTTTACTGTTTCAAAATTTAATTACTGGTGTATTTGGGGCGATTCGGCAAGATCCTACAAGTAAGTGAGGCTCTTCCATTCTTCATTCAAATTACATAGGGTGTAATTCTATTTTATTGGGGTTTACTCCCTTTTCCCTATAGTAAATAATGACCAGGGGGTAGGGATTCGAACCTAGGGTTTAACCATGGGTTTTCTCGGTTCAATTTTTTGGGTTTAGGTTTGTTCTAAGTCCATCTTGATGCGGTAGTGGTGCGACTTGATTTTCGCTAGTTGATACAAATGTTTTCTTTACATTATTAGGTTATTCCTTTTGGAATGAACTATTGTTGTCCTAGATTCTATGTTTAAGGTATTTTCATTTCTATTTCATTTGAATTTTTCTGCAAAAATGGGTTTTATTGGAAATTATAAAGCAAATGAATTTTAATGCCAATTTCATGTGAAATTTAGTGGTTCTCATATAAATCATTTGTTAGTTCCTTAAGGGATTCCCTATTATTATTTATTTGACTTTATTGAACTGTATTTTGTATGGTAATAATGTTTTCAATTTTCTTATCCTTTGGTTGTTGCAGAGAAATTGGTTTTGGGTGACGTTTGTTAGAAAATGAATTTTTGAGTACCAATTTGGTGTTTAATTGAGAGTTTTACATGGGTATTATATGTGATGCTTATTGGGACTATTTTCTGACTAATGTAATGATTTTAAAGCAATGTTTATGTTTTTTTGGATTATAGTTTGGTAAATTTGACTATGCACATGGTGTTTAAGTGTGGATTTCAAATAGTTTTTGGTGCAAAACAAGAAATGATTTAGAGAATTTGTTTTATTGAAACACAAAGTGTTTTCTTGTGTGTTTAAAATGGAATAAAATGTGTATATACAGTGTACTGATTGTGTGTGACCATTAGTGGTGTTGTATATGAAAATGGATATATGTTTCATTCTGGAATTGTATGAGCACAAAGGGGGAATCTGAGGTACCTAGGTGGGACGGATGTGTACTAGTACGACTAGTGGTCCAGATGAGTTTTGTCTCTGTTTCACCTAGAATTTGGATGAATAAAACTCTAACTAAACTATGTGGATTATTTTTTGGGACCACTAGTTTATGGGTATATTCCATACTAGTGTCTCCGGCACATGAATTAATTTTACTATGGTTACTTTACACTGAGGTATGAGGTATATGGGGCCCGAGACTAGCTAGTTCCTAGGGGTGTTCACGATTTTGTAACTAATTGTTCATTTGGTTTTTTCCCATGTATTGGATTTTTTAGAATTACATTATAGTAGCTAACATATCTTTTTAAATGTGTGAAAATTCTGAAAACATTAGCTTGAAAACTGTTTTCAATTGAATGTTTTATTTCTTGGATTTTATCACTACTTTTCATTGCATATTAAAACGGCTTGCTTTTTCACATTGTATTGCATTCTATTTGCAATCATTGGGTGTTATCCTATTGATATTAGGATCATACCCTACATACACACCTTTTTTGTATATAGACATTGTTATGTTTGACTCATGTAAAGGAATGGATAAGGGTGATGGTGGTTCATAGTGTTAGTCCCCATCCTCGGGGAGGAGTTGTGAAGAAGGCTTGGTGGTAAGGACCCCTTGTCATGTGGAGTCCATGGGGATATATTGTTGCTATTTCATTGTGTATTTGGAACTTTTTTATTACATTCGAACTTATGTAATTAGTTCTGGATTTTTTTATAAACTTTGATGGTATGAATTTTTTAGATTCATTTTATCAAATATTTTTGATGTTTTATGTATACATATTCGTGTAAATCGTTCCCAATCCAAGATAAATTTTACCCGGGCACTTGCGCCAGCCCGTGGGGATAGTGAATTCCTTTTGGGCCTTGTCATGGGCTTGGTTTGGTGACATTATTGGTGGTGACCAGATTCGGTTCGTGACAAAATGGTTTCATAGCGAGGTTTTGGTTTTTGGGTTATATTTCTATTTTGGGATGAGTCGGGATATATATGAGCTAGGAATGTCGGGGAATAGGGTTTTGGTTGTGCATAGGGTGCTTGGCCTGCACCTCTAGTGGCAGACCTTGAGTCATCGGGGGATGTTGGAATTTACGGATTGACTTCACATCCAGGTGAGACGTGTGGGTTGTAGACCACACGTGGACATCAGGCGGAGGTGGAGTAGTTATTTATTTTTGTACTAGAATGAGTTTAGATTATTTATATTTGATGTATTTTATTAAAATTTCCATAATTTTGGTATTGATTATTATTTCGTGACAATTGAATTTTGTAGCAACATGCCTCTTCGGAATGCTCCCACGCACCCAAAAGAGGAAGCCGGAGAGAGTACTCCCACACCGATCGATTAGAGGTTGTCGAGGCTGTGGTCCAGGAAGTCCAAGCTCTAGGTAATGGACCAAATCTTGCTCCTATTCTTCTTAGGGGGGATGGGATGGTTCCTAGAAAAGATGTAGCTCAAGATTTTCTGAGAAAATACCTCCTACCATATAAGGTAGCTTAGAACCCTAAGGAAGAAGAGGAATGGCTCAAGAAGATCAAGCATATTTTTGAGTTCATAGAAACACCTGAGGAGCACTAGGATAAGTGTAAATTTTTTTGTAGGAGGGTCCCAGTTGTATGTGGTGGGAGTCATTGATTCAAGCTGGGAAAATTGAGCAGATGCGCGGGGGAGATTTCAAGTCTATATTCAATGAACAATATTTCCCTAAGTTGTTGGCTTATGCAAGGTCTAGAGATATCATGGAACTTGTGCAGGGGAAACGATATGTGATGTTTTATTGCAACTTTTTCACTAATTTGGTTTGATGTGATCGAGAAATTTTATCTAATGAGAAGGTGAAGTCCCAGAGGTTTGAGAAAGGCTTGGGACCAGAGATGTACTCCCAGATGTTTTTATTTAATCTGAGAACCTTTGCTGAGGTCGTTGACCGGGTAATCATGGTGGTGATTGATAGTAAAGTAAAATCTGGTTTCTATTGTCCAATATCAGCTGTGGGAAGTGGCATCTCCTCAGAGAAGAAATGAAGCAGGAGGATCATGTGAAGAAAGGAGGTGGCAGTTCAGGGCACTATTCCAGGCAGTTTTTGTCTATGGCTTCTGATGCATGATCGATCATGTGCCACCAGTTTGGGAATTCCAGGAACATATGAGTAGTAATTACACTTCCTATGAATCCTTGTCATCAGTGTGGATGTATGGGGTAGTTTCAGCATTTTTTTGTTGTGGCACGTCCTCTTCTATGTGGGGCAGGGTCAGTGGCTTCAAGAGCAGTGCCAGCACAGTCTGACCCATCGAGGACTTGGGGATCTCTATTTGGTAGTCGTGGTGGTAGGGTTGGGACATCTTCTAGGTTGAGAAATTTTAGGGCACTACCACAGACTACCGGTCATCCTCATATAGAGACCAGACATCTCCATGCAGTAGACCAGGTACCAGCAGGATCAGAGGCGGGGATGTCGACAGTTCGATGTACCGTTCTCATCACATCTTCTATATCTACTTTTCTTTTTGATATTGGTGCCTCTGTTTCATTCATTTCTTCCCGTAATTTGGACATGATGAATTTATCAACTGATTTGTTGTCTTTTGAGATGGATTTGGTGACATTGTTGGGAAAGAAGAAGGAGAATGGGTCTTAGGTGCCCGTCGTGTGCGCTTTCCGTGTCAGGGGTCGAGATGGAGTGGTACATCTTTTCCATAGACATGGATTCTTTTTATGTCATACTTGGCATGGATTTCCTATTACATGTCCAAGTACACATCAATTTCTAGATGTGGCGAGTGAGTTTCATAGTACCTAATGGGAGTCGTCCGATTTTTCTCGGAGAATGGGATCCTCAGTCAGGTCGCGCAGGACATCCACTCCTAGAGTTGGGAAGTCTTAACATCCAGTTATCATAGCTCATTTTAGAGGATGATGATATTTCCTCTAGAGGAGCACTAACTCATGTATTGAATGAGTTTCTAGAGGTATTCCCAGATGATTTCTCAGGATTTTTCCTGGAGACGGTTGTAGATTTTTCTATTGATCTTGCGCCAGGAACATAGCAGAAATATTTTCCCTCTTATTACATTGACGCCACTTATCTAAGGGAATTAATGATATATCTGGATGAATTATAATCCAATGGATTCATTCGCCCAAGTGTCTCTCCATGGGCCTCTCTTGTGTTTTTTGCAAAAAAGGCTAACAGATATCTCTGGTTGTGCATTGACTACCGAAGGCTGAATAAGGAAACAATTAAGAACAAATACACTTTGCCTATAATAGTTGATCTATTCGATTAGTTGAAGGGGGAAAAGTGGTTCTAAAAAATAGACATTCATTCGGGTTGTCACGAACTTAGAGTGAAGGAGTTAGATATCCCAAAGACAGCCTTCCAAAGCAGGTATGACCACTTTGAGTATTTGGTCATTCCATTTGAATTGATCATTTCTCAAGTGGTCTTTATGGAACTCATGAACAAGGAGTTTCATTAGTATCTCGATTATTTTTTTGTGGTGTTCTTGGATGAAATTCTTTTATACTTTGTCTCTAAAGAGGATCACGAACATCACTTAAGGATCTTCATGGGCACATTGTGGGATCACCGCGTCTACCCAAATTTTTCAATGTGAAATTTTTGTATCAGGGAAGTGAAATTTCATGGGCTTGTTATCCTTAAGAATTGGGGTTTCAGTGGACCACAAGAAGATTAGTGTGGTTATGTCATGGGAGTATCTGAAGAATGAGTTTGAGATCATGAGTTTCCTTGGCCTGGAATGTTATTACAGGTGATTCATTCGTGATTTCTCTCTGCTTGCTTCACCGATAACCTCACTCACCCAGAAAGAGGTGAAATTTGTATGGGGTTCGGAATATTAGGAATCATTCGAGGATTTGAATAGGTGGTTGACTACCACCCCCCATTCAAATTTTTCTAGAGTCTTGAAAGGGTTATGTTGTCTATTTGTGATGCTTCAGGTATGGGTCTTTGGTGTGTACTTATGTAGGATGATCACATGGTGGTGTATGGCTCTCTCCAACTCTGACCACATTAAAAGAACAAACCAAACCATGACATGGAGTTGGTAGCGGTGATTCATGCTTTGATGACTTGGCATCACTACCTCCATGGGGAGATGTTTGGGGTCTAATCTGATCACAAATTCTGGGCATATATCTTCTCGCAGAAGGACCTCAACATGAGGCAGCATCGTTGGATCAATTACTTGTTGGGGTTAGACATTGAAATTGTCTATACCCTAGTCAAGGGTAATTTGGGGGGTGATGCTTTGAGAAAAAGAGTTTCAGTGCATGCTTTGATGATGTCTAGGGATGAGTGTACTTTGATGGGGCACTTTTCTTAGATGTATGTGAAGACTAGGGAACACAGTAGAGGGGCATTCTTGGCAAGCATATAGTTGACTCCTTCTCTGTTAGAGTTGATTTATCAAGAACAGCCCAGTGATAAGTTTTGTCTATGGTCAATGCATTTTCTTCTACGTGGGGATAAATCCTATGATTGGTCGTCATCTCCTGAGGGAATCTTGTGCTTCACGGGCCATTCAGTAGTGTCGTTATCTCTGCGAAAGGTGTTGATGGAGGACAACAACCAGTCTTAGTGGTTTTTCCATTCAACTACCACCACTATGAATTATGACATGTTTTGGTTGTTCTGGTGGCCTGGTATGAGACGAGACATAGTGGAATTTTTTTCGATATACTACACATGCCAGCAGGTGAAAGCGAAGCATCAAAGGCCCTCTAGTCTACTCCAGCCATTACCCATTCATTCCTGGAAGTGGGAAGAGGTCACCATGGACTTCATTGTTAGCTTACCTCATACAACTCAGTGTAAGAATTCCATTTGGGTGGTAATTGATCATCTTACCAAATCATCCCACTATATTTATGATCAGAGATACAACTAAAGAGGTTGAGTTGGGATGTTTGTATCTTTGGGAGGTGGTGAGAATCCATGGTGTTCCATTAGTAATTGTCTCAGATAGATTCCCCTATTTAAATTTTCAGTTTTTGTAATCCCTTTAGAAGTCCATGGTGTCTCAGATTAAGTTGGGAACGACATACGACTCATACAGATGTTCAGACAAAGCGGGAAAATCATATTTCGGATGATATGTTATGTGCATGTATCCTGGACATTGGAGGTTCTTGGGATATCCATTTGGGGCTGGTTGAGTTTTCTCATAATAACAGTTACCAATCCTCTATTCTAATTGCTATTTTTGAGGTGCTCTATGGTCGGCCTTGTTGGTCCCGCCTATGTTGGACGGACCTAGGTGAGACCTCATTGTTGGGGCCGAGTCTGGTGTAGGAGACGTCTGAGAAGGTCAAGTTGATTAGGTAGAGCTTATTGATATCTCATAGTCACAAAAAATCATATGCTGACAAAAGGCGTCGAGACCTAATGTTTTATGTGGGTGATAGGGTATTCATGAAAGTGGTCCCCCATCTATACCGTCAAAGGTTTGGGAAACAAGAGAAGATGACGTCATGATTTATTGGCCATTTTGAGATCACCGAGCATATTGGAAAAGTGGAATACTTTTTGTCCTTACCTTCTCAGTTGAATTCCATCCATGACATATTCCATGTCTCCAAGTTGAAGAAATACAGCCTAGATCAGTCTCATGTGCTGAGTTGGGATGAACTGGAAATAGATCCTGACCTGTCAGTTTTTGAGCAGCATGTGAAAATAGGGGACTCCCAAGAAAAGTTTCTTTGAGGGATGTCAATTCCGATGGTCCAGGTTCATTGTAAGCATGGTAATGATACACATGATACATTGGAGTGAAATTCATGGGTTGTGAAAGATTATTCGTTCTTGTTTTCTGATTAAACATCAGGTTGAGTTTCATGAACGAAAAGTTTTTATGGTTGGGGGAATTGTCACAAAAATGAAATATTTTAAAGGTATTTTTCTTTTATTTTCCATTCATTCTTTGTTTTGGTGGTTTCCTGAGCTTTTATAGTTGAATGGGTGAGATTTCATGAATTGGGCCAAACCGTGAGCCCAATTCCAAATTTAAAAATAAATTTTGTTTCTTTTATATCATTTCATTTGTGAAAATTTTTTCATTCCTTAAAATTAATAAATGGCCTCCACTGTCATTTTAACACCACCATTGAAATTTGGAGCCTTTAAAAATCCATAACCATGGGGTATAGGGGTTTTTAAGTAAGGTATTGGGCCTTCCCAGAAGCCCACGTCTAGTTTTAAAAATCAGATTTCCATCAATAATAACATATTTAATTTTAATGATTTTTTTTTATTCCAATTCTCACCCAATCCCATTGAACCCAGCCGTGCGCCCAACCTCTCTCTCCCCTCTTTTGATCTCTTATTCATCGTGATTGAGTGTATAACATATTAGGGTTTCTCAAATCGGACATATTTGAGGAGGTAAGTTCTTCCCATAATAAATCTATCAGTTCTTATTATTTTTCTTCCATTATTGTTCCTAAATGTTCTCCTAATAATTATTCAAACCTCCCTTGATGTTTTGACTTTTTTAAAATTCAGAAATTGGTGTATTTGAGGTGATTCTTCAAGATCCCTCAAGAAAGTGAGTCTTTTCCACTCCCATTTCAAATTAAATATGGTCTAATTCTATTTGATTGGGGTTTCTTCCAATTCCATGGAGTACCAAATGACTAGGGGTAGGGTTTCAAATCTATTGTTTAACATTTGTTTTTCCTTTTCCAATTTTGTGGTTTTAGCTTTGTTCGATGTCCCTCTTGGTGCGGTGGTGGTGCGACTTGATTTTCACACGTTGATACAAAGGTGTTCATTACCTTGGTAGGAGATTCAATTTGGTATGCAATCTTTGGGACCTAGCAGTTGTTTTTATGGTATATTCATGTCTATTTTATTTTAATTTAGCTGAAAAAATTGGTTTTAGTGGGACCTATAAATAAAATGAATTTTTAATGCCAATTTCATGTGAAATTTTTTGGTTTTCATATAAATCTATTATTGGTTCCATAAGGGATTTCCTATAATTATTTTTTTGTTTTTATTGATCTTTATTAGGTCTGAAAATAATTTTTTCAATTTTCTTATCCTTTGGTTGTTGCTGAGAAATTGGTTTTTTGGTTACGTTTGTTAAGAAAATGATTTTTTGAGTACCAATTTGATGATGAATTGTTGGTTTTTCATGGGTATTATTTTTTATGATTATTGGGATTGTTTTATAACTCATGTAATGAGATTAAATATATTATTAAGGTGAGGTAGATTCTGTTTTGGTAAATGTGAGTATGCACATGGTGTCCATGTGGGGTTTTCAAAGAGTTTTGTGTGAAAAAAAGGAATGGTTTGGAGAAGTTGTTTTATTGAAACTTGAAGTGTACAGCTGCGTGTTTTAAATGGTATAAAATATGTGTAGCTAATATACTGATTTTATATGAACAATAGTGGTGTTTTATATGAAAATAGATATATGTATCATTCTGAAATTATATGAGCACCATGGGGGAAGCCCGAGTACCTAGGTGGGGGGGATGTGTACTAGTAAGGCTAATAGACAGGATGGGTTAAATCCCTATTTCACCTAGCATTTGGATAACAAAAACCATTAATAAACTATTAGGATTATTATTGGGGACCACTAGGTAATGGGTATGTTCCCTACTAGTGGCTCGTGCATGAGAACCAATTTTACTATGGTTACTTTACACCGAGGTATGACGTACCTGGGGCCTGAGACTATCTACATGCTAGGGGTGTTCCTAATTTTTCTGGTCATTGTGTTTTCCATATTTTCCCATGTATTGGGGTGTTTTGGAAGTAATATACAGTATCCAACAAGTATATTTAAATGTGTGAACATTTTGAAAACTTTATATTGAAAACTGCGTTCGATTGAAAGTTGCATTTCATGGATTTTATCACTGCATTTCTTTGCATATTAAAACTGCTTTCTTTTTCACATTGTATTGCATACTCATTGGAATCATTGTGTGGTATCCTATTTTTCTTAGTCTCACACCCTATATACACCCCTTGGGTGTATGTATAATTGGTTATGTTTGACTCAGGTAAAGGAAAGGCTAAGGGATATGGCGGTTCAGGGTGTTAGTCCCCATCCTTGGGGCGGAGTTGTGAAGACGGCTTGGTGGTGATGACCCCTTGTCATGTGGAGTACATGGGGCTGTTTTGATTCTATTTAATTGTTTCTTTAGAAATTTTTTATTGCATTTGTACTTATGTATTCAGTTCAGGATTTTTGTATAAACCTTGTTGGTATGAATTTTTCAAATTCCTTTTATCAAATATTTTTGATATTTTTTGTAAACATATTCGGGTAAATTGTTCCTAAACAAAGATAAATGATACCACGTAACATGTTCCAGACCGTGGGGAGAGGGAACACACTTCAGGCCTTGTCACGGTTTGGGTTTGGTGCTGATATTTGTCGTGACAATATTCAGTTTGTGATAGGACAACATCGACTCATAGGGATGGGCCATAGTGAATGATCTAGGAGAACTATGATATTCATGGTGGGAAGTGATGCTTGAAGTGTTCATAAAAAACATTGAAATGTGTCTAGTATGATGGATCATCCACATTTAAGACTGAGACTAGGAAACTAGGTTTTGAACAGGTATTATTGGTATTGATGGTTTTTTTTATACTTGTAAGTGATGGTTTTTTGATGTTATATCATTCATAGTTAACATTTCTATATTTTTTATCTCCTTGTACTCTACATTATTTAGAAAAATGAAAACCCATTGTGATCCCTCCTCATGTACATAGGTCATTGGTAGAAGAATGTAAATCATTGGTGTCCCATTTACTAGAAATTGTATTTCTATTTTCATGATTCTATTTTATTGTGTAATTGTTTAATGATTATTATTTCTGTAGAAATGATAATTTTTGAATGGCAGTAATAGTTTTAAATGCCTAAGTTTGTATGTGATCTTGTTGACTACTGATTTATTAATTTGATTTATTATTTATTAATGAATTTAATATTGAACATCATTTCTGATTATTAGTTTTCTTGAATTAAATTGTAAACAAAAAACTTTAAATAATTTTGGAATATAATGAAAAAAACACCCAATTGACCATGGGTTATTTCATGGGGATATCCTCTTATTTTTGGGTGCTCCGCATAATAGGGGTGAACATGGTGACGATATTATGCAAATAGAGGCATGGGGCTAGGCATGATATCATTATAGTGGCCATAAGATACAATAATTTTAATATCCTTGGAAATATTTTACCTATCAACCTTTCTTACTATATTTGTGATGAATGAAATTTTTTCATATTTCACTCAGAGCCACGGTCCACACATGAGGATGATGTTACCTCGGACATCATAATCCTTGGAGGCGCTATATGTTTCACCATGTATGATCCTTCATTATTAAATAAAGAATATCAGATGTTTCTCATATTAAAACATGATTCATATCCAATGATACTAAATGGAATGATGTATTCCCCACATAAGTGGTTGTGTCACATCAATGAGAACCCTAATCAAAAATTAAGGATCCCAATAGATCGGGTCTCAACAAAACCCAATCGAAAAACATCATATGTGGATACCTATGTTAAGGATCATTTGTTCAGATAACCTACTGAATGGGATATTTTTAAAATATTTCACTAAGGGGTTATTAGTAAATCCCATAATCATGACATCTCATTCACATTCATGATCATCCATGATAATAAGGAATCTATAGAATATTTGGTGCCTTCTAAGAATAACCCATTGCATATCCTTATCATTGATTTATTCAATGATCAGGTTGACCAATCATAATTCACTAATTGGAAAGACATCATCAATGTTCCCAATAGATTTAATCATGTTTATTAGCACATTCATTTTGAATGTCCATTTGATGATGAATTTACTGATGATTAAACTTGATATCATGCACACTGAGAAGGGGTCATCATCACTATTGGAAATAGTGGCTGATTTTTTGTTTTCTGATGGAGATTGGTTCACCAATGACTTTTAAATTTTATTTCCATTAAAACTATATAGAGAGAGGTTACTATTCTATCCTTTGGGGATGAATATTGGAGAGATGAGTGATATAGGCCCATCGAGAGAACACCACAGGCATGGATGCAGGGTGTCATAGATAGAGGGGGTAACAGAAGATACAGAGAGAGGGGGTGGGGGATGGGACAACATCTAATCACTATCGTGACTACGAAATCTATGGAAACTCTAAACCCTAAGAAACCAATGGATTTTCATCTCTACAAGTGTAGAGACATTAGGTTATGACAATTGAATCTTCATGTGAGTATATATGTATTTTATTTTATATTTGTTCTCTTTCAAATTTTATTATTTGTAAATAATTTTATTTAAATATAGGTATATATTAAGAATTAGTATTTCAATTTTGATTTCTAAATTATATTTATTAATCAGCAATACAATTTATTATACCTTTTTTTCATGTATCACTAAAAACAAATATACAAATATTATTAATAAAATTTATGATATGTATTTTTTCTAATAATAATTTGATTGTTATTTTTTTATAATTTTATTTACATAAATTTCAAATGAACATAAAAATATATTAATGAATATGTGGATTATTTATTTAATTATATTTCCAAAAATAATAAGTTGACTAATTGTTATTTTCTTAATATTAATATAAACACTATTAAATGTGTTTTTAAATATATAAAATAAATATAAATAACAATATATAAAATTGTGTATATAATTATTTAAATTATTAATAAAAAATGTTGCTACTATAGTGAAACACCAAATTTGGAGTTGAACGATATCCAATAACAAAAATGTTTTTGGGGGTGGTGTGTGTTGGAGTTATATTTAAAACCAAAATGGAATATTAATGCCAAATTGACCCTGATTAGACACAGTTTTATAAGAATAAATTGAATAAATATAAACCATAATAGAAATATAATAACATAATAAATAAATGTTCTGAAATAATAATTATATAAATTTCTAACATAATGAAATTATTAAAACATAATAAATAAATATTTATAGATTTTAACAATAAATAAATTCCAAAAATGATAAAAATTTCTAAATACCAAATTTAAAACATAAAAAACAAATGTTTAAATAAATTTCAATAAACTATAATTTTATTGATTTTAAAAAAGTCAATAATAACATTTATTAAGTGATTTAAAAACACATGCAAAGGGATAAACCTGAATAAATACATTATAATACCATTAATAATTATTGATATATTACTTTCATCGATTATATATAAAAATAAATATTACTTATTCTCTTATATAATTTTTAATATTATTTTAATAATTTATTATTTAATTGAATATAATATGGATTTAAAATTTATAAAAAAACTATCAAATTTGAAAATATTCATGAAACTAAAATAATATATATCAAAATGTTGTGGCTGATGGCATGGCTATGATGATGGGGCTCTAACATGAGGGCGTGGTTGAAATGTGTCTACTATGTCTTCTTTCACGAAAAACAAGATCAATCTCACTCTAGAGAAGGAATAGATCAAGGAGATGTACTATGTGATCTTTAATCAATGGAACTCATAGTTAGAGTGGTAAACTGCTAATGATGATGATGACCCTTATAATGATTATTTAAATGACATTGTTCATGATTCTTAGTTTTCAATTATGCATAAGGGAATGCATCATTGTATGAAATCAACCATCCTGTTTTTTTCTAATTGTCAATATTGTTTTTCTAATAAATATTTGTAGGTGTGTGTTTTCCTTTCTGCTGAACATTTAGAATAACATAAAAGGTGAATAAATTACATAAAATAATCATAATTGTTAAATATAAAAAAAGAATAAATAATATTAAATCAATAAATTGAAATTCTTGTTGAAACATATATATATATATATATTCATAGACAATGTTATAAAGATACATACATGTACATATAAACATATATTCATAAACATAAACATTCAATAAAAAAATCATAAATACCCATAGACATACATATATACACATACATACACATTAACATGCATATACACATACATATATATATATACACATACCCATAAATATAAATATAGATTCCCAAACAAACATATAGATATACAAAAACACGAATTGTGGAATATAGAGATACATACACATATACATTCCCACATGTATAAACATACACATTCATATAATTACATAAAGGTGTGAATACATACACATATATTTTTGTACATAGATATTCTTTGTAAATGCTCACATGTATCATAAATATATGTAATCATACATATACATATTCACATCTCATATATATACATACAAATACATATAATCATTGACTTACATATACAGAAACATAAACACCTATACATAAATACACATGCATTTACAAGCACATCAATGCACTTATGCATATATACACATATATATATAGACATACACTGACACACAAACATATTTTTATTCAAACAATCATACACATGCAAAAAAAATACACACACAAATACACAACACATGCATACACATAAAAAAATACACACACACTCAATTATAGATATACACATACATCCACATATTTAATTTCCCAACACTAGAATCCCAGTTATGGTGCATTATCCAATTACATTTTCATGATTATATTGAATCAAATCCTAATGGGATTATTTTTTTAGTAGTATATGTAATGTAGATACATACTTGAAATTAACTTTGCATTTTAAAACATAAAATATAAAAAGAAATTTACTTGACAATTATATTAATTCCCTTAGTTTAACCTATCATATTAAACTATAAACACCTCATAGTATGTTAGGGAAAAATAAAACTGAATGTGTTGAGCACTAATTCTCAGCTAGGGTAAACAATCAAGTGGAAGCAATACTAAATATGAATAATATTTTAATATAAGTTGTATAACTGAAACAAAATTAATTTAAATATAATCTAGAGTATAATATGTAATGAATAAACAAATGATTCTATATAAAAATTCACATTGTTATTTTACTAGTCGAATAATCATATTTAATATCAATAACTAATCTCATTATGATGGAATGCATAATTATAGTCATCTCCAATATAAGGATTTATCTTCAAGACAGTTATTGTCATGATCCATCGTCAAGATAGTTTATGTATGTGGGTCAAAAACCATATGATTTGTGTCATGATCTTTCCTCCTCAGAATTTAAAATTGCTTGGAAACAAACACAAAGGATTTTTCACTTACTGATTTTGTCTCATGAGACTTACCAATGCATCAAGGGTTTGTAGAAGAATCCACCCATCACTTAATAATTAAAATAAATTCCTTAAATGATATTTGTTAATCGCAAATATCATAAGAATTGTATTGATAATATAGCATAAAAAATGAAAATACTTCAACCATAAAAAATGAATTGTATAAAAATAGCACATCCACGGTAAAAAAATCATTAATACATCAATAAAATAAGATTTAATGTTTTATAAGAGACCAAAATCAATAAATAAAAATATCCAACAGTGGATTATGAAATATAAGAAAATACACTAATAAAATCCTTTGAAATTTCTTTAGAAGAACAACCATTTTTAAGATGAAATAACTTATTCAAAAGATGATAAATTATTAAGATTTTTTTTAGATATTTTTGAGTCAATGTGTATCATAAAATATTAAAAATTATGAGATAAATTTTAAAATTTACATTTTAAAACTTTCATGTACTCATTAGTAAAACAATAAAACATGGTTTGAATATGTTGACAAAAATGGGAATCATTAAGATGAATAAATCATAAATACATTTAAAATGATATTTTAGTTAAATATTCCATTAAATAAATCCCTAAAAGATCCACCCATCACTTAATAAGTCCAATAAATTCCTTATATGATATTTGTTAATCACAAATATCATAAGCATTTTATTGAGAATATAGCATAAAAAATGAAAATACATCAACCATAAACAATGAAATGTATAAAAATAGAACATCCACGGTTAAAATAATAATTAATACATCAATAAAAAATATATTAAATACATTATAAAAAACATATTAAATACATTATAAGCAGAAGGGTCTATAAAAAACCTCTTAGAAAAGGTTTGTGTTTATAACCACAAACTATACATTAATGAAAGGATATTGAGATGATGTTCCTTACAACTTCAGTAACGTTTGAATCCTGATATCCCTATAAGATAAAATCATACAGAAGAATATAATATCATGAATGAAATTAATATCAAGATGTAACATTCCAGTGGTCAGTTTGTACATAGAAAAAGATAATGTAATGGTCAATATGGTAATTATATCCCAAATATAAAAAGTACAATGAAATCCCCCTTCCATAGGTCTAATACCTTCCATATATGCAAGAATTACTTATATTTTGTTTTGAAACATATTATTATATTATAAATTAATCATATTAATATTTATGATATATTATATGATACATTAATGAATATATATTTCTCATTTATTAACAATTTCTAATTTAATGAAACATTACTAGTTACGACTATGTTTATTGTACATGTATTGAATTTTCATTATTGATCCTATTATATTGATAATGATTTAATTATTGATAGAATATGAAACATGATTTATATTTCACATATATTTAGTATATTAACATATATAAATGTTAAATATAATAAATGGAATACAATGTTCATGGTCATGGTAGTTCGTACGTACGCATAAACGATGTTTCTTTTTTCTTATCATCTTGAATAGATAAAGGTAAATAATATATATATGTATATAATATTCAAATAAATTTATTATTTCAAATGATTCATGTTTATTCACTATATACATTTCTATAATAATTCATGAATGCCTAACCTGGAAGAAGAATCTCACCACATCATGAGGTTGGTAAGCCGTACGCACACATTAGCAAGGATATCATTCCAATAATGGTATTTTGGTAAGTAATTGCATGGTATATTAGTTATAAAGAATCAATTTCATGTATTATTTATATCGATTATAAATATCATTATACCCATACAAATAATGTAGTGATGAAGCACAGATTACAACATGGAATATAGTGTATAATCCATACACACACATGCACGGTGATATTATATTTCATATGTTGGATAGAAGGAGTAATATGTTTTTCCAATAATCATAATAACCTCTCAAAATATATCGGACACTAGAGTTATTACATTATTATTGAAATAACCTAGTAATAAAATGTCCAAGAAGAAAAAAAGAAGGTTGAGTTGGTAAACTAATTACCTCTTCTTCAAAGGAATTCATTTGGATCTCCACTTAAGAACACTAGGTGAAATATTTATAGAAGAAGAGGACCACAAAAACTTAGAAACAAATTTTAGGTGGATAAATGCGTTGGATGTTTCAATATAGAAGTATTATATTGGGTTGATAATGTGAGGGAGGAATTTCTTTCTAATAATATTGGTGAAGGGAGTTTTGGATTTCTCAAAATTATTAAATTAATATAAATTAATATTGTATTCAAAACTAATCCACTGATTTTTATTTTAAAACCATCATGAGTATGGGTCTAAATTAACTTATCCAATGTTTTTTACTCATGTTGAGATCACATTAGTGACCATATCTTTTGTCATTGACCCTCAGATAAATAATTTCACTATTGTTGTGACAACATTTCTTTTTAAAAATTATTTTTAATATAATTATTATAAAAATCCAAACAAACAAAAAATGATAAATTGAAGAAATATAATAAAAAATTATATTAATTTGTCTTAATTTATTTTTTTATTAATTTTTATCATTTATCAAACTTTTATTTATCTTAGAGTATCATTTTTGAAAATTTTGATACTACTCTTTCATTTCCTTATTAAATATATTATAACAACATGATAACATCAAATAAAAAATAATAATATATTAATAATAATTCAAAGTTATCAATAACATTTGGATAGAATGTGACTCGATGACCATCATACATGCAATTTGGAATGGTGTTACTCATCATGCTGGGTTGATTACTACTCGTTGTTTGGAATGCAACCATTCCTTCACCAATATAAACTACATCATCACACATAATTACCATGAAAAAAGATGGTGGATGACGGCTTGGACAACATTTGAGTTAATCAATAAATAACCAATTGTGAATACCCCCAAATACTTTTATTTCATTTTATGAAAAATATTGTAATATGATATCATACTTTAGACATTTGTAATGATTCTTTTAATAATGTTTTTGTTTTGGCTGTTTAGGTCAAGGCATCACCTCTAAAACAATTATGACATCATTATTACAAAAGACATTAATTAAATTATCTATTCCCAAAAAATTGAATAAATTTTCATGATTATGATAAATTCATTATCTTTACAATGACTATTAATATTTTAATTTATCTAATGTATAACCCTATATTAAATATTATTTAATAATTTAAAGTATGTGTGTGACCGTTTTAAACTATATTTATAAAATTTATAATTAATTATAGATTTTAAACAATGTTTAATAAGAAGTAAAAATTTTAAATAATATTGATTGTTTTATAAACCCAATCAATCCATGGAATTAAGTACATTTTATTATTTTTGCCTTTAATTACTCGATTTACCCTAAACCATGGTAAATAAAAATTTACTAAAGTTATGATTAAAAAAATCCAAAATAAAATATAAGTTAATACAATTAGAATCCAAATGTCCTAATATTTACAATAAAGTATTTTTGTTTATCCAAATTCAATTTTGGGAAGTGGCTAAATTATGTTTAACACTAATCCATTAAATGTGGTGAGAATGCGGGTAAAAGAGACATTCAAAAGAAAGTTATTATATCTAATTTCCATTTCAAAATCATTCCAATGATTTAAATTTTATTCATATATATTATATATAAATATATTCTGACATTAAATATATTAATTTATAATTGAATATTAAAAATAATGAAAATGTAGTTTTTAACTAAAAGGATTTTTTTTACTATTCATAAAAAATGATACTTCCTAGAATATTACAAAACATTCACCATACGATACTTTTGATATTAAAATTTCAAATATGATGTTTATTTCATCAATAAAAATTCTATGTATGTCAAAAATGATATATAAACTTGGATCTCTATTAAAAAGTTGTAAATTTCCTTTTTTAAAAAATTTATAGTTTTTATGCATAACATTTGAATTGTTGTTCTATAATTTTCTAATAAACACATATATTTAAGGTTAAAATTATATAGAGTATATATAAAATTCATAATGTGGTTAGTACTATTCATTACAACTATTTGAATGGCTAGATTACTGGAACATGGTAAGCTTGAACTCGGTGTTGCACTCAACACAAGCTATTCAAGAGAATAACATTAAAAAGGTACATACAATTAAATTTGAGGGAGTTATATTCCCCCCTTATTCAATATATAGGATCCTAGAAATATTTTACTTAGTGTTAGGATACTATTTTATAACTATTCAAAATACATTAACTAAAATACCTCAATTGAAGAAGGGTTGATATAACTTCCAATTTATAATCATGAAAGATAAGTGAGATGGTCATCAAAGAAAACATATTATAGGGTTCCATGTTTGAAAATGAGGACATGGAAGAGAATACTGACCATCATTTTCTGATGGAGAGTGACAGAGAACATGGTAAAGAGAGAATTAATTGTCACAAACATATAAATTTTCAATGATCAAAGGGACCATTTGTTTCATCGAAAAAGAAGGTACTATGATACATTTTTGGATTCAAGGTCTTTTCCCAAAATGATGATGAATTAATTTACCTCTATGAACTTAATTAATCATAATTTATTGATATGGATTGTTTCCTCATTTATAGTTGTTCTTAAATATATTTTAACATCATTTTTTACACTAAGAGATGGATACTCATGATGATAATTTATTCCTGAATAACTTATGATAAATCATATGGTTTATATGTATTTTCTTAATATTCTTAATGATTACCAATGAATACAATTTTAGAACATATTATCATGTAAATAATACATTATTTTTAAACATCATTATCAAATGTTAAACTTAATCTATTCCATAAATAGTTACCTAAAGACTCATTCAAAATACCTTTATACAAATTCAATGTCCAAACATTTAGTAAAATGATAACTAAATTTCAAAAATTATATTACCAAACCTACTGTTAATATAACAGAGAAAATATATATATACCTTGATCTCTTTAAAACCTAAATTAAAAAATTCATTCTTATAGATTAATAATGATGATGTATTGCACTACATTATTTATATATTATGTCATTAATATAACTAGTACATCAATAAAAAAATCTAAATGACATAATTTATTGAATAAAAACATATTCACATTAATCATTCTTCTTTGACTATTGTTGTAGAATAATAAAGACCCTGACCTATCCTCCTCCTTAAGGGTATATTCCTTTGATGCATGAGGCATTAATTTTCGTACTATCTCATATCAATATATTTGAAGCATAGTAAAGTAGAACACTTTTTATTGTCCATTAAATCTTATTCATGGTGGTCTTTCTCTCTGCACTTGTAACAAATTTCCATTCCTTTTAAGCATGTTACAAGGATATTATTTCCACAATTATTACATTTGGGAAAGTGCTTATTTCCCTTCTTCCATTTATCCATATTTTTTTCAATATATCCTCTTATTCCCATGCTTCCATCCAAAGGAATAATACATAGGGTACTATTTACATATCCCATTATCAAATGATTCAAATTCCTCATAAAATGATAAATATTTAGAGATTATTTCCCTTCAAAATATTTGATTTAGGATATAAAATATATGATAATTAATTCTCTCTAGACAAGACACATCATTGAGATTCACATTCCATCTTATAGGATATATTTATAAATAAAAATATCAATTAGGGTTGATCATTTAATATTTTATAAAAAAGTATAATGCATAACAAAAATTGGAAATTATATGTTTCTCATGTCTTATAAATTTAATTTTGTTTTCGATGGGGAAATATTTACTTTTAAAATCAGTCATAATTTTTATGAGTAAATGAGAATTATGCTAAACATATCTTCTAAGAGTGTAAAACTATGTGTGTAGTAAAGCCCGTTGTAATGTATCATGTGATGCCGAGTCAGGAACAACGCACCTTATCATAGTTGTTAATCCATGGTAACTCAATTCCATTACATCATACACATGTAATATCTAGAGTGGGGCGTATTTATAAGAAGGCCTATATCTTAAATACATTATCAAAATTAATATATTTTCTTCTATACTTATACTAAAATTTATATTTGGTTTATCTTCCATAATCTATGTTTTTTAATTCTGATTTCGATGTTTACTACTAAACTTCCTTCGATACCAACTATAATGCACTAATCCTAGATTCATGAATCCTAGGCATTATATTATTACATATTATTGATTAAAATAATTAAATCTCAATTGACCGATCCATTTAATTGTTTTGGTAAAGTAGATATATATATGAAATTCACTTTAGATGTTAAAAAATAAATTAAAAAACGATTTTTCTTACATCATACATTTAATCCCCTTATTATAGCCATGTGTATCAAATTTAAAACAAAATTGGGTATCTTAGGTAAAAAAACACAATAATGGGGTGATATGTAATGATCAATATGGGAAAAAATATATTCAAGCTAACACAAATAATCATTATAATTTATGTGAAGCTATATAACTGAAACACCATGATTTTGAAAATAATATTGAGTTTAATATGGAAATAATAGATCCAATTATCCAATATAAACATTCACATTGATATTCCACTATTCTAATAATCAAATTTAATATCAATACACAATGTCATAATGTAATAATGCATGTTGTTGGACATCATAATTATCAAGATCTATTCTCAAGATTATTACTGTTCGTTTCTATCCTTGTGAAAATTTATGTATGTGGTCTGAAACCTGTCTGATTTTGGTCATGAACTATTATTATGATTATTTAAATCTTTTTGTAAACAACCATTAAGGGTTCATCACAAAATTATTTCATCTCGTGAGACCTAAAGATTCATCGAGGGCAATAACACTCCCCTCCTGTCACATAAAAAGTCCAATTCAATCATCGTATGAAAATGGAGGAACATAAAAATCATAAACATTCACACCGAGATACTACGATATGAAATGAAAATACTTCAACCCTAAACCACGAATGATATCAAAATGTCACATCCATAGTCAACCTGATTATAATTCCTTCAAAAAAATGGTTGATGTTATAATATGTGATAAACCTCGATCAATCATAAGATTCAATAAAGGATGTTTACATATATAAATATTATATAACAAAATCCTTATAAAGTTCTTCAGATTAATATCCCTTTTTCACTTTTAAAACATTTATTTAAAAGTCGTACATTTATAAAATCATTAATTTTTATATGAAATATATTATTTTTATGAAAAGTGTGTTATACCACATTTTAACATTTTAGAAAAAATTAAAAATTAACGTTTTAATACATTAATTTCCTTGTAAATAAATTCATAAATTTTATTTGGATTTCATATAAATTAATGATAATTATTTAGAAGAATAAATCATAGAATCATTTAAAAATATTTTTTATTTAAACAGTCATTTACATAAATCCTATAATGGCTCCACTAATAAAAAATTGAATGATCTTTAAAATTTAAATTAAATTCCATATATAATCCTATATTATAAATATGTAAAATAATATAATGAATATTTTAACGGAGAAATGGTGTGATAATTAAAACATTAAATATTCATTGTGTCCCAAACCACATTTAAAATCTAAATCTTAATCTATATGAAGATTAAAAAATAATAAAATAATAAAATAAATATATTTAGGAAATTTTATGTAAAAGGGTATGAAAAAAATCCCATAAAATAATATTGGTGTCTATAATATAATACAATGACTCAATGAAGAGAGGCTGAGATGAATTCCATTACTACATGACTAACATTTGAATCAAGATTTACATGAAAGAATAAAATCAATTTGAAACATTGAATATCATGAAATAAATTAAATTAATAATATAACATGTAAATGGTCATTAAATTCATCACATAATATAAACATGTAGTGAATATATAAATTATCTCATTAATATACAAAGTGAGATGAAATATGATTTCATTATGTTTGATATCATTATTTTATTTTCAAACCCATGATGTAGTGGTTTTAAAAAATATTATTAACTTCTGAACAAAAATAATAATATTTATGTTATCATATATTAAACATTAATGACTTTATATTACCCTTTATTAATAACTTCCCTGTTAAAGAAACAATTTGTGAAATAACAGATTTGATTATCATAAGTGTTTTGACATGGTATTCTTGATAGTATTAATTATATCATGATTTAATAAGGTTAAAAATATAAAAAATTATTTATATATCATATGTATTTAGTATATAAACATGTATAAATGAATGATATATGAAATAGATTATACCGTTCATGGAGATAGTATTCCTTACGTATGCGTGAAATTGTTTTCCATTTTCTAATCACATTGAATGGAAGATGGAAAAGGAAATATGTGTATATATATATTAAATTATAATTATTATGTAATTCATTTCATATTTTTCATTATTTAGTTTTTTATAATAATTCTATAATGGTTGATGTGGAACATGAATCTCATCACACCGTGGAGACGGAATGTCGTACATATGCATGCATGACAATATCATTCCTTTAAAGGTTATGTTGAAGTTATTTTGATGGTATAATAATTATTTAGAATCAGTGTCATATATATATTTTTATTTATAGACATTATTCCCATAATTATATCCTTCCAAAAAAATAGTGATGAAAAAGAGATTACACCACGTTGTGGAGACGGCAAGTCGTATGTATGCAAATATGGTTAAATTGTTTTTTGTTGGATGGATTGATAGAGGTAAGAAGTTTTCCCATAATCATAATAAAATATCAGAATATATAATATACTAAATATATTTCATTATGGCATGAAATTTTTTTTAAGAGGATGTATAAGAAGAAAAAAATAAGAGTGAGTTAGTAAAACAATGACCACTTATTCAATGTACTTATTTTTGATCTCTTTTTAAGAAAACTTGTGGCTATATTTTTTAAATAGAATGACGTCCATAATAGATATAAGAATTTTTGGAGGATAATGAGACATGGTTGGATGATCATGGAGGTTCATAGAAATGTGTGGATGTTATGGATGATGTGCCTTTTTATAAGAGAGGTGAGGAGAATTTTGTTGAATCCTTTAAAATAATAAATATATATAAATTAATTTTACATTAAAATGGTTCTAAAGTTAGTTATTTAGAATATTGTATTATTAAGGGTATAAATACTCAAAACAAATGTTTTCATACATTTTTAGGTCACATTATTATCATTATATTTTGGATTTAACCATTTATTAAAAAATTTAACTCTTAGACTGACAACTTGTCGGTTTACTCGTTATGGTTAATATAATTACGAAAAAATTCAGATGATCCCCCACTAGATCATTAATGAAATATATAACAATATTATAGTTATTTGGATTAATTCAGGTTTTTAATAATTTTTTTACATTTAATAACATTTCATTTATTTTAACATATCATTTTTTCCAATTTTTATATAATTGATTCATGGTATTTTAAAAAATATTTTAACACCATGATATCATCAAAAAAAGAGTTTTAGAATAACAATTATATTTCTATGTTTTATTTATAAAATTTAGATATCATTAATTATTTAAAATCATATTTAAAAAAAGTAATATGATTAATAGGATAGTTTGAAAAATAAAAGATAACAACATCATTATTATAGATGCCTTCAATTAAATTATTTATTCCAAATAAATTAATAATTAACAATCATGTCAAACATAAACTTATTATAATGAAAATTAATATTTATAGTTGATTTTATATTATTTAGAACCCTATATTAAGAATTATTTAGTTATTAAAAGTGTTAGTATGATATTTTTAAGAAAAATATCCAGGTATCGGGTGAACCCAATCGTAAAAAATTTACTATAAAAAATAAAACAACATAAAGAGTTAAAAAATTACAATGGGTTTTATAATGATGAGGGTGAACAATTCATCACATGTCATCATTCACGGGTGATGTGCAATGGTCTGGATAACTAAATCCCATCACTATTTTCTCTTTGAGGACCACCCTCTTCGAAAAATTATATTTCGCCTACTTAGCCTCTCTTTATTCAATAGAAACAAGAATGGTAAGCTGATAAACATGATTCGTAAAAGACAACCAATGAGGAAGGATATTGAATGAAAATTTATGAATATTTTCTCTAATGATGTGACTGCATTTTGAAAATCAGATTCAATCCTTAAGGAATTCCAAATATGATAAAGAAAATGTTTAATCTCATTAACTAATGGTCATATTCAACTTCCTAGTTGACCCAATTCCAATATAGTGATAATAGAAGCCTTTAAAAACAACATTTTTTGGTTCTAAATATCCCACCATAGCATGATAGTCATGGAATTCATGACATAGTTCCATCAACATTAGCTTTCATCCACCATCTAATGGGTGGTATCCATCTCATAGATTTTATTACCAATGGTTTATTCTGCTTTCTTGATACTCTAAAATGCCTATTTTTTTAAAATCACCAATTTCATTGTACATAGATCCAAAATAAATGACAGAACAAATAGAAACATCCCTATGAATTTCCAAAAGATCAAACACGGATGGAGGTTTCCTTTTCATCAAACAGCTTCATGTTTTGTGCCCTCCATATGGAGTCTTGAATAAAATATTTAGCTTCTCGCAACAGGTACTGTACCAGGTTTCTATGTCCAGGGTTGAAGAGGAACGAAAGATAGAAAGTGATAGACCTAATTTTATTGATTTCTAGACCAATACACTACCCTTCATATTGCCAATGTTATCTTGCATATAACTGTCAATGAAAATATATTGAATTCTATCATCAGCACCATGATAAAGTGGGTAAGCTGAGGAAATTCACTACACATATTTCTTCATTTGATCCTCTATTTCTTATTTTATTCTCCAGATTTTTCATATGATAATAAAACTTGTAGGTTGAATAAAAGTTTCCATGAATGAATAAATATAATATGGAATTTTGGTGGAATTACCTATCTTGGACATGTAATATTCCATGTAAGTAAACTTCCCACTACATCCACGCCTCTACAGCATAGTTCCAACATCCATGAATGTATAATTTATAATATAAATGAAAACCAATAGGGGAATATATTCAAGTGTGTAATATTTATTCATGAAGTCCGTGATATTCATTTGCCTCATGTCAAAAGGGACATCCAGCCTGCTCCTAAAGCATAGATCAAGCTAGAAAGTGTAAAAACAGTTAAGATAAGAGTTCCTGTAATCCAATAATTTTTTTTCAATATAATTTTATTGTTGGATCAGATAATAGATGGACAGACTGAGGACCCATTATTATAGGGGAGTCTATCAATAATCATATCCTTGATCTATATCTTCTAAAATAAATGGAGGGGCCGAAATTGTTATCATGATCTGTGTGAATTTTACTATCAGACCATCATAGGAAACCATCATATCAATGATACCAATCCCTCCCATTTAAATGGTAAATGATGAAAAAATTTGTTTCATGTAAAGAGTCAGTCCATATGATGATCCTAATCATGCCTTGTAGTTCCCTAACAATCCCTCTAGGCCACCTGTAAATAGAGAAATAGTGAACAATATTTGAATTAATGACAGAATTAATGAGAGAAAATATTCCAACATGAGATATTGCCTTAATATTCCATTTGGATAGTTGGGTGATGATACTATTTCTGATTCTTTAATGAACTGGCTCTTGAGTTTCCCCCCAAAAGGGAAAACTTGTTATATAAAATAATGTAAACCCTTCCTCACCCTATTATTCATGACCACCGTGTTTTTTATTCATTTAAAAATTCCATAACTGAAGACAATAATGGATTTTTTCCAACTGATGGCCAGTCCAAAAAAATCAACATTAGGATAAAAGAGAGACTGAATATTGTAAATGGTTATCTTTGATGCTTGTCAAAATTGCAGGATATTATATGTATAGAGTGTGGGAGGGAGTGAATACATTCATCACATAATTAATTTGTATAATGAGTCCAACATAAGAATGATCATTATTATATATACTCATGTGGTCCATTAAAATCAAAAAAATAATCCATGAGTATGAATATCCTTGCTTAACTCCTTTGGTAAATGTTATGTGACCCATTGGAATCCCATTTATTAAAATTGGACACTAGGAAGATGAAAGGAAAAAAATTATCTATCTCACAAAGATGTATGAGAACCCATATATACTAATAATATTGAGAAAAATTTTACATTAGATGGTTTCAAAGGGTTTAGAAATATAAGTAATGTGGGAAATGATACCCTCATTCACTTTCCTCTTAATAATGTTGACACTTTCTAAGGTAGTCCCTAAGATATTCTGAATGAAAATTCTAGGGATGAAACTATACATCTTTTCAGTGAGGTGGTCCTTAATGATTCCTCTAATTCTAGATAGAATAGTTTCACTGATGAGATTATGAATTGTATTCCCATGGGACACTTTTTTGATGTCCTTGATGTAGATTGTGTTTTCATTCATTGGAATTTGGAAAATAAAATTTTAATTGATACAATAGGGCAGAAAAAATGCTAAAATATTCCCTCATATCATTAAACACATATTCCAAGACGATATCCTAGTAAAACATAAAATACATATTGGTGGATCAATTAGGTCTAGATAGACGTTCCATGTTGAGGGGGAAAAGTCCTTTCCTCGTTGAATATTTTCCATGTGTTCATACATGATCTTGATTTGTTCTTCTCTTCAATGCATGGGAATATTTTTAATCCACATTGATGTGTTTTCCAACCCATAAACTGAGTAAAATCTAGTGAAATAATCATCCTCTTCAATAAAAACATCATTTTTATTAGTTTATAGCTTCCAATTAATTCAAATGGCATGATACCAAATCTTGGTGTGTTTATCCCAATGAATTCAATGAAAAAAAAATTAGTAATAATTTCAATACATCAACCATTTCAAATTCATGTGAACCCTATCCAGCATATCCATAATGATTAAAAGATCGAAGTTCTTGGTTTGACCTTTCACTTCCACAATATAAGGAATCAATTCATTTTGATCCCTTTTTTGTATTTTTTGTAACATTCTATTCATCACTCTAAAGTTCAATATACAACTTTTAAAAAGATTTTTTTCTCCACTCCCTTATGATAATTTCGGTATATTTTAGATCAAAAACTGGTGTATGATGTTTTATGCCAATTATCGCTAGCTTCCAAGGATTGAAAATTACTTCCCAGCATCTAGAAATGATAATACAACTATTATTAAATTTTAAACATTGAGGGTTTGACCTAAAAATATGGTATAACTCTGTGATAATAAGATTGTGAATAGAATGATTCTTGGAAAGAGTGTGTCTTGACTGTCTAGTGGAATAACCTATTCGATAATGTTGTATAAAACACCTATCAAGTTTTCATTGTTGCATTCTATTCAAGGTATACGTGCTTCATGTGACATCAACTATTGTAATTAGAATATCAGTCATGTTTTGTTGATCAATACAATATGAGAGTTCACTCACATATAATCTATTGATGTTGGACATAGTATTTTCCTTAGGTGAACGTATAGTATTAATGTAACCCATCACCCACCACTTTGAGAAAATGTTCCTAGATATCTCTTGAATCTCCCTCTAATGATCTCTTATACTAGTTTGGTATTTCAAGGAATACACAATGGATACCTGAACTATATTCCTAGATATATTGCATGTAAAAAAACATGTATTTTTCTGGTTAAATTTGAAAATTTGGATACGTTCATTTCTGATCATCCAAAAGTGATCTATGCCATTATTGTGAATGTAATGAGGGATAAAGTGTTATCCCATTGAGTAACACTTGAAAGCACTTCATTTTTGAAAAATAATTTCTTGTTACAGAATAATTATATGTATTGGTTTGTCGGCCATAATGAAATTCTTAAGGTTTTTGGATGTCATGGGGTTCCCTAACCCATTTAAATTTCAATTGAAAAGATCAATTATTTTAATTCCTTGAACATAGTCAAATTCCGCTCATTTTGTACAATATTATCATGGATTTTTTTATTTTTCTTTTTCCCATCACGGGAATGTGCCTTTATTCAGAGTCCCTCCATGATATTAGCTACCCTAATTTTTCCCTTCAAATTATCTATGCATGGTGGATCATCAACCTCGTCAATCAAGAGTTTACCACAATCATGTGTAAACATATTCAGCGATTTAATTGGTTCATGTTATTCCACATTATGAGTATTTATTCTAGTAGCTTTGTCACTAGGAACTTGCAAGAAAGGCATGTTATCTGCCTAAGATTCCAACTTCTTTTTAAATGGTAATGTGAAATATGAGCATTTATGGTTGAATCCAATATCAACTGATACATTACTACAATAATTATCCATCTACATTGAGGATCCCTCTTTTGGGAGAGGGATACTAGAATTTGCATCATCTTCATGTCCATATAGTTTAGTATATTCTATCCTCTCTTAGTGCAAATGAGAATTGTTTATTTTATCTTTTCGAAATCTTAGTAATGTGCATTCTAGATGTGTTTGTGCTTGTGATAGGGGTTATAAATTGTTGAGTTCAAACCTTTCATGCCAATGGGGGACCCAATATATTCCACAGTACTAGGAATCCCATGGATCCCATATGATCAGGTATTTTCCATAAGAAAAACCACACTATTAGGATTTTTTGGTTTGGATAATAGGCCATCAGAATCAACTCCCTTCTGATGCATGGGATCATTAGATCAATCTTTCACCCTACTTGTACGATGCATTATGGTACTTGTTGTTTGATGATAAATATCCGATGTGTTATCACCAGAGTGATCATTATAAACATGAAAAGGGAGTCTATTATCCTTCAGAGGATGGAAATTCACCCCCTGTAGCACTATATGAGGATCATCCATGGGAAGTGGACCTGCTCAGTGGATTCCTATTTTCCATCCACAAGACTGGATATCATAATATCCACACAAGAGGGACCATAAATTTGAGAATTGGTAGGTTCAGTATGTAGGATATGATCATTTTCCTTCCTACTAAGTCATTTTGGGGCATCATGGCCCTTCATGTTGAAAATTGTGAATTATTTGTCTCTATTTCAATCATATGATAGGTTGAATAAAAACATACAATTCATACAGTTGTTGATAACAACCATGGAATGATATTGATCATACCACTTTCTCTGTGGAACCCCTTTGATGATTATGGTCCTAGTTGTCATTTAATTACATATTTTATGGGGTCTGATGAATCCATAAAAAACAAAATGGTCTGAATATGATGAGATTAAGAAATATTGACTATGTTTTATTTCATTTTTGGACACATTGGACACTCAGAGAAGGATTGTTCCACCATTGTAGCATATTAAAAATGTGATATAATTATGAAACATTTCCCATTGTTACATGATTGAAATCACAAGGTATCCTTTTTTATAATATAAATGACATAGGGATAAAGAAATAAATACAATATTCCATACAACATATATAAATCTAGAATAATATAAGGTGAAAATCATTGGAACACAAAATCATCATATCAACCACAATGCTTTTATGTAGCCAAAATAAATTATGAATCCATCCCTTCAAAATATTTCAATAATTTTTTTGAATAACTAAATTTTTATTATATAATTCTCTTATAGTGATGATAATATCACATCCATGTCCACAATCATGATTTGAGGGTATCTCCAAACCCACCTCCAAGGAAAACCACATTTGTTCCTACCCCCAGCTATAGTCATTCCCCAAACTGATGAAACTCATAGGACTACATCTCATAAATGAGAATACTTGCATTGATGACAGTGAAAATCCATATAAACACAATATGTGGTTGAGGATTATCAAAGTTTCCCCTACACTGACCCTCCTAAAATTGATTAATGTGGCTCCAAATTAAGTTATCAGGTATCAAGACTGTTTTGTTTTCTTCAAGAGAGATGAAATGTTGTGGTAGATGGTTCTATTATAAAATATTTAGGGGAAATGGAAGAAATGATCTAGAACCTCCTACAATAACGATAATTTATATCTTTGACTCTCAATGGCATTGCATCCCACACACAATTTGGATGCTAAAAAATAGGTACACTAAATGCAGTCCTGATATTTGTTTTCCCAAAACAATGTTTCATAGGAAGGACATGTGTCATGTGGCGACAATAGCTGGATTATTTGTGTGTCTCTCAGTTTCCGTTCTAGGCCATCTTTGGTCATATTGATTCTCATGAAGGAGGATGTAGATATCAGAATTAAGAATTTTTATCTGAATCATTTTTATGTAATCTATATTTTGAATTCCCCAACATGGTTATTTCAAGTGATTCTATGGTTATCCTACACAATGTGGTAAATGACTATCTTGTGAGCTTATATATGCTCTATTTAATAAATGAATGGGACCATTCTAATTGGTGATTATTTTAATGAAATCATGTTTTGTTATAGGATTGTTCGGGGTGCTAATAGGTCGTTATCAACAATGTTTAATTAACTATAGGTTATCCATAACATGGATCTAACAGATTTGGGATACATAAGAACCCCCTAAAATAAGATCCATTGTAATTATAAAGAGACCCAAATTTAATTATGTACATATAGGTATATTGGTTCTACTAATTTTGATATTCCTTTTGACTACATACATATTTATCAGCACCCATATGCCTCATTTTATCACTCCTCAGTCCTCATCATTTTTTATCATTACAGTGGTTGAAAAAAATAAGAGGGACCATATATATTTCAATTAATATGGAATTTTATGATAGGGTTGTGAGGAAGATATAAATTCATGGTTTTGGGGGGATACTGATGTTATTTAAACCATATCCCAATGGTGACTAATATGAAGTAGTGGATATATCCTAAATTACACTAAAATGATTTTGAGTGGGAAAAGAATTAGAGGATATTAGATTCTAAAAATATACCAAACTAGTAATAGACTATGGTTTTTTTAAATAACATCCTTACCTAGATTCTATATGTCTATAATGACTCTGGTAAGATTGTACCTAGTGCTAAAAACCCCAAATACGGTGTGATAGAAATTAATGTTACAATGGAATTATATATTAATAAGAATAAAATCTACAGTCATAGTTTTATACTCCTAGGGTATATGATTTAGTTAATTCAATTTCCCATTAAAACCCATAATTATTTATAGAAATTAGGACTACGGATGATACATTTTTAATATAGTGATACTAATATAAAAAAATAAAATGTTGAAAATTTTAATATTAAAATTATCTTTCATTCAATATATATAATAAATAAGAATTCCTTATAAAAAATAAAAGGCGGGACTCTAATAGTTTTTTAATCAATTGGATATATAATAATAAAATATGTTATAGATATAATATGAAACTAAAAAATTTTATGAATCTTGGAGAATGAATATCTTTAGAATCCATTGAACACAAAAAATATTCTATGGATTAAATAAATTAATAATCAAGATAAAGAGACTATCAAAATTATACAACTAATACTTAACGATACATTGTATCATATTACATTTCATGTGACTGGTAATCATTATTGGGTACTCAAAATTGCATTGGTTAAGATCAAATTAAATGATAAAATAGAGGATTTTTGTATCATTATAGTTACTATTGATGTTCCATTAGAATTATAATTTGTTCCATAAGAAATAATAATATAATTTCATGTTCATAAGTTGTAACATATCATGATGTTATATCAGTAGTAGTCAATGTTTTCATCACATCAACAATCCCAACACTCACATCCTCAAGTATAATAGATAATGTCCTTTTATCATGTATAGTAATACACATAACATAGATTAGATGGTGGAAAATTTTATTGATGTATAAAATTAAGAACATGATGATGGTGAGGGTATTGAACAAAAACTGAATATCGAAGAACATGATCGGCCCACACCAATGATGTTTCATTGAACGTTGAACAATTATCCACTATTAAAATAATGGAAAATAGCATGAATGAAAGGATTTCCTCAATTTTACTGGTCAATTGTAACTCATATTAAATAATTTCAGATAATTACACTTGGCATGAATCGAGTGATTTTTGAAGTTATTTTGTATATTGGATGATAATTTTATAGAAAATATGTGATGAATATTTTTCAAAAACAACATCTCAATTAAAGATAATATTCATTATAGGGGATGATTCAACTAAGTATCTTTATATGGTTATGTGGGAAAAGTTTCATACTGACTCCCATATTCATTTTTGAGCAAAAATTGATAGAAATGTGATCTTTTTTCATAGCACTAAATTTACTCCATATTTATCTTTCAACCAAATCCTATCATTGTGTCATGGAATGATTATTTAAATGATATATTTTTGAGTGTTGTAATATATATATTTATTTATTTAAATGAATATTCTTTCACATTTGTGAGATAAATGACTTGTTTTATGATATTTTTTAGGAAAAATTATATTTTTTAAACAGCTGTGAAAGGAGGATAATAATTGAGCTAAAATCTAGTTCTCATTACTCGGGGTATGACAGCAGATTTTTTAGGAAGATTGATGTTTGAAAAAATGGAGCATAGTGAGTACACACTGTGTAATCTCATTACATGTTGTGAATTTATCAAGAGAACAAGGTCAATATGGACATTTCATGGTGAGGTTACACACTGTGAAATTTAGTTACACATTGTGATTCCGAATTACATGTCATGGAAGGAGTCAAAATTATATATTTTCAAATGAGACTCACAAGAGATTTTGTAAATTTCAAAAACCTGAGAGAAAACATGAAAAAGGATTATAGGACATGTAATAACATGACAAATTGTGAATATTTTTTGGATGAAATGATCTGATGCATATAAATGGATGATATTCATGATGTTGTAGTGGAATCAGATAAAGATCCACTAGTGAGCAATGCATGGAGTGAGACATTGTTCCCTACATGAGTTTTTTTTTCTTTTATTTACGCTTTATTTTCCACTTACCTCTAAAACTCATATATCATGTATTAGGGGGTTAAAACCACCATATTTTGGGTTAATTTAACATAATGGGGATGGTGTTGTTGAATTTATTTAATTTATTCTTGTATTTGGTTTGATTAATTTCTATATTCAACATCCAATCCCTTTTTTTATCATTTTTTATGATCATTGATAATTGAAATAAGAATAAACCAAAGAATAAACAACTACAAACCATATAGATGTATTGGAAATTTTAAACATTAGGGGAAATTGGGTTTAAATATGGTTTCGTGACAAACTTGATTCCACAACACCCTAAATTACCATACATGGGAAATAGGGAATTTCCACATTAAGGAGGGGATTCTATGGCCTTTGGATTTTTCTATTCTTAAATTCAACACCAATAATGAATTAATATACATATTTTACACAATCGAATTTCACCTAAACACAATACTACAAAACACAAATAGGCTATTAAAATATGTTTTCAAACAAAACCAATATGATGTTATTTTCTTTATTTATTTTTTTCTCTATTTAAATCAATCCAAATGTTTCTCACAAATTTTTTCAAATATAATAAAATTAAATATTTTGAAAACTGAATAAACTAATTCATCATCCCTATTGATCAATCTCAAACTACTTCTTTAATATGTTTTAATTAATTTAGTGGTATAGTTGAGTTTTTATAAATTTATTTTTTCATAGACCTTCAGGGAATTAACAACACGCCATGGGGATTTCTAACTAGCACTGTTGATGGGGACAATTTCTTTTTAGATTTTTGAATTTAAATTTTTAATTTATTTTTAAATTTTTATTTCAAATTCTCTTTCAACGCTGTCTATTTTGTGCTGCAATTCTCAAATAAAAATCTTTCATGTAAAATTTCATCACTCCAGTAGGTTGCAAAGACATAATCGAGTCCACACTCCATTCTGAACCAAGAATGAAGATTAAAGTAACTGTAATCTTGGATGGATGAAAACATAAAAAAATTATAGGGCTATTAAAATTGATCAAGGACATTAGATTATCGTAGACTACAAACATCCATCATACAAGAGATTATAACCAAGAATCATTACACCCTCTTCACTAAAAACCACATCAAAATCAATCCAACAATCATTCCAATGACCTCCAACATTTTAAAATTCATCAGAACTCTTCATGAATATATGAAAAAATATATAGGATGTTTTGATGAGCACTTCAACACATTCCAATTCTAAAATTTTTCAAGTGATGTGGTAACTCTCCATATTTTTAGATTTTATTTATGCGATCGAGCTCGAGATTGTATTCCAAATATTATAGCACATTATATCACAAAATGTGAGGAGTTAGATAGAAACATACTCATACATTTAATTAAAACTTATATGTTAATGGATATAGGTAACCATTATATTTTTTTCAATTTGATGATTATTCGTTGTACTCTATGTTGGAATTGTATGAAAATTGATATGAAAATGCCCCTATCATTTAATAGAGCTGAGGATTATCATCCAAAATTTTTATAAGTGTTTTCCTCATAAAATAGATAAATTCTTGATGATTTAGGTGGATGATCCTTAATGAAGAAGTCTCTTGAAGCAATATAAAACCTTCTTGATAAAAGGGACAATAACAGTTTCCAGTGGAAAAAAGATGTAATGAAATGAAAATGCATTCATGAAATCAATAATAATGACTGGATGGATACACAACTGTAGTTGATGACCATATAGATGGATGTCATGATAGACTTGCAAAAAAACTCCCATGTTACATGTCTAGTAGATGAATATTATGTTGATTACAAATAGGGTAATAAATTTCAGGTTTGGACCCCATAAGAACAACAACATTGGAATAGATATCAATAAATACCATAACGGTTCCAACAACAAGAAACTCTACATACCACAATGAAAAGATAGATCCATTAACTGGAAGAGATGCTCGAAACAGTCATGGCCTCTTCTGGGGTTGTATTGAAATAAATAAAAGAAGAATCATCAATACAAAAGGCCACATTAAAGAATTTTGGGCTTCATGATGGAAGATTTTTGATAATCATAGAGAGAGACACAAATGAATAGTTCTAGGATTCCCAGAAGTACACCCACATGCTGGTTTTATTGTTAAACAATTATAAAGTTGGAAGAAACCAAAAGAAAGTAGTATAGGGTTTTAAGGAGGACAACCAGCACAAGAAAGTGAAGAGAGAGCCAAAAAATAACATGTAGATTGAGAAGAAAAATAAGAACCACATCCATAAATGTAAATAATTCCATCTCTAGACTTAATAGTGAAAGTGAAGAAAAAAATCATAGTGGTAATTCAATGGAACACTTTATAAAATTTCATATTAATATACATTGTGTAGGGGCCCTTGAGAACATGTCGATGTATGTCAAATTTATGAAAGATCTAGTAACCAAATAGAGGAATCTAGACGATATTTGAACCATTACACTCAAATGGGAGTGTTCTGCAGTTGTATAACATTACCCACCTAATAATGAAAGAGGTTTATATAGATTTTAATTGCCTTTATTTATCATATTTATCATATTTTGGAATGATTAGAGTGACTTATGTGCAAGTATCAATATCATGTCATACACAATATTGAAGAGGTTGAGATTGGATTGAATGAATCCTATAAAAGTACATATTTAATTAGAAGATTCCAAAGTGAAATCCCCAAGAGTATTCATGATTGACATCCTGAGAGGTTTGAAAAAATCTACTTCCTCGTTGACATCATAGTTTTGGATATAGAATAGTAGAAAAATCCAAAAAATTCTAGGAAGGCCATTTTTAGCCACTGGGCATGAACTGATCGATGTTCAAAATGGAGATATTTGTCTAAGAGTTGTATGAGATCAAGTTTGTTTCAAAATCCCCCATGTAATGATCAAATACTAAGTGAAGGTGGAAAATTATTTTTTATATTAAAAACACTAAAATATGAATATGTTCTCAAATAGAAGAGGTACATGAGTTCGATGTGGAGGTAAAAGAGGATTCTCAACTAATGAATAATGATATTTTAATAAACAAGACTATTGACACCATATTAGTGATTTAAACAACAACATTTGATAAAGGAAAATAGGTATGGATGGTATATGAACTACCATTTATTTTATGACGATCGAGGAAGAAATGGTGGGACAATCAAACAGAAATCAAAAATGTAATACCATCCATAAGAATTAATCATTTTAGAGAAGAGGGATTGGGGCAGAAATATTTGGATATGAAGAAAGTGAGACAATTTATTAACCCTAAGGAGTCACAAAATTTCTAATCAATTATCATGTGAGATGAAGATGATGGATTTAATGTTAATAAAACGATAGTAAAAGATTATCATAATGGTGGAAACCCAAGTGTTTTTATTTATTTATTTTATACTTATAGGGGAATGCATGAACTCACTCAAAATATTTAAAAATTAATTGATAATTCCCTACACATTAAATTGCTTATTTAACATTTTTAGGACAATAATGGCCCATGCAATCCGCAAGATGTATAAGTTAAGGATATTTCAAGAACATTTCACATCGTAAAAACACATTAAACATCAGGGATTTGGATGGAGTACCTATGGATCTGAATTCATAAAAAAAAATCCAGGGAAGTAAGAGATTCAGTTTTGTAAATTTTTATTTCATTCCCCACATTTTAATTATTTTGAGAGTTTATTTCCAATTTCATGCCCAACAATTGATTCGTGCTTTAATCAATTGAACTAGGATAAAAAAACTGCATTGCATAATTATCATGCCATGAATTTTACATTTATTGTTTTTATAAATTTGATTGAGAAAAATCGGAGAAATAATGAATATAGACAAATATGTGGATTAGGATTCTAAAAATCAGGAATTGGGGAGAATATTAATCATTTTAAATGAAAATTTCCCAGGATATTCCCATGCATTGAATTTATGATATTTACATTAATTGATTTAATTATTTGTATTAATTCCCATGACTAATTGTCCAAACCATTCATATCCTTCTTGATACATGCATTGAACCTAATATTTTCTATTTTTTCCATATATTTCATGACTAACTAATGCATGAATTCATCTAGAACATTCTATTAATATTATTGATTATATGTCTATACATGATAACTTTCAAAATAATTGAGACATTATTTTTTATTAACCTCTTATCATGAGACCCACTATTCATTAATCCATGTTTTTCCCATTCAATACATGAATAGACTTGATAGAAAATGTAATATCTTATAATATTTTTTTATATATTCCTTCCTTCCTCTAATTTTTTTTTATGATTTTTAAAAGAATAAGTGCAGGAGGGGTCATTTTAGGGTGTATCGTGATATACTACAATTTGGATATTGTGTTCAGAAATTTTTATTATGATTTGGGGGAGTGGCCATGTATATTTAATATTATTTTATTATTCAACTCTCATGCATAATAAATGATAATAAATTTGGATGTGCCTTGGGATAAAAAAAATCACCAATTTCTAGAGGGATAATATTTTGATCATATGTCATTTGGGGGTTTATGTGAGATTTAACCTAAGAATATCAATCAAAATAATAGAAACAAAAAAAAAACAAGATATGTTGATTCATTCATTGAGATTTTATTTGACATGAGTCCAATCTGAGAATTTTGGCGGAGAAAGGAATTCCATATGTGAAGGGATATTGTAATTGAGCTATTTTTTAATACCATGCCATTTACATTAGTGTAAACCCTTGTTTTTTTAGCATTTTTTGTTTATTTCATTTACCTACCTATCTTAAACCCGCAGATTCATTTGATCCTTATTGGTGAATCTGTCATGATTAATTTTGATTCTATGTTTATGCGGTGGTGATGTTGAATTCATTGAATGAATATGGTAAGATACATATTCTTGATGTATGTAATGAATTCTATTCATTTGTACCCTAATAATGAGAAGAAAAATTCAAAGTAAGGTAAATTTAAAGTGGCATGAATACAGATAATGAATTGAAAGTGGAAAAGGAAGGCTGATTAAAGGTGGTTATTTCAAAATAGGGACTGTAAAATACATGGTTGATTTGTATTTATTGAAAAGTGAGGCATTGATAAATTTTCAATATGTGATACTTGGTCATTTAATTTTCTATATGATAAATTTATTTTATTAAAATTGAAGTTCATGAATGATGAGGTCAATTTCCATTATAGTATAAAGGGATTCCATCCCTGAGGACAAGTATGAATTATTGTTTGGAGGTATTTGAAAAGTGCATTTAATCCATATATTTAAGGGTGTGTGAATTTATTGATTTGTGCTTGTAAATGAAAAATATTTCCAAATACCATAAAATTTATCCTTTTTTCTATTTTTAGGATGGATATAAATAATTTATAAAAAAATATTTAAAATATGATATTTTGGAGAAAAGAGACACTTTGTACTGTGAGTGATGAAATGAGGTGCAACACCAGATTTTTTACGATAAACATAGATAACATATAAACCAAAAAACTAAAGAACAAATGTGAACTGTGATCCATAGATGAAAATGAAATACATGACTTTAAATATTATTACATCACTTGTAGCTTCAAATAATGTAATTTCAAAGACTATGGAGAAATGTCTTAAAATTGCATGTTTTGAAGCCATTAAATGATTTGATTCATCATTACATGTAGTGAGCCCAAATATTAGTCATAAAAGGAGTCACAATTATAGATCTAAAATCAAAACTCACGCGATATTCACACAAATTTTAAATTCATAGAGGAAAACTCTGATAGGGATTATACAACATGTAAACACAATACAAGTAGCTTAATGTTTCTTGATAAATTTAATGTTATCCTTTATGGTGCTTATAAAAGGATAGACGGTTTTCGATTGTTGGGTAATTAAAATCTAGATCTGCTAGTGACCAAAGCATGTATCAAGACATTATGCCCTCCCTGAGATTTTTCATTCTTTTAATTATGTTTAATTTAATACTCCCCTCTAAACCGATCATTTCTAGGATGTGGGGGTAGATTCACCTTGTGATATGGTAATGTAATATAAGGGGGAAAGTTCCGTTGGATTTTTTCCAATATTCATGTATATGGATTTCATAATTTATATCATTAACATAAAATCCATTTCATTTTCTTTTATCAAGGGTATTGATAATAGAAACTAAAATAATCCTTATAATTCTACAACAAACTACTTAAATAAGTCACAACTATTGTAAAATTAAGTGGAAACCATGATTAAATATGGTTTCAACAAAACACTAGTTCAATGATGACCTAAAATACATATCAATGTAAAATCGAGAATTGTCATACAGAAGAGGGGATTCCATGAACATTGGATATTTCTCTTCTTTATTCCAAAACCATACATGATTTATAAATCCAATTTTATTCAGTCCAATTTCACCTGAACCATTACATTATAAAACCCTAACATGATTTATGAATCTATTTTCAAACCAAAAAAATCCTCTCTGATTTTCATTTTTTATTTTTTTCTTAAATTCAATCTAACCATGTTTTTCTCAAAACATTATTTAAATCTAAAAAATTAAATATTTTGAATAACTAAATAAACTAATTCACCATCCATTTGGATCATTCTAAACCTACTTCTTTACTACATATTAATTTATTCGGCATCACAATTTTAATTAATTGGATATCATATCACTCTTTATTATAATAATAATTCATTTAAAATATTATTATTTAAATGATAAGAGCACGTAAATTTATTCTAATCATTCTATTTGTAGAGATAATGAATAAGACAGTCTAGTATCAAATCTATTACAAGATGGAATGGGCAACATGATAAATGTTAATTGTAACCGTTTATGTTCACCAAGATGACTCAGATTGAGTTTTAGAACAACTTATAGAGGTCATACACCCCAATAATCATATTATTTATTAATTACATACTATTGAATTTTCTAACCAAAACAAGAAAAAATTACAGATTGAAGGTAGTGTTTGATTCATTGATATGGATATTGTAACCATGTGTTGATTATTCTAGAAATTATAATAAGCTATATAAGTCGTTTTTGAAAATTTATGCATGGAAAATAATACAATAATTTTATTTAATTCCACAAAAAATCGATGTTAATTGAGTCCCTATACCTTTTGGTTTTTCAATTGTTGAGAAAGAAAAAATCTCATCTATGAACTAGTCATTATCATTATTTAGAGAGTTTGTGATAGTTGAAGAATGTATTTTCCTTATTTGAGTTCATCGTCGAGAAATAAAGGAAGTAATAAAGTCTCATTGTATTTCTTGGAGTCTAACACCTTCCCATTACTGATATAATACTCAATATAGTGCATCAAATATGTGGATGAATTTAAAAGAGGAATCCAAAAGGTTAAAATTCATAAATATTGGTATTAATATCTTAATTTTTGAAAATTATTTCTCATAGTAATTGAAATAATTGTTTGGAATAGTAATTATTTGTTATTATACAAGAATGAACACTAACGGATGGAGTAATGAATTGACGAAATCCCTAGATATAATTAAGGGGTTTATGTTTACAAGATGAAAATTCATAAGGATAAATGGTCGTTTGTGTATGATGATTGGAGGTGATATGGACATACGATGTCCAAATATATAGAATGTGTATATTTTAATTTCATGGGAGATTGAAAATTACACCTCAAATTTATTTATAAATATTATCTTATATTCTAATTAAAAGAATGAAAATTACAATATAAAAGTAAAATAATATTTCAAATTGAAATTATAAGTTTATTAATAGAGCCATTATATGAAACTATAATGTATTATGTGGATTTTAGAAATTAGGTAGAAGTGGTTATGGACAGAGTGATGTGATATGTTCTCCATTTCCAGTGTGACATTAATTTAGATATGCATGTGGCTATATAATCTCTTGTACATTCATTTTTCTATATAAATCATGGATTTTACATCAAAAAGTTCCATTATCATATGACTAGTATTAGTGGTCATGTGATTATCCTTATACTGGAGAAATGATACTATGATTGTTTTATAATATGTTTATTATGATATTCTTGCGCACATTTGATCATAAAATTTTGTCATCTATGTTTATCTTTGGAGAAATTAATTGATCCGGTTTGGATACAAGAGAGTGGTAACTATTACTTAAATTCACTATGGATACATGTGGGGGAGTTTAATAATTTTTCAGTATTTGTTGATTTTACCAATCTTTTCACGAACATGAATTGTATTTAACAATTATGAAGGCAAATGTCAAACACCATTTGAAAATAAAAAGAAAACCAAATTAATGGGAACATACACAAATATGTAGATTATATAACTATGAAGGTCATGTGAGAACCAAAGACCCTTGTTGTATAGGTAAGTCTACTAATAGTTAAAATTATTTACATAGACCATCAATTAAAATAATAGGAATAAATTTTAATTAATGTTATAATAAAAATCATTAAATGTGATGAAGTAATCATTCCAACATAATTTGACAAATAATATAATAATTAAATATGATATTAATATGTTTATTGAAAATAGAAAAATAATTGTAAAACTATATCATAAGTAGAATTATTTTTTCTCCCCAATATAATTAATGGTTCCCCATACATAACCAATACATAATTTTATATTACCATTAAATAACACTATATTACACTTACATAAATTAAATTACCCTTACATATGAAAATTTTTTGTTAATAATATGTAAGAAATGAAATATTAATGTTAACCATCAATAATATAACATAATTTGATGTTATCCTTATATAATATATAAACATTTGGAGTTACCCTAGTGAAAAATAAGAAAATCTAGAGATTCCCTTTAATAAATACGGTATTATTGTTGTACAAAAAAATATATTTATAAAATTTAGTTGTTATATCAGTATATATATATATATATATATTTGAATTATTTCCATTAACATAAAAGTAAGTTATATTTAAAATAAATATAAAATAATCATATAACACTAATAAATTATATCACATTAAGGATCAAACGTAGACGACCAATTCTTACAAATACTCAACCGGAAAAGTCCTTTGGGACCATCCTCCAACGTTAATGCATCCCATTAACATTCCAATATAATTTTTTTGAGACCACCCTTGGAAATTAATGTAATTCAGGCCCCCTTAGGAAATTTGGGATAATGATAAAAAATGAAAACATTTCACACCATGAAATCATTAAACGGGAGTCAATAAATATTAAATTACTATAAAATTATAAAAAAATACTTTAAAATTTTATGATATTAAATTATTAACCACCACAACAATCATTAATTAAATGTAAATGATAATAATTTTTTAATTTTTTTAATCATATTGGGATGTAATTATGATATAATATATATTATTTTATATTCTATTTATTAATATTGATTTGTGGAATAACATTAAATGAAGTCAATATATAATATTTTAATATTAATTTCTTCCATAAAATGTTATTTAATTTAAAAAAAATACATTACATTTTATGTGATAAAAAATATTTTTCTCACATCACATGTTATAGAACTTAATCCCTAAATAATAGATCTCAAAATGTACATAATGTTAATTATACTCCTCACACTAATATTAAAGAGCATTATCTAATCAGTGGATAACAGAAAATAATGACTTAAGAATCATTTAATTTTAAATTTGGTGGATTTTTTAAATCATTTATGAATTTTGGGGTATGCCATATCTTTATGAAACCATGAACACAAGAATTTCATGTTTCTTTAATATGTTCCTTCCCAAACAATATTATTTCTCCACATTTGTAGTTGCAACAGTTAAATATTAAATACCACAAATAACAAACCGAACACCAAAACGTGACGTTGAAACATTCTCTTTTATGATGTTTTTATATGGTATTGTGTATACATACAAATTAGTAGGTAAATACAATTATCTTTAGACTTCCATATCATCCAATGCTATGGAGGATTTTTTTGTCTTGTTGTTCCATTTAAAAACATAAATGGAGAAAAAATACAGAAATAAGCCTAGTATTTAACTTCACCCCATCCATCTTCATGGCCTAGTTGGTTCTGTAACAGCCCAAGGTTTTATAAATAAATTTATTAATGAATTCATGAGATAATGAGTCTCCAAAAATCAGAAATATGTTATATGTTATCCAGTCAACTTAATGTTTCCAACACTGTGATTTGAATTTAGGAAAATTGACCTACACAGTTTCATTCACTAAGATATTTAGTGTCTGATAAGAGAAAACAAATTTATTTGAATAGTAACAAACACTTATGAATATTAATATAACCCTTAATAATATTAAAAAATATTATATTTTATTGTATTGTTGTTGTTTGATAATGTGATATTGATTAATTTTTCAAGGTTATATAAAACGAATTATAGTCTAAAAATTGTTATTTCTCAAATAAACTATGATTTTATTTAAAAATTAAATTATTCGTATTTATAAATTTAATTTAAAAAATTTTAATTAATTTTTAAATTCAGAGCGTTGGTATTAGGATACACATATTTTATGAGAATTTTATAAAATAGTGTGGTTTCGTAGTGAATAGATAAAATACAATTAGAATTTTTGGAATGATTAATAACATCATAATGAGGTCATAAATGATATAAATTCCTAGAAGACATGTTTACATTAAAATATAATATGAGGTGTCCAATGTTTAAAATTAAAATGGAAATCCCATGGCTTTTCAAATAAAACTAAAGAGGTGTAGAGACCCGAAGCTTGATGTATATGGAAAATACATTACTTTTGCAGAATACTTAATACATAACAAAAAAAGACACACAAGGATTGTAATAGTTTAGTTTCTTTGCAAACTCGGAATATAAACATCTAATCATGTTGAAAAATCTTCAACATCTCCCATAACGATCATCCCCTTTTTTTCCTTAACTAAATACATTATTTATTTCATGGGGAAAATAAAACATAAAAAGGATGAGCTCAAATGCTCAGTAAGGGCGAACATAGAGAACATAAAACAATCCATAAACATTTGAAAACAAAAACAACCTTGAGAAAAGACATAAATAGTGGAAGTAAATAAGGCATATATCATAATGGAACATAAATCATGATAAAATATAATGGGAATAAAACATGTAATTTTGGCAACCATTCAGCACATGTTATGATTTCCATAGTAGTCAAGGCATTGATTCCAAAACCATCTTAGTGGACATAGTCCCTTTTTTAATCGAGTTCACTCCTCGTTTCAGTCCTGTATTACTAAACCGGTTTAACTTGCCATTCCAGCCTTTTCTATCTCATGAGATATAAATCTTTACCCAATGCATTGGAGGGAGATATAGGTCCCACCCATCTCATAATGAAATCATTCTTACTTGTTCCACAAAATAAACATACATCATTTATAATAACCCAACGAATAAAAATGGGTTTTATAAACATCATCCCATCATCACATAATCCATGTAAAATTAATGGATATCATTTCATAATATTAAAAGTGAAACCATGTAAATCATAGAGACATTATACTTGAAACATACACATATGAAATAATGTCTTCTTAGATGGAAAAATGGTTTTTGATAAAACGCTTGAAATGAATTCATGAGGAAAATATCCTTTCTTTTTCAAAATCAATTTCTTTTCAGAAAACGTCATGTAATTTTGAAAGAAAGAGATTTTTTTGGAAATATTTATGAAATATTTTGGAGGAAGCTTCATGAAAATAAGTCTTTATAAAACCGTAAAAATATGTTCGTGCCGTATAAGTTAAAAAAACATTCTTCTCGTACTTTTGCCAGAAAAGTCAAAAAGTACCTCGTAAAAGAATGATTCCATACATACCATGTATTAAAAGTAAAAAATGGGTAAAAAGGACATTAAAAATACCTGAAATCATTTTTAGGAATGTCACGACCCGCCCTCGGGGTCCGTGCCGTGACTACCCCAAGCCCGCCTTCCATAGGCCAGGGGCTGGTGACTAGCACCAAGGCGTAAAATCCCGATAACTGGGAAGGCATTGCCTTTATAAAAGAAAACAAGCACCACAGAGCACAAGCGGAAGTAAAACACTAAGTACAAAAAGAAGAGCTGAAAAGTAAAAGGGGCCGGAAATACAAGCCCAACTGTAAAGTACAACTCGAAAGGGAAAACAGCGACTGAAAAGTAAAGCTGATACGCTGAGATGTCCACTGGAAATCCCACCTGAAGGGTGGGTACAGATAGCTCCTCTGCTCCTCGGGTCCCGCCGTCTGCTCCAAGTATGTCCCGCCCAGTGGTCTGCCTCTGGGTACCGCCTCGTCGTATAGTCCACCTCCAGGTACCGTCCAGTCCTCGAACCTTCGGCTTCTGTCAGCACTGTCCGTCGTCTGCAACCAACACAACGAGGTGCGGGCATAGCCCGTGCAGGGGTGAGTATAACGATACTCAGTAGGGACCCCGAGACCCTCAAGGTCTCACTAAAACCAACAAGGATAAACACAAGAAGATCTCAACAGATAAACTTTACTTAGGTATATGCCCATACATATACCTAAGTTATCAAGTAACCCATCTCAATCATGAGGAAACACAAGGATTGTGAAATCGACGGATAACCACTACCCGGGTATATGCCCATACATATACCAAAGTTAGCAAGTGACCCATCTCAATCATGAAGTAAACACAAGGTCAAAAGTCTCAGCTCAAACCAGGATTTTCATTATCGAAACCGTAACTGCTGAAGAGCCCCGTCTCTGAAGTGTGTAGAAGTCCTATCACGACTTCGAGGTACTGCTCACTAACCTATGACTGCTGAGGTACTCCTCCTGTCGAGTACTGCGGGTTTGCGGCCAACTACCGGGCGCTCCGTCCGCTGAGGGTCTGTCGCCAAATACGGGGCGCTACCCAGATAGCCTGCTGAGGTACTCCTCCCGTCGAGTACCGCGGGTCTGCTGCCAACTACCAGGCGCTCCGTCCGCCGTGGGTCTGCCGCCAAATACCGGGCGCTCCGTCCACTGGGCTAGTCGACTCACTCCAAGTCGAGTCGGTCAAGCAGTCGTCAGGTCTCAGCCGGCTACACGGTCTCCGTACTCTGCACGCTCGTCTCCACCGTCGCAGGTCTGTCGCTACAACCAAGCGCACACACTCCGTAGAGTATCGCGGGTCCGCCGCTACAACTAAGCTCTCCACCGCCAAGGGTCTGCTGCTGCATCCAAGCGCACCACCACTGTCAAGTACCACGGGTCCGCTCCACGAGCTACTGGTCGATACTCCAAGTATCACAAGGTCCCGCAAAGAAGTGTCTCAAAGGCCCGTCTCGTCACAGGGGTCTCAACGCAACAGACGGCGCGTCGATCGGACGCCCGGTCTGTGAGTTATTAGCCTTTTCGTCCCAGGGGCCCGGTTGGTTTCGTGAGCGAAACCAATCCCGGCCGTATCTCAACTGCACCCCGAACTCCCATAGGGTATACTCAAAGGGACCGTTACTCAACGTAACCACCAACGCCGCTGACGGCTCGTCAAGCGGACGTCCTGTCTGAAAGATATCAGCTTTCCCGTTCCAGGGGCCCGGTTGGATTTCGGGTACAATCCAACCCGGCCATACTCCGACTGTATCCAAAACTCGGGCGGAGTATGTCAAAAGTTCCGTCTCATCAAGAGGAAGTCAACGAAACAGACGGCGCGTCAATCGGACGTCCGGTCTGTGAGTTATTGGCATTTTTGTCTCCGGGGCCCGGTTGGTTTTTAAGGAAAAACCAACCCGACCGTACTCCACCTGCGTCCAAACCTCGGGCGGAGTATGCCAAAAGATCCGATTCACTAAGAGGAACACAACGCGACTGACGGCGCGTCAATCGGACGTTCGTGGCTCGAGATATGAGCGTTTCCGCTCCGAAGGCCCGGTTGGTTTCGTGAACGAACCAACCCGGCCGAACTCAAAGTAACCCGAAACCTTGAGTGCGATATATCGAAACGACCGTCTAGATACAAGGATCGCGTTGCCGCAGACGGTTCGTCATTCGGAGGTCCGAGGCTCAAGTTATGAGCCAAAAACCAAATCAGGTTCGAAACGGGGGGGTCCGGGTCCGGGCCGACCCGGCCCGACCCCCCCCCCCCCCCCTGGGCGGCGCGGAGGCCGGCGGCGGCGCGGTGGCCGGCGGCGGCGCGCGGCGGCGGCGGGCGGCGGCGCGGCGGGCCGCGGCGGCGGCGGCGGCGGGCCGCGCTGGCGGCGGCAGCAGGCCGCGCTGGCGGCGGGGTGCGCCGCACGGGCTGCGCACGCGGGGGGTTAAACCCCCGCTTCTTCAAGGAGGCGGCGTGGCTTTGCCGCGCCGATTTAATTAAACTGCCCCCCTCACTTGAGGGGGGCCTGCTTGAGCGGATCCGAGGGGGCAGCCGGCCCCCTCCCTTTAAAAAAAAATGCCCCCCCCCCCCTCTTAAAGAGGGGGGTTTTCATGGTTGGCCGGGGAATTAAATTCCCCGGTTTTAAGCCATCCGGCCGGGGGTTTAATCCCCCGGTTTTATGACATCCGGCCGGCCCGCTGGCCGGCCGGTTTTTACCAACGGGACCGGAAATTCCGGTCCCGCCCTCGACTTCCGACGCCGGCGGCCCGGCCGCCGGTCTTTCCTTCCGCCGCGGCCCGGAACCGGCCGCGGTCTCCTCGTCCTGCTGCGGCCCGGAACCGGCCGCGGACTTCTCGTCCCGCCGCGGCCCGGAACCGGCCGCGGTGTTCGTCGTCCGGCGCGGTGCGACGGCACCGCGCCCCTTTCGCCGTGCCATGAATCCTTCCAACGCGGCGCGACGGCGTCGCGTTCTTGAAGACTCTCCTCGGCGAAGCGCGACGGCGTTGCGTAAAATTAAACGCACAATCATCCGTGTGGTGCGACGGCACCACGCCACTTGCTTCCACCCGCAAGAACAACAAGAACGTTGGAGGGGGGTTCGGCCGTGTTCGTGCGGTCCGGCCCCCCTCTCGTTAAATTAAAAACGCAACTTAAACAATCAAGCATCAAGTTAGAAATGCGAGATCCACGTTCAAGGAAAAGAATAAAGAAATAATGAACCAACAACCCCTACCTTGATAACGAGATGAAGTTCGAAGAGCGTCGCGGAAAGCGGCGTCGCGGGGTGAAGTTCCGTTGTCATCGGAGGAAGAGTCGTCGTCTATGGCGACGTTCCTTGCGGTGGTGTCTCCTCCCTTGACGCGAAGGAAGAAGAAGAGAAGGCATGTCGTCGGTAACTTCGCGTTCTCCGTCGGAGGCGTTCTTCGTCGGAGGCGTTGTTCTTCGTCAAGAACGTTCTTCAAAACTCAAGAGCTCTCTTCTCTTTCACTTAACACATCCATTCCAACCAAAATAAAATAAGGCTCTACCTTATTTTATTTACCCATGCCATGCATTCAAATTTACAAAATTCAAATCCAATTCACTTAATTAATTAAACCATGAGTTGTTTAATTAATTAAGAGGTAGGTTGGCAAATTAAATAAGGAAGTGGAAGAGTTACTTAATTTAAGGGAGTTAACAAGTTTAAAGGGAGAGTTTATGAGAGTTATGGGAATGTGAAAGGTTGGGGCTCGTGTGGGCCCCACCTCACATTTATCCACACATGGGTAGTTAGGAACTAGTGGGTCCCACCCCAACTCCCTCACTTAGGATATAACCACTTAGATAAAAATAAAAATTGTTCCCCAATTTTTATTCACTTCTAATTTAATCCACAAAAAATTAACTTCTCATCCCGCAAAAACGCAACTCCCGAAAAGGTCTCTTTAAGCGAATATCGGCGCTGCGAGTTCATCGGCGCCCTCGGATTTCAATTCCGAGCACCGGATCAAAAGTTAGGAAAACCCGCTCGTTCGTTCACTGAACGTACCCGAGCCAAACTTCGGAAATTAATTCCGGGCACTCCGGGCCTCGGAATCAGGTGCCGTCTGAAACCGCGCTCTTGTAAAATTCTAAAGAAAATTAAGAAAAAATTTCCCTTGAATTTTACGGGTCTTTACATTACTCCCACCTCAGGGCTTTACGTCCCCGTAAAGCTACATCAAAAACTAGGGAAACAAAAGAGGGTACTGAGCACGCATCTGAGCCTTCCGCTCCCATGTGCTCTCCTGGAGATTTCGTGCTACCCGAGAAGCACCCCAGAGGAAGCAACCGTTCACGTAGAACCTACTCCTGTCGATCCTCAATCTCTACTAGAATCTCTGTGCTTATCGCCCTGTCATCGACGTCCAACTCCCCGGGGTCGATGACGTGTGAAGAAACATACACGTATCTCCACAGCTGAGACACGTGGTGGACACTATGCACCCGGTGCGACTGAGGTGGTAGGGTTAAGCGGTAAACCTCCTCGCCTACCCTGCTGAAGATCAAAAGGGTCCATCGAACATCGGAGATAACATGCCGCCTCGGCCACATCTCCGAAACCTCACCGGGTTGAGACCGTATAAGAACGTGTTCGTCACCCTCGAACTCAAGAGGTTTCCCTTTTTAGGTTAGAACTGAACTCAAACTCCTGCTGCCACAGGGGTAGGGTTGACCAACTCAAGAGTGATCGGTCACACCCTCTTATGTCTGAGTTTAACATGAGCTGCCCAGGGTTTCCTTTTCGCCGACCAAGGAAAACCCATTCCGACGTTTGCCTAAAACAGTCAACCGGGGTATGATTTGTGAATCAAAACCATACCCAGATCAACGTCGTAAGGCCTCTACGCTGCCACCAAGAGATTCCAACCGAAACTCTCGCCTCGAGGTCAAATCACACCGTCGGCGTAAGCGTGATTATCGAGTCTCCTCCCAAAGGTATCTCCAGACGTGAGGGTCAAGTCTACGGCTTACCCGGAACCTCTAGGTCTGGGACATGATTCGTGGAAGGGTAGAATGATTGGTTCCCATGTCTATAGATATGGCAGCTCGTAGTAGACATAATTCGTACCCCGAATCATTCTTAGAGCTCCTGGGTCACACTCCTTGACCGCAATGCAGCTATTCTCCTCCCCAGCCTTCCTGCTCCCTGAGCCTGGCGGGGACTACTAAGTCGGGTGGTCGTAACATGTCGAAATGTACACCACCACATACTGCTCTCCAAGCTCTGCTTCCACGTCTGCTACCCTGCAGATTCATCTGTCCTTAGCACTTCCTCCTCCTGAAACATTTTACACGCCCGAGTCTCTGAGACTGGCGCTAGTCTCCTGCCTTTCACTGCTAACGTTCACAACCACAAAGGTTCTCTCTAGCATCCTAGCATAGGTAGGAATGCATAGAGGAAAAGAAATGGTTCGGATGTCCTTTAGACACACTTCGCTCAGAAGTTCGAGTCTAAAGAACTGATCACAACGTAACCAACGAGTACCAAGATTGATTGGTAAGCCACGTTGAGTGCTCTGCTTCCGACATGTCGTACTGTCGAAGCTGTAATAGCTCCAGAAAACTCACAACCACCTCCTCAAGCCAGTCCTCAGCCGCCTACGAGTCAGGCTCACTTCGAAACTTGAGGGATATCTGATGCTAAAACATAAGTAAGGCACTAAGCCTGTGAGTCTCTGCTACCGGTACCGCCGGTAGTGTCTGCTGACCAACAGGTAGTGACATAGCTGGCGCTCTACCCGTAGGTACTAATCCAGGTATCGGTTCGCGTACCGAAGCCTCGTTACTATAAGGACCAACCTCATGGTCACTCTCTGGAAACACCTGGAGCTAAGATCATCATCCGCTCTACTAGTATCCAAGCTAGGCGTAGAACTCTAGCATTCGTCTCCATCCAGTCCACTGCTGCCTGGGAAATCTGTCTCGCCTCGTATCCTCAGAGGCCTCTACTGCTGGAACTCGTGCATCGCGCTCTGCTAGCGTGCACCGTCAGCTAGTGGCATCTGCTGCCTAATGGGTGGTGGTGCTGCTGGTACACCACCCGAAGGTGCCAACACTGAAAAAGGGCCCTGCACTGGAGTCTCGCCGCTCGGTGGGCCATCATGAAAGAAACAACGTAACACGATCAAACGATTATACCTGGTGAGCTGACCTGGTTTGAGCTGTTTTAAGGGGAAAAACCTTTGAAATCACACACGCAATCAGTGTTTTCGTGCACAAAGTCGAAAATCAGTTGTCAGGGTCCTGGTGTATGGATACGTCGGCCGCCCGCACCAACACTGGACTCCCTGAACTGAAAACCACACTCGGTACTCTCAACACTATTGCTTCACAGAAAGAGACATCAGAGTTATAAGTTCTGCGGTAGAACCGAACTCCTCTGATACCAATTTGTCACGACCCGCCCTCGGGGTCCGTGCCGTGACTACCCCAAGCCCGCCTTCCATAGGCCAGGGGCTGGTGACTAGCACCAAGGCGTAAAATCCCGATAACTGGGAAGGCATTGCCTTTATAAAAGAAAACAAGCACCACAGAGCACAAGCGGAAGTAAAACACTAAGTACAAAAAGAAGAGCTGAAAAGTAAAAGGGGCCGGAAATACAAGCCCAACTGTAAAGTACAACTCGAAAGGGAAAACAGCGACTGAAAAGTAAAGCTGCTACACTGAGATGTCCACTGGAAATCCCACCTGAAGGGTGGGTACAGATAGCTCCTCTGCTCCTCGGGTCCCGCCGTCTGCTCCAAGTATGTCCCGCCCAGTGGTCTGCCTCTGGGTACCGCCTCGTCGTATAGTCCACCTCCAGGTACCGTCCAGTCCTCGAACCTTCGGCTTCTGTCAGCACTGTCCGTCGTCTGCAACCAACACAACGAGGTGCGGGCATAGCCCGTGCAGGGGTGAGTATAACGATACTCAGTAGGGACCCCGAGACCCTCAAGGTCTCACTAAAACCAACAAGGATAAACACAAGAAGATCTCAACAGATAAACTTTACTTAGGTATATGCCCATACATATACCTAAGTTATCAAGTAACCCATCTCAATCATGAGGAAACACAAGGATTGTGAAATCGACGGATAACCACTACCCGGGTATATGCCCATACATATACCAAAGTTAGCAAGTGACCCATCTCAATCATGAAGTAAACACAAGGTCAAAAGTCTCAGCTCAAACCAGGATTTTCATTATCGAAACCGTAACTGCTGAAGAGCCCCGTCTCTGAAGTGTGTAGAAGTCCTATCACGACTCTGAGGTACTGCTCACTAACCTATGACTGCTGAGGTACTCCTCCTGTCGAGTACTGCGGGTTTGCGGCCAACTACCGGGCGCTCCGTCCGCTGAGGGTCTGTCGCCAAATACCGGGCGCTACCCAGATAGCCTGCTGAGGTACTCCTCCCGTCGAGTACCGCGGGTCTGCTGCCAACTACCAGGCGCTCCGTCCGCCGTGGGTCTGCCGCCAAATACCGGGCGCTCCGTCCACTGGGCTAGTCGACTCACTCCAAGTCGAGTCGGTCAAGAAGTCGTCAGGTCTCAGCCGGCTACACGGTCTCCGTACTCTGCACGCTCGTCTCCACCGTCGCAGGTCTGTCGCTACAACCAAGCGCACACACTCCGTAGAGTATCGCGGGTCCGCCGCTACAACTAAGCTCTCCACCGCCAAGGGTCTGCTGCTGCATCCAAGCGCACCACCACTGTCAAGTACCACGGGTCCGCTCCACGAGCTACTGGTCGATACTCCAAGTATCACAAGGTCCCGCGAAGAAGTGTCTCAAAGGCCCGTCTCGTCACAGGGGTCTCAACGCAACAGACGGCGCGTCGATCGGACGCCCGGTCTGTGAGTTATTAGCCTTTTCGTCCCAGGGGCCCGGTTGGTTTCGTGAGCGAAACCAATCCCGGCCGTATCTCAACTGCACCCCGAACTCCCATAGGGTATACTCAAAGGGACCGTTACTCAACGTAACCACCAACGCCGCTGACGGCTCGTCAAGCGGACGTCCTGTCTGAAAGATATCAGCTTTCCCGTTCCAGGGGCCCGGTTGGATTTCGGGTACAATCCAACCCGGCCATACTCCGACTGTATCCAAAACTCGGGCGGAGTATGTCAAAAGTTCCGTCTCATCAAGAGGAAGTCAACGAAACAGACGGCGCGTCAATCGGACGTCCGGTCTGTGAGTTATTGGCATTTTTGTCTCCGGGGCCCGGTTGGTTTTTAAGGAAAAACCAACCCGACCGTACTCCACCTGCGTCCAAACCTCGGGCGGAGTATGCCAAAAGATCCGATTCACTAAGAGGAACACAACGCGACTGACGGCGCGTCAATCGGACGTTCGTGGCTCGAGATATGAGTGTTTCCGCTCCGAAGGCCCGGTTGGTTTCGTGAACGAACCAACCCGGCCGAACTCAAAGTAACCCGAAACCTTGAGTGCGATATATCGAAACGACCGTCTAGATACAAGGATCGTGTTGCCGCAGACGGTTCGTCATTCGGAGGTCCGAGGCTCATGTTATGAGCCAAAAACCAAATCAGGTTCGAAACGGGGGGGTCCGGGTCCGGGCCGACCCGGCCCGACCCCCCCCCTGGGCGGCGCGGTGGCCGGCGGCGGCGCGCGGCGGCGGCGGGCGGCGGCGCGGCGGGCCGCGGCGGCGGCGGCGGCGGGCCGCGCTGGCGGCGGCAGCAGGCCGCGCGGGCGGCGGGGTGCGCCGCACGGGCTGCGCACGCGGGGGGTTAAACCCCCGCTTCTTCAAGGAGGCGGCGCGGCTTTGCCGCGCCGATTTAATTAAACCGCCCCCCTCACATGAGGGGGGCCTGCTTGAGCGGATCCGAGGGGGCAGCCGGCCCCCTCCCTTTAAAAAAAAACGCCCCCCCCCCCCCCTCTTAAAGAGGGGGGTTTTCATGGTTGGCCGGGGAATTAAATTCCCCGGTTTTAAGCCATCCGGCCGGGGGTTTAATCCCCCGGTTTTATGACATCCGGCCGGCCCGCTGGCCGGCCGGTTTTTACCAACGGGACCGGAAATTCCGGTCCCGCCCTCGACTTCCGACGCCGGCGGCCCGGCCGCCGGTCTTTCCTTCCGCCGCGGCCCGGAACCGGCCGCGGTCTCCTCGTCCCGCTGCGGCCCGGAACCGGCCGCGGACTTCTCGTCCCGCCGCGGCCCGGAACCGGCCGCGGTGTTCGTCGTCCGGCGCGGTGCGACGGCACCGCGCCCCTTTCGCCGTGCCATGAATCCTTCCAACGCGGCGCGACGGCGTCGCGTTCTTGAAGACTCTCCTCGGCGAAGCGCGACGGCGTTGCGTAAAATTAAACGCACAATCATCCGCGTGGTGCGACGGCACCACGCCACTTGCTTCCACCCGCAAGAACAACAAGAACGTTGGAGGGGGGTTCGGCCGTGTTCGTGCGGTCCGGCCCCCCTCTCGTTAAATTAAAAACGCAACTTAAACAATCAAGCATCAAGTTAGAAATGCGAGATCCACGTTCAAGGAAAAGAATAAAGAAATAATGAACCAACAACCCCTACCTTGATAACGAGATGAAGTTCGAAGAGCGTCGCGGAAAGCGGCGTCGCGGGGTGAAGTTCCGTTGTCATCGGAGGAAGAGTCGTCGTCTATGGCGACGTTCCTTGCGGTGGTGTCTCCTCCCTTGACGCGAAGGAAGAAGAAGAGAAGGCATGTCGTCGGTAACTTCGCGTTCTCCGTCGGAGGCGTTCTTCGTCGGAGGCGTTGTTCTTCGTCAAGAACGTTCTTCAAAACTCAAGAGCTCTCTTCTCTTTCACTTAACACATCCATTCCAACCAAAATAAAATAAGGCTCTACCTTATTTTATTTACCCATGCCATGCATTCAAATTTACAAAATTCAAATCCAATTCACTTAATTAATTAAACCATGAGTTGTTTAATTAATTAAGAGGTAGGTTGGCAAATTAAATAAGGAAGTGGAAGAGTTACTTAATTTAAGGGAGTTAACAAGTTTAAAGGGAGAGTTTATGAGAGTTATGGGAATGTGAAAGGTTGGGGCTCGTGTGGGACCCACCTCACATTTATCCACACATGGGTAGTTAGGAACTAGTGGGTCCCACCCCAACTCCCTCACTTAGGATATAACCACTTAGATAAAAATAAAAATTGTTCCCCAATTTTTATTCACTTCTAATTTAATCCACAAAAAATTAACTTCTCACCCCGCAAAAACGCAACTCCCGAAAAGGTCTCTTTAAGCGAATATCGGCGCTGCGAGTTCATCAGCGCCCTCGGATTTCAATTCCGAGCACCGGATCAAAAGTTAGGAAAACCCGCTCGTTCGTTCACTGAACGTACCCGAGCCAAACTTCGGAAATTAATTCCGGGCACTCCGGGCCTCGGAATCAGGTGCCGTCTGAAACCGCGCTCTTGTAAAATTCTAAAGAAAATTAAGAAAAAATTTCCCTTGAATTTTACGGGTCTTTACAAGGAAACATGGACATGGATTATAACAATAACCCTAGTAAATACTTGCGAATAAACAATCTCAGATAAGAACGAGATTGGAAAAGCTATCCCTTACCTTAGGTCCGATATGTTTCGTACGTATCTGAACCTCCTGTATAATGATTTAAATAATGTCATTTACTTATTACAGAATCATATTCATTGTTATAATATCATATATGGTTCACTTATGACTTTATATTAACCGTTCTTTTGTAAATTCCATGTTAAAGAGCATTTTGGGTAAAATCGTTTCATTTGTCGTCTGTGTTTTGACTTGTAATAATTCATATGATTAATTAGATCATGATTACTTAATTACAGAATATAAAACATGATTTATATATAATATATATTCAAAATCTACATATATATAATATATTGATAAATGGAAAGAAATACACCGTTCATGGAGACGGTATGTCGTACGTACGCATGAACTTTGTTTTTGTTTCTTTATTGAATTGAATGGAATTAAGTAGATGAAATATATATATATATATATAGGTATAAATAAATCCAGTAGCTTATTTATGTCATATATTTCATTATTATTCATTATATATACTTTATAATCATTCTTGAATGGTTAATCATGGAAAATGAATCTCATCGCATTCGTGGAGACAGTAGTCCGTACGTACGCACGAGTGATGATATCATTTCCATAATCGTGGAATTGTATTTAAGTGTATGAATAATATTACAGAATCAATATCACTTTACAATAACCATATATAGTTATTTATTTACACCATTATACCCATCCATGTAAGGTGGTGGCGGAAAATAGATTACACCACGGCGTGGAGACGGTATTCCGTACGTACGCACGCGCGGTGATTTCATTTTTCGTAGGATGGATAGATGGTGAAATAGGGTTGTTTCATACATATAATAATATATCAGTATATTAGTGATAGTGAAGTTATTACTTCATAATGAAACAACCTAAGAAGAAGAAGTGGAAGAAGAAATAAAGATGAAAGAATCGGTAACGGACATTACCTCTTCGTTGAATCGCCTCTTTGAGACCTCCTCTTAGGGCACTAAAATTGGTTTTTGAAGAAGACCCAAACCTCTAGGATGTTTCTATGGAAGTGGAGAAGAGAATTGGACAGGGGTTGTCTGATCATGAAGGCTCAATGTGGTGTGAGGAAGAGAGAGAGGAGGTGCCCTTTTATAAGGGAGGAGAGGGACACCTTTGGAAAAACTAAAAATGTTATTTTATTATAAAGTCATATTTGGTTTTTAATAGCTCCAAATAGATTTATTTCTAAGATAATTTAGGTATGGGTCAAAATAATCTCATCCAATAGAATTTAGATATGTTTAGTTTTCTATTTTAACCTTATCATTTAGATTTAACATTAAGTTAAATAATTTTACTTTTACCGTGTCTTCTTGTTTTCTTACACTATAAGGTTAATAAACTTACTATAAAAAGCCAAAAGAATCCCAAGTTGTTTATTATTGATATACATAACCTTATCTACGTCATTTGAACGAACCTTAGATTTTTAGGAATAAAATAACAATTAATAATATAATATTTGTTTTAAAAACTATTTTATGTCAATTTTGACACTATTTGGTAATTGATTTTTGTGAAAATCATAACAGAATGATTAGTTCGAAAAAATGTTAATTAAATCCATAATAACATGTCATATTAACCTATAAAATTAGTTTAATTCATAAAAAATCCTCAAATTAAATTTATTTGGGTATTTATAACATAAATTATGTCAATATTTCATTAATAAGATAATTATTGCATCATCTGTGTCTCATAAAAAATTAAATTATTTAATGTCTAAAAATTATAAATAAAATACCATTATGTAGGAAATTTTTTTATCTTTCTAATGAATATTTATTGTCGAATTTATCTTATGTATAACCCTATATTAAAAATTATTTACGTATAAAACTTTGATTTTAACTATTTTAACCCTTCTTTAAATAAATTAATAATAAATGTCCAAATCTAATCCGTGTGGAACTAAATGGTCATATTTTATTTCTAAGGTTGTTTTTGGTCGAATTACACTTATCCAATAGCATTAGGACATGTGTTAGGGTAATAATAATATCATTTTTACCCTTAATTACCCTATTTACTTTTAACCGTGGTAAAAAAAAGTAAACAGTTACTATTCACCAAAAATTATTTTCATCTCATTGAACCACATTTTAGTCCCTGATATTATCCGTGTCTCTTGGATTTTTGAAATTCCACTCACAAAAGTGGTAAAATTAAGTTTTATGAAAAATTCAGTTTTTTAACTACTACTTAGTTGTTTCACTATTCATCAAAAAATGAAAGTTTCAAGAAAAATACCAAAAATTAGGCCTAAGAAATATTTGAAATTATGAATTCAAAATTGATATCTGTTTTACCAAATTCAAAACATATCAGTTACATTAATTAATTTAAAAACTAATTCCCATCGTCAAAACAAATCGCGTGTTTTTAAGAAACAATAACTATCAAAAGATTGATACTTGTTTATATCCAATTTCAACGTGAAATTAATTCCAATGACCAACATTGGATTAAATGGTAAAAATATATTCTAATTACACTTTAAAGCCAATTAAAAAGATAATCTAACCATATAAATTATTGCGATGAAAAAAGTTGTTTTTAAATAAAATATAGCGTGTTTTTACTATTCATTAAAATATGAAAGTTATCAGAATAATATGAAACAATTATCCAAAGTAAATTTTTATACCCTAATTCCAAAGAAGAATTTTATTTTGTGAAATTGAACTTATATACATGTCAAAAACAATATTTAAGGTGGGTGCACCATCAAAAGGCGACAAAACTACATTTTTTGAAAAATACTTATTTTACTCGAAAAATTGATTTTGTTCTCATACCATGTTCTAGAAAATGTGTAAGATGAATAATAATGTTATAAAATTCAAAATGTAGTTGATACTATTCATAACGGCTAGTTCATAATAATATTATAACCATATATTATTGTTTAGTGAAACCTGGTATTGCGTGCAACACACGCTATCGAGGAAAGTCGCGATTGCTTGTAATGCAAGCCAAGTCAGGGTTCCGTGTTGTGCAAGACTCCTCAATTGTTTCGTATAACAGAATACAAACATATTTCATTTATACATTTAGTATATATATTTATATATATACACTCAATGTTTCGTAGAATAACTACTATCAAAATTGTGTGTAACATGATCCAAGAATAGTGTTGTGTATACTGCAAGCTCATACGGTGTTGCGTGTAGCGCAAGGTAATCTTGATGTAGCATACAACACAAGACATCAATGATATTAAAAGAATATTTTTCATAAAATCTTGGGGTGTTACATTCTACCCCCCTTAAAATGAATTTCACCCTCAAAATTCATCAGGGTTATAAATGGTTTAGTACTCGAAAGTTTGTTTAATAGAAACCCACATCGTAAAAAGGAATACCAAAACTTGGATTTAAAAAATAAAGTATGAAATGTAACGGTTACCCAAATTTACTCATCACTGGGTTTCCACATAGGAGAATATAGGTGAAAATATGGATATGGAAGAAAAATCTAACCATCAACTTCTGATGGAGAGTGGTAGAGAACATGGCTATGAAAAAGCCATCAATCACAAAGCCATAGATTTGTGATGATCTAAGGTACCATCTGATTCATTGGATATAAGGGCACTAGGACAACATTTTTGGTTTTCAATATCATTTCCCAAAATTTGATGAATTAAATGAAATACTTACAAGATTTTGGTACAATATCTCTGTTGTTCGTGAATTGAACAATTTCCACTTCATCCGTTAAAGAAATGAAGTTGAATTTGTTATTGGTGATGTGTTAGTAGATCCTGTGATAGAATGATGGGTCATTCCATCTGTTTCAAACAAAAGGTTAGCAAAATTTATAAGTCCATCTTACGGTTAGATTAATCGTATATGGTTCAAAAAATGAACTTATACTTCATATATCATATCTCTTAATAAAATAAAACTAGTTTCTACTAACCAGGGACTTCTTGTAGGCCAGTGGTATGCGATAAAGGCCAGCTGTACTTCGGTTTTGGGTTGGATTCCCACATCCTTGTCCGACGCGATGGGTTGTTGCCCGTCCTGTAGGTTTTCCTTTTTTTAAAACTACATTACTATAACATCCCATCAATAATATCGAAAAAACTTATATCCTTAAACAATACTAACTTATGTCCAACATAATCCATTCTAATATTTAGGCATATCCGTAATACTGCAGTCCCTCTCATAATATAGTGAAAAATATTACCAGAGATTTCATATAACAAGAATGTTAATACCATTGTTGATCCCCATATATCATAATATATGTCTTGTTGGTCACATTCCAAAGATTCGAAGGCCTTAATCATGTATTCTATTGAAAAATGAATACCCATTGAACCTTAGTGAAAACATGAATGCAGTTAAAAGTTAACACTTTCCACATACCAAAATCCTCAAAATTCTATATACTCAAACCATGATATCACTTAGTCCTTATATCAATCATGAGCTCATTAATACAATCAAACATCTCATTATCTTATTATTCCTTCATTATGACCATATCATCTACTTTCCAAAAATATCTGAATAACCTTCCATGGTTACTGGTACCATTAAACATATACTTTCAAATAATTTAGGAAAAACAATAGTGTAACAATCCTTAGATGATTCTTTCTTCCATAGTACCATTAACTATACAACATAACTCTCGATAAACAAACAATCATTCCACTACCTTCTAAAAAAACTGACTGAGCTTCAACACTTCTTTCAGCTCATATATCATTTGTAGTCTCCACATCATCATCCACATAAATACTACCCATACGACCATGCTGATTCTCTTCATGAGATTTTCCATTAGGGTATTGGTTTTCATAAAGCCCGTACATTCCACATTTAAAACATCTAATCATTGTTGATGTCATAGAAATACCATTATCCTTGTCCATGGTGTTAACTGAACCTTTTCCTTTGCACTTACTAGTTGTGTGTCATTCTTTTCCACACCCAAAGCATCTTCTAGTTCCTTTGAAACAATCTCTCTGATGCCTCTTCCCACATGATTTACATGAGGGAAATTGAACTTTCTTTCCTCTATGATCATCAAGAAACTCCATCTTTCTCTTATTATCGGATTCGGGAAACTTACCAAAGTTGAGATTATTGATCATATAATGAGATTGCTGATTAGGCATAATAACAATGTTTGGACTTCCAAATCCTGTTTCATTTGGTTTCTCATGAAGAATATTATTCCATTGTCTGTCATATCCTCCATTATTGTGAATCTTCCTGTTTCCATCCATTTTCTAAAACCCAAAAAGAATAGCGTGAGAGGGAAAAATCATTCTAAGGAAAACAACATAGTAAAGGGGGAGTTCCCTCAATATCTAAAATCTTAGGTTAAATTCTAATATCGTTACCGTAGTTCTAGAACTATATCCTATATGTATACTTATCCTTAGGGACATCCCTAGATATAAATTAGAAATATATCTAGGGATCTCACTAACGTTTTCGCATCCTAGTTTCCAAAGGTTGACTAAATCTTTCCTTTGATACCAACTGTAGAGACCCAATGCTTGACGTACATGGACAATACCTTACTTTTGAAGAATACATAATACATAACAAAAATAGACACACAAGGATCGTAATAGTTTAATGACATTGGAAACTTGGAATATAAACATCTAATCATGTTGAAATATCTTCAACATCTCCCATAATGATCTTCCCCTTTTTGTTTCCTTACCTAAAACCTTTCTTTATTTCCTAGGTAAAATAAAACATAAAAAGGGTGAGCTCAAATGCTCAGTAAGGGTGAACATAGAGAACATAAAACAATCCATAAACATTTGAAAACAAAAACAACCTTGAGAAAAGACATAAATGGTGGAAGTACATAAGGAATATATAATAATGGAACATAAATCATGATAAAATATAATGGGAATAAAACATGTGATTGTGGCAACCATTCAGCACATGTTATGATTTCCATAGTATCCAAGGCATTGCTACAAAGACCATCTTAGTGGACAATGTCCCTTTCTGAATCGAGTTCACTCCTCGTTTCAGTCATGTATTACTGAACTGGTTTGACTTGTCATTCCAGCCATGTCTATCTCATGAGATATAAATCTTTACCCAATGCATTGGAGGGAGATATAGGTCTCACCCATCTCATAATGAAATCATTCTTACTTGTGCCACAAAATAAACTTACATCATTCATAATAACCCAACGAATAAAAATGGGTTTTATAAACATCATCCCATCATCACATAATCCATATAAAAGTAATGGATATAATTTCATAATAATAAATGTGAAACCATGTAAATCATATAGACATTATACTTGAAACTTGAACATATGAAATAATGTCATCTTATATGGAAAAATGGTTCTGATAAAACACTTGAAATGAATTCTTGAGGAAAATATCCTTTCTTCTTCAAATCAATTTCTTTTCACAAAACGTCATGCAATTTTTAAAGAAAGATTTTTTTTTGGAAATAGTCATGAAATCGTTTGGAGGAATCTTCATGAAAATAAATCATTATAAAACTGTAAAAATCCGTTTGTGCCGTATAATTTAAAAAAACATTCTTCTTGTAATTTTGACGGAAAAGTCAAAAAGTAACTCATAAAATAAATATTCCATACATACCATGTAGTAAAAGTAAAAAATGGGTAAAAAGTACATTAAACATACATGAAAAAAGTTTTAGGAAACATGGACATGGATGAGAACAATAACTCCATTAAATACTTACGAATAAACAATCTCAGATAAGAACGAGATTGGAAAATTTATCCCTTACCTTAGGTCTGATATGCTTCGTACGTATCTGAACCTCTTGTATAATGATTTAAATAATGTCATTGACTTATTACAGAATCATATTCATTGTTATGATATCATATATGGTTCACTTATGACTTTATATTACCTGTTCTTTTGTAAATTCCATGTTATAGAGCGTTTTGGGTAAAATTGTTTCATTTGTCGTCCGTGTTTTGACTTTTAATTATTCATATGATTAATTATATCATGATTACTTAATTCCAGAATATAAAACATGATTTATATATAATATATATTCAGAATATACATATATATAATAGATTGATAAATGGAAAGAAATACACCGTTCATGGAGACGGTAGGCCGTACGTACGCATGAACTTTGTTTTCGTTTCCTTATTGAATTAAATGGAATTAAGTAGATGAAATATATATATGTTTGTATAAATAAATCCAGTAGCTTATTTATGTCATATATTTCATTATTATTCATTATATATACTTTATAATCATTCTTGAATGGTTAATCATGGAAAATGAATCTCATCGCATTCGTGGAGACAGTAGTCCGTACGTACACACGAGTGATGATATCATTTCCACGATGGTGGAATTGTATCGAAGTGTATGTATAATATTACAGAATCAATATCACTTTGAAATAACCATATATAGTTATTTATTTACACCATTATACCCATCCATGTAAAGTGGTGGTGGAAAATAGATTACACCACGGCGTGGAGACGATATTCCGTACGTACGCACGTGCGGTGATTTCATTTTCCGTAGGATGGATAGATGGTGAAATAGGTTTGTTTCATACTTATAATAAAATATCAGTATATGAGTGATAATGATGTTATTACTTCGTAATGAAACAACCTAAGAAGAAGAAATAAAGATGAAAGAATCGGTAACGGACATTACCTCTTCTTTGAAGCGCCTCTTTGAGACCTCCTCTTAGGGCACTAAAATTGGTCTTTGAAGAAGACCAGAACCTCTAGAATGTTTCTATGGAAGTGGAGAAGAGAATTTGATAGGGGTTGGCCGATCATGAAGGCTCAAAGTGGTGTGAGGAAGAGAGGGAGGAGGTGCTCTTTTATAAGGGAGGAGAGGGGCACCTTTAGAAAAACTAAAAATATTATTTTATTATAAAGTCATATTCGGTTTTTAATAGCTCCAAATTGATTTATTTAGAAGATAATGTGGGTATGGGTCGAAATCCTCTCATCCAATAGAATTTAGACAAGTTTAGGTTTCTATTTTAAACTTATCATTTAGATTTAACCATAAGTTAAATAATTTTACTTTTAACGTGTCTTCTTGTTTGTTTACATTATAAGGTTAATAAACATACTATAAAAAGCCAAAAGAACCCCAAGTTGTTTATTATTAATATATATAACCTTATCTAAGTCATTTTTTTGAATCTTAGATTTTTAGAAATAAAATAACAATTAATAATATAATATTTTTTTTAAAAACTAGTTTATGTCAATTTTGACACTATTTGGTAATTGGTTTTTTTGAAAATCATAACAGAATGGTTAGTTCGAAAAACGTTAATTAAATAAATACTAACATGTCATATTAACCTATAAAATTAGTGTAATTCTTAAAAAATCCTCAAATTAAATTTATTTTGGTATTTATAACATCAATTATGTCAATATTTCATTAATAAGATAATTACTGCATCATCTTTGTGTCATAAATAAATTAAATTATTTAATGTCTAAAAATTATAAATAAAATACGATTATGTAGGAAATATTTTTATATTTCTAATGAATATTTATTGTCGAATTTATCTTATGTATAACCCTATATTAAAAATGATTTACGTATAAAACATTGATTTTAACTATTTTAACTCTTCTTTAAATAAATTAATAATAAATTTCCTAATCTAAATCAAGTGGACCTAAATGGTCATATTTTATTTCTAAGGTTGTTTGTGGTAGAATTAAACTTATCCAATAGAATTAGGACATGTGTTAGGGTAATAATAATATCATTTTTACACTTAATTACCCTATTTACTTTTAACCGTGGTAAAAAAAAGTAAAAAGATACTATTCACCAAAAATTATTTTCATCTCATTGAACCACATTTTAGTCTTTGATATTAACCGTGTCTCTTGGAATTTATAAATTCCACTCAGAAAGGCAGTAAAATTATGTTTTATGAAAAATTCAGTTGTTTAACTACCACTTAGTGGTTTCACTATTCATCAAAAAATGAAACTTTCCAGAAAAATACCAAAAATTAGGCCTAAGAAATATTTGATATTATGAATTCAAAAATGATGTCTGTTTTACCAAATTAAAAACATATCAGTTTCATTAATTAATTAAAAAATTAATTCCTGTCGTCAAAACAAATCACGTGTTTTTAAGAAATTATAACTATCAAAAGATTGATACTTGTTTATATCCAATTTCAAAGTGAAATTAATTCCAATTAACATCATTGGATTAAATGGTAAAAATATATTCTAATTACACTTTAAAACCAATTAAAAATATAATATAACTACATAAATTATTTCGATGAGAAAAGTTGTTTTTAATTAAAATATAGCGTGTTTCTACTATTCATTAAAATATGAAAGTTATCAGAATAATATGAAAAATTTATCCAAAGTAAATTTTTATACCCTGATTTCAAATAAGAATTTTATTTTGTCAAATTGAACTTATATACATGTCAAAAACAAGATTTAAGGTGGGTGCGCCATCACAAGGCGGCAAAACTACATTTTTTTGAAAAATACTTATTTTACTCGAAAAATTGATTTTGTTCTCATACTATGTTCTAGAAAATGTGTAAGATGAATAATAATGTTATAAAATTCAAAATTTAGTTGATAATATTCATAAAGGCTAGTTCATAATAATATTATAACCATATAACGTTGTTTAGTGAAACCTGGTATTGCGTACAACACACGCTATCGAGGAAAGTCACGATTGCGTGTAATGCAATCTAAGTCAAGGTTGCGTGTTGTGCAAGACTCCTCCATTGTTTCATATAACAGAATAAAAACATATTTCATTTATACATTGAATATATATATTTATATATATACACTCAATGTTTCGTAGAATAACTACTATCAAAATTGTGTGTAACATGATCCAAGAATAGTGTTGTGTATACTGCAAGCTCATATGGTGTTGCGTGTAGCAAAAGGTAATCTTGTTTTAGCATAAAACACAAGACATCAATGATATTAAAAGAATATTTTTCATAAAATCTCGGGGTTTTACAAGAGGTGTCCATTGAAATTAATAAAAAAACTTCATCTCATTTACTATAAAGACTCACACATTCATTCATTTTATTTAATTAAAAATTCATAATATTCTAATATATGGTATTTATACCTCCGTAGGAGTCCTAAAAAGGTGTCTCCAATTTAATAAGATCCCATATTTCATTTTTTAGTAGTTAGTCTATGAGGTAAGGTCATGTACCACCCTTATCTTATTCAAGTACTCTTTTATGTTATTCTATTTTAATTAAAATTAGATTATGTTGAGATATGTCATTCCAGATCCACCATACTTTCCATATTATGTAATAATGGCGATATAACACTTTTTATCTAAAAAAATATTTTATGAATTTTTATTCGATGACGTCAAGTAGCCAAATATTCATAACGGATTTCTCAACATTTCTTTTATTTCAAGTTCCATTCTTTTATTTTTCTTTACTCACCTTATTTAATCCCATTGTTATGAAAAATACATTACCATAAAAGTACTGTTATATTTTTAAATAATTGAATAATTCTTCATAATATATCATTTCCCATTCTTTTATACTATAATTGAAATCACCGTCTGAGATGTGTTAGTTTATCACATTCAAGTTTGATGAGGATTCAATTTCTCTTATCATCTTCAATTATTGTCAGTAAAAAAATTTTGATTGTTTAAATAGAATATAATATATTTATTATTACTCATTTATGGTTCTTTAATATTTTTTAACAAACTATATTAATTTATAAATAAAAATGACTTTGTTGTGATAAAGGACTCCCAATTAAACCAAACAATTATAATTATTGTTTTAAATAATGATTTATCTTCACTCCCAATAATGAATTAAAATTTATAACAATGTAATTTTATGTATGTTAAAAAATAATATAAAACTTCTATTCTAGAAAAAAAAATAAAAAAATAAAAGTTTATCTTTACATGTATAAAAGTAAATATGTCATGAATACCAATGATGAAATGCCCTCAATCAATAAAATTGAACCTCTTAAAACCATCATGAAGGCCATGAATGAAATTAATAAGTCTTTTATAAATAAATTACATAACTATAAGGTTCTTGAAATCTTATTTAATGAATTAAATTTTGTTATCATGGACACTAAGATCAAGTGAAGGACACCATCGAACTTAAGGTAGGGGTTATGTACCCGAACATCAATTTTTATTTGGGTTACTATCAATCGATACATAACTCAACTAAATTATTATTTATTCATATATAATCCTCATAAATTCTATGTTAATGTTATATATATGTTTATCAAATAGAATCTTACATTCATTTATGTATATTTATGTGTTGTAAGACAACATTTAAAGTAAATCTAGAAATAAAAGACCAATTCAATGTAATTTATCAATTTATTACCTCTATTAAAGGGAACTATATAATATGTTTTTAGAATACTTTTCCATTAAAAATTAACTATTATATTTATGAAAAAACTATCTTACTTATCTTTAATTATATTTGTATTTTTTCCAAATTAACTATTCTTTTCAATGTTGAAGTGTATTTATCTCAAGAATTACATAATTATTTTATACGAGTATCGTCATCTATTTCAACACACTTGTTTATTATTATTTATTATTGGAATTAATATTTTATGATATCTTATACCAGATTTAATTGAATGGTTTATCATTAGTTTTACTATGTATGTTCTCTCTTAAAACCATTCACCAATTTACTCTGAGTGGTTGTTGTTTATGTTTAATGTCATAAACAGATATTTACATTTCATATGTTATTTTAAATATGAATGTATATGTTGTTAATGTTTATAATAATTTATATGAGGAATGCATTGGATATAGGAAGTGGTGTGTGGGGCCCACTATATCCCCCATCGCATCAGTAGGTCTCATGAGAGAAACTATAATCCCGACACAAGGCCTCGACAAAATTGTTATTTATAGTCTATGGATGAGGCCTTGAATCTATGGTTATGATGTCCAACATTATGAATTACCTAATTATGAAACAAGTAATTTAATGTTCATGTGGTTATTCAACAAATAGAATACACCTGATTATTCGTTATTATTATGGCATTATTTAACCATCATTTCATCATCACGTAATGTGTTCATGTTTATTTTTAAATTTATGTGTGTATTCTAGTTATTAACTATTCTTAAAAGTTGTGATTATGATATTTATGGTTTATTTCATAACCGTACTGATAAATTATGCTCACCAATTTTTTGTGTTTCCTTTTCTCATGATATGAACATGAATATTAATAATGACATGTTTTGATGACAATTGAGTTATGAATATTTTCAATGGAATTTCTATATTGTATTTAATTTAATGTTTTAATGATTATCTTATATATGTATCTATTTTTCAAAACTATTAAAAAATATTTTCCTTCAGGACATGAATTTCATGTAATGATGAAATTGTAATGAATTATGGAAATAGCTCTAGGTAATTATGCTCAGGTATTTATATTTGGCATCAGAGGATGTGTAGTTTAAACCTAGTAATCTATATTTAGAAAATATAGTTTTTGAAAAAAAACACTATGATAGACATCGAGGATTAAAATACATGAACATGATTGAGTTTTTGTAAGGATTAGATTATGTGGATATATCTAGAAAATAAATCATTGTCTAGATACTAAATGTGGAAATTGTAATGGTATAGATGTACATAAGCATAACAAATATTACATGGAGTTTCAGCATTAACCTATGGAATCCTACTACACAAAAATTAGCCTTAATGTTCCCCTGGTTTGACATTCATAGGGGATATTATTTCGATATTTCACATTTTCATTACAGACCATTATGAAGTAATTAAATGTAAATTTATACTCAAAGAAACCATGTTTTTTACAATGATATTATCTATTTATAAGATTTCAATTTATGATATTTAGTTTTCTACATTGATATTATACATTACGATTAATAACCTAATCTATTGTATGCCATTATTTAGATATTTTTACTAGTGAACAGAATTGATACATACTGAAGGCTTGTGTCCCATGTAGGGATTTCTCTCTGATGCATGATAATGTAGTTGGATCTAGTACTACAACTGGTGTTGACAAACTTATAACTATACTAGGATAGATGACATAGGTTAGGAACAATAGCCTTACACTTATAGCCCATCCTCTTCCAGAACGTGGTGGAGCTATGTTATAAATCTTTATGTGAAAACATCCTCCATAATTCAAAAAAACTACAAACACATTTGTAGTTGAGTAGTGGATATGTTCATTGAATAAGATAGTTCTCGAGTTGGGTTTTAATGAATGAGACAATGTTGTCATGGAAGATTATCATCTTTATGGAGAATTATATTAGTGGTGGTATTTAATTAAAAACAAAAAGGTGGAGGAATAAATAGAAAAATAGAATGGAGGTATTTGAAGGACATATTTATAGAAAAATATTTTCCTCATAAATAGCGACTAGATATTGAAATCCAGTTTCGGAAATATAGATAGAAGGTGGATGATAATGTTGCAAAGAATGATTTTAACTTCACAAGGATTTAAATACATGTCGCAATCAGAAAATGTAAAACATAGAGATATATTGATGGATTCAATGATGGATTAAAACAATGCCTATGAAGGTCTCTATACTCCCAATTTTTCACATCATATAAAGATATAGTTTCATCTACTATCATGATGAAAAAGTCATTATACAAGTATTATGATTTTAATTTAATGAATGATAAATATGTCTTCTAAAAAAACTATAAATAGGAATATGGAAATGGGGATGAAGGGAAGATTTTACCTTCCACTCTATGATAATTTTGTGAAGAGACACAGTTGAATGTTCTTTAAGGGTATGTGTGATTGTTACATGTATAGTGAAAAATCCCACATATCCTAAGACTATGAGGGGAATATTGAATCTACCAATGTTGATTGTTACAATTGTAGTGATTGGGGACATTGTGAAAATTATTGTCCTAGGATTCAAGGAATCATTCCATGAATAAGGCTAATAAGGCAAGGCTCATATTATGCAATTTCTACTACTGATATTGAAGACCCTAATGATGTGGTGGAAGGAAGAGAAATTTTTTTACAAACATAGACAATGCATTATTTTATTGTGGATCATCACAATGTTTTATATCATCCCATTTTTCCCAAAAAATTAAATATTTCCAATTTTATTTGATATGATATTTTCTTTCAAAACTAATAAGGAAAGTGTTATTGTAATAATGATGTGTCAGTTTTTCCCCATTATGGCATATGAACATGTTTTATCTTCTAATATTATTATCATGACAATGATTTACTTCGATATAATCCATTGATTAGATTGGATTTCAAATTAGGATGTGAAAATATATTACCATAAAATGGAAGTTACAATTTTTGATAATGATGTGTATTCCCTTATCATTAGGGAAGAAATATCACCATATGATTCTCATCATGAATCACCCCCAGTATCTTGACTGAATGAAGTTATTGTAAAGGATGAGAAAACAATATCATTGTTTATGGAATGGAATATTTAAATAAAGAATGTAACTATTATGGAAAAATATTTTAAGGTTTTTTTGGAGGATTTACTAGGACATCCTATAGAACGATATGTTGGGTTCTCTATTTATTCAATTATTTGTTCAATGACTATATAAAAATATCTTTATGGAATAGCCTTTATCATATTAGTAGAACTAAAAAATAAACTGAATAAATTCTATGATAAAAGATTTATTATCACTAGTGTCTCTTAATGGTGATCCAATGTTCATTTAATTAAGAAGAATGATGGATGAATAAGGTTTTGAATTGAAAATAAGGTTTTCTATTCTAGATTAAGAAATAACAAGTATCCCCTACCTCGCATTGATGAATTATATGATCAAATTCATGGAGGCCAATATATTTCTATGATTGAACTTCAATATGGATATCATTAGTTGTGTGTGAGGAATGAATTTATTCCCATGACCGCATTTCAAACTATCTAAGGGAAGTACGAGATTAAAATAATGCCATTTGGAATGATTAATGCACCCTCTATTTTCATGGTTCTTATGAATAGACTTTTAAAGGAATATCTTGATTAATTTTTATTGGTATTTATTGATGATATCATGGTATACTTCAAAATATATGAAGATCATGAAGGTCACAAGCACAGTATTATGAAGTATTTTAGAAGAAATGATTTACATGGTAATTTTAGAAAGTGTAAATGTTGGCTTCAATCAGTTTCTTTTCGTGGATATATTGTCCCGAATGTTGGGATATCTGTTGATCCTGTGAAGATCAAAGGCTTTTCATGAATGACATACCCTAACAAAAGTAACTAAGGTATGTAGATTAATTTTTTTATCATGTAATTATTGGTATTTATTTCAGAAATTTTACCATATAGAAACCCCAAGGACCAATCATACAATTAGAGGGGTTGTGTTCATATGTAAAAAAATAATTTTGAGAAAATTTTCGATGAATTAATGGCGAGATTAGTGAGTTCTATGATCCTAGCATTACCATTGGGGAATGCTGGGTTTGTGATCTATAGTGATGCTTCAATGAAAGGTCGTGGTTGTGTTCTTATGTAGAATAACAGAGTTATTTCCTATGCATCAAGGATGATTAAAAATTTCATGAAGAAATATATTCACTCCGGATCATGATTTAGCTTATATGATCTTTGTTAATAAAATATTTAGGCATTATCCCTATTGTGAAAGAAGTGAGATATATATGAAAAAATTAATCTAAAATATATCTTCTCACAGAAAGAAATCAACATGAAGAAAATGTTAGGGCTCAAGATACTTGAAAATTATGATTATTCCATAGAATACCACACATGAATGTAAAATAATGTAGTTAATGCTTCGAGTGTTAAGGATCGTGAAACTTTAAACCAAATGAGGATTAAAAGTGTTCATGTATTGATGGATATATTAAGAAAGGACAAGGGAATCATCAAATATGGTGAAACATCATTACATTATAATTTGGTTTCCCAAAAATCATTATTTGAATGGATTAGAATCTCTCAACCATATGATGAGAACCTTCAAAATAAAACTAATATTGTGAAATATAGTAAGTTGCAAGACATTATATATGAAGACTGAACTATGAAATCTGGGAATAGAATTATTGTTCCCTCTATTACCGATATGACAATGGAGTTATTGGATTATTATAATAGTTTTAATATCTACATACACCATTTTTCTACTAAAATGTATAGATAGTTTAAGGAACATTTTTGGTGGTACAACATAATGCGGAAAATTGCTGATTATGTATAATTATGTTTAGTCTGTCAGCATGTGAAGGATGAAAGAAAAAATCATAAAGGAGTCATGAAACCTCTAAATATTCCTACATGGAAATGGGATGACATAATCATCGATTTTATCACAACATTTCCCAAAAATCCAATAATGAATGAAGAAATATAGGTTGTTTTTTATTGATATGTGAAATATGCACAATTTCTATCTATAAGAGAGGATTTTACATTAGAGTTCCTTTAAGGAATATATATCAGTTATGTTGTAAGACTTCATGGATAACCTATTTCAATAGTTTCTAATCATGATACATGATTTACATCAAAATTATATAATTTTCTTCTAAAACCATGGATATTGAGATTCGATTGAGTACTTCTTATCACCCTCAAACTGACGGGCAATAAGAAAGGTTGATCGAAACATTAGAATAAATGTTGAGATCATTATCACATTATATTCAAAGTATTTGGGATCATTATTTACCATTGGGTGAGTTTTATTACAATAATAGTTTCCAACCATGCATTAAAATGGAATCATATGAATCATTCTATAGAAAGAGAAGTTTTACTCCAACATGTTGGGAGGATGTCAGTGAAATAGAGAATGTTTGTCCAAATCATGTGGATGAAACAACAGTGAAGGTAAAGACTATTCAAACCCATATAAAAGAATCTTAATGAAAATAAAAGGGTTATTATGATTATTAATGGAAGGATTTGGAATTTCTTATTGGATATCATTATTTCTTAAAATTATCTTCATATATGGGTGTTATAAGATTCATGACGAAATGGAAACTGAGCCATATGTACATTTTACTAATATAAAATATTGAAATAAGGGTAGTTGTGGATTATCATTTTGAAATATCTCTATGCCTTTCAATGGTAGAAAATTTGTTCTACGCCTCATAATTGAGAAAGACCATGACATACCCAATGCATGTCCTCACAACTGAATGTATAGAACTTGATCCTGACTAATCTTACTGTGAAGATTCTACCTGGATTATAGACACTGAGTAACAGGTGTGGTAAAATCATACAACATGACTCGTAAAGGTGATTTGTAAAAATAATATAGTTGAAGAAGCAACAAGGGAACTTCAAGAGCATATTATTATGAACTACCTAAATTTTTTTTGAGGTATCTTTATGGTAATTTCAATGAGAAATTATTTTAAGTGGGGAGAATTTTACACCCAATGATTTTATAAATAAATTTAATATTTGAATGCATGAAACCCTGAGTCTCTTCCAAACACCACATTGTTATAAGTGATCATGTAAACATTATTTTTCCACCACTATGATTTTAATTTCAAAAAACTGACACACACGACTGCATTTAGTAAGATACATAGAGTCTAATAAGACGATTCTAATTTTTGAATAATAGTAACATACACTTATGAAAAATAATATGACCCTTATTAATAGTATATCTTATTTTTATTTTTGTATCCTATTTTTGTAAGATAATGAGATCATGATTTATTTCTGAAGGTGATATTAAATGAAAAATATTTTTAAAAATTTTAATTTTCAAATTAATTAGTACATTATTGAAAAATAAAATTTATCATATTTAGAAGATTATTTTAAAAAAATGGAAATCATTTTCTAATTAATAATGTTGATATTAGGTTACAATAAATTTAGGAGAATATTATAAAATTCTATAGTGTTTTTTGAGTATTATAAATTCAATTTTGAGTTTTTAGTTTGATTATTTATATCATAATTATTAAATTATAAATATAAAATGTGGGAAGACATGTTTAAATTAATATATGATATGCTTTGTACCATGATTCCATTACCAAGGGAAAATACCATGGGCATGCCCTTGGGTTTGCAAATACCAATAATGTGGTTTCCTTTGAAATTAGTAAAAATATTTCTTTCTATTTTACTAAAAATACCCAGTAATTCATACATTTTCATTCATTAAAAATTATTCGTCCTCAAATATCTGGTAGATTTACCTCCCTATGAGTCCTACCAAGAGGTCATCAAGCCCCTAGGCCCCATCCTTCATGTTATATGAGATATTCTATAGGGTTAGGGAATTTATGACCGTTATCTTTTTAAAGAACCGTTTTTATGTTATTACCTTTTAATATCAATTGAATTATGATTGGAAATGTAATTCAAGATCCCCCATACGGTCCATATTATGTAATAGTGATTATAGTCCACTTTTTATCCTATCAAAATATTTTATGAATTTTTATGTGATTTCCTTAGGCTACCAAATTTTCATAACGGATTTCTCAACTTTTCTTTTATGTCGAGTAACTTTATGTTCTTTTCCATTCTAAAACTATTTCCATCCAAATTTTATGATAAATAAAAACCCATAAATGTAATATATTTTTTTATAATGTAATAATTCATCATTATCTGTCATTTCCCCTTCTTTTATAATGTAAATGATTATACCATCTGAGATGTGTTAATATTTCACATTCAAGGATGAATGGTTTTCAATTTCTGTTACCTTTTTCAATTATGGGCAATAAAAAAATTATTGTTGAACCAAACTATAATATATTAATTATAAATAATATAAGGGTCTATAATCTTTTTTTAGATAGAATATTAATTTATAAAACCAACTAAATTTATTGGGACCAGAAAACAAAAAATAACCTAAACAATTATCATTAATGTTTTATATAATTAATCACCATTACACACAATAAGCTAATGAATTTTATAACCATTTAATAATATAGATGATCAAGAAATAAAATAAATCTTCAAATATAGAATACCATTCTCATAATACTTGTTTTTTCTTAGATGTATATATATAAACAAGTCATGAATACAATGGATAAAATTGATCCCAAAAAATAATGTTCAACCACTTAAACCAATTAAAAAGCATATGAATGAACATAATATAGCTGTACTAAACCAATTACATATGTAATATGTTTTGTAGATATGATCAATGAAATTAATTTGGTTATCCAGGACTCTAATATCTTGTGACGTAAACCATCAGACATAAGGTAAGGATTTTCTACTCGAACCTCAATTTCCATTCGGGTTACTCATATACTATTCATACCAAAATTAAATTCTTATTTATAGATATGTAATTCTAATAAATATTGTGTGAATTTTTTATATATGTTTACCATCCAGAATATGTGTTTAATTTATAAGGATTTATATGTTTTAAACAGATATTTACAAATTTCATCACGAAATACAACAATGATTCAAGGGAAATTCCCAAATTCTATCCTAAATTAAAAAGCACTCTATAATATATTTTTGGTAAAAATTATATTTATAAAATCAATAATCATACTATTAAAATAATATATTACTTCACTTGTAGTTATATATAAATGCATTTCCGAAATAACTATTCTTATAAATTTTAAAAAGAATTTATCTCAAGAATTACTCGATGATTTTATAAGAGTATCTTCATATATTTGAATAATTCTCTGATTATTAGTTATTATTGATATTAATAATTTATGATATCAACTAAAATATTTTATTTAATGGTTTATGATTTTTTTTTGGATTTTGGATGTTCTACCTTAAAACCATTCACCAATTTAATCTGAATTATTTGTGTTTATTTGTAATGTTCAGGGTAAGTCATTTACATTTCATATGTTAGATTAAATATGAATTTATTTGTTCATTATGATTATCCACTTTCATATGAAGAATCCATTGGATGTATTATGTGGAAGATGTGGCTCAGTATAGCCCGTTAATGAGTCATAAGGTATCATGACAAAAACTATTGTTTTAGCACGAGGTCTTGAAAAACAATTTATTTAGGGTTTTGGCACGGGGCCTAGATGGTGGGTTATGATGTCCGACAATATGAATTCCATAATTATGAAACTAGTAATTGAATGTTCATATGGTTATTATAATAGTAGAATTCCCATGATGAATCTTTATTATGAAATTATTTATTCTTCTCTTATTCCTTCAATAATGTTTTCATGATTATTTTTTAGGGTATTTGTGGTTTTTTAGTAATTCACCATGAATAATGTGTATGATTATCACATCTTCCACTATATTTCATTCCCTTTCAAGTAATTTGACCTCACCATTTTTTATGATTCTTTTTTCTAGGACATGAAGTAGTATATTATGAATGGAATGTAGGGATAATGTAAGAGTTAATAATGTTTTCAATGGAATTTCTATATTGTATTTAATTTGAATATGTAATGTTGAACTTATGTATATATATTGTTTTCCAAAATTACTAAACTATTAATATTTTCGATATATGACATTCTACTATTCATGATAATGTAATGAATTAAGGCACCAACTCTGGGAAATTGGGGTTGAGTATTTACATGTTTCCTCTCAAATGATCATTACAATAAAAAAACTCATGTATCACCAGAGATAGAACTCAATCCCCTGACAATAATTCCCCATGTTTCTTCCAATAACGTGATCCCTTTGCATAAATTTCATGTTGTAAATCATAAAAGATTGAATGGTTATTGAAGAGTAATTTTTGTACCTTATAGTAATAGTAAAGCAATACTGGAATACAATGTGGTGCCATACTATGTACTGATATATTGATGATATTATTTCTAAAATTTCCAAACTGAATGTGTTATTAATGAAGGAAACTTATATTTTCGATTTATTTGGAAGATTGTAGTTTTGAAATAGCCTTCCAAATATATTTAAATATAGAAGGATATTTCTATCAATGAGTCAAGTTTGGAAGAATTTCTTAGAAGTAGCCTTCTAATAATGTGACAAATTCATATTCCCAATAAATGTATTGAAAATTTACGATCATCCTCTTCCATAGATCTTGCTGAGCCTCATGTCACATACCCGAAATTCTGTCCACATAGTTCGACTATCAATCCGAACATTTCTGACCACCCCCTGTAGAACCTATAGAAAAATACATCCCTCCCCGAATAACCCACCATACCTCTCAACAAGCCCTTTATATGGTCGATCTGGGATGGACAACCCTCCATTCATTGATCTGATTTATCAAGAATATGAAAAGACCTTATACATTGCCAAATCAAGATCCAAAATCTAAAAATTGACATTCCTACTCGGTGAATGAATAATCCAGTTTATCTAAAACTAAATTTTAAATTTAATATAGTGTTTTAATTTTTTCAGGTTAAAATAAATTTTAATTTTAATAATGATTTTTGTAAATTATATTTGTTGTCAAATAATGTCGCATGTTATTTTCCGATGTTAATATTTATATTAATTATAAATGTTAATGATTCTTGAATATCTACATTATATTATTCACATATTTATCAGTATTTCTAATTTTTTTTGGAATTTAAAAAATAATTAACATTTAATACGTATATTCTAGTTTTTAAAATAAAATAACTCACAATTCAATTGTATTTTCCAAAGAAATATTTTTTAGTGATTTTAATGTCATTATAATGCCTATTGAAATTATAAATATTTTGTAAAGAAGCATTTATTATAATTTTGTTTGAATATATAGTTCTGCCTATATTTTGTAGATAAAAAACATGTACTTTATGAATTTTTTATAATATAATGTGTTTTTTATTGATATATTTAATTATAAAACTTACGTTTTATGTATTTTATTAATATATCATGTATGATGCATTTTTTTTGACGACGGAACATATGTGATCCTTTTTTTAGGGTAAATACTTTATAAAATACTTTCAGTATATATTTTTAATAAATATTGTGTTTTTTTATTTTTAAATTATAAATGTTAAAATAAAATTGGTATTAGTATTTTATTATGCTTTTTAATAATAACATTTTAATTAATTTTGTTAATTTTTTAAAACTAGATAAAGAACATTTTTTATCTAATTTATGTGAAATATATATTTATATATAGGTATATGTGAATTATTTATTTATATAAATTATATTAGTAATCTAAATTGTGATTTTGACATTAATATTTTATTATATGAAATATATATATATATATCCATTAATATATTATTGTATTAATATAATAATAAATTATAACATTGTAATTTAATGATCAGAACAATTGAAAATAACAATTGAATAATTTAGAGTTAATATAATAATGTTTTAGAATTAACACACAGACACACACACACATTGATTCATTATATTAAATATATTTTTATTTTTAATTATATATAAATTTTGAGCATAATTTACATTTTCATTGTTAAATATATATATATATTAATTAGTAAGTTAATATGTAAATTTATATAAAAAATTATTTTTAATTAATTATAACTGTTAAAAACTTTACATCAATACATTTTAATTTTTAATCACAAATAATTTTAGATATTTTTAAAATATAAATAAATTTTATTTTAAATTTAAATATTTTCGATTATAAATTTTTTTGTTATAAATATTATTTAATTCTGTAAAATATGTTACTAAATTAATTAGTGAATTTTAAATTTAATATTTTTTGTAGTTTATTTTATATACTTATACATATATTATAATAAATTAATTTATTATTATATTATTAAATTTTAATTTAATAATCAAATCGATTCAAAGAAAATTTTAATTAATATATATTTAATATAAAAATGTAATATAATTAATATATATATATTAGTACATTTTATTAAATATATATATTAAATTATTTTATTAAATAAACAATTATATATATATATATATTAATATATTATTATATTTCAAATAAAATATTATTTCATTTTAATTAATACATTAATATATCATTTTAGTTTCAAGAATTAATATCCATAAAAATATTAAATTTTTGATGGTTATATATTTATTTGGTGAAACACAGATGTATATATGTTTTTTATCTGATTAAAAATTTATATAGATGGAATCCGCGCAGCTACATCTAGGCCAAGAAGATCAATCTCTTCACACCACACAAAGTGATCAAAAATCCCAATACTTTTTGGATAATGGTGATGAATGGATAATAAAAGATTTTAAGGCCCATCAATTTAACCATGTAATCCCACAAGAACCCATCATACCTTATTTTTGTCACTCCATGTTCTAGGGGTTGGGTAGGAGTAGGTATATACACATTGATGGTGTAAACATTTCTGATTTGGTTGAGAGATAGAGGACAGAGAGGCATACATTTCATATGCCTTAAGGGGAGATGATGACTACATTTCTGTATGTATCTATATTATGGAGTCTTCCTATGAATTAATATGTTTTTATAGGTTTGATGATATCTTTATGGGATTTCATTTTACATAGATATTTGGACATAGCATTAGCCGATATGGTACAAGCCCTATGAGGAGGTATGTTATGGATGACTAGGATGGACAGTTATTTCATCCCCATTGATCAAGATGTGGATATTGTAACATTGTAGATGTGTGTAAGAGCATACATTTTTTTATGATTGATTTATGGAATATTAGTTTAGAACATTCTAGATCATTTGTTCATCTAATTCACCTACATCTACTTGCATATTTTGAGCATTCTAGGTATTATAGTTTGGGATTAGTGTGTGTTCCTCATTTTTATGGAGAGTTGTGTATGGAATCATGCATGGAGGTAATATAGAAAGGTTGTTCTTCTTTGTTAGTATATAAGTTACTAGGGATATGATTCCCTAAACATGTAGCATGGTTTGTATCTTATTTACCTCTTGATTCATTACACATGGTCCCATTTTCTCATAGGTACTTCAAATTTTTAATACATTCTTTTTCATATAATAACAAATGATAAATATATAATTTCTGAAATTTGGTTACTTTCAATTCATAGGTGGAGCTACACGGAGACATGTTTATATAGAACTACAAATTCCAGTTAATATTACTATCATGTGAATGATTTTGTCATCTAATGAAGTATTTAAGAATCATTATTGATATAATATTTATAGTACATATAATAATTGATCAAATTTATTTATCTATGTATATTAATATTATCACATGTGTAGGTGAGATTTTGTGATATCTTTTATATTATATTAATATGGGTATTCATCATTCTATAGATATGTTTCCATTAAACCGTATTCTTATTTCGAAGTGGCAGCAATATGATAGGTTGATGAGATTTTTCATATACTGACATCCTATTTTTCTGCCACATTGGTGGATTGAAATGGTGAACACAATTTGACTAATAGGAAAAAGGATTATGTTTATTATATTATACATGACATATACATATTCATGTGGGATTCATGTAGACCGTATTATGTCACATGATATTATAGAGGAAGCCTTAATCATCAGCCTTGCACTTAGTACATGATCTGATATATACATGTTAAAAAATGATTTAACACTCATCTTGGCGAGTCATATTATACGTTGGTAATTTAATTTTATGTCACTTATTGATTATAGAATACTAATTTGTTATTTGTTTCAATTTTTTATCATAGTGATGGGATTGATCGATTCTATGATATTATCACACCGATTACATGAGATGTATATTGTATTGACGATTTGAGTTCCGCTCATGATTCGATGAAAGGGGCAACACACAGTGCTAGGAGCCTCACTCTAACGTGAGAGTGTTGTCTATAGTTTCAAATCACTCCACATCATGCCATTCTAAGTATATTATACATCAATGAGAATTTACCATTATTCCAATGGTATTCGTGTAATTCCACTTCATAGATGACACCGGATACCATTACATTTCCACTGACTATAATTTATTAATCATCTGTGGCTCCAAATGAGACATTTCATAAAGACCATTCATTAGAGTCGGTCAACAATACACACTCACCAACTATTACATACTCATTATATGTTCAATCATTCAAGACATTCACATCAAACCCTTCACTTGATATGGTCACTAAATAAAACTCTTAGTCAGATATTGAAACCCCTATGTATTTTGTAGCTCTTGTAGTGACACATTCCATTGACTGGGTCACCAGTAGAAACATTTCACTCAATTTTTTCCTTTCATGGATCTAACTACCTTCCAATATCCTATAATGAACATCAGAGGATAAGATATCATTTCATCTTCTACTACTAGACCCACAACTGAAGAAATCGCAACCATGAATGTAGTTGATTACATCACACCAAGACATATAGGTAACCACAATCCAAAACCTTCCATGTAGACTACTCGATATGATTATTCTATCTTAGAGAGGAGATGTAGGGCAAGAGGACTCTTACATAATAATAACCATAAATGATGTATTTTATATACATTTCATTAACATTAGAATTTTAATTATGAGGAATAAAATTTATTATTTAATATTTATTTGTGTTATTTCTTATTTAAAAAAGGTATCTACTGAAAATAATTTTATAAAAATTTATTTATTTCAATCACATAACCATTCATATTGACTCAGTGTCTGCTCACACACATGAAAAATAATTATAAAAAAATATAACAATATTTTACATCCATTAGAAATTGTTATATGTGGTTTCAATATTGAAACACTTATCGAAGCATTTTAAAATACTGAAACAATTTTTTTTATCATGGGAAAATAACTACTCGGTTTGATGCAATGTGGTTTTTATAATTCAAAATTTAAAATTAGGATATTTTCATGTGACTTTATAGTAATATGAGATAATTTTTCCAACTAGACCTATAAAGAGAACATTTTTCACTGCCTGGATTTAAAAAAACTATATTTAGTCTATATGAGTACATCTAACATCGTATTGATGTTATGTAAAATTTTATATTTCAAAATTATTTCTAAAATAGGTATCCTAAAATTTATCATCAATGAGATATTTTTTTCAATTATTTTGACTATAAAAATCAAATTTTATTGTTTTAAAATATTCGATCTATTTTTCGATCGTCTTAGGGAAAATAAACATTAGTTTGATGTACTAAAAATTAAAAACACTAATAAATCAATCTACACTTGTTTTCTGGTGATTTCTCATCAATACGATCTCATTATATATCCCTCCCTGTAAAGAAACCATTATTTTTAAGAATTCCCTTTTCATAAAAGTATTTATTTAGTGAGTTAGATCAAATCACAAGTTGGATTGACGCGCAGTATACTCAAACACATCGAAAATAATTAATAGATAACCATCATACGATTTCCTATTAAATGGATGTCATTTTATATGTTTTTAGTATCCAAACACCCAATTTAACAGTTTAAATTACTAAAAGATCATTTTATGTAATATTAGGAAAACAACTTGTTGTATTGACATGTTGTCAGTTCCTACATTTCAAAACCAATCCACATATGTTTTTCTCCCATTTAACATCAATATAAGCTCATTTGATCATCTCTCCAAATATGGATCACGTTTTTAATGACTAAATGTTTTTACGAACACTAAATTTATTCTTCTTTAGCACATCACACATCTAATTGATTATATATCTAACAAAAACATATTAAAAAAAGTAATAATACAACTTCTATAAGATATTATGATAATTTGTTAAAAGTTTCTATGGTTATAATTATCAAACCAACCTTTTAGAACATTAAATTGCTTAAACAAAATTTTGACCCATCATTGGAATACAACATCTCGGATTGATGCATCATCAGTTCTGGTTGGACAAAAATTTACACAAAAAAACAGTATAAGTGGTCTCTTGTATCACAACATGGGTTATCAAATCCTCATAGATCCAAGAAGTAACATAAATAAAAACATTTTCTTTGGAGGATATTCGGATATTAAGTTTCCAAATTTTGTTTAATTTGATATGATAATTAAATAGTATCTATTAATTATGTCAATTTAGTTAAATAATGAGAATATCTGTCGTTATTAATTGGGGTGGATTGGATGAATTCCATTTACATTTATTTAAATTTCATTAACATGAGTAGAATTCATTCAATGAAATATATATAATCCTAATAACTAATTGGTTTAACACCATCAAAAATATATTTCAATCACATATAAACATGGGGTATCATCTTGATGATCACTCTAATGTATATGATATTATTAGAACATGAAAAATGTAGTGTAAAAGTTCAAATAGGAAGAGGATGAAATGAAATCATTAAATAATGAACTGAAATGAAATAATTGATGAAGAATTACAAGATGAAAAATAACATAAAAATATATCTCATTGATACTCCATTTTTTCAACCTGTTAGAGTGTTATCTCCCCATTTATTCAATTATATCAATGGATGTTGGGAGTAGACACATGTGTCTGAATTGAAGAATAAAAATAATGAAATAATGATCAATACACCATTGTTTGATTAAAATCACAAGGATTGGTGTGAAAAATATCAAACCTAAATACAAAGGAATCAATGATATATTTAAAAGAATTAAAATTAGATAATATAAAGATGACATTTTATTAATAATCCATAGTGAATGATTAACATACATGAGAACAATTGAGGATGTGATTACTAAATGAAAGCATAAAATTACAATAGAAAGAAAAACATTGGATTCCAATAACCTTCACCACCATGTCCTTATATCAAAATATTAATAACATTAGGTATAACCCAAACAATAAATTCCCTCCCTATTAATTATGATATTCAAATGGTGGGTGAGAATAAATAAAATATGATGTTTCAAATATGAACACAAAATTGGAAAAGATTCAACCCCCTATTGGATTGAAAATAAGTCATTATATATTAGAGAATAATTTTTGGTAAAAGAATATAAATATATTCATCCTGTTTTCCTCTATAATATTTCAATATTTCATGACAATATATTTATTCATTTCAATTTTATGCTCTAAATTATAGACTAGCGTTATGGGCGTTCAGATCTACCCATACATTTATCCTTCATATTTGACTACGTGAACCATCAAAAGATCTTCAAAATTACCTCTGGATACAATTTCTATAAATTATCCCCATAATTTTTTATTTCTTAATTTAAAATTATTTTTTCATTGTTCTTTGATTGTGGTCCAAACAATTGGTTGACATGCCTGAGGCTGATTAAGCATTGTACAAAAAATATCCACCTTCATTTCAAAAAATATATATATTCACAAGGGTTTCATTCGTCGATACTAACAGAAAAAAAGTTACAATAAAATTCATCAATAATATCTTTAAGTATAAAATTCAAATAATTAATAAAATTCATTCAAGAAGTAGATAATTTATTGGCCCCAAATTTTATCTGTAAACATTAATTGCACATTTGATGAGAAATAGAGTTCATATTAAAAACATAAAAAAAATTGTTTATAGACTTTGAATCATAATAAATTAAAATATTAACAATGAATATTAACCACATTAAGTGGCTATAAAAACCCCTTGCATGAGTTTTTCTAGTCCTGATCAAATTTTTTTTTTAAACTATGAAATTAAATTCCCTTTTCCAAAAACATGTTAACAAACAATGCTCACTAAATGACATCATGATGGTCAATTTATAAATCAATAAAAACAAATTCAAACAATCTTGGTTCCATGGCATATCCCATGCCCAATCGCATTCCTTTGTTTAATTCAACATTTGATTTCATCCAATTTCAATTAAGAATGATGATGTGTCGTACATCAGAAAAGACAAGGAACACCTTTTCTTATCCCAATGGAAAAGATGGAATCATTGGGTGTGAATCACATTAAATGTTACAATGAATATAAAATTTATTTTATATTTCCATTTATTAATGATTTCATTGTAACTATTTGAATCATAACTGAGATGAAAAGACCAACTATGGGAAATAAAGCTATGGAGTGGGGATCACCAAGTGCCAAATGAAAAAAAAAATGTCAATTACATTCACTAAATTTAATTTTTAAGTCTAAACTATAGGTAAAAAACTACATATTCCTGATCCCCAACTGTTGAACGGAACACATATGGAAAAAACACTGCTCTATGCATTTTTTAAAAACAATTTATCATTTTTTAGTTGGATACTCAAATTAAACTAAAAATGTCCCTATACCCAATGCAATGATAAAAGCTTCCAATGAACTCAAATATAAACCATAATCCAATAAATATTAATTGACTAATATTTAATAAAAGGGTAAAAAGGTAAATATTGAAAAATAACATCAGACAACTACACTTTCCAAAAACTATTTTCTGGTACATAAATATGAATTAAAATCATATTCAAGGAATTTAAAATCATTTGATATTATGTTTTATAGTTTCAAAATGAAAATTAAGGCATTAATGTATAATGAATTTAATTTTTTTCATTTAATTGAATATTATCATAAAAGGAGTTTTTTTTTAAAATCCAATATTTTCAATCCCCCCATCATAGAATGAAATTTCCCTTTGTTTTGTAAGAGAAGAGGAGAACATGATTAGAATTAGGAAGAAAGAGATGAGTTATAGTAGATTTGAAATATAAACACATAATAAAATTACCTGGATTAATGTTTTTTAGGGGGGATGAGTTTTGGAAAAATGCCCAGAACCCTGAAAATTATTCAAAAAAAACGAGCATACAAGTTACATGGGTCGAAATGAGGGAAATTTTCTATAACTCTAACAAAAATGAATCCAATACGATGGGAGATCATTCATCCACGTGATCTCATGTGAGACTCCCATATTGTCAAGATCGTCGGCGATCTTGTTTGCTTCACAGATTGTGTGTTGCAATGAAGTTGAGACTATTGAGCGAGTTGATGATGTTAATCCATCGGGGGGTGAGAGTCCATGCAAGGGGAGTCACACCCTTCCAGATGGCCTGCACAATGCTATAAGAGTCGCTCTCGATCCAGATGATCGTCTAGTTGAAAAGTTTTCCAAAATTGATGGCATGAATGATACCTAACATTTCGGCCTCCAAAGCAGAAGCAATGCTCCAACTTCCATAGAAACATCTGAGAATCTGAGCAAGATTGTCTCTAAAAACACCTCCACATCCTGAAGGTCAAGTTTTTCCCTTCGAGTCTCCATCAACATTGATTTTAATGCATCCAACATGAGGAGACTTCCAGATGCCTTCAATAGTGTAATTCAGTTTTCGATATATACCAGTTACTCCAATCCGGCGGAGGGTTTCAAGATCAATGATAGAATTGACACAATGGTATTTTTGTATTATGGAAGCCTCTATGAAGGCAATAAGTATCCTCATTTTACCTGCATTTAGTTTAAAAGAGACATTGTTGAAAATGAAATCAAATCTACAATACCAGAGGATATGCAGATGCTCTGCAATGACAGTGAGAAAAATGTTTCTGATTTGCGGTAAACTCAGAAGCTCAATAATCCATTTCAACTGGGAGACAATAAAGTTGTCCAAAAGCCATATACAATCAAAGAGGTCAAAAATGTAATGCCAAAGAGCAGTAATAGTCTCACAACATATAAATATGTAGTTTATGTCCTCCTGATGTTGGTTCCAAAATCTACATTTAGAGCAAAGATAGAAACCATAAGACTGAACACAACCATTGGTAGGGACTTTTTGGTAAGAAATTTTCCAAATGATGGTAATAGGAGAAGGTTTTATGTGAGGCTTATTGAAATTGGAGATCCAATTGATATTTCCATCAATGTTAGAGAGATGGTGCATATAAAATTTTTTGGAGTCCAAATAGCCATTTTTAGCTGGTTCCCAAACCAGAAAGTCATCATTGGGAGTGAAATAATAATTCTCAACAATATCTTTAATAGAATCTGAAAGATGAGCACCGGAATAATTGATCACGTCCCTGGTCGAGCAGTTAGTGGTATCAGGAGAAAAAGAAGTAGGCATATTTGATATAAGAGGGGAAGCAGTCGAGTTGTCAAACCAAAAATTTATGGTGGATTCTTCACTAACAATCCATCTAGAATTTTCCAAGATAGAAGAATAAGAAGATTTAATCAAGGGCCAGATAGAGGAAGACATGTAGTGAAAATTACCAAATTTAACCTTATCAAGAAAATGAGATCTGAGAAAATTCAAGGAATGAGAGTTATTATTAATGAGGAACCATGTAAATTTATCTTGTAAAGCCTCATTAAAGGTTTTATAATTTTTAATTCCTATGCCAACTTCTTCAATAGGATTACAATAATAGGTCCATGAAACTGTGACCAATTTTATTTCCAGAGTGCTTCCACTCCATTTAATGTTCATTATAGAAGTATATAATCGATTAATAAGACACACCGGCCACTTGTATACCGTCATGGAGTAAACTAATTTAGAAACAATGGTTGATTTCACAAGGAAAACCCTTCCTTCCAATGAATGGGATTTTCCCTACTAGGATTAATGTTGTTTATGAATTTGATCACAATGTGCTGTAAATATGAAGATTTGGGTCGACCCCAGAAGATGGGGACGGCCAAGTAAGTGAAGGGAAGTGGAACTTCTTTAACCCCTAAAACATCGGTGAAATTAGATTTCCAGTTGAGGGGGAATTTTTTTTTACCAAAATAGAGAAAGTATTTATGCCAGTTAACACACTAACCAGACAGCTCTTCATTGTGATAGATGATGGATTTAATGTTATTGGTATTTCTTTTGTCCCACTAGAGGAATAAAATTATATCATCAGCATAAAGAAGATGGGAAGGGCCCTGTAAATTCATAGAGGAAAGAATCGGTTCGATTTTTCCTTGATCAACATTGAAGGTGATCAATCTTCTAAGATAGTCTTCTGCAATAGAAAAAATGATAGCAGAGAGAGGGTCTCCTTGTCTGACACCCTCGGTGCATTTAAAGTAACCTCTAGGATAGCCATTGATAAAAATTGAGATATGGGATGAATTGAAAATTGTTTTGATTATAGTGACAAATGTTTCAATAAAACAAAATCTAGAAAATAAAATTAATAATAAATCCCTAGTCAATCGTGTCAAAGTATTTAGTAATATCTTGTTTCAGATCGACATTTCCAACTCTAGTGTGTCTATTCAATAAATTAGTGGATTCAGAGGAAAGGAAAATGAAATCTTGTATAGTCCTTCCTTTAATGAAGTTTAACTGCTTCCAAGAAACAATTATGTTGCTAATAGTATTGATTTTGTTGGATAAGTTCTGAGTAATAATTTTAAAAAGAGTGTTTAGGAGGGAGATGGGTTGAAAAGGTGAATTTCATCGGCATTTTCAATTTTGGGAATATGAATGAGAAATTGATAATTTACACTATGAGGAATAAACCCTTTTTAAAAGAGGGTTCTAACTAAGTTGTAAACATCATTTTGAATGACATCCTAGTGTTTTTTGTAAAATCCATTATTAAATCCATCATGTCCAGAGGAACTATTGAGATTAAGGACAAAAATAGTGTCTTTAATTTTAGAATCAATACGGATGTCGTTAAGTAAACAGTTATCTTCAAAAGTAACAATGTTCGGAATAATATTAAGAAAAATTTCTTTATTGGTATTGAGGCAAATGAAAATGTCAGTGAAATATGAGACAACATGGATGGAAATTCCATATTACGTATTAATGAGGTTACCCTCGACCCTTAAACAGGAGAGATGCCAACTAGCATTTCTACCTATTTGAAGGGATTTATAAAATTTGGTTTTCCTGTAACCATCGTTGAGCCATTTAGCTTTGAAAATCTGGTTCATTAATTTATCTTTAATGTTGATAAAAGATATTAGATTAGCAGAAATATTGATTTCATTTTAGAGGTCAGTTAGAAATCTATATATGTTGTTATTATTTATAACATGAGAAAAATATTTCCACAAACTCTGAATGTCATTATCTATAGAGTAAGAATTGGGTTTTCACCACATTTTAAGAATAAGATGGAGTTTTTTCAACTTAGTGGTGCAAGGAAAGGGGTCATTTGAGTTACCCATGTTATCCCAGGAATAATTGATTAAAGTGACACATTCAGGGTCGAAGGACCGGCCCAAATTAAATCTGAAAGGAAAAGAGGGTTTCTGAAGATTTTGAGGAATACTAACTAAATTTGGGTGGTGATGAGAGGCATGTTTGTTTAGAGTAACACTGGTGATCTGGTACAATTTATGAAGGTCTAACTCAATAATGAATTCTCTATCGATTATACTCGCCAACACTCAATTATAATGATGTATATACCAAGTAAATTGGGACCCAACATGGTTAAATTCAATATGATTATTTTCCTCTATTGAGGCTTTGAATTCTTTAGAACAAATAGAAGAGAAATATTGGCCATGTTTTTCTTTGGGTGAGAGAATAGAATTGAAATCCCCAACTAAGACCCAGGGGTATAGAATTTTGGCATTGAGAGTTAATAGCACATCCCAAATAGGTCTATATAATTTTTTGCATAAAAAAAATATTGAAAAGATGTGTGCTATCTAGGATGAAATAACAATTCAAAGCTTTCTCAGAAAAACTGAAAATATGATCATTGTGAAGATATGAGTATAAAATATCTAAAGAGAGTCCGCAACATTACCATTGTTACGGGAACCTAAGAAGGAAAAACCATAACTGGAAAGATGCATTTATTTATCGGATAAAATCAGCTTAGGTTCAGCAATAGATAGAAACATAGGGTGATGATGCATAATAAATCTTTTTATAACATTAAGGGTGTCAGGGTTAGTAATACACTGACAGTTCCAATAGATAATATGCATTAATTCTTAATCATGGGGTTTGAACCAACCTTTCTTTTTCGTTCTAGCATTTTTACCTCTGGTTTTCCTAGGGTAAATGTACTTACCATGAGTGCATGTTTTCTCAATTTTGCCTACGGGAGAAGCATATTTTTGAACTTCTACCTTGTAATTAACCGTCAAATTGCAAGAATAAATTCATTCATGGAAAAGGAGTTCCCCTGAAACTGTAACAGCTTTAGAGGGACCCGAGACAAGGGGCTCCTGAGGGTGGGCGTCCTCCTTACACAAGCTAGAAGCCACCTCTGTGAATGTGTCTAATTCCGAGGGTCCCGAAGCTAGGACATCTTAGGAGATGTCTCCAACCTTAGACAGGGTGAGAACCTGACGGATTTCAGTGTCCAGATAATCACCAGAGACCGAAACCCGCTCTTTAGTTGAGGAAAGACAATTGAGAGAAGAAGAAATATTGTCAGTGACCACCGGAAAAGTTGGAACGACACTGATATTAAGACCAACTGTTCTCCGATTCAAATAAACATTATCAGAAATGGGAACCTCCTGGAATTGAGTAATGGAGTAGGTTGGCACAAGACTAGGGGGTGAGGCATGAGTGCTGGTTCCAAGAAGACCTGGCCTAACTTATTTTCAAATGGGTATATCCATTGATTATGTTTGGTTGTGCAGATGAAACCAGAGGTGAATATTCAGGTATATTACCATGACCCAACATTATATAAGACTCAAGATTAGTTTTTAAGGGAGAATCAATTTTAGAAAGAGGATTTTGAAGAATCAAAATGACCTCATTTTCCGTATTTTGATTAATGGGTTGTTCTTCCAGTTAATTTTCCTTATCTTTCACTATGTCAGCCCAAGATACCCCATGATTATCCTTAGGTTTAGCAATCCATTTTCAGTGATATTTTTGGGAGGTTCTGTTTTATCAGGGTAGGGGGCCTTCTCTTTTCTCTTTTTCCTAACTGTTGTCCAGTCGTAGGAATTATATTGATTGGAGACTCTATGAACCATTCTACAATTAATGATAAAGTTTCCAACAATCGTATAATAATCACATAAGGAAGGCAGTTTTTCATATTTAAGATTTATAACAGTCTTATATTCCCCATCATTGAAAGAAATGATTTTAGGTGGATTATTTTCAAGGTTGACTTCATTTAAGACCCTAGAAAACATTCCCAGATCATAATTAATGTTCATTTGATCATTTTTTAGAGTAGTTCATATGCAAGAAGATAGATCATTATGTATCCTAGGGTGCCAAAAAATCAAATAAGTTTATGAAATATGAACAGACCTAGGAATTTTTTCATCTCTGTGTATTTGGGGTAAAAGGGAAGTCGTATTCGGATATTCTGAGGAACCTGGGTTTTAGGATAATATTTCATATTCTCCAGACTCTATCTAAATCCTCTTGTGAATTTAGGAGGTTGTGAAAAAACCCTCTTTCTAAAGGGATCGACTTCTGGTTTGTAATACACCAGAAAATAGAAATTATGTTCTTCAATTCAATGTAATACCAGGTTTTTCCCCATTTACATAAGAAATAAAACCCATAAAAGGAAACTTATAGAGGGTTTTTCACTGTCAAATCGGCTCTAGGTCAGCTTCGATGGTGAAACCTCCATCATCTAGACGTATCATCGTCGAGTGAGATTTCACACCTGCAGAAGAAGCTGAATGGGACCATTAAGGGATTCAAGAAATTAAATACTTCGTGTGGCCGTGTTCGAAGAATGTGAAAGGGAATGATCGTCAAGAGCCTTTGCTGGTTAAAAAACTCCCATATTTGAGATATCCTTTGCATGATGACTCTGTAGAACCGTGGGGAGATCCCAACTCGGGTCTAAACCGGCCATTTCCAGAAAATATCAACAAGGATATGAAGATCTGTAGGAATTTTCTAGAGGATTAGGGTTTGTCAAGCTCTTCAGAATGCTAGACATCATGACCCATCTTCTCATTCTTTTGTGGGTTATCAACCAATTACCTGGATTAATGTTAATGTGCCTTTAATAAGAAATCTATCACATTGTCTTCATGTCACATGTAGACTTCATCGGGATGATTGATTATTAGTTTTGAACATTAGAATGCCAGGGATTTATTTGGAAATTATAAAATGATGATGTTGATAAATATCACACAATATACATTATATCACCTAGGAATCCCCAATTGGGTTCCATGACAAACACAAAAGCACAAAAAAATAAAAAAAATGAAGATGTTGAGTTTCCTCAAAGAAAATGCTTAATATAAAGACTATATCTCAATATTAACCCCCAACTAACCCAATACTAAGTTTGTGAATTTTTAGAACCCCATTTTACTCCACTTCAACTAGAATAATATTTATTCACTCATGTGATTGTATAGATGTTTTTAAATTTCATTTATTAAAAATCGTAATATTCATAGTGAATGATCTAGTCCCATGAATATTGAAATGTATCCATACAACTTCTTTTCTAATATTACAAGATAAATCAAAGATTTTTTCTCTTAAATTTCTTGGATAAATGGTGAAATGAAGAAAAGAGGTTTTTGATTATCCCCCATGACAGAAGGCTGGATAAAGGATGTTTCAACCATGAATTCAAGATGGGGTTGGCCAAAAAATTCAAAAATAGGTGGGGAATTTTAATAGAAAAGAGTTTGATTTTCAAAATTTCTTATAAAACTTGGTTCCTTTTTAATTGATTTGTCGACCACTATTTTTTACAGATGAGTTCTAAAAAATATTATGAACAATATGTTTTTATTTCATCCAATTGTTATGTGATTTATGTTTTTAAAAAATCATCAATTGATCCATCTAAAAGAGATGCAATCCATGTATACAATTTTTCCACATTTGAATTTATAAAATCAATTTCGTCATGATTAAGAATCCTATAAACAATTCCCCTAGGTTTCATAGGTTGAGTTTCAAAATTTAGTAACAAATCTAGTTTAATTTCTAGATTTTATTTCTAGGATTCTATATTTTTATCTTTAGTATTTTCAATTGATTATAAAGACTATGAGGGTTTGGGAATTAATGGATCAGTTTATTCTTTAGATTAATCATTCAAGGAAAGATTCACATCTTTAATTTGATCCTGGCAATTTTCTGGGTAACAATATTCTTCTATCAATGTAGATGAAGGGACAACCTGAGTGGGAATGGGTTCTATACTTATTTAAATTCATTATAGTACTAATTTGAACGATGAATATTTTCAATTCATTTTATACTTTTGATCACAAAATTTTTCAAGAGGCTTTTGGGGTGTGGGTTGGATAAGAGTTTGTACATCATGTACATCATTATGATTTTTCTAATTAACCATACATGAGAGGGACTAAAAGTTATCCTTTATGAATTCATCATCCAAATGATTATTCATCCCAACAGGTGTCGTGTATTGAGTCCTGGCTTGGTCAATGAAACATCGTATATGAGGTAATTCCCAATATTGATTTCAAATTTTATTTAATCCTTAGTTTATGTTGGGGTTAATTTTAATAAACTCCATTGAAGTAGATAGAAATTCGGATTTGAAATTTTTATCACACACAAAAATAGAAATGGGAGAATCTAAGAGAAATTTTGGGCGAGAATATAGAATTTGGGGTCTGAAATGAAGTAGAGTGTGTATGGTACTTACTTGGGTACCCAGAAATGGCACCAAAATTTAGTTATACCCAAATTTACCCATGTTTTATGGTGTATGTGGTTTCATGTAGCACAGAACATGGTTTATTGATTTCTCAAATACCCAAGATGTTACCTAATGAAAAAAGGTTCTATGTAGGTGGTTTGGATATTATGTAGACAAATATGGTTCAATTTTATTTTATTATTAATTATTATTTATTAATTAATTCGATTCATATTAAAATATTTATTTAATCAAAGGTTATCACTTATGGTTTATTGGATGAATTCATTTTTCAATTATTTCAATTTCTTTAACTCGAGAAGAATTCATTCAAAGAAATAAAAATAACCTAATATCATATCAGGTTAAAATCCTTAAAACATATTCTAATCATCTATAACATTATAGTATCATCTTAATTTTTACTCCATGGTAAATTATTTTATTATGACACAAAAATTGTGGCAATAAAATTAAATAAACAAGAGGATGAATGAAAATAATTAAATGATAAAATCAAATAAAACAATTTATTAAGAGACATTAAATGAAAAATAAATTCCATTGAATCCACATTAAAATCCCTTTGATCAGAATATTATAGGGTTACCCATTAATTGATTCAATTCTATCAATGAATGTGGGTACTAGTCTCTTGGGGGTGGAATTAAAGAAAAAATAATGAAATAATGATCACTCTGCCATTGTGTGAGGGAACTTACTATGATTGGTTTGAAAAGTTCACAAATTGATTAAAAATTATCAATTTGATATTGAAAATAAATATATTTAGATAATATGGATATGAAATTTTATTTATAATATGATCAATATAAAATGTACAAGATAAAAAAATTACGATGTGATTAGAAAATGAAAATGAGAAATTACAATGTAAAGGAAATCATTAAAAGTTAATTAACCTCACCAAAATAAACTCATATAGGCATAATAGGTTCCCTTGGTATACCCTATAAGAATAAATTCCCTTCTTATTAATCAAAAGTGTTAAAAGGTGGGTGATTGTTAAATAAATATTATGTTTCAATGATGGAAACAAAATTGGACTGGATTCATCCCCCTGGTTGGCATCAAAATAAATCATTGTACATGGTAGATTAATAGATGTTAATAGAATAAACATATCTTATTCCATATTTATTATATCAAATTTATGAATTTCAGGATAATAGGTTTGTACATTTGGATGTTATGCCCGAAGTGGTGGAATGACTTTAAGAGCATCCTGTTCTGGCCACACATTTAATTTTCATCTTTGACTGCATGAATCATCATGAAAATTTCATAATTACCTCCATCCACAATTGAATGTGGTAAAACCAATTATTTTATATTTTTATAGTCAAAATTTTATCTTCATTGGGTTTGGATTGTGGGCCCCACTTTTTTGGATGGACCTTAGACCCATTATGCTTTTCCCAAAAAATATGTTCATTAACTTCAAAAAATCTCAATCTTCCCTTGGGATATATTCATCAATCCTATAAGACAAAATTTTATAATCAAATTTATCAATAATATCCAAAAATTTAAATTTAAAATAATTAAACAAAATTAATTCATAATGTAGATAATCTATTTGGACCAAATGTTTATGTTAAGACTTACTGTCCCATGTGATGGGAAATTGAGTTCAAATGATAAAATGCACTAAAACTGATGATTATGAACATTGTAAAATTATAAAATTAAAATATTAACAATTCATACTATCATATTTCAATGTATAATTATGTTCTTATAATTAAAAAATCAATATACAATGGTTTTAGTGTGATTTCACATCAATCTAAGCTCATTTGGAAAGCTCACCCTCTTGGGAACATGTTTTTAAAGATCAAAATTTTCATAAAACTCCAAATGTTGTTCGTTCAAGATCATCACATGTCATTTTTAAACTCAATAAACTCATAATCATAAAAACTAATTCTAATACATTATCCATAATATATCACTTCAATTAGTGGTTTTTTTCTATGGCTTTAACTTTCAATTTTTTTTGGGTTTTAAGTTACTTAAACTCTATTTACAGTCGTCTGGGAAAAATATGTCATGGATTGATACATTGATGATTAATAAAATTAAATATTCAATATAATATTTTTGATCTATGATGTCATATAAATAAAATTTCATTGTTCCATCTTTTCCTCTCTAGTGCCCATTTTTAATGACAATCATTTTCTAAAAACAACATATTTAGTCTGTTCAAGAACATTGTTTGTCATATTGATGTTTCATAGACTCCAACATATTAAAAATAATTCTAATAAATCATTCATAAGATTTTAGGTCATTTTGATAATTTTTTCTATGGTTTTAATATTAAAATTCACATTATAAAGATCTAAATTACTAGAACTACATTTTAGGTCTTCTTTGTCAAACAACAACTCAATTTGATGAATCCTTGGTTCCTATAATTTATTAATCAATATGAGGTAGTTTTAATGACATCTAAAAAAAATTGATATCATTTGGATGTATCATATTTTGTGGGTGACATTTTTAATACTGTCATTTTATAAGAACTACTCATTTAGTCAATTGGATCACATCCAATATCCAATTGAAGGGTTGTATGATCACATACAACAAGAATAATTACAATATTTATTTTATATGGTTTATTGTCAATTAGATATTATTTCATATGTTTTTCAAATCATCACACTCATTTAATCATTTTAAATTAGTAAAAGTACATTAACAGTTATCCTTAAAAAATTGAACCTCGACATGAGGTGATGTAGGGTCATAAAATATAAAAATAAATCTATAAATTTTTCCTTTTGATTTCTTTGAAATATGAAATAATTTGGAAATTTCCTCTATAAGTATTGTTTTAGAAAAATATAATATTCTAAAACTCTTTTATAATTTAGTTACAGCACATCGCGCACCAGATTGACACTCTAATTCATCTCACATGTCAAAATAACTATAAATGTGCTTATATAGCACTTCATGTAATTTAGAGAACATTTTCGATGGTTTCAACCAACAACAGAACATTGATTCATTTTAATTTACCAAAACTATTTTTTTATCATCACAGAATAATTCCAACACTACTAGATGCACCACATGTTCGTAATATAAAAAATAAATTTATGGTTGTTTCCTCACGATTTCAAAGCAATCTAAGCTCATTTGGCCAGCTCGCCTACTATGTCACACATTTTTAAAGCCAATTATTTTCTAAAAAATATTTATTACAATTCATGTAGGTCACTTTAGACGCCTATGAAAATATATACTATAATAAAAAATTTAATGATTCATTACAAATAGATTAAACAAATAATAAAGAGCTGAAAATAAAAAATACTTAAAAAATACAGAAAACTAAAAAAAAGTTACATGACACACGCATTTTTGATTAAAAACATAATAATTACACTTCGAAAAATATATTCTCATTAAATATAATATTAATAAAATATATATGAAAAATTAAACATTAACTATTTTAATAAAAATAAATTCAAAATAAAATGAATTTCTGAAAATATAATATAATGGATATGATTTTTCACAAAAATGTATGTTATACAAGTAATTTATAAATACAGAAAATATATTTTTAGATAATAATATTGTGTGCCCTTGAAGTTATTTTTCATCCACTATTTTTAGGATATTATTCAGTATTTTAAGCATTTTATATTTTTATGCCCTTTTTAATTTTTCAAATATATTTGTCTTATAGTTTGTATTTTATAGGAATCCAAAGTCACCTACATAAAACAGTATTGCGTTTCAAGTAGGTGACTTTGGAAGCCTATAAAATATATACTACAATTCAATTACAAAATAAAACTAAAAAAATTATAATTCATATATGAAATAGTTAAAAATTAGAAAATAAATAAATAAAAAAAGAAAAGATAAGTTACATGACACAAACATTATCGTTCCGAAAAATTACATTTACAATTTAAAAAAATTATTCCCATTAATTATATTATAAGTAAAATACATGTGAAATCTAAATCATTGACTGTTCAAAAAAATATTAATACAAACTAAAAAGGGACATAAAAATATTAACTAATAAATAAAATTTATGATGTTGTAGTTAAATATTATGAATTACTTTTTTTATAAAAACATATTAAAATTTGAAATATTTAAAATATTATTAATAATTAATATGAACAACAATGTAAATAATTTTATTCATAATGTTACTAATAAATTAGTTAGTAATATAATATAAAATAAATTATATTTTAATTTCTTATATAGAAAATATTATTTTTCATAATAATGTAATTATTGTAAATTTATAATACAATTATTACACATTTATAATTACCATAATATAAATATTTTTAAAATTTTAATTACAAAAAATAATTAATTTTTTTATAAATATTCTATATAGTCTAATTATTTAGTTATTAATTAATAATTAATAATAATATAATTAATAATCGTATTAATTTTGAAAATTCGTTGTGTCGACATTATTATATGCGCATGATTTTTATTTAATATTAAAAATAATTGATGTTATTATTCTTGTAATTTACTTTACGATAAAAATAATATTAATATTAATTTAATGATAATAAAATTATCTATTTTATTTACTCATAATATTTTTATTATTTTTATTTTATTATCATTTATATTGAATATAAATTTTTTATTTACTAATCTAATAATAAAATAATTAATATTCATTAGATTATTAATTATAACAATTTTTTAATATCCAATTATATATATATATATTATATTATTTATATTATTTATATTAACTATTATAAATTATAAATAATCATATTTTTATTATAAATTACATTATACATCACTATATTTTAAAATAGTTAAATAATATTTTATTTTTTCCTTTATTTTTTATGTATATAAATTTATATAAAGAAAAAAAAATCGAAAATAAATTGGGTTGTTGATGATATTCCAAAAAAGTTACTTCTTGAAAATTTTTAACAATAAGGACCTTTTCTAGAAAGCAGCTTCTTATTTTTGTTTCTGAAGAAGGAAATTTTATATTTAGTGACTTTGATAATGAATATTTGTAGACGGTGTTCTTTTAAAAGTAACTCATTCTTCAGCTAGCACCACCATTATATTGAATGGTATATTGGCAAATTGTTTTCAAAAAACTATATATTATTATTTTTCATAGGTATATTAGAAAAATTGGAATAAATAGAATGATAATGAAACCCTTGTAACTTATGGACATAGACGATTCCACTTTTTCTCTTATATCATTCCTATCACATTATCATTTCTATATTGATGAATAGGAAGCCCCCAAAATTCTTTTTCAAACCTCATTATAGAAAACAATATTGATGAACAGAACTATGGTAAATGAAGTGAGTATTAATTTTTATAACAATCAGGATGTTATAGAATAACCCTTCACCAATAAATCATGGTAGCTCATCAATTCTGAAATCATGGAATTAAATGGGGGGAATTAAGGAAATCCTAGGCAATATATCAAATCCAAACTCTTTCTTTCCACAAAATTCTTATTGTAATACCCCTAGATTTTATGAAAAATATTCTTTTAATTTCATTAATGTCTTGTGTTGTATTCTACACCAAGATTGCCTTGCGCTATACGCAACACCGTATTAGCTTGCAGTATACGCAACACTATTCTTGGATCGTGTTACACACAATTTTGATAATAGTTATTCTACGCAACATTGAGTATATATATATATATATTCAATGTATAAATGAAATATGGTTGGATTCTGTTATACAAAACAACGAAGGATTCTTTCACAACACGCAACCCTGACTTGGCTTGCATTACACGCAATTGCGACCTTCCTTGATAGCGTGTGTTGTACGCAATACCGGGTTTTAATAAACAACGTTATATTATTATAATATTGTCATGAACTAGCCGTTATGAATAGTATTAACTAAATTTTAAATTTTATAACATTATTATTCATCTTACACATTTCTAGAACATGGTATAAGAACAAAATAAATTTTTCGGGTAAAATAAGTATTTTTCAAAAAATGCAGTTTTGCCGCCTTTTGATGGCGCACCCACTTTAAATCTAGTTTTTGACATGTTTATAAGTTCAATTTGACAAAATAAAATTCTTCTTTGGAATCAAGAAATAAAAAATTACTTTGGATAAATTTTTCATATTATTCTGGTAACTTTTACATTTTAATGAATAGTAAAAACACGCTATATTTTAATTTAAAACAACTTTTTTCATCGTAATATCTTATGTGGTTAAATTATAATATTGTATGGTTTTAAAGTATAAATAGAATATATTTTTACCATTTAATATAATTTATGTCATTAGCATTGATTTTACCTTGAATTCGTAGGTTAAATCAATTCAATCTTTTGCAATGTTTTAAACAAAAACCCATTTTTATTCGACAACGGGATTAATTTTAATTTAATTTCTGCAACTTCTGTGTATTGAATTTTAAAAAATGGATTCCATATTTGGAATCAGTGGGTCCAAATTATGTTAATAGGATACTTTTTATTTTTGGGAATTATGAATAGTATCTACGGTAAATTTTATTTACCATAGTTAAAGGTAAATCGGGTAATTAAGGGTAAATATAATATTTTAAAATTACCCTAACAAATGTCAAAATACTACTGGATGACTAAAAATCGACCCATATCACCTAAGTGTCGGATTAGATTCATTTAATTAAATTTTGTCAATGAAAATAATTTAATTATTATTAAAACCAAAGAATGTGACAACATGTCACTTTCTTAAATCTTATAAGTATAATAATTTTAATCTAGTGATAAACTTCATGAAACGTCGAACATGAATAGTCTCCAGAAAGCTAATAAAATTATCTACATCATAGGAATTTATTTAGAATTTTTAGGGATTAAATAATTATCATTTATTATGACACAAAGATGATGCAGTAATTGTCTTATTAATGAAATATTAACATAATTGATGTTATAAATGCCCAAATAAATGTAATTTGAGACTTTTTATGACTAACAATAATTTTCTAGGTTAATATGACATGTTATTGTTGATTTAAGTAACTTGTTTTGAAATTATCATTCTGTTATGAATTTCATAAAAATCATGTACCAAATAGTGTCAAAATTGACATAAAATAGTTTTTAAAAAAATATTATATTATTAATTGTTATTTTATTCCTAAAAATCTAAGGTTCATTCAAGTGACTTAGATAAGATTATATATATTAATAATAAACAACTTGGGGTTCTTTTGGTTTGATATAGTAAGTTTATTAACCATATAGTGTAAGAAAACAAAAAGACACGGTAAAAGTTAAATTATTTAACTTAGAGTTAAATCTAATTGATAAGGTTAAAATAATAACCTAAACTTGTCTAAATCCTATTGTATGAGAGTATTTCGACCCATACCCACTTTAGCTTCGAAATAAGACCCTTTGGAACCATTATAATACTATTTTTACTTTAATATAAAATAATATTTATAATTATTCCAAAGGTGCCCCTCTCCTCCCTTATAAAAGGGAACCTCCTCCCTCTCTTCCTCACACAAATTTGAGCCTTCAAACTCGGACAACCCCTACCAAATTCTGTTCTCCACTTCCCTAGAAACATCCTAGAGGTTCTGGTCTTCCTCAAAGACCAATTTTAGTGCCCTAAGAGGAGGTCTCAAAGAGACGCTTCAAAGAAGAGGTAATTTCCATTACCGATTCTTTCACCTTTATTTCTTCTTCCACTTATTCTTATTAGGTTGTTTCATTATGAAGTAATAACATCAGTATCAATAATATACTGATATGTTATTATAAGTATGAAACAATCCTATTTCACCATCTATCCATCCTACAGAAAACGAAATCACCGCGCGTGCGTACGTACGGAATACCGTCTCCACGCCGTGGTGAAATCTATTTTCCACCAACACCTTACATGGATGGGTATAATGGTGTAAAGAATAACTATACATAGTTATTATAACATCATACTGATTCTGATATATTGTATCATCCACTCCAATTCAATTCAATAATCATGAAAACGATATCATCGCTCGTGCGTACGTACGGACTACCATCTCCACGACGCGATGAGATTCATTCTCCACTTAACCATTCGTGAATGATTATAAAGTACATATAATAAGTAATAATGAAATATATGACATAATAATGATACTGGATTTATGTTTATATATATGTATTTCATCTACTTAATTCCATTCAACTCAATAAGGAAACGAAAACAGCATTCATGTGTACGTACGGCCTACCGTCTCCATGAACGGTGTATTTCTTTCCATTTACTGATTTATTATATATATTTATATTATGAATATATATTATATATAAATAATGTTTTATATTCTGGAATTAAGTAATCATGATCTATGTAATCATATGAATAATTACAAGTCAAAACATGGACGACAAATGAAATGATTTTACCCAAAACGCTTCTTTAACATGGAATTTACAAAAGAACGGGTAATATAAAGTCATAAGTGAACCATATATGATGTCATAACAATGAATATGATTCTTTAATAAGTCAATGACATTATTTAAATCATTATATAGGAGGTTCGGACACATACGAAGCAAATCGGACCTAAGGCAAGGGAAATATCACAATCTCATTTTTATCCGAGATTGTTTATACTTTGGCAATTACTGGAGTTTATTTTATCATCCACATCCATGTTTCATCAATATGTAATATTATTTCCATCCACCTAAAATTATTTAAATTCAATTTTACCCTTCAGTGATGTTTTAGTAAAAGATATGAAAGGAATCTTTTGTCGTTTTCGTACGAGGTACTTTTTGACTTTTCCGACAAAAGTACGAGAAGAATTTTTTTTTAACTTATATGGCATGAATGTATTTTTAAAACATTACTTCCAAGAAGCTTCCTTTAAAAGTTTTCAAGTTTATTTTTAATCAAATTCTTTTAGTTTAGAATTGTATGACATGTTAAGAAAGGAAAAGTATTTTTGAAGTAGAAATGATATTTTCCTCAAGAATGGAGTTCAAGTGTTTTATCAAAATTATTTTCCATCTAAGATAATAAAGGGTTATGTTTCTATCCCTATTATTACATTTATTTGATAATGTTGTGATGGAATTATTTTTATGAATTCCTTTATCTTATATGAATTGTTTTATGATGTCATGATGTTTAAGAATCCCATTTTTATTACATGGGTTATGCAATGATGTATGATTTATGATTTTGTGGCACACATAAGAAAGGATTCATTATAAGATGGGTGGGACCTATATCTCCCTCCAATGCATTGGGTAAAGATCATATATCTCATGATATAGACATCGCTGGAACGGTAGGTTATACCGGTTCAGTGAAACAGGACTGAAACAAGGGTTACTCGGTTCAGAAAGGGACTTTGTCCACTAAGATAGTCTTGGCAATGAGTCTTGACTAATAAGAAATGATTCTCTATGATTGTGTGTGTATGCCACAAAGTTTCATGTTTTAAGTCATGATTATTGGGATTACATTTCACTTCTATGATTTATCCCATGTTATGAAATTATGCTCTCTTTTGCAGGTTAAGATTTTCAAAATGTTATGTTCTTATGATGTGATTGATATTTCTTTTGTTTACCCTTACTGAGCATTTGAGCTCACCCTTTTATGTTTTCTTTTCCCCAGGATATAAATAAAGGTTTTAGGTATAAAAAAATAAGATCTTTATGGGAGATGTTGAAGATCTTTCAACAGGATTAGAAGATTATATTCCGAGTTTCCAAAGACACTAAACTATTACGATCCTTGTGTGTGTGTTTTTGTTATGTACTAAGTATTCCGCAAATGTAATGTAATGTCAATGTACGTCAAGCTTCGGGTCTCTACAGTTGGTATTAGAGGAAAGGTTTAGTCAACCTTTGGAAACTAGGATGCGAAAACGTTAGTGAGATCCCTAAAGATATTTCTAAGGTATGTCTAGGGGTGTCCCTAAGGATAAGTATATATATAGGATACAGTCCTAGAACTACGGTAACGATCATAGAATTTAACCCAAGATGCTAGATATTGAGGATACTCCCCTTTTATTGTGTTGTTTTCCCTAGCATGATTTTTGCCTCTCACACTATTCTTTTTGGGTTTTAGACGATGGCTGGAACCCGAAGGAACCGTGTTGACCAATGCAATGGACAATGCAATGATTGTCCTCCTGAACAAACAAATGTTATGGGAGATGGAGTGCGAAATCTTATTTCTATACTTACACAAGCTATGAATCATTCTGGACTTCCAAATGAGCAGAGAAGGGAACAATATTCTATTGAGTCCTTCATGAGGCAACGTCCACCTTCTTTCAGTGGGTCTTCCGATCTACTTATTGCTGAACAATGGATCAGTACCACTGAAAAGATATTTTCAGTTCTTCAATGTTCTGAACATGATAAATTCATCTTAGTAGTATATCGTTTGGAAGGTGAAGCTGATCAATGGTGGAATCTTATCCAGAATATGAGGCCAAGAGATGAAATTGAGTCCATGGAATGGGACGAGTTCAAGAACTTGTTTTTCAGTAAGTACTTCCCTCGTATTCTTCCAACAAAGATGGAGAAGGGGTTTTTTGAACTAAAGCAAAAGGATGATGAATTTGTTGGTACCTATGAAGCAAATTTTACAAGGCTTGCAAGGTATGCATCTGGATTTATCATCCAACCTGAAAGTAAAGTTGATCGATTCTTCAGTGGCTTAAAACCAAATCTTCTAAGGGCATTAGCTATAAGAGACTTCAGTAGCTATGAAGAAATTGTGCGTTGTGCTGTCAAGGTAGAAATGGATTTTGGTGTTATTTATCCATCTCATAGTTTTAACAAGAAACGAAAGATGGATTTCAAGGAGAAATCTCAGAATAATGGTGAAAAGAAGATGAATGTTTCCTTATGCTCAAAGTGTGGAAAGAAGCATGGTGGAGATTGTCTTAAAGGGACAAGTAAATGTTTCAAATGTGGAAAGGAAGGTCATCGGGCATTTGAATGCCACAATGATGGGAATAAGATGTCTAATGATGCAAATAATGGAAGGGATACACAGAATGAACCTACTACACTTCAATGCTTCAAGTGCAAGGAAATGGGGCATTATGCTAATAAATGCCCTAATCCAAGGGTTAGTGATGATCAACATGAGCAACCACTTAGGCAAATGAAAAAATTGAAGTCACATGCGATCACCATTGGCGATGTTGAATATGACAACGATGTGGTGGAATGATTAAGTGTTTATGTAATGGGATTCCAGAATGATGTTATAGTATCGTGGAATATTTGAATATTTATGTTTTGGTCTATTGTGGTTTTCAATAATTTTATGGCATCAGTAACCATGAAAAGTGATTGAAGTATTTTTGGAAAGCAGACGATATGCACATCTAATATGTTTGATAGTATTCATGAGCTCATGATTGATTTAAGGACTAAGTGATATCATGGTTTGAGGATATAGAATTTTGAGGATTTTGGTATGTGGAAAGTATTAACTTTTAATTGCATTAATGTTTTCACTAAGGTTCAATGGATATTCATTCTTCAAGAGAATACATGATTAAGGTATTCACATGTTTGTAATTTGACCAACAAGATATATCTTATGATTTATGGGGGATAAATGATGGCATTCACGTGATCATTTTCTTTATACTATGAGCTTGGACTGAAGTATTTTAGATAATCCTAAAGATTGGAATGGATTATGTTGGACATAAGTTAGTATTGTTTAAGAATAAAACGGTTTTTGATATTGTTGATGGGATTTTATAGTAATATAGCTTTAGAAAAAGGACAACTTGTAGGACGGGCGACAGCCCATTGCGTCGGACAAGGCCGTGGGAATCGATCCCACAACCGAAGTGCGACTGGCCTTTATCGCCTACCACTGGCCTATAGGAAGTCCCTGTTTAGTAGAAACTAGTTTTATTATATTAAGCAGTATGATATATGAAGTATAAGTCCATTTTAGGAACCATATATGATTAATCTCACTATAGAATGACTTATGTATATTTAATAACTTTTGCTAACCTTTTGTTTGAGACAGATGGAATGACCCGTCATTCTATCACATGATCTGCTAACACTTCACGAATAACAAATTCAACTTCATTTATTTAAGAGATGAAGTGGAAATTGTTCAAGGCACGAACAACAGTGATATTGTACCAAAATAAAGTAAGTATTTATTCTAATTCAAATTCTTCAACTTTAGGGAAACGATCTTAAAAACCAAAATGTTGTCCTAGTTCTCTTATATCTGATTAATCAGATGGTACCTTAGATCGTCACAAATTTACGGATTTGTGATTGTTGGCTTTTCCATAGCCATGTTCTCTACCACTCTCCATCAGAACATGGTGGTTAGATTTTTCTTCCATATCCATATTTTCACCTATGTGGAAACCCCGTGATTAGTTTATTTGGGTAACTGTTACGTTTCATACTTTTGTTTTTAAAGATTGGTTTTGGTATTCCTTTTTACAATGTGGGTTTCTATTAAAGAAACTTTCGAGTAGTAAACCATTTATAACCCCGATGAATTTTGAGGGCGAAATTCATTTTAAGGGGGGGAGAATGTAACCCCCCTAGATTTTATGAAAAATATTCTTTTAATTTCATTAATGTCTTGTGTTGTATTCTACACCAAGATTACCTTGCGCTATACGCAACACCGTATTAGCTTGCAGTATACGCAACACTATTCTTGGATCGTGTTACACACAATTTTGATAATAGTTATTCTATGAAACATTGAGTATATATATATATATATATATTCAATGTATAAATGAAATATGGTTGGATTCTGTTATACGAAACAATGAAGGATTCTTTCACAACACGCAACCCTGACTTGGCTTGCATTACACGCAATCGCGACCTTCCTCGATAGCGTGTGTTGTACGCAATACCGGGTTTTAATAAACAATGTTATATTATTATAATATTGTCATGAACTAGCCGTTATGAATAGTATTAACTAAATTTTTAATTTTATAACATTATTATTCATCTTACACATTTCTAGAACATGGTATAAGAACAAAATAAATTTTTCGGGTAAAATAAGTATTTTTCAAAAAATGCAGTTTTGTCGCCTTTTGATGGCGCACCCACTTTAAATCTAGTTTTTGACATGTTTATAAGTTCAATTTTACAAAATAAAATTCTTCTTTGGAATCAAGAAATATAAATTTACTTTGGATAAATTTTTCATATTATTCCGGTAACTTTCAGATTTTAATGAATAGTAAAAACACGCTATATTTTAATTAAAAACAACTTGTTTCATCGTAATATCTTATGTGGTTAAATTATAATATTGAATGATTTTAAAGTATAAATAGAATATATTTTTACCACTTAATATAATTTATGTCATTATCATTGATTTTACCTTGAATTCGTAGGTTAAATCAATTCAATCTTTTGCAAAGTTTTAAATAAAAACCCATTTTTATTCGACAACGGGATTAATTTTAATTTAATTTCTGAAACTTCTGTGTATTGAATTTTAAAAAATGGATTCCATATTTGGAATCAGTGGGTCCAAATTATGTTAATAGGATACTTTTTATTTTTGGGAATTATGAATAGTAACTGCGGTAAATTTTATTTACCATAGTTAAAGGTAAATCGGGTAATTAAGGGTAAATATAATATTTTAAAATTACCCTAACAAATGTTAAAATCTTATTTGATGACTAAAAATAGACCCATATCACCTAAGGGTCGGATTAGATTCATTTAATTAAATTTTTTCAATGAAAATAATTTAATTATTATTAAAACCAAAGAATGTGACAACATGTCACTTTCTTAAATCTTATAAGTATAATAATTTTAATCTAGTGATAAACCTCATGAAACTTCGAACATGAATAGTCTCCAGAAATCTAATACAATTATCTACATCATAGGAATTTATTTAGAATTTTTGGGATTAAATAATTATCATTTATTATGACACAAAGATGATGCAGTAATTGTCTTATTAATGAAATATTGACATAATTGATGTTATAAATGCCCAAATAAATGTAATTTGAGACTTTTTATGACTAAAAATAATTTTATAGGTTAATATGACATTTTATTGTTGATTTAAGTAACTTGGTTATAACTTATCATTCTGTTATGAATTTCATAAAAATCATGTACCAAATAGTGTCAAAATTGACATAAAATAGTTCTTAAAACAAATTTTATATTATTAATTGTTATTTTATTCCTAAAAATCTAAGGTTCGGCCAAATGACTTAGATAAGATTATATATATTAATAATAAACAACTTGGGGTTCCTTTGGCTTGATATAGTATGTTTATTAACCATATAGTGTAAGAAAACAAAAAGACAAGGTAAAAGTTAAATTATTTAACTTAGAGTTAAATCTAATTGATAAGTTTAAAATAATAACCTAAACTTGTCTAAATCCTATTGTATGAGAGGATTTCGACCCATCCCCACTTTAGCTTCGAAATAAGACCCTTTGGAACCATTATAAACCGATTTTTACTTTAATATAAAATAATATTTATAGTTATTCCAAAGGTGCCCCTCTCCTCCCTTATAAATGGGAACCTCCTCCCTCTCTTCCTCACACAACATTGAGCCTTAAATCTCGGCCCACCCCTGCCAAATTCTGTTCTCCACTTCTCTAGAAACATCCTAGAGGTTCTGGTCTTCCTCAAAGACCAATTTTAGTTCCCTAAGAGGAGGTCTCAAAGAGACGCTTCAAAGAAGAGGTAATTTCCGTTACCGATTCTTTCACCTTTATTTCTTCTTCCACTTCTTCTTATTAGGTTGTTTCATTATGAATTAATAACATCAGTATCACTCATATACTGATATGTTATTATAAGTATGAAACAATCCTATTTCACCTTCTATCCATCCTACGGAAAAAGAAATCACCGCGCGTGCGTACGTACGAAATACCGTCTCCACGCCGTGGTGAAATCTATTTTCCTCCAACACCTTACATGGATGGGTATAATGGTGTAAAGAATAACTATACATAGTTATTATAACATCATAATGATTCTGATATATTGTATCATCCACTCCAATCCAATTCAATAATCATGAAAATAATATCATCGCTCGTGCGTACGTACGGACTACTGTCTCCACGACGCGATGAGATTCATTCTCCACTTTAACCATTCGTGAATGATTATAAAGTACATATAATAAGTAATCATGAAATATATGACATAATAATGATACTGGATTTATGTGTTTATATATGTATTTCATCTACTTAATTCCATTCAACTCAATAAGGAAACGAAAACAGCATTCATGCGTACGTACGGCCTACCGTCTCCATGAACGGTGTATTTCTTTCCATTTACTGATTTATTATATATATGTATATTATGAATATATATTATATATAAATCATGTTTTATATTCTGGAATTAAGTAATCATGATCTAAGTAATCATATGAATAATTACAAGTCAAAACATGGACGACAAATGAAACGATTTTACCCAAAATGCTTCTTTAACATGGAATTTTCCAAAGAACGGGTAATATAAAGTCATAGGTGAACCATATATGATATCATAACAATGAATATGATTCTTTAATAAGTCAATGACATTATTTAAATCATTATACAGGAGGTTCAGACACATACGAAGCAAATCAGACCTAAGGTAAGGGAAATATCACAATCTCATTTTTATCCGAGATTGTTTATACTTTGGAATTTACTAGGGTGTATTTTATCATCCACATACATGTTTCCTCAATATTTAATATTATTTCCATCCACCTAAAATTATTTAAATTCAATTTTAACCTTCAGTGATTTTTTAGTAAAAGATATGAAAGGAATCTTTTGTCGTTTTCGTAAGAGGTACTTTTTGAGTTTTCCGACAAAAGTACAAGAAGAATGTTTTTTAACTTATACGGCATGAATGGATTTTTAAAATATTACTTCCAAGAAGCTTCATTTACAAGTTTTCAAGTTTATTTTTAATCAACTTCTTTTGGTTTAGAATTGTATGAAATGTTAAGAAAGGAAAAGTATTTTTGAAGTAGAAAGGATATTTTCCTCAAGAATGGAGTTCAAGTGTTTTATCAAAATTATTTTCCATCTAAGATAATAAAGGATTCTGTTTCTATCCCTATTATTACATTGATTTGATAATGTTGTGATGGAATTATTTTTATGAATTACTTTATCTTATATGAATTGTTTTATGATGTCATGATGTTTAAGAATCCCATTTTTATTACATGGGTTATGCAATGATGTATGATTTATGATTGTGTGGCACACATAAGAAAGGATTCATTATAAGATGGGTGGGACCTATATCTCCCTCCAATGCATTGGGTAAAGATTATATATCTCATGAGATAGACATGGATGGAACGTTAGGTTATACAGGTTCAGTGAAACAGGACTGAAACGAGGGTTACTCGGTTCAGAAAGGGACTTTGTCCACTAAGATAGTCTTGGAAATGAGTCTTGACTAATAAGAAATGATTCTCTATGATTGTGTGTGTATGCCACAAAGTTTCATGTTTTAATTCATGATTATTCAGATTACATTTCACTTCTATGATTTATCCCATGTTATGAAATTATGCTCTCTTTTTCAGGTTAAGATTTTCAAAATGTTATGTTCTTATGATGTGATTGATATTTATTTTGTTTACCCTTACTGAGCATTTGAGCTCACCCTTTTATGTGTTCTTTTCCCCAGGATATAAATAAAGGTTTTAGGTATTAAAAAAAAGAAGATCTTTATGGGAGATTTTGAAGATCTTTCAACATGATTAGAAGATTATATTCTGAGTTTCCAAAGACACTAAACTATTACGATCCTTGTGTGTGTGTTTTTGTTATGTACTAAGTATTCCGCAAATGTAATGTAATGTCAATGTACGTCAAGCTTCGGGTCTCTACACTTATAGTCATGTAGCTATATAAATTGAAGGCACTACAATTTAAATAAAAAATATAAAAATTGATCAAAATGATTCATAGATTTTATTGAAACCTAAAAACAATCACATAGTGTAATATTTATTGGAGATTTATGTTCGAGGATATGGTTATCCTGATGTAGATGACGACCATAATGATCAAAATTCAATTTAATTTTATCTCCACCTCCTAATTCTGTATCATTATCATCTATGTGTTTGGGTTTGTGAAATTTATATTAATATTTTCTAATTTAATGGTGATTTAATATGTTGTTTTTATTCAATAAATTCTATGAATATTTACATTTGATTTATCATCATTATACATGGATTCTATACTGAGTTGTTAGAAAGTTATGTCCAGGTTACCTTCCACTATAAACATTTCTCATATTAGGAATTCTCGCCTACTCTTGTTGGTTTTTATCATCATCTTTAATTTCAGGTATAATGTATCTTTTTCTAGTGCTCACTTGGTTACAACTCAAGTATTGGGTGTTGAGGATCGATTTCACATAAAAAACAATACAAAAAGGTAGTAATATCTGGTTCACATCAAATATGGATGAATTTGACATCTTTTTACATCCCCTTGGTCCACCAAAAGAGAGGATATGGAGAACAATTTCTCGTTTGGGCATGTTTCTTTGTGCAGAGTTTGGAGTTACACGACAACATTTTCTCCTCATTAAATGATAGATATGAGATGTCCCAAATTTAACATTATTCTTGTCATGAGGGAATGTAATAATGGAGATATTAGATTTGGAGATGTAAAAGGGAATGACCATGGACCCAGATGTGGATGAGATTGGTTTGTGTGGACTCAAATAGTGGTGGTGTACAAGGAAGGCGACAATAGATGATCTCAGATTGTATTGGAATACATGTAAGACATTGATAAGAGATAAGACTGTATATGGGTGACTTGTTGGTTTCATGGAGGGCATCATATATTAATTCCTTGGGAGTCCAGAGCGAAAGGAATTAGGCATGACTACGTCGATGTCTACCAATAGCATATAGGATTGGAAAAAAGGTTATACCAAATGCCCTGTGGGGCATTCTTATTTCATTATCAGTTGATTATCAATCAATGTATGTGATGTTTCTTTGATTCTTCATGTATTCCATTAAAATTTTAATGTAGATAACTTCTGGTGTCTCTATCATTTTCATATAGACAAATTATAAAGAAATCATACATAATAATTTCCCAATTTATGCTTTCCACATTTTTTTTCTTTGACCTCTAATTCTGGACATCACTGCTTCTTGATATATTGATAAATCTTTTTCAATTTTTTTATAAAGATTATATTTAATAATTTTTATCCATGTTTTTTTATTTACGTGTTGTTTACATCATGGGTTCTTACTGTTTTTATTCATTATTATTTGGAATATGTTTTTTAATTTTTGAAATACATTGCCGTTGAATCAAAAATTATATTCTCATAGTTTTGGATTCTATTTTTTATTTTTATCATCATGTTGAACATATCTTATTATACTTATGGTAGCAATAGAAAGAATTTTTGATTATTTTACCATTGACAAGTGGTTCTATTTAATGGTGTTGAATTTCATTAGTTCATTAAGTAGCATGGAAATTTTTTATAAGAACTATGTTTACGTTTAATGGATTATGATTATATTATCACAATAATAAACATATTTTTTCAATTCCATATTTTGAGATTATGCAAAAAAAAGTCTTACCCAAGGGATCCTGGATACTAATAAAGTATGATCATACACAACACAACTCTAAAATGTTTGTATTAGAGCCTAATTGAGCATAATTTTGTGATGTGAGAATTAAAATTGATTACTCATTTTGTAAAATAATAATGTAAGAGGTTTTCAATTATAGAATTAGTGGAATATTTTCTGTGATTTTGGTCAGTTATTATCTTTGGGTGTAATTTTAAATTTTCATATAGGGTGTATTTACTTATTCTTTCCCAATTTACTTTTAAGGTAGGAGCACTAAATATGTTTTTTGGATGTTGTTACATATGTTTCCCACTTGTTCAAGGTTAGTAATGTGTTTATGTGAGTTTGGGCATGGTGAGAGTGTCTCAGTTTGAAGAGGTGTGTCTATAATAGTATGTCGAGTTGTTTTGTCTTTATTGTTATTCCTTTTAGCCTTATGAATATAGGATAAAATTTATCTCAAGTTAATTTATTTGTTCAATGTTTTGTATGGGTGTGGTGCTTCTTTTTTATTTTCCAATATGAGTGGTGATGGTTCAATTGTAGTATTATGTTTTTTGTCAGTGTTGGATTATTGGTTGGTCAAAATAGCATTTTTTTCTTTTTTAATTCATCCCATTAATGTTTTAAAATGGGTTTCATGTGAATTTGGTACCATATGTTTCTAGGAAGCTGGACTGGGATGTGACTTATTACTTTGTGTCTTGTTTCTCATTAATATATACTATGTCTTGCATCTAATATTGATCCAATTTCATGTGATTTACAATTGTACCCATTTGTTGTGGAATCCCTCACATAGATTAAGTAAACAGATCTCACTTGGTAGATATTCTATAACCTCTTTTTGGGATCATTTTTTCCAATATCAAAATACATAATGATTGGTTTTATCTCTACGGAGTGTCACATATTGAAGAGTCTATTGGTTCAAAATTATTATTTAGGTGTCTCATCATTTGTTTTCAGGGTCCTGGTGGAGACTATTGTTGTTTTCAAGCACATCAAAAGTGTGCAATTTTGGATGATAAAAATATTCTTCTAATAATCATTGATCCAATATCCTAGCGATGACCTATAATGTAATATTTATAATTAATTTATTAAATAATTGATTAAATAAATATATTGGATTAGGATCTTTCTTCAATGATTAACGAAGATTATCTAAAATTTCCATTTCAGATTACCTTAGTTGTGCAATAAGTATCCATGGATAGAATCACTCTAGTGGTGATCAATATCTGCTCATATGATCTCTATAAAACAACACTAAATATTTGGGTGCTAGTGCAGTGAATATAGTATCATGCGGTGATCATTTTTTATCGCATTTTCTTTAGTCATGAATAAATCTCTCTTATACTACTCATTCTTATGAGGGAGAGAGGAGGAGTTGAAAGAGAATTTTTTGGGTGGAAAAAACCTCTATTCCAAATTTTTAGATTCTCAACACAGTAGACATAGCGACATATTATTGGTGTTGGGATTTATGTTATGATATTACATAATTGCATAAAAACCATTAAATAAAATTTATTACCTAAAATAAATAGTATTCCATATAATAGTAAATATATATAATTATTATTCTATGGAGTACATCAACATGAGAAATAAAAAATACTATATTATAGTCTTGTTAATTAATATATGTTAATATACTCAGTCTTGGTCCATTAATCTCAACTATCATTTATTATACAACCAGAAAAAATATTTTATTCGAAATTAAATATTTTAATCACAATATAGAAAATAAATATTTATTAAAGTATTCAATATATATAAAAAAAATTATTCACATTCCGGATAAAAAATATTTATTTGATTTATGTAATGAATATAACATAAATATAGTTATTTCTCGTAATTGAGAATAATATATATTCCATTAATTAAACTCAAATTGTCTTTAATCGAGATCATCAGAACCACTTAGTTTCATACCATCATGGATTCTATTTTATTGGAATTGGGGGTGCTTACTTAAAGTCCAAGATTGCTATCTAGAAATGGTTCAAGGAACCCAATTGAAATAACTTACAGTCACAATATCAACTACCACATATGAAATCTCATTGTATAACATAACTCTTTTTTTACAAAATCTCATCAAGCAAGTTTCAAATCTGTTTCACTATCCTATATGCTTGATATGTCTTTCATTGACTTTTGTAAATAAACACTTCCTTATTCCATGTCTATGTAACATAATGAAATGGTTATATTACAATCAAAGGGCCGATATATCATCATTAGTAATGATTGAAGGGAAAAATCCTTCCACAACTTACTAATTAATGACATGTCACTCCTGACTAACCAACCATATCAAATTTCTCTATGAACTATTATCATCATGGTTTATAAAATACATCTATGTATGAATGTTTTAACATGAATTAATAATATTCTTAATGGAAAAGATAAAAAACCATCATAGATTGAAATATTCTATTACACAAAACATGTGAAATTTCTATTGTATAGTATGTTCTCAAAATCTCATTACAAGGAAATTACCACATGAAAACTTCATATAGAAATCCATATCTACTTACGATTAATCTCCCTAGATAGTCTATATAATATGTGTCCCCTCATTGTACGTTATCCAACCATAGAACATTATTTGAGAATATCATTATAGCACATCAAGTTGATCATTACAATGGGGAACTAGATTAACAATATCAATTCAATGTATACATTATGACATTATTACATTACAGTCATGTAGAACATCAAACAATATGTAAAAATAAGTTTTATTAATATACAATACATAAAATATTAATGTAATCAACTTAAATATTTTTGGTCCTATGACAAAAACTCTATTAAACTCCCACTTCGACTAGATACAACTGCATATAACCATCAGTCTACTAGAACTCACATGATAGTCAGGAATCGTTTAAGTCATTGCTTTAGTCAGGGGTTCCACCATATTATATTCCAATGAAATATGTATCACTACAACTTCACCTATTTGAGAAAAAACCCTAATGATTTTATACGTATGAAGTGCGTGTTTTGACTTTTGATGTGACCATGGAACATTTGAGAGATCCAATTAAATAATATTATCAAAATATAGTTTGATAAGATAATTTATTTGGTACCACATTAAGTTCTTGTATAAAGTTTCACATTGATACTACTTCTTTAACTTCCTCATAATTCACAATATTCATGTAATCTACTATAGAATATATAGCGCATACCTTTATTGAGCTCTTTTATCTCACAACACCTCCATTCAAAGTCACAATGTATCTCATTTGTGACATTATTTCGTCATGATCAATTTGGAAACTAGCATCTTCATATCCTAGAATGATTTGATCCTCATCTCTTATATAATTTATAATCAAATATTTATTATTTCACTAATACATAATTATAGTCTTTACAATCAATCAATGTAGGTAACATAGATTAGATTGATGTCTTCCTACCACACTTAATGTGTATATGATAACATTTCATGTACATAACATAGCATACATGACTAACCCAATTGTTGTTTCTTATGAATTCCACTCCAATTTTATCAATCTTCTGCTCTTTGATGACATAATTTTTTTGAATGATGAATCCCATGTGATATTGGTAAAAATTCCCTCATGGATTGTTCTATAATGAATATCATCAATATCTTGTAAATGATTGTACATTGAAATTGTCTGATAAACCTATCGGGTCTATCACAATTGATCTTGATCCCATTAATATATGACACATCATCTAAGTCTTTCATAGGAGATAATTTATTGAAACATTCCTTTAAAATTTATACGATTGGTATTTCATTTCAAATGAATAATATGTCAGCAACATATATTTTTAATAAAATTACAACAGTCATACTAAACCGTTTATAGACCCATTGATTTCATTCATTCATTCTGATACTAAACTATGTTATGGCTTCATCGAAATGAATGTTCCATGATATAGATTATTAAATTAATCCATAAATAGATCATTGAAACGTTCATACCATGATGGAATCCATTGGAGTCATAAAACCATCAAATTGTTTCGTATAGACATCTTTTTAAAGGTTCCTTTTAAGGATTTTTTGGACAACAATTTTCCAAATCTAATAATAACAAAAAGCTAAAATGGAATGTATAATTCTTGTATATTTCAATATATCAATCAGGGAAAATGTTTCTTCTTATTCAATTTCCTAATGTTGTTTAAACAATTTTTCAACTACTCCCACCTTATAGGTACTAACTTTTCCATCCATATCGAATTTCTTCTTTAAAAATCTTTTTAAACTAGTGAGATTTACATCTAGTGGAGGTTCTACTAAAATCAAGAATTTATTTCAGTACGTGGAATCCATTTCATAATTCATGTCATCTTTCCACATGAAAACACATGTTCAAATTATTTCTTCCTTTTAGGTTAGATGATCATTATTATCAATTAATAGTTATTCACCATTCTATGTTAATAGAAAAACATTCTATTCTATTTCTGAAACAAATATAGTAATTCTACTAAGTAATTGTTTCTCTAGAATAATTTATTCTCCCATAGGGCTTTTTGGAATTTGTTCTTTTTCCAAATCATGTGTATCTTGGTCATTGAATTCATCAAATTTTATATCACTATAACTACCAATTTTACTGATAAGTTACCCTTCATGAAATATTGGAAATCATTCAACCAAAACCTTTTTTCCTAAAGGATTTTATGGGTAGTATCCATTTGTTTATTGGGATATCCTATAAAGATATAGTTTTTGTATTGCAATGAAATATTGTTACCAGATGTGAACATAATAAATTTTCTACCACCCCACACATGTAAGTATGAAAACACATGTTTATTCCATTAGATAATTGGTATTGTATACCATATGATAACTTAGTTAGAAATCTATTTGGTATCTATGCTATTGTTTATAACATGTATCCCCAAAAGGATAATAGAAATCATTCATGACTCATCATTGATCTAACATTTTCCAACAAGGTTTAATTCATACTTTCGCATTCTCCATTCAACTGTGGAGTATAAAAAGGTGTGTGTTGAGATAAAATATAAAACTCCCAAAGATAATCAATGAAGTCATAATTATTTTATTCTGCACAATGGTCTGAAAAAAAAATTCTTAATCTTATTACCAAGCTGGTTTTCTCCTTTATTCATGTATTCCATGAATTTTTCAATTGAATAGAACTTATATCTCATTACGTAGACATATACATTTCTTCTAAAATAATTCGAAAAAGTTATCAAGAATGAGTTATCATGCCTTTTTCTATTGGAAATGGTCTACTAACATTAGTAAAAACTTATTAATGAATGTCATTAGCCCTTTCACAATTCCCAGAAATTGGGGATTTGGTCATTTTTCTTTATAAGGATTCATGTAACACATGAAGTTCATTTAGTTCAATAGAATATAAAAATTGATCATGATATAATTTAGTCAAGTGATTTTAATTTACATGACCTTTCTATGGATTTCAATGTTTGGTCTGGTATAACTCTTCTGAAGTAACATCATCATCACTTTCCATTATTTGTTTCATGTAATTCAAAACATATATATAGTTATTTAAATTCTCCATACCAAAAAACGATATCTTTTTAATATAAGAAACGTTTATTCCAAAATTTTAAAATAATTCTATATGCATCATATCTAGATACATAAATAATATTTTTGGTAATTGAAGGCACAAAATAACATCCCTTTAAAACAATAATCTTCCTGATTGGCAACATGTGGTGGTAGTTCCAGATAGCTAGAACAACAATATTTGTTTCGTTGGTTAGTCAACAATATTCCTCCCCTCGGTCAGTCGTTCTACATATTCTCGGTTCATATATTTGAATACATATATGAGAACCACATTCTATATCGTATACCTAATTTATAGAAACCTATAATTTTAACTCAATGTAAAATGCACCTAAAGCATCCCCTTTCATATTTAGATCGGTGTAGTTTTTCATCTAGGTCCATTTCGGCCACATGAAAGACAAATAGCATCTTGATTCTTTGATTTCCCCTTGATTTGTCTCTTTATAGAAGGGTTTGAATAAGCGTTGGGGTTAATTCTCTTTTAATAACCTTACAATTTTTTTATCATAAGGCTAAAAGGTTTTTCATTCATCGTATCCTTTTCTACATGGAGATGAATAGAAATAAGATTTGGTAGAGACTTATCAATGTTTTACATATTAAAATTCACAACACAGTAAGAGAATCTCTAAGAGAGGGATTCTGAAAGAGGGTCGATGATATTTTTTTGGTGGAGATTAAACCCTAAAACCAATAAATGTTAAATTATTCAAATGAGAATGAATACATGAGAAAAAATGGGGTTCACTCTCCATGATTTTAGGATGGTATGTGATAGAGTATGATATACTCTATAATACCAATTGAAGGATCAAAATAAGAATGATATTCTATGATACAAGAGGAGGGGGGTGAATTGTACCTTTTAAAAATTCCCTTAGGAAATTTTGAGGAAGGTTATGTTTAAAAAGGTTAGACATGATAATTTAGAAGAACTCTATAAGTTCTAATAGATTGCTTGATTCAGGAAAAGTGATTCTGAAAATGGAACTTAACTAAAGTTACAATGATTAAGATTCTACCTTAAAGCATATAGAATTTAACTATATCAGAGTTCAAGGGTGAGAATGTATAAGATAGTATACATTCCTCAACAATACAAAATGCATCCAAAAAACTTGTAACAAATCAATTACCAAGTATTAAGTCTTTTAACAAAAATAGAAGGGTATCCAACAACCTTGGATAAAGGAACCTTGATTTATACATTCAAGAAAGTCTATCTTACCCACACCAGGGTAAGACCTCAATACGAAGATCAGAGTCTGTCTTACTATCCCTGCATGCTCTTAACTATCAGGTAGTCGGCACCTTTGTCTTCCTCAGCACGGAACCCCTCAACTTCAAGGTGTTGGAACCTCTTTCTTCCTATACCCGTAAGCACTCTATTGTACACAGCAACAATCAAAGTCACATGAAGCAAGTCTGCACAAGGAAAAGTTTGAACACACTGTTCAAACTTTTTTCACAGTGCTTGAGAGTTGATAGGAGCCTCTCTCTCTATAAATCACTTCAACAGCATGTAGACACAGATGTCAAAGTTGTTGTTGACTTTAAAATGGGATCTTATTTATAAGTGAAGCTCCAACAGTCGTATCCCTCCTCCAATGGTCATAATCTTACATGATTTTCAGAGGGACCTGTACACATGTCACTCAAAAAATGGTTAGTCAATAACTGAAATCACAACATCGTTTTGTAATAAAACAAGTGTAAGCATTACTACACTCATATTCAGAATATAGAAAATGAACATTCAGAATGGAAAAGGATAATGTTTGGAATGTAGGTAATACTGAATTCGGAGTCTGTAGTACTAAGATATTTAGATTCTATTTTTCTATGGAATTCATAATGAGAATTCATAATGAGAATTCTTCATCAGAATTCATACTGAGAATTCGTAATCATAATTCATCATCAGAATTTGTAATGAGAATTCCTAATCAAAATTCATTATCAGAATTAGTAATGAGAATTCGTAATCAGAATTCTTCATCAGAATTCGTAATGAGAATTTGTAATCAGAATTCATCGTTAGAATTCGTAATTAGAATTTTATATATTTTCATAATCTGAATTCATAGTTGAACTTCATAAAAGGTCCTAACAGGGAATTCGGAGTAGAACTTCATAAAAATTCATAACAGGAATTCGGATCCTAAAACAGAATACCTCATATCTATGTATTATATGATTCCGAGGTTTTTGGTTTCAATCTTACCTGGAAATTTTATTATATGAACAAATAAATCTAGGCAAGGGTTATTTTCTTTGGGGAAGAAAATTTTCCTTATAGAAGTAAAACATGGTAAAATAGCATTTTCATTAAATTACGGAATTTGTGATTTTAAAAAACAAGAGGAATGATAAAGTCATAAGGAAATCCTTAATGACTTAATAATATCCACTTTGAATGATGGAATGGAAAAAGTCATAAGGAAAACATTTTTGACTCAACAATCTCCCCCTTTTTGGAAAGCATAATCATCCTTACGAAAAAAATGTAATGACTTGGAATAAATTTCTAGACATTGAAAATTAAATCACATCTCCCTTTGTTTATGGATAATGGTGAGTACAACTAACCCCCCCCCCCCCCCTTAGGTTTTGGAAGTCTATGGATCATATTCTAGATTTATGGAATGTAAAATTTCATTTGAATGAAGAAATATTACTAATAAGAACTCCCCCTTACTTAAGGATAGTTCTTCTTTACTTAGAAATTTTTCTTCCCTCTTTTCGAATTCATTTTCCTTCCCCCCTTTCTGATTTTCAAAAATAATTTGAGGTAATGGAAAAAATAGTAAAGTAGATGAAACATTAGTAAAGATATACAAACAAACAATCATTGAGAATTTCATTATGATTGGATGTATTAGTACAAGGAAAAACAGTACAATAAAATATCGGAATGGTCTATTTGTCTTCTTTTTTCCTTAGGTATTAGCTTCTTCAAAAGGATTTTTATCTTCATTAACACTTTTTGGTCCCCCTTAGCTTGCTTTTTTAAGTCTATAATCATGTCATCTTGAGCCTTCAGAGCCTCAGACTGAGCTTTAAGAACTTCATCCTACTTTACAAGCTTATCTTCGATCTCAATCCGTAGATCCCTTTCACTTTTCTAGCTTTGAGCAACAAAGTTATGCTTTCCATTCAGATCTTTTAGATCATGAATCCATGTATTTTCCTCAAGGTTCATATTTTCCTAAAGATTCTTAATCTTGGAATCCTCGTTATCAATGGACTCTTTCACATCATTCTGAAATTGATCATGCTATTCCAAATCTTCATCGATTTTCTTTGATCATAGTGTCATTTTGATGAAAGATTTTATTTGGACCTCATAAATGATAATAAAATTTTTATGTTCTGCCTCAATCTTCACACATTTATCCATCACCGAGGATACAAATTCTAACTTCTTATTTATGTTGTGCTAAAGCATGTGGCATCTGGAGTCGATTTTAGGAAAGATCAGAATTGTGTCTACCATCTTCTTCAGGTACTCAACAACAAAATGGTGTCCCAATGCAGTTGACTCCGAATCTGATACGTTACTAGGAGATTGTTCTTCTTATATTTCCACCATTTTTCTTTTAAAAGATACTCCATCATCCTTATTCCTTATGATATATTTCATTGGGGTGTCAATAATCACTTGCTTACCATTATTGATTTTTGAGGTGACCTCTTCATCATGGGATTCCTGTTCGCTCTCAAATAGTTGTAGAATATTTCCTTCATCAGGTTTCTCCTTCTCTACTCCTTCCTTAATAAAGTGATTTACATAACATTCTTCCTCATATAATTCATTTTCTTTCTCTTCTTCCTTTTCTTCATCTTTCTTTCCAACTTTCCCTTCTTCCTTTCTAGGAGTGACCAGCTTTTAGGACTCGGCCTCAGATGTTCGGAGTGGTAATTTCTATAATGTATTTGCTTTATCTTGATATTTATCAACATGTTTAATAAAATCATCTAAATCACAAATTTATTCTTCTTATTATTCTTATTCTTATACTTCCTCTTCTTCTTCTACTTCTTCAACAACTTCATTTTCTTTAGATTTTTCTGGAGTCAAGAAAATATTCCTCGGAGACTCAGGTAATGGCTCGACAATGAATGTTTCTGGTACTAGAATATTATCGGAAGCTACTTCTATAGCTTTCAAAAGATATTGTACAACATCAGCCTCATAAATTTTCTTCTTCATCTTCTTCACCTTTTCTTGCCTATCACGCTCTTCAGCAGTTATTTCTCTTAAGGCCTTATCCTCTGTAGGGTCTAAGACGAATTGTGGCTCCCCTTCTTTCCTCTATTCCTTATCTTACCTCCATTTTATTATTACCCCATCCAGATACTCTTTTTGTTTCTTAGCTTTGGGAGGTGAGGATTTGGATTCCTTAGCTTTAGGTGTTTTATCTTTAGCTGCCACTTATTTCAGTTTCCTTTTAATGCAAACCTTCTTCGATGGCTCAACTTTTTCAATCATTTCCGAATTGGCTTCTTCCCCTCCCTCTGGCAGATCACTGAACTCATCTGACTATTTTGAGAAACTGACTTTAATCCTCTTCAAAGTATCATCACTAATCAACATAACCTTATTGTTTCTAGGCTTGGGGCTACATGGAATCTTGAAACATTCAAGAGTCTGAACAATCAACTTTGAAAGAAAAGCTGCATACATGATGATCTGAGCTCTATGGTTCCCATTCTTGATGTTCAGAATCATAATGAGGATATGTCTCATTAGATTCACCTTCCTTTGATTTACCAAGAAATCTAGGATATACATATCACTCTTCTTCAGGGGTTCCTTTTCACCCTTCCTTGGAACAATGAATCCTTGTACCCAGAGTTGTAGAATCTGATTATTTGTTGAAATATGGGAAATCTTCTTTGAATTCTTGATATCAGAAAGACCAAGGAAATCCATAGCTTTTAACTTAACAAAACTACCCTGAACCTCAGGGAGTTTGTGTGAGAAAAAATCAGCTTCTATTTTGTATTCCATCCCCACCCTGCTTGCAGCCTTGGTGTAAGAATGTTAGTATGTCTTCCTATAACTCATAAAGGATATTTTTCCTCTACTATCATCCTCAAAGAAGGAAACTGATTTATCGAATTCAATGATAAGATATGGAGAGACTACATCTTGGGCTGATGTCTTTGAAATAGCTAAACTTTTCCAAACCCTTTAGCCTAATATTCTTGGAAATAATGGAGTCATACTTATTGAAGAAATTTGGGTGTACAAACCTCTCCCTAAAAATACGCCACTATGAGATTGGCTTGAATAAAGACATATCCTGAGAAGGGTCTTCTATAGACATTCAGACTGAGGATCTTTGAGTGATTCAGAACGGGCTTATTAACTGAGCCAGGGCTTTGAGATGCGAGAGCTTAGAAAACCGATGTGGGACAACCATCGAGGGTCCCCATTATATAGGCAATGGAAGTGAAGTTTCATCATCCAAACACAATCTTATAGTTGAAAAACTCTGTGATCTGATTTGATGGTTGAAAACATTCCCTCAAGGAAATCTTGAATCCGGTCTTTTGAGGTTTTAAGAAAAACATTCGGATTTAAGGAAAAACTAGTCCGAAAAATTATAAGAAAATATCAGCAAACAAAAATAACTACGAAAACCTAAGTAATGAAGTCATACCTTTGGGATTGGAAAGGATCCTTATTTGTAATATGTGATAGTATTCTGGAAGAAAATTTGACTATGAAAAAGAAACTTATTATAAAAAGTTCACTACGAAGATTTTGAATATGAAAACGTTCATTTTGAAAATTTCAGAACAAAAAACTTTCCTTACAGAAATTTCAGTTCCGAAAATTATCATTACGAAGATTCAAGGTATGAAGAATTCCATTATGAAAATTTCAATTATGAAAATTTCCATTATGAAAATTTCCAAAACAAATTACAAAAAATATGAAAAACTTCATTACGAAAATTTTGAAAAGCTATATTAAAAGAAATATGAAAACATCATTACAAAAAATGTGAAAACATAATTACAAAAAATGTGAAAAGCTTAAATATGTACTCCCCCTATGAAAAAGAGTTTATTACTGTAAGGTGAATTGTTCAACAAGAATTTAATGAAGGAAGATTACCTAACAGTTATCTTTCCTAACTTTTTATTGATGTATTAAAATCTATCAGAAGGTAAAGATTTTGTGAAATATCAGCATGTTGATCTTGTGTTCTGATAAATTGAAGAATTATATCTCATTTTTGTGTGTGATCCCTAAGAAATTGATGCCTAATATCTATGTGTGTTTAACGAGAGTGATGTGAAAGGATTTTACTAAGGGAAATGGCACTTGTGTTATCACATAAAATTTGAGTCTTAGTAAAACTCAGCCCATAGTCTGTGAGTGTGTGTTGCATCCACAACACTTGAATACAACAACTTCCAGCTGCTACATATTCAGCTTCAGTAGTGGAGAGTTCTATTTAATGTTCCTTATAGTACGACCAAGAAAATAATGAATCTCCTATGAAATTTCAATTTCTAGATGTACTCTATCTATCCATTCTACATCCACCAAATCCAGCATCTGAAAAACTATTTAAAACAAAATCATTTCCAGAATTATAAAATAGTCCTAAATCCATGGTTCCCTTTAAGTAGTGAAAAATTCTTTTCATTGCTTTTAAATGATATTCATTAGGATTAGATAGATATCTTGCACATAATAATACTAAAAACATTAAGTATAGATGACTAGCTGTCATTTAATGTAAACTTCCAATAATACCTGTAAAAGATGTTTAATCTACTGGTTTCCCAACTTCATCAAGATCAAGTGTGTTTGAGGTACCGATGGGAGTACCTATACTCTATAGTGTTGTCATATCCATAATTTTTAAGAAGATCATTAATATACTTATGATGGGATATATAGATTCCTTCTACTTTTTGAGAAATTTGAAAACCTACCTCACACATCATAATAATTTCAAACTCAAATTTCATTGGATCCGTAATGGAGTCAGTTAAGTATTGTTTAGTTGAACCACATATAATGTCATCAACATAAATTTGAACGATCCAAACATTTTTATTATCTTTATTTATAAAAATAGTTGGATCTCCATTTCCCTTAACATATTTATTTTGAAGTAAAAAACATGAAAGTATATCATTCAAAGCTCGAGGGGCATGTTTAAGGCCATACAAAGAATTGGTAAGTCTAAAAACATGATCAGGATGGTTTGTATCTTCAAAACCAGGAGGTTGTTCAACAAAAACATCGTCTTGAACATAACCGTTAAGAAAATCACATTTCACATCCATTTGAAAAAGTTTAAAATTGAAGAATTCTGCAAAGGCAAGTAAAATTAGAATAGATTCAGGTCTAGCTTCCAGAGCATAGGTTTCTTCATAGTTTATTCCTTCTTGTTTATTATAGCCTTTAGCAACTAATAGAGATTTATTTCATACGATGATTCCATTTTCATCACACTTATTTTTGAAGACCCATTTTACTCCAATAACATATATTTCCTTAGGTATTTCAACCATGGTCCAGACATTATTCCATTCGCATTCATTTAGTTCACTTGCATGGCTTTAATCCAATCATAATCACCTAAAGATTCATTAGTGATTTTTTGTTCTAATTGGGAAAGGAATGATAGATGCTCTACATTATTTCTTAAGGAACTTCTAGTCCTTGAGGGTTGATTATCATCTCCAACAACACTATCACTAGGATGATTCTTTAGAAACGACTGATTTGGGTTTTATAAAACCTGCTCATTAACATTGGGTAGAATGTCTTCAGAGGTAAATGTTTCAGAAGTATCTCCTTGTACATTTTTCTTTACCAAAAGGATCTTCTATCATAGGTAGATAATCAGTTTTTGTAAACACATATGAGGATGTAGTTTGGCGTTGTTTAAAAAAAAAGGATTAGTTTCATCAAATTTGACATGTACTGTTTCTTCAACAGAACATGTATTTTTGTTGAAAAATTTATATGCCTTTGAAGTTGTGGAGTAGCCTAAGAAAATTCCATCATCATATTATGGTGCAAATTTGTGTAAGTTATGTTTAGTATTCAAAATGAATACCTTGTATCCAAAAACATTAAAGTAAGAAAGTTTAGGTTTTATACAATTCCATATCTCATAAGGAGTTTTATTAAGAAAGGGTCTAATCAAAACTCGATTTATAGTGTAATAAGAAGTACTTACAGCTTCAGCCCAAAAATGATTGGAAACCAAATAGTCACTCAACATGGTTCTATTTACCTCTTGATGAAATCTATTTCTTCTTTCAACAACACCATTTTGTTGAGCTATTCCGAGTGCTGAGAAGTTGTGAGTAATAACTTTTCTACTACAAAAATTTTCAAAATTATAATTTTGAAATTCTCCTCCATGATCATTATGAATAGTTTTCAATGGAAGGTTTTTCTCATTTTTAACATGGGATATAAATCTTTTGAAATAAGAAATGGCTTCATATTTCTTTTCTAGAAAATATACCCACGTTAATCTGGTGAAATCATCAACCAAAACAAATACATTGTACTTTCCCCCAATGCTTCGATTCTATGTTGGACCAAAAAGATCCATATTCACTAGCTGTAATGCATTAGTAGTTGAGACTTCACCGACTGATTTAAAACATGATTTTTGTTGCTTTCCATATTGAAAAGGGTCAGAAACTTTTGAAGAATCAAATCTATGTTTTGGTAGATCCTTAACTAGTCTTTTCATAGACAATTTACATAAAATCCTAATGTTACAGTGTCCTAACCTTCTAGTCCATAACCAAGAATGATCTTCCATTTCACTAAGTCAATGTATGTCATGGCTCCTAACGTCTTCTAAGTATAGTGTGAAAACATTCTCTTGCCTTTGGGAAGAATGAATAACCTCTTCCTTGGAATTGTGTACTAGTCACTTATCATTCCTAAAATTCCCAAGGTAGCCTTAATCACATAATTGACTTATGCTGGTGAGGTTGGGCTTAAGGCCCTTAAAAAATAAAACATTTGAAATCAATGTTTTTCCAATAAGAATGACGTTACCTATACGAAAAATTTATCCTTGAGCATTATCTCTGAAAGTTACATTTTTCCTTTCATTTTGATAGTCTTTTTGAAATAGTATTTTTATCAGTCATATATCGGAAACATCCACTATCCATGTACCGTGTATTATTTTTGGTACTTTCCCTATTTTCCTAAAAATATGAAAAAGTTAGGTTTTTGGAATCCAGACATGCTTGGATCCAGAAATCTCAGAAAGTAAAATTTTGGGTACCCACATCTTCTTAGAAAAGTAAGCCTTATGAAATCCTAAAGATTGGATTTTGTTTAGAGAACAATTTTTTGCTCAGTGACCACCACACTGACATTTAGAACAGAATGGGGCACTTTGAGGAACAAATTAGTTGTTACTACATATCAGTTTAGAACTAGTATAACCAAAACCAGAAGTATTCCTTCGAGGTCGGATTTGTGAATACATTTTGTCAAAATTTTCCTTACCTAGGGTAAAGTTCGACAAACACTTCCTCAGGGAGAATATTTCAGATTTCAGTTATATAACTAAGTTATTGTATTCAAAAACATTTTAACTAGAGCTATGCTCAAAATAATTTTTTGTAGAAATTAATTTTTATATATCATTAGAAATTTTATTATATTCAGAACTTACTTCCTCGAGATTATTTGAAATAATTTCAAAATCATCATTTTTTATATCAAGATCTTTAGAAAGATCTTATATTTCCATAGTAAGAATAATATTCCTAGAATTTTCCTTATCATTTATTTTTATGAGTTTTGAATTTTCATTTTAAAGAATATTGGAAATCCTAGAAACTTATTTATAGGTAGGTAACATATTATCTTCATTAGAAGAAGATTCTTCATCCAAAGATTTATAATATTTACTATCCTTAGAATTAAAAGAAACATTGGTCATTGATTCAGAATAGTGTACCTTAGCCATCAAGCAATGATTATCAATAGGTATCCTGGCTATAAGTCCATGATTCTTCTGTCCAGAATATTCATAATCTGAAGATTCATCTGAAGAGTCTCTACCACTAGCACTCCATATGTCATTAACTTTCAACACTTTCTTCGCTTTGGACTTATAATATTTATTTCTATTTTTCTCAGAATAACATTCATTTCTTTCTTTTCTTTTGAGCATAGGGAAATCAGGTCTTATGTGTCCATCTCTCTAACATTCATAGCATGTAACTTAAGAATCATTCTTTTCATTCCTTTCTTTCTTGTTTTATTTAGATAGAAAGTTTCTCTATCCAGCTATCGTGTTCATACATCGAGAAAGATTTGCTAATTCATTTTCTGAGGACTCACTTCCACTTGACTCATAAGGGATAACAGATTTCTTAGATATGGATCTAAACTCTCTCAGGAGTCTTGGCTTTCATATGATTGGAAGTAGTAGTAAAATATACACTGCCATTTCCATTCTTGTTTTTCACAATATCAACATATCTCTTCAATCTAGTTTCATGATGAAAATGAGTTCCAAATAGCTCATCAAGGGTAATCTGAGTAACCTATATATTCTCATCAATTGCAGTCCTTTTAGTTTCCCACTCATTCGGCATGATGTCAATAATCTTGTCAACAAAAGCTTTATCATCCAAACCTTTTTTGCCCATTGATTGTAAACTATTCACTATAGTCATGAATCTCTATTGCACATTTCATATGGTTTCACCATTAGGAAAACTGAAACCATGATATTAGGCTCTAAACATGGCTCTTCTAGTCTCAATTACTTTGGAAGTTCCAAAGTGAGTAACTTCGAGTTTCTTCCATATAAAATTTTCTTCTTCACAAGATGAAATTTGGGTATATATATTTCTAGTCATTGAAAAATGTCAAGTATTGCATACCTTATAGTTCATTAGGTAATCATGCTTTTCCTCATTTTTAAAGGCACTTACTTCTTTATCCGGGATCTTGTATCCACCAGTAATCATAACAAAATTTTCAACTCCAATGATGATAATGAAAGTCTTCATATGATCTCTTCAATATTCGTAATAATTACCATTAAAGATTGGTGGTCTAGTTGGATTAATATTTTCTATTGAACCAACATTGATTCATTCCATCCTTAAGAAATCCTTTGGAACACAATGTTGTTACTAGTACGAGCTTGTAAACTAGAGGAAATATCCAATGCAAGAAAATATAGAATAAGAAAAAGTGAATCTGAACTATATGATTCTGAATTTATGAAAAAAAATGAATCCGAAAAAATTTTATTCCGAGAATTCCCTTCTGAATCTAATTGTGAGATTAATTCAGATTGAACCAATCCACTGATACCAATTGTTAGGATAGTATGTGACAGATTATGATATTCTCTAAAATACCAAACATAGGATCGAAATAAGAATGAGATTCTTAGATATTAGAGGGGTGAATTGTACCATTTAAAAATTCCCTTAGGAAATTTTGAGGAATATTATGTTTAACAAGGTTAAACAAGATAATTCACAAGACCTCTATGAGTTCTAATAGCTTTCATGATTCCTGAAAAGTGATTCCGAAAAGGGAACTTAACTAAAGTTACAAACACTAAGATTATACTTTAATGCTTATAGAATCTAACTATATCAGAGTTTAAGGGTGAGAAAGTATATGATAGTATACTTTCCCCAACAATACAAAATGCAACGGAAAAAACCTGTGACAAAACAAGTAATAAGTAATAAATCATTTAACCCAAAGAGAAGGGTATCCAACAACCTTGGATAAAGGTCCCTTGATTTATACTTTCAAGAAAGTCTGTCTTACGCACACCAGGGTAAGTCATCGATACGAATATAGGAGTCTGTCTTGCTATCCCCGCATGCTCGCAACTCTCAGGTAGTCGGAACAACTATCTTTCTCAGAAATTATGCCCTCAACTTCAAGGTGTTGGAACCTTTGTCTTCATATCCCCGGAAGCCCTTGATTGAACATAACATCAATCATAGTCTCATGAAGCATGTCTGCATAAGGAAATGTCTGAACAAGTTGTTCAAACATTATGCACGAAGCTTGAGAGTTGATAAAAGCCTTTATCTCTAGAAATCACATCAATCGCATGTAGACACCGATTTCAAAGTTTTTGTTGACTTTCAAATGAGCTCCTACTATAGGTGAAGCTCTAACGGTCAGATCCCTCCTCCAATGGTCATATTCTTCCTTGAATTTCAGAGGGACCTGTACACGAGTCACTTAAACAACGGTTAGTCAATAACTGAAAGCACAACATAGTTTTGTAATAAAAAAAGTGTAAGCATAACTAAACTGATATTCAGAATGAAGAAAATGAACGTTCTGAATGGAAAAGGATAAAGTTCAGAATGTAGGTAAAAGTGAATTAGGTGTCTGTAGTACTATGATATTCAGATTCTATTTTTCTAAGGAACTCGTAATCAGAATTCGTAATCAGAATTCTTCATCAGAATTCATAATCAGAAATCATCATTAGAATTCGTAATGAGAAATCATAATCCGAAGTAATTATCAGAATTCATAATGAGAATTTGGAATCAGAATTCTTCATTAGAATTTGTAATGAGAATTCTCAATCCTAATTCATCATTAGAATTCGTAATTAGAATTTTCTTAAAGTTCGTAATCAGAATTCAGAGTTGAACTTCACAAAAGTTCGTAACAAGGAATTCAGAGTAAAACTTCATAAAAATTCATAACAAGAATTCGGATCCAAAAACAGAATACCTCATATCTAATTATTATACGATTCCGAGGTTTTTGGTCTCAATCCGAGTTTTATAAATAGAAAATTTATGATATGAACAACGAAATTTAGGCAAGGGTAAATTTCCTTGGGGAAGGATATTTTCCTTATAGATGTAAAAAAGGGGTAAAATAACATTTTCTTTAAATTTAAGTGTCTGTGATTTTCAAAAACAAGAGGAATGATAAAGTCATAAGGAAAGACTTAATGACGTAATAACTATCCCTTTGAATTAAGGAATGGAAAAATTCATAAGGAAACCCTTATTGATTTAACACATGAGTGTCCTAATAGAGAAACTTGGAAATCTCAAACTATTTCTATCATGATCTCTCAAGTTTAAGACCAAATAGGTTCTAAAGCATTCATGAAGCATCTATGTAATCATGATACGTCATTAGTTTACTATATATTGATTAATTTATAAAACATTTAATGTATAATGTGTTGCTCATATAGTTTTCATATACAAGGAACAATTCATCCCTCTCCACATTTTTTGGTGGATCAAGAATTGATGATTCAAGAATGTACGATTTTCGTTCATGGAGTATCAAAACCTGAAGGCATCTAAACCACTTCATGAATTTACTGCCAGTTATTTGGTTATCTTTCCCAAATATTTATCATACTAATAGTGTGGATAAATAAATTTTCATTTTATTCCTCAGCTAAAAACATCATATTATCAATGTTTTTCGTGATTACAGAATAAGTGAGATGTAATAAACTAATTGTCTTATTAAATATACCATTATTATATCATGTCTTAATATCCCTCACCATTGAACTCGAAATATCTAATTTCATTAACATTCTAGTAGAACGGATTCCCATATATATTATTCATGATCCAGACATTGGCTATGAGAACCATAAAATATTAATCATGAAGGTGGTTTTTCCAACTGGAGACATGCAGTTCCATGATCCATTGAGTGGATTCCCTTATCCTGAAATCCTTACATGGATTTCAAAAAAACATGAAAACCATTTTGTATTTAAAAAACTATGGAAATTGAGCATAATAAAATTTCAATTAAGTCTACGCAAAACTCTATTGATAACTCCATGATAAAATAATGTGTCCAAACTATGTCCATATATAATACATAGTTGTATGGTTTCATTCAAAATCTTTTCATTGGATAATTAGTTTGAAATAATATTTAATTGAGGGATTTAAATTTATGAAACCAAAATTTTATATTATTTATCCTTTTATCATCTTGTTAATATTAAATGGATGTTATTTAATAAATTAACCATGTTGTATAAATTATATACAGATAATTAAATAATTTAATTTTTTGTCATTGCAAATTAATTCAATTATTCACGTGATTCTAGTATTGAATCTATAAAATAAATAATTTCAATGATAGAAATAATAATTAATTAAATGATCCATTAATTAGCTTTAAATAATTGTTGATTTAATGAGCGGAAGTTAAATCATCCATTGACCATTGGGAAAGAGATCATATTTCCAGTCATCCCATGAGTTACAAAATTCCACCTATCCACTTGTTTATCACCTAGGTTGGCATAATTATGGCTTCTTCACGAACCAACTCTACATGACTTGGTATACTCCATTAATTGTAAATATTTATATTTGACATGAAGGGGAGGGGGAAACAGTATTGGTTTTAGTGGATTACATAAATACCATTGGACACATAGGTCCAACATAATAATGGTTCGAGGGGTGACTCACATGAAATCATTTTATTTATATAAAATAATTGAAAACTAATGAAATAAACTAAATAAAAAATCCAACATATACATAGGTATTGCGGATGCTCATAAATAGTCATACATTTATTTAATATGCAAATGTAATTGGCTAGTATTCATTTAATTATTCATTCATTTATTATTTAAGATAAACGTGCTTCAATTAATTAATTAAAAAATTAACTGATTAACCCTCTTTCATATTAATGATAATACGATCTTATTCAGATATATCTAAAATCAATGGGATTCTTGATAAATAAATTGTACTACCAATAATGACATATTAATTATAAAATATTATTTTAGCATTTACAATTATTTAAAAAAATTATTAAATTGTAAAACACATAACAGAGTTCCCATCAATAAAATTGGGTTTTAATTATAAAATTTAAAAATTAATTTAATATTTATTTTTTCCTCTACTGGGAGACTACACAACATGTACATAAATCAACTTTTTATGTACCTCAGTTACCATATGAACAAGTCACACGCCCGTGGATTCAGTGTGTTAACTCGTCTGAAATTCATTGTGTATACATTCTATAAACACACCCTATATCCTCGTTCTATGTTCCAAATTATCACGATCAACATGTGGTGTGTAATAAAAGCACATCATATGTAGATACAATTACCATGCATTGATGGCATGGTCTCTTGTTGCACATCGTGTAACCTAGTTTTACTAGCAAATTATATGGCACTTCCCGATGGCTTCTCATGTAATTATTTATTTTTTTCATAGGTATTTATGAAAATGAATCACTGAACGAATTTGATTATTATATCGATATCATGTTAATTCAAATCAAATCAATGAATAAATAATGTGAAATGAAAATCAACCACAAATCACATAAATAACCAAAAAATATTATAAATTTAAACATGGTCACTATGATACCACTAGTTTGTTCATTGAATAATGAAGCGTGCATAGGTGGGTGATATATTTAAATTTAATTTAATAATCTTTGATCTAATTTAAGGGAAATGATCATACACATTAGATTCAAAATAAATTTATTTAATATTTTATAAAATAAATATGTGGGATTTGGGAAATTCTTCGTTGATGAATATTATCTCCAAAAAATACCCTTTTATATTAACATAATTGTAATATGGGTATCCCATTATAAAATACATATAATTGTGATCTACATGTTCTCTTATGACATCCAACAATCAAAAATTAATCTCTGGGTGCAAGAGAGACTAGTCAAGCACCATTCCTTGTTAATTCCTGATCATATATTTTTCTGTATAAGGAAATCACACTTAAAATACATGTTCTTGATTGGGATAGAGAGGGAAAATTGAGAGAGGATTCATTGGGCCTAAAAATTCTCTATTCTCAATTTTTGGATTCACTACTCAATAAAAATATATAGCTATTTGTAGAGTAGTTATTTATGTTGAAATATTATTTAATTTCATACCGTCCATTAAAAAACATTCCTTACCATCACTAAATCCCTTGCCACCTAATAATAATTATACTGTTATTATTTTGTGACATTAAAAAACTAACACAATAACTAATTTTATATAACAATATAGTTAATTAATATTTTTCAACATAGTCATTTTTGTTAAGTTCAGACTCCTCTATCATTTTTTTAACAACCGATAAATTATTTTATTCTTAAATAATTAATGTACTTACAATATAGTGATTTATTATTTATTTAAATATTAAATAAATAATAGAAATTATTTATCTTATTATCGGTGAATAAATATTTAAATAGTTTATGAAATCAATATACCTTTAATATAATTGTTCCTTGGACATGAGAATAATATTTATTCCATTAATTAAACTCAAATTTAATTTAATCTAAATAAAAAAACATAGTGAGTTACCCTATATGATGCATTCTCATTGACATTAGGCATGCTTTCCAAAATTTAACAATTTCAATCTAGAATGCTGTTAGGGCACCCAAGAGAAAGAACAATATTTCACATCATTGAAAACAACATTCAAAAACACATTGTGTAATATAATCCCTTGGATGCAGGATATCATCATGTAACTTGCACATCCATGTTACCACCATATATGCTTGATATGTCTTCTGTTGATTATCTAAAAAAACATGTCATTACACCATAACCATTGAACTTAATGCGACAGTTATTTTCCAATAATAGGATACAGAAATCACCTTCCATAAAGATGGAATTGAATGACCCTTCCTCAACATACTCATTAATGACATGACACTCGTTACTCAACCAACGTATCCAATTTATCCATTATAATTTATCATCATGGTTTATGAATTACATCTAGGTACATGAGTTTTAACAAGAATTAATAATATTCATAATGTGGAAGGGTATCAAACAAGATTGTAGATAGGAATATTCAATGACACAAAAACATGAAGAATTTCTATTGGAAGGTCTATTCTCATAATCTCCCATCATAGATATTCTGAATTAAAATCATAATGGGTGCAAGCCTCATTTTTTTATGAGTCCTCACACCAACAAACTATGTTCTATTTGTCCCATGATTTTAAATTTTGTAACTATATAACACTATTTGTGAATAAGATAATATTACAATGAGGTTATCATCATTGAAAGGAACATCTATGAACTCATCAATGAAACATGTACTCTTCGACATTATTAAATTAGCTTCTTTTATATCAACACAAAATATTTAATAATATTCTATATTAAAATTCAATACATCAAATATTAATGTAATCTAAAAAAAGTTGGTCCCCGAACAGAAACTGCAACAACTATATCCTTTATGTTTATTGACATCATAATTATTATTTTCTTTTTATTTTGATGCATTTATTTTGATGATTGAAATTAATTTTTATATTATAATAATTGTGATGTTTTGGGGGGGGTTTTTCATATTTTAGATAATTAGTATGGTTATAATCCCCACACTATTTCCAACATCTAATAGAGGTTTATGAATTACTCATTGTTATTACATTAATGGGAAACAAAGATAAGTATAGGGTTGTGTTCTATTTATGTTTTTATTGGTTAAAATTTATATCATTTTTATCATATATAGATTTTCATTAATATTTGGTCAAATTTTTCATGTTATTTTATAATGGTGGAATATTTTTGTAATATCATATAGGTGACTCTTATATATTATGTGAAGTGAAATTAATTTTGATAGGTGGTTTAGAATCATAACATGGTTTCATATAAATTTCAAATATAGAGAATCAGAAATATTTATTCACATTTTTTTAATTAAAATGAAATTTTCATAATTTATTTTTATTTGAAAAATGGTGGGAATATTTAAATTATTTTTTTCATCTTTATACCCAACTTATTTAATAACCTATTTGGATGTTATGGTTGGGTTCCCATCCACTATATGAATGTCTGTTATTTTGAACACCCAGACGATACTCATGATTTCTTTCAACCAATTCAATTTTGGTTATGCGACTTCTTTTTCCAGTTCTCATCTCATTATAGTAGGAGTTCTGGGACACTCAATTTTACTAAGTGTGATAGTTCAAAAAAGATGGTAGAAGATCTTGTTCATAGTAGATTTAGAAGGCTATTAATATTGTTCGTGTCCCCCGAGCTCACTGTAATATGGGATAGGGTGTGCTTTTCCTAGTATTGTGCTATTTCACGGCATATTGTTTGAGGTGGGCACAAAATGATTCCTCTTGGTTTGAAATGAGATAGGAGAGACCCCAAAGGTGGATTTCATATTCCATGGATTGGAAATAGTAGTATATTAATTGTATATGGATAGAAAATAGTTATTAACATTGGTCATATAGGAATATAAGTCTTGATTGTGCATATATATTCAATGACAACACAGATCGAAGGCTATGGTGGATGATCAAGGGAAAAAAATTTACATGGAGGATATATAAATGATAGAATATGGTCTATATTTTTTTCCTTGGTTCAATATAGGAGGTTCTAGGGATGTTTATTGGGTATCCTAACTAAGATTACTCAAAATATACAATGATTATGTCTAACTATATAAATTTGTCGTAGAAAATGTTATAGAAAAAACGTGTAAGGTGATTATTGGTCCACTATTATTTCTGTTTGGACTTATTATCAATTTTTTTTGGTGTTATTGAATTCATTAATCTTTTACACCTTATTTCATAGAGTGTAGAATACTCAGGATGACACTACCCCATGAACATAATCAAATTTTCTAAATCACGTGACATCGAAGTGTACCTTTTATAGTAATGAACATTTTTTTCATTGACCTATAATGAAGAATGCCAATGTTTCATGATTTACAATCAAATCAATTTTTAAATTATATTGTATTAATGAATCTATCTAATAATTTTAATTAACGGTTTTTCATTTTATTTTTGTTTCCCTCATTTGATCTTTCAGGTATGATTCATTTTGTATTGGAATATTTTTTTCATTTATAGAATATATATGGGATAAATATAAAATTGAATTCTCAGAGTCATTTATTTTTTGAGTTAAATATTTATTTGGATCATATTAAGTAATTTTAATAACTGTATTAGAATTATTCATTAGATTATTATCCATTTAGATGTTATGTTGTTCAACGGTGTTCAATATCATTTGTTCATTTTGGTTCATGGTATATTATTAGATTATTTTTTTTCTATTTATTGGATTATAAAAATAATATAGGAGTAAAAATATGTTTTTAATTTTCTTATTTTTGGAACTATGGAGACTAATTTTATAACAAATGGATCCTAGTTATTAAATGAAGACACCCATGGATAGAATAGACCAAAATATATTAAATCCCCATGAAATGAAAATGTTTTCATACTTTGGGAATATTTTTTTAATTAATTTTTTTTTTTGAACAATTATTTTACATAAGATATATATGCTCATTTTAATGGATTTGTTTCCCAATGATAATTTATTCTGTATTTACGTATTTGGTTTCATGTTGATTAATTTTTATATTTATTTCAAAATATAGAGTATCATTTTATTTTACATTTTCATTATTGTTTTTAACACTATTTTATTTCAAATCATGTATAATGTGTGATATTTATTTGATTTTGTGAATATTTAATAAATTACTAGATTAAAATTATCATAAATCATTATTTTTTATAAATATATTACCACATTCATGTTGCTATTTTTGACTTATTTCACCCAAAAAATCCAATGTTTGTAAAATTTATTTTAAAAAAAAAATATCAATGAAATGAACATTATAAAAATAGTATATTATTATATATAAATCATTTTTAATATTTGATTAATTTTTTGTTCTTAAAAATATCTATTGTAAATATAAAATAGGATAATATATTTTTAGAATGTGAAAATTTAATATTTAATCTAAATTGTAATTTATAAGGATATATACTCATATAATATTAATATAAAAAAATATTTTATATTCGAAATTAATATTGAATAAAAAATGTATCAATTTATATTTTCCAACTCCCATTGGATCCTAAGGCAATCATTTACTCTCACAAAAATATTCTGAAATTCATCACTAAATATAATATTTATTGCATATTATTAGTTTAAATTTATTTTGAAAAAAAAATTAACATTAAAAAACAAGTCAAAAAAATAATTATTAATTTATAAATAAATTATACAATGTATAAATTTGAATATAAATCAAAATAAACCATATAAAAATATATAAATTAAAAAATATACATTAAATTAGTTTCTATTGACCCGTAATATTTCATGTTACATATGACATGTTAAAAATTAAATGATTCATATTTTAAAATTGGTCAACTCATAATAGTATAATTCACTAAAGAAATAGATAACAGTCATCAATTTAAAAAAAACACTAGCATATATCCCTCGTGTTTTCCCAAAAAATGGGATTTGATCAACTATTAAAACTATGTAGTCCATATATCCTTTTTTTGGTAGATATTGTTGATTCATATTATAATTGTAGGTTCTAGGTGCAGTGGAAGCATGAAATGTGTGAATGAACACATTTATTTTTTTTATTTATTTTGTATGTGTATTTATATGGTTGGCCTAGTGGGCCAACAACGTTGTATTATATTTCATATCTATTATATATTTTTACATCATTTTTCGATTATAGATTCTTTTATTTCTGATGTTTACTACTTCCACACCATATTTACTTTCTACTTATTATGATACCTAGTTTTCTTCCACTTCATACTCCTATACAAAGGTATAGTCTCCCAATGTACCACCATTACAACCTAACTGCTAGTCAGTAGCCTCTAGAATACGGGGAGGCACACTTGAGGCTTAGTGACCCACCAACACATAACTTTGGTTTTGTGGCATCTGGGTTGGGACGGTACACACTAGGCACACATAATCATTTCATAATTCAAAAAATACCTACATCAATATTAAAAGCAAGAGACACTAAATTCGATATAGAATCTACATTTTCTTATTATCATTGATCCACTTTATGAGTTTTCTTCATTATTTAATACAAATTTGACTACACTTAAACATGAAACAAAACAAAGAATCTCCCTACATTTAAGAATTGTAGGACAATATTTATCAAATAATTAACCAAAGGGTCACATTCCAATCATAACTTGGATAATATAACATTAATTTTTTGAATAAAAGAATCATAAACCATTTATTATTTTATAAAATGATAAGGAATCATGGAATAATAATCCTTGATTATTTTTAGTGATCTCCTATATCTCAAGTTCAATTATTTTTTAGTGAATATATACTTATAACTTTTCTGATCAAAATATATTTCACATTTCAATCCATAGAAATGATTTCCCCAAATTTTTTAAAAAAATACATAATATATTTCTAATTCATTAGTAGAGTAAATTTACTCATATATTTTTATCTTATCAGGGGAATAAGAAAATACATTGTCATAGTACATCCGTTTTCATCAAATAATTTTTATTAAAGCATATATTTAGCAGTCATATTTACCATTTCTACAACGAACAACCAAAATAGCATCATTGACCATTCTAATCATCAGTTCCTAAAAGAAATCATTACATTTTTTATCTAGATAATCCATACTCCCATTTGTATCAACATTGTTATTGTAATTGATAAAAAATTATATTTTTCAAGAAGCCATCTATAATAAACTATTAACCCTTTCAAACTATGAATCTCATTGACAGTGGTAGATCTTGGACCCTATTAAATTATTATTTTTAGAATGTTCAACTATTACTCCATATTTAGAAGAAATATATACATGTAATGATATTTTTTGTAACCAAAATTCAATCATACTTATCATTTCATATAGTTTATTTTTTTATTGTTTTTTAAAACAATTCTAATGTAACTTTCATTTTTCACTTGGATTATAAAATATTATAAAATATCGTTTATAAAAACCTTACATTGACCCAAAAACTGATTGAAATATGTATTCCTAGGACTCCTAAATACATTAGGTTCATTAGATAACCCAAAGAGAATAAATAAAAAATAATAAATCTCATATCTCATATAAAATGATATATTCAGAATGTCATACCCCTTCACCATCATAGAAGGGTGTCATGTTCGTAGATCAATCATCAAAAATCACTAACCTCCCAATAGCTATCACCATTTGGGTTGTTGACCTAACATCAACTACAATTGTAGAAAAATAATTTTCTACACACTTTTTCTTTCAATCATTCTGTTTTATACCTTGGGTAACAATCTTTGGACACACATTTTCATAATGCCCAAAATCATTTCAACTAAATCATCTTAGTTCAGGATTTTCATTAATCATTTCATCATCGTCAATACATTCAAAAAACATATGGATAATCTTACCACATTGGGAGCACATCCAATACACTGAAATATACTCTCTAGGATGCTTTAAATGAAACTTCTCAAAATATGATAATTTTTTTTCTCACCTCCAAACTTTTTGAATGACTGTCTTACCACATTCTATCAGTTGAACCACTTCTTTTATTTATTATCATGGGGCACATGTTCCTCATAAGACATTATTTACACCTTATCAGGAAAATAAGATAAGTTTCTCATAGGTATTTAATGCATGAGAACCCAAATCCCTCATATATCATGTCTCCAATCCTGAGTAATATTGATTTAACATTATATCAATATCTCGGGTAAATTTTGTTACATAACATGGGATTTGAGTGTATTTTTCATTTTTTGTAGCCACCAAATATTCCTCATTTTTTTAATTGAAATCATAATTTTTTATTCAAAGTCAAATATCCTTAGTAAAATATTCCATATAGAGAATATTCTTAAATTCATCTCATTTTAAAAAAATATTTTCACTCACCCGGATATTTATAATAATTGACCACCACAGATAGTAATCATATTCAAAATGATATATTGTATGAGATAACTACTGATGATCCGAACAACCGATGACATCAAATATGTTTTCAATGGATTTGATAAATCCATTATCAATAAAAGGTTTTTATGATCCCATTAATTATGGGTGATATTGTCTCATAATATGCACAAATATTCCCATGTTCTTCTGTGGTAGATTTGGATTGTCTTTTATGTGGAAACCATAACTATTTATATCATGCTTAAATTTATCCATAACTGAAACAAACTGCTCAGTTCAAATCCAGACTATATCAGAACACATATTCAAAAGGATATTTTCCTCTCAGTGTGTTCCCACTATAGCATCCTTGTATCCTCCATGGAAATCCATTCAGAAAAAATATATTTCAAATGAAAAAAATAGATATTATTAATATTCTAAAACATTTAAAAAAACTGTAAAAAAAATTATTTCATGGGCCTGCTATTAATGTTATATTAACCTCTAATGATATCTAAATCGATATTTCACATACACTATAAGGACCCAACAATAAAATATTACATAATTTTCACTTAGGTAAATAATTTAAAATTAATTCGCATTAAAGATATTTTCATGTGTAGAGTTTTAGATAAATAATGCAGAACACATACATTATGAAACCCAAAAATACAAATTTTTCACTTCTGATCGGTAACCATTTTCCACTATATAAATAATTTAAAAAATAAAAAATGGAATATTTTAAGAAAATAATTCAATGCATTCAACATGAATTACTCTAGTCCCATACTTATCCTTAAGTCAAATAAAAAACATTTAAAAATGGGGGATGTGAATAAAAATATCAACAAGGGATATATACCAAAGGAAACTATTATTAAATTATTTAGAATAAAATAATTATGAAAACTCTAACATAATGTTAAAATTATCACCATAATAAGTTTTGAATTAAGTTATTTGATAATGATGACATTTCATAAAATTATTAATAATCACAGGACTATAATAAATACCATTAAAATAATATAAAATACATAATGGTTACTTGAAAAATCATTATAATCGTCACTCTTATAAATTAAATAACCATACTGTTGACTTCCATATATGTCACTCTTATAATGGAATAGCAATATCACTGACATCCAATCAAAATTCCTTGGAGGTCTATCACAAAGCTTCACATCGTTGGATTTTCATGGATCCACCAATAAGTAGTGTGTATTAGAACCACACTTTAAATGAACAATTGTAATTATATAATCATATCACATAAAATATTTTAATTTTTAACATTTCACTGATATATTTTCTTTCGCAATCATTAGAAAACATTTAAATATATCGAAATAATTAATCCCTTTTAAAAAAATTTAACAATGAAGAAATTAACAAAAAGTAAAAATAATTATTTTTTAGAAAAAGATGAAATCTTGAAAATGAATCCAAAAAAATAATAATTCACATGGCATGTAGAAAGTTATTATCGTCATGTATGTTACGAATAGAACTATCCATTTATCATTTTTCAAAATAGTTAATATAAAACATGTAAAAAAATAATTTGACAGGATATTTGAATGTAATTGATAATAAATATAAAACTTACATTATAGTCCTTTTATATCCATATAAGTAAATATGTAAAATAATATCATGAAAATTTGATATGAGGATATGGAAACAACTTTAAACATTCAATGTGTTCCATGCCACATTGAAGATTGAAATCATGATCCACATAGAATTATAACATTTAATAAATCATAAAATAAAATGATAATTGATAAAATATGGATATAGATTATATAGGGGGTTGTATATACACCTTATTAAAGAATAATGGTTCACATCATCAAGAAATGCCTCAATCAAAGGAGATTGAGACGAAATCCCTTACATTGAGACTGGTTCGTATTGTGTGTCTCTACCATTATTAATTATAATATTATATAAATAATATAATTTCTTTGGATTATTTTTTAACTATATTTTCATGTTTATTTAACTTATTACAGTCATTTTTACAACTACTTAAACAAATAGGTTTACATCATGTGTTTTGTTCATATTCAGTTTATGTTTCAAAATGACTTCTGTATATATGGTCCAACAGGATATTGTATAAAATATTTTTTAATATTAATCATTAAATAATTATCATATGTTTACATAACATTCAATTTTTTAATCAAATCGTGAAATATGGTTATGAAAAATGAGAAAACATTACATTCATGGAGATGGTAGGCATTATGTACTCATGAGTAACATTGTCATTATTCAATGATCATTATGGTAAGATGGTAAGTACCAATTTACCATTCCATAATTATAATAATATCATGTATAACATATTGTTTAATCATATATTATTTTATATATAATTTTTGTGATATAAAATGCATCTCATCGCTTTGACGTGGCGATATTCCACACGTCTATGAATGACATAATAAAATTTTTTGTGTGGGAAAATGTGTTAAATAAAATGTTGTATTATATTTAAAAAGCATTATTTATGTCATGAATAATATATAAATTTTATTTTTATTAAAAAAATTATTATTTAAACAAATACATAATACATTTCATGTTGTGTTTGAATGTATCACATCGCTTTGAAGAGGCAGTAGTCCACACTTCCACTAACAATGTAATCATATTTATGAAAAATAGAAAGTGTAAAGGTATCCATTATAAAAGAGTTATAGAAGAATGAAAAAAACTAATTGTTATCATATATAACATATTTAAATAAGGTTTCCATCATAATTATTGACCATGAAAAGTGGTAATGTAAAAAATGAACAACATCATTTCGTTTGGTGACAATTCATCGTACACAGAAAGAATATGGTTATTACTCATTATATTGTAGTGTGTGTATTTGTAGTTTGAAACCATGAGAAAAAATTGTAGTATATTTAGGATAATTTTTTTGTTATATGAACGTATAATAATATGATTTTAGGGGTTATAGAATTAATATAAAATAATGGATCTTGAGGAAGAATGATACATCTTATTTGGGTAACTTTTTTTTTCTGAAAAATGATTCATTTGATGGATTTATTTTCATGTTGTGGATTCAATATTTATTGAATTTATATTAGGATGCTATTTTTTGGAGATAATGGTAGATTCTATGTTATTTTATATTCGTGAGTAAAAGGTAGATGTGGTGGACTTTTGTAGGGAAGTGATGGGGTTCACTGGGAATTTTTTAAAACATTTTGTGTGTAAACATGCACATACCTCTTAGAAGTCATTAAAACAAAAACAAAAGATGACCAACTGATGATTAATGTCCTATATATGTCCATACAATGGGTTATGGATGTGGTTATAGGTCATTTGGTCCCTTATGATTAAGGTTTAGTCCAATGTTAGGCTTAATTTTAATATAATCATTGTAATTAATTTTTGTCACTTTCAATAATAATTTCTGTAATAAATTATATTGATATTATTATAATATAAATATAATACAAAATTTAACCATGTATTTAAATTTTTTTAAATTTGATTAAAAATAGTAGAAAACATTATATTTATTATTAATCCCACAGATGTGGTGAGAATGCAGGTTTTTATGGTGGGAATGCTCAAAAGTTCATTATGATTATATTTATAAATTCCACATTAAAATGATTCCAATGACCTAAATTGGATTAATAGATATGTAATTGATATATTTTGAATTTAAAACCAAATTAAAATATAATATAACCATATTATTAAATTATAAAACAAATAAACTTTGAATTTAAATTATCTATTTTTAAGTATTTATAAAAAATGAGGTTTCTTAGAAAAATCCCAAAAATACACCCTAAGCTAATTTTGACATTAAATATTTGAAAATGAAGTTTATTTTGACATACAAAGTCACTAATATTCCCAAAAATTGAATTTTTATGGTTCTCCATTAAAAGGAAATAATACTACGTTTTATAAATAATGTTATTTTTTTGCATAGAATTGTATTTTATTCTAATTTATATGAAAATTAAATTTATTGGATAAATATATCAATATTTAATAATCATGCTTAAAAAAATATAGTTAAACCAATTTATTCAAACTGATTCAATTTATAGGAGATAACTACAATTTATAATAATAATATTATCAATATTTTAATTTTTGGTATAACTCTCTCTTGCGTGAAACATAAGAGGTTGGAGGAACTCAGGGATGTGTGTTGGGTACCCTATGAGACACAATTTTCTTACTAAGATAAAATTACTATTTAATTCCTAAATATTAATAAATATGAAAAAATAATATTATATAAGTACATGGGATGTTATTATATTTATGAGGACTAGAAATATTACAAATAAAATCCCATGAAAAAAGAATCAAAGTGGTTATTACCTGAAACATTACATTAACATAATATTATTAAAAATTGGGTAATATAAAGTCCTAAATGAATATGTTATGGTATGATATAATTGAATATGATTAAATAATAGATTTATCATAAACCGGTATTTATTATTCATGAGGTATAAATGAGTTTGATAATACTCATCACATATGGTAAGTGGTTTTCTAGTCTGAAATTTATTCCTATGAGAATTATTCCATATTCACCAATTGTTTTTTTGAGGTAAATATAATTTCCAGTAATGTATTTTATGATTATTTTCCATAAATTCATTTTTATTTAAATAATAAATTTATGACTTATATTTCATACGTTTTTAAGGTTCAAAAGTTATAAAATCATTAAGGTAGTTTTGTCTCTATGTTCCTTTTTTGATATACTTGTTTTGTTATGCACCTATATTCTTTTTCAAGGTGTATATATAGAAATTTTATATTTAATATCATCAATATACATATTTTAAAGTTTTTTAATCTTGATATAATTTATATTTTTAACACGAGGAGTGTTCTTCAATGTTATTGATGTGGTAAGAGATTATTGAAACGGTCTGTTATTCTATAGGTATTGTTTATAATTATGCTTTTGTTGATGAAATATTATATCCCATCACGCAAGATCAATAAAAAAAAATTCTCATATTTTTATCATTATATATTAATGTATTAGTCTCATTTAACAACAATTTGGTAGTTAAGATAATTAATAATGTTTTTATGGAAATCTGACATAATTTCTATATTTAGCCAGAAATCTACTTAATTCAAAAAAAAACATGTAAAAAAATAAAATATTATTTTGAAAATAATATTATAATAACAATTTCAATAAAAAGTGTAAAATAATTTTTTTTATTTTTTATTCTTTCATTTTATATTTCATAATGAAATTTCAAATGAAAACGGTTTTCAAAAATGTTTTATGTATTTATATGTTTTTTTCAAAATCAAAAATATATTATCCACAATAATTTACTTTAATATAATACTTATGATATTTTCCATATAAGATAACATATGATAGTGTTACTCATTCCTTTTTAGGTAATGGATCCAAAAAATTATTTCATATTATTTTTCAAAATTTCATTCATTTTTATGGCTTGATTTATATTAAAAAGGATTCATTTTCATGTGTTTTATGATTATTAAGACCACTTAATTTCAATATTTATTATTTGATTAAATGATTAATAATCGAAACTCTTTTTCATAGGTTATGATATTATAATATGTTTATGATACTAATTTCATTTCATGGGTTATGATGTGATGAATGATTTTAATCTTGTGGAATACATATGTATGCTTATATTATGTCCTAGGTGGGACCCATATCTACCCCTAATAAATTTGGTAATGGTTTATATCTCATGGGATAGTAAAGGAATGAATGTGTATAGATAATTGTTCAGTAATGGAATATATTATCTAATATAGTCTTTGGAGTGAACCTTAACAGCTAAAAAGGTTTGCCGTGTAATCCCATTCAACTATGAAGTCCTTGAATTCAATGCATTGACTATGGAAATAATTTAAATTTTTATGTGTCTACAAAAATTACATATCTCATTACTATATTATGCTTTCATGGAATTTGAACTTGATTCCATTATGATTCAATTCTTGTAAACTACCAATCATTATTTCATGGGTAACATTTATTATCTTTTTTATGTAGGGTATAGTCTTCTAATGTTAGCACCACATCTTCATTCCATTATTCTCATAATTATACTTGCATCACTCTCTAATTTACACTTATATATAATCTGACCTCACCACTTTTTTTCTCCTTTCCAAAGATTATGAATAAATATATTATTTATCTTGTGTCTGAGAAGTTTTCTATTCATGAAGAAATTTTTGGGAGAAAATTTATCTCACTTACGTACCATTTTTTATGTTCCCACATTTTGAAATGCAATAATCTAATATTTTTATTGGGTTCTTATTTTTTTAATGTATTAATTATTCAACAAAATTGTTGTAATGTCTATTAATATTAAACAACGGTCTCTATAGTGATGATATATGGTTGAATTCAATTAAGATTGATTTTGCTCCAAATGAAACAACCCATATTTATATAATGGTGAAAATTGAGATATAATGATATGTTATATTTCTGTGAACATTGTTTCAATGGAAATTAAGAGGATATGAGTGTCTCTAGTATTTAATATGTCAATTTTTTATATTTTTAATTATCGTACAACATTGGAGAGTAAGAACCCATGTTTTTCTTATTGGAAAACACTCTATGGAATCAACATAAAAAAATTAATTTACATTACAAGTTTATAACCAAGAAATCCATTCACTATCTTCAATGAGATTCCTCATTGAGAAAAATGTAAAAGGTAAATTTTAGAAAATGTTATCACCATGAATGTAATTTCTACACTCAAACCTACCAGTGTACTACCAATAATAATTATCTTATTGGAATAGAAAATGAATACAATTTTCCAAGAGAATAAGAAATGATAAAATCACACATCCCTAACCTATATATCGACACAATGTGTTAAATTATTGAATATTATTAACTAATATGTCCAAAAATGCAATTAAATTGGTCATACACATTAATTATATGATCTATAACCTATATAAACACAATGAGAGTTAAATAAGCATAGTAAAACACTACAACCTATTTTGAAACCATAGATGTGAACAGTGATTGATGAATTTAAAATAATTACTTCAATTATTCTTATATAGCATGGTTTATGAAAATATTCAAAAACATATTCAATATGTTAGAAACCCTTTAAAATATTTTAATCCACTAATATAATTTAATGGAATCTGAAGGCCAATCAATAGAACTTGTTGTTTTTATTTGACTGAAACTTATTTTTTTTATTAAGATAAACACTTTTGTGGGAAAAGTGAGAAACCAAAAGTTTCAGCATACAACAAAAAAAACACCCAAGCAGAAAACCAGAAACAGACCCAACCAAGCAAAGATAACACTGCCAACCCCAATGCAGGACCACTCGGCGATCCCATGCAAGCACAGTCCCTCCCGAAGGCAAAGCCCTCCCTCAAATTCAACCAAGTCCCAAATGGCCTGCAAAGTGGACAGAGGTGTGCTCCAGACCATCGGAACCAATCTGGCCCTCATACTTTTCCACACACATCAATAGAGATTGCAGAATCATTGACAAACAATTTGATTCTGCCAGAGCCCATATCCCTAAAAAACTTCCATGATAAGAAGGATACCCGATAGTGTGGTTCCTCCCTTAACAGATCTTCACGTGCAGAATTCATCTTGTTCCATACCTATATATACTCCTCTAGTTTGATCACCCCCTTGTTGAAGCCACCAACCAGAATCATATATTGTTTGTCAACCCATTTATATTGCTTCTCCATGAGATTCACGTCAAGGGTCTGACCCATAATCCTGGCTGCATCCTCCTCCGATACATTGAGAAATAGAACCTGCTCTTTCACCTCCTCGTCTGAGGACAATATCAGGTCCAAGGATGGGTCAAACTTACCAGATGAAATTAACTGACATCCAACCCCGCTGTCCAACTCCACAACCACTGAAATGTTTTCTGACCGAGTCCTCATAGGATGTGGCAGGGAGGAGTAGTCCTTCTTACCCCTCCTCCTCATGTCACTCCTATTTCTCTTCAGACCTTGTTCTCCTTCAGAGTAGACTTTTCTGACCTCCAAGGGTTCTTCATGGGGATCCTCTTGGTACTCTACCATAGCAAGACTAGCAAATCTGTTGCTCAGATTGACCGGAGTTTGAGTTGGAGAAACGGCTCCCCCTGCCTGAATGCCCGAATCCAATCCCCCTATTTCCCCAACACTGGTTAGGAAAAGAATTTCCATGACCTCCTATTGCATAACACCAGATTCTTCCTCCCCTATCCCCTCATGAGAAGCTTTTTCTACACTTCCAGCATTAAACAGACCTTCATCCAACCGCTTGTATGACAACCCTGCTTTTTATTACAACTTAAACATTCTTTATTACATAAAACTTCACTTGATACAACAAAGAAGATTTAGCAGTTTAGTGTCTTTGGGGCTTAGGATCATTACATAAAAACATTAAACTTGAAATACAATATCTTTATTGAAAACTTCGTTTACATGACCACTACATTCCTTCGTACTTAGCATTGCATGGGATAACCTGAGGACATGCATAAGAAAAGGGTGAGCTGTAAAGCCCAGTAAGGGAGTACACATGGAATAACATGAGGAGTACAATACATGTTAGGAAATAGGCATATCAATAGATCATAAAAGAAATATGAACATAAAGGCATGATAAAGCATGGTAATCATAACATGGAAATATGGCAACAACACTTAACATTGAATTAGCATGAGCCAAGGATCATTGCACATGGAGCATGAGTAAACCCGCATTGCACTTGAAGCACGAGTAAACCCTTGTTTCACTTTAATTAGCATGAGTCAACACTCATTTCACTTGACGTATCATGATACTATACTTTACCCAATGCATTGGAGGGCTATAAGGGCGCACCCTTCTTGAACATTTCATTTCATGCATAAGTGTGCCACATGGATCATAAAACATGGATTCATAAAACATAATCATTTATTCCATGATAAAGGAATGTGGAATTAATACATTAAACTTTACAATAAATAAGTAAATGTGCATAAAGGTGAATACCCTTGATGGAGAAATGGGCATGGTATTCACTACACAATGACATTGGCTTAGAAAATCGGTGTGATTTCAGTAGCGTAACGGCGTGACATAACAATTCATAAAAAAGTTTGATGAGAGAGAAAGGGGTTTCTCATCATATTTATATGTAATGGAAAGTAAGTAGGTCATATAGATACATGCCCCAACAGTTTAAATGGAATTTAGATTCATGATACAAAAGTATTGCTTGAATGTAAAAGAAGAGAGAGAAGTTCCTTTCGGAATTTCGGCATAGTAACGGGTGTACATGGGAGGCATTAAATGAGAGAGAAAGGGGTCTCCCATCATTCAAACATAAAAAGGGAATTATGAGGGAGGTGCGAAACCATACCCCAATATTCATAATTAAAATTAAAAGGGAAATACAACTTAAAAAAAATTGACAAAAATATGAAAGGAAGAAAAACCCTTACTTGGAAATGTGCTTCCAAAGGCTAGAGAGAGGCTTGTGAGAGGCTTATTGGGAGCTTGGGGAACCTTGAGAGGATTCTAGAGAGTGTAGGGCAGAGTTTGGATGAACTCCAAGGTCTTTGAGTGAGGAGGAAGTGGGAGCTTGGGTGGGTTTATATAGGAAAGGTGAGAGAATTCTTTATTATTTAGGTTTGAGACCCCTTATATTGAAATAATCCAATCCAAAAACCATCCCATGGTATTTGCCCATGGTTTATGGAAAAGGAAAGAGGAAAAAAATATTTTACAAGGACAAGGTCCGAACTTATTAAAAAATTAGGGTTGCTTATGTGGAGGTGAGTCACACTCCCATGGAGATTAATTTAAAAATGCAAAGTGTTGAATAAGTCTTGAGGGCTCCATTAATGCTTTGAAAAGTAAGTCAAACAAACCCAAAATCACATTATTTTAATTATAAAACACATATTGGCCGAACATAAGGATTATGGTATTTTATTACATCACCATTGGGTCATTATGATGTCATAAAACACATTATATATTTAAATGGTATTTAATTTTTACCCAAAAATTTGACTGTCTCAGAAAATTATGAAAAATTCACCATTGGATAATTTCGACGTCCTGATTCCAAAAATAATATTTATTTTATCTAAATAATTTTCTATATATGTGAATTTTAAATTTTAAAATAAAAACCGATATTTATAAAAAATTCACGGGTTTTGACAGAAATGGATTTCAAACCTTAATAAAAAATTTAATTGCATTCATAAAATTATAAGGTCATTTATATTTAATAAAAATTAATTTAATATTAATAATAATATTTTATTAAAATATTATTTAATTCAAAAAATCCCTTAATTTAATAAAATATAATTCTTAATTAAATAATAACCAAAAACACCATTTGTACTTTAAAAACTATTTACAACGTATCAAAAATGACTAGAAATTATATTCATTATTATATACAAAAATAATGCACATGAACATAGTACTACTTATTTGTTACATAACCCCTTAAAATAGCCGCATAAGACCTAAGGGTAAGGTGTGAGATGGTGACAGACTCTTGGGGCGGCTTGGATAACATCGCTCGAGTGGTAATCTCTATCAACATCCACTTTTCCCCTAGACGGTACCGTTCGAGCTTGAAATAATGAAGCTCAACTTGGGCTTGGTCAAGGGCGAAGCCCAAAGACACCACCTATTTTCCGAGCTCCGACAAATGGGCTTCGTATGGGGCAATTCTACTGGATGAGGCCATCGCTTCCTTTGTCTGGGTAAAATTGGGTTCGTTAAAGCCATATATTTATACTACTCAAGTGATCACTGTTCAACGGCTATAAAAGTAACGGTCATAAATCTTAACATAAAACTAAAGAAGTTGACATCTTATAAAAACATTTTTCATAAAGAAACATTTAACAGGATCAAGAGGGATTTTCCATTAATGAAACTTTGGGTCATTACAATATTCCCCCCTTAAGAAATTTCGCCCTCAAAATTTTTCTTTTCCCACACTAAAACAAATGTGGGCAACTCAGCTTCATCATATCCTATGACTCCCAAGTTGCTTCTTCAAACATGTGGTTTCTCCACAACACCTTGACGAGGGGAATTGTCTTATTTCATAGAACTTTTTCTCTACGATCTAAGATCTTCACTGGTTGCTCCTCATAAGAAAGATTATCTTCCAATTGTACCACCTTGGAAGAGAGTACATGTGAAGGGTCCGGTATGTAATTCCTTAAGAGGGATACATGAAAGACATCATGCACCTTGGCCATAGTAGGTGGAAGTGCTAGTCGATAGGCCACAGCCCCAACACGATCAAGAATCTCGAAGGGGCCGATGTACCTTGGACTTAACTTCCCTTTCTTTCCAAACCTCATGACCTTCTTCCACGAAGATATGCATAAAAACACCATGTCTCCGACTTTAAACTCAAGCTCTCATTGACGATTATCTGCATAACTCTTCTATCGACTTTGGGATGCCTTGATATGCTGCTGAATGGTTTTCACCTTCTCCACCATTTCTTCGACCATTTCTGGTCCAAGCAGCTTACGTTCACCGAGCTCATCCCAACATGTCGGTGTTCTACACCTTTTCCCATACAGGGCTTCATATGGTTCCATTTGGATGCTCGAGTAGAAATTATTATTATAAGAGAACTTAGCCAGAGGAAGATGTTGATCCCATCCTCCTTTAAAGTCCATTGAGAATGCTCTCAACATGTCCTCAAGTGTTTGGATAGTCCGCTCAGATTGGCCATCAGTTTGAGGATGATAGGCTGTACTGAAGTTCAGTTCAGTATTCAGAGCATGTTGTAGACTCTTCCAAAACTTAGAGATGAATCTTGGATCTTGGTCAGACACAATAGATAGTGGTACTCCATGAAACCGTACCACATCCCTGATATATATCTGTGCCAGTTGATCCAAAGAGAAATCCTGTCGAATAGAAATGAAGTGTGCAGTCTTTGTAAGACGATCCACAACAACCCAGATTGCATTGTTGCCTTTGGATGTCCTTGGAAGTCCGGTGACAAAGTCCATGGTGATGTTCTCCCATTTCCATTCTGGTATGGGCAATGGTTGCATCATCCCCTTAGACTTCTGCCTCTCTGCCTTCACTTGCTGACACACCAGGCACTTTGATGTATATTCTGCAATCTCATTCCTCATATTATCCCACCAACTGTTTTCTCGGAGATCTTGATACATCTTTGTGCTCCCTGGGTGAATAGAGAAAGTTGAACAATGTGCATCATCCAAAAGTTCATTCTTCATCTCCAAACTTGATGGAACACATAGTCTTTTCCCAAAATGCATAGTTCCTTCTTCATTAACATTAAACTTCGAGGATTTCCCCTTTTTGATAGCTTCCACTTTTTCTTGAATTCCTACATCATCCTTTTGAGCATCCTTTAACCTTTCCAAAAGAGATGGTTGAGCAATCATTTTTGAAAGGATTGATGATGTTCCCTTCTTTATGATTCCCACGTCCATCTTCATCAAGTCTAAGAAAATTGGATCCTTCTCAATTCTCATCATTGATAGAATCGCTGGATCCTTTCTACTTAGGGCATCCGCCATCTTGTTCGCCTTCCCAGGGTGGTAATGTATTGAATAGTCATAATCCTTGATGAGCTCTATCCATCTTCTCTGGCGCATATTAGGATCTTTCTATGTGAATATATATTTAAGACTCTTGTGGTCAGTATATATCTCACATTTATCTCCATAGAGATAATGCCGCCAGATTTTCAAGGCAAAGATCACAACCGCCAACTCTAGATCATGTGTTGGATAGTTTCACTCATGGATTTTCAACTGACTTGAGGAATAGGATATCACTTTATCATTCTGCATCAGCACACATCCTAAGCCCTTTTTCGAAGAATCACTGAATACCACAAAAAGCTCCCCACTTGTGGGTAAAGTGAGTATGGGTGCAGTGATAAGCCTCCTTTTCAACTCCTTGAAGCTTTCTTCGCATTCATCACTCCAAGAAAACTTTATTCCCTTTTGAGTTAGGTTGGTAAGAGGGTTGTACAATCGTGAGAAATTTCTCAAAAATCATCGATAATATCCATCTAACCCCAAGAAGCTACGGATATCAGTTACCGATGTTGGCCTCGGCCATCCCTCAATTGCATCTGTTTTGGAGGGGTCCACAGATATCCCATTGCTTGTGATGATATGGCCCAATAATGAGACATCCTTCAACCAAAACTCACACTTTCTGTACTTTTCATAGAGCTTCTCCTTGCGCAATGTCTCTAGTACAGTTTTTAAATGCTTCTCATGGTCCTCCTTGGTTTTGGAGTATATTAGAATATCATCTATAAAGACTACCACAAATTTGTCAAGGTAATCCTTAAAGACTCTATTCATCAAGTCCATGAATATTGCTGGATCATTGGTGAGTCCGAAAGGCATTACTATGAATTCATAGTGCCCATACCTTGTACGAAAAGCAGTCTTGGGGATATCTTCCTTCTTCACCCTTACTTGATAATATCCCGATCGCAAGTCCACCTTGGAGAAGTATTGTGCTCCACGCAGCTGATCAAACAAGTCATCGATTCTTGTGAGAGGATACTTGTTCTTTATCTTGATTTTGTTAAGTTCACGATAATCGATGCAAAGCCGCATTGACCCATCCTTCTTCTTGACGAAGAGGACTGGTGTACCCCATGGTGATGCACTTGGGCGTATAAGCCCTTTATCCAGGTTCTCTTGTAGTTGTTTCTTCAGCTCTTCAAGCTCAACAACAGCCATTCTATATGGAGTCTTGGATATTGGTAGCACCCCAAGTATAGGTTCAACTGAGAACTCAACATCTCTTCTTGGAGGAAGACCAGGAAGTTCCTCGGGAAACACTTCAGCGAATTCCCTCACAATAGGCATTTCTTCAAGGGTGGTTTCTTCCATGAACTCAATCATCTGAGCCATATATACGTGCTCATAAGGCAGTAATATCCATGCTTTAGATGATGGAGATAAAGGAGATTCATCTTCCTCCTAACACTTGTAAAGAATTGGGGGTCGATTCTCCATATGGAGTGTGATTTCCCTCTCCCGGCGATTTATGTTGGATCTATATAAGGAAAGCCAATCCATGCCAAGAATTTCATCAAATTCCACCAAAGGGAGTATGATGAGGTTCGTCGAGAAATTCAATCCGCAGATTATAACAGGGGAGGACTTATACTCATGGGATGCAATGACTGCCCCATTTTCCATACTCACCGACATCTTTACTTCCATGATTTGTGGTGGTGCTGGGATTGTTCTACTAAACTTTTGAGATATAAAAGAATGCGTAGAACCTGAATCAAAAAGTACGTTCGCTATTCTTGAATGAATAACTAGCGTACCTGTCACCACTTCGTTTTCGGGGTTCACTTCGGCAGAAGTGATGGCAAAAGCTCTTCCTTGTTGTCTTGGAGGATGTTGGTTACCTTAGCAAACCCTTGGACTAGGCACTGATTTGCAAAATGACCTGGTTATTTGCATTTGTAGCATTGAAAAATGCGTTGAGGTTTGAACGGAGCGTTCCTCTCCTCTGTCGCAGCTGCGGGTCCTTCTTGTCGACAGTTAATAGCTAGGTGCCATTCCCTTCCACACTTGAAGCATTTTCTCATCCGCCTAAGACAATTTCCAGGGTGCTTCTTTCCGCACTTTTGGCAAGTGGGGTGCTGGAACTTCTTAGTGCTGTTGGATTTATCCATCGGCCCACCAGCATTGAAGTCCACCTTACGCTTCTTGTCCCCATGATACCCATGTGATTCTCCGATCTCCATTTCAACCTTGAGGGAACATCGGACAATTTCCTCATAGTTGTCGAAGTCACGGATCGCTAATGCTTTCCGCAAGCTAGGCTTCAGCCCACCAAATAAGCAGTCAACCTTGCATTCGGGGGTAACGACAAAGCCAGAAGCGTATCGTGAAAGCCTTGTGAAGTTTGCCTCGTACGCTACCACAGATTCTTCATCTTTTTTCTTGAGGGAAAGGAAGTCCCTTTCCATCTTAAGACGGAGGGTGCGCAGAAAATATTTATCGAAAAACATCTTCCAGAATTCCTTCCATTCCAAAGACTTGATATCCTCCTCAGGCTTCGTATTTTTGATCAACGTCCACCATATATCAGCTTCACCCTCCATACAATAAGCCTCCAGGAGAACCTTCTCTTGTTCAGAACATTGGAGGATGGAGAATATCTTTTCAATGGAGTTGATCCATTGCTCAGCGATCGTGGGATCAGATGATCCACTAAAAGTAGGAGACCTTTGTCTCATGAAGCCTTCAATAGCGACTGGTTCTTTATTAGGGGGGGTTTAATGTTCCTCTTGACCCGTGTTTCTATTCAAAACTTGAGTTAGGTGAGAGAGAAGCGTGACAAAGTTCACGATTCCCACTCCCATTGGATTGGGCATCTCATTAGTACAATCATCACACTGATCATCACAACGGTTGTTAGCCCGAGTTCTCCTATTACCGGCCATTGGCTGGAATAAAAGGAAAGTTAGGGGTCACACATAAAGGGTAATCCAAAGACAAAAGTTGATGACTTATAAATACACTTTAATCTCTTTAACTCATGAGTCTATAGGATTCAATCCGGGCTTTTCATGATATACCTTCTAACATATATTCTTAGGGGCATTTTTTCCTTAATAAGGGTTCATACTAAGATTGTGAATTTATCAAAGCATATCCCCCGGGAGTGTCGTAACCAAGAGTGCAGCAAGGCCCGTTGTTGTGCACCAGTTCCCGTTCGAGTCTAGCTCAAAGCAGTGTTTTCGGGTTTTACCCCTAGGATACATATGTGCCAGAGCTGCCTCTACCTGCTCGTATCCAGACAGGGATGTATTTGCTTGATAAACCACGTAATCAATACTTACCAAAACATAGGGATGTTTTTGTTATACTTAGTCTTGTATCTAAGGCTTTACTAGGGTTTCCTAATCCCAAAAATAACTAAACCTATCCTCTGATACCAACTATGACAACCCTGCTTTTTATTACAACTTAAACATGCTTTATTACATAAAACATCACTTGATACAAAAACGAAGAACGAGAGGTTTAGTGTATTTGGGGATTACGATCATTACATAAAAACTTTAAACTTGAAATACAACATCTTTATTGAAAACTTCCTTTACATGACCACTACATTCCTTCGTACTTAGCATTGCATGGGATAACCTGAGGACATGCATAAAAAAAGGGTGAGATGTAAAGCCCAGTAAGGGAGTACACATGGAATAACATGAGGAGTACAATACATGTTAGGAAATAGGCATATCAATAGAGAATAAAAGAAACATGAACATAAAGACATGATAAATCATGGTGATCATAACATGGAAATGTGGCAACAACACTTAACATTGAATTAGCATGAGCCAAGGCTCATTGCACATGGAGCATTAGTAAACCCTCATTGCACTTGAAGCACGAGTAAACCCTCGTTGCACTTGAATTAGCATGAGTCAACACTCATTTCAATTTACGTATCATGATACTATAATTTACCCAATGCATTGGAGCGCTATAAGGGTGCACCCTTCTTAAACATTTCATTTCATTCATAAGTGTGCCACATGGATCATAAAACATGGATTCATAAAACATAATCATTTATTCCACGATAAAGGAATGTGGAATTCAAACATTAAACTTTACAATAAATAAGTAAATGTGCATAAATTTTAATACCCTTGATGGAGAAATGGGCATGGTATTCAATACACAATGACATTGGCTTAGAAAATCGGTGTGATTTCGGTAGCATAACGGCGTGACATAAGAATTCATAAAAAATGTTGATGAGAGAGAAAGGGGTTTCTCATAATATTTATATGTAATGGAAAGTAAGTAGGTCATATAGATACATGCCCCAACAATTGAAATGATATTTAGATTCATGATACAAAAGTATTGCTTGAATGTAAAACAAGAGAGAGAAGTTCCTTTCGGAATTTCGGCATAGTAACGGGTGTACATGGGAGGCATTAAATGAGAGAGAAAGGGGTATCCCCTCATTCAAAAATAAAAAGGGCAGTATGAGGGAGGTGCAGAACTATAACCCAATATTCATAATTGAAATTAAAAGGGTAATACAACTTAAAGAAAATTGACAAAAATGAGAAAGGAAGAAAAACCCTTACTTGGAAGTGTGATTCCAAAGGCTAGAGAGAGGCTTGTGAGAGGCTTCTTGAGAGCTTGGGGCACCTTGAGAGGATTCTAGAGAGAGTAGGGCATAATTTGGACGAACTCCAAGGGATTTGAGTGAGGAGGAAGTGGGAGCTTGGGTGGGTTTATATAGGAAAGGTGAGAGAATTCTTTATTATTTAGGTTTGGGACCCCTTATATTAAAATAATCCAAACCACAAACCATCCCATGGTATTTGCCCATGGTTTCTGGAAAAGGAAAGAGGAAAACAATATTTTACAAGGACAAGGTCCGAACTTATTAAAAAATTATGTTTGCTTATGTGGAGGTGAGTCACACTCCCATGGAAATTAATTTAAAAAGGCAAAGTGTTGAATAAGTCTTGAGGGCTCCATTAATGCTTTGAAAAGTAAGTAAAACAAACCCAAAATCAAATTATTTTAATGATAAAACACATATTGGCCTAACATAATGATTGTGGTATTTTATTACATCACCATTGGGTCATTATGATGTCATAAAACACATTATATATTTAAGTGGTATTTAATTTTTACCCCAAAATTTGACTGTCTCAGAAAATTATGAAAAATTCACCGTTGGATAATTTCGACGTCCTGATTCCAAAAATAATATTTATTTTATATAAATAATTTTCTAAATATTTGAATTTTCACTTTTAAAATAAAAACAGACATTTATAAAAAATTCACGGGTTTTGACAGAAATGGCTTTCAAACCTTAATAAAAATTTTAATTGCATTCATAAAATTATAAGGTCATTTATATTTAATAAAAATTAATTTATTAATAATAATAATATTTTATTAAAATATTATTTAATTAAAAAAATCCCCTAATTTAATAAAATATAATTCTTAATTAAATAATAACCAAAAACACCATTTTTACTTTAAAAACTATTTACAATGTATCAAAAATTACTAGAAATTATATTCGTTATTATATCAAAAAATAATGCACATAAACATAGTAATACTTATTTGTTACATAACCCCTTAAAATAGCCACATAAGACCTAAGGGTAAGGTGTGTGATGGTGACAGACTCTTGGGGCGGCTCGGATAACATCGCTCGAGTGGTAATCTCTATCAACTTCCACTTTTCCCGTAGACGGTCCCGTTCGAGCTTGAAATAATGAAGTTCAGCTTGGGCTTGGTCAAGGGCGAAGCCCAAAGACGCCACCTCTTTTCCAAGCTCCGACAAATGCGCTTCGTATGGGGAAATTCTACTGGATGAGGCCATCACTTCCTTTGTCTGAGTAAAATTGGGTTCGTTAAAGCCATATATTTATACTACTCAATTGATCACTGTTCAACGACTATAAAAGTAACGGTCACAAATCTTAACATAAAACTAAAGAAGTTGACATCTTATAAAAACATTTTTCATAAAGAAACATTTAACTGGATCAAGAGGAATTTTCCATTAATGAAACTTTGGGTCGTTACAACTTGTCCCCCGCACCAACCTCCATGGAGCAGCTGGCCACCCATCCTTCTCCATTATCCACACTCTTCAACAAGTTGATTGTCGGGTTATGAACAGGTCTCACCGACTCGCCGGGGTTGTGTGTTGTCTCGAGACCCCTGCCCATAAACTGGAAAGCAGTATCAAGGTTCAACACCTTGGAGTGTCCAGTTTCCCTCCTGCACATCTCAGAAATATCCGAAGGAAAAGCTGCAGCATCCTCAGATAAAGGAGCCTTCTTTTGGCCTTATCCAATCCTACCTCCTCCTGAGACACCCCCGACCCCATTGAGACATTTACCTCACTTGACTTAGAAGGGTCCAAATCAGCATGAGGCCAGCCTGCAAGTGTGTCCTGGGAACTACCATGTCCAGCATTAGTGGTGATCACACCAACCCTCAGAGGTACAACAGTGGACACATCTGTGGTCACAGTGGGTTGACCACTCCCAGATCTTCACCTACAACCTTGCTCAACATGACCCTGTCTGCAGCAATAGGAACAAAAGTCATTCCAGGATTCATAAACAATCAGTTGTGCATACCTGTACTCCTCCTCAACAACAATCCATACTATCTCCAGTGGGATTCTAGAGAGATCCATTTCAACACAAATTCTTGCCGACATGGGATGCAACAAGGATGATGTTCTTCGACCACTGCACACAAATCAACCTATAGAATTTCCAATTGATCTCAGCAACCCAAGGTTCTGGAACAGGAGAGGAAGGCCAGGCAACTGGATCCAAATCATCTTAAAGGTGGAATCGCGGTTCATGTGGACATCAAAAGACCAGCGGAGCAAATGGAAAGGGAGGCCGGAGAAAGATTTCCTCTTTCTCGACCAAGCCCTTCCCAAATCGTCTTCATCAGCAAACATAATAAGAAATTGACGTGGACCCATAATACCTACCTGCGCACGATGTTCAAAACCCCAATCCTCATTGAAATCCTTGGAAAAGTGTTCCACCAGAGGTTGTCGCCGCACAAAATGCGCAATCAGAGCCGAGGAAAGCAACCCTGATGCATCAGTGAATTCCCTAACCAAAACCGGAACTATCGGCTGACCTGAAACACAGCCAGGGACTTTCAGAGCCACCTGAGTTTCAGGAACGAAAAATCCCACATCCGTCGAGTAACGAAAGGTATCAGGATCTCCCTAATGCGTAGCTCCATGAAAAAATACAGAAGGCTGGAACCCCTCCCCCCCATGGGAGGAGGGGCCTCATCGGGAAATTTAATTTTTATTTAGTAGATATGGATATTAGAAAAAAATATTGTTTCTCTATAGATTAAACTATTGAAATAGGAACAATATGGTCAAGGTTAAGGTATATATCATATTAGCTAGTAATATTAGTCCAAGAAAACAATATATTTATATATATCATATAAAAATAAATCGATCCCCACCATAAAACATTATGCAAGTTATAATTAAATCAACCACTCCATGAGATATTATAATAACATTATATGTATAATAAAGATATATTAACATGAAAGAAATAATTCAAGTATATTGAATAATGAACTAAACTATTGAAGGAAAACTATTGATACATAAATGAAAATTGGAAATTGAATAATAAAACCGTGTTGGTGAAACCAGCATTTAAAAATTATATGTCATTCCATGATAGTTTTCTAAAAATTATTATTCAAACAAGTATTCTAATAGATTTTTGGTATAATGATAATAATATTGTAAAATGTAAAGTCTTTATAAACCATAATCCAATATATTCCATCGTAATAAGTCATACAATATTGGATGATTAAATAGAAGGATGAAAAAATAGAAAATAAACTGAAAAATAATCATCATATAAAGATTGGAATATATTTGAAAACATTAAAAATGAATAAAACATAATAAAATAGAGTAATAATTGGATATTTTATTGTTTCATCCTATGTTAATGAATTCCATGAAATACTGATTTATTAGAACGAAAATCAGATAAAGAGAAAATTCATAAATGGAAATAATGAAATTTAAAAATAGAAAAATTAACAAAATGAAATTGGTTGGTTTTTTACAATTAAATTATGGATCATATTTGGGTTGTTATGACTGTACTCTTATAAATGAGGATTAATCTACATAGAAGAAGGGGAAGGATTTGATTTAGAATTATCTATTGGTTCTTATACTCTATAACACCTTCACTCGATGATATACTTAACCATTGATACAATAACACAATATTATTTAGACATATTCTTACAATTACTAAGGTAATTGAAGTGATTTTCTTGATTTTTAAAGGGGATATATTCTATAGAAAATGGAACAGATATGACAGAGGGAGGATATATTTGTTAAAATATTGTTTTACATACGGATCTTCGTAATGGCCCGCACTATTTCATTTTTCCACATGTCCCATTATTAATTTATGATCCTTTAACATTATAGGTGACAACGAATGGTAAATGGAAGATGTGATAGACAACCCAAAAATGTAATTAGATTCCCTTGGTTCAATAATTCTTGATTATCAAAGAGAGTAGATGTTGATGAAAAAACATATATATTGGCGATGATGGAGATATGGGTTCTTTACCTCCTCTATCTTTTACAAGAAATCATCTCAATGGTCTTCACCATCTTGGTGGATTCATCTAGAAAAGGACTTTTGGCCCCCCTAGTGGTTTGGTTGTCTTTAGACAACATAATCTATAGTGGTTTTGATAAAGCATCTAGCTGGAGTGAATAGTCATGCTGTAACTTGGTTTCCACAAACGGTGCACAACATTTGATTAAACACAATGACATTATCATGGTGGCTCACCCACATTATTTTAGATGATCACGAGACTTCAGACGATTCATTAATTCCTCCTATCCATGATCTATTTCATTTTTTAATTAACTCTATTTGAGGGATTTGTAGACCCTGAGTGAAGTTTCCACCATGACTCATTGAACATGATCTGGAGTGCTTCTACATATTTGGATAGTAGAGGAGATCAGGAATTATTTAATTCATTGAACATGATCTCATTAGGTCATAGATGTCTTCTTCCTCGGAAAACATGAGATCGATCCCAATTAAGGGGGTCTCATTTTTGTTTATAACTTTTTTCCTTTGTTATTTTTTATTTTCTCATTTCCCATTCTATTTTTTATGTCCTATGTCATGAATGTATCTTGTCTTTTTTTCACGTATCTTGGTTTGTGATTGGTATTTTCGTTTTTTTCACTTAACACTATAAAACTAGTGATGATCATGCCCCATTCACGTAGGCCTATGGTCAAAGCATAGAAATATACACTTACAATTTACTATGGTATTTTTCCATATCTTTTGGACAAGTAAATTGTTGAAGTCTGGCTTTTTGAGTTTAAATTAGAATATGGTATTGAGATATATTTTCATTATTAGATTTTTTGAGGACATTTTTCTTCCTCATTTAATATTTCTATTATTTTTTTCTTTAAAAAATTCTAGATACCTATATTTTATTCTTGAATTTTATTCTCATTTTTTCTAGTTTAATTAAATCAGTTTTATAAATATTTTTTTATCATAAGAATTAATCAAAATCCTATGAATTTATTAAATTTACACTACTCATATTTATTTTATATATGAAATGTATGTTTTTATTCAATACTGGGATATTTTTTCACTATTGAATTAATTTTAATATATTTCTTTTGTTTTTATAGAATAGAAACTCAAGATTTATTTCGGTTTTCAGTATTTTTGTAATAAAAAACTTTATTTTAGAGTTTTAAATTTTAATGAACCTAATCAAACAATTTATCATGGGTTATTGCCTAGGGATTTTCTCTTGTGAGGGAGGTCTCCATAATACAATGTTTTACCAGATCATAATAAGTTTTATGATTTTTTTTAATTTGAAATGTTTTTTTAATTACATTCAAAAGATTTTCTAGAGGATTTTACTTATTGGTGTACACTTTGATAGTTTTTTTATCTTTGCCTTGTGCTCTCTTGGGATGTAATTTCATTTTGCTGATGGTTGTTTGTTTTTATTGACAATACCAATTTCCTTTACTAAGATGATCCTCAATGATGCATTCTAGTAGTTTCAACCTATATGTGTCTTTGGATTCAGTTTATGAATGGGTTATATATATGGTTTTCCTATTACTGAGTGTCGGTTAGTAATGTAGTGTTGGATGTAACATATGTATATATTATTTTCCGTTTTTCTATGAGATTGCTTATGTTGTGTATTTCATCTTCCTTTGTATCCTTTAGGACTGTTTTCTCAAGGTATTGACATGTAGTGAGTTTAGTGTCTTGGCATCAGTAGTGTCTGGGTGCAGTTATGTTGTTTACTATTTGGCGGGCCACTAAGCTTCTTGGATTCTATTTGACCCAATATAGCATCATTATTTTGGTCTCCTAGTTTTTAGAACTGTGTGCCATTAGTATGACTAGTCTAGGATGTGTGGCTCTTAGTGGAATATCTCCCCTAGTTTGTAGCTATATTACACCCTTTGTTCACACATCTTAGTGATTTCTTAGAATGTTTTGACTACTTTCAGGTTTCCCATAACTTTTCTAATTTATCAACGAAGTATTTTTTTGGATTCTATACAGAAATGTATATCCTTGGGTGGTGATTCTAAATCCAAATTTTATGGATCTTCATGTGCGTTTCATAGATATTCCACCTATTAGAGTTTATATGGGGAACTTGTTAGTTATAAACAATGTTGTTCTTGGAGATTTAATCCTTAGATTTTTTGATGGGTTTAGTTGGGGATTTACTATTTTAGTTGTTTTGTTTTCCATATTTTCTATTTCTAATGGTCCATTTTTTCCCAAGTTTTCATGATTTCAAACTTTCTATACAGAATAACAATTCATTTTGAATTCTCTCGGTTTTTTACATGTTTTGATTGAGGATAAGTAGTGATCAATTTATTGTTATTCAACATCCACTAGTGTTCTCTTTCATATGAACTATTATAATAGTATTTTTTGTCCTATTTTCCTCATTGGAACCCTATCAGAGTGAAAATCATGTAAGTGTAAGTGTTACCTCTATCATGAAGTTGTTTAGAATTGTTTAATTCTGATAACTTTTTATGATATTTAATTATCATTCATATTTTGGAAGCATGTGTGATGGTGATACGTGGATTGGGGGATATATAGGTCATTACTTGTAGTTTTTCTTCTATATTGGATATTCCCAAATTGATGATGATATATGGTGCAGAGTCATCATCTTGTTTTTTTTTAATTTTAAATATGAAGGGTGAGATGTTGTGGAATTTTTAATTTGTTTCTATATTTTAATATCCAAGGTCAAGATTTGTGAATTTTAATATTAAACATTTGATAATTAATATATTTTACTTATTTAATATAAATGTTTGATCAGAGTTTGTTTTATAGATTGATCCAGAGAACCACCCAAACTGTTTATGTCGTCCATGTTGCACTTTATTTCTCAAACCTCCTTCTAATTCCAGCGTAGTGCTCACCTTAAAATCAGGTATGAGATCTTAAAAAGTCCAATCATATCAGTGAGAGATCATAATAAATTGAGGGGCTCAGATCCTCCAAATATAAATTATAAGGGAGTGGTTTCTGATCCTGCATCTTTTTGGGTGTGGGGACAAGGTAAGTAGTAAAGGTGTGCAGCAAAACCGTGAGCGTAATGGAATCTCATGGTTATACTTTTCTGGTTCATCCAAGAGAGTGGCCTCCAGAAAAAGAACCAGAAACATGGCAATGAAGAAGAAATGGGTTCTTGTATAATCTATGTCAAACCTGAATGGTGGATGATGATTTCATTCATGGAATCATGTGGTCAATCTTGGATCAGATGGTAATGAGTATGTATATTGAACCTAAATGGTTTTAGAGAGGTGGTTCTCCTACTTCATCTTAGGTGATATTGTGTTTTCCACGGACACACAAAATCCTCTTCTTGGTGGTTGACTTAACTCTTTGATTTTCTTTCTTTTATTAGCTCATTTTGAGGGATCCAGTGAACTTGACATTCACCGTAAATGATAGAAGCTCCTATCATGTGTTTCAATACTCCTTTGTCTAAGAGTGTTATTTTATATTCATAGGGGATATTCTATATAAACTCTGTGTTCGATGGAGGCACAAACCCAATGATTTATCATAATTTCGGTAGTTAGTTCTTGTACTAGAAAAATCAGTATATCAAACCTATACATCGAAGAATATAGAAAAATAAAATGTACCTAGATAGAATAATATATCATTAAGAACATAATTATATTAACATGATTTCAACATCTCATAGCTTGGTTCTCCCTAAATAAAGGTGAGAACAATCCTTAGTAAGTTGTTCTATGTCTAGTTTATAGTTTTTTCCTTTATAGATTTTCTTTGTAAGCCTTGTGGATACTATTTTTTTATCTAGTTTTTCATGATTATCTCTAGTCCTTATTTGTTCCATTCATATTGGTGTCTAGTTTTCCGTGTACTCTATATTTGTTTTTCATAGTGAAAACTAGTGATCATCCTGCCCTGTGCACACTAATCATTGGTAGAAGATCATAAATCTGCTTGTTGTTTTTCCCATATTAATTTTATATGTTTTTTCGACCTATAAATTATTGAACGTTGGCTTCTTGAGTTTAAATTCTAATTTGGTTTTGAGTTCAATTGTTATAATTAAATTTTTTTGGAATTGTTTTTGGTCTACATTTTTGGATTCCTACCATCAATTATAGAATTATATATTTTATTCTTGAATATTATTTCCCAATGTTCTTAGTTTTATTAAATTAGTGTTGTAAAGATTAGGTTTTCTCTTTTATGGGAGTTAAATATAGGATTTTAAATTGGGGTAATTTTCACTACCCATATACAGTTTATGTATTCCATGTGTATTAATATTTAATATTGGGATGTGATGTTCACCATTGAATTCATTTGAATATATTTCTTTTGATTTTAAAGAATTACAAATGAAAAATTATTTATGTTATCTGATTTTATATTATAAATGGAAAATAAGCACCATTTCAACAATTCAAATTTTATCAAACCAAAACACCCAATTTATCATTGGCTATTACATGGGTACATCCTCCTGTACATGGGGGATCTACACAATTGACCCATTAAATGAGAATTTATAAATACGAAGGAAAAAATGGGAATATGGGATTACCTTGGGATGGATTTGGAATTTTCTATGTAATTGGGTAAGGTAAGTGGTAATTTGACAATGATGAATATGTATTTACCATGGAAAGAGAATTTGATGAAGAATTTGAATTTTATAATAAACAGTAGAAATGAGATACGGATATTTTAATGGATGGTGGATTAGAGGATGCTTATGATGAAGCTACTGGATGATTTTGAGGTAATTGGGGGATGAGAACAAGAATTTGGGGTGAAAAACGAACAAGGATATGAATATTTATTTGTAGAGTGAAATTATGAATGGGGAGTTTATAAAAAATATGAAGGATTAGAGGATGATGTAAACTATATAGGTGGAGATGTATATGTTAATGGATATGGTGGAGCCCCATTTCTTTAGAAAGGGCACTATTTAATATAATAAGTGATAACCAAAGAGATGGTAGATTCACAAACTGAAAAAAGATCATATAAAAAATAAAGGATAAGAGCATGAGTCAACATATCATTTGGTGAAAATCAAACACCATGCGTAAAAAGATAGTAGAAATCATTCTTATAGAATATCACAAAAAATTTTTTGTGTAAGTAAAGTATGTTGGGATCACATTCCATAACATGAGCAACATGGGAATTCATTGACAATAAGTATTTCATAAATTTAAGGTAACATCCAAATATTCATCTACGGTTGAATTTATCTATAACAGTACATTTGAGGTGGGTGATATTATTGCTCATTTAGACCACATTAAATGGAATCACTTTTTAAGTTAGGGTGATGTATTTTATTATCACTTAATCATTTTATCATAGATGCCTGATGAAAGATTTTATTCTTGACATCAGACTCCCACTGTGTCTGAATATAATTGATCATCCCCACAAAATCCACATCAGTATTCCAAAAACATTCAATCCTATTGATGATCTAATTTCAAGGGTTCATGGAAATAGAAATTTTTTAATATGGATGTGGAAGTGATCCAAAACATTGAAATAAATATTTAACACCAACGTAAACATAAATAGGATGATCTATTCGATCGAACATGAAAATATATAAAATTCTCTACTAGGAGAGTACATTATTCCATTGAAAATTGGTACATATGAAGATTGTGTGTCCCAGATAAGTAATATGTATAGTCAAGACTTCCTTTAGAACATTGAACATCCAATAAAAGGACCTTCTATCACACCTCACATTTCATTTTTTTACATAATATCATTAACATCCTCATCTATTAGAAGAGATCAAGTACTCTACACTACAATGACATTAGAATTTATCAAGACAGTTATTTAGCCTTCTATGAATGGCACACATATAAACCAAAAACTCGCATGTAATTGAATCATGATGTTAAATAAAGGATTCAATGTTACTCAAGTAGAATATCATGACCCCAAAATCGATTTCCTCTCTCCATAGAAGGCACAAAACTCGAGAGTGACCATTTTGGGAAACCAAAAGTCACCCATGGTAAAAACAATTTGTCATAAAACTGAACATGTCATTAAAATATAATTAGTTTTTAGACTTAAAAAATATCTCAACCACTTACATACATTATTTTCAGAGAGTCTAAAATATAGTATCATTCCAAGCCCCTGATTGTTCAAGCATAATATTTTCATTGGGATGGGAAGATATGGATAATCCTGGCCTCTTCTTCTATAAAATAAAATATGGATCCATCCCCCACTATTTTATACATTCTAGATTATAAAACAATATCATTTGGAGCCTCTATAATTATTTTCATGTAGATGGGTTCCACAATAGAAATTTCATTATTTAGATCCCCTTGATATATCATCCTCTACATCTGATGCATATTCCTGATATTCGTCATTGTCTCATTCTTATTCACACCTGACGTGGAGGGGAAAAAATGGTTATAATAAATTGAAGAGACCACATAGTCAGGATGGTCAGAATAAGACTTTATAATGTTAGAATTAATTATTTGGTTACCCTCATAAGATGTAGTAATTTGTGTTAAAGTGTTGCGATCACTATGGGAAACTTTACATTGTCATAAAAAGGTCTTCCCGATAGAAATAAAATCAATTAGGAAAGATGAAATCTCAAAATACACTGGTCACATATGAAATGTTTCATCTATAAAATAAATCAAAAAACCATGACTTATGAATTTAATTTTAATAAGAAAAAATTTCATACATACAACCTTAGTGGGATTGTTTGTATCCCTTTGTCTCTTTACCTCCATTACAAAAAAACGACCAACGGTTTTTTTGAAATCTGTGGACCATACCAAATGAAAATAAATATCAAATCATCATCCACTTTAGGGACACAATATTTTCCTATATGACTAATGAATCAGTAGAAGAGATAAATTAGTGGTTTTATCTCATATAAAATTTAGATCAAATAATTTGAGTCTTCCAAAAAAATGAAAGTGGACCTCATTATTGGTTGTGAGACATCAACAAAAACCTTGATCATCACAAACAAAAAACAAATAATGTTATCTAAGTGATACCACTCCACACATTCCCAAATATGGCCTATGACATCCTAAATAATTCATTTCAAGAATTTAGAAAATGAGATATGTAAAATTCAAACATAAATTAGGGAATTATAGAAATATCTATTATAATCATACCCATAATCTCTTAGATCCTCAAATTCAAAGTGATAATTATAAAAAAAGTTAATAGTTTATAAATAAGACCTTTTAATTTATCATTTACATTGATTAATTCAATGATAAGATGACCCTATCAAATTTTCCTTATTGCAATGTTATCCAATAAACTCTAAACAAATTGTTTCATATATTCCAATGAAATTTTTTTGCTGGAATGATTGGTGATGAACTTGATAGGGGATACTTCTAGTTAACCATGCCTTTTACACATATTATTACATATGTTTGCAACAAAAATATCCAACATTTACAATCCCAAATACCAAGAGGCATAGTGTCTTTGGATGGTTATGTTATTATTATGTGAAAATGAAAAAGTAATATGGAGTCATTATTTTTTTCTTCATAATGGGTTATTAAAAGAAAATGGGATAACCAAGGTGATACATAAATAAATTTGTGACATAAAAACCCAATTAAGGTAATAATCTTGGCTAGGAAACAAAACATGAGATTCAAAGGTGTCACAATATATCGTAAAGGAGAGGGATCATGAGGGATCACATGGATGAGTAATATAAAGTACATTTTATAATAAGATCATGGATTCATTGGAAATGTGGAAGAAATATATTACTTGAAAAAAGGATGAGAACAATATAATTTGCTATACTATATCACATTTTGGACAAATTCATAAAATGAATTAGGATTACACCTTGATCCCATACATAACACATCAAGAGACTGGAGCATTACCCAACACATTGGCATACAATATGGGTTCACCCATAATAACATGTTCATGATATATGTGTTCCAACTCATAGATTTAATCATGAATAATATCATTAGAAACTCACATGAAAAGTGAAATGGTTTCATAATGTTGTTACATATCATAATCAATGGAAATTTAAGAATGAAGGTATTTGAAAAATGATAAAAAAAAATTTATTTCCATATGAATGTAATGGATAATAAAATAGTTATATATTTGAGATACATATATATTGAATATAAAAGAATTATATATCAGTAAAGGGAGATATAATTCTGGTTAGGGATAGAAATTTCACAACCTAAAGGAAAGGGTGGTTTGGAGAGATCCCTTTTCTCAAGCCAAATTTGTAACGTACATTATTTTTCAACCTAAATAATAAAATTATTTTAATTATTTACACCCATGATAAGATACTTCATTCTTATTATCACATTTATTTTATTTTTCACTATTTCGTATTCAATTACAGATATATTAATTTTATGTCATATGTTTTAAAAATAGACAATTTATATATCGAAAATGATTTCATTAAGTTGAATATAATCAATGAAGTTATTATTTAATCATACAAAGAATTGTAATAATGAAATAATTATCATTTTATACATAGATTTTACATTTTAATCAACCCATTAATTATGGTTATGAAAAAATAGATGTGTTACAATCATCAAAACAGTATATCAAATGTATGCATGAGTAACATTTCCATGATTCGATAATCATAATGAAAAGATGGTATGTATTATTTTATCATCCTATAATTATAGTAATATCATAAATAACATTTTATTTCTTCGAAATAAACATTCACTTATCATCCAAGTCATTATCTAATAAAAACAAATCACACCATTTTGCAAGGCTGTAATACATAGTTCACACAATGGACATTAAAATTTATTCAATTGATAGTAAATTAAGAAATTATATTATATATTTAATATAAATATTTATTATTAAGTCATTAATATCATGTATCAAAAATAAATTAATCACTATCAACATTCATATAATATGTATGTGAAGAATGAATCACATCACTTCATGAGATGATAATACACATTACATGTGATAAATATTATCTTATTCCCTACAGAATAGAATGTAAGAATGTGTAGTTTATATTATTATTAATTATGTACAATTTTAGAAAATGTATCATATTGAAAAATAGAAAACCTCAGTATTTCCATCCATGATAATCAGTGATGTAAAACAAATTACATCAATTTGTGAGGAAGTATTCCTCCTTACACATGATCAATGCTTATGTATCCCTTTGAGGGAGGAGGAGATGGATGTAAGTCATTCACATGACAAAATAAAATATTATTCTACACTAGGATATATTTATAATAATATTATAGTAATTTAAGATTAAGGGAGGAATATAAGAATGATATTTGGATAGGTAATGGAAAATCAAATTGGTTTTCTATGTACGTAACTAAGAGGAGAGTGGGTGTCCTTTTAAAAGTGGAGGGGAGGGCACACAAGTAATTTTTTAAAATAATGAAAGAATGTAATGATTTAATCATGACAAAAGGATCCTAAATGGATAATTATGGATCCTTATAATATATAATGTGAAAAGTATAGATTTATATAGTTATTATAATTGTTTTGAATCATTTTAACACATATATTGTTATTTTAAATCCCTATTAAAACCATTTTACCATAAATATAGTAAATGGTTTTTCTTATTTTCACCATTCATTATCGATAAAATTTATGATGAACTTATTAAATAATAAAAAATATATTTATTTCAAATATGGTATCCATTATTCTATACTCATCATACAAATTTGTCAGAATGTAATATAAAAATAAACATGCATACAATATAAAAAAATGGTTTTCAAGAAATGCATTTTTTAAATTAAATATAATATCAGATTATCTATATCAAATGTAATAATAATTGAATGTATTTAAATTAGTATATATATATATATAGATATATGTAACTACTAAATTTAATTTAAATAATTTTTTCAGTAGGTGTTATATAAATTATTTAAATATTGAGAGACATTATGCACATTAAAGAAGTTTTTAGAATAAAGTTTTTTAATCCCCAAAACAATCATATACTAAAGTCTATAATATAGTAGATTTAAATGGAATTATTTGGATTAAATAAAATTTCATATTAATTATTATAATATTAATTTTTTTTAAAAAAATTATAAATTATTTTTTAAAAGTAAATCACAATTTTTTTTTAAATTTTTTTGTTATTCATAGAAACATTTTTCTTTTCCAAAAAGCATAAAATTTATCTACAAGTAAATGTTGAAATACTTATTTCAAAAATTATTTTTATTTTAAATGTAAATTTTCTAAATCCTAAAAAATTAATTATATTATTTTCTCATTTTTAAAATTAGAAATCTTTTTTAGAATAAATGTTTTTTTACAAATACAATAAATTATTCCACTACGTATATTCCATAAAATATTTATTCATATTCATACATTTCATTTTAACAACATGTTTATAATTTTCTAATTCAAACAATAATGGTGAATAATAGTTCAGTGTTTCATGTGTAATAAGCTATTAAAAAGAGTTTTCTCTATTAAAAAATTGGTCTTTCAGAATCAAAACAACAAATAATTTCACACATGAAATTTAATAATACATTCTATTATAACAAGATATGATGGTATTTATTCTTTATATCTACTTCTAGTTCCTTTGCTTCTTCTTAAAACATTTGGGTTCTCAACAATAGTTTGACCAGGTGAGTTGTCTTATTTAGTAAAACTTTGTCTCTATGATCTAATATATTTACCAGATGATACACATATGAATTTAATTTTACGAATATTATCACCACTCAATTAAGTAGATGTGGGTGTTATAGTATATACATCATTGAGAGGGATACATGGAACACATCATGTACTGCAGGTAGGTTAGGTAGGAGTGCTAGTCTGTAGGCCACTACTTCGATACAATCAAGGATATCAATAGAGATGATGTATCTAAGACTAAGCTTTAAATTATTACCAAAACTCTTTTATATCTTCCATGCGGATAAAAATAGGAAAAACAGATATCTATAATTAAAATAATGGTCTCACCAATGATTATCTACATGAAACCTCTATATAATTCTTCGGGATTTCATTTGATGCATAATGGTTTGACACTTCTCTATCATATAATGGAAAATATCTTGTCTAATCTAAATCCAATCACCAATTTCATCTCAAAATGTCCAATTCAAAACCTACATCCTATACATTTCATAATTTGGATCCATATGAATTATATGATGCAAGATATTATTATATGAGATCTTTATGATGTGAAGTTGAAAATTGTAACATACATGAAAATAAATTTATTAATATTGTAGAATTTCTTCTAATGTCTTCATGGTTCAACTTGATATTCCATCATCCATAGGGTGATATGAAATGCTTAAAAATAGTTTTATACCTAACTCTTAATGAACGCTCCTGCAGAACCGTTAGGTAAACCATAGAACTAAGTTATATAATATAAAAACTGGAACTCCATGAAATTTTAACGCATTACATATGTATATCACTGTGAGTTTTTTCAGAAGTAAATATTATTATATAAAAATGAAATGTGTCCACTTTTTAATATGGTTTACTACCACAGAACAGGAATTTTAAACATTAGTTATCCTAGAGAGGCTTAGTATTAAATCTATGATTATGATTTCACATTTCCTTCTCGATATGGGAAAATTTTGAATTACACCATTCATCTATGACTTTTTACTATACGACGAATTGAGATACAAATTACACAATCCCCCTCTTCATTTTTTCCACCAATTTTTTTTGATTATATCTATATACATCATACTGATTCCCATATTAATATAGAATGAGGAGCTATACTCTTCACCCAGAATGTCACTCTTAATCTCGTGTTTTGATGGGACACATATCTCGGTTCCAAAATTTATAACTCCATATTCTATAATGTTGAATGCCAGATTATTCAATACCATTTTTATAGCACCTAATCATCATTCGGGTCCTCCATGATCATCTCATGAAATAATAGATGAAAAATTATTTTAGAAATGTAAGATGAATATCCTTTAACTATTCATCATATCATGTTCCTTCGTGCCACTCATCTAGAAGAGAATTAGCCAATAACATCTAGAATAAAACATGATTAGAAATAATAGATATGTTATTATCCACATATTACTAAGAATCCATGGAAACCCCTAGGAATAACCAATACCAATAAAAACCAAGGTACAATATCTCTCATGTTGATAGTTTTTATTAGAAATGTAATTTAACGTAGACGATGTTCTGAAAAATCAAATGCATTGGATGATCATTGTATGGAGTGGTAACCCTATGTTCTACATTTTTTATGTATTATGACTTTTATTAATATTGGAAAATCATAAATTTAAATAATTGATTATTTTAAACTGATCGTATATGTGATTTTCAGATTTCAAATAATATGCATACTTATCTTGAATTTTTATTTTGGAAAATCATGCAAAATATCATTAGACCTTAATTTAATCATTTACCTCATTGTCAAAATCTGCTGTGTTTTTAGGGAAATAAATTTTTATTCCTTTTATTAATTTAATTTAAATATATATTTAATTAATAAATTCATATGAAACATGTTTACACATTTTTCCTACAAAACATATCTCTAATATTAATAAAAATTTTGTTAGGCTTATCAAGATTTCATGTTATATTCAACAATGATGTCAGTTTATTTTAGGCTCTTAGCGTAACCCTACAACATTCCATGTGTGTATTGATAAATTGATAAATAACCTCATCTGATCCCATTTTTCAAACTGATTTGAGGTGTACATATTATAATATGATAGAGGGAGAACCATTTTCTCTCTATAGGTAGGTTTACCCCAAATATCACATTCAATTTCATATAAAATGTTGTTAATTGTGATTATTAAAACATATAATAATATATTAGGTACCATATTGATTTCAATTCATCAATTATTATTAATATCAAAATTTCTAACAATATTTTCAATATGTGTGTTATTTAATTCCCATTTTTGTTTATCTATGATGAAAACTGTTCTAGGTGTGCAGATATTTCTAATCGATATTTCTAATCTATATACTATATTTATTTCACACAAAAAAATTCTTTAATTGCAATACCATGGTGAATCTTCGATGTTCATCTATTGAGAAAATAAGAGGGTTCCCCTATATCCATAGTGAAGGAGATATAGAGTTGTGAAGGGAAATTGAAGGTCAGGTTCCATCACTTAGGAAAACAAGATTGAGGTGAGTCCAAGATATTGTAAAAGTGAAACAAGATATTGTGAATACTTAATTTGGTACATCTATTGCCCTAATTTTTAGAGATTTGTTGAATTTTCATGAGCTTCCTGATTTCAAAAATTATCTTCATCACTAGAAAAATAAGAAAAAAAGATGTAATTTGGTCGGCAATGTTACATGTATGTTCATAAGATTATGGGTAAGAAGTATTAAATATAAATTTATTCATTTTATATTCAATATAATTTCGGAAAAAAATCTATGTTATTTTATAATTTAATTTTATATATTTCATTGCATTATAAAATTATGATTTGTATATTTATTAATTTTTAACCTAATGAAATATTTTTTTTTGAATTCATTATAAATATAATATGTTCACTCGAACATGGTGTGGTAATGTAATTATAAAACTGAATCAAAGATAATAATATATTATTTTCATTGATTTGAATTCAAATTATTAAATATATTTAGAATTACGCCTTACACAATTTTTGTACTTTTGGATAAAGATCCAAAAGTAATTTTGGATTGGTAGAGATCAATCAAACCTCAATCCAATGCACAATGTGACTCATATAATTCCAAATGTGTATTTTTATTTAATTATTACATTAAATTTAGAAAGAAAATCATGTTATATATCAAAAACAAATAAAACACATTATGATTGTTTTGAAACATTATTAAAAAGATGTATAAGTCATTTTGATGTGTAAGAATAAATTGTACCTTAATCTGATTCATGGTAGGACAAATATGACTCAAAGTGTAATTTTTTTTTAAAATTGACTTTAATTATAGTCAAAGAATCATGTGTTATACTATGAACTGAGTGAACACATTAATATTGTTTTGACGCCTTATGAAAATGATCCATAAGTCATTTTCGATATGTATGAGTCCATGTATCATCTGTCTGATTCATGGTGGGACCAGTAGAACTCCATGTTATTGTTTCTTGTTTGATATGACATTTAAATAAAAATAATAAGAGATATACACAATACCATGAAGAATCATTCATATTATTTTAAAACCTTAGGTAAATGATCCATGTGTAATTTTTCTTGTATAGGAATCATCCTCACCGCAATCTGATGCACAGTGTGATCCGTATAACTAAAACAATATCATTTTATTTCAAATTGAAAATATTTTTTAGGGGTTTCCATGGGTAGGGTTATGTCGGATTATGTTATTTTATTGTATTAAATCAACTAAAAAATGGTTAGAGTTAAATCCCAAGATTCATAATTAGTTGAACCAACCTAACCCAACATATGGGGGTCATGTTACGTCATGAATGGAAAACAGATTCGACCCAAAATGAACCATTGTGCTTAGGGTCCGATTTGGTCAGTTCATTTGGGTTTTACGCATCAGACATGACCCAAGTTGATTGATCCAGTACTAGACTCGACCATAACTGATGATCCAAACCTAGTCAATGACCCAACCTAATGCAGCATAGTGGGGTCCAGTAGCATACAATCCAAAAAATGAAGGAAAAATATAACCCAAAAACATAGACCCAGACCCAAACCAAAAATCTAGTGGCATCCAAAATTTATTTGCATCCAAATCTAAAATGAAATAGTTGAATCCAACATAGTGGGTTCAAAATTTGACTGACTGGAAATCATTTTTTTTCAAATGATGGTTGATGGGAATCAGGTGCCCAATCATATAACCACAAAAACAAACAAGGTTCAGACAGCACATCAATACAGAATTACATACCATAAATACCATACTCATCTCTTCATCCCCTGTCGGACTCGTCATCTCCGGTGGTCGTGGTTGTATCCCATCATTATGTCCTCCAGTAGTTAACACCTTGAACCTGATTCCAGAGCTGCTCCAGAATTGTATGATCTGGTGATGTCCTCTCGATCCTGTTAACCTTTTCAAATCCCACAATCACCTCACTATTCTTCTTGGAAGCGGATCGCGTCTTCAATGGCCACGGACGACATGCATATTCTCTCCTTGGCCATCATCTAGGGGTGGAAGATAGAGGCCCTTCCACAGTAGCAAGTTTCTGCTTCCCGCTTTGAACCACATCACTGAAAGACCAACCGACTGGACCACTCAAATTCTCTTTCCCTTCCTAAAAAATCTCCCTCCCTTTTCCGGTTTGAACCCCCAAACCTGAACCAGGACTCCTGGCATAGATTTCCCTCAGTTGGTCTGGAGATTTGTTCTCCATCAAAGGCAAGAGCACACCCTCTGCCAACACATTTTCAACATCCACCGTGGGAACCTCCTTCGCACTGCCATCAGACTGGACCCATATAAACTTCCACCATGATAGATCTCATGTTCTCAATGTGACTCTCTTCCATAGGAAAACCAGCAACGTCATTCCCCCTGTCACCATCCTGGAGAACCTCCACTGCCTCCCCTTTGTCCATCACAGCTTCAACTTCCAAACTCTCAAACGTATGTCCTTAAGGGGCCTCCTCACCATCCTCCCTGCCTCGATGACCATCCTCCTCCTGACCCTCGATTATCATGCCATTAGAGAGTCCATCGAACCTATTACTAAATGAGATAAAAGGTGGATTCAAAGGATCTAAACCTCCAGACTCCTTAGCCCCAGTCAAGCTCGGATTAGATTCCTGCTTCCTTCCACTTGCATATCCAAAAGCAAGACTGCTCTCAAAAGAAACCTTATGTGACTCAGCTAGCGGACCATCCAAAGCTGATATCGACACACCAGAGAAATTCCCTCTATCAACAGGCTCCATCGACCTCAAACCCAACTCTAAGCCTTCCTCCAAACAAGACTCCTTGTCCATTAGAAGAGTGGAATATTTTCCTTTATGAATGATCTCCCTTAGCCGAGGTTGGTTTCCCCTTTGACAAACCTCATTCGAGTGGCCCAACATCCTATAAGAACCACAAAACACAATCCAATATTCATAAACAATGTTATTTCTACAACTATCCTCTTCACCAATCATGATACAAACAGAATCAAAAGGGATGCGAGATGCATCAATCTCAACACACACCTGGGGTTTCACTGGGTGGAAAACTGCCACAGTACAACTGTCAAACGAATGATAATGACCTTCCATGTTTCCCAGCATACGGATAATCGAAGGTTTCAGAAAAGGAAAAGGGATTTTAGGAAAACGTACCAAAACCGCGATGGATAGAGATTCACGGTTCAAATGAATGTCAAATGACTAACGAAGAAGCAGAAATCGGGATCCCTTGAAGTAGCAGGGATCCCTCGACCACGCTCGAATAAGATCATCCTATGTCTCGAAACGAATAATAATTTTCATATTGTCATCCAAACCAACCACCGCTCGTTCTTGGAGATCCCATGATCCGAACATGGAACGGTAGAAATCAACAACGGAAGGACTCTTGTTCTTGAAAAGAGCCACAAGGGTAAGATTCAACCGGCTGGAAGACTTCGTAAACTCAGCTGAAGAATGAGGAATATTCGGCACCCCGTCAACCAGATCTGGGACTTTAGGGTTTAAAGAAACTTTCAGAAAAAGTGGGAGAAACTCTGGGTTGGATAAAGGATAGAAGATCCTTTCTCTCCCATGGGACAGATATTATCCCTCCCCCACCGCGGGGGGAGGAACCGGCGTGAAGGCCGCTGTCATCACCTATGGGGAAGAGGCAACAAAGGATCGCAAGACGGCCAAAATCCGGGTACAAAATTTAAGTGTCATTCATTAGACATTTGGGGCCTAAAAAATCAATAATAATGTAACAATGAAGTAAAAGAAAAATATAAATGATAAGTAATGTATTACCTTCAAATTTTTTAGAATTAACTCATACTCATATTCAACAACCAAAAAAATGATGGAATGCAATTCCAAACACATCAATACAAGGGAATCATATTGGTAAAGTGAAAAATAATTAGTGTAAGGGTATCTGACATTTTAACTAAGATCTAAAATAAAAAATTGGACCCCAATATATTTTTATTGGAACGATACAGAAAAATGATTTTAATTTTATTCCACATCATGTAATTGGTGCAATTATACATTGTAAACCCCCACATGACACTAAAAACTAGAATAAAAGACATTCACTCAATAATCATTGACTTTTATTTCATTTGCATGAATTACATCCTTATGAACCAAATTTTGTATTATGTTATAATAAAGAAGTTCACTCCATCCTAACAGGATCTAACAATCATATAAAAAACTATCTAAATTTACCAATAGAAATAATGTAACAACACTATAAAAGATCATTTTAATTTTAGCCTCTGATATAGAAGAATCTATCAAAAATGTGTGAGAATGAAATTAGTACATTAATCTATAATAACCTAAAAAAGTAAGAGATTTCATTCATCAATATAAAAAAAATATTAAATAAAGAAAACAATTTTAATATATTAATACTATTACACTGCAATCTTGTAAACAATATGTAGTCACAAAAATAGAGAAAATTGAATACATAAAATGATTTCTTGATTATTTGGAATTCTAGAAAAAATTTAAACAATGAAATATTATGACTGGTATAAAATGAATAATATCATGTTGTATGGTCATTTTAACTGGTGTGTGGAGTAGGGTCATAATCATATCATTAAAATAGCATGAATGTTTTATCAAAAAACACAGAATAAAAACTCAGAGTGCACATGCGGTACATTGAAATATAGTTCAAATCAGTAAGGAATGATTAACTGTATTTAGCATGTATATCATCCCAATTAGTATGTGTGTGTTCCATGTGCATGTGTTCTACCCCAAACATTATCAATCTAAAAACCATTACTTAACAATGTATTCAAACAAAATAATATTACTGGTAATGTATAATATGGAAGTCGGTGTCCATGGAGAAAATCAGCATCATATTTACATCAACCGGTCTCATGAATGTGAAGTGGCCCTATTTAATACATTATAATAATTTTATTAAATTATTCATGTAATAGTAATATTTACTTTACATCATATAATTATAGTTTTTATATATTTGTGGTGAAAATTAGATTAAATTCATCTACTTATTTTATATTATTGACTAATAAATGGGCAGTTATGTACCCAATATATATGATTAATAAAATAACCATATAGGTGAACCAATACTATATGTGGATGATTTTTCCATCTATAATGTGATAACATAATATAAGAAATTATAAATATCTAACTATGATACACTTCATTTAATGCTTGTTTCCATTTTTATGTCATTTAATACACTTAACTATGAAACCCATGGGGTTTCAAATGCTTTAATGTTATGTTTTGAATCCAATGACACGTATTGGATCTAATCATGGTGAATAAGGATGATAAGCACTTGAATTTTCACTCATAAGTTAGAATCAAAAACTATGTGGGTATAAAATATAATAGAGGAGTGGTGTTAAACATATAAAGTAAAAAATCATGGTATTTGGTTCTTAGGATGCATGAGAAAACAAATCAACTATACCATTAATAATGTAGGAACGTTTTAGTTGATCCAATTTATCAAATGAAAATCTATAAAATATATTTTAACAATAAAATAAAAGGTAATTTCATTTCATGTATACATGAACATAATCCCTATATTATTGTAAAATGTGGTGGTAATACATTGAAAATATAAGGTCAGTATATATTGTTGAAGGTAGTCACCAAAATATTTATCTTAATGGAGTAGTGATTTTGTATCACACGAGAATACCATTAATCATTTTATTAAGAAATATTAAATAGTTAATGTGTTTTTCATTATTTATTCAACACATTAAGATCATTGAATTATACTAATTTATATTTGATTAAAAATATGATCATGGGACACATGTAATATTTCATAAAAAAAATTCATAATACTAGGAAATGATAAGAGTTTTGAACTACATGAGAGAAATGGTTTGTGATCTCCAAATGAATGTGTAGTAGGAAAAAAATTAATATAATGAATTTGTAAAAAATTTAAAATTCATTCCTCCATCATCCTTGTATATTAAATTTTAAATAGTGAAACATTGATTATAGGTTTTGTATGATGGAATATCATAAAAATAGAACAAAGGAATGAATAATTGAGTATTTTTCTTTTTCAAAAAGTGGGTTGTAATAGATAAATGTCAAAGGATAAAAAATTGAATATTTTTAATGGTACCTAATTTAGTAAATCCAACTTCTTGTCCTTTATTTCGAATAGCAATTGGTTTAGGATTTCTAAACCATTTTTTAACAATTTAATGACTCAACGATGTTGGATATCCGAAAATAATGAATGTGACAAAGGAATACACTTCCTATACTAAATATGGACTCCGAGGATACTATAATTAAAATAATTTATATAATTTCTCTGGTAATGTATGAGTGATCATGATACTTTCTTTCTATTCCATTCCAATTACATAAAATATCAAATCCACTGGAATAATCTTCATAGCGATCAAATATATTTATATAATTCTAGTTCATTCCATTATTGTGCCAATTTTCTATTACTTTTCTATGATCTATATTCATCTATCCATTTCTCACTATTATCACTACCTCTACTAGCATCATTGATATTTCAATATTAATAATAACATGACTCACATTGATCATCATGGATGGGATATTTTCATTTTTGATACATAAAGATATTATTCAAAATGTCTTTTAATTTTCTTATCAAGTTATTATTGTCACCGTCAACAAACACCATATTAAAACTATCCCAAAGATATTATAATTTTTTTCATGGATTAATAAAAACAGAAACTAGTAATATAGAAATAAAATTGGAACCAATACCATAATACTTGTCTAAAATCACCTTCATTGAAATAGCTATTTCTCCCATAGTAATAACATTACACTTGAACCATTTATTGATTTTTCTATGTATATAATAAAGAGTATGAATGAACTTGTTATAAGACAAATGAATAGATTAGAAATAACTCATCAATTATTTAGTATTTCTTAAATAAAACTAAAAAAATATACATTCATTATCCAAAGCATATGATGTTGGAGCCCCACCTTCAAATATTATATAACTTTAAAAACATGAATCCTCCTCTATAAAAATAAATACATTATCATACTTCTATAAAAAATCCAACATAATCTAAAAATAATTCCACCAAGTAATCACATCATGAAATAAGGTCAGTTTTCAAGGAGTTTATAACCCCTGAATAATGATAATGAAAAGTGACAATCTAGAATGTGAAAATATCACAAAAATTTATGAAACTCAAAATCTAGAGATTTATACTAACATTTAGTTTATCCCATCACTAGTAATAAGTTTTAAAATATGTCACCAACTTCTTATATACATATACTCTCCTTAAAAGTAGACCAATTTCAATCATTTACACATATAAGAAAATAAATTATCATTGTATTGTTAGAACTAGAATCTTTTTTGGAAATAGTATTAATGCTTTCAATACCTCATTATTTCAATGTATGTTCTAATAGGAATGCATTATTTCCCATTTATGGTTTTCAAAAAGAAAAAACATGATAATTATTTTTTAAATATCCAATTATAATCAATAAAATGTGATTTCGTTATAATATAATTTAGATTCTGAATTTTATTCCACATGTCGGTGGTAAGACATATCATATAAAAGAAATTGACAAACAAATAATATAATTATTCTTTCTCTGTCAAATAAAACAACATGCAATATCTAGAACAGTTTTCCAGGATGTAACATGAATTAATGGTCGAACAACTTCAATAAATTCTCTATGAACATGATTCTCAATATATATAAATTACGACTTATCAAAGATTATCATTTTATTGAGATTTATTCTGCACTATTCTTGGTTAAAAAATGTTACCTAAAATTTAACTATCCCATCATCCACATATGAACAATTATTAATAAGAACAATAATGGTATGAATTTTATCATGTTTTTTTGGGGATGTTTTTCCCTTGTAATGTTCCTATTCAAATAACAAGTTCCATGATGTACAGATGTGTAAGAATAATCAATTATAATATAATAACCAATATACATTACATTTTTATTATGATAATGATCCAAAAAATCATAAACTCGATAACTTATAAGTGATATCTGAATACTTTTCCATTTACGTGATCACTAAACATCTATTTCATATACTGGTTTGGTACTGATCTCCCTCTTATTTATATAATTGAAAGTGTAGTTAGAGAAGTCCCATTCTGAATATGAATTCATGAGGCAAATAGGGGATTATAACTAATTTTTTAACCACATTCTATGAATGGATTCCTGATATCTACAAAATACTTTCACCTTGACACCCTAACAATACTCTTCTATGGAACGCAACTAGAAGAAGAAGAATAAATAGTTTTTGAGTGTTGGTATTGTTATCTTGAACAACACTACATCAGTGAATGAGGAAGATAATAAGAGATATCATTTTATAAAATTAACTATGTTATACCATACCACACTCACGACACATGTAGTAGGAAGATAATCAGATGTTTAGACTTTATCAGGATCACATGAGATGGTAGGTCAGGGGAGGAGGTGAAAAACGTTGATTTTCATGGATATGTGTGTAATTTATATGTGTTTTTATTTGAGGTAGGATAGGAGGATAGGAGTAGGTGAAGGGTTTTCTCACAAGGTATGGATATAATAGAAGGCATGTGAAGGTATTCACATGAGGGACACTCAGGGAATGTAGATGAATTAAGATAATTGAAGGTAGGGAGTAGAATTTCACTAGTCACTCATGATGGAATAATGGGGGAGGGAATGAACGAAGAGGAGGCAGATAGTCCGGACAAGTGTTTCTTTTTAATTCACAAGTTAGGTCTTCTGGATAGGTTTATTATATATGTATCCAAACTAAAACCCCACCCAACCCATTCATGGTTCGACCCAACATAAATTCAACATGAGTATTTTCTAGCATAACACGACCCAACCCGATCAGGTCTGTACAACCCAATTAATATTATTAAAAATAAAATTTTTCATACTGAAAACCAATAAAACATATTCAATTAATTTTTATACATTATTTTAATGATCCTTAATTCATTTCTGATGTATATGAATAACCCACACCTCAGTATGACACATTGTATTACCAATGTGACTCCAATTGTGTCTTTTTATTTACTAATAAAATTCAATTTATGTATTCTTTCATATTAATGATTGATTTATTTCATTATATTATTACTAACTGAAGTTTTATATTGTTATACAAGGGATTCCATTTACGAGGGTTGTGGTTTTCTTTTGAACAATTTATATTTTTATCATTTTTTAATAGGGGCTCATGCGTTAAAAATATGATGAAAATTTTATAATTGTAAATGTTTATGGATAGTAGTTCAAAATGTAATAATACAAAACATTGTTCGATATATATATAGTACTTGTTTTGGTATTTATGCTGTAAAAATTATTTCAATTAAATTATTTATATTCATATATGAATAATTCTCTATGGGATACATGTGTATATGATTCCATGTGATATTATTCAACCCGCACATCATAGAATATTAGACATTATTAAAACCATTTACATCATCGATAATGGCCCACCTTTATTTTTTTCTAAAATAGAGATGATAATGTGAGGCATTTATCAACGATTTTTAGCATTGATAAATCCCCTCCCCCATCAGAGCATTTTTATTGGCTATAATGGCGACACCTAATGGTACTGAGGGAAACATCACATTTTGGATCATTTAAAGCCCTTATTTCGAATTATTTGAGGTACACAAATCATAAGATGGAAATTTTATAAAAGGAATCTCTCTTGAGGTAGTTTTATCCCTAATATCTCATTCAATTAAATGGAAAATTTTGTTTATTATGTTAACTAAAATTTATAAGAATCCATTAGTTACCATATTCTTTTCAATCCAATAATATGAATTAATTTCAATATTTGGTTAAAAAATCATAATTGGTAATGAAATTAGTTTTTATCTATGTTTATATATAATGAAAAGTGTTCTAGCTATATAGATATTTCTTATTGACACCTCTCATTCCAATTTGGAATTTATTACACCATTAAAAATGTGCTGGTTTTCTTATAACATGGTCGGTAGTTTAATCTCATCCATCATGATAATAATAGGGATAACCTTCATCCCCAATGATGGGTCTATGGGGTTGTGAGGGGAAATGGAATGATAGGTATTATTGATTGCAAAGAGCTGATGGAGGTGAATCAATGAATTTTTCAAAGTGAAATCAGAATTGGAGAATCCATAATGAGGTACACCTACATCCATGTCATTAGGGGTTTGGTATATTATTTAATGAAGTAATATTTTTAGATAAGTGTATTTCATGTAATATTATTTGTAACAAGTTCACAAATAAAATTTATTTTTCATTATTTATATATTTAATTTTTCATTTAATTTTTAATTAAATAGAAATTTATACATTTTAATTTTTTTTAAAAAATAACAGTAATAGTTGTAATGGCTCGGACCTCTCTGGTCTATTACTTTGTGAAATGTTGGTGTTGGAGGTGTTCTGGGAGGTCAAGGGGACTTATCCCCAACACTTTGCCAATTTTTCCATTTCTGTGAATAGTGTTTCCAGTTTTATGAACAGTAACAGATCAGTCTCACAGATCGGTCTGACAGATCGGTTTCACAGATCGGTCTAACAGATCGGTTTCACAGATTGGTGTGACAGATCGGTCTGACAGATCGGTTTCACAGAACGTTGTGACAGATCGGTTTCACAGATCGGTCTGACAGATCGATTTCACAGATCGGTGTGACAGATCAGTTTCACAGATCGGTGTGACAGATCAGTTTCACAGATCGGTCTGACGGATCAGTTTCACAGATCAGTGTGACAGATCGGTGTGACAGATCGGTTTCACAGATCGGTTTCACAGATCAGTGTGACAGATCAGTTTCACAGATCGGTTTCACAGATCGGTTTCATGTACAGTAACAATGGGTGAACAGTGTTTCCAGACTCCTACAGTTTTGCCCCTTTTGACATTTCCTTTGACTAAAAATACATTTAAATCCTTATTTTAAGGGATCTTAAGGCCATTTAAAATGCCATAAATCCTATATTAATTATTCCTAAGGCTTGGAATGTTTTACTTGGTCAAACCGCGTGGGTTAATGCGATCCGTTTTTAATGGAGAATTAACCGGATCTTAAACCGTCGCCCCATTTAATCTTAAAAAAGGGACGAGATATCATTCTCCCTTGTTCTTTCCCTTTGTTCTCAACTAGGAGGCACTAGAACCTTTCAATCCTTTCTGTAGGAGTTTCACAATCAATCTTTACTCCTAGGATTGGTTCCGCTTTGTTTTGAAGCAACAAGGATGTGTCGATCAATCATCGATATAAGGTATGTTGTATCATCGTTCTTTTGGGGTTCATCTTCTCCTATCCTCCTATCCATAATTATACCATGTAATTTCCAAGATTCTAATGGGTTTTCTTGGGGTTGGTTGGTACAGTCGTACCGCAGCATCCTCCGGTGGATCCAGTTGTTGCGAGGGGAGGATCAAGACCTGTTGTGTGGATAAAGGATGTCAAGAACTCTTTGAGGTAGGGGATTCATGGCTTCTCTAATTGTATATGTGCAATCGTAGAATTAGCATGATTTATCCCTTTGCATCACAATGAAATTGACCTAATTAAATACTTGAACCGGATTAAAAGAATTGATTGATCGCATGTTGCTGCTTTGTACCGTGATAACGGTTTGCCTCATGTTTTCCTAGATATAGTGATATCAATGTTTTCTTTGATTTATTGTTCGTTCATGATAGAAATTGATAATGAACGTAAAGCCAGAATTAATTGTTAATTAATTGGCTAAAGATAAAGAGGCATATAAATTAATATGGTTATTGTCGTTGTTGTAGTTGTTCTAATTTGAGGATAATCAAATTAGGGAATTAAGCATTGTTATTTATTTGTGATATCTTACTGATTAGGTATCCATGATTGGTACCTACGAATAACAAATCTGTTAATTCAATATGGATTAGAGAACAGATTATGTGGGAATTTCTAAAAGGGTTCTGAGTTACCCTCTTGTTTGTTAAAGGGTCAAGAGCCCATGATGTGATGTTTGTTTTCCTGCTTCTTGTGCTATGATGTGAGCCTGGATGTTTGTTGTGATATGTGGAGGCATGGAGGCCTTGTGTTTATGGCAGCAGATGACGCCTAGAGTGGCGAGATGCATCAGTTTATGCATGTGGGTGTCGGGGAGGACACCAGGGGTGATGGAATGGGATGGATGTGGTTGCTGGTTGCTTGTGGTTTTCTTGAATGTTAATCTGCTTTGATTTTCCCCACTACTCAAGGTAGCTGGCCTTGCTTACCCTCTTTCCGAAGGAGGCGAAGACACGCGGGGTATGCCACGTGCTTTCCGTGTTTAGCCTCTCGATGGAGGATGGGTCTATGCTCTTTCTATAGGCAGAAAAGACTCAACGGGTAGTATATCTACTCAGCATGTTGAGCCTCCTTTGTGTTTAGAAGCATAGGATGTTTTTCTAGAATGCCTGGGAATGTGGAAAAGTAATTCTGTAATGAATGTTTGATTAAATGGTGAAAATCCACGGGGATGGAGATGCTGGAATTTAAAGGTGATGTGAATCTTAAAAAGGAGCGGTTGTTTTTGAATGTGATGCCAATTCAGTTTAATGTGGAATTGTTCATTCTTAATTAATGTTTAAATAATTAATTAATGTACAGTGGAACTGATAAAATGAGAACGGAGTAATCTAATAAATCTCTTCAAATGTTTGTGTGCTTATAGGATACCTAGTCTTAGAAGTAGCAGCCTGGAGTCTGAGAGACGTTAGCTGCAGTTGTATCTAAGACTAGGTAATGCCCATAGTGTGGATGTGAGTTACTTATATATTCTGTATGTTTTGTGTTTCTATATGCTACTCCACCCTGTCGGTAAGGGAAACTGACACCCCGGGGATTCTGAGCCCTGGGGGGGTGTTTTCCCCAACATTCTGATGGGAGGTTGAATGGATCACTACCCCCTTTGGATCCGCTCTCTTCTCTTGGTAGATACTTGTGCCATGAGGCACAGCGGTTAGTTACCCCATATATGTGTGTAGAGGGATGTAATGTCTTGTGGTTATTCACACACATATATTCTGGATATAATATCCTACGGACTACTATAGGTGTAACGTGTATAGACTATGATGGCTTGAGGATCCTTACTCGGCGTATGGGTTGTAATGGCTTGAGGTATTATACCCGACGTATGATACACGTTATGCGAGCTGTGGTGGCTACCGGAAATTACCCGGTTACTTTTGGTTGTGAGGACGGTGTGGTGCTTCGCCCAAGTGTCTGCGGGAAATCCATTGTGGTGCACGAGGTGCAGATTGTGGAGCTTAGCCCAGGTGTCTACGGGCAAGCCTTTGGAGAGAGATGCACAGGACGTATGTCGTTGGGGCAAAGCGGCAAACCAGTGGGTAAGTAGTAGCGGGGTACCCTTGATATTATTTACTATATGCTACATTCTTGTATGCGTTACTTGATGAGAGTAGCCATGGAGAGGTTGGGAACATAGTATACCTGTTTAGGTGATGAGTTAGTTTCACTTGTTGTTCACTGGGCTTTAGCATGTTTTATTTACTTTTTCACGAGAGGCTTGGGGAGGATCCTAATGAGTATACTGTTATACTCGCCCTATGTACATATAAACTGTTTTTCAGGTCACTGGGAGCAGGTTGGAGATCAAGATGGTTACTGCTAGCTTGCGGTTGGAGGAGGAGTTGTTCGGGCTTGTGGTCGCTACCGTTTTACTTTCTTTTGGGTACTTTTAGTTTTCCCTTTCAGTTGTAGTACTTTTGCATGACATTTTATATAAGTACTTGGTTTCCTTTTATATCTCAGTTCTAAGTTGGAGTTGATTGGAGTCTATTCTATATCTCTCTTCTGCATGTGTTCTCTTAGAGGGTAATGCCTCCCATTTGTATGTTATTATACCCTCGGTGCTAGTCGCCAACCCAGGGCCTACTGGAGGCGGGGCTCGGGGGTCATTATCTCCCTTTTCACATTGCCGGCCTAGGAGGGGTACACTTTGTGGGGAGGGGGTCGTGACAGAGTGGTATCAGAGGTCTGGTTGAGGGATAGGATGGAGTTTGGAGTTAGGCACAGGTAAGGATGCATGGGATGGTAGGGAAACGGTGTCATTCATGTTTAGAAAGTGGGGTAAACACTGGAGACCGGCAGAGACATAGGCGTTCAGGGCCCCCTATGATCTGTTGCACGGACCTTTAAGTTTACGATGGCTACTAAACAAAGTGATACTGGTTGTAGGGTAGAGACCTAGGAAAGGATCATGCATCATTATTCTTTGCGCCTGTGTTTGAATGGGTAGACCTTGGGATAGGTAACCTGAAATTAATAAAACAAAACAATTAATTAATTAATGTGAATCGTCCATATTCTAGGCTTAGGAGTTCTAACAGTTGTTGTTTTACAGGTATGGCTCCGGGTCGACATCCTTGTCAGGTTTGCGCAGAAGATGCCCAGCAGGCTGCTCTAGCAGATCACCGCCGAGTAGAGGTTGACGAAGATGACCCTTGGAGGAAGACACTTCAAGAGTTTCAGCGCCAGAGTCTACAGAAGTACGAGGGCTCCGTTTCAGATGCAGTCACAGAAGACTGGTTGGAGGAGATCGAGATAGGCTTCAGTTCGATTCATTCTCGGAAGGAACACTGGGTGTCCTTGGTTGTGACGATGCTGCGTGGAGCAGCGAGGCAGTGGTGGTTCTTGTTCCTCGGTGATCGTGAGGAGTCAGCGATCTCGTGGGAGGAGTTTCGAGACAGGTTTAGAGTCGAGTTTCTTTCATCGACTGCGAAGGTGTCCAGTCGCCAGGAGCTTCCCACCCTTCGGCAGGGGAGCTCCAGTGTTCGAGAGTTTGGAATCCATTTTAGGAACCTTCTACGATATGCTTCAGACCTGTTACTAGATGATGAGGCCAGGGCGAGGCATTTCAAGGAGGCTTTGCATCCAGAGATCCAGCGCCAGGTCACCCCATTTATGCTGAAGACATATCTTGAGGTGCTGGCAAGGGTAGAGGTTTTTGAGAGGACTTTGGCCAGGACTTGATCGTCACGAGAGGGGAATCGTCATGATTCGTCATGAAGCAGAGCTGTGGTTCGGGGTTCCCGGTTTTCAGGACAGAAGAGTTTCCGTTCACCTGGGGGTAGGTCCCAGCCCTTCCCATCTCATTTCTCTGGAGGCAGCAACTCTCAGGCCTATGCCAAGGGATCAGGCGCATGTTTTTCTTGTGGTGGTCGTGGTCATCAGCAGCGGGAGTGCCCGACTTTTCAGAGTAGTCATCGTGCACCGGGCGCTCCACTCCAGGTTCCTCCGTTGAGGCAGTTCCAGCCGAGGAAGCAGAAGTAGGTTGCACCAGCTTTAGATCACCAGAGGGTAGATGGAACAGGTAGAGGACATCCCCATGACGCTCCCTGTCCTCAGAGAGTAGAGCGCGGCCGTAGTGGTGGTCGTCATCAGGGTCAGAGAGGCCGTGGAGGAGGTCGTGGTCAGCTTCATGCTCTAGCGTTTCCATCCCCAGGCGAGCCAGATGTCGTTCGAGGTACCCTTTGCTTCTTTTCTACATTGGTGTATTCCTTGTTTGATTCAGGAGAAACACACTCCTTCATATCACCTACCCTTTCCCATGCTTTGGGACTTGAGGTAGAGAGGCTTCCAGTGCCCTTGGCGTTGACTACACCAGTTAGAGGTCGAGCTGACTTGTTTGAAGTATGTAGAGACTGTGAGCTAGTGTTGGGGCAACACCGCTCTTGGGGAGATTTCCTATGTTTACGAATACAACCATATGATGTCATACTCGGCATGGATTAGTTGTATTCAGTGCAGGCTATTGTGGATTGATACAGGAAGAAGGTCGTTTTCTTTGATGAAGATGGAGAGGAAGTGGTGTTTGTTGGTGAGAGAGATCCTCGAATGAGTCATAGACGAGTTCCTTCCTTATCATCCATGATGGCTGAGATGATGTTATGTTCTTCAGAGGTTGAGAAGTTGGATTTTCCTAGGGTCGTAGAGGAGTACCCTGACGTCTTTCCCGAAGAGGTTGTAGCATTACCCCCTCGATGAGAGATCGATTTTGGGATCGAGCTACAGCCAGGAGCGTCCCCTATCTCTATGTATCCATATAGAATGGCCCCTTCTGAGTTACGAGAGCTACGTATACAGCTCGATGGTCTGTTTCAGTGTGGTTTTGTTCGGCCAAGTGTGTCACCGTCGGGTGCACCAGTTTTGTTTGTGAAAAAGGCTGACGGCATTTTTTGGTTGTGCGTCGATTATCGTCGATTAAACAAAGTAAAAATAAAGAATCGCTATCCTATTCCATGGATTGATGACCTATTAGATCAACTGAAGGGTGCTAGTTGGTTCTCAAAGATCGAATTGCGGTCAGGATATCACCAAATGCGTGTAAAGGATGAGGATATCCCAAAGACTGCTTTCTGTTGCCGTCATGGGCATTATGAGTTTGTTGTAATGCCATTCGGCGTGACGAATGCTCCAACTATTTTCATGGGGTTGATGAATGCTGTGTTCCGTGAATTCTTGGACAAGTTTTTTGTGGTTTTCATCGATGACATCCTTGTGTACTCCACATCTGAAGAAGAGCATGCAGAGCATCTACGAGCCATTTTGGGAGTTCTTTGCCAACATCAGTTGTTTGGGAAGTTGTCCAAGTGTGAGTTCTGGGCTCGAGAAGTTTGTTTCTTAGGGCATGTTGTGTCCCAACAGGGAGTAGTTGTGGATCCATTGAAGATAGAAGCAGTAGTGTCTTGGGCATCCCCCAAGACCGTGTCAGAGGTGCGAAGTTTCCATGGTCTCGCAGGCTATTACAGGAGGTTCATAGCAAATTTCTCCCGAGTTGCGACTCCTCTGACAGCTTTGACCAAGAAGGATCAAGAGTTCATGTGGACTGATCAGTGTCAGGCAGCATTCAAGTATCTAAAGGAGAAGTTGGTAAGTGCTCCTGTTCTTTGTCTTCCAGCTGAGGGAGTCCAGTTTGACGTCTTCTGCGATGTGTCACATCTGGGGCTAGGCTGTGTACTTATGCAACAAAGGTCAGTTGTTTCTTATGGGTCCTGACAATTGCGACCCCATGAACGCAACTATGCCACCCATGATCTTGAGTTGGCAGCAGTGGTGTTTGCGCTGAAGTTGTGGAGACATTAACTCATTGGCGAGCGCTTTGTGGTTTTCACTGATCAATAGAGTTTGAGGTATGTTTTCTCTCAGCGGGACTTGAACTTGCGGCAGTGTCGGTGGATGGAGTTCTTGCAGGAATACGACTTCGAAATATCGTATACACCTGGGAAAGGAAATGTTGTTGCTGATGCACTGAGCCGAAAGTCACGTAGTGATGTTGTGCATGAATCCGGTGACTCTTGGAGAGTAATGGAGGAACTGTCAGCATTACATCTTGATATGGAAGAGGTTGGAGGTAGAGGTTGTCTTTTCCAGATGACGGTGCAGTTATCTCTGATGCATAAGGTGGAAGAGTCTCAGTTGGGTGACCCAGAGGTGGAAGTTTGGAGAGACAGAGTTGTTTGTGGAGAGGCCCATGATGGTTGGTCGGAGGATGAACAACACCGAGTGTTGTATCATGGCAGGCTTTTTGTTCCCTTGTAGATGCATGAGACGGTTCTCCGAGAGTTCCATAGCTCGCCCTTAGCAGTACATCCTGATGTGATGAAGATGTACCGATCCTTGAGGATTCAGTTTTGGTGGCCTGGGCTGAAGCGTACAGTTGCAGAATGTGTGTCTCGGTGTTTAGTCTGTCAGAGGGTGAAGGCCGAACACCGTGTTCCTGGTGGTCTTCTCCAACACTTAAAGATTCCTCAGTGGAAGTGGTAGGACATCTCAATGGACTTTGTTACAGGTTTACCTCGAGCTCCGGGAGTACATGATGCTATATGGGTGGTAGTGGATCTTTTAACTAAATCGGCCCACTTCATAGCAATCAAGGAGTCGAGCTCAGTGGAAGTTTTGTCGAGGCAGTATCTAGAGGAGGTGGTGAGGCTTCACGGATTTCCTAAGATGATCATTTCTGATCGAGATCCTCGTTTTACCTCTAGGGTGTGGAGACGTCTCCACCATGCTTTTGGTTCTCAATTATTCCTTAGCACTGCTTTTCATCCTCAAACGGATGGTCAGACAGAGCGAACAATCCAGACTCTTGAAGACATATTGCGCTCTTGTGTTCTTGATTTCAGAGGTTCATGGAAAAGGAACTTACCCTTGGTAGAGTTCGCTTACAATAATAGTTTTCACTCCACCATTGGTATGGCGCCATTTGAAGCCCTGTATGGCTGGCCTTGCCGTTCTCCGTTGTGCTGGACTGGGGTCGGAGAGTCAGCAATTCTCAGACCAGAACTAGTGCAGAATACAACAGAGATGGTACAGGTGATTCGTGAGAGGATGAAGACAGCACAGGATCGTTAGAAATCTTATGCTGATCAAAGAAGGAGACCATTAGAGTTTAATGTTGGGGATCATGTGTTTCTAAAGGTGACTCCCCATCATGGGCATCGAAGGTTTGGTCATGGAAGTAATCTTTCTCCCCGGTTTGTTGGGCCTTTCGAGGTGTTAGCTCATGTTGGAGCTGTGGCGTATCGAGTAGCACTTCCCCCTCAGATGAGTCGGATACATGAGGTTTTCCATGTATCGCAGCTCCGTCGTTATCTTCATGATGAATCTCATGTTATCGATTGGGGAGAGATCGATGTTGATGATGATGAAACCTTCGAGGAGCGACCTGTGGAGATCCAAGACCACAAGGAGAAGGTGTTGCGTGGGCATTCTATCCCCTTAGTTCGTGTCTTTTGGCGACACGGTGGCATGGAGGAGAGTACCTGGGAGCGTGAGTCACAGATACGTGCTTAGTACCCAGAGTTGTTTAATGTTTAAATCCTTTCATGTAATGATGTTTCCTTTATGGTTAGACCTTTCATGTTTTATTTATGTACTTTTCATGTGATGTTATGAATGAATTGTTTGGGTATGGATTGTTTGTTTCCATACTCCCGGATGTCCTAGTTTTATTCTAGATTTCGAACAACTCATGGTGGTTTTCCCCTGAGAGGTATCTTATAGGGTGGTTGTTCGGACCCCTCTTTTCTTCTAGGTTGGTTTTTAATTCTCGAGGACAAGAATGTTTTGAGAGGTATCTAATGTAATGGCCCGGACCTCTCCAATCCATTACTTTGTGAAATGTTGGTGTTGGAGGTGTTCTGGGAGGTCAAGGGGACTTATCCCCAACACTTTGCCAATTTTTCCAGTTCTGTGAACAGTGTTTCTAGTTTTATGAACAGTAACAGATCAGTCTCACCGATCAGTTTCACAGATCGGTCTAACAGATCGGTTTCACAGATCGGTGTGACAGATCGGTCTGACAGATCGGTTTCATAGATCGGTGTGACAGATCAGTTTCACAGATCGGTGTGACAGATCGGTTTCACAGATCGGTCTGACAGATCAGTTTCACAGATCGGTGTGACAGATCGGTGTGACAGATCGGTTTCACAGATCGGTTTCACAGATCGGTTTCACAAATTGGTTTCACAGATCGGTGTGACAGATCAGTTTCACAGATCGGTTTCACAGATCGGTTTCACAGATCGGTTTCATGTACAGTAACAGTGGGTGAACAGTGTTTCCAGACTCCTACAGTTTTTCCCCTTTTGACGTTTCCTTTGACGAAAAATACATTTAAAGCCTTATTTTAAGGGCTCTTAAGGCCGTTTAAAATGCCATAAATCCTATATTAATTATTCCTAAGGCTTGGAATGTTTTACTTGGTCAAACCGCATGGGTTAATGCGATCCATTTTTAATGGAGAATTAACCGGATCTTAAACCGTCGCCCCATTTAATCTTCAAAAAGGGACGAGATATCATTCTCCCTTGTTCTTTCCCTTTGTTCTCAACTAGGAGGCACTAGAACCTTTCAATACTTTCCGTAGGAGTTTCACAATCAATCTTTACTCCTAGGATTGGTTTCGCTTTGTTTTGATGCAACCAAGCTGTGTCGATCAATCTTCGATATAAGGTATGTTGTATCGTCGTTCTTTTGGGGTTCATCTTCTCCTATCCTCCTTTCCATAATTATACCATGTAATTTCCAAGATTCTAATGGGTTTTCTTGGGGTTGGTTGGTACTTTCGTACCGCAGCATCCTCCGGTGGATGCAGTTGTCGCGAGGGGAGGATCGTGACCTGTTGTGTGGATAAAGGACGTCAAGAACTCTTCGAGGTAGGGGATTCATGGCTTCTCTAATTGTATATGTGCAATCGTAGAATTAGCATGATTTATCCCTTTGTATCACAATGAAATTGACCTAATTAAATACTTGAACTGGATTAAAATAATTGGTTGATTGCATGTAGCTGCTTTGTACTGTGATAACGGTTTGCCTCATGTTTTCCTAGATATAGTGATATCTATGTTTTCTTTGATTTATTGTCCGTTCATGATAGAAATTGATAATGAACGTAAAGCCGGAATTAATTGTTAATTAATTGGCTAAAGATAAAGAGGCATATAAATTAATTGGGTTATTGTCGTTGTTGTAGTTGTTCTAATTTGAGGATAATCAAATTAGGGAAGTAAGCATGGTTATTTATTTGTGATAGCTTACTGATTAGGTATCCATGATGGGTACCTACGAATAACAAATCTGTTAATTCAATATGGATTAGAGAACAGATTATGTGGGAATTTCTAAAAGGGTTCTGAGTTACACTCTTGTTTGTTAAAGGGTCAAGAGCCCATGATGTGATGTTTGTTTTCCTGCTGCTTGTGCTGTGATGTGAGCCTGGATGGTTGTTGTGATATGTGGAGGCATGGAGGCCTTGTGGTTATGGCAGTAGATGACGCCTAGAGTGGCGAGATGCATCAGTTTATGTATGTGGGTGTCGGGGAGGACACCAGGGGTGATGGAATGGGATGGATGTGGTTGCTGGTTGCTTGTGGTTTTCTTGAATGTTAATCTGCTTTGATTTTCCCCACTACTCAAGGCAGCTGGTCTTGCTTACCCTCTTTCCGAAGGAGGCAAAGACACGCGGGGTATGCTACCTGCTTTCCTTGTTTAGCCTCTCGATGGAGGATGGGTCTATGCTCTTTCTATAGGCGGCAAAGACTCGACGGGTAGTATATCTACTCACCGTGTTGAGCCTCCTTTGTGTTTAGAAGCATAGGATCTTTTTCTAGAATTCCTGGGAATGTGGAAAAGTAATTCTGTAATGAATGTTTGATTAAATGGTGAAAATCCACGGGGATGGAGATGCTGGAATTTAAAGGTGATGTGAATATTAAAAAGGAGCGGTTGTTTTTAAATGTGATGCCAATTCAGTTTAATGTGGAATTGTTCATTCTTAATTAATGATTAAAGAATTAATTAATGTACGGTGGAACTGATAAAATGATAACGGAGTAATCTAATAAATCTCTTCAAATGTTTGTGTGCTTATAGGATACCTAGTCTTAGAAGTAGCATCCTGGAGTCTGAGAGACGTTAGCTACAGTTGTATCTAAGACTAGGTAATGCCCATAGTGTGGGTGTGAGTTACTTATATATTCTGTACTTTTTGTGTTTCTATATGCTACTCCACCCTATCGGTAAGGACAACTGACACCCCAGGGATTCTGAGCCCTGGGGGTGTTTTCCCCAACATTCTGATGGGAGGTTGAATGGCTGACTACACCCTTTGGCTCCGCTCTCTTCTCTTGGTAGATACTTGTGCCATGAGGCACAACGGTTAGTTACCCCATATATGTGTGTAGAGGGCTGTAATGGCTTGTGGTTATTCACACACATATATTCTAGATATAGTATCCTACGGACTACTATAGGTGTAACGTGTATAGGCTATGGTGGCTTGCGGATCCTTACTCGGCGTATGGGCTGTAATGGATTGAGGTATTATACCCGACGTATGATACATGTTATGCGAGATGTGGTGGCTACCGGAAATTACCTGGTTACTTTTGGTTGTGAGGAAGGTGTGGTGCTTCGCCCAAGTGTCTGCGGGAAATCCTTTGTGGTGCACGAGGTGCAGATTGTGGAGCTTAGCCCAGGTGTCTGCGGGCAAGCCTTTGGAGAGAGATGCACAGGACGTATGTCGTTGGGGCAAAGCGGCAAACCAGTGGGGAAGTAGTAGCGGGGTACCCTTGATATTATTTACTATATGCTACATTCTTGTATGCGTTACTTGATGAGAGTAGCCATGGAGAGGTTGGGAACATAGTATACCTGTTTAGGTGATGAGTTAGTTTCACTTGTTGTTCACTGGGCTTTAGCATGTTTTATTTACTTTTTCACGAGAGGCTTGGGGAGGATCCTAATGAGTATACTGTTATACTCGCCCTATGTACATATAAACTGTTTTTCAGGTCACTGGGAGCAGGTTAGAGATCAAGCTGGTTACTGCTAGCTTGCGGTTGGAGGAGGAGCTGTTCGGGCTTGTGGTCGCTACCGTTTTACTTTCTTTTGGGTACTTTTAGTTTTCCCTTTCAGTTGTAGTACTTTTGCATGACATTTCATATAAGTACTTGGTTTCTTTTTATATCTCAGTTCTAAGTTGGAATTGATTGGAGTCTATTATATCTCTCTCTTCTGCATGTGTTCTCTTAGAGGGTAATGCCTCCCATTTGTATTTTATTATACCCTCGGTGCTAGTCGCCAACCTGGGGCCTACTGGAGACGGGACTCGGGGGTCATTATCTCCCTTTTCACATTGCCGTCCCAGGAGGGGTACACTTTGTGGGGAGGGGGTCGTGACAATAGTTTTGACTTTATTTGTTGTTTATTTTCTTTTCATAAATAAATTCATCTAATATAGTCTAATAAAAATCATTATCTAGAAAATAAAAATAATAACATGAATATGTAATTTGACCATCTTGCATGCATGAGAAGTCATAAGTGTAGGGATATGGATTGTGAAATATAAATTTTTGCATTTCATATTATATATATTTTTAGAAAAACACATTGTTTACCTAAAATTTAAAAATATATTTTTAATAGCATTGTAAAAGTCATAATTGTTTTATTATAATTTTTAACATAATAAAATATTTTTTGGGGATTATTATTTTAAATTTATTTTTTAAAATATGATAAATAAAATTACTACTAAAAATGATAAATATTTGCAAAAATATTATTTTCTAGGTGTTCATTTCAAATTAGTCTTCCTGTTTTTCAGATCTCCTTATTATATTTTGGTATTTTATGTCGAAATCATTCAAAATATTAACATGATCCAGGTGATAAACTTTTAATCGATAATAAAATGTCAAAATAAATAACCCATAATTTATTATTTAGTTTCTCATAAAATTAATATGAATATTTCCAGTCCCTTACTATAAAATAAAATATTGATTGTGTGAAATTTGATAAGCCTCTATAAATTTAATCAAAAAAGAAAATTAATATTTAAGAAATCAAATACATAAATTCAATATGATTTTTAACATTAGAAACATTATCATTAATAAAAGGCTCTGTTTATTTTTTAAAATATATTTTTGAAAGTTTTCCTTCAAAAACACATACCATAACTAGGTAAATACTGACAACCATGTCTCATCAAATGGATACAACCCAACATGGCCATGATGATGATGTGGAATTTGAGGGAGTTTAAATGAAAATGATTTGGGATGGTTATAGGCTTCTTCTGCATCTAGTTTACCATATTATCCATCTTCATACACCCTTAATTGTATATAGGGTGGTGGGGAGTATGAATCTATATTTGATTCACTAGGTAAGTCTTCCGTTAATTCATTCCACTTCTTCTTACCAATCATGTATCAATGAATTTTCTTATCTCTATGGGAGAAGGTGCTGTTCGAAACAACAAGGCACGTTTCTTCCATCAACCATGTATCGTAAATATCAATATGTCTCTATTATAAGGTGATTGAAATCTGATTATGGAGGGATTTATGATGTTTAAGTGAAGTGTAGTAAAAATGAAAATATGGAAAATCCTCTATATCCATCATTTCTGATTGTGTTTTTCATATTATCATTCCATTGGTGGGGGTAAAACCAACACCATTAACATTGTCTCAGACATTCATATTGTGTGAGTAATATTGGGGGTGTGAATGTGTAGTTCTTGACATTCACCTCTAGTGATGTAGGAATGATTTTTATCTGGATAGAGTATGCATGAAGGAACCCCAAATCCCTAGATAGTAGACGTGGGGAAATTGATGCCTCGGTTTTGGAACACACAGATTCTTCATGGGTGGGTATCCATGGGATAGTAGGACGACCTCTCTTGATAGCTTATGGTGATACCAAATCCACTACTAGTTCACATAAAAAATGCCAATTGGGTTATTTTTCTTCAAATATTTCAGTTAAAGTAATTGATTCAATGAAACCTTTTGGGGTTTGGGTTTTTTTGTCAGATTTTATAGGAAAACACTGCATCCATGATGGAAGAGCCAGATAAACAATATAGAAGAAGAGGAATGCCCAGTGGGTAAGAAATGTGATGATTTGGTGCATGGTGGATTAGAAAGTACATCACTAGGATTGACCGACAATGCTGATACGAACCCCATTATCAATAATTTATATAGTATTTACTAAATTGTTATAATTTATTGTTTTATGATTTTTAAATTTTCATTCATTGTATACTAAATATGGATGTTTCATTATGACTCCATGTATGAACAGTTAAAAATAATAATATATGGATCTTACCATTATAGAATTATGGAATGGTTTATTTCATGTGAGTTAAAAAGTCCTTCTTTTTAATAACATAAAATTAAATGTATTATATTGGGAAATTAATTAATTTTTCATTGAAATTATTTTTATACAATTATTATTTATAGAATATATTTAATGAAAATGGATAAATGAATGATAAAAATGGAGATGATAAAACAATTTATATCTATACATAATTATGTCCTTCAATTATTATTATTATTAAAAATTATTAATATTTACATTAAATTTATGATGATGTTGGTGAAAAATTTAACAACCAAAAATTTTGATATAAATATTTTTAAAAAATACAATAATCATTTTCTATTTATTGACTCCCATTTTAAAATATTATTTTTTGATAGGTACATATATATATGTTATCATTGGCCCAAAAGTCAAAGGGGGTCTGAACATCTTTTAGTCCCCATTGTTGTTTGAAAACATCAGGTTGGAAGGTGTGTTCAATGATTTAACATAAGATGTTGGTAACAAAGTTCATTTACATTTGAGTAATGGTTATAATGATTGGTCTAATTTGCCTAAAAAATTTGAGAAAATTCATTATAATTGCATGAAATTATATTAAATGTAATAAATATTGATGTTTCTAATGTTTTAAAAAAATTGTTTATGTACATTTTTTATTTATATATACTATTTAATATTAATCAATAAATGATGGCTAAAAATGGATATGACAAAAGAACTCTTGAATTACTTAATTATTCCTATCAATCATTAATTTTATTAAAAAATAATACCTCACACAATCATTTTCATGATATGAGTATTTAATTACAAATTTTTATACACACGCTCAAAATGTTGTGGTCAGGATATAATCAATATATATATATATCTATTTTTGGGGGTGTTTGAGAAAATTTGAGGATGAAATGATGTGATTGGGGTTCTCATGTGAAATGTATATGGATTGAAAGGATGGTGGTAATACATGTAGCTGGAATAATTTTATATAATAATTGATGTGAATTTATATGAAATTATTTATTTAAATTAAATCTATGTATTTATAAATTATGTATACATGTTTATGTGATTTCAAATTATAAAGGCTTGTTTATTCATAATACTATAATGACTTTTATAATTTAGTTGATGAATGTGAGGAATACTAAACTACAAGGATAATGATTTCATACTATAATCACATGAAATAGATATCGCCTCAAAATAGTGTTGACTATGTGGTCAGTGTAGGATTGAAATGATATAAAATATTATATATCTAAATATAATGATTGACAAGATATAAAAGGTGTATGGATTTTTTAGAGATGTCTTGTTATTATTAATGAATATTTCACATTTAACCAATGCATAGGGATCTAAATCATTTTAATTAATGTAATTTCTAAAATCATGGAATCTCAGTTATAAAAGTAGTTATGGAAATCCCACAATCATGAATGAAGGAGATAGAGGTGATACCAATTGAGTCATTATTAGAGAATCACATGTTGTTGCAAGACCTCTTATAGCGATCTATCTTCTATATCCCCATAACCACCTATCTGAAACCACATTTGGTGAGTCTAAAACTACTAAATCCTACCAAACTATTTTCCAGTCTATATCATTTGTGAAAACATTTGTATGCCTAAACCATTTGGGTGCCTATTCAGTAGATATCTAACCAATTATTGTCTTCATTTTATATCAATGATCGCCACAATATGAATTTTAGAAATGATAAAAATTCAAAACGGAGTAATTTAATATAGGGAATTTATATTGATTACAAATAGAAATATGTATAACAAGGACAAAAAAAGTTGATTGAATAAAGAGTAATAACTGATTGTGAGAGAGTAAAAGCATATGGTAACAAATTATTGAACAATGAATTATTTCTATAAGTATGATAATGAGAGACACATTTGTAGCGGCTAACCGGATGATCCTTGGTGATGATTTTTTGAGGATGCATCTGATAAAATTGATAGGTACATCGAAGGTTACTTGTACATTCCATGTAACAACCTGGACAAGAAAAATATAGATAATATTGTAATTGAATTGATAATTTAGAACCCAAAAAAATTCCCATATGATTTCCATAAATCACCAATAGAATGATATTCATGTGAATCAACTCAATCATAGAAATCATGTAATACATAATTCATGAAACATTTTTTTTCATAAAGAAAACAGTAAATATTATATGCAATTTATGATATATAATTGAGTTATGTAATTTGAGGACATTAACATCATCAAAATATGAATAAATTGAAAGAGTTTAGAAACAAAAGATTTTATATTTAGTGTAAAATAGATAGAATTGAGTTGTGGAATTTAATAAAAAAAAATTATGATTTATTTAAATTCAAATTGAATAATTAAGAAGAAAAATAAAAATTATTGGTTATAAATAGCCAATAAAGTTATGAATAAGATACCTTAACAATATATTTAGGTTTACAATTAAATTAGTGATCATGGTTTTATACATATTAATGTGAATTTATTGTTGTTGTATGAAAGAATCATCATATTTTTGGAAATTGATTATGGATTTCATAATATGTAAATTATATAATATTGAATCATATGTATATTTCCTACTATAATTACTTTATGTGAAGCCTTATGAATAAAGTGATTAACATTTCATATTCATAAGAGATAATACTAAATTATAGTCTCTCGTAGGGACATTCTATGTGTAAATGTTTACTATGAAAAATAGAACACTCTCCATGGAAGCAACATAAAAAAGATACATCTACTATAAAATTTAGAAATGAAGTCAGACTTCGATAATATTCAATTGTTTTTTTCATTCACTACTTAATAAAAATGGTCACATGAAGGGAAAAATATTGTCAGTTGATTAATTTAACAATTAAATCCTATCCAATTATTGAAAATAAAAACTATACTTTTCGAATATAAAATAATTTAAATTAGCCTAGGGCACCATAAACCAGCTATAAAAACCTCCCTAACTATTATCTCCCCACAATAAATTAAATTTATGATCAATAGTTATTCAATTATACACTAACTGAATTAAATTAGCCTCATATTTTAGAAAAATGATCCATAGCCTACATCTCCAAAACCAGAATTCAATTATCCAAGAACAACTCTACAACCTGTATCTGACACCAAATAAATGAAAAGAGATTCACAATTTTAAAATAATTAATTAAATTCTTATATAAAAGTATCTATGATTAAAATACTATATAACATAGTTCAACAATAAAAAAACGCAAGAAAACTATTCTTTTTCCATCAAGGCAGTGAAAATGATACCTAACACAAGTGAACATCAATGGTAACTTCTAACGAACATAACAAATAATTCCAATTTTAATCAAGAAAAACTAGATTTTAAAATTGAATTGTTAGATTAGTATGATAAAATTTTACTTCCACTACTGGTTTTTCATTTTGTTCTCCCATGACAAAACACATCATACAAATAATGATTTAAAGCATCAATATGCTCACATACATACATTAAGGCTATGAGAATTGATTACCAAATAGACATATGGTTCAATGTTATTAGTGCATGTGGAAGCACAAGAGCATAAGGTAAATTTAATTTTCATTTGAAAATGCATATCTACCTAAAAAAATTAATTGGAATATTATAATATATTGGAGACCATTTTAAATTTATTTAGTTGAAATTAATGTTAGAAAAAACAAAAACTATTTTCTAAAAAATTGAAAAATTGAAAGATGAAAAATATTGTTATGGTTATAGGATAGATAATATTATCATATAAATTGAGTCTTAAATATTAATAATATATATATATATAATATTAAATATTAATCAAACCCCACGTCAGAAAAAAATAAATCAATTGTGTTTAAATATTACAAGCTATAAGAAAATACAATAACACAAAATGTATCTAGGGGATATTTATTTTATTGAAATAAGATATGTCTATTTAAGAGAGAACCAATTTGGAGAAGAAAAACTATTGATACATTATTTGAAAAATTAAATTGTATTAAAAAACCTTGTTAGTGAAACCATCATTTGTGAAATACTTACCATTTCAAGAAGAGTATCTAAAATTTTATTTCACACATGTATTCCAATAACTAGTATGTAAAATTATAAAATATAATATAAAAGTTAAAAAAATTATTTGGATGATGTGTTAAATGATTTATCAAAGTAGGGTGTACTCAATGGCCATTGGCATTTGAATAATTATGAGAAATGTTTTTCTAGGTTTTCTCAACAATGTTAGTATATGATCAAGAATTAAATGAAATAATTGTTTTTATTTTTATCATTACATTCATAAACCCAATGATTATAAAAATGTGTATTTTATTATGAATTCAATATCTAAATAAATAAAACAATTAATATGTGAAGAACTAAATAATTTGATGATTATCTGTAACTATGTTAATTCCCCTACACTCTAAAGGTGTTGTAGGAAAATTCCATACATATATGAAAATTTATGGTAAAATGGATCATAGATGGAATCGAAATAAAAATATATAGGATACAAAAATGATGTCCCCGCTATGGTAAACTAATGTTTTGCGATGTTGTTGTCACCAATCAAAAATAGTCTCTGAGTAAAAACTACTTGTGACAAGATTCATTTCCTGTCACAAATAATCCAATATAAACAATTAATTGAAACATGACAATATTCTTGATGAAAATATCATTAGAGAATGTGCACTATGAATCATGAAAAAGGTATTTAAAACTGGTATTTACCCCCATTGAAAATTAATTTGGACATTATTTTGAACTGTAATTAATAACACGATACAAATAATATGTCATAAGATGACTATTTGTGGTGGGACACATCACAAATATCATTTTGATATCATGTATACTTATTTTCTTATAGAAGTATTTGAGACGGGTCTCATTGCAAACAGGTTCATCGCTATTAATATAACATATATATACCCCCACATGCTTTTTTGGCATTACAGTTTTAATTTGAGCTCAACTGTCATCTACTAATCATTTCATGGTTGAGAAGATTAATTTTATAGAGGAACGAAAATATTCCATTTGTCATCCAATAGACGTTTCAATTTTAAGGTATTCATTTATTGTTTTTTCTTTTAGATTTATTTATTTTATTTCATATTAGAGTACAGTATTATTTTTTAGAATAATTAATTTTTATTAATTAAAAATTGAAAATATCAATTTTAATGAAAATTGTATGAATTAATAAAAAAGAAATAAATAACAGTAATTAGTTAAAAATTTATGTAATTAGAAAAAATTATCTATAATGGTTATAATTAATAATAATTAATGATTAGTACTTATACTTATTAAATATGTTATAAAACTAAAAATATCAGTAACTCAAAAAAATATTGGTAATTACTAAAAATTAGAATTAATTTCTAAAAAATAAAAAAACATATAAAAAAGTAGACAGAATTTCTAAAAAAACATGTAATAAATAAATGATAATTTTTTTTGTTAATTAACTATAATTAATAAAAACTAGCGATAGTTATCAACAATTAGAAATAATAAACATTAAATAGTATGAAATAGTAAAAATTCTTACTAAATAATTGTATTTAATAAAATGTAGTATAAATTTATGTTAATTAAAAAAAATAAGTGGTAATCAGTGATCATTAGTAAATAACATAGTCTTAATTAATGATCATTAGAAAAATATAGAGGTAATCAAATATCATTAATTAAAATTTGTGGTAATTGGAATTACATTGTATAAAATATCGATAATTAATATTACGTAGCCAAAAATAGTAGTAATTAGTCAAAATGAGTTATAATTAAATTTTATTAATAATAATTATTAATTTGTAAAAACATTGGAAATTAGTAGTTATTTGTAAAAACTACCATTAATTATGGGTAATTAATAAAAATTAATGTTAATTGGTAATAAAATTTTAATTACTATAAATTACTGTTAATTAATAAAAATTAGTGGTAACCAGTAAAAATTCAAAAAAAATAAAGATAATTGGTCAAAAATAATAGTAATGGACTATAATTAGTAAAAAAATACTGTTAATTAGCACTGATTATAGAACATAGAAGTAAATAGTTGTACTTATAAAAACATTAGCGGTGATCAAAAAAATTACTGGAAATTAGTAATAATTTTTAAAAATGGTGGTAATTAGAGGGACATCGTAAAAAATAGATATAATTAATAAATATTTGAAATGACTACAAATAATTAATGGTAATTAGTTGTAATTATTAAATATTAATGTTAACTAATGCTAATTAGTACACATTTGTTTTGATTAGTAAACATTAGTTTTGATCAGTAAATATTAGCTTAAATGAATAATAAATATTAAAAAAATATATGTAATTAGTTAAAATTGCCAATAATTTTATTTAATTATTAAAAATATATGAGTAATTAGCATTATTTAGTAAAAAAGAGCACTAATTAGTATCAATCAGTGAATATAGTAATAATTATAGGTTATTAATAACAGATAGTGGTAATTAGCAGTACATATTAAATATTAGTGATAATCATAATAAATCTGAAACAATTGTGGTAATTATTGTTAGTTAGTGGTGATTAGTAAAAAGAAATAGTATCTTGGGGTAATTAGTACAAAAATAATAGTAATTAGTGGTAATTAGTAAAAATTAGTAGTAAATAGTAAACACTATGGGTAATTTGTAAATAATAGTGATAATTTATAAACATTAGTAGTAATTAGTAATCATTTTCAATAATTAAGTAAAAATAATTGTTATTCATGGGAATTAGTAAGAAATAATGGTAATTATTACTAATTTGTAACAAATAGATGTAAATAGTAAAAAATAGTTGTACTTAGTTACAATTAAAATTAATTACTAAAATGTATTAATAATTAGTCAGAAATATGTCAAATTATTAATAAATAATGGTAATTAGTAAAAGATAAAGGTAATTAGTAAAAATTATTGTTCAATAATTATAATTATAAATATTTAACTGAAATAATTAAAAATTAATAGTATTTAGAAAAAAATAGCAATAATTCTACTATTTAGTGGTAATTAAAAAAAGTAATTACAAAATATTGGATTAATTGTTAAATAATTTATGTAATTAGTAAAAATTATTGATAATTAGAAAAAAAAAATAGAGCACTAATTAGTAAAAATTTATCGATAATAGCTTAAATGTAGGGGTAATTAGTAAAATTTGTTTCTAATTGCGAAAATTTACACATAATTTGTTAAAATTAAATTTAATTAGTTGAAGTTAATGATAATTAGAAAAAATAAACACTAAATATTATAAATCAATAGTAAATAAGTAAAATTTATAATATATACAAATAATTGTTATTACTTTGTTTAAAATTTTAAAATAAATATTCAACAAGTTATTGTACAATTGTACTTATTACATGATCATGATTGGATAAATCATCACAAGAGTCAAAACAAATTTTGTGTAAAAGAAGAATATATTGACGATGTCATTGATTTTTTATCTTTTTCAGCATCAAAACTAATTTTTTTTACAAATAAGAAATTATGTTTCTTTGTAATAAATGTGATATGATGAGGTTTGTCATAGTTGAAAATGTTGTGTGGTCATCTATTGTGTTTTGTTTATTGAAATGATTATGATTTTTGAAATTAGAGTTGTGAACATAGTTCTTGAAAAGATACGTATAATTTTGTTCCATATCCACCATTATTTAAAACGTTTCTATATGATGTTTCTTGTATATATTTTTAACAAAAATAAACTCATAATGATATTGATTTCACACATTATTTAATACAATAATAATTCAATGAGTAACTAAAATTTATCGTGGATGCCATATCTGTTGATTGTATGAGTATAAAATATGATGTGGTAAAACATTCATGGCTATTAAATGTGATAATAGAATGCTTGGTATCTGTTTTGATCAGATATTCTCTTTGTTTGAATCATTAATAACTGAATGAAATTTTTTTCTTATAAATTTATATGAGATAATTATTTTGGTTCATAATTTGGGATTTACTTATCAGAAAACTCATGCCAGATAAAATTCTCAAGACCAGTCTAATAGAGGCCTGACCAATGACTACCTCATGTCCTCCTCCAATAGGCCATGGGGTGGAGACTATCTCTAAGTATTCATATTTCATAATTTGGAGACAATAGCATAAAATAACTATACACACACAATCATTTCCAATACCACAATACTGAAATGTAAAACAACTAAAACAATGCATGTATACATCTAAGTCCCCATAATAGAGTACAAACATAAAGTACAAAAAATAGAAAAGTGTCTAAAGTATAGCACATCCAAAACTACAAAGAGTCCATCATATTTCATGGGAGATGACTATGTCAAAAGCACACTACCAGTAAACACCTTCGTCCATTAAGATCCATCTATACTCCATTGAGTCCCTCTCCTCCCAAGACATCTTCAAAAGGGTCATCATCAACACCAGATACAACGTGTGTGGAGAAATTTCATATATTAATTGATTACAATAATACAAATTGAGATACCTAAAAAACACTAAACATGATGCATTAAGTATATTCATCTCATTACAATATATAAAAATCGATGTAGATTTTGAACAAAACCATGATATAATCAAGAGAGACACCATGACTTCAGGCATTCATAACCAATTGTTAGCCTTACGATTGCACTCATAGAAATTATAATTTCAGGTTTACTCGATCCATGATCCTTTCTATCATTTAAGACTTTCAAAAAACAGGTATAGCTCACTGGACCCCACACAAATAGAATGTTATGGTGTTAGAATACATTGATGCACATATAAGAGGTGACACACAAAAAGTCTCGGGGAAACCATGAACCTAATTCAAATCTGCCCTCTGTGTAGGGCATCATATTCCAATGATTCTACAAGACCTATCGATACAACCTTATAGATTTTGGATTAATTCCCTGCATAGGGAGGTCATGTTGATTCCACAAACTCCAACTAGTAATGATAGAGGATCACACTCCATTCCTACAAAGGGAAACCACAACTGTTTCTGAAACTCGAACTCAAGAGGTAATCACAATCTAGTGGTTTCGATGTAATGCTGAATTTTAACCTTGAGGAATGGAATGAGGGAGAAAACACAGCCTATACTAGTCCTAAATAAGAAAACAATGAGCCTCAAACACTCTTGATGGGAGTATACGACATGTACAAGTCTGTAGAGTGTGTACCTACCTATCCCATGTCAAGATCATGTGGATGATCCTCCAATGACATGCAGTCTCCAAATACACAGGGTCTATAAGATGATACACATGATATAGAGACACAAGATACAATGTCCGTGTAACCTGGTCATGTTTGTGTGGGAGTACATGGAATGTCCATGCCTGTGTACTCTAACCAATGTTTGTGTACTTTTGAAATACACGACGAGTCCAATAGGGAGGGTCACATGTGGTCTGATATGGTTCAAAAACCATATGATACATAACATCATCTAGAACGCCAATGACATATAGACGGGACCATAGGCCATGTAATCCCTCAACACATGTCGTGTTGCATTTAATTTCAAAGATCCTTTAGTGTAAACTTATGTGTTGATATGTGCACCTCCACAACCCCCGATATGGATGGAACATTTAGATCATTGTTCTCCCACACCTATAGTTCCAATATCTATGGATTCCATATTCAGATCTGCTCAGCAATCACCATAGTCAAGCCATCCATTTACATTCCTTAAAATTGGGTTGAACGGATATTGAAAATTCATTCTAACCCACTTCTTTTCCTCTATTGTTGTTATGAAACCTTAATCACATCAATAATCAATAACTTGTCATGTGGTATCAATCAGTTGTGATAATGGTTATGTAATGAAAAAATAGTGAGTATTCATCAAACTGTTGGCCAAATGGAAGCACACATAGTGAACTTGTGATGAATGGAGGGTGAAATCCATAAACCATAATAGCGAGGAATGAACGTCATTGATTTTTCATTTGACCTTGATTCATTATCATTGAATGGATGTATGTAGATGGATAAGTCAACAATCCATAAACAATTCATTCAATAAGAAATATACTGATGACACGTGTATCAATTATTGTTAGCTGAATTGATACACATTCATCCAGGATGAAGAACGGGATATAAATTACAATTAATAAATCCTACCCAGAGTATAGATTAATCATTGGTGGAGAAAGGTTATGTTTCCCTCATTGATGTGATCTTATAAAATTTTTGACAGGACGATCTACATTACATTCCTGATCTATTGTCGTCCACTAGGAACTCTCTCCTCCAACATCATCTAGTTCTACATGGTTTAGCAGCCAACACTAAGATGATTGTCATATCTATATAATTATAGATGAAGCAGGTCATTGAGCCGAACAAAATAAATTAAATTATCATGTTTAGTTATTTTATTAATATCATGTACAAATTTTTTTCCACAAACAACCCATGTTGACCAAAGTTATGTTGCGCCATGTTGAATGATTCCAATAAAAACTCAGTGGTGCTCTCAGATTTCTAATTTGTACACATGTTTAGGACTAATAATTATTATTTCAAAAATCATCACATACTTTCTATTAAAATATTTAATTTATTTCAAACATTTATTTTGGACTCACAGAGCTTTAGAATCTCATAATGTCATAGTGCATATTCTTGAAATTAATCCATATAATATTTAAAAATAATTAATGTAAAATCCAAAATGTTACACTCTCTCTACCTTAGGGATTTTATTCACAAAAAGAGAAAAACTATTCAAAAAGATGGGGGTTCAAGGGTTTCATCTGATCCTCTTGCTCCCATGAGTTCTACTGAATGTTAATTTGCTACACCAAACATGATAATGGGGAAATGAGCACCCATGCAGGAACCTCTCTTGCCTATCTATCTTCTCAAATAGGAACATAGAACTGGTCGATTTACACTAAATTTCCTGTTCACCCTAGTCGATAATGTGTGATGGGTCTTGTAAATACATCCCCTTATTCCACATAAGGAATACATTGGGTACCACATCTAATTTTAGAGGTAGATCTAAGCGGTATGCCACCTCACTAACTTTACATAGTATCTATAATGAAATTAATAATATCAACGAAAACATACCATTGTGGACAAATATCATAAATCCACATTGAGTTGAAACCCATAGGAATATGTGGTCTCTATCATTGAACACCAAAGGCCTTAGTCACTAGTTAGCATAATACTTTTCATTGCTTGGTGTAGTCTCCATAAGCTCATGGAAGATCTACACCTTCTCTATTTTAGCTTGCACCAACTCTAGGCCCATGAGTGTTAACTCTCCTATATCAGTATAATGATGTGGTGAACTATAGGGTTGCCTATATAAAGCTTCGAATGGTGCCATAAAATTTATGGAATGGTATTTTTTGATGTATGACAACTCCACAAGGGTTTTGTGATCCCCCAACCTATATATAAATTCCAACATGCATGATCACACTATGTCCTGTAGAACGTGAATTTGTTTCTCATTCTAGCCATCAGTATGAGCATGAAACACTATTCTTAAGAATAAGTGAGTCCCAAATTCCACTTGTAATCCATTCAACAATCAAGATGTAAAGATAGACCCACAGCTAGAAAGAGTCTTTGAGGGAAATCCACAAACTCTCACTATCTTTTATTCATAGAGACATCTGAAGCACCCTACTGAACACTACTCTCATATTGATAAGAAGTGGGAAGACAAGGTGAGACGATCAATGATCAACCATATGTCATCATGTCTTTTGGATGTAAATGGTATTCCCATCATGATGGACATGGATATTTATTCTCTCACTCACTTTGGCTCATCAATGGGTTGTGTTATGCCCTCTAGATCTTGGTTATCATATTTCACTTTCTCACAAGCAAGGCATTGAGATACCCACTTTTCAACTCCATTATTAATTCCTATCCACAAAAACTAACTTATTAGGTCATGGTAAATAATTTCCACACCTGAATGCACCTCCAAATTATACGTATGAAACTCTCTAAAGGACCCCATAGAGGAATAGTCTCATGTAATCTTTAATCACCTACCATTCAAGGCCAATGTACCAGAGGATCTCAAATGAAAAGTTGATATATGTCTCGCGTTGTGATTATGCTCATTGATCTATGGTCAATTTCTATTCCCATTCTAGGATACACGATATAGATACAATGTTGAAAACATGTTCAGTAGTTATCCTCTTTCATTATCTCCATCCCTACAGTGTTCTAAAACCCAGATATGGTGACTCACCATTTTATATCCTTATATTCCAAACACATGACATTAAATTGGGAATCTATGGTCCGATCTATATGACCATAAAATAATATATCCCACATCCTTACATCATGAGGATATATTCCATTGAATTTCTAGAACTATGTATGGCTTGATTCACATCCTCAAGGGATACATAATATTTCCCAAACATTTTTTATTTGGTAAAATCCCAAGATAACATAATCTTTTAAGGCCCTTTTCCCTGAGGTACCCCCTTGAGATTTTGTAGGGTGTGATGTGGGATTATTTATCATCATTAATGTTAGGAATGCATCATAATGAAACGAAAATTCCATTTAGATCCTAGTTATTTCACAGACGTCCTTTTTGTATGATGTTATACTACATGTAGTTCTTGAATATCATATGGCTTGATTCCCATCCATTTCTGATACATTGGAATATTGAGACATTTTTCCTTATATTCTAGTATTATATATGGAATTATTCCTATCTTTATTTGATATATCAGAATTCCAAAACATTTTGTCTTTCGATCTATCCCCATTTTACTCATACATTTTCATCCCTTTTGACCATATCCTATGGTTCATGTTCTATGCCAATAAACAACGTCCTCACCCATCCTACATGACAATAAACTTTTCAATATTTCATTCAAGGAATTAAACTAAAAATTATTCTTTTTATTTTATAAATGAGATAAAACTTTACGTACCCCTTCAACCCTCATGAAAAAATTCTACCAACATGGATCACTCCTGCACTCCTACATTAGTTGAAATGATAAGAGATACCACTAAAGCCTTGATTTCATGGAATAATCCCTTACCAATTGTCTGATACCTGAATAACTAGTATCCTACCTTATCAATGGAGTAACATGAGAGATCATTAAACCTTGGTGAATTCTCTTCTAGAGTCATAATACCTTGTTGTAGATACAGAAGCTCATGCATCCATACCGATCCAAATGTGTCTAGATAGTACTCCTCTCAATAATCACACTTGAAGTTAATAAAAAGATATAATAATAATTATCTAATAGGGTCATCAAGCTCCACCATCCCCAATAGTGTCCCTAAAAATAATTTCCACAAGTACTTCTATCTGATTTGTAGGCATCCTCATAAGGTGAAAAATGTGAGTGATCGACTCTTGAAAATCCTCATCCACCTGAGGTTCTTGCTGAACCCAAAACCTAATAGGTCACTAACAATGAAACTTGTTCAATGCACTAAGCCTGGGATCATCCTCACCTAGTATTGTTGGTGCTCCCTATAGCTCAATGGGAGTTGGTATAGCTAGTTAACCACCTGAAGGTTCTATCTTTGGTACAATACCCTATATTGAGGTCATTTCCCTATGCTGATCATCCTCACGATCACATAGTATAATACCATCATTCTATAAATTTGGAGGAATACTAAAGTAAAAAAATATGTACCATGATCACTTATTATATCTAGAGATCTATCTCACGAAGGATGTGGAAAATAAAACCATTTTTATATGATGTGTAATTCCCCCACCCTAGATGCCTAGAGCGAGTGAATTATTACATTACATTGGCATGATTACAAGGAATCAAATCCCGAAAGACATTACATTTTAGTAGTCTTGGAAATCCAAAATACATACATGATTCTCATCAAACATTGGAAAATTTTAAATAAAAACACAAGACATATAAAATGAAATAAATGGTTTCCATGAATGCTCATTCAAATATCACCTCTTTATAACCCGAGGAAAGGAATCATACGAATGGTGATCTCAAATGATCAGTAAGGTTATCTATTATAGAAGAAAAATGATTCAATATGAAATAATTGACATGGAAAATAAAAAAACAAATAACTCATGCCATTCAAATAACAATATAATGTGATATCAATATGGAAATGTAAGAAACAAATATTCATTACATCTAAATCAATAAACTGAACATAAAATGTATCCATAGATATGATGATGAAAAACCTCGTGGATGAAAAATAATTGAATATAAATAATGGAAAATTTTAATTTTATGATGTCTATAATATAACATTGTGGCTTCATTCCAAGTATCTAATAACTTCTAAGATTTATGGTACAAATATAAAACTTTCAAGGCATTATGTAAATAATATAATAATGTCATGTCATTGTGAAACTAATCTAATATTATCAAGACTTCTTGCCATGATTATAATACTTTCATGCTATCCTTCTATGAATATAATAATCTGAAGGCTTTGTTCCTTAAATCTAATACAATCAAGGCTTCACACCAACAATGTAATAAATTCAGGGCATCATGCTAAGAAATTAATATTTTCAATTCATTGTGCCATTAATTTAATATTCTAAAGGACTAATTCCAAGAATCTAATACATTAAATAATTCATGTCATTAATCAAATACATTCAAGGTTTCCTGGGATTAATGTAAATTTTTTTGAGTGAAAAACTTATGAGAAATCATATACAGTTTTGGAAATAATCATATCCAAGAAAAATGATGTCGATATTTATGCCAATTTACAATTAAAATTTATAAAAAAATTATTTTTTCAAGATAATTTATACAATCAAAAAAGGATGTGTGATTTCAATGATAACTCTTAGGATATTTATTAAGAAGAATAAATATTAAACATTCAAAGGTGTCTCATACCACATTGAAACATTTTAATAATAGTATCTAGAAATGTTTGAAATGAATCATAGAATATCATAAGAATAATACGATTCATTAAATAACAATAAAAATGTATTATATAAACCAAATATATGTTAATCAACACATACTAACAAATAAGATTCAATTGAATGTAAATTGAGATGACATTCCCTTACTACTTTTGTAGATTTGGAGTCAATGGTTCCGTGAAATGGTAAAAACAATTGAAAAATATATTTTCATGAAATATAGTGAAATCATGATATATTATATCAAAATGGTTATAATTGATAACACATAAAATAAGTAAGTTTTCAAAATGACATTAATCTCTATGATTTAAAAAGTGATACAAAAATGTCTTACTAATGTAGTGACAAATGAAGTGGAAAACTCAATGGTAATAATTATTAAATAAAAAATTTAAATTCCGTTAAGATAATATAATTTGAGATATTATATGTCAATGTGTAATTATGTTCACCATATATTAGAAATTATGTTCACAACAATTAAGTATGTCTCACTGAATGAAAATTATATCAGAATCTCTTTCCTTAATGTTCATTTTGATATGTGGTCTTTATATTCATATATAGTAGATTAAAATATTTTAAAAAATTGTACTCAAACTATAATCATTATTATAATATCATATATTAACTTCTTATAATATTTTATTACCCTTTTGTTTATACTCATTTATTTTTTTAGTATTTTGGGTGCTAATTGCCTAGGTCACTTATGTATGATTGGACTTGTAACTTTCATCTCCTATTTATTAGATCCTTATTTCATCATATCCATAATTTAAAAATGAACAAAATTATCTTATATATACAGCATATTTGTACTGATAATAGTCAATAACATTTGGATATCATGAATGATGTGTACTGTTCATGGAGATGGTAGGTTGTACGTATGTATGTATGCTACATTAATTTAAATGTTGTATTTAAAGAATGAAAAATAAATGATACATATGTATATTATAATTATAGTATCATATATATGTTATATATGTTATATATGTTATATACTTTCATTAAAACAGCTGTTATATGTTACCTGTATTTCTTGAATGGGTTATATGGCTTTTAGGGGGCCGCAGACCACACTTCCTCAAACGAAATTATCTTATTTACATAATAACGAATTCATTAAAGTATGTTCTAAATCAAAATTTAAAATTAATAGATAAATTATAAATAAAATATCATATATAAATAAATTTTCATTCATATTGGAAACCATGAGAGGTTGAAAAGTAGAATAAAACAATTATCATTTCTTGAGGCTTTAGTTCACCATAAACAGAAATAGTATGTTCGTTACCGAAAAGATAGAGGTTTGTGTAAGTGTAGGTTGAACCATTAACATAAAAACATTCTAGTATATATTTTATATGATTATTGTGTTTAATAAAATAATAATAAGATTATTGGTGGAAGATAATGGAAATGAAACTAAAAAGAATGAGAGAAGATGATACCTATTAATCAGGTAACTTCTTTTGGATTATAATAAATGATTCTTAGGGGACACCTTGAACCCAATCCGGGTCGACCTGTCTTGTAGGGGATATTATGATAATTATTCCACAAACAAAATTGGTATGACATTCTATATGGAGGATCAACACTATCCTTAGGGAAGTTATTCTGATTCCACAAACTCCTACGACAATTGACAGAGGATTGGACTCCAATCTCCCAGAGGGACATCACAACTCTATATGACACTCAACCTCGATAGGGGGTCATATTCTAGTGATGTGGATGTAATGATAAATTGAACCCTTGATGAATGGGAAAAGGGAGTGCAGTCAACCAATAATTGTTTATACTACGAAAAAAGGATCATCAATCACTCTTAAAGGGAGTACACGCCGTGTAATAGGGTGTACACAGTGTATCAATCTATTCTATGTCATGCCCATGTAAAAGAGACTCACATGGCATTTAATCTCCATCTAAATGACTTTTAGTGGAGGATACATGTTGTGTAGAGACACACGATACCTTTTTCATGTAGCCAAGCCGTGTTTGTGTCGGAGTACATGACGTGTCGGGGCCCATGTACTCAAACTTGTGCCTGTGTACTTCCAATGTACATGACTAGTCAAATGGGGAGGTAAACACCTTGTCTAATAGGGGATACACACTGTGTAATACCTAACATAGGCTGGAACCATAGCACTATATCTAATGGGACCCACATGGAATGTATTACCAAAATACATGTTCTATTGCTTGGGATTTTTCAGATCCTTTGGGGGTCTCTTCCACATCAATCTTCACACCGCCATAACCTCTAAACTGGTTGCAAACCTACAGATCAGGTTTCTTCAAAGCCACTAGTTTCTGGATTTATAGATTGTATGATCAAATCCTCTAATAAATTGTCACCGTTGATCCAAATTTTGTTGTTCATCAAAATGGGTTGAATATGTACTTCAAATCTCCTCTGATGCCATCAACGCACCATGATCACATTTATGATCATGAACCCCACAAACAGTATCAATATGTTTCACTAAATAATGATTGCGAAATTAAATAATACAGTGTTTTCATTGAAAATTGGCTCAAAAGGGTGTTACCATGATTAACATTAAATGAATAGAGGGAGAAATTCACAAAACCTAACTGTGAAGAATGAACCACACCCGTTGTTCATTTGGCCTCAATTCATTACTGTAGAAATGATGAATTAAGAGGTATTAATCAATAAAAAATCAATTCCATCAATTAGGAATATACAGATGATGCATGTATATATTAATGTTTGTTGAATTGATTTGCGTTCATATGGGATTATGAACAGAGATGTAAATTATAGGAGATAACATACTACATAGATTTTGGGTCAATCAATGATGGGGAGTAGACACATAGTCATCATTAAAGAGATCCTTCAACTCCTCCAGTGTGAAAGACCATGATCTATTCTTGATCCATTATCTTCCTCCATGAATGATCTCTTGAATTGACATCTAGGACTTAAATGTTTAGCAGCAAAACCTGAGACAATTTCCATAGTCATATATTTATAAATAACCATGTCACTGTGCTGAATAGAATAAAAAAAATTCTTCAGTAAATTTATTTTATTAATTTCATGCCAATTATTATTTTTTGACAAATGACCTATGCTGACCAAGGTTATATTACACCAAGCATAATACTGCGATTATGAACTCAATGTTTTCCAATGATTTCTAATCTGAACAGCTATCTAGGAGTTATTCAACATTTTTAGAAAAAGTGAATGTGCATTCAATTTAAAATATTTCAAAAAATTTACTATGGGCACACAAGTGTGTGGAATCGCATCCCGTATCAGTGTCTGTTCTCCAAAATCATTTGTATAATATTTAAAAAAATACAAGGAAGATCATACATGTTAGAAAAATGAATTCAACATATATTATGGTGAAAGAGAGTTGTTATAAAGTTTTCAAGTGTGTCATCATTCGAGGTTCAAGGATGATCAAAAAGTTATGTCTAGAGTGATTCCTATTAATGTGTTATGTTATTTCTAACTTCCACTCAAATTTCAATGTTTATTTATTCAAAACGCGTATCTTCATTGAGGTCATGGAATAAAACTATTATTTTATCTGGTAAAATATTAAATCATTATTGTGATGTTGATTCTTCAAATAAATTTTACACGATACATCACTTGGCATCCATCTCAAAGGGAGATTGTGTGGAGTAATCATCATTAATTGCAAAGTATGAGGAGAAACTGCAAGCCCAGACTGAGGTTATAGACACGATGTGTAGGGAGCAAGAAGGACTCTATCAACTACAACATCAGTAGGAGAATGAGATACGATGATGGAAGGAAAAATAATATTATCAATTTATAAATTATATGATACAAATGGCTCAGGTTGTATGGATGAAGATACCCCCCCCCCCTCTTCAAAATGACCGTCCCCCTCCCCCTCAAGAAGACCATCCACCTTCATAGTGATTTATTCATTAATCATACATATATTAAGGTAAAATATGAATGAAAGTATTGTTATACTATTTGTATTATTTCAGATGATTTAATTTGTATATATTAATTTTTTATATTTATATGGATTCTTTTATATTTTTAAAAAAAATTAGATTTAATTTTTTTTAAACCTATTTATGTTGTGAATACATCCCATCACAATTACATATTTTTTATGTGTGTTGTGTTTGACCAAAAATACATATTTTCAATGAGTCTCATGGCTGGTTAAAAATAGTTTAGTAAATAAAATGCATAAAAAACTTTTTGTGATGGGCCAACCACCCATTGAAAAAGATGTTTTTTATATGACCCATCCAAACGATACCTTTTCTGACGTATTTTTCTTATTATTGGATATTTTTGATGGCTATCCATTACAAATATCCCTTAAAAAATACACAATTTTTATTTTGTTCCCTAAAAAATAACTTTATAATAATGATAAAATACACAAATTATTTGGGAAATATTTTGTAAAAAATTTATGAAATTCCATAATAAGATTATAAAGATAATCACATTCCCCAACATGATCCTCATTATTGAATCATCTAATAATATTATATTCATCAATATGAATGTATCATTCATCAAACTATAATAACTAAATCCTAACCATGTTTTCCTGCATATTCCATAGAAAATATCTTATATTTCCCAAAACATTATGAAAAAATAATTGTGTTTTATCATACTATACATCAGAGGCCACCAATGGAGGTTTCTAGAGAATCTATAAAGACCTCTAACGGTTGTCCTTATTCTAAAAAACAAATTCCTTATCCCCCACCCCAAATCCCTCACAACTTCGTTTCTCTATTCCTTTCGCTACCTCATGGCACCCTCACCCTAATCCAAACATGGTATTAGATCCTTCCCTCAAAGCCAGCTGCCATAACAATGATTATCACCCACATCCCAATCCCAATCCTCCTTCCAATGTAGTGATACCCACACCTCCCCTGATCATGAACCCTCTTCCTCACCCTCAACCCATTGTCACCACTGATATGTAGATCATATGTGCCACTAGTTTTCACCACCACCAATATGCATATCCATCTTCACATAGACGTCTCTCGTTACCTCCCCATTTACCAACCTCAGTATCCTCGTCCCTGACACCCCATCTTCTGGCCACCACCTCCCCTCCACTGATCTCGACTCTGCCTCTGCCTCTGCTCCCCTTAGAGGTGGTTTCTTCTTCTTTATGTTGAATAATATTCTATAATAAAAACTCCACATTATAGATTGATTCGTCAATTATTTTCGTCATTATTTATAGGTTTTATGCTATCAAATTCATTTTAATATGTGTTCGAATACTATGTGTTAATATGAAATAGATTTTATTTTGTTTTTTTTTTGTCTTTTTACTCTATTAGTGCAAATTTCAGTCCATGATCAATGCCTTATGTTTCTATTTTGCAACGTAACATGACAATGGTCAATTTTATCATTTTATTTCATGAAAATTTTATGTTAATTATCGAGGATAATGGTAGCAGTGTTTATGATTGTATATGGCCATTGGTGAATAAGGTTTGGTTGATGTATATGATGTAGCACAATCAATGGATGTTCTTCTAGATTTCGTGGGGTTTCAACTTTGGTGTACTCGATATAAAATTATCATGGCTCGGGTTTTTTTTATCATTTTTGAGGTAGGGGATTTCTATAATTCATTATTCATAAATTAGTTTTTTTTATATGTAGTGGGATTTATCTATGTCCCATAATTTATCCTTAATTACTTCATTTGTTATCCCCAAGAATTGGATAACTGAATCTATAACCATTATTCCCCAATTGTAAACCCTATTACCTAAATTCATGGTTTTTCCAACATTACCTTGATTGACGCCCATTGTATTGTTCCATAAAACCAATTCATTATACATATCCAACCGTTTTGAAGCAACCCACACCATGATTTATTGTGATATGGTAATTACAACACAATTTATTGAGGAAAGGGTTGTCATTATCATATGAATTTACTATTCAATTGGGGTCGAAGTGGTGGATATTTTAGCTTGGGGAAAGGGGATGGATTTGTGGATTCATTTTGTGCGGTTTGATTCTTAATCATGCTATCTCTTGGCTTTTTTTATAATTTGATACATAGGAACACTATGACATATATATGGATGAAATGAAAACAAATTTTTAGGTGTCTTATAATGTGTTGTGAAACTATTATTGTAGATGAAAAAGTTAGATATCTTCATTTATTTATATTAAATACACTTGGTAAATTCATATATTATGTTACTGCTTTGTTTTAGATAATTGGAAGGACTAAATATGAAATGATGTAAAAAATAATGACCATGTTTTTTTAATTCTAGTTAATAATGAATAAATTTATATTATTTAATTATTTTAGAATTAGTTTGTTTCTAAAAAAATAAAATATCTATCTCCTTCAAGGATGTTGTCTTGTTGTAAGGCAGTTTAACATTAGTTTTTTGACATTTATTCTCTATCCTAATGACATTGTATGGGTGTTATGTAAAAATATCATCTAATTATGTATATAAGCCCATTTTTTATTCATATTACCTTTTTATATGATTAAGGTGTTACAACCCCTCATTGTGTGGTTTTCTATTTATGTCGTTGTGTTATATTTTTCACTATTCTTATTGAGATCTTGAACCACCATTAATGGAGATCTAATCTACATTTTTATTTTGATGGATCATACTAGAAATTTTCAATGTGGCCACCTATGGAAATTTTGTAGTAATTTTATTACTAGATTGGTTGTTTTGATTTTTATTGGATGATATCATGATGATGTATTAGAGGGAAGATCATGAATTGAATCAACATGATTTTTTCAGTAGTTTTTGATGTCATATATCTGGTTTTCTAGTTTTTGTTTTTTTATTGTTCTTTATTTTTTTACAAACTAACATTATTATTTTGTTTCTTATCACCAGTTGACACATTTACATATTTATTTACATACATCATATATTAGTGACTCATTTCCAATTTTATCCAATGAAACATGCATATTCATTATTATTACACTATTGAAATATAACCTAATAACAACATTCTTAATTCGATTAGTGAAAACATTATTTTTAGATAGGTGAAGTGATCATTGGTCATATAAATAAATATTGAAATATGAAAACCCTTTTTCTCATACTTAATCTTTAATCTATAAGTCATACATAAAATCCTTAGATTACTATATATGTTTTAATTTTCATTTAAATAACAGAACTCTAAATTTCATGTTATAATTATGAGTTTTTAATCTCTTAAATCCCATAAAAAACAATACATGTCATCAATTTCATAATGTCTGTATTTGGTATATTCAAAACATTTAATGTATATAATATTATCATTTTATCATTTACCATCATTAAAAACTATTATTGTAATCAAAAACACATTTCTCCTTAGATAGTTCAATTCAATCCAATGGGATTTTCATTGATTTACAAGATCCCAATCACCATATGAAACTAAATATTTATAGAACATGTGATAAAATGGTCATGGTTGTATAAAATATTTACCTCACAAACCAGATCATTAAACCCAGATGTAGGAATTTGATATTAGTGAAAACACAATGAGGGTCTGCCAAGATACCCATGGAAAACATGATATCTATTTTGTTTCCCTCTAGAGACCATCATTTTATGAGGTGATAAATCATATACTATAGTGAAGTCATCACCCCATTATGGGCATTACTAAGAATGATGAAATTATTTTCAACCTCAATAATACAATGAATATATATCAAGGATAAAAAAACTCTTTAATTATCACCCTTGGATCATTATGTAGAGAATTTTAAGCATCACATAAGAGTTATTCTTCCTTCTAGTATTCCTTCTTATATATCTATGTGTCTGTGTTTAAGGAACACTTATTATAACTTGTTTAAAGAATCTAGGTAACTCTTTCACCATCCTATATAATTTTTTAATACAAAATTTTGTAATTCTACATTTATTTATGTTTTTCATAAGGTTAAAATTTTATTTATCGAATTTTATAATGTATTTTAAATTTTTGAAACATGTATTATGTAATTAATGTATATATGATTTATATATCTGGATTCTTTTTTCCAATAAGTCGTTTTTGATTATTTAGTAATCTATGTGGTTAGTCCATTAATAATTAATGGTGTTTTTTATTTTTGTGAAGATTATTTCAAATAGGTTTCAATATATTTATGGTTATGAATCCAAAAATATTACATCTCATTGCATCATCATGGTGTTTGGTCCATTTAATTGCTTATAGGAGACTGTAAGTCTATTTTTAGAACCATTTTTATTTAATTATTACTCTTTCTATAAATGATTGAATTTCAGTTTATTTTTCTTCATTAATTATATTTAGTCTTGACTAGTCTTTAACATGTTTTATGGGAAGGGAATATGTAGATTGGATATAATCCAAAAACAATCTTATTTCTCTCTCATTTCCCCATATGTGACTTTACATGTTTAATTCAAATAAAATATTTATTTAAAAATATATTTTCATCTATAGGACACACTTAGATTATCTATTGACACTTCAAGGGTGTTAATATTCTTCAGGACCACAACAATGAAGCTATGGTACATCTCAATTCCTTTAACTCTTAATTTTTTTATTCTACTTTTATTTTATGTGTTATACATATCAAATATGTATAATGTTTCTTTAATTTTTTTCTAATGAATTTGTGATTTAAATCTATTTTCACACCAGATATGAAGATTTTCACACTGGAAACTAGATAAATAGACAATTGATGACATCTTGTAGTTTGATTATTGCATCTCTAATATGTAATGGATCAATTCTGATGATATTAGTTTTTTTCAAGATACACAAATCATGAAATTTTGTATTATTTAATTATAATAATTATAATTTGATCAAAATAATATGTTGTTTATCTTATTTTGTCAATTGGGATATGGTGTGTATGGAATGACCTCTTGATTTGACCCATTATGAATCTAAACACATTGTTGATATATTATATGAATTCATGCAACACATCACTTTGGACTAAATATAGTTGGTGCTTACTCATTTAGTGTGATATTTTATAGGTATCTCTTGTTTTGATCCACTGGGGATGAATATTATTTTCTTGACACCTCATATTCATATTGGATGTATTTTTATTTTATACAAGATTATTCTTTTCATTAAAGTGAATGTTCATGATATATTTCATTAATTTTTAACCTTATGAATAGTTTGAGACCATGAAATCTGGAAAAATATTTACATTCTTGAGACTCGACAACATTAGATAGGGAAATTTTATTGTTATATTGATTAATAGAGGTTGTTTAGTTGTCTATTTTTGGGTAGATGAATGATTTATGAATGATTTTTTTTCATGGAACCATTGTTTCATTCATTATCACGCTATCTCTTTGTTTTTATTAATTTGATACTTAGAAACACAGTTACATATATATTGTGTTTGTGGAATCTAATTTATAGGTGTCCTAGAATGGTTTGAAAAATAGTTATGGTAGGTTAATAAGTTCGATATCATTATCTATTTTCATCAAATAAACATGATGAATTCTCCTCTTACACAACATCATTCTTATAAATAATTTTAAGGAATAAATATGGAATATTGAGAAAAGGGAATATATTGTAATCTTAAATTAATGTTAATAGGTAATAAATTTCTCTTATTTAATATTTTTTGAATTTTATTAATTCTAAAATAATTTGTTAGTTGTCTCCTTGAATATTTTAGACTAGTTGATAGGTTGTTTAATTTTAGTGGTTATACAATTATTCTCTATCCATATGAATTTGGATGGTGTGTTATGTGACTATTTCATCCCTTATTGTTCATTATTCAATTTTTTTTAATTTTATTACGTGTTTATATGTGTTAGGTGGTAGTACTCATCATTGTCTCAAGATAACTTGTAACATAAACCTTCTTCTTCTCTGCCCACTTCTTTGGGGATGATCACCCATGGTTTATAGATGTGAATTTCTTCCAATGTTTAAGGACATTTGGGTCCACTATGTTCAGCATCACTTAAGTCATCTAGTTCTAGGTAGAGTCATTGTTAATAATCAATACTATAACTTCAAAGCTATATGTTTTCAATAATTCTATAAAAATTCCTTTTTTTCATCAAAAACTATTCTAGAACTTCTTTCTAATTGAATTGACTTGAATACACTTTCTATCATTACATAAATATACTTATTTCCTAACTATCATATTCTACACCTTGGAATACTCGAATTAATGATAACTTAGGGTTCCACCATTCATTGATGTACAAGAATATTTAAATAATAATAGAGAGATCCTCCATCTCTTACATTTATTCTCATTTTATGGGAGATCTAATACTATATATGAGATTTATATTTCAATAAAATTTATAACATTAAATCAATCTAAAGTTCAATCTATAAGGATTACACTTTTATAAGTGAATGAATAAAAATATTAATATATAAATCACACTACATAGTTTGATATGGATACTACCTAAGAATAAATTCCAACATAAACTCCCATCACCTCATTGATCCCCAAAATTCATGTAAATCCCCATGCATATAAAATCTTTGTGGTCATTATTTATTTCTAATTATAGTGTGGTACTGATTATTTATTTAAAAATAATAAATGTCATAATAAATCTATTTAAATTAACATAAATAATGTTTGAAATATAAATTTCAGGATCTTTGGATCATTTAATATTGGTTCAAGAATTATAAGAATTTTCGAGGTCTTCTCCATTTACCGACTCACAATCAACACGACATGACCACCATTGCAACAACCTGTTCTATAATTCACCATGAAGTATTCCGAGTAATGATATTTTATCATGATAGAGTACCATAGTGAGGCACCCATTCAAGAGAAAAACACTTTTGAAATGATTGGAACCATGGCCATTTTTTGTTTTCAATATACTCCTAATAAAAACATGATGCTTACTCTGCCCATTAAAATTCATCAGTAAGGGAGCCATGATGTGGGGGTCCTCCAGCATGCAGTTTATCATATCTCATAAAAATCTATGGTGGCCATCTCTATGCCAGGGTTGTCTTCCCATTTCATAAAATTAGCCACCCACTACCAAAACACCGAGTTCCATATTGTGGTTAATCCTGACTAATTATTTTAGCTTCAGCTTCAATGCATGAGACTCACCATGACGAGATCCACTCCTAAATTGGGGATCATCATTTTTCATTGTAAATATCAAAAACAACCACAAAATGTAAAATGGTGTGGTGATCCTTTATGGACTATTTTTCCTCGAGACCATCCACAATCCATTGACTCTGGATACAATTGACTCTACATCCAACATAGCTTCCAATACATGATGCAAACACCTTCATTACTGAGGTATACACCTCTATCCTTTTCGAATGTTTAGTAATATTCTTAGAATAGATTTATATATGTCATCCATTATATTTACACAGCTTGTGGAACCATTCCAATAACCTTACATAGATTCTATATTATAGATTAACCTTTATATAACATCTGGATTTCACATGTGACCCTTATAGAGGTCATCCATTTTATTATCCATTACCTCTTTATACTAGTTCCCTTACAATTTCCATTACAGTTAGATGACCCTTAAAAATATACATTTAACTTAACATAATATTCTCCATGACATGGTCTAAGACCTTTGTACATTTTTGCATCACAAATGTCATTACACCTTGAATCTATGATGGGGTTAGACTCTACTAGCCTCCATCCATTACCTCTCCTTAAATATGATATCCAAAATTCTTCCATATGGTTGTTATTCCTCCAATCAAAAAAATCCATCTATTTTGAGAAAAACACTAACATCATAACTTCCAAACCACACATTGACTATCTCAAACAAGGACAATTAATAATGAACTGTGGGTGACCATAAAGAAATTTTCAATTCACCACTTCACATCATTATTATATTCCATTAATGATAAAATCCATTTTGGATAGATATCAACTGCTATTTTCAAAAAGATACAATACCTACTAATAGAGTATAAAAAAATTGTTAAAAACTAAGCATTACATTTGTTGTTTTTTTATATGCATTGGGTGTTCATAATAAACCATTAATGGATATCAATGATATATTTTTTTGTTGATGAAGTTTGCTATAAATGTATATAATGATTTCTTGTGGACACTTGACATTAATTATAACAATGGTTTGGTTTTTTGATTTTGATGGGATGATATCATGATGTTGTATTTGAGGGACGATCCTGAATTGGAACTGTATGCATGGGCCAATAGTTTTGGATGTTATATATGTGGTTATGAATTTTTTATTTGGTTTTTTCATTCACCATGTTTACAAAGAATTAGTAAAATTATGAAGGAAATAGAATGAGAGGATGGAACTACCTTGGGATGGATTTTGTATTTATTGAGGAATTATGTATGGTAAGTGGTTATTTGTGGTGGATGGATATGTATTTACTAAGAAAACAAAATTTCATGAACAATTATTATTTCTTGATGAAAATGGGAAATGGTATGTGGGTATTTATGAGGAAGAAGGATTAGAGGAGTAATATGTTGATGGTATTTGATGATTTTGAGGGAATTGTGGTGGGAGGGAACAATCATTTGGGTAGGAAATCGAACATGAATTTGAATCAGTACTTTCAGGGTTAAATTATTACATGGATGATTAGAAGGAAGGATAGCATATTGGAGGATGATGGAATCCATAGAGGTGGAATCAAATGTATAATGATTATTTTGGAACGTCACGCCCTTGTAAGGAAAACTCTTTAATGCAATAAGTGATATCCAAGGAGATGGTCGATTCCCTAGTAGAATAAATATCATATAAAAAAAAGAAGGATAATAGAGATTAACCTTATCATTTGAAGAAACTCCACCATCAAGAGTAAAGAGTCCCGAGATATTATTCTTATGGAATCTCACAAAATACCTTTGGTGGATGTAATGAATATTTTAATCTTATATTTTATCATTGGAATTATATGCACACATTTACCATAAGTATTCATTATTTTAAAGGTCGCATACAATTCTTATTATAGGACGGAATATATGGATAATACAACATATGAGGTGGGTGAGGGTACTGATCATTTTTTCCACATTCAATAGCATAAAATTGGATGTCAGGGTGGTGTATTATGTTAAAAAAATTTATTTATATCATAAAATAAAGACGAAATGTTTTATTATTAACATCATACTCCCACAATTTCTGATGCGAATGGATAATCCCAAAATAATCCCCCTTAGTATTCCAAAAACATTCAATTAAAAAGATAGTCTAATATCTTGGGTTCCTAGACCTGAAAAAATGTTAATTTGGATGGAGAAGTGATCTGATACAATGATAGAATTATAGGACACCATGTTAAACATAAATATATTGATCCACTAGATCGAACAAAAAACTGTTCAAATTCTTTATAAGGAGAGTACATTCTTCCCTTGAAAATATGTAAAAGTGTTCACTATATGTCCCATATATGAAATACATATATTCTATGTTTCCTTTTTAAAAATTTAGAATCAATGAACATGAACTTCTTTCCCCTCCTCAAATTTCATTCTAGAAAATGATATCATTAATCTCCCCACCTATTATAATAGCCCATGTCTACTGCACAATAATGACCTAAGAATCTATCAAGACAATTGTGTGTACTTCTCAGAAGGAGACTCCTATAAACCAAAAAACTCGCATATATGGGAATAATGAAGTTTATTATAGGAATAAATTTGATTCCATGGAAAATTACTGACCAAACAATCTATATCCTTCTTCTAGATAAGCCACAAACCATTAGAGTTACCATTACGGGAAACCAGAATTCTGCAATGGAAAAAGAAATTTTTCGTAAAACTAGATATGACAATAATATAAAATATGTTTTTTATAAATAAATCCCTAAGAAGTACACATTCATACTTTGAAATTGTAGTTTCTATACTATAGTGGGCTGCCATGCCCATGAGAGTTCAAGCATAAGATTTTCATTGGGATGGTGGGTCTAGAACACTCATACTCTTCTTTTAAATAATCAATAATGGGTCCATCCCCCACTATTTTACACCTTCTAGAGTATAACACAATATAATTTTGAGCCTCTATATTTTTTTCAGTAGACAGGACCCACTATAGAAATATTACTACTAAGATCCCCTCACCCTATCATCCTCAATATGGGACACCTTTTTAGACTATCTGGCATAGTCTAATTCTAATTAACACATAACTTAGAGGAGAAAAAATTTGGATTGAAACGTGGATAGACCACCTTGTTGCACGCATCATAACATGCCCTTTTTATATCAGAAGAATTTATCAAGTTTTCCTTAATAGTTATAGGAAATCATGTCATACTATTGGCTGTCCGCATTGTAAATAAAACATGCTCATCAAAAGGTCTTCTAGAAACCACTAAAAACATTTTGGGAAGCAGAAATTTTAAAATCCAATAGCCACACATGAATTTTTGGAAAGTAAAATAATTTGATATTCCTGGCCTAATAGATTTATGCTTATTAGTTACATATTTCATGCATACATCATTAGCAAGATTATCTGTATCACTTTGTCTCTTGGACTCCTTTAAATAAACCTCCAATGGTTTTTCCCAAATACAAGGACCATAATACATGATAATATTAGTTTATCCACCCACCACATTATGGACATAATATTTCTCTATATGAATATTTCATCCATAGAAAGAACAAAATCTAAAAACCTTTTCATATACAAATGATATCAAATCATTTGATTCTTCTATAAAAATGAATGTGGCCCTCAAAAGTGGTTGAAATACGTTAACCAATGCATTGATCTACACAAAAGATAACAATATAATGAGATCTATGTGATCCCACTCCACACATTCCGTAATATAACCTCAAATATCCAACATTATTCATTTTAATCTTTAATCAAATTTTACCCCTAAAATTAAAACATAAAATAGTGATGTGGAGAAACTGATATTTTAATCATATCCACCATATTTTAGATCCTCCATAAAAATTTGTTAATTATAAAAAAGATTATATTTTCTAAATAATCCCTTTTAATTAGTCAATTTCATGGATGAAATCAATGATCAGATCACCAAATCCAATTTTCCTTATTTAAAATACATCCTCTAGACGCTACAAATGTTGTATCTTATATTCAAAAGATATTTTATTGATAGAATCATTGGTGTTGAAAATGTTATGGGACATTTCAAGTTTCCCAAGCCTTTAACACTTATTTTGACATGAGTTTTAAATGAAAATATCCCACAATTACAACCGCAAAGATAATGATGAATAATGTTATTGGATAATTAGGTTCATATTATGTCAAAAAGAACATAAAACATGATATCTTTATTATATTCATCTTAATGTTCTCTTAAAAGTACATGGGTCAACCCAGGGGATATATAAATAAATGTGTGAGCTAAATAACACATTAAGTGAACAAAAATTAATTGGTAGTATAACATGCCAGTCAAAGGTGTCCCATTATATCATTAAAGAGAGGGATCATGAGGAATCACATGCATGTTTAACATAATGAACAATGTATTATAAGATCATGGAGTCATAGGAAATGTGGAAGAAAAAATATCACGCTAAAGACATGAGTCAAGGATAACTTCCTATAAAATATCACACAATGGACAATGTCTCAAAAATGGATTAGGAATACTCCCTCATCTAATACAAGACACATCATGAGACTAAAGAATTACCCAATGCATTAGAGTAATATAAGGGTGCCACCATAATAACATGGTCTTGATATATGTTCTCCACCTCAAGTATTCAATCCTGATGCATAACATAATTATTACCCATGGAATGAAAAATGGATGAATAATCTTGTTACAAATCATAATCAGTGGATATTTTTGAATGAATGCAATTGAAAAATTATCAAAAAATAACTATTTCCCAATATAATTAATGGATAATAAGAAAATTATATATGAGAGTTACATATATATATATTTTAAAAGAATTATATTACATTAAAGGGAGAGATAATGTGTATTAGAGACGGAACGTTTTAAACCTAAATAAATGGGTGGTTTGAGTAAATCCAATACCTCGAGCCTAACATGTATTATACATTATTTATCTTCTTATATAATTAAATTATGTCAAATTTTTACCCCCTTAAGAACCTATTTAATTATTATTATTACCTTTATTTCATTTTTCACTTTTCCTTATTCAAATACACAACCAATTATTTTTATGTTAGATGTTTTAAAAATATGTGATTTATATGTCCAAAATCACATTGCTAATTTGACTATAATCAAATATATAATTATTTAATCATGTCATGAAATGATAAAATAAAACAGTTATGATTTTTATACTTAAATTTATCATTTTAAACTAAACATTAAATATGGATATGAAAATAGATCGATGTTACAATTTTCAAAACAGTGTGTTGTAAGTAAGTATGATTAACATTACAATTTTTCTACAATCATGATGGAAAGAATATATCTATTATTTAATAATTATATTATTTTAATAATACCATAAATACATATTATTTATATTAAATACACTTTCACATACAACTAATCAATATTATCATATTCCCTATGGAATGGAAAGTGTGAATGTTTATATTATATTATAATTAAATATTCATAATTATAGCATAAATATAATATTTAATCATTAAAAACTTCACTATTTCAATCTATATTATGTTATGATTAAATCCAAATTACATTGATTTGTGAGGATGTAGTCCTCTGTACCCAATATCAATGATTATATATCTCGTTTGAGGTAGGGGGAGTTAGATGTAAGTCATTACCCAAAAATAACACCAAATAAATATTTTTTTTATATGTATATTGCATCATCATTATTTAATAAGATATAAATTAAATGAAATATGAATTAAAAGAATATTCTTGTTTAAGGATCTTTCCTCTTCTTCGAACATCTTCTTTATAATTTCTTGAAAATCTATACTAGGATAGATTTATAATCAGATTATAGTCATCTAGGATGAGGGAATATAATTAAAGAAGTGATTCTGTTAGGTATTAGAAAATACAATGGGTTTTGTAACTATGTAGCTAAGAGGATAATGAGTTTCCTTTTATAAGAGGAGAAGAGGACACATCCGTAGTTTTGGAAAATAATGAAATAAAATAATGATTTTATCATTCCAGAAGGATCCTAAATGGAACATTATTGAACCTTGAAAGCGTTATTTCACAATTGTACCATAAATAGTAAATAGATCTATTTTTATCATTATTTACTCTTATATTTCTATTTTAAATCCCCAATAAACCCATTATAACCTTAATTATATGAAATAATTATTATAATTATCCCTTGTCATTATGGTTATAATATATGATGAACTTATGAGATAATAAAAATGATGGTGATTAGAAATATTTAATTCATTTTTCACCACTCATCTTACATATGTGGCAGAATGCAATTTAAAAATAACCCCACATACATGAATAACATGTTTTCATGAAATGCCTTTTTTTAGAAAAGATAATATAATATTATCTATATAAAAACTAATAATTATTAAATGGATTTAAATTAGAATATATAGGTATGATATATGAATTAATGTTAAATTATTTTTTTAGTATGGACTTAATGGCCCAAAGGATGAAATTTTTATTGATTTTGGATAAGCCTCCTTTTAAGGGTAAAAGAGGAAACCAAGACTCAAAGACATCAAGACATTAACAAAATTAGAAAAGTAAGAGGGTAGAAACCCAGAACAATACTACAAATAAGTGCTTCTACCTAGAAACAAAATCATTAAGGTATGCCTCCACCAAAGCATGGCTGCTCAGCAAGCTGTCTCGTGCAAAAATACATGGCCCCGGTACAGATGGAAACATCATACCCTCTTAATCTTCCAAATCCAAAAATCCATGCACGATGAAGACAACCAGCTCTATCCTCATCTAATGCAACACCTTGTATAAAGTTTGGGTTCCCCAACAGTCCAGCAATTTCACCTATAACAACAATCAACAAGCTAGATACCGACAGATTCACAACCAACCACACCTTCGGCACCACCAATAAACCACCAATTCCACAACCAATCAACCAAGGTCCCAGATTCACCAAATCAAAACATGGAAAGAAATTAAGGTAGAATCAAAATGAAAATACCCCCCCTCGTCCACCCTGAGCCTACAGACACACGCCAGACCCGACGTCAAGCTGGGACAAAGCCGAGATGAGATCTCGGATCAGGAAGGCATGCCAAAGACGCCGCTGTGCACACCAAAGCCGATGCCGAGCCCATCGCAGCCAAGACAGAATCCTGAAAAGGCGTAGGCAAGCAGACAATACCGACCACGATGAGATCCTAAAGGCATAGCCTCCACTGATCCGAGATCTTGATGTCGAACCACTCGAACTCGATGCACGCAGACGCCGAGATGAGGTCCCGAAGCCATGAACATCAATGATCGATCTCCCGAATCCGAAAGGCGCAACGAAGCTGCCTCTGAGACAAGAACGCACCTGGACCACGCAGATCTGCCATCCATCAACTTTGAGCCGAGACGTAAAGCCGTTGTCGAGCTCGGGGCAAGCCGGAGGAGGGGAGGATGTGGCTTGGAAGGGAAACCCTAGGCGCACAAGGTTGGGGGAAGAATCCGCCGCTCCGAGGCCAGAGAACTATTATTTTTGTTAGTATGTATTATTTCAAATATTTAAATATGGAGAAAAATTATGCACTTCAAAAAAATTATAAGAAATGTGTTTTAACCACAAAAAATATCTTTTTAAAAAATATAGTTTAAGGAATATTTAAATGAAATTAATTGGATTTAATAAAACTAAATAATTATTATAATAATTTTACATGAAAATTAAAAATAAATTTGAATTACTTTTTAAAATTTAAAATCAAAAATTAAAAAAATTCCACCATACATAAAAAAAATTATATTTTCCAATATACCTAATGTTATTCTATATGTAAATGTTGATGAACATATTTAATAAATTAGGTTTATTTTATCTGTAAAATTTTGAAATCCTAAAAAAACTAATTATAGTATTTAATCATCATTAAGATTAAAAATCATTTTTTGAATAATTGATTTTATTAAAAAAATTGGATCATATTCATCTATGTTTTATGAAATAATTATATTGGGTATTATCATTATATATTCCATAAATAGTCAATCCTATTTATATATACCATTTTAATGAGTAGTTCTTAATGGAATTACTTAAATAATAAATTCTCATTTCAGTTCGGTGTTGCATGTCTCATAATCTATTAAACACAATTTTATCTATAAAAAATAAAGGGTATTTCATTATTCCCACCCTAATGAATTTATCACAATAAATATTCTATTACATACTATGGTAAAAATAAGTGATGGTATTTCTGCATTATCTCAACTTCTAGTTCCAATGTTCCTTCATTAAACTTATGGTTTCCCCATAACATTTTGTCAAGTTGAGTTGTCATATTTCATAGAAATTTATCTATATAATCTAATATATTTACTGGCTGATATGCATTTTAATGTTTTATTCCATAATATATCACCACAAAATTCATTATAGGTGGGGGTTCTGGTTTTTACTTTCGTAAGAGGGATACAAGGAACACATCATGTACATAAAGTTGGTTAAGTTGGTGTGCTAATCGGAATGTCACCACATTGATGCAATAAAGGATCTCATTGGGGCTAATGTATATTGCTGTAAGTGTTAAATATTTTCTAATCCTCATGAAAATCATCATTAAAGAGGAACAAATTTCCTTTAAAATCAAAATGAACCTCTCAACATGGATTCTCTATATGCAAATTATGTTGAATTCACACGACCATGATGTGAATCTTACTAGTTTGAAAATTCCCTATCAAGTCATGGAAAATATCATTTCCTATCAGAATGCACTCTCCAACGTCATCTCAAAATGTCCAAGTTTAGCATTACATCCCATAAAAGTCCTAATATGTCTCCAAATTAATGATATGATGGAAGATGTTACAATATGATAACATTATGATGTGAAGTTATTAATTGTAACTTACATGTAAATCAATTGAGAAGGATATTAGCATTTCCTCATGAGTTTGGATGGATATTCTATACTAACCATCTACCCGAGGGAGATATGTAATGATGAAATAGAGTTGTAAACCCAACTCATTGTGAAGGATTATACATAACCATTATGTAAACAATATATCTAATTTTGATAATATATAGTTGAAAATCCAAGAAATGATGACACATCCAAAATGTATATAATATCGAGTTGGTCAAGAGGGAAATATTCTTTGATTGAAACGAAATATGTCAACTTTTTAAAGTGAGTGACTGCCTCAAAAATTATATTATTACCATTATTTATCATATGGTGTCATAGGAGGAAATCCCTGATTATGTTTTCTTATTTTTATATTGGTATATGAAAATATTGAATTGTACCATTGTACTTATATCTTTTATACTATATTCTAGAATACCAAGAACTGAGACACAACTTCCACGATATTCCTCTTTGTTTTTTCCACAGTATGTTTGGCTTCAGATCCCTATACATTATAGTGCATCCCATATTAATGTAGAAGAGAGGTATACACATAATCCAAAATCTCCCTCTTCATCTATAGTGTTGATGGGACACATATCTTGGTTCCAAAACATTTAACTCCATCTTCTGCATTGTTGAACACCATAGTATTCATAATCTTTTTCTATATAACCTGATCATTATTCTTGACCTCCTTGATTATCTCAAGAATGTATGTCAGAACAATGATATTATAAAGGTAGGATGAATATCTTTTAAATATTCATCAGACTGTTTCCATTGTGCCAATCATCTTGACGAAAGGTAACCAACAAATTATAGAAGGAAACATGATCAACAGTAACAACTATGGTGTAAACCCCATAGTACTTCAAAATAAAATTGACAACTGGGAATAACCAAAACCATGAGAAACTTAGTCCCACGCTCTCACAAGTATATAAATTTTTGTAGAAATGTAATTTAACATAGTAGATGAGCTAACAAAACTAGTTCTTTGGATTATCCTAGGATGGGGTGGTTACCTTAGGTTTGAAATTTTGTATGTATTATAGGTGATTTAAATTCTGGAATAATCATATATTTTAAATAATTAATTATTTAAAAACGTTCATACATGTAATTTTGAAATTTTAATAAAAAAATTAATAAAATGGAATGTCGATATTTGATAATCCATAAAAAATTCATTGGCCCTAAATTTCATCATTTACCTCAATGTCAATATTTGTGGAATTTTTGAGGGAATTAAATTTTTATTTATTTTATTAAATTAATTTAAATATAATTTTAATAAATAAATTCATATGATACATTTTTTCTCATTTTTCCTACAAAACATAACTCGGATTTGAATAAAATTTGTGCCTAGATTATCTGGATGTAACTTCTATTGAACACTACTATTTGTTTATTTTATGCACATAGCCTAACCCTATCCCACTCAATGTCTCTATTGATAAATAAAAAAAGAGTAGCAACATATCCCATTTTGGCACATGATTTTAGGTAAACAAATTATACGATGATAAAGGGAGCAATGTATGCTCCCTCGAGGTAGGTTTACCCCAAATATCTCATTCAATATCATGTAAAATCCTTATAGTCATGTTCATTAAAATATATAAGAATAAATTAGTTATCATATACTTTCTAGTATTCAATTATTATTAACTTCATATCTTGTTTCAATATTTTTATTCTGTTGATATATTTATACGCAACTATGTTTATCTATGATGAATATTGTTATTCGTATACAGATATTTCCCATCGATATCTCTCATCCATATGTTATATTTAGCACACCATTCAACATGAATTGGCTTGTATATAACATGGTCAGTCCTCGATGGTCATTCATCATGGTAATAAGAGGTATCAGATTTATACTTACTGAAGGATCTATAGTAAGGCGAAATAGAAGTCTAGGACTCATAGCTTGGGAAAACATGAGTGAGGTGAGGCCAGAATTTAGTGAATGTGAAGCTAGTTTTTGATAATACATAATTTTGTACACCTTCTAACATACTCTTCAAGTATTTGGTGAATTATTCTGATATGTTCTAATGATTTTTTTTCATAAAAACCTAAACCATATAAAATGTTAAAAATATTATTTTCATAAAATGAAAAATAAGTATAATAAGATGCAATTATGTAAGCTTACTTTTATGTAGGGTCATAATTATAGCGATAAGGCCTATTAGATTTTAATTTATTCATTTTTTATTCAATATCATTTAACAAAAAATATATTTAATTTTTTAATTTTATTTTATGTTATTAATTACATTATAATATTTTGTTTTGTATAGTAATTAATTTTTTATAAAATGAAACAAATGTTTTGGTGTCGAATTTTTTTAAAAAAAATACATTTTATGGAACATGGTATATTAATTTAATGATAAAAATTAAACAAATATATTATTATATTATTCACATGGAGTTCATTTCCAATTTGTTGCAATATTTTTATGTAAACCTTACATCATTTTATTTCTTTAGGATGAGGACCCACAAGTCATTTTTGATTAGTATGGATCAGTAAAACCTCAATCCAACACTTAATGTGTTTTCATAACTCCAAATGTGTCTTTTTATTTTATGTTGATAAAAAATTTAGTATATAAAACATGTTACATAATAAAAACCACTAAAACATGATTGGATTGTCATGAAACTATTGGAAAGTGATCTATAAGTCACTTTGAGGTGTAGAAACCAAGAGTAACATAACCTCATGCATAGTGTGACCAACATGACTCAAAGGGTTGTTTTTTATTTAAAATTGATATTAATTTTAGTAAACTAATCAAATTGCATTATGAGAACCAAACAAACACGTTATTATTGTGTTGATAATTTAGAAAAATTATCCATAAGTCATTTTTTGATTTGTAGGAATTTAGTGCACCTCAATATGAAGCCTGGTGTGACCAATAAAACTAAAAGTACTTCTTTCCTATATGATATGACATTTTAATAAAAAATAATCAGTGATATAAAAGTATCCACGAAAAATCATTTATATTATTTTCATACATTTGGAAAATTATCCATATGTAATTTTTACTACGTAGGAATCATATTCAATACAATATGATGTACAATTAGATCAGTATAACTAAAATCATGTCTTTTTTAATCTAAAATTTATTTTTTTGGGTTTTTTATGTGTTGGGTTGGGCCAATTCAGGTCCATGGTGTTCCTGGTCCGGATCCAACTACAAAAATAGACAGGCTCGGGTGGGGTTACATGGTTCATAATTAGTTGACCCGACTGAATCCAACATAAAGGGGTTACGTTAGGTGTTGCAATGCCAAAGGATTCAAACCAACCTAAATCGTTGTGGTTCTGGTTATATAAGGTTGGTTTATGTGGATTTTATGCATCATACACGACACCACCTGATGGATCTAGTCCTAGAATCAACCCTACCTGATGGATTGAATCCTATACCTAGACCCAACCCAATGCAGAAAATTGTGTTCCATCAACATCCAATCAAAAAAACACAAAAAACTATAACCCATCAACATAGAAAAAAAAATGATGTAGAGAGATCCAAAAAGTAGCAGCATCCAATTTTTATATGGATCATTGGCATCGAACAGAATGTTTTTAAAATTGTAGTGGCATCCAATATACATTTGTGTCATGTAAAATGCCTAAAAATTTAACCATTAAGTAGAAAAAAATATAAATAAGTATGAAGATTACAAATAAATATGTTTGAGAATAAAATTATAAACATATTCAACTACTATACAAAAATCATTATCATTTAATTACAAACACAAAAAAATTGGGGAAACAAATAAGTAACTTGAAAAATAGTTAGGGTAGGTTTTTCAGCCTATTAACTAAACAATAAAATTCAGATATATGACCGCATTAGATTTACACTAAAATCATAAGTATTTATATTGTTTTTTTATTCCACATCAAGTAATTGGTGTCGTTAAACATGGTAAACCCCTAATTCACACTAATAATTGGAATAATACATAAACTCAAACATAGTTCTCTTTTATTTCATTTTCATTGATATATTACAATTGATACGAATATTGTCTTATGTCCTAATAAATTTGTTCACTAAATAATTATAGGAACTCAAAAATATAAAAATTATTATATATATTTATCAAGAGAATGAAAGAAACAACACCTGAAAAGAACATTTTCATCGTATCCCATAATAAAGAAAATATTTTGTTGAAATCCCAGAAAAAAAAATATTTCAAAATTTACCAACTCTTATGGAACTAAAAAAAATTAATTAATGGAATTTGTAAAAACATGATATTTTACTGTTAAATTAGTTTATGGAAGTCCCACAGTACTGAGTGAAATATATTGAGGAGATACCACATGATACATTATAAGATAATCCCAATTTGTGGCAGGACCACCTATACTGATCTATATTCCATTACCCCAAAAGACCATGTGTGTAACTACATGTAGTGAGTCTGAAACTGCAAAATCCTACCACAATTAAATCAAATCTATTTTTTAACACTTGTTTTCTTGAAACTATATTTACACCAATTTGTGTAAAATATGACTAAAGATTTATATCTTTTTATCTTAATGTTCTCCAAAGTATGAATTTTAAATATGAATCAATTTCAATATGGGGTATAATAATATAAACAACATAAAATGATTACAAATAGAAATAGTACTATCAAATCCCAAAAAAATGATTGGACAAAGAGTAATAGATAATTAAGATAGAGTAAAAAATATGGTAATCAATTATTAAACAATGAATTATTTTTAGAAGGATGATAATGTGAGATTCATTTATAGTGGCTAACCAGAATACCATTGGTAATGAATTTTTGTGGATGAATCCCAAGAAATTGTAAGGAACACCATTAAATATATTTACCTTTCATGTAAAAAAAAATGGAAGCAACAATATAGTTCATATTGTTATAGAATTGATAATTTAGAACTGAAGAAAATTTCCCAATGGTTTTTGACGAATAAACAATAGAATGATATTCATTCGAATCAACTAAATAATAGAAATCTTGTAATACATACTTGATTGAACTAGTTTTTTTAACAATAAATACTAAATATTATATCAAATATATGAATTAAAATAGAATATTGAATTAATAGACATCAACATCATCAAATGATTAATAATCAGAAGTAGTTTTGAAACTAAATATTTTATAATTAGTTTACCATATATTTTTGAATAGAGTAAATGAATTTAAAAAACCAAAACAACATGATGATTTAATTGAATTAAAATTCAATAATTAGGATGAAAAATAATAAATTTACTCGTATAAGAGTACATGTAAATTTTTTAATAATATATCCAAAAAATATGTTCATGTTCATAAATAAATTAGTCATCATAGTTTTATATTTATTAAAGGGAATTTATAGGTGTCGTGTGAAAGAAACATCATATTATTGGAAAGTGATGATTGATTTATATTATTTAATTTATTGAATATTTATAAACATTCATGATTCAAACTATAAATCTTCTACGTGAAGCATTGTGTATAATGTTATTAAAATTAGAGACTCTTATAGGAAAAAACTAAATTGCAGTCTCTCATAGTGTCATTCTATGTGTAAATGAACACTATAAAAAATGCATATACTTTCAACTAATGTAACTGAATAGTATTATTTTAACTACACAATATTCTATATAAAGATTGATTTATTACCTAAAATGTAATCTTGTAACTGTAAAAATTTAACTATATAATTATCATTATATGAGTTGATGCACTCACCGAAGCATTATTTACACATAAATTGTATCATTTTATAAATTAATAACTTATAAATATAATTAGAGGAAATGGTATATTATTTATGTATGCTTTGTATATTTCCACATAGTCTCAATGTGGAATATCCTTTCAATATTTTGTTTAAGATATTTTATAATTTGAATTAATATATAAATACTTTATGCATACAACTATAAGTAGTTAGAAACATTGTGTTAATACTATCATTTTTATGGGTGTATAGTGGATGTACCTTAACACATGGTAGACAATGTAGACATACTATAATTATAGATAAAGTGATTCTAGAACAGTCATGTGAGGTGTGCAAGTATGATATTTTATACTGTATGCAATTTTCCATATATGATCATGAAAATGTAATTTCTAAATATAGATGCAAAGGATATTGATACATATATATAATTAAAATATTTATATACATAAAATCTATGAATTGTTTTCACAAAGAATAACATAGTTTTCAATTTTATAGTGTTTTTCAAAAATCAAATAATTTTTATACATAATGCATATCGGGTATGCATACTAGTGTAATTTTAAAATGACCATGGTATGAACAAAATATGAATGAACTTGTAATGAATAATTATCCTTTTAAAAAATATTAATGATAAATAGTGTTGCCTCATTCATCAATATTGTATCTGAATGGTTATTTTAAGAATATAATTCCCATATTTTTTAATTAAATGATGTAAAATTAGACAAATTTGTCAACAAAATTTAGAATTAAATCATGTCTAATTGAATGACAATGAGATTATGAAAATGATAGAATGCATCCAATTGATTATATGAGGTCTAATAAAAATATAAAAATCATATCATAAAATAGGAAATTCAATCATGTTACACCATTTCTATTATCTTAGAAAAAATGAATATTGTATAGTGTAAAGGGGTATGTACTATCATGTATTCTATCCAATGAAGAATGTTTTACCAAGTTAGTTCCCTACATACGTTGCATCCATGTTTCAATATTTCAAAACTATCAAAAAACCTAATACTAATTTTTTGAAATAGATTAAAGGAATCTTTTTTTATCACATTGTTATGTTAGAATTGCCTAGTGACAACCTATAAAAATCCATGAATTCAATGAAAAAGGATTAAAGATAATGAAATATAATATAATATACAAGATCATGTTTTTAAATAATATTTATAGGGATGTTTAACATGTTTAATATATTATTATATTGGATATCTCATATTGTACAAATAGTCATTAGTCAATGAATGTTTTGACTTTTACAAAAAAACTTGTAGTGGTTGTCATAATAATATTGGATTAATTTAAGAACACAAATGACGGTTTTAAAACTATTATATAAATTTGTTGTCTTATATAGTAGTTGGTGGTGATGATCTATGGATGAAGTCAATTATCTGAGAATGATTATCAAAAGAATATCCTTATATTGAAATAAATTTGGAAAGTATGATATTGTGATATATTATATGTTTTTTATCATTTCTTCAGTGGAAATTAAGAAACATTGAGTGTTTCTTCTATCTAATACTAATTTTTTTTCGAATTATGTTTCAACATTCAATATTGTGAACCCAAAATCATCTTTAATCATAACACACTCCATGGACGAAACATAAAAAAGAGACATCTACTACAGTAGTCAGAAATATAGTCCACCTTTGACAATCTTCAATGGGATTTGTTGTTTACAAAAAAATAAAATATGTATCCAAATAAAAAAAATTCAATCGCATAATTCATACCCTAAAACCTATACAACTAATTCCAATAAAAATTATCTTGTTGGATTATACAATGATTAATATTTAGACTAGTGCCCCATAAACCAGCTAAAAAAACCTCTATAACTAGTATATCCACAGAATGAATTAAATTGGTGATCAATATTCATTCAATTACCCACAAAATGAATTAAATCATCCTTAAATTTTATTAAAATGATCCATAGCCTACATCTCCACAACTAGAATTCAATTATCCACGAAATATTCATCAACCTACATCTTATGCCACAAAAGTACAAAGAGATTTAGAGGTTAAAATTTATCAAGTAAATTATTCTATCAAAGGATGGATGATGAAATTATTCCATATCATTGTTCAATATCAATCACCATAAGAAAAATATTTATTTCTATTAAGAAAATGAAAGATAGACATGACTCCAATCAACATCAATCATATATTCTAATGAAAAACCAAAATCATTGCAATTTTAATCAAGCAGAACTGAACATTAAAATATAATTGTTAGAGAAACATCCTAGGAATCACCTTCCACTACTGCTTATTCCATTTTTTCACCCATTAAAATACACATGTTACAAATTAGACACAACACATCAATAGCCTAACATAAATGATTTTAGGATTCGAGACTAGATTACCAAAGTGACATAGGGTTCTATGATTATATTGAAAATGATGGAACAAGAACATGAGTTATATACAATTTGGAATTAAAGATTTATATCTAATTATAAAATTAGTTATGAATAAAATAATATTCTAGAGACCCTTATATTTTTATTTATTTTCAATTATTATTAGAAAAATAGAATTGTTATTTATGAATTAAAATATTAAAGGATGAAAAATAGACTAAAGTTTGTGGGATATATCATATCATCTTGTAAAATGAGTCTAAAACCAATATATATAGCATATAAAAAATTAATCAAACCCCACCTCACAAAAAAATAAAACATTTGTGTTTAAATCCTTGAATCAATAAAAAATTAAAATCACAGAAAATGTATGCAGTGATAAATTTACATGAATGAAATCATACATATTTATTGACGAGAGAACCAAAGGGGAGAAGAAAAACTATGGATAAATAAATTGAAATTCCCAATTATAGTAGAATATATTGTCAATTAAACTAGCATATATGAAATACTGACCATTTCGTGATGAGAAGATACAATTATTATCCACACATGTATTCCACTAACTAATAGGGAAAATTATATAAAATTTTGAAAAAGTTAAAACATTTCATTTGATTGTGTAGGAAAATATTTAACATATGAAGGTGGTCCCAAAGTACATTTAAATTTAAATAATGATAAATAAGTGTTGTATTTGTTGTCTCAACAATGTGAGAAGATTCTATATAATTACATAAAATAAAATTATTAATTTTAACACTACATTCATGAACCCACTCTATATGAAAATGAATATTTGAGTATGAATTCAATATATAATGAAATTTAATAACTAGTAAGTGAAGAACTATATATTTTGATGATGAACTCTTACTATGTGAATCCCTAGACTATCCAAATGAGTTTTAGGGAAAAAATAATACAAATAAATTTTTCTGTGTAACTAGGATAATATATGGAATCAAAATAAAAAATATGTAAGAAATGAAAATGATTTCCTCAATATGGGAAAATGCAGTTTTTGCAACGGGTATGTCTCTCATCCCAAATAGTCTCTCAAAAATAACTATTTATGAAAAGACTCATTTCAGATCTCAAATAATCAAATGAAAACAATTATTTTCATTGAGACAACATTATTTTTGAAAATATCATTGGCACAAGAGCACGTTAAATGATGAAAAATTTATTTTCAATTAGGATTTTCCATCGTCAAAAATACCATTTGTCATTTTCATTATTTGGGACTATATTTAAAAACACATCAAAAATAATATGTCTATATATGACTATTTACAATAGTACCCATCACAAATATTCTTTTGATTTTCTTCATAAATATTTTTTGTCGATAGTATATGAGATGGGTCTCATCGCAAAAATTATTATTAGTACTCATCTAATCAATATATACCCCCACATGATTTTTATACATTCTTATTTTATATTATCTATACTCTCATCTACTCTTTAGTTCATTGTTTAAATGTTTAAAATTCAACATGAAATAACTTTCTAACTTATTCAACCCATTGCATCATTATTTTTGATATATTTATGTGAGTTATTTAATTATTGATTCATTTTTTCATATTAGAATTTCGTATTATTAATTAATAGAAATTAGCGTTTATTAGAAATAATTATTTATATTTAGAAGTATTAATTTTATATTAAATATATTGTTATAATTAGAAGTAATTATTTATGTAACATCCTGGTTTTAGAATCCACCAAGTGGTGCCCCATACCCGGTTGGTCACATGGCCTCAAGCACATTTCCCCAAATGCTGGAGGCTGCTGACTAGCAGCGAGGGCATTGGGTGTGATAGTGGGAAAAATATTCCCTCATTGGATGAGTACACAGTGGAAAAGATAAATAATAAACAATAATGAAAGTAGTAATCAATCCATAAACAAGTGTACAGTGGAAGACAAAATATGATAAAAAGAAGAAGCACACACATATATATGAAATGATGCATGATACATATGTCTAGGAAATCATCCAAAGAAGTCACAATGCTGAATACAGTACTAAACCAAAGTACAAAATAAAATAAATAAGAATCTCGTCCGCATCGTAGGTCTCATATTGGTCTCATACCCTCCTTCTCCAATGCAAGTCTAATACCTGAAGTCGAAGGGCGCTTTCCCCTGTCTATAACTGCAACAATATAATCTATTTGTGCCCAAAATCATGACCCAAAGAGGGTGTGATACTAAATCCTAGTAGGCAACCACCCTATGATCTGTGCCTAAGAGTCAATGAGTATATGGAGACTAATAGTACAATAAGTAGTAAATAGTAAACAATAAACATAATGATACACAATAGTAAAAAATCCATAGATCAACAAGCAACATTGAAGCAAACAACTAACCACAAATAGTTATCCCTATGAGAAGTACTCACAGTCATCCCCTTTGGTTCTATCCAAAAAGTACCAATAACTCTCTGGGCAGTACACTCATCCTAACCCCTCTGGTTTGGTCATACGAAATTATAAGACTCTCTGAGTAAGCACGCTCTGTCAATTCCCCTTATAGTCTATGGTAGTTAGGGACTCTCTAATTAAGATCACGTGGTCTAATCCCCTTATAAATCTAAGGTCCAGTGGCTCTCAAAGGAATATCACTCGGTCAATTCCTCTTATATCCTCATGTTGATCACAGACTCTCTGAGGAAGCTCACTCGGTCAATTCCTCCTATAGCCTGGAGTGGTTTAAGGAATTTGAAACAAAACTAAGACTCTCTGAGGAAACTCACTTGGTCTATCCTCCTGTGGCCTATAAAACTCATGACCCTCTGTGGAATCTCACTCGGTCTATCCTCAAGTAGTATATAATATCCGAGACTCTCTATGAAGCTCACTCGGTCTATCCCCTATAATCTATAATGTCCAAGACTCTCTGAGAAAGCTCGCTTGGTCTATCCCATTATTGTCTATAGCACCAGTTTCTCACTGCCCCATTCTAGTTAGTTCATAATAATACTATAAGGCCAATGTAAACCTACAAATATTCTTGGATAACCGGTCTACAACTTAACAAGAATTTAAGGAAAAAACACTCCATCCTACAGTCAAAAGTCATGGAAAACAGGTTTAACGGCCAATACGCTGAACAAGACCAAAAGGTTGTAAATAGATAAGTGTGGTTAAAACATCCAAGTATATAAATTATCCTTTTACATAACCATATTACCTCTAAAAAAGCATACAATCATGGTAGGAAGAAAACAAAATGTAAAACAGTACTCATATAATACCCCGTTCAAGGGTATTGATGGAATTTGCACATAAAACTAAAGGACTTTGAACAGAAAGGCACAAACCAGCTACCTTGATCCTAGGAGATCGATATACTTGAACCAAAAGGCATGAATCTCTATATAACTTTGAAGATCTAAGAAAATTCACAAAAGGTTCAACCCATGATAACATGCAAAAGAAGAGGACTTGGAAAACGAAGCTATAGGAGAAGGAAGAGCTTACCGCTGCGGTTCCAACGCAATCGACAACGGTTAGTTCAGAGAATGGATAGAGGCTCGGAGGAGATTCGCGACCATATGGTACAATATCTGTTGAAGAAGTTAGATAAGAAGACAATTATGGGGTTAAGACGCAACCCTGGTCCGTTTAATGAAAAAAAGAAAGTACACGGAGTGTACATTTCAAGTACACGGTGTGTACTAGGATTTTTCATACTTCTCTTTAAGCAGCCTCCACATCACCCCTACATGGCCATGTTTGTGGCCTGGACATGGCTAGCACACGGCCACGCGTGGCATGGGAGTACATTGAATGTACTCATAATTTAAACGTCGTGTACTTCAATAATTTCCAGAAACTCCTCTTTTCTCAACAACTCCAGAAAAAGGAAAAACATACTTGAAAAGAAGGTCAAGGTTCGTAAAAACTTTTCCCCTTAAAGTAATTTGTCCTCAAATTTTCCTAGAGAGGTGGAGAAGAAGAAACCCCAAATAGCTTCAGCCACTGTGATTGAACATCAGCCTCCCTCTCCCAAGTCATGTCTTGTACTCACCCGTGCTGCCATAGCACCCATACCAGAGGAACAGACCGGCCACAGAAAACCTTCGTACTGTGATCGAAAATACGGATAGGATGCTTCTCAAATGATGCATCCTCTTCGAGCAAAACCTCCGCAGGTTGAAAGAGATGAGACAGTTCTGAAATGTAATGTTGGAGCTAAGAAACGTGGAAAATGTCGTGCATATCCTGATACCTCTGAGGTAATAGAACCCGATAGAAAACCATCCCAACACTCTCCAACACCTCAAATGGATCTACATACTGTGGGGAATGCTTACCCTATCTCTGAATCCTCTTGTGTCCCAACCTCGGTGCGACACACAGGAAAAACCAATCCCCGGACTTGAACTCCATAGGTCGTCTCCACTGATAAGTATAAGACTTCTATCAAGACTGTGTTGTATCCATCCTCTTCTAAATAAAATCTATCTGCTTTGAGGTCTCCTGAACAAGATGAGGTCCTAGAAACGCTTCCTCTCCAGCCTCCATCCAGCATAAAGGTGATCGGCATGGCCAACCATACAAAACCTCGTAAGGTGCCATCTGAATAGTCGCCTGATAATAGTAGTTGTAGGAAAACTCTACAAGAGGTATGTGCTTCACCCAATAACCTCCAAAGTCCAGAATGCATGCTCGGACCATATCCACAAGCACCTGGATCGTACACTCGGACTAACCATCTGTCTGGGGATGGTATGTTGTACTCAAAAGTACTTTTCTACCAAAGGCCTTCTGAAAACCCTTCCAGAACCAAGAAGTAACATATGCATCCCTATCTGAAGCAATGGAGTGTAGAACTCCATGTAGATGTATAATATCTCAGATGTACAACTACCCCAGCTCATCAACATTGATGGTCTCCTTGATCTACAAGAAGTGAGAAACCTTTGTATGTCTGTCGATGACAACCCAAACAACATCATTCCCTCAAGGTGACCTCGACAAACCGACCACGAAGTCCATTGCGACATCATTCCACATCCACTTTAGAATGAGTAGCTGCTGTAAAAGGAATGGTGGTCGCTGATGCTCCACTTTCACCTGGTGATAAGTTGAACACCTCATGGAAAAAATAGTAACATCACTCTTCATTCCTAGCCGCAAATATTTTTGGTGTAGATCACTATAAATTTTGGCGACGCTATGATGAACTTCACATAATGAGGAATAAAAATCCTACATCATCTCCTCGCATATGTCTGCTGGCACCCATACGCATCCTTGGAAATGAAAGATCTCATCCTCTCCTACTCTCTATCCTGGAAGAGGGTCCTCTCCTGACACACTCTCCCATAAGAATAGCCCTTCTGATCCTGATATCAGCCTCATCCATACCCAATTGATAAGAGTAGAGGTAAAAACCACATAAGAAAGAGACATCTACCCCTGACTGTCATGGACCTCCAAATGCATCTTAGAGAACAGAGCCATAAGCTTCCACTAACTGTTGGCCTCCTGAACATCCTAAATATGAGTTCTTCGGCTCAACGTGTCAGCCACAACATTGCCATTCCCAGGTGTATAGACAATCTCAACGTCAAAGGACTAAAGATACTCATCCCACCTATGTTGTCTCAGATTATGATCACGCTTAGTGAAGAATTAATTGAGACTATTGTAGTCGTTAAACACCACAAAGTGCCCTCCTAGAAGATAATATCTCCAATAGGGTAAGGCGTGAACAACAACTTCCAACTCCAGATCATGCATCAGGCAATTCCTCACATGCGGCCTTAACTACTGAGACCCGTAAGCAACGACTCCATCTACCTACATAAGCACAACCCCCATCCCGGTACCTTATGCTTCATAATAAATGGTGTAGCTCTTGCCCGAATCTGGAAAAACTAGTATCGGTACTGATGTCATCATCCCTTTCAGCTCCTAAATGGATGACTCATAAGAATCTTCCCACATGAACTTCACCCCTTTCTTAGTCAGACCATTCAGTGGTGCTACTAGGCATGAAAAATCCTGTAGGAAATTTCTGTAGTATCCATCCATCCCTAGAAAACTCCGCACCTCAAAGACGTTCATTGGCTGCTCCCAGGAAACTTCTGCTCTCACAATCTCTAGGTCTACAAATACTCCTTCCACTATGATAACATGATCCAAAATGTTAATATGGTCCGTCAAAAAGTGTCATTTTTAGAGCTTAGTATATAACTGATGCTCCCTAAGTGTACTCAAAACGATCACAAGATGGGTAGCATGGTCATGTCGAGTGTGAGATTACTCCAAGATGTCTTCCACAAGAACCACCACGAAGGAATCCAAGTATGGATGGAACACTCCATTCATCAGTGCCATCAAAACTGCAGGCACGTTCATGAGACAGAACGACATTACCATATACTTGTATAGACCATACTTCCTCTAGAAATCTATAAGAGGTATATCAGATGGTCTAATGCGCAACTGATGATAACCAAATCTCAAGTCATTCCTTGAGAACTCTCGGGATCCTCGAAGCTGATCAAAGAGATCATCAATCCTCGGTAAGGGATATCAGTTCTTGACCGTCAACTTGTTCAGCTTTCGAAAATCTACACAAAGCCTAAGGGTGTCGTCTGCCTTTTTTTTCATACAGGATAGGCAAACCCCAAGGAGAAGTATTGGGTCGGATGAAACCCTTTTCCTGAAACTCCTCCAACTGCTTCGTGAGGTCCTGAAAATCTGGTGTATCCATCCTATAAGAAAGAACATACTCTGGTGCTTCTCCTGGAATGATATCATTAGAAAAGTATATCTCACGCTCTAGAGGCAAACCTGAAAAGTCCTCTGGAAAGAAATCTCTGAAACGATCCACCACTGGAGGAATATATAACTACGAATTCCCCTGGTTATACAGATATAGACTAGCGATCCAGGCTATAACTACTCCTAAACCATGATTCTCTGGTCCTTCTCGACTGTCCTTGACATTCTACTCGCCTCTATGAATAAAGGATCCTCCCTCTGGTGATACGAAACTCAACCTGTGGTGATAGCAATCGACGACTACCAGAAATGGGACTAACCATTACATTCCGAGCATGACATCATAGCTCATAATATCTAGGACATAGAGGTCCCATACGAAGTGACACCCTGCATCATCAAGAATTAACACTCTGCACTGACGTACACTAACAGCTCTAGTCCCCGACAGTGTGTCTAGAGTCAAAGTATCAGCAAAGGAAAATATGATGAGACCAAGGCTCTCCACAACAGAAATAGAGATAAAGCTATGGGTATCACCAGTATCGAAAATATCTGATGATAAAACTGAGGATATAAAGATCATACCTCAAACTGTAGAAGGGTCGAGATCCTGCTTCTAATGGGACTTCTTCACAATGAATGTTCAGCCTGTACTGCAGCCTTGCAACTAGGATAACCACTCTAAGATGATCTAATCTGATGTCACTGGTAACCTGGTGACTGACCACCACAGCCGCAACCTCCACTTCATCTCAAAAGGTCGGAAGTACTCCAGTTCCCAAACTAAGGAGAAACTGGTGATGCGTCTCCTTTACACGAGGTCATAGAAGAACCTCTACCACCAGCTGTTGGTGAGAAGATCTGACAAAAACACTAAAGATGGCCCATCATAAAGCAATTTTGCCACTCCATCGGGTCTCTCTGGCACTGAGACCAAGAATTCCCGCTCCTCCCGCATTGGTAGCATAATAATTGGATGCCCGAAGATACATTCCGCCTACTCTGATCTCCTCAAGAAGACTCCCGACGGAGCTTTCGACTATCAATAGGAGGAACACTAACTTGGGATGTTGAAATTCCCGGGATCGCTGCTCAAAAATCCATCAGATTGTGCTCTGTAATCAGCACCTGGTTGATGAGAGAGGATATCGAAGTCAAAATGAAGATATTCATCTATGAGCAAATTTCGTGCCGCAGAGAATCCTAAAAATTCGGTGCAAGGAACAACTCATCACCTGTTGGAATAGGCGTGAAACGCTGCAACCCTTTAAAGAGAGACGAGTAATACATAACAGAAAGAGAACCCTGCTCCAGAATCATAAAATCCTAGGCTCAATCGGCCCTCAAGGTCTCCGGGTAGATGTAATCATAAAAGATGCATCAAAACGCATCCCATGTCATACTCTGGTGGCTTCCGGGCTGTGAGATCACATCCCACCACCTCTTGAAGTAGTCTCGGAGAACATTGGTAGTGATCTTCACCCTCTTATCTAGAGGTATCTCCCGATGCTAGAAAAATGTCACCATGGACTCTAGCCACGACTCTGCAGCCTGAGGTCCTCCACCCCTAGGAAAGTAGGAAGATGCTGCTGCTGGAAAACCCGGGTCAACTCTACAATCGATAGGTCAGGAGGTTGAACTCCCTGGAAAGTCTGCATCATCCTCAGAAAATATTCCCTAAACTGCTCATCAGCACCTGAAATGGGAATAACTACTAGTGACAAGGCTGGCATAGCAGGAGGATCTGCAGGAGGTTCCTGATCAGCCCTATCCAGTGTCTGTTCACCATCACGCAGCTAACGTACAATCGGAGGAAATCTCGTTGGAATAATTATGAAAGGTCAAAATAAGACCTTAGATCAGGATTATCAAAGACTGAGAATACAAGAGTAAAAGATGGGAACAATAGAAAGAAACATCCATGTTTTACAAAACACAACTACACGCCATGTGTAAAAACTAGACGACATGTTCTCTTAAGCCTTTCACATGGGCGTGTACTTCTTCCACAACTGGTCGTGTAACACCCCAAGAACACAGAGAGTATCCCCCACACATGGAATGTAGATGAACTCTATTCCCCTGACCAAATCTCCTAACATGGATAACCCACACGGTCCTCTTAATCCTAGACTACACGATGTGTTCATGAAGGACACACCATGTATTAGACAAGGTTACAACAACCTGTGTTTTTTGACACACGGGCGGCTACACGGTTAACTCTACAATGCATTCTCCCTGAGAAAACAGCGTGTACTTGAAGGTTTTCCCCGACCCGTGTTGTTCATGACACGTCCAGGTACTTAGGGTAGAAGGCACAACATGTAATAACCTGACAAAACTTGTAATGTCAAAGTTTCATCAATCTGTGTCGTTAGCAACACGGGTAGACACATGGTCACTACAACATGGCGTGTACGTACCGTACACGGCATGTTGCTGACGATTTTTCATAACCCTATGTTTCTTCCCATACTGTTAGTGACATGGTTTAAAAACTACACGTTGTGTATTAAGAAAATACAGGTCGTGTATTCTGGGTTTTTTCGGGAAGTAGCTCAGAAAATATTCTAATGCCCAGAAAACAAAGAAAACAAGAGTTAAGGTGCCAAATTATGATCAGTGAGGGCCCATACACCCCGTGAATCAATGTGTGGCATCTTATACAAGTTATAACAAGGAAACCAAGAAATGATCCACCAAATTATGGTCTATGAGGGACCATAACAACTCAAGAACCAACATTTGGCATCCATCTAAGAAAAGTACTATACAAAAAAATTCTTTATCAAATTACATAGTTTATATGAAAGAATATATCACTCCAACATGCATAATCTACACAATGTCTTTCACAACAACATGAAATTGCTAATGCATCCTAGATGGCAGGGGAAGAATGCATGACATGTGATTTCTAACAAGTTTTTATATGATGCATGGGATGGCAATCCCTCATCTAATTGGGTTGTGAAAGAAATAGAACTGCAATAACAACAATGATAACAACACAGAGCATGTGATTCACACAACGAGGAAATCAAACAAATTGTAAATGTGAAAACCAATAAAACTGCAGTAAATGAGGTTGTATGGATTTTCTCTTTACACGGGTTAGCTAATCCCAAGCATATATTATTACCATATACGTATTTTGTCATATCCCTGGTTATAGGCACCAAAATGTAAGTCAAGTGAAAAGAAACATCTTTTGATACCACTTTGTATCGTCTTAGTTCTGGAATCCACCCATGGGTGCCCCGTACCCGGTTGGTCACATTGCCTCAAGTGCATTTCCCCAAACTCCAGAGGCTGTCAACTAACAGTGAGGGCCTTGGGTGTGATAGTGGGTAAAATATGCCCTCAATAGAAGAGTCCACAGTGGAAAAGAAAAATAATAAACAATAACAGAAGTAGTAATCAATCCATACACAAGTGAAAAATAGATGACTAAATTTGATAAACAGCAGGAGCACACACATAAAAATTATATGATGCATGATACATATGTCTAGTAAAACCTCCAAACAAGTCACAATACTGAATAAAATACTAAACCGAAGTAAAAAATAAAACAGATAAGCTACTGCTTGGCATATATATCCTCAGGTTGGACCCATGCTCTCCTACTCCAATGCAAGTCAAATACATGAAGTCGAAGGGCGCTTTCCCTTGTCTATACCAGCAACAATATAATCTATTTTGGCCCAAAATATTGAACCAAATAGGGTGTGAGGCTAAATCTCAATAGGGTACCACCCAGAGACTTGTGCATAATAGTCAGTGAGTATATAAAAGGTAATAGTACAATATGCCGTAAATAGTAAATAATAAATAGGATGATACACAACAGTAAACAATCCACAGATCAACAAGAAGAAGTGAAGCAAACAGCTAACCACAAATAGGAATACCTCTTGGAAGTACTCAAAACAATCCCCTCTGGTCTAATCCAAGAATTACCCACAACCCTCTAGACAGAAAACTCATTCCAACCCCTCTGGTTTGGTCATACAAAATTCTAAGAGTCTCTGAGTAAGCACGCTCAGTCAATTCCCTTTATAGTCTAAGGTAGTCTGGAACACTCTGAGGAAGATCACGCGGTCTAATCCCATTATAGCTCCATGGTCTAGAGGCTCTCTGAGGTAGCTCACTCGGTCAATTCATCCTATATCATAGAGTGTTTTAAGGAAATTCAATCAAAACAAAGACTCTCTGAGGAAGCTCACTCGTTCTATCCTCCTGTGGTCTATAAGGCTCAAGAATATCTGAGGATGATCACTCAGTCTATCCTCTAGTAGTATATAATATCCAAGACTCTCTAGAAATCTCACTCGGTCTATCCCCTATAGTCTATAATGTCAAAGACTCTCTCAGGAAGGTCCCTCTATCTATCCCCTTATAGTCTATAGCACCAAGTTCTCACAGCCTCGTGCCAGTCAGTGTATATTTATGCTATAAGGACAAAGTAAACCTACATAGCTACTTGGATAACTAGTGTACAACATAAAAATCATGTCAGGGAACAACAATCCATCCTACGGTCACAAGTCATGGAAAACAGATATAACCGCCAAAAGGCTGAACAAGACCAAAATGTTATAAATAGATAAGTATGGTAAAAACATCCAAGCATAGAAATTATCCTTGTACATAACCAAATTACCTCTACAAAAGAATACAAGCAAGGAAGAATGACAAAGAAGGGTAGAATAGTAAACACGCAATACCCCGTTCAATGGTATTGGTGGAATTTGTGCATAAAACTCATGGACATTGAACAGAAAGGAACAATCCAGCTACCTTGATGCTAGTAGATCGATATACTTGAACTACGAGGCATGAATCTCCTTAGAACATTGTAGATCTAAGAAAAATTACAAAACGTTCAACCCATGATAAAATGAAAAATAGGAGGAATTGGAAAACCAAGCTATAGGAGAAGGAAGAACATACCACTGCGGCACCAACGCAATCAACAACGGTTGATTCGAAGAATGGGCGGAGACGTGGAGGAGATTTGTGGCTATATGGGAAGCTCTCAGTTGATAAAGCTAGAGATGTAGACAGTTATGGGGTAAAGACACAACCCTGGTCCATTTAATGAAAAAAAGCAAGTGCATGGCATGTACTTTTGCAGTAGATGGCCTGTACTAGGCTTTACGGTACTCTGCTTTAAGCGGCCTCCGCATCACCCCTTCATGTCCGTCTGTGTGGCCCTGACACGGCCAGCACACGACCTCATGCGTCATGGGAGCACACAACGTGTACTCATAATGTACATGTAGTGTACTTAAAAAATTCCATGAAACTCCTCTTTTCTCAACAACACCAGAAAAAGGAAAAAAATACCTGAAAGGAAGGTCTAGGTTCTTACAATTTGTAATCTGAAGTAATTTTTTTAATTTGAAATAATTAGTAGAAGTATTAATTTTTATTAATTATCAATTTAAATAACAAATTTAATGAAATTGTTATGAATTAGTAAAATATAGTAATAATTAATTTCAATTTGTTAAAAGTAATCTAAATTATTAAAAATTAGAGGTAATTATTACTAATTAGGATTAATTGGTTCTATTTAATAAAAATTAATGTTTGTTAACTATATATAGTATAAAAACGTTTATACTAAAAAATTACAATAATTTCTCCAAAATATCGGTAATTACTAAATATTAGCATTTATTTCTAAACAATATTGATACATATAAAATATTAGTTCAAATAATTTGAATTTTGTCAGAATTAGTAAAAAAATAAAGCTAATAAATAAAAATTAATAAAAATTACCAGTAAATAACGATAATTAATAAAAATAAATTATTATTAGTGATATATAAATAATATTATTTTCCTAGTATAATATAGTAATAATTAGAATAAATTAAATGTATTTAATAAAAAGTTGTTGAAATAAGTAGTATTTAGTAAATATTAATAATAATCAGAAACCATTAGTAAAAACAAACTTATCTATTGATCATTAGTAAAAAACATAGGTAATAATATATCATTAGTATAAATTAGCATTAATATGAGTTACATTGTAAAATATAGTGATAATTAGAGGTACATTGCGCAACAAATATCAGTACTTTGTAAAAATGAGATGTAATTTTGTATTATCAAGAAGAATTAGCAATAATTAGTAAAACCCACATTAATTTGCAGTAATTAGAAAAAACAATAGTCTTAATTACTTGTAATTAATATAAATTTTCTTTAATTAGAAAAAAAAATTAATAGCTCTGAATTAGTGGTATTTAATAAAAAATAGTGTTAACTGGTAATAATAAATAAGAAATAGAGATATTTAGTAAAACATAGCAGTAATTGACTGAAATTAGTATAAAATACTGGTAAATAGAATTGATTATTAAAAAATCTTAGTTACTACTGGTATTTATAAAAATCATTAGCAACAATTAGTAAAAACAATTAGAAATTAGAAATATTTATTAAAAATTGCTTGTAAATAACTAGACATGGTAAAAATTAGAGATAATTAAATAATATTTGTAGTAACTAGTAGTAATTAATGTTAATTAAAAGTAATTATTAAATATTTATGGTTATTAGTTGTAATTAGTTAACATTAGTGGTGATTATAAAACATTATTGGTCTTCAGTAAACATTTTAGGCAATCAATATAAATAAAAAAAATTGAGATAATTAGTAAATATTAGTTGTAATTATCTATAATTAGAAAAAATAGAAGTAATTAGCACTACATAGTAAAAAATATAGTAATTAGTATTAGTTATTGAATGTTGTCATAATTTGCAATAATTAATAAGAGATAGTGGTAGTTAGCATTAAAAAATAAATATTAGTGATAATAAGAAAAAGTTAGAAAAATAAAATTCTATTTATTGATAATTAGTGGTTATTAGTAAAAATAAACTCTAAATAACAGTAATTATCAAAAAAATAATAATGTGATTTATTAGTAATTTATAAATATTAGTGGTAATTAGTCATCGTTATGGGTTATTAGTAAAAAATAGAAATAATTAGAAATCATTAGTGGTAATTATTAAACAGTAGATATAATTAGTTAAAATTAAATATAATTAGTGGTAATTAATATCAAATAATGGTAATTAGTATTAGTTAGTAAAAATAGATGAAATTAGTAAAAAATAGTTTTAATTATTCACAGTGACCAGAAGTTACTAAAAAGATTCGATAATTTGTCAAATATATTTCCAAATAGTAAAAAATAGTGGTAATTAGTAAAAAATAATGGTAATTAGTAATCATTAATGTCACATAATGATACTTATTATTATTTAACCGCAATATTTATAAACTAATAGTATTTATTTGAAAGTATCCATAAATATTGATATTTACCTGTAAATAAAAAAAGTGTGATGATTACTAAAAATTTGAGATAATTCCAAATAATTGAGGTAATTAGTAATAGTTTTTAATAATTAATAAAATATTAATAATTCATAAAAATATAGTAAAAATTACTTAAATGTATGGGTGATTAGAAATATTAATTTTAAATTCACAAAAATTACCACTAATTAGGTAAAATAAAATTTAATTAGTGGTTGTTAATTATAAGTAGAAAAAATAAACCATATTTATTGAAAATCAGTGGTGAATATTAAAAATTCATAATACATACAAGTGAGTTTTTATATTTTATTAAAATATTAACAGAAATATAGAACAAGGAAGTTAACATCATGATTTATTACATGATCATGACTTGATAAATCATCAAAGGAATACATACAGTTTTTGTCAAATACATAAATATATTGAGGGTGTTGAGATTTTTTATCATTTTCATCCTTGAAACTATAATTTTATTCTAAATGATAAATTATGTGTCCATGTAACCAATGTGATGAGGTTTGTCACATTTTACAATGTCGGGTGGTTACCTATTGTGTTTTGTTTTTCGAAAAGATTACATTTTTTGGAATCAGTATGGTGAACCTATTTCTTGAGAAGACATTTATAATTTGTTTCCATATACATTAGAGTGTCAAGCTTTTGTATATGATGTTGCTTGTGATTATTTTCAATAAAAATAAACTCATTATTATATTTATTTAACCCATTTTTTAAAACCATAATGATTTTTTGAGTTAATAAATTTTACTATGGATGTCATATTTCCTGGTAGTAAGAAAATAAAATTTTATGTGGTGGAAATTTAATGGCTATTAAATGAGATAATGGAATGGGAGGTATCTTTTTTGATTTGAAATTTACTTTGGTTGAATCAATGTTACCTAAATTAAAGGAGTTTCATATAAAATTATATTTTATAAAGAGGTTGGTTTATAATTTTAGTATTGCTTATCAGAAAATTCATGCATGTTCAAATAGTCACAACCCGTCCCAGAGTGGCCCGACCTATAACTACCCCATTCCCACATCTAATATGTATGGGCTTAGCGACTACCTCAACGTACATATATTCCATAACTGAGATGAATTAGCTTAATGTACCCACGCACGCACACATATCCATGCACAAAATGCTAAAATGTAATAAAACTAAAACAATGCAAGCATACATCATAGACCCCACAACAAAGTACATCCTGGAAGTAATGAAAATAGAAAATGGTCCAATGTCATGCCCAAAAAAACTACAATTATTTCATCCTACTCCAAGGTTGTGGAGCAAGTCATATGTACACAAAAAAAATACCTTTATTTAATAAGCTGGTGTTATAATCCATATGTTCCCTATCCTCCCAGGATGCCTTCAAAAGGGTAATTATCTACACAAGACATGACACGTGTGAGAAAATATTGTGTGTGGATTTAGTACAATAATACTCATTAAGATACCCCTAAAGCACTAAACATGAAGAACAAAGAATTTCCCTCTTAATAAAAGATATTAAAAACAATGTAGTATAGAAAAAAACCCAGATATACTCCAGAGATACACCACACCATCAGGAAGTAATCACTGACTATCATCCTTAGGATTCAACTCAAAAAAATTCTTATTTCAGGAGAAATCGATCCATGAGCCATGATATAATTATATACACAAAACAAATTCTAGCTCATTAGACCCTACGCAAAGAGAACATGATAATTTATGAATACATTGATTCACATATAGGGGATCACACCCCGAATTGTTGGGGTAATTCATAACCGCAATCCTGGTCAACCCGCTACATTGGTCATTGTATTCCCACGATTAAACAAACCATAACGATACAACCTACTTGATAGAGGTTCAACACCCTCTATATGAAGGTCATACTGATTCCACAAACTCTAACTAGAGATGATAAAGGGTCACAATCCTGTCTAACAAAGGTACACGATAGCTCTATCATATACTTGACAACTAAAGCTTATCACAATCTAGTGACATGGATGTAATGTCGCACTGTAGCCTCACAGAAAGGACCAAGTGATCACACTCAACCTATACTAGTGAAAACTAAGAAAACCAAGAGCCGAAAGCACTCTTAAGGTGAGTACTCAGTATGTACCGAGGTGTACACATCATGTCCAGTTATCCCAAGTCACGCATGGGTGGACGTGACTCATACGATATTTAGAATCTTATTGAATTTAGTTGATAAGAGGATGAACATCATGTAGAAACACAAGTTTCTATATCTGTGTAACTTTTATCTCTCTGTGTGGGAATACATGGCATGTCCTCACACATGTACTCCAACCAATGTCCTTGTAGTTCCAATGTCCACACCAAGTCAACCAGGGAGGGTTACATGATGTGTGATAGGGTTTGCACACCATGTCATTCTAAACATCATCATGAACCTCAATTCTGAAACCATGGGGCCCACATAGTGTGTAATACTAAAATACATGTCGTGTTGCTTGGGATTTTCCAAATCCTTATAGGATCACTTCTATGTTGAAATGTGCATGACCAAAACCTTCGATATGGTATGAACCTATTGATTACGGTTCTTCCATGCACCTATTTTCCATATTGATGGATTCTAGATTTAGATCCACTCGAAAATCATAATCGTCGAGCTATACATTGATTTGGATCAAAATCATGATGAACAGATTTTGAAAATCTATTCTGACCCACCTTCAGTTATCCATTACCGTCATCACTCCTTGATCACATCACTAATCATGAAACTCTCAAACTGTATCGATCTGTTGTATTGATTAATTATTACACTATGATTGAATAATGAGTATTAATCGCGTAGTTGGCCAAAAGGAAGATCCCATAGTGAACATGTGAATAATGGAAGGAGAAGTCCCCAAACCATAAAAGTGAGGAATATACCTTGAATGTTGTTTGTTGGTCCTGTATACATTATCATAGAAAGGATGGATGAAGTGGGATAATTCAATGAACCAAAAACATTTCCATCAATTTCAAATCTAAAAATTTTGCACGTATCAAATCATTTTCCTTGAATTGATCCTCATACCATATGGCTTAATAACAAGCTGGAAATTCCTTATTCCAACCTAGAGTTTGGATAAATCGATGATGAAAAATTGTTATGTTTCCACCATTGATGAGATCCTCCTACATCGATGGTGTGACAAACCAAAATATATTCTCAATCCATTGTCCACAAACAGTATCTAGTTTTCCATGGTTCAGAGTCCAATCCTAAGATGATTTCAATGGCTGTATATTTAATAATGAAGTAGGTTGTCGAGCTAAACAAAATAAAATAAATTCTTTAGTTTATTTATGTTATTAATTTCACACCTGCAATAAATTTATATCAAATCACCCACACTAACCAAGCTTTATTTTCTTCTAGGTTGACAACATTATTTTCAACTCAGTAGTGCTCATGGATTTTCGATTAGGAATCCTTTTTAGGAGTTACTACTCTTCTTTAGGAAAACTATGTGTGCATGTAATTTTATTATTTAATATGTTTCAATCATTTATTTTGAACACACAGAGCCTCAGAATTTCATGTCGTCTTAACTCTTAGTCAAAAAAATAATCCATATAATATTTATAATTAAATCACTAAAAATACAACATGTTACATTCTCTCTACCTTAGCGACATTCATCCCAAAAAACTGAAAAACTACTCAAAATGGATAGGGTTATTGGGATAGAATCTAGGCCTCCCACTCCAATGATCACTCCTAAAGGTTCCTATTCTACCACTAAACATGAAAAAGGGGAATGTATCACAAAAAATGGTTTCTCTCTAGATGATCCTCGATCTCTTCTAGGAAAACAGAAATGGTCTCTCCATCCTCAATGTCCAAATCATCCCAGTCATTAACATGTAATGGGTACGCATGTTCCCCCTCTGATTTGACACATGTATGACATTGAGTACCAAATATAACCATTGATTTAGATCTATGAGGTACGCCATCTCACTAACTCTATGATGTGTCTTGAAGGAAACACTAAATCTTAGAGACAGATACCATTTCACCAAGATCTCCTCAATCAACGTTGAGGTGAAACCCATTAGAACACATGGCCTCCTTCGTTGAACTCTGACAGCCACAATTATCTATGAACATAAGACATATAGTGGTTTAGTGATGTCTTCATCTGTTCGGGGAAGATCTAAAACTTACCTAGTGTATCTCTCACAATCATTGGGCCCATGAGTCTCGACTCGTCTATATTGGTCCAACAAAATGGTGACATGTAGTGTTTCCCATAAAAATTCTTGAATAGTTCCATAAAATGGTGGAATTGAAGGGTTTTTCATGTGAACTACACAAAGAGTAGGAGATCCACCTATATACATAAAAATTTCATCATGAAATCTCGTACTATGTCCTCTAGAAGTTGATAGTCCACTCAGTCTGACCACCAGTCTATGGGTGAAACAACGTGCTCAAGTGTAGTTGAGCCCCAAATGTCTCATATAATCACTTACATAACATGGATATAAAAAAAGAATAACAGTCAAAAAAGATTATTTAGGGAACTTGAGGGAGTCTCACTATCTCATATTCATAGAGATATACATAAATCTCTACTGAACTCTACTCCCGTATTCATATGAATCGTGATGACAGTGTCTGTCGATCGACGATCACCCAGATAAAATCAAGTATGATGGATGTATGTGGTAATCCCATCATGAATTCCATGTATATACCAACCCTCATCAACATTTTCACCTCCATGGGTTGGGATAAAACCTATGGATCATGGTTCTTAGCATTCACATGCTGACTAGTAAGGCGTCAAGAGAAAATATTTTCAACTGCTTTCTTTCACCATAGCCACCAAAACTGAATTCAGAGGCCATTTTAAATATATTACTCAAATATATGTACTGCCAATTTATATGTATGAAACTCTCTTAGAACCTCCTTTCGTATCTTTAGTGGTACCATTGAGCATCCTCTGATAATAACATCACCTCCGCACCTTTAGAAAATACATCATGAGTATGTATTATGGATAACGTTGCACAAAGGGTCATTAGAGTCGACATCTCCGAGCTACACCTCTTGGACTCACTATAAGAGAGATGGGGTAAAAACCATTTATTGGAGTTAAACTGATCTATATCCATCTACAAAGGATAACTGTAATGAGGCCAACTGCTCCAAAACCATGTTCAACAACTACCTACCCAATGAAACACCCCACCTCTATCATGCTCTTGGTTGGATACCAATCTAACATTGACTCATCCGTGGAATGGTCCACTACAACACCATATAATAAGATATTTCATACCAAAAAGTAGACCACCTACATCCAAAATTCAGACTATGAGAGATTATCATAATGTGTGTGATCTCACAGTACATCAATAATCATCCTCAAGTGTCTCACATGCTCCTCCTCAGATGGTAAGTGCATAATGAAAACATGGATGAAGACTACCATGATCTTGTTGATGAAGGGATTAATGATCCTGTCCAAGAGTCCCATTAACACTGTTGGGGAGGTTTTCATGCAAACTAGATTCAGCATGTACTCATAGTGACCATAGTGAACTCTAAATATTATATTTGATATTACCTCGTCTTTTAATCATAGTTGGTGAAATTACAATCTGAGTACAACCATCTAGAACCATCGAGACCCTCTCAGTTAATCAGATAGGTAATCGATTCTCAATTGTGGATAATTATTCTTTACAGTTACCTGATTAAAGAATCTATAGTAAATATATAACCACAATCCCCTAACATAATTCTGGAAAAAATAAACACAGGCTACCCTGGGTGATACATTGGGACTAATAAATCCCATCCTAGGAAAATCATCCAACATCGCCCTCATATCACAAAGCATTAAGTGATACATCTGATATGTTAGTTTAGATATTTATTCCATCCTAGGGTGTAGATCAATGGAGAAGTCTATGTATCGATGGGGAGGTAAACCTATATCATCCTCGGTGGAAATGTCATCACACTCCACCACAACTACATGAAACTGAGGAATCATAACCTTCACTGCACCGAGGGTTAGACCATCCAACTGATGAGTAATTTGCTATGCCCTCAAATATATGAGTGTGTACTCCCCTTATTATATTTTCTTATCATAAAAAAATATAACAAATCAATAATTGTATACAAACCAAAATCTTCTCCTAATACAGTCATTTAGTGCATTAACTATTGATAACTATTCCATAACAAGAATGATGACATATGGGCCCAATGCTACTACTAGGAGATCCTGACAAAAAAACTCACCTCTAAGAGTTAGGTCACACTATCAACACCAGTGCATGATCATTGAGTCTCCACCAGTATGGGTCTCTAAGAATAAGTGTTGAGTAAATTGATCAACCATAATTACCGTGTCTCGAACAATATTAGTGGAATAAAAGGAATGACTGGATCCTTTTCATTAAAAACTAAAGCAATGGTAAAAAAATTCATAGATCATATATCATATCATACATGGATCATCAAGGTCATAGGATTATATATCTTGTTGCAAGCCTCGTCCCTACCCACCGACTCCCTAAGTCTAGTGTGGTCCACCTCGAGGTTTTGGTGGTAAATGCTCGAACAACCAACCACATCATACTGCCCTTCATACCCATAAAACTCATATATCTCCCTATGGAACACTTTTCTCCCACATATATATCTATCTAGGTAGCCCCTCATCCAATTCACGTTCATCTTTATGATGAGTTGAGTAACTCATGTCAGATGTCCCCGACCAATATACAAGAATCATTGTATGTCCATAGGGTGATTTTAGCCACCCTAATAGCCTAGCACTACTGACCCTGAGTCATGGAATTACCTCCTGAAGCATCAGACTCACATGGATCCCAATGACTAACACTAACTACTTGTTACTAAGGTCTATAATTTGGGTACCAAATTCCAACTCCCACTACTGATGTAATCACTTCCAAGAAACATTCTACCAATATGTCTCACTCAGGCACTAAAACATAGGTTGAAATCCTAAGAGATACCACTGAAACCAATATTTCCCAGAACAATTTCTTTTCAACAGTCTGAGACATGAATAACTAGTGTAATACCTTTACAATGTAGTAGGGTGATAGGTTATTAAACCCCACTAAATACTATATCACAATAATACTATGATATTGCAGATATAGAAGCTCTTGCATGTCTACCAATCACAATGTTGCTGGATAGAACTCCTCTCAAAAATATCACTTCATGTTTAATCAAGATAGATCTTTCTCGTTGTGTAATTGGGTAACCATGCTCCACCATCTCCCCACAGAGTCCTGAAGAAGACTTGTACCATGTACGACCATCTGATCATTGGGCATCCTCACAAGGAAGAAAACATGTGTGACTGCCTCTAGCCAATCCTCATTTACATGGGATTCTATCTCACCTTGAAACCAAAGAGGCCACTGTCAATGAAACTACTTAAATTAAATCACCCTACGTGCAACCTAATCTGGTAGTGATGGATATAACTGTAGCTCAACAGGTTGTAGTATAGATGGTGAACCACCTGAAGGTGATATCTCCGGTAAACTCTCATGTATTGATCCCTCATCCATAGGTAGATCATCTTCATGATCACATATTCAAATCAAGTCATTCTATCTATACGAAGGCATCTTGAGATAAAACATGATGTTCCATGTATATTGAGTATATCTAGAGAGAAATTTCATGTTCAAAGAAAACACAAACATTTCAATATGATGTGTAATGCCCCAATCCCAGAATTGTAGAGACATGTCATTATTAAATTCCATTGACATGATTATAAGGAATAAAATCCACATGACCATTCAATTTTGTAACACCATAAGCTTCCTTGGTACGCTCCCCTTTGAATAATAGAGTAGTGTGTGTTGTACGTAACCTCGAGATTCTAACACACCACAACCAATCAAAATATCCATTATGAATAGTAATTACCACCTTTTGAAATTATATATATTTTATATTTCAAAATGGACTTCATTTTTGTCTTCGTAATATCGAAATTACCCTAAGTTGAATTTTTTGTAATTTTCTGAGAACTTCCAATTTTTTATGAATAGTGAAAAATACTTAAAACAAATTTTTTAATAAAAATATTTATAGTGATTAATTATACTATTGAGTGGTTTTAAAGTATATTTAGAATATATTTTTACCATTTTATCCAATGGTGGTCATTATAATTAATTTAACATTGAAATTAGACATAAACAATTGTAAATCTTTTGATATATATTGTTTCTTAAAAACACGCTATTTGTCGTGACAGCAGGAATTAATTATAAAATTAATTAATTCAACTTATATGTTTGGAATTTTTTAAAATTTACATCATTTTTTAATTTGTAATATCAATTATAGCTTAGGGTGAAATTTTGGCATTGTTCTGAAAAACTACAATTTTTGATGAATAGTGAAACCACTAAGTGGTAGTTACAAAACTGATATTTCATTTAAATGAAACATTACCACTTATGTGATTTTATTTTCAAAAATCCGACATACATGGTTGTCATTTGGAAGTAAAATGTGGTTCAATGGGATTAAAATAATATTTTGGTGAATAGTAACTTTTAAGTTTAATTAATCGCGATTAAATGTAATTAGTGAAATTTATGGTAAAAATGATATTATAAAAATATAATACCTTTACCCATGTCCTACCTTTATTGGATGAGTCATGGCCGACCAACACAATCCATGGGTCAACTTGGGGACCCCATGGAGCCACATGGGTAAGAAAATGACATTAATAACTTTTTATTTAAAGTAAAAATAAAATTGTCACAAACATGTGTTGTTTAAGTAAAACAATTTTTATAAGGGGTTATAGAAGTAATATTTTAGTCTATAAATATTCATTGGAATATATAAAAATATTTCCTACATCATTTTTTTTACATTAAATAAATTAAATTATTTATGACACCATGATGATGCAGCGATTACCTCATTAATTAACAATTTTAATAAAATGAAAGGATAATGTAAAATATAAAAATTACACTTGTAAAAAGCCTTTTGGATGAGTATATTTCTAACCCTTATCACCTTATCCTCTAAATATATATGTGTGGGACCTTTAAAATCCGAAACTCATTATATAATAATGTAACATTTCATTACATTCCAAGAGTGCCCCTCCTCTCCTCTTATAAAAGGCCCCCACCTCTACCACCTTACCCTCACCTCTCAAGCCTTTGGCTCGGCCAACCCCTACCCATTTTGTCTCTACACATCCCAATATTACTCTTAGAAGCCTCACTTTGGGCATAAGTCTTCCCAACGAAGCCTTTGATCTCAAATCAAAGAGAGTTACCCGTTTTAAAGCTAGTGTTTTCTCTTGTGTTCTTATGTTTTATTTTGCTTCTCCAACCCCATAAACTATTTTTATTCATTTATTTTGTAACAACACCAGTATACTTAATATACTAGGATGTTGTTATAAAAATTATTCCAGCTACAATTACAGACACCTACATCTAATGGTTAAAGAACATACTGTTTCTGTGGATGGAGAATTTCTGCCTCACGAAACGATGATTGTTCAAAACTCATATAACACCTCTCATGGTGGCCATAATGATGAAACTATTTTTATATATGATATATATTATGTTTATGTTTTACATAATCTTCTTATTTTTCATTTATTTCATACCTTTACGATTTCCATTATAGGTAAACACGATAATTTCATTTTAGGAAGTGCGGACTACCGCCCCCTCAAAGTGATTTGAATCGTTAATGCCATATGTGGGATGTATAAAGGATGGATTAAATGGTATTATACATTATATTATATAGGAATTATAGTATACCTTTATATAATTATAATTTCATTCCATTAAATATGAAATAGAAATGAAAGTAGCGTTCATGCGTACGTACGGCTTACCGTCTCTATGAACGGTGCATTTCATTTCTTACCTCTAAATGATATGTAATATTATAAATTCATGTATATACTGGATATATATGATATATATTATATCTACATCATGAATATAATTTTGGATATAAAGGATATTTCTACCACATAAACAACTTGTAATTATAAGAAGTTTATTGTTTACTCAAGTACCAATGATCGACAAAATGACCATTATGAACTTAAATGACTACATAATTTTCGTAACATTGTAATAAGTGATTTAAAAGGGATAATGAACTTGAAAAAGGGTTCTTAAGCAAGTAGATATTAACTCTAGTTTATTATTCAGGAGGTTAAATAACGATCGAGTCATGTCAGACACGAGGTAAGGGAACTTCTTAAACCAATTTCCATTCTTTGGGTTAATATCCTACTTTCAAATTATGTCATTATATTATACTGTACTATCTTGTATTTTTACTTTATTTATGTGTACTTATAGTGAATACACATAATAGATCTATTTTATTTAAAAAAAATGATCTTTGTAAGGGACTTCGTCTCAATCTCCATTCATTGAGGCATATTTTTTTTATACTCAAATTTCTTTTATATGGTGTATAAACCCCTTTGACTTTTACGTTTATTCAAAAGGAATCTTTTTATACGAATCATTTTTACTAAATGAAAAAAGAAATGTTTTGTCTTACGTATGCGGTGACAATGAATTCTCCGCCGCCGTGACCATTATTTGAGTTTCGACTTCCTCTACAAGCCATAACTTTTTTTAAATGAAAAATAAATACAAAGTTTTAATTTTCTTTTATTTTGGTATAAAAAATGGTTTTGAAAGTGTTTTTATTATATCAATGTGTTGTATTGATATACTGTGATTGAAATGTGGAAATTTTATGTTTCTTTTATGCATGATTTATGTGATACGATTATGTTATGGTTTATGAAATGTTTAAACCTGTTCATACGAGGAATGTATTGGACTTAATAAGTGATGGGTGAAGCCTGCTATAGCTCCTCGATGCATCGACAGGTATCATGAGACAAGCTAGTGTCTTGGCACGATGCCTTGACAAAATCTTATTTGTAGTCTTGGAACGAGGCCTTGGATACATGGTTATGATAGTCTGGCATTATGCATTCCATCATTATGAAAGTGGTTATTAATATTTCATGTGGTTATTCGACCAGTAAAATATCCATGTGAATAAGTAAATGGAATTATCTCATTTTACATTTTCCATATTATGTTGAAGTTCAATTTTAAAAGGATTTTGTTTTAGTTATACATTATCTTAAATTTTAATTTTTATTTATGAATTCTTCCGCTATATTGTTATCCTTACTGAGCATCTGAGCTCACCCCTTTCAATGTTTTAATTTTTCCAAGATGTAAAGAAGTATTTTATGAATGACCGACATGGATAGTTGGAAGGGGATATGTGTGTGGACTATGGAGACCATGTTATTGAAGTTTTTCACTTTATTATATAATCTAACATTTATGAATTTATCTAGTGTTTCCAAGGCTACTAAACTAATCGGTCTTTCGAGACTTGCTCTTTTCTGATCATGAGAATGTTACGCAATAATAAACCGACTCTATGTAACTGGGGCCGGGGCATTACAGTTGGTATCAGAGGTAGTTTAGTACTAACCTTGGAAGCTAGGTTTAGATAAACTCTGATTAGAGAACATAGCCCTAAGATAGAATTTGATCATTAGTATAAAAAAACATCCTAGTATTTTGGTAATATATAGATTTTGTGAGTTTTCCAAACAATACATCCCGGTCTGGATACGAGCAGGTAGAGGCGGCTCTGGCACAGATGTACCTAGGGGTAAAACCCGAAAACACCGCTTTGAGCTAGACTCGAACGGAAACTGGTGCACGACAATAGTCCTTGCTGCAATCTTGCTTACAACACTCTCAGGGGATATGCTTAGGATAATTCATGATTTCTTTACAAACCATTATGAAGGGTATATTAGTATATACTTCATCAAAGAAGACATTTTTTATGATTATGGATTATAACCATAAACCGTTCAATTTATATTAAGTATTTTACAAGTTTGGAATTATTCATTGCAATTCATAAACTAACCTAGTTTATTCCATTGTATAGAAATGGCGCCCAATAGAAGGAATGTGAACTCCATCAGTACAAATGATCCAAAGAGTAAGAAAGATCATATCTTTCACGGTATTAATCCAACATTTAGAAGGTAAATATTCTCCCATGTGTTCTCAACATATAAATAAATATTATCATGTGATAATAAGATAAGTAAAGAATTCCTTGAGTCTTATGGCTTTGAAGGGAAGAAAGAGAAGAAAAGGATGGAAGAGAAAATTATGGATAAAGGGATGAGGTAAAAGAAGAATTTCCCAATATGTGATATCTGTGGGAAGAAACACCTTGGAACTTGCCTGAAGGGAATGGGAGTTTGTTATAAGTGTGGAGAAAAAGGACACCATGTGCGTGAATTCAAGGGTAAGAAAAAGGTTTCAAATGTACAATGCTTCATCTGCAAGGAGTGGGGGCACTATGCAAACCAATGTCCAAATCATCAGAGTATGCCCCAAATGATGATTTTGGATAATAATCAAGTTATGATACTACCACAGATGAGGAGGAATTATTAGAGTTCTTATGTTGTTATTAAAGAATTTAGTCATTTAATTATTGTATCAATGAAGTACTGGTTATAATAATTATGGAATATATAAGGATTGTACTGTAGTACTATTTCATCAGGGACTTGAGAATGTGTGGAACCAAGAAAAGTGACTCCACATCAGGTTAAATTTTTGGAAAATATATGGTTGAGAAAAAGATAAACCATAATATGGTTCTGATACCGAGATAGTGATTTTGGAATAATACATGATTGATTTGGATAAATTATATTGGATATTCTTAACTTCCTTGAAACTGATTAATGATTTGAATACATTTTTAGATAGAAGGAGTATATCTATTATTCAGAATAAGGGATCAAGAATGTAATCAATAAGGATTTATGGTAATTCAGGATGTTTCAGTGTTTTAAAAGAATACATGATGAATGTGTTCACATGTTGTTACGTGGAAAAAAGGATCTTCATTATGAAATTTGGACTGTGAGTTGGACATAAGTATTTTGGATAACTATAAAGGTTTCAATGGATTAAGTTGAACTTTGGATAGTATTGTTTAAGGTTAAAACATTTATGAAGATTATTTTTGGAATATTATAATACTATAGTTTTAGGAAAAGGACAACCTGCAGGTTGGGGGATAACCCGTCGCGTCGAAAAAATCTGTAGGAATCGAACCCATAACCATAGTGCGACAAGCCTTTATTACCTACCACTAGCCTATAGGAAGTCCCTGGTTATTACAAAATAGATTTCCTAATCTAAATGGTATTTGTTAATATTTGGAACCTTATACAATTAGGATAAATAGAATATTTTTGAGTTCTATTACCTTTTGGAGTGAATGATGGGTTTGTGGTAAAAATTTATTAAAGAATGAATGTCTACATGAAAAGTAAGTATATTTCCTTACGTTCTTAGTAAATCTCCTAAATAAATTCATCTACTTTATAAAAGGTAACATAAAACAAAAACGTTTCCGGTTAACTTTTCCAACTAGGGATTGAATGACCGTTTAACCAATCACGAGTTTGTGATTTTCTTGTGGTTAACTTTCTCCTAATCCTATTTTCTACAACTCTCCATCAGACCATGATGGTTTTTTTCCTTCCATATCCATATTTTCATAGAATCCTAGTATGGGCTATCTTGGGTGACCTTTGTACTTATCTTTCTTTCTTTTAAAGTTATATTTTTATTAACCTTATTTCCGATGTGGGGTTTCCACAAAGGTATTTTCTATTTTAAACCTTTTATTTTCAAAGAAATATTTTTAAATTGCAAGGACGAAATTTATTGAAGGAGGGGAGAATGTAACACCCCATGCATTCATGGTACGCTTCTCTTTGAATAATAGAGCAATGTGTGTTGTATGCAACCTTGAGATTCTAACACACCGCGACCAATCAAAATAGCCATTATGAATAGTAATACCCACTTTTTGAAATTATATATATTTTATATTTCAAAATTGACTTAATTTTTGTATTCGTAATATAGAAATTACCCTAAGTTGAATTTTTTTAATTTTCTGAGAACTTCAAATTTAAAATGAATAGTGAAAAATACTATAAACAAATTTTTTAATCAAAATAATTTATAGTGATAAATTATACTATTGAGTAGTTTTAAAGTATAATTAGAATATATTTTTACCATTTTATCCAAGGGTGGTCATTAGAATTAATTTAACATTGAAATTGGACATAAACAATTGTCAATCTTTTGATATATATTGTTTCTTAAAAACATGATATTTGTTGTGACAATGAGAATTAATTATAAAATTAATTAATACAACTTATATTTTTGGAATTTTGTAAAATAGACATCATTGTTGAATTTGGAATATCAATTATAGCTTATGGAGAAATTTTGGCATTGTTCTGAAAAACTTCAATTTTTGATGAATATTGAAACCACTAAGTGGTAGTTAAAAAACTGATTTTTCGTCTAAATGATACATTACCAGTTCTGTGATTTGATTATCAAAAATCCGACATTCATGGTTTTCATTAGGAAGTAAAATGTGGTTCAATGGGATTAAAATAATTTTTTGGCGAATAGTAACTTTTAAGTTTAATTAATCGCGATTAAAGGTAATTAGTGAAATTTAAGGTAAAAATGATATTATATAAATATGAAAATTCCCTTAAACTTTTACTAACAATATTGGATGATTCATGGACAACCAAGAAAATCCATGGGTCAGCTTGGGGACCCCATGGAGCCACTTCGGTGAGAAAATGTCATTAATAACTTTTTATTTAAAGTAAAAATAAAATTGTCACAAACATGTGTTGTTTAACTAAAAAAAATATTTAAGGGGTTATAGAAGTCATATTTTAAACTATAAATATTCATTGGAAATATAAAAAGATATCCTACATCATGATATTTGTTTTCTAATTTTTAGACATTAAATAAATGAAATTATTTATGACACCAGGATGATGCAACGATTACCTCATTAATTAACGATTTAAATAAAATGGAAGGATAATGTAAAATCTAAGAATTAAACTTGTCGAAATCCTATTGGATGAGTAGATTTAGAACCCTTATCACCTTATCCTCGAAATATATAAGTTTTGGACCTTTAAAATCATGAAGTCATTATATAATAAAGTAACAATTCATTACTTTTCAAGAGTGCCCCTCCTCTCGTCTTATAAAAGGCCCCCACCTCTACCACCTTACCCACACCTCTGAAGCCTTTTTCTCGGCCAATCCCTGACCATTATGTCTCTCCACATACCACTCTTACTCATAAAATCCTCACTTTGGGCAGAAGTCTTTCCATGAATGCCTTTGATCTCAAATCAAAGAGAGTTACCCGTTTTAAAGGTAGTGTTTTCTCTTGTGTTCTTAAGTTTTATTTTGCTTCTCCAACCACCTAAACTATTTTTATTCATTTCTTTTGTAACAACAACAGTATAATCAATATACTAGGATTTTTTTATAATAAGTATTCGAGCTACACTTACACACACCTACATCAAATGGTTAATGAACATACTGTTTCTGTAGATGACGAATTTCTGCCTCACGAAACGATGATTGTTCAACACTCATATAACACCTCTCATGGTATCCATTATGATGACACCATTTTTATATATGATATATATTATGTTTATGTTTTACTTAAGATTCTGTATTTTTCATTTATGGCATTCCTTTATGATTTCCATTATTGGTAAACGTGATAATTTCATTTTAGGAAGTGCAGACTACCGCCCCCTCAAAGTGATTTGAATCGGTAATGCCATATGTGGGATGTATAAAGGATGGAGTAAATGGTATTATAAATTATATTATACTGGAATTATATTATACCTTTATATAATTATAATTTCATTCCATTAAATACGAAATAGAAATGAAATTAGCATTCATGCGTACGTACGGCTTACCGTCTCCATGAACGGTGCATTTCATTTCTTACCTCTAAATGTTATGTAATATTATAAACGAATGTATATAATGGATATATATGATATATATGATATCTAAATCATGAATATAATTCTGGATATAATGGATATTTTTACCACATAAACAACTTGTAATTATAAGAAGTTTATTGTTGAATCAAGTACCAAAGATCGACAAAACGCCCATTATTAACTTAAATGACTACATAATTTTCGTAACATTGTAATAAGTGATATAAAAGGGATAATGAACTTGAAAAAGGTTCTCAAGAAAGTAGATATTAACTCTATTTTATTATTCAGGAGTTTAAAGAACGATCGAGTCAATTCAAACATGAGGTAAGGGAACTTCTTAACCCAATTTCCGTTCTCTGGGTTAATCTCCTACTTTCAAATTATGTCCATATATTATTATGTCCTATCTTGTATTTTTACTTTCCTTATGTTTAATTATAGTTAATACACATAATATATCTATTTTATTTAAAAAATGATCTTTTTAAGGGACTTCGTCTCAATCACCCTTCATTGAGGCATATTTTGTTTTATACTCAAAATTTTTTATATAGTGTATAAGCCCCTTTGACTTTTATGTTTATTCAAAAGGAATATTTTTATACGATGCATTTTTACTAAACGAAAAAAGGAAAGTTTTGTCTTAAATATGCGGGGACAATGACTTCTCCGCCTCCGTGACCATTATTTGAGTTTCGGATTCCTCTACAAGCCATAACTTTTTTTAAATGAAAAATAAATACAATGTTTTAATTTTCTTTTATTTTGGTATTAAAAATGGGTTTGAATTTTTTTTATTATATCAATGTGTTTTATTGATATCTTGTTATTGAAATGTGGAAATGTTATGTTTTCTTTTATGCATGTTTTATGTGATACGATTATGTTATGGTTTATGATATGTTTAAACCAATTCATATGAGGAATGCATTAGACTTAATAAGTGACGGGTGGAGCCTGCTATAGCTCCTCGATGCATCGGCATGTCTCATGAGACAAACTAGTGTCTTGTCACATGGCCTTGAAAAAATCTTATTTGTAGTCTTGGCACGAGTCCTTGGCTACGTGGTTATGATAGTCTGGCATTATGCATTCCATCATTATGAAATTGGTTATTGATATTTCATGTGGTTATTCAACCAGTAGAATATCCATGTGAATAAGTAAATGGAATTATCTCATTTTACATTTTCCATATTATGTTGAAGTTCAATTTTAAAAGGCTTTTGTTTTAGTTATACATTATCTTAAATGATTATCTTTATTTATGAAAGCTTCCGCTATATTGTTATCCTTACTGAAAATCTCAGCTCACCCCTTTCAATGTTTTAATTTTTCCAGGATGTGAAGAAGTATTTTATGAATGACCTGTAGGGATAGGTGGAAGGGGATATGAGTGTGGACTATAGAGACCATGTTATTTTAGTTTTTCACATTATGATATAATGTAATGTCTATGAATGTATCTAGTGTTTCCAAGGATACTAAACTAATCGGTCTTTCGAGATATGATCTTTTGTGATCATGCCAATGTTATGCAATAATGCACCGACTCTGGGTAACTGGGGTCGGGGCGTTACAAATTTAGCAGTATTTGAAATCAATATTACATACAAGATACCCATAATACATATGAAAATAGGAAATACAAAAAAATACAAAATAAAATAAAATAAACGGTGTCCTTGAATTCTTATTCAAAGATTTATTTTTCAAAACCTATGTAATGAAATCATAGTAATGGTGACGTCAAATGCTTAGTAAAGGTAAGTAGGGTATAAGAAATAATGATTCCTATGCATAAATTATCCTGGAATTGTAAATAACTAATAACACATGCAATTAAAATAACTAGTTAAGTAAATATCAAAATTGAATGGCATGTAACTCAAACTCATGACTTATAAATCAATAAAATGAGAATTAAATGTATCCATATATATTTCAATGAACATTTTTAGGTCTGAATAATAACTGAATATAAATAGGGAAATTTTTAATTATTAATATATTTATGATTCCACTAGCTTAATTCCTATCATATAGCACTCTCAAGGCTTCATGCTAAGAATATTATACATTCAAGGTTTCATGCCAAGAATCTAATATTGTAATGGATTTGTTCCCTGAATCTAATATTTTCAATTCCTCATGAAAATAATCTAATACATTCATGGATTCATTCAATTAATCTAATACTGTCAGGGAATTGTGCCATGAAGACAATATTCTCAAGGCTTAATGCCAAGTATCTAATACATTCATGGCTTCATGCAAGGAATCTAATACTATCAACGATTTATACCACAAATCTAGTATAATTATGGATTCAGGATACAAATCTAATACTTATATGGAAACATTCCAATAATCTAAATTTTTTAAATTGAACATCATCTGTAAAATAGTATTCAATTTAGGAAATAATCATATCCCTGAAAAATGATAAGGATATTTAAGTAAATTTACAATTATAAATTATTAAAATAATTTTATTGTTTCACGATAATGTGAACCATCACAAAATGAATTTATATTTCAAATAAAACCATTATGAACATTCTTGAGGAAAAAAATCTTTTGACATTCCAATGTGTTCCATAAAACATTGAAGTAGTTGATTCATAATCTATAGAAAGGTGTGACATAAAACATAAAATATCATGAGAATAATAGTAATAATTATATAACCTGAAAAATTATATACACACACCAAATTAATGTGAATTTTCATAAAAGAATTAATAAGTCTTAAGGGAATGTAAATTGAGAAGAAATTCCCTTACTACATTTGTAGATTTTGTGTCAAGGGTTCCATAAAATTGAATCATCAATTGAAAAATTCAATATTAGGAAATAATGGCTTCTTATTATATATTATATCAATATGGGTATTAGTTATAGCATAGAAAATAAGTATGTAGTGAATGAGAAATTAATCTCAAATATTTAAAAATTTAGTCGAAAACCCTTACATATGTAGTAACTAATGAATTGGAACACCCAAAGATAATAAATAATAAATAAAAATTTCAAATACCATCAATATAATATAAATAATTATATTATATTTCAAAGTGGATGTATTTAAATGATATAAAATAAATTAGGTTCACAACAATTAATTTTGTCCAATAAAATGAAAATGAGACCATAATTTCTTACCATAACATTCATTTGTCGTGTGGTCCTTATCCTCAGGTAAAGTGGTTTTAAAAATCTTACTAGCATATAAAAGAAATTTAATCATATTTATAAGATCATATACTAACTTCTTATTATATTCTATTACCCTTTTTTTGAATCTCTTTAATTATTTTATCTATTTCGGTTGTAAATTATCTAGTTTTCTTAAGTATGATTTAACTTGAAAATTGATTTTGCTTTTTATTAGATCATGATTTTATCATCACAAAAATTTATACAATGAATAAATTATCTTATATATTAATTACATATGTATCTATAGTAGTAAATTATATTTGGAGATTATAAATGATGTGCACTGTACATGGAAATGGAAGGTTGTACGTACACAAGAATGCTACTTTCATTTCATTATTATATTAATAGAATGAGAAACAAATGACACGTATGTATATTATAATTTCCTTATCATTTATATGTAATATATGTTATATTGGTTTGTTAAAATCATTCATTAAATGTTCCATGTATGTCCTCAATGAGTCATATAACTTTGCGAGGTGATAGTCCACACTTCCTCAAATGAAATTATCATATTTACACAACATGGTAGATGTTTGGTTATGTGATAAAAAATTTATGAAGCATAGTGAAATTATATATATAATTATAACATCTATAAATATATTTTCAATAATAATAGACACCATGAGAGGTGATAATGGGGAATTGAACCATCATCATTTCGCGAGGCTGTAGTTCACCGTACAGAGAAACAATATGTTCATTAACCATTAGATGAATGTGTGTATGTGTTTAATTGGAACCATTACAATAAAAAATAATTTTATATTGGTGACATTGTTGTTTTTATTTATTCATAGAATATGATGATTGTATAGAGTGTAGAATTTTAATGAAACCTAAAATCATGAGAGAATGTGTTTCCTCTTAATCGGGTAACTTCTTTGGGTTTATACCAAATGCATACTTGGATTTATTTTTGAAAAAGGGGTGGATTATAGGTATATTGGAAGGATTTTAGGAGACATTTTGGAGAGATCTGGGATGAGACAATGTGTCCTGAGAGATGTGAAAAGGGGGTAGAGTGCTTTCCGTTTTATAGTGGAGGGGGAGTGACATTCTTGTAAATACCAAAAGGTATTCATTAATGGTGGTATTCATTACCTAATGATAATAAAACAGGAAAAATAATTGTGTAAAGTGTTATAAATGTCGACTATAACCTCCTTCACATAAAAAATATGTGCATTTTAATAATTTTGTTCCTTATCAACAATGATTTCCATATTTTATCATTTTAGTTTTCTATTAAAGGATGTAGTTTTCTTATCTAATTGATTGAACTGTTAAATCTAAAATAATGTGATACTTATTGGATAGTATAAATCCATTTAATTTCTAATATAGAATATAATTTAATGAATAAAAGTTTCATGTGTTTTGGAAATTAATTTTAAAACTATCGCATGTGACACACAAAAATGCTGATTAAATGCGGACTCTATTAACAGTGTTTTTAAAACATATGGGTCAATCTGTTAATTATAAATGACGAATTTATCCCTTAATATACTATATTTTAAAAAATAAACCCTTAAAATCACTTTTCATAATATTGGGTGTTTATTAATTTGAAATCATTTAATAAAATTTCAATTATTATAAAATATTTATAATGTCTATTTCAACATTATTTATTTAAAGATAATTATAAAATTTCAAACTAATGTTGGAATTAAAATATATTTGATTTACAGGTTTTTAAAATGATATATTCCTCAAGATAAAAAAATAAGGTCAATAATTCAATCAATTAAATTAACTTTTAATATTTATTGTATCATTTATTTTAGTTAATTTTAAACTAAACAGTCTCTACATTGGTGTTATTATATATTATGAGTAACTAAAAAATCTATAAAAATTATGGATTAATTGTTATGATAAAAATAACCCATATATAATACCACTGGATATGTATGTCCACAAATATGTTTCATTGTGTATACCTCAATGTTTTATAAATGTTAAATGTAAGGAAAGTTCCCTTTTTTTATTCTTCCCAACATAACCTTTTATATAGGTTACTTCAATTTACTTATATACTAATAACCCATAAATTTATAAACAATTGGGTATATGTTAAAATTATTGGTATCCAATGGATTTTCAGCCTGTTTACATTTAACATTAGTCCCTAATATAAAAAATTAGTCCCTTATTAAGTTTAATTTTACCTTAATAAAAATATTTAATTTTAATCACATTCAATAATTTTTTTGGACAAAAATTAAGTTGATCTTACTAGACCAAATATATCATTATAAACACATCTATTTATGCTATAATTTCAGAATTCAACTCATAGAAATCGGAAAATTAGGATTTACCCTAATCTCACTTACAAGGAGAAATAACAGGTTTTTAAATTGGAAAAAATTATCAAAAGTTTTCCTACTTTTTATATTCAATTTCAATGTGAACTTGATTATTAGGAACGTAATTGTATAGATAGATGTAAAATTTATCAAATGTGACTCTCTAACAAATCTAATATATAATTTAGGATTAATAATTATTTAAAAAAATAGTTTTCTAACTAAATTGTAGTAATTTTCACTATTCCTGGAAAAAATGACGTTTCTCAAAAAAATACAAAAAAAATCATCCTATGATAATTTCAACATTCTTAATGAAATAATGTTTTTTAAATAAACTTTTTCAAATTTCGGTTTTATTATTGGTTCACCAATAAAAGGCGGTGAAACAAGTTCATGGGTGTTACACAAGTTAATTTAGTGTTGTGTGTAGAGTACATTTAACTTAGTGTATAAATAATGAAAAAAAAAATATATTTATACTCAACAGAATTTATTATAATGCCTTGGGGTTTCAAATGAGGCATATGAAATTTTATAAATTCATCAGCCACCACATCAATAGCTGAAACCCTATCCTGAAAACCAAACTCGAAACACATAACACTGTTTCCCCAAAAAAACCTCACAGAACCCCAGTTCAAAAGTATAACTAGAAAATATGATACCACATTATCATGACATGTCCAAGAGGAGCCCAAACCTTGAATTCCCAAAGCCCACCTCTAATAGGTCAGGGGCTAGTGACTAGCACTGAGTATGTGTATTCCATAAATGGGAGGCATTAGCCAAATGTACATGTACAAACACAGTCATCTAATTTCCTAAAATGATGAAATGTAAAACAACTCTGAAAATAAATGAAAACATCTAAAATCCCTCAAGATATTATAGCAGTAATGTATAAAAAATAGAATTAGTTCTGAAGACAATACCAACTAAAACTACAATGAGTATAATATATTCCAAGGGTGAGGACTAGGTCAATAGTATTCTACCAGTAATAAAATCAATAAGTAAAGATCTAGATATGATCCACCCACTCCCAATCCTCCCAAGACACCATCAAATATCTCATCCTCAACACAAGACACCACAAGTGAGAGCAATGTCCGTGCAAGGTTGAGTACAATAATACTCATTAAAAAACCTCTAAAATAGTAAAAATAAAGAACCAAGTATAGTCAGCTCAATACACGATTTTAAAATCCATATATAATAGGTACAAAACCCAATATATACTAAGGAGAGACACCACACCATCAGGTTGTCAGAACCGACTATCAACCATATGTTTCCACTCTAAGGAATGATCGTTCATGGAGAACGTGCTTCATGAGCCATGGTATAATAGAAGACACACAATAAATAGGTCCATCTCATTAGGCGTGACCTAAATAGAACATATTTCTCTAAGAATAATTTGATACATAGATATGTTGTCATGTACGAAACCACTTGGTGACCCCACAAACTTAATATAGATCAACCCGCTACAAATGGGATCATATGCCAATGATTCCACAAACCCTAATGATACATCATGATAGATGGAGGATCAATGACCTACATTGGGAATTATGCTGATTCCACAAACTCAAACTAGGGGTGATATAGGATCTCACTCGAGTCTTATAGAGGGACAACAAAACTCTATCTACGAATCAGCCACTTGAGGGGATCATAATCTAGTGATGTGGATGTGATGTTACATTGTACACTCGAGGAATGGACCAAGGGAATGCAGTCAAACTACAATGGTCAAAACTCTGAAAAAATATCCGCAATCACACATTAAAGGAGTACATCATGTGTAACAGGGGTAAGAATTGGACCAAGCTACCCTATGTCCTACATGTGTAGAGGATCCTCACACAACATTCAGTCTCTAAATACACAACATGTAGAAGAGGATACATAGTATGTTGAGACAAATGATATACTATCTGTGTATCCTTGATTTTGGAAACAATCATAAATTTAACCTTATAATTATTGATTATAAATAAAAATGATAATGGAAAAATAATTCTGAAACAAGAGTTGATGTCCTATACTTGGAGAACTATACTATATGAAGCCCATTTATTAAAACATCTAATGAAGATTGAATTTTTGAGATATTCCCTAGACTAAGACCAACTTGAGATCCAACAACATATGCATGTGGGAAATCATTTATGGGAGAAGTTCAAGATCATCATGATTACAGCCAAAATTGTGTTCACTGAGTGTCCCCATGAAAGTCCCCCCCATCACACACCTTACATATAGGACATATAAAGGTATAATGAAGTGATATGTTATAAGACTCCATAATTATGAATATGTATATTATTTATGTATATAATAATTAATATACATTAATCTTGTTATTATAACATTGTAAATTATATTTATCAAACACATAATATTAATAGTTAATATTGAAATTCAAATACATTTTTTTTTCAAATAATGGATTTTTTGAATAAATAATAATTAAATAAAATATTATCATTAAATTAATTTTATTAAATATAAATGATCAGATAATTTTTATGAAGTCAAATGTAATTATTATTATTTTTTAAAAACAATTTTTTTCAAAACACTTAATTTTTCAATAAATGTCCCTCTTTATTTTAAAAGTAAAAATTACAATATTTATACAATTATATCAATTAAATGGATATTATTTTTGGAATTTGGATTCTAAATTATCCAACTGTGAATTTTTCTTAATTGACTAAGACAATCAAATTTTTGTGTAAAAACTAAACAATTCATTAATATATAATGTGCTTTATGACATTATAATGTCCCAATAGTAATGTAATAAAATAATATGAAAGTAATATCAATCCAAATATATGTTTTAAATTTAAATTTATTCATTTTATAATTTTTATTTAATTTATAATAGCTTAGATAATCCAACAGTATGTATTATATATTTATAGATTTTAAAATAATATCATTGAATGATTGACTCACCACCACATAATAAAGAAAAATATGTTATTTTATTTGGACCTTATCCACAAAAAATAATTTATTCCACTCCCCTTTTCATGATACCATTGGAAAACCATGGGTTGATTTTTTGTTTTTAATATTTTATTGTGTAGTTTCCAAAACCAATATAATGAATAATTCACCACCTTTCATATATAAACCCAACCAAAATCCCATTTATCATCACTATTTCTCATTAAAGCTCAAAAAACCTCTCCCTATTACTCAATATAGTCCTCACAAGGCACCTCTAAGATCCCAATAAGCCACTCACTTGCTATTGTGATCACACATCAAAGTAAGAGATCTTCCACTCTCGACTTTTATCATGCACATTGATTATGATATGCATTTTAATTTCAATATACATTTATAAGGATATGTTCATAAATATTACATTTAAGATCCATCTTCTTTATAAATAATGAGATCATACATTAAACACTCATCAATACATCCATGATCCTTTATATACATATATTATCATGGTGAAATTTATTACGGAATTCTCAGCTTTCGCTCAAACATTCAATTCAAGAACCATGATTGAAAATTTTATTTTAAATTTAAATTAGTTATATTTTCATCCCTTGATAATAAATTACCTACAATCAATTTTATGTCATATCAATGGGGGATTATTTATCCTCCCTCATTTGGATGCTTACCTATGTAGTTACAATAACGAAATTCAGTAATGGTACATTCCATTCTCAAAAAATTTCCCCGGTTATTTAAATAGTTAAATCTAGTTATTTTCAATTAAAAATTATGAGGAATGTTTTCAAACCACCACAAACATACCTCATTATATTTTAAGGATGATATACCCATTTCTTTCTCATTAGTCTTCGTATACCTGTTACCATGTCGAAATTCAGAAAAGGATTTCTATCTTCTCATTAAAATTCATGATTTAATTTTATATTATATATATCAAATTACATTTTATAGTTTGTGATGGTATGTTAAAGGATTATCTTACTTTATATTTCAAGTGTAAATAATTATATAAATGTTTTTCTATTATCTACCCGTATTATAAATTTATAATTGATATTGTTATGCTGTAGAAATTGCACAACGATTTTCAATGCCAAAATCATAATGCAGAGAATACCATATCCATTTATCTATAAATTTTATTCAACTATATTTTCATGTACTTATTTATTGGGTACATACATGTTTGTATTCAATATTCATTGTTCATGGAATAATTTAATATTTTTAATGAATCCATGTTGTATGATCAATATGGCCAACATATACATGAAAATTAAATGATTATGAGGGGTGTGCACTGATATTGCTTCCATGCATTGGATAATGTTTATTATCATGATATGGAATGGAAATGGAGGTTTTACTCATGATAATTCATTTAAAATTAGGTTTTACTCATGATAATATTTGTTTATGAGGTTTTGGTCATAGTTATCTATGTGCAATTAGCTATAGATAATGCTAATATAATGTTTAATGTTATTGCCACATTTCTATGTTATTAATATCATGCAACATCATGCCTTAATTTTATGGTTTCTTTTATTCTATTTTGATTTAACTAATGACTAACATGTATTTTATTCCTCTTGTTATTCCATGTGTTTTCACATATTAAGCTTAATATCCCACCCTTTTTATATGTTTATTGTTAGGTTATCCCATGCAACGCTAATTATGAAGGAATGTTGTGGTCATTTAATAGATTATTTCATTATCAAAATGTATATATTGATTTAATTTGTTATATAATTTTCCAAATACCCAAATATACTATACCTCTTAATCATCGGAGTTGAATTATATGAATAATTATGTAATAAATCATTCTTAAATATAAAATAAAGAGCTGAGTTGTTTTAGTTGGTATTAGAGGATATGTTTAGTTATTTTATGGATTAGGAATATAAAACACTAGTGAAATCTATAAGGATAATACTATGTATAATAAAATAATCCCGACATTTTAATGAGTATAGATTAAATTGCTTATCAAGAAAATACATCCCTATATTTATATGAATATATTTAGGTGGATCTGACATAGATGTATCTTGGTGTAATACCAAAGAACAACGATTTGATCTTGACATGAACGGGAACACTTGCATGATAATAATCCTTGCTTCACTCATGGTTATACAATATTAGGGGGTATGACTTGGTAAATTCATAACCATAGTACAAACCATTATAAAGGGACCAAAAAAATCCCAAAATAATATACATTAGGAAATATATCATGGATGAAATAGATTAAAACACAGTGTTTCAAATGTTAGGTACACTATTCATATGAAAGTTTATACTTCTATGTTCTATTTTTTCATTATTATTAGCAATGTATTCAAACACTTGATTTTATTTTCTTTTTTAGTTAAAATAATGAAGGATAAATATAATGAACAACAACTGCATATCTTCTTGAAGAACTACTATGAAATATTATCCTTTATTCATGCTCAGATGACTTAGAAACATTTTCAAATATCCAGATTACATACGAACAACTTTATGAGGCATCCAATACCTCTATCATTGCATGATTCTTTCATGGATCATATATGTTTATTTGAAAATCTTAAACTCTCATCATTATTACCATAATAATCATGGGAAGTAAATTCAAGGTCATTTCAAATTCTTTTCTTTATTCCAAAATAATGAAGCACAAAATGATTTTCTCGATACTACATAATAGGGAGTCCTCCAAGCAGCCTATATGTATCAAATTAAAAAAAATTAGTTGGGAAAATACTAAAAAAAAATTACCAGAAGCATAATTTAAAATTTTAACTATGATTCAGTAATATTTTTTATAAAGAACATTTCTACCAATATTTTTCAAATTTATATATACGAAATACCCTTTTAATGGCTTAATGGTTAGTAAAATTATAAAATCATAGACGCTTGAAGTTGTTTTGGTTAAAGTAAGTATATGACTTTGAAAATATCATTAGGATCCATTATGATATATGAACACTTTATATTTAATGTAAATTCTAACATAAACCACTCAATACCTCAATGGAAAGATGAAAGAGAAGTTTCATCACCCGTTTTCGCCTCAGTATGTCAAACAAATATTTGGGGGTGAAAATTCTTATGGGGGTGGAAGAATGTGACAAACCAACATTTGAAAAATATTTTATTTCCTAAAAATGAATGTTTAACTATGTCACATTCATTGTAACTATATATTTTCTAATTAATATGTAACTATCAGTTTTCGACTGTTATGTGGTTGTTAGACCATCGAAAACCATAATAAAGTTATCATTATAATTAATGATTATTAATTCCATTTATAAGAGATTCTGAGGGAGATATCATTTCTGGGATTTCCCTAGTCCAATCCCAGCATTAGATCCAGCTACTTAAGAATGAGTGAAATTGTTCACGAGAGAAGATCATACTCATTGAGATCACACCCCAAACCAAGTTCACCGAACACCCCAATTAATGCCCCACCATCCCACACCAAAATTATAATGTTAATACTTATTAAATGAATTGATATGTAACAAGACCATTTCATTATTATAATGTACATTTTTTGTATAGAATAATTAATTTTCATCCATCATATTATTGTTACTTTGTAAATTATTCTAATATCAAAAATAGTATTTTTGGTTAATATTCAAATTGAATCAATAAATATATTTTGTTGAATTAATGGATTTTTAAAATAAATAATATTATAATAATATATTCTCATTAAATTAATTTTTTTATATATTAATGGTCATTTAATTTTTATAAAAAAACTATTTTTTATTTAAGTTTAAACAAATTTTTATCAAAACCAGTATATTTTCGATAAATATTTGTTTTTTTAAATGACAAAATAAACATATTTATAAAATTATTTTGATAAAATGGATATTATTTTTGGAATCAGTATATCAAAACTATCCAATGGTGAATTTTTCATAATTTTCTAATATATATGAATTTTTTGGTAAAAATTAAATACCATATAAATATATAATGTGTTTTATGACATCATAATGAAGAAAATTAATATATTAAAATACAATATAATAAATATACAAAAAAAAATAAATATTTTAATTTTAAAATTATTTTATTTTATATTTAATGGATTTATATTATAAAGCTTTATTTAATACTCCAGGACTAATTAAATATTTTATGATTTTGAAATAATTTCCTTGTATTTATAAATCACCAACACCTAAGAAAGTGAAATATTTTAAGGCCATATTCCCATAGACTTATAAAATAATATATTCCACTATCCTTTTTAGAAACCATGGAAAAAAACCATGAGATGGTTTGGGGTTTTTAATATTTTAGTGTGTTTTGTACAAAACCAAAATAATAAATAATTCCCCCACCTTCGCTATATAAACCCACCCTTGCTCCCATTTACCTTAAATAAATATATTTGATGCTCTACCAACCTCTTATTATTTCTCCCAAAATTCCTCCAAAGGCTTACCCAAGATCCCAATAATCCACTTACAAGCCTTTGGGATCACACATCCATGATTGGGATCTGCAACTATCCACTTTTATCAAGCACTTATTTTAAGATATGTCTTCTAATTTCAATTTCCACATGTTGGGATATGTTCATAATTACACCCATTAATTTAAATTGGATTTATAAATATTTATATCTTCTTTTTCACTCTCATTATTCAATCTATTATCCTTTATATACACTCGTTACCAAGATGAAATTTCTCAATGGATTCTCACCTTCCTCTACTCCTATCAATTCATGAAACCTTGTTTGTAATTTTTCATTCTATTTTTAATTTCTTATATTTACACCAATTTATCAAAAAACAAACTTTTATCCATTTAATGTTTCTTAAATGATGTTTCATTTATCCTCCACTATTTGGACTCCTACCTAAGCCGTTAATATGCCAAAATTTTAAAACGGTTACTTCTTTTCCCAATTTTTGACGATGATTACTTATATTGTAACATCGTTAAATTATCAATTAAAAATGACGTTTTATGTTTTTTCACCTACCCCATACCTCCCTAATAATTTTTTTTATGATTTGAGACCCATTCATCTCTAATTAATCCCTCTCGTGAGCACTTGTTACCTTTTGGAAATTCTATAAGGGATTTCACTCTTCTAAGTTCCATTCAAGAATTTTTTTATATTATGCATATTAAATTCCATTTAATATCTTGGGATATTATATTCCATGACCTCCATTCAATCCATTTCATGTATAAATTATTGGATTCACCTTTAACTCTCATCAACCCATCTAACAAATTTTTATTCTTCATCATTATGCTGCTGAAATTGCACCATGATTTTCCATGCCTAAATCATAGTGTAATGAATACCATACCCATTTATCTATCAATGTTATTAACCATTATGCTCATGTACTAAATTATTGATGTAATACCTATATGTATTCCACATTACCTATTCATTGTATAAATTTTGAAGTTTAATGAATCAGTATTGTATGTTCTATGTGGCACAATTATAAATGAAAATGAAATGATTATGATGGGTGGACCCTGATAGTGCTCTAATGAATTGGGTATAGTTTAGGATAATGATATGTCATGTAAAATGAGGATTTACTAATTATAATTCATGTTCAATTATGGTTTGATCATATTAATTTTTCATCATTCAGAGTTTACTCATGCTTATCACCGTGTAATGAGCCTTAGATCATGCTAATATCATGTCATATGTTGTTGCCACATTTCCATGTTATGAATATCATGTTATATCATGACTTCTTGATCATATTTCATTTATTCTATATTTATATTCCAATTTACTAACATGTATTTTTATCCTCATGTTATTCCATGTTTATTCCTTTACTGGTCTTTATAGATCAACAGTTTCTTATATATGTTCTCAGGCCATCCCATGCAATGATGTGTAAAAAGGAATGTTGTGGTAATGTAAATGAAGTTTTCAATAAAATGTGTTTTTATGTTTTATGTTGTTCTATATTGTTATTAATCCCATATGACACTAGACCTCTAAATCTTCTATGTTGTATTATGTGCATTTTTATGTAATAAGGCATGTTTAAATATGAAACAACATGCATGATTTGTTATAAAGATGCTCAAAATATAGATTTCTAGAGAGTTTTCTATTAAATATTTAAGGTATTTCCACCATCCACTCAAATTTTATAGTTTATTTATTACAAAAAAATTCATCATTCATGTCATGATAGAAAAAAATATCTCATACTGTAGAATATTAAATAATTATTTTGATGTAGATTCATATTAAAAAAATTTCTAGGTACATCAGTATTTTTATTCAAAATCCTTTAACATGTTCTTAGAATCAGTTCTTGATTGTCGTGTGAAAGATTTTATAGTAATGCATCATGAGTTTCATCTTTCTTGAGTGTAGTTGGTGTAGAGTCAACAACATCTACTGCAAAGTATGACGTGTAGGTGCGTACAATGATTGAGGTTATAGATACAATGCATAGGGAGAAGAAAGAGCTCTATCAACAAATGCATCATGAAGAGGACGATATGAGAAGATGGAAGGTGAAAAAACATAATCAAATTATATTGTATATTTGATAGTCCTTTTAGTGTGTAGTGATGGTGTTTCATCCCCCTCCTCTTCTGGATGACCCTCCCACTTTCCCTCGTGAATACCCTCCACCTCCATAGTGTTCGATACATTCTGCATATACTTATTATGTTAAAATTTGAATCAAACTAATTTTTATAATATTTTTGTAGTCTTAGTTTTTAATTTTTTTTTATATATTTATATAAAATTATATCATCTTTTTTATATATTTATTTTTTCTATTTTTTTAATTTTAATCCTATTTATGACTAGACTATAACCCATCTTAATTACATATTTGTGATGTGTATTGTGGCCCATCACAAATTTTTAGTTGTAATGAGTCTCATGGTCGATCACACGTACTTCATTAGAAAACATGAAAAAACTATTTTCGATAGGCTGCCCTCCCATAGCAAGATATCGTATTTGATACATCCCATAGTAAAATATACCTATTATGACACAATACATTGTGACATGAAAATTGTGATGGGTCACCATTGAAAATATCCCATAAAAAATACACCATTTTTGTTTGGTTCTTTAATCCATCATTTTATAATAATGAATCACTACACAAAACCGTCATGAAATTGTTCAAAAACAATATACGAATTTTCTTAAAAAGCATATCATGATTATCACATTCTTCTACAAGATCCTCCATTTTAAATCATATCATTTTAATATATTCTTAAATATTAATTTATAATTCATCCAAAAATAATAACTGAATCCCAATCATTTTTGGATTCCTATTCCATAAAAAATCTATTACATTTCACACCACTTTATGTTGTAATTGTTGAGATTGTGTTCAATTCTTTTCAGGATTAGCAATTTTTTTCATTGGAATCACCATATATGTAAATATATTTATTAATGTATAAATATTATATATATATTAGTAATTATATATATATATATATAAATTGGAGGTCGTTGAGTTTCAGATTAATTGGAAGTCAACATTTTTCTGTCAAAATCAACTTCATTTGGCATTGGACACAACCATATCTACATTTATACACATCCAATAAAATATTAATTAAAATTTATTATAGGAATTATTTCTAAAAATACCTTATTTTTTATAACATTATATTCATTATATTACTTCAATAAATTAATTAATGTTTTCTGGAAATTATTGATGTATAATTATTATTTATGGAAACAATTTAATGATTATTAATAATAAGATGGATCACCTTTTCCAAATCGAATGAGCTACTGATTGGTGAGGGGAAATGGAAGGTTATGTCCAATAGCTTGAGAAATCATGAGTGTTGTGTGACCATGAATTGGAAAAACTAAGACTACATTTGGAAAATACTTAATCTGATACACTTGTTACCCTACTCTTCTAAGATTCTCCATATTATTATGAGTTTCCATATTATTATATAAGTGTAATTGATGAAAAAATATTGTACATAGTACAAATACATAATGATTATTTTTTTATAACATATATATTTATATGTTGCGTTTTGTATTATTTCGAAATTTCTAAATTTTAGAATTTATTAATACAATAATAATTTTTATCTATTTTTATTGTTTAATATTTATTATAAATAAATTCTTTATTATGAAATTCTATAAATATTATTTTCTTGAAAATAATATTAATAAGGAGAAGATGTAATTGGATCGGCCAACTTGCAGGCATGTTCTTTGAATAACATAACGATTAATTTTTTAGTCAACATCATTCTAGAAAACAAACTATGTTATTATATAATCTAATTTTATACAAATAATAGCATTTTAAAATTACAATTAGCAGTTTAATTGTTAATTTTTTTACGTAAGAAAATAAATATTTTTATGTTGATTTTTTAAAAATTGATTTGGCTGAACATGCAAAATTAACGTATTATTAAAAATAAAACATATTTAATAACATATAATATTAAAAAAATGTCCATAAAATAAACATAAATGATTACAAAATAAAATAATTAATGATTAAAATAATATTAGCATCAAAAAATTAATAATTATGAGAATAAGTCCTTATATACATAGAAAATTTACAATTATGAATCCAAATCACGGGATTTAATCCAACACTGAAATTATGGTGATGGAAATTAAGGGGGTGGGCAGTTTAATTGAAAATGATTTGCAATGGTCATAAATATCTTCAAAATCTATATAAAAATATTCAATATCATCATGATTCCATGGCCCTATGTTTGTCATGAAAACATTGAATCCCACCTCTAAGTCCTCCTCCATTTTCATTTAGCAAAGTGTTCTTCTTCATCTATCTTCATTCATAGAAGATGAAGCAATACCATTATCATTAAGTCAGATGCCCTTGTTGTTTGAATAAACTTGGTGTGCATATCTGTGGGGCTTTATTTCCAACAAAGGTATGTTCATCGGAAAAAATCTTGTGGGATGGATGAACCCAAAACATGATTCTGGGTGTTGGGCTGCTAAAGATGCCTTATGGAAGGGTCTTCGTGGGACACCACCAGCATGACCTCCATCAATAGTTGTGGTGGTCTATAATCATTTGTGGGGTGGAAGCATCCGGACCTTGATGGCGGAAAAGGGGATGGTGATGATATGGTTTGGGATCTCACTTATTCATCATGTTTGGGTCTCCTTGCATCACTAAGACGACCTCCCTCAACCTCGACTGCTTACTCTATGGGTTTAGATTTAAAATAAGAAGCATGGATAATGCAGTTCAAGAAAATTCAGTACATGTGAATGATTCAGAATGACCTTCTGAGGTTTGGGTTTTTGTTGGTGAAATTTTCCATTAAAGCACCACATACACTTTGTTCGATAATGGGAAACGACTAGGAATGCAATGAAATCTCACTACGTAACAAAAGTTCAGAACCTTGGTGCATGAGTGTTCGATACATGAAAGAAAAAACACACATACCAACTATATTCTCATAATTTATATAAAATGTATCTGGTTTATTGTATTAATTTTTTTTATTATTCATTCAATGTATAATAAATATGGATCATTATTTTTTGACTAAATGTACAAAGTGGGAATTTATTTTTATTTGGATTTTACGATATTTGATTTAGGGATTTGGTTATAATGCCTCCTTTTTTATCTTCTTAAATGAAATGTTTTAGATATGGAAATTACATAAATTTTATTTAAATAATTTTATGTACAATTAATATTTAATGAAACTATTAAATTTATTAAAAACGCAATTCAATCATGACTATTATTTAAAATTTATTAATATTGAATTTTAATTAATTATAATATTAGTGAAAAATTTAATATCGTAAAATTTTGTTGTGAATATTTTTCACAATGAAAATAGACTTTTTATTTTTAGTGACACCCATTTAAGAATGTTATGGTTTGACTGGTTCATAGAAATTATAAAAAATATATATAATTAATATATTTATTTTAGTTTCAAAAGTATTTAAATATATATATATATATAATTATAATTATAATAAAAATACTTATTATAATTTAATAAGTATTAAAATATAAATATTTATTTATTTATATAATTATGAAATAGTAAAAAAATATTATTAATATATTTATTTTAAATTTATAATTATATATATATATATATATTATTTTTTATTATTTATTTTTATACATAAAATATATATGCAGTAAACATAAATTGATATTAAATATGTAATATATATATATATATATATATATTATACATATATTTTTATAAATATATATAAAAATATAAATAATTTATTAAATTAATTTTTTTATCCACACATTTTTAGCATTGATAATGATTTTTCTTTATGTGTTCTAAAAAACATTGATAAAGGAATTTTTTAAAAATGAATTAAATTTAATCCTTGATAAAATATTCCTTTATGAGTTCTTTTTCACTAGCATTGATAAAAGGTTTACCCAGTTTCATAAATAAAACCTAACAGTCTCTTCATTCTATTGAATGATACATGATCTTATAGAAATCGATCATTGACGCCTCCTCCTCCTCTCCCCTCCCCTACCACCAACTAATAACACCCCAGGTAAATAAGGAATATGACATTTTCATATTTATCCATATTTGTGAATAAAATATTAATTTGACTTTAAAGGGGACGCTATGCTCGATGGCGTACCCAACACGCAACAACGAGTTTCTTGGGAATCTTACGTTGCACTCTAATAATAAAATAATATTATTTTAAATGGTAGTTAACATGTAGCCATTGTAATGGCGGGAATGGATAGAAATAACTAAAATATGATTATATGTGTTCTTAAATATTTTTACATTTATACAATAAAAGATAAAGGCTTAAAATACGGAAAGAATTCAATTTTAGGCGTATATGCCCTAGTTTTCACTAAAGGTTCACTTATCACCTTTTGATGGAGAACCGTCATTAAATATAGTTTTGTTCACTATTAAACATTCTTTTGGACCAAATAAAACTCTTATTAAGAATCGGGACATGAAAATTTACTTTTTGTAAATTTTTGGTATCTTTCCGATAAAGTTCATTTTTTAATGAATAGTGTAAAATGTTGTATTTTAATTCAAAACCAATTTTTAATCTAATTTATTTATATGATTAGATTATATTTTGAATTGGTTTTAAAGTGAAATTAGAAAATATTTTTACCATTAAATCCAATAGTGGTCGTTGGAATCAATTTCACTTTGAAATCAGACTTAAACTAGTGTCAATCTTTTGATACTTATTGTTTCATAAAACACGCTATTTGTCATGACAGCGGGAAATAATTATTAAATTAATTAATGTGACTTATATGTTTTGAATTTTGTAAAACGGACTTCATTTTTGAATTCAGAATATCAAATATAGCTTAGGGTGAATTTTTGGGATTTTTCTGAAAAACTTCAATTTTTGATGAATAGTGAAACCACTAAGTGGTACTTATAAAAACTGATTTTCCGTTTAAATGAAATTTTGACATCATTGTGTTTTGATTTTCAAAAATCCGACATACATGGTTTTCATTAATAAGTAAAATGTGGTTCAATGAGATTAAAATAATTTTTTGGTGAATAGTAACTTATTAAGTTTTTAATCGCGATTAGTGGTAATTAGTGTAGTTTAAGGTAAAAATGATATTATAAGAATGTGAAAACACCATGACACTTGTCCTACACCTATTGGGTGAGTCCTGGACTACCAAGACAAGCCATGGGCCAACTTGGGGACCCCATGGAGCCACTTTAGTTGGAAAATGACAATAATATATTTTTATTTAATGGAAAAGTAAAATTGACACAAACATGATATGTTTTTCTAAAACACTTTTTAAGTAGGGTTATACAAGTAATATTTTTGATTATAAATAGTCATTGGAAAGATAAAAATATTTCCTACATCATAGTAATTTTTTTATAATTTTTAGACATTAAATAAATTAAATTATTTATGACATCATAATGATGCAGTGATGACATCATTATTTAATGATTAAAATAAAATGGAAATATAATGTAATATATATGAACTACACATGTCCAAAACTTATTGGATGGGTGGATTTCGAAACCTTATAACCTTATCCACGAATTATATCAATGTGGGACCTTTTAAAACTGAAACACATTTTCAAATAAAGTAATACTTCCTTACTTTCCAAAAGTGCCCCTCCTCTCCTCTTATAAAAGGCCCTCACCTCTACCTCTTTTCACACACTCATCAAGCCTTTGGCTCTGCCAAACCCTGCCCATTTACTCTCTCCACATCCCTCTCCTCATCCTAGAGGATTCCCTTTGGGCAGAATCCTTTCAAAGGAAGCCTTTAGGCTCAAATCAAAAGGAGTTACACTTTTAAAGGTAATTCATTCTCTCATGTTCATTTGTTTTATTTTTCTTCTCCAACCCCCTAAACTCTTTTTATTTACTTCTTTTGTAACAACACCAGTATCTTAAATATACTAGGATGTTGTTATAAGATTTATTCGAGCTACACTCTCACACAACTACATCAAATGGTTAAAGAACATACGGTTTCTGTGGATGGTGAAATTCTGCCTCCCGAAACGATGATTGTTCAATACTCATTTAACACCTTCAAAGGTGGCCATTATGATTCCACTATTTTTATATATGATATATAATATGTTTATGTTTTATTTATGCTTCTGTATTTTTCATTTTTGTCTTACCTTTATGGATTCCATTATGGGTATACGCGATATCTTCATTTAAGGAAGTGCGGACTACCGCCCCCTCAAAGTGATTTGATTCGTTAAATACCATATGTAGGATGTATAAAGAATGGAAATATGATATTATATTTGACGTTATACTGGATTTATAATATACCTTTATATCATTATTATTCCATTCTATAAAATATGAAATAGAAATGAAAGTAGCGTTCATGCGTACGTACGGCTTACCGTCTCCATGAACGGTGCATTTCATTTCATACCTCTAAATGATTATGTAATGTTATAAATTCATGCATGTACTGGATATATATGACATATATGATATCTACATAATGAATAAAATTCTGGATATAATAAACATTTGGCCACACGAACAACATGTAATTGTAAGAAGTCCACTTTCGACTTAAGAACCAAATATCGGCAAAACAAATATTATTAACTTAAATGATTAAATAATGTTTATGACATGGTAATAAGTGGTATAAAAGTAATAATGAACTTGAAAAAGGTTCTTAAGGAATTAGAAATTAACTCAAGTTTATTATTCAGGAGATTAAAGAACGATCGAGTCAAGTCGGACCCGAGGTAAGGGATCCTACAACTCTCTTTCTTTTTAAGTACACTCTTTTATGTCATTTCTTTTAAGCTCATATTTCTTATGATTGGGATGTTATTTTATATTAATCCTACTGAAATTTTTATGTTCATGTGATTAGAGACCCTATTCTCTCTCATCAATCCATTTTGGATGTTTTGAGTGGCGCCGTTAGGCTGCCGAACTTTCGTAAGAGATCTAACCTCTCTCTTTCTTTTTAAGTAATCTCCTTTATGTCACTTCTTTTAAGCTCCTCTTTGTAATGTTGGGGGATGTTATTTTATATTCCTCTTTCTGTACATTTTATTGTAATGTGATGAGATACCCTATTTTATCTCATCAACCCATATTCGGAAGTTTTATGTGGCGCCGTTAGGCTGCCGAGTTTTCGTAAGGGATTTTTTCATCTCACATTTATTCCCGTGAGATTTATGCTACATTTGCCACAATTTAATTTGAGTGGTGTATGTACTGCCATTATTCTACTCTTTGTGTAATATAATTTCCTTTATGAGTATTTACATCAATGATTTATTGTCCTTCTTTCATGGGGTGTATGTTTTGAAAGATACCCAAGTCGGTAAGGGAACCTTTCACCCTCCTCTTTTTTAAAAAAGACTTCTTTTGTTGGGTCTTTTAATTTACATAATGTTATGTTGGGATATGTTCTCATATATCCTTATTGATGTAAATTTTATGTCCAAGTGATGAGATACACTTTTTATCTCTCATCAACTCATTTTGATGTGATGTCGTTAGGCTGTCAAGGGAACTTTTTAACCCAATTTCAATTTTCTTTGGGTTCAACATGTAGTCATTGAATATGTCATCCATTGAATATGTGTGAATGACCTTTTATTGTTTTACACTTAATATCCACTTATATTGGGTGTATTTATCTTTTTTCACACATATTTTGAGATTGATTTGCCCTTAATTTAAGGATACCTTCTTTATAAGGGATTTCATCACATTTGACATTTCTATTGAGGGTTCATTGTGGTTATGCACCAATTCACTCTTATATGGTGTATATACTGTCCTTTGGAGTATTATATCATGAATACTTTTATTCTCATGATATTATAAAGTTCTGAATAAATGTTATTCCTCGATTATTGTATTCAAGTGTCTCTAATTTTGGTAAAACCCCTTTAACCAAAATATCGTTTTAAATGTTTTAATTATTTGTTCTTATTAATATCCATGTTTTCAAAATGGTTTTAAGGATTTATTTATATGGATATTAATGGTATAAAGTGTTAAAAGCTTCAAGGTGGTATGGGACACTTTGATTCAAAAATCTCTTTATTAAATGTTGTAAATGGTTTTGGAAATGGTTTCTTTTTGAATGGATTCATTATTTCAATATCCTAAAATGTTATATTGTGATTGAAATGTTGAAATGTTATGTTTCCTTTATTCATGTTTTATGTGATACGATTATGTTATGGTTCTTGGGCATTGTTATGAAGAAAGGGTGGTTCTGTGATAAACTAAGGGCAGGTGAGCCCGATATAGCTCTCCAATGCATTGGGTAACGCGAAGGAGTGAAACGTTAAGGTTTCTCCGAAGAGATTTAGGGAATATACTGTGATGGGTATTCCAAACGTAACCAAGAGGGTTACTCCCTACGTAAGAATGTTATGAATGCCTCAAGTTACCTTTATGTCTTATGTCTTCTATGATTTATTCATGATTTGATATGCCTATGTTTTATGGTTAAAGTATGATTTCATTCTTATGTATATATGAACTCATGTTTCCTTTCCATATTTTTATAACCCTTACTGAGCTTTTTATGCTCATCCCAAGTTTTTGAAATGCTTTTCACAGGTCAAGGGAAAGATACATGATGTGACGATAGTGTCAAGGATGTGTCAAGAAAGAATACGTGTTTTATTTTAAATAGGTTTCCATTGATGGGAAGAATGAATATTGTCTTTTATGTAACCACCTTGTTTAAATGTGGAATGTAATGCAAGTTTCAGGATCTAATTCTCTAAAACTCTAAACCTGAAAAGATCCTCAATGTGTAATCTTGTAATAACTCAAGTTTAAGTAAGGTTTAAGGCTGGGGCCTTATAGTTGGTATCAAAGGTCGGTTTAGATAACTTTAGAGGTTAGGGTATTCTTTAAGCATAATTGACAATTACCATAATGGTTAGGATTTCAGAAAGAGTCTTAGTTTTAGATAAAGTGAATGAGTAAGTATATATTATTGTCTATCTTACTCATTAGTACATGATGGTTTTGTTGATATACTCGCACTGACCTTTTTGGTTTTAGTAAATGGCTGGATCTAGCAGGCACCAAAGTAACAGTGAATGTGAAGGAAACTGTGACAGTTTTTTGAGCAAGAAACTGAATGATATGGGAGCTGCAATGAGAACTCTTTTGATTATCCTCAACCAACTATCTGGAGTCATGATTGACCACCTAAACCTTGGATATTTCTCTAAGGCATCATATATGCAAGAAACAAATCCCTACGGAAGTACAGGTAATAATCATAAAGGTAAGTGTGTTCAAAAACCTATGTGTCAATGATGTGGAAAGAAACACCTAGGAAAATGTTTCAAAGGGACAGAAATATGCTATAGATGTGGAAATGAAGGTCATAAAGCAAGAACATGCCATGGAAAAAGGAAGCATCCAGTTGACTCGAGGAAAGGGAAAGAAGTTCTTTCCGAGGGATCAATTGAATGTTTTAAATGTGGTGTGCATGGTCATTATGAAAACACATGTCCCATGAAGAAGTTTCGTGAATGGGGTCACCAAGAGTGTACCAATATTCGTTTACCAATACCTAATGCCATTCCGATTGAGGATGAAGAAACTGACAACGACCAATCAAAGGTATGTACTATCTCATGACTATTGTTTTCTTATTTTGGAATCTTAGGATATGATTCATGATTTTGTTTGTAGGAAATAGGTATTTCGGAATAAGTTGGAAAGGAATGGATAATGGATCATGAAGAATGTTGAATGAGTAAGATGTCAACATATAAGGGCTTCAAGAGTTAGGGTGAAATTCTTAAGAGTATTAAGTCTCTTTTGATGATGGGGTTACATTAGAAGACTTTTTATATTATGCGTAACCCTGATGTTTAATACAGGCAAATTTTATTCAAGTAATAGTTATCTTTTCTTTTGTGGACATAGTTATAAAGAACCATTTGGGTTTATATGATCCTTACTTTTGAGGTAATTATGGGTTACCATATGTTATGATTGAAGTGAAAGGCATGAGATAAAATTGAGGTTAAATTATGTTATGGTTATTTTTGATGATTTTATCCCTTTTTGGGTAATGATTTGAGAATTATATAGTTTTGAAAAAAGGACAAAACGCAGACCGTGTGACAACCCGTCGCGTCGGACAATGCTGCGGGAATCGAACCCACAACCAAAGTGCGACTGGTATTTATCGCCTACCACTGGACTACGTGAAGTCCCTGGTTAGTTTGACTGATTCTTTTTAGTTATATGATTTTATGAATTAAGAGTAAGTTTATTTTGGAGGACATGTGATTAGGATAGTTACTTTTCAATGTGAGACTTTAGGAGCAACTGATGTTGTTTGGAGATAAAAGTTACGATTTAACTTGGAAGACTATGTGACTAAATCCTTCAAATATTTGGGTTTCAATCTTATATTGGTTTACTTTGAAGAATTTTATGGACAAATTGTTTATCAGATGGTCCTCGTTGAACTTTGGGGTTTTGTTGGACACATTTTGGAGATTAAGAATAGATTTTATTTTTATAAGGGGTTTTCCTTTTCTGGATTATCTGATCTTGTACTAACCTTTTTGGTTTTGGTTTTGGTTTTGGTTAAAGCCTAAATACATGGGATGTATATAGTTCTCTTTTGGGGATTAGGTGATTCTCTAGAAGTTGATTATAGTACTCTTAATGCAAACAAGTCTCCCTAAATACTTGTCTTTTGGAAAAAATATGAGTTTGACTAAGGAATCTAGTAAAAGTTGAAAGTCAACATGATAAGTGATTATGCTTCCTTATGAATAAATTCCTCAATAAGAAGTAACTTAAAACAAAAATGTTGTCTATTAACTTTTCCTATTGGGGAACCCAACACCGTTTAACCCATCACAAGTTTGTGATTTTCTTATTGTTAACTTTCTCCTAAACATGTTTTCTATTACTCTCCATCGGAACATAACCCTATGTTTTCTCCTCCATGTCCATATTTTCATACTTAGAATCCTAGTATGGGTTAAATCGGGTGACCTCTGTGCTTATCTTTCTTTATTTTAAAGTGATTGTTTTACCGACTCTTGTTCCGATGTGGGACGTTCAAGGATGTTTCTAAGCGCAATTTTAAAATTGCGAGGACGCAATTCCCAAAAGGGGGGAAGGATGTAACACCCCAGGTAAATAAGGAATATGACATTTTCATATTTATCCATATTTGTGAATAAAATATTAATATAACTTTAAAGGGGATGCTATGCTCGATGGCGTACCCAACACGCAACAACGAGTTTCTTGGGAATCTTACGTTGCACTCTAATAATAAAATAATATTATTTTAAATGGTAGTTAACATGTAGCCGTTGTAATGGCGGGAATGGATAGAAATAACTAAAATATGATTATATATGTTCTTAAATAAGTTTACATTTATAAAATAAAAGATAAAGGCTTAAAATACGGAAAGAATTCAATTTTAGGTGTATATGCCCTAGTTTTCACTAAAGGTTCACTTATCACCTTTTGATGGAGAACCGTCATTAAATATAGTTTTGTTCACTATTAAACATTATTTTGGACCAAATAAAACTCTTATTAAGAATCGGGGCATCAAAATTTACTTTGTGTAAATTTTTGGTATCTTTCCGATAAAGTCCATTTTTTTAATGAATAGTGTAAAATGTTGTATTTTAATTCAAAACCACTTTTTAATCTAATTTATTTATATGATTAGATTATACTTTGAATTGGTTTTAATGTGAAATTAGAAAATATTTTTACCATTAAATCCAATAGTGGTCGTTGGAATCAATTTCACTTTGAAATCAGACTTAAACTAGTGTCAATCTTTTGATACTTATTGTTTCATAAAACACGCTATTTGTCATGACTGTGGGAATTAATTATTAAATTAATTAATGTTACTTATATGTTTTGAATTTTTTAAAACGGACTTCATTTTTGAATTCAGAATATCAAATATAGCTTAGGGTGAATTTTTGGGATTTTTCTGAAAAACTTCAATTTTTGATGAATAGTGAAACCACTAAGTGGTACTTATAAAAACTGATTTTCCGTTTAAATGAAATTTTGACATCATTGTGTTTTGATTTTCAAAAATCCGACATACATGGTTGTCATTAAGAAGTAAAATGTGGTTCAATGAGATTAAAATAATTTTTTGGTGAATAGTAACTTATTAAGTTTTTAATCGCGATTAGTGGTAATTAGTGTAGTTTAAGGTAAAAATGATATTATAAGAATGTGAAAACACCATGACACTTGTCCTACACCTATTGGGTGAGTCATGGCCGACCAAGACAAGCCATGGACCAACTTGGGGACCCCATGGAGCCACTTTAGTTGGAAAATGACAATAATATATTTTTATTTAATGGAAAAGTAAAATTGACACAAACATGATATGTTTTACTAAAACAATTTTTAAGTAGGGTTATACAAGTCATATTTTTGATTATAAATAGTCATTGGAAATCTAAAAATATTTCCTACATCATAGTAATTTTTTTATAATTTTTAGACATTAAATAAATTAAATTATTTATGACATCATAATGATGCAGTGATGACATCATTATTTAACGATTAAAATAAAATGGAAATATAATGTAATATCTATAAACTACACATGTCCAAAACTTATTGGATGGGTGGATTTCGAACCCTTATAACCTTATCCACGAATTATATCAATGTGGGACCTTTTAAAACCGAAAAACATTTTCAAATAAAGTAATACTTCCTTACTTTCCAAAAGTGCCCCTCCTCTCCTCTTATAAAAGGCCCCCACCTCTACCTCTTTTCACACACTCATCAAGCCTTTGGCTCGGCCAACCCCTGACCATTTACTCTCTCCAAATCCCTCTCCTCATCCTAGAGGATTCCCTTTGGGAAGAATCCTTTAAAAGGAAGCCTTTAGGATCAAATCAAAAGGAGTTACACTTTTAAAGGTAATTCATTCTCTCATGTTCATTTGTTTTATTTTGCTTCTCCAACCCCCTAAACTCTTTTTATTTACTTCTTTTGTAACAACACCAGTATCTTAAATATACTAGGATGTTGTTATAAGATTTATTCGAGCTACACTCTCTCACAACTACATCAAATGGTTAAAGAACATACGGTTTTCGTGGATGGTGAAATTCTGCCTCTCGAAATGATGATTGTTCAATACTCATTTAACACCTTCAAAGGTGGCCATTATGATGTCACTATTTTTATATATGATATATGATATGTTTATGTTTTATTTATGCTTCTGTATTTTTCATTTTTGTCTTACCTTTATGGCTTCCATTATGGGTATACGCGATATCTTCATTTAAGGAAGTGCGGACTACCGCCCCCTCAAAGTGATTTGATTCGTTAAATACCATATGTGGGATGTATAAAGTATGGAAATATGATATTATATATGACATTATACTGGATTTATAATATAACTTTATATCATTATTATTCCATTCTATAAAATACGAAATAGAAATGAAAGTAGCATTCATGCGTACGTACGGCTTACCGTCTCCATGAACGGTGCATTTCATTTCTTACCTCTAAATGATTATGTAATGTTATAAATTCATGAAAGTACTGGATATATATGACATATATGATATCTACATAATGAATACAATTCTGGATATAATAAACATTTGGCCACACGAACAACATGTAATTGTAAGAAGTCCACTTTCGACTTAAGAACCAAATATCGGCAAAACAAATATTATTAACTTAAATGATTACATAATGTTTATGACATGGTAATAAGTGGTATAAAAGTAATAATTAAATTGAAAAGGGTTCTTAAGGAATTAGAAATTAACTCAAGTTTATTATTAAGGAGATTAAAGAACGATCGAGTCAAGTCGGACCCGAGGTAAGGGATCCTACAACTCTCTTTCTTTTTAAGTACACTCTTTTATGTCATTTCTTTTAAGCTCATATTTCTTATGATTGGGATGTTACTTTATATTACTCCTAATGTAATTTTTATGTTCATGTTATGAGAGAACCTATTCTCTCTCATCAATCCATTTTGGAAGTTTTGAGTGGCGCCGTTAGGCTGCCGAACTTTCGTAAGAGATCTAACCTCTCTCTTTCTTTTTAAGTAATCTCCTTTATGTCACTTCTTTTAAGCTCCTCTTTGTAATGTTGGGGGTTGTTATTTTATATTACTCTTTCTGTACATTTTATTTTAATGTGATGAGATACCCTATTTGATCTCATCAATCCATATTCGGAAGTTTTATGTGGCGCCGTTAGGCTGCCGAGTTTTCGTAAGGGATTTTTTCATCTCACATTTATTCCCGTGAGATTTATGCTACATTTGCCACAATTTCCTTTGAGTGGTGTATGTACTACCATTATTCTACTATTTGTGTAATATAATTTCCTTTATGAGTATTTACATCAATGATTTATTGTCCTTCTTTCATGGGGTGTATGTTTTGAAAGATACCCAAGTCGGTAAGGGAACCTTTCACCCTCCTCTTTTTTAAAAAAGACTTCTTTTGTTGGGTCTTTTAATTTACATATTGTTATGTTGGGATATGTTCTCATATATCCTTATTGATGTAAATTTTATGTCCAAGTGATGAGATACACTTTTTATCTCTTATCAACTCATTTTGATGTGATGTCGTTAGGCTGTCAAGGGAACTTTTTAACCCAATTTCGATTTTCTTTGGGTTCAACATGTAGTCATTGAATATGTCATCCATTGAATATGTGTGAATGACATTTTATTGTTTTACACTTAATATCCACTTATATTGGGTTTATTTATATTTTTCACACATATTTTGAGATTGATTTTCCCTTAATTTAAGGATACCTTCTTTATAAGGGATTTCATCACATTTGACATTTCTATTGAGGGTTCATTGTGGTTATGCACCAATTCACTCTTATATGGTGTATATACTGTCCTTTGGAGTATTATATCATGAATCCTTTTATTCTCATGATATTATAAAGTTATGAATAAATGTTATTCCTTGATTATTGTATTCAAGTGTCTCTAAATTTGGTAAAACCCCTTTAACCAAAATATCGTTTTAAATGTTTTAATTATTTGTTCTTATTAATATCCATGTTTTCAAAATGGTTTTAAGGATTTATTTATATGGATATTAATGGCATAAAGTGTTAAAATCTTCAAGGTGGTATGGGAAACTTTGATTCAAAAATCTCTTAATTAAATGTTTTAAATGGTTTTGGAAATGGTTTCTTTTTTAATGGATTCATTATTTCAATATCCTAAAATGTTATATTGTGATTGAAATGTGGAAATGTTATGTTTCCTTTATTCATGTTTTATGTGATACGATTATATTATGGTTCTTGGGCATTGTTATGAAGAACGGGTGGTTCTGTGATAAACTAAGGGCGGGTGAGCCCGATATAGCTCTCCAATGCATTGGGTAACGCGAAGGAGTGAAATGTTAAGGTTTCTCCGAAGAGATTTAGGGAATATACTATGATGGGTATTCCAAACGTAACCAAGAGGGTTACTCCCTACGTAAGAATGTTATGAATGCCTCAAGTTACCTTTATGTCTTATGTCTTCTATGATTTATTCATGATTTGATATGCCTATGTTTTATGGGTAAAGTATGATTTCATTCTTATGTATATATGAACTCATGTTTCCTTTCCATATTTTTATAACCCTTACTGAGCTTTTTATGCTCATCCCATGTTTTTGAAATGCTTTTCACAGGTCAGGGGAAAGGTACATGATGTGACGATAGTGTCAAGGATGTGTCAAGAAAGAATCCGTGTTTTATTTTAAATAGGTTTCCATTGACGGGAAGAATGAATATTGTCTTTTATGTAACCACCTTGTTTAAATGTGGAATGTAATGCAAGTTTCAGGATCTAATTCTCTAAAACTCTAAACTTGAAAAGATCCTCAATGTGTAATCTTGTAATAACTCAAGTTTAAGTAATGTTTAAGGCTGGGGCCTTATACAACGCCTCCTCCTCCTCTATCTCCGCGAAGTCCTCCTCTTCCTTCATGAATCCCCTGTATGTTATGAACATAACCAACAACACTAAACCCTATCTATTACAAACATCAACTCTATAGGGAACATCAACTTTTCAGTTCGCCAAACCCAGCTTTTCCCTGTATGATTCCATTTCCCTGAACCCACCTCCTTCGTGTACCCCACCTATACCGCCGAACCCCACCTCTATACTAAATCCCTCCTTTAAAAACACACATCTTCCACAAACCCAAATCATATGGTTCTACAACTATGAGTATTCTATTAATTCTCTTAGTATTTCCATTGAATTTTATTATTGTAGAATTTTCCATGATCAATTTTATGTCTGTAATGTTTCCATTTCTAGTTATGGATATTGATTAGTTTCTAGAGATGGAATAAGCATACTAAATATTTAATTGAGAAACCATTGGTGGTTCTAATCATTCTTATTTAGGCCCACACCTGGTCTAGACACCGTGGTGGATAATCAGTACCTACAAATACATTATTTGGTTAATATGTATATGGTTATCTATTGGATCCTTATGGCCAAATTGATATTTATTGGCATAGGAATTTGTTTTTTTGTCAGGTTATAATGAGAATTAAGGCCATGTTTGGCTATAGATCATGTCATAGAATATTAACCATATATTTTTAGTTATGTTTTTTCAGAGCAATTTCACATGTTTTTAGTCCTTTGTTAACATAGGGATATGGTTTATAGTTTTTAACAGCATTGGTATATTGATGTTTGATTTTGTATTATATTTTTATTAATTTTGGAGAAATTTATTGATTATTTTTCTCATGAATTTATAGAATATGAATGGTTCATGTCTTTCCTTAGGATATCTTAATTATAGATTATCAATTTTCTCAATGTGGTAAAATCGTTCCCCACATATTAAACCAATATATAATGTGATATGATCTGGCCATAGTGAATATTTTAACACAATTGGGGTAGTAGTGAACTAATTTATCTATTTATTGAATTGGGTTATTATATATTCACCCACATCTAATCAAAAAATCACACATAATCATCAACATTCATGTCCATGTTGGACATGTAGATTATATATATCATTATTTTCATAGATAATAAAAAATATTTGTTATCATCCAAGGGAATTACCACATCTAGTAATATATTTACATCCACTATTCCACCAATCCCTACCCCTGAAAAATAATCTCTATATTATTTTATTTAGTACAATAATGAAGAAAAGGACACTAAAAAAAGTGAAAATTGTTGTATGTTATGAAAAAGATTAAAGAAGAAGAAGAGGAAAGGATATATAAATACAACTAAAGAAATATTGGTGAAAAAATGATGAAAATAAAATCTTGGAGGCTATTCTTGAAAAATTCATGAACATGGTGGAACATGTTCATGTACTTGATACACATAGTTTTTTTGTCTAAGATGAATTTTATGTTGAAGAGAATGAGATATTTTGATACGTGGAATAATTAATAAAACTATATAACACTAAGATCCAAACTAAATAAGTATTATTTTTGTTTCATTTTAAAGGTAAAACTGTAGTCCATGTTGTAAACAACTCCAGGAAAAGATCACAACTCGAATACCAACCCAGACATTTGTCAACAATGTAATTTTTAATATATAGTCATAACTATGGGAAACGATGTTTGGAATAATTCTTCCTTATTCTATGATTTTAAGGCCACAATTGAATATATAACAGTATACATGGTTTATATCCTTAATGAAGAGTCCTATAAACATTATAATTTCTTAGGATAGTCCACTGTGATGATTAATCCATCTCACCACCAGATTCACAAGTTATGGTGTTGTTATCGACACACCACCTAAAAATGATAATCCATACATGAGAAGACTCTATCATATAGGGTTGTATTTAAGACCCACCAAAATGAAATTTTAGTGTAGTAAATGACTAATTTAGACACATTGGAATTTGGTAGAAATTTCAAGTTATTAATAGTGGGTCAACAGAGATGCTTCCCAATTGGCAGCACTGAGAAGGCCTAAACCAAGAATGTGGTATGGTTCCTTTGCATAGATGTTCATGAGATATCCTTCAATGATATTAATGGGGATCTATTAAAACCACCAATCATAAAAATAATTGAGGTGGGTAATGAGTGTAGCTTTTATTGTGATGTATCAGGTGTTAGGATTTGTATAGTTCCAGTACATGATATTGATGTGGTGGTATATGGGTCGTGACAATTATGGCAATATTTTTGAAACCACCCAGATTATGTCCATGATTTGGTAATATTGTTTCCTTCTAGGTGGTTTTATTGGTTTTATATTTAGTGTGACATATCTTCGGAATATACTAAAAAGTGTTCGAAATATATTTTGTCTCAAATTGAAATGAACCTTTGACAATGAAGATGATTTCTGTATATATAGTCATTTATCATTAACCTAATGTATATCCTCAATAATGGGAATTTTTTTTCTAAAGAACTCTATTGTTAAGATCATGCTTAGGTATTACATGAATCACGCATCATGTGGATGATGGTATCCCACTTTGAAGATATCTAACTTTATGTTCAAAAGTATAATGTCCAAATTACACTTAGGTCTTTATCTATCACTTATTCACTCCTCAGTAGTTTTATGTATTTTAAATATAACATTAATTAAATTTATTCATGATATACATTATAATCCTTTTATAGATTTATATTTTGTAAAATGTTGGGTATTTTTTACTCATATATCATTTATAAAGTGTCTCTATTTGGATTTATGTATTAATGAAAATGCCTAACTAGCTCTTTTAAAACTATTAAAGTGTTTTGAAAAGTTTTTAAAAAATTATATGTGTTTAAAATTCCCTTTTTTGGTTTTAAATATCTTTAAAATGATTTATACAATTGGCATGGACATATTTCTCATAACAAGTTTTTATTAGCTCACCTGATTGACTTTTATAAAGGGATGTGAATTTTTAGAAAGCGTATTTAATACCGATTTCATTTTATAAATGGTGTGTTATTTTATATAATAAATTTATAAATTGTTGGTTTTTTAATGAGATTTTATGTTTGATTTTATAAATAGGTTTCAAGAAATTTTTTTGTTAACTTCTAAGGGGTGTCAGTCAGAGGAAATAAAATTCCATAATAACTATCATTCAAATGTTGAGTTCCCCTTATCTGAAATGCCCCATTTGTAACATCCCAGGTAAATGGATAATTATAAATTTTTATATTTATTAATAATTGTGAATTAGATAATAATTTTACTTTAAAAGGATTGATATTTTCGATAGCGTACCTGATACACAACAACGTGTTTCTTTGAAATCTTACGTTGTACACTAATAATATAATATAATTATTTGAAATGGTAGTCAACTCCTAGCCATTGTATTGGCGGGAATGAACAAAACATACTACAATAAGATTATACATGATTTTTAAATGTATTTAAATTATCCAATAAAAATTTAGAGGCTTAAAATGTTAATGAATCTAATTTTAAGCATAATTTACATTAAAATGCTGATTTATAACCTTTTAATGTTTAACCCACATAAAATATATTTTTGGTAACTTTAATACATTATAATGCACCAAATAAAATACTTCTTTAGAATTGGGACATCAAATTTTACTTTGGGTAATTTTTTGTTATTTTTTTGATAAAGTTCAATTTTAAATGAATAGGGAAAAAATTGTATTTTAAATCAAAAGTGACTTCTAATCTAATTTATTTATATAGATATATTACCTTTTTAATTGTATTTAAATTTAAATTAAAATATATTTTTACCATTTAATCCAATTCTGGTCGTTGAAATTAATTTCACTATGAAATTGGATTTTAACACGTATCAATCTTATGATTATTATTGTTTCTTAAAAACACGATATTTGTTTTGATAAGGGGAATTAATTTTAAAATTTATTAATTCCACTCCAATGTACTGAATTTGGAAAATATAAATAATTTTTGTATTCGGAATATCATATATATATTAGGCTTAATTTTTATTATTTTTCTAAAAATACATCAATTTTTTATGAATAGTGAAATCACTTGGTAGTAGTTACAAATCTTACATTTTCATTTAAATGAAATTTTACCACTTCTGTGATTTGATTTTCGAAAATATGAAATACATGGTTGTTATCAAGAAGTAAAATTTGGTTCAATAAGAAGAAAATAATTTTCAGCAAATAGTTACTTTAGAATTTTATTTACCTTGGTTAAAAGTAAATAGGGTAATTCAAGGTAAGAAGAATATTATAATAGTTCAAAATTACTTTTAAACTTCTACTAACCTTATTTTATGTGTAATGGCCGACCATGGGCATTTTTGGGTCTATTTTTGGATTCCATGGAGCAACTAATGAAAGATAATGACACTTTACACTAATTAATTTAATGTAAAGGCAAAAATGACATAAACAAAAATCCTTTAGTAAAATAATTATTATATAGTGTTATATAAGTAATATTTTTTCCTATAAATATTATTTCAAAAGATAAAAATATTTCCTACATGATAGTATTTTTTTATAATTTTTAGACATCAAATAAATTAAATTATTCATGACATAATAATGATGCAGTATTTATCTCAATAAGAAATGATTTAAATAACTAAGATTATAATGAATAAAATATTACCCAAAACATGTCCAATTATTATTTGGGGATTTTATTTCGACCATGAGTCATTTTATATTCTACTTTAATGAGTTTTTGATGTTTTGAAATCGAAGATATGTTTATAATAAAATAATGTTTTCAAACTTCCCTAAAGAGCCCCTCCTCTCCCTTATAAAAGGATACCACTTGTAACCAATTCCACACACCTCTCAAGCCTTTTTTCTTGTAAAAACTCGGCCCAATTAAGCTCCCTACATACCTCTCCTACTTCCAAAAGCCTTACCTTAGGCATAAGGCACTTCATGATGTCCTTTGGATAAATCCAAAGGGAGTTACCCAAATTAAAGGTAACAGTTTCTCTTAAATTTTTTTCTTTTGTTTTACTTATCCAACCCCTAAAATAATTTTATTCCATTATTTAGTAAAAACACCAGTTTCCACAGTATACTAGTATGTTGTTATGATATGGATTCAAACTACACTTACACACACTTCCATCTAATGGATAATGAATATAATGTTTTTGTGGATGGAAAACCAACGCTTCACGAAACTATGATTGTTCAAACATCTCCAACCGCCTCTCATGGTGGCCATTATGATGGAACTATATTTATATATGATATATATTTTGTTTATGTTTTCTTTATGATTATTTATTTTCTATTTATATAATTCCTTTATGGTTTCCATAGTAGGTAAATATGATGATCCAATATGAGGAAGTGCGGACTAGCACCCCCTCAAAGTGATGTGACTCGTTAATGCCTTATATGCTATGTATAAAGGATAGAGTTAGTGATATTTTATATGATATTATACTGGAATTTTAATATACTTATGTTTCATTATGTTTTAATTCCATTAAAATAAGAAATAGAAATGAAAGCAACATTCATGCGTACTTACATCTTATAGTCTCGATGATTGGGGAATTTCATTTCTTACCTCCAAATGTTATTAATATTAAAAAAACGTCTATATACTGGATATATATGATATCTAAATCATGAATACCATTCTGGATATATTGGACTATTGACCTCACAGACCACTTGTATATATAAGTTGTTCATTTTTGACTCATGTACCAAATCTAAAAAAAATTGAATGTTATTAACTTAAATGATTAGATAATGTTTATAAAATGGTAATAAGTGATATAAAAAGAATAATAAAAAATCAAAAGGTTCCTAATCCATTTTAAATTTACATTAGTTTATTATTCAGGATATTAAAGAACGAATGGGTCTTGTCAGACCCGAGGTAAGGGACTTCATCTCAATCTCCTTTCATTGATGCATATTTAGTTTTATACACAACTTTATTGTATACGGTGTATAAACCCGTTTTAATTTTCATTTCATTAAAAGGGAATATTTTTATACAATGTATTTTACTAAACGAAAAAAAGGAATGTTTTTTTACGTAAGCAGTGACAATGACCTTTCCATCACCGCGACTATTATTTGAACTTTGGATTCCGTAACAAGCCGAAATGTTTTTAAAAGGAAAAATAAATACCATATACTATTTTTACGTATTTGGGTATTGAATATTATTTTAAGGACAGATTAATTATTTCAATATCTTGAAATTATATTTTGTTTTTTCAATATGGAAATGTTATCATTCCTTCATGCTTATGTTATGTGTTATGAACATGTTATGGTTCTTGGCCATTATTTACGTGTATGGGTGGATCCGTGATAAACCTATGGTGGGTGAGCCTGATATAGCTCTACAATGCATTGGGTAACGTGACAGAGGTAAACGTGAATGTTTCTCCTGGGAGATTTAGGGAATATACTGTGATGGGTATTCCAAAGTAACTCCCAATATAGTTGTGATAGCTATAATGTAAGTATGATTTGGATGCCACAAGTTACCTTTAGGATTTATGATTTATATGTGTTATTCATAAAATCTTATGATTTCATATGGTAAGTAAAAGAGTTCATGTTTTGTAAGTATTTATGAAAAAAGGTTCTCTTTCATTGTTTTATAACCCCTACTGTGATTTTTATGCTCATTCCATGTTTTGAAATGTTTTCACATGACTTAAATATTAATAGGGTCAAGGATGGGATCATGGAAAAGTCATGCTGTCAAAAACATTGAACTAGACCTGACTATTTTTTTCAATAGTTATTATTTATTGAAGAAAATGGAATCTGTGTAGAAGTTCCTACTTTATAATATTTTTAGTTGTAATAGTTATGTCCTAATTCTCTTAAAACCTAAACCTAAAAAGATCCTCAATGTGGGTTATTCATTTAATTCAAAATTATGTAATGTTTAAGGCCAGTTCCTTATAGTTGGTATCATATTTCGGTTTAGATATCTTTAGGATTTAAGGTATTGTTAAAAAAATGTCCATAATGTAATTTATGTTAATATTGAAATCATAATGCATTTATAGATTACCATGATGCTTCGCCTATGATAATTATGTGTTCAGAAGGGTTTTCAGCAGAGGAATCAAGGTAGCTATGTTGGGATGACCTCAGGAGGAAGACAACCTTCTAAATCAGCAACCTAAAATGGTCGGAATCCGAATAGAACAGTTTGTTGCAGTGATGGAATATTTGAATCAGGGTATAAATGGTGATTGTATCCATGTATGAGATCATCTAGATCATCCACAGAGGAACATGTCATTAGTGGAAAATATGATGAGGCAACATCGCCCATCATTTAGAGGATCATCTGATCTGGTACTAGAAGAAGGGTTGATTAAAGCACTGGAAAAGATTTTCGATGTCAGGGGTTGTTCAAAACATCAATAGGTAAGTTTTTATGTTTACTGTTTTGAAGGTGAAGGTGATCAGTGGTGGTCGATGGTGAGAAATATCAGGGATAGTGAGGATTTTGATGTTGTTGATTGGGATGATTTCAAAGGAATGTTTCTTAAGAAATATTTTCCTATGGTGGATCGTCTTAGGATGGAAAAACAATTCCTAGAATTAAGGAAGGACGATGAATCAGTGGCTGCTTATGAAGAAAAATTCACTCGACTGGCTATGTATGCTCCAAATTTCATATGAGATTTTGATAGTAAAATCAACCAATTTTACTCACTATTAATGACAATGTCTAGAAGGGCTTCAACTTCTCGTGAGTTCAAAAGTTATGGAAAACTTTTTTGTTGTGCAGAGAAGGTGGAAATGGAGTTCGCCGATGACCATGTGTTCTTTGATAAACAACAGAATAAGAGGATGATGTGGAAGAAAAAATGGAAGAACTCTTTAAAAAATTTTGATGGTAAGAAACAGAAGTTTACAGTTCATGAAAATTGTGCTAAAAATCTTACTGGGGAATGTCAATTGAATTCTGCTAAGTGCTACTGATGTGGTAAAATGCGACATAAGGCACGTAATTGCACTGAAATAAATCTGGGTAATGGTAAGTAAAAATATGATTTACAATCAGTAAGCTATTTTATGTGATTGAAATGGGTAATTTTGCAAATGATTGTCCAAAAAGGAACTCAACTGAGGGATATGAGTGACACTACAAGAAGAAAAGAGTGGTTAAATCCTTCGCAACTACATCAGTAGATGTTGGGCCATCAAATGAAGTAGTATCAGTTACACTGTTTGTTTGTTCAGATTATTCCAATGTGTTGTTTGATTCAGGGTCTACACACTCTTTCATTTCTGAAATGTTTTCTAGTAAAATGGGAATTCCATCTCATGATATGAATACTAAACTTATGGTAAAAATCCCAAGAGGAAATGTTGAGACAAAATGAAACTATAAGAGCCTTGATATCCTTGTGTGGGGAATGAATCTACCTACAAACCATATTGTTTTGTCTCTTGATGAGTTTGATGTTATTTTGGGCATGGATTGGCTATCTGATTATCATGCTAAGATTGACTGTAGATCTAATAAGGATTCTTCTCAGAACGATTTATAGTTTGTGTAAAAGAATGAATCCTTTCTTTGGATAACATATCAGGAAGATGAGAAACTAGTAAAAGATGTAAATTAATGTTACCTTGCATGTGTTGTTGAAAATAAAGGACCTATTTAGGTTAAAAATGTTCCACTAGTAAATGAGTACCTTGAAGTTTTTTTTGATGAGTTTCTGGGTATTATACCTGATCGATAAGTTCAATCTACTATTGACTTAGTTCATGATGCTAATCAAATTTCAAAACCCCATTATCGAATGGATAAAATTGATCTTTTAGGGTTAAAGAAGCAATTGTATGAGTTATTAGATAAAGGTTTCATTCGACCTAGCACATCACCATGGGGTGCTCATGTATTTTTTATTAAAAAGAAAGATGGATCCATGAGACTTTACATTGATTATAGAGAATTGAATAACATCACTATTAGGAACAAATATCCTTTGCCTCATATCGATGATTTGTTTTATCAACTACTGGGAGCTCAGTATTTTTCTAATATTGAGTTGAGATCGGGGTACCATCTGTTTAAAGTAAAGGAAGAAGATATTTGGATGACTGTGTTACATACTAGATATGACCATTATGAATTTGTAGTAATCCATTTTTTAACCAATTAACCTACTGTATTCATGGATCTTATGAATATAATTTTCCGTGAGTTCATGGATAAGTATTTTGTTGATTTCATTGATGATATTTTGGATGATTACAAAAGTAAGGAGGAACATGAAATTCATTTAAGGGTTGTCTTGCAAACATTAAAAGAAAAAGAATCATTATGGGAAATTAACTACGTGTGAGTTTTGGTTATAACAAATTTCATTCCTTGGTCACATTGTTTCAAAAAATGGCATAACTATTGATCATGCTAAAACAAAAGTTGTTTAAGAACTTCCAAGTCCCACAAATATATTTGAGATCAATAGTTTTCTTGGTATGGCAGGTTATTACCATAGTTATGTTGAAAATTTTTCACGGTTATCTAGTGTAATGACTATGTTAACTCGAAAAGGTGTTAAGTTCATATGGACAAAAGAATGTGATGATTGTTTTCAGGAATTGAAAAGAAGATTGGTGAATTCTCTAGTTTTGGCACTGCCTTCCAGAAACGGTGAGTTTGTTATTTACAGTGATGCTTAGTTGAAATAACATGGATGTGTCCTTATGAAAAATGATCTGGTAATTGCTTATGCTTCATGTTAGTTGAAACCTCTGGGTTAAATTACCCTACATATGATTTGGAATTAGCTGCTTTTGTTTTTTCATTAAAAATTTAGAGTAATCATTTTATGGAGAAAAATGTGAAATATATACTGACAAAAACAGATCGAAGTATATATTCACTCTAATAGAATTGAAAATGAGACAGAGGAGATGGGTGCAATTAATCAATGATTATGATTTCAAAATCCACTACCATCCGGGAAAAGCAAATAAAGATACTGATGCATTGGGTCGAAAAAGTAACGCTTCATTAACCATGCTACGTTTTGAATGAAATCCTTTAGTTCTTGATTTAACTAATTATGGAATAGAAGTTATTGGTGTAGGAAATTCTCTTGTATTGTATATGGTGTTAGTGAGATCAACTCTATCAAACAGAATAATGAAAGCATATAAGGAAGATAGTTAGTTGCTGAAAAACGTAGAGTTTGTTCAGAAGGGTATATTGCATGATTTTAACGTTGATAATGATTGTGTTTTGTGATTTTGGAAGTGATTATGTGTGCCTTGTGATTCGCAGTTGAAGAATGAGTTGTTGTGTAAAGCACATAGTTTTCCATTTTCAGTTCATCCTGAAAGTACTAAGATGTACATAGATCTTCGAGCGTATTACTAGTGGGATGGAATGAAAAAAGATTATGCAGGTTTTACTATGATGATTTTGACTTGTCAGAAGGTTAAAGTAGAGCAGCAGTTACAGAATGGGTTGAATCAGTCATTACCGGTGACAGAGTGTAAATGTGAAAATATATCCTTGGACTTCATTGTGGGATTACCATAGATATCTCGAGGTAATAATGCAATCTGGTTTATATTTGATCGATCGACTAAATCTTCTCATTTCCTTCCTATTAATGACACTTTGTATCTAGATCAAATTTCTATGTTATATGATAAATAGATTGTCATGTTGAATGGAGTTCCGCTCTCCATTGTATCTGATCGTTATCCCAGGTTTACTTCTAGCTTTTGGAACAACCTTCAGAAGTCGTTGGGTACTGAATTATGTTTTAGTACAGCTTTTCATCCTCAATCAGATGGGAAATAAGAACCAACTATTCAAACATTAGAGGATATGTTATGTGCTTGCTCAATTGATTATCAGGGAAGTTGGGACAATCATTATTCTTTGGATTAATTTTTTTATAATAACATTTCTCATTCCATTATATAGATGGCTCCATTTGAGGCATTATATGGAATGTATTGTTAAACTCCATCTATTTCAGATGAATTAGGTGAAAGGAAGTTGATGGAACCAGAATTGGTAGTAGAGCTGGCATAAAAAGATTAGTTTATTCAGAAGAACATGAGAATAGCTCAGAGCAGACAAAAAAGTTATGCAGATAACCGGAGGAAGGATCTTCCCTTTGAGGTAGGTGATCATGTCTTTCTCAAATTTTCTTCATGGAAAAGTGTGATACGATTTTGTAAGAAGGGAAATTTGAGACTGTGTTTCATTGGATCTTATGAAATTCTGGATAAAGATGGATAAGTTGTGTATAATGTGCCTTTACCTCCATTTTTATCCTAGGTACACAATGTTTTTCATGTTTTCAAGTTGAGAATGTATATGCCAGATCTATCTCATGTTCTGAGCCCAGATGTTGTTCAGTTGGAAGAGAATCTCTCTTATGAAGAACAACCAGTTCAGATTCATGAATGTAGAGAGTAACTATTGTGGAAGAAGGTAATTCACCACGTAATGGTTTTTTTGGAAAAACTATATGGTTGAAGAGACAATGAGGGAATCTGAAAATGCTATGAGGGATACATACCCCCATTTATTTGATAAGTTAATAAAATTATGAGGACACAATTTCCAAAATGAGGGAAGGATGTACCATCTCAGGTAAATGAAGAATAAGATATTTTCATTTTTATTAATATTTGTTAACTAAATATTAATTTTACTTTAAAATGGTTTCTATGTTCGATAGCGTACCTGATACGCAACAACGAGTTTCTTTGAAATCTTACGTTGTACACTTATTATATAATATTTTTATTTTAAATAGAAGTTAACTCCTAGATGTTGTATGGGAGAGAATAAACAAAACTAACTACAGTATCTTTATACATGAGAGTTAAAGGTATTTACATTCTCCAATAAAAAGATATAGCCTTAAAATGTGAATGAATCTAATTTTGGTCATAATATACATCAAAAGGCCGATTTATCGCCTTTTAATGGAGAAACCTCATTAAATATAGTTTTAATCACATTAATACATTCTAATTGACCAAATAAAATCCTTTTTTAGAATGGGGACTTCAAATTTTACATTATGAATATTTTTGGTGTTTTTCTGATAAAGTTAATTTTTTAATGAATAGTGAAAAATATTATATTTTAATTCAAAAGTACCTTTTAATATAATTTCTTTATATTGTTAGATTATATTTTTAATTGATTTTAAATGGAAATTAATATATATTTTTACCATTTAATCCAATGTTGGCCATTGGAATTAATTTCACTTTGAAATTGGATAGAAACAAGTACCAATCTTTTGATAGTTATTGTTTCTTAAAAACATGCTATTTATTTTGATTATGGGAATTAATTTTAAAATTAATTAATTCCACTCCTATGTGTTGAATTTGGGAAAATAGAAATAATTTTTGAATTCGGAATATAAAATATAGCTCAACCTAACTTTTTGGTATTTTTGTGAAAAACATCAATTTTTGATTAATAATGAAATCACTTAGTAGTAGTTAAAAAACCGACTTCTTCATTAATTTAGAATTTTACAACTTCTGTGAACTGAATTTAAAAAATCCTACATTCATGGTTGTTATTTATAAGTAATATGTGGTTCAATAAGATGAAAATAAGTTTTTGTGAATAGTAACTTTTGACTTTTATTTACCGCGGTTAAAGGTAAATAGGGTAAATCAAGGTAAAAAGAATATTATAAAATTTTAAAATTACCTTAAAACTTGTCCTAAACTTATTTGATGAGTAATGTCTGACCATGGGAATATTTGGGTCTATTTGGGGACCCCATGGAGCCACTTATGAAAGATAATGACACTTTAGATTAATTAATTTAATGTAAAGGTAAAAATGACATAAACAAAAGACTTTTAGTAAATTAATTTTTATATGGTGTTATATAAGTAATACTTTGTCTATAAATATTATTTAGAATGATAAAAATATTTCCTAAATGGTAGTACTTTAATTATAATTTTTAGACGTCGAATAAATTAAATTATTCATCACACAATAATGATGAAGTATTTAACTCATCAATAAATGATTTAAATAAATAAAATTATAATGATTAAATTATTATCCAAAACATGTCTAATTATGATTTTATGATTTAATTTCGACCATGAGTCATGTTTTATTCGAATTTGATGGTTTTTAGACCTTTTGAAACGAAGATACGTTTATAATAAAATAATGTTTTCACACTTTCCTAAAGAGCTCCACCTCTCACTTATAAAAGGAGACCACCTCTATCCAATTACAAACACCTATCAAGAATTTTGGATAGTCCAATATTTTCCCAATTAAGCTCCTTGCATCCCTCTCCTACTCCTAGATGAATTACATTAGGCATAAGGCACTTCATGAAGTCTTTTGGATAAAACCAAAGGGAGTTACCCTAATAAATGGTAACAGTTTCTTTTAAATTATTTTCATTTCTTTTACTTATCCAACCCATAAACTCATTTTATTACACTATTTTATAACAAAAAATGTATCCGAAATATACAAGTATGTTGTTATTAGATGGATTCTAACTACAATTACACACACTTCTATTTAATGGATGAAGAACATAATGTTTCTGTGGATGAAAACTAACGCATTACGAAACGATAATTGTTCAAATATATCCAACTGCCTCTCATGGTTGCCATTATGATGGAACTGTATTTATATATGATATATATTATGTTTTTTTCTTTATGCTTCAGTATTTTCCATTTATATCATGCCTTTATGGTTTCTATAGTGGGTAAATACGATAATCTCATTTGAGGAAGTGTGGACTACCGCCCCCCAAAGCGATGTTACTCATTAATGCCTTATGAGGGATGTATAATGGATAGTGTTAATGAAATTATATATGATATTATACTGGAATTATAATATAACTATGTATCATTTTGTTTTAATTCCATTAAAATAAGAAATAGAAATGACAGTAGCGTTCATGCGTACGTACGACTTACCGTCTCCATGAACGGTGCATTTTATTTCTTAACTCCAAATGTTATATACTATTATAAATACATGTATATACTGGATATATATGATATATATGATATATACATCATGAATACCATTCTATATATAATGGAATATTGACCACATGGACAACATATAAATATTATGTGTTCATTTTTGACTCAATTACTAAATATCGACAAATGAAACGTTATTAACATAAATGATTACATAATGTTTATAACATGGTAATAAGTGATATAAATGTCATAATAAACATGAAAAATTATCTTAATCCATTTTAAATTAACTTTAGTTTATTATTCAGGATATTAATGAACGAACGGGTCAAGTCGAACACGAAGTAAGTGACTTCGTCTCAATCTCCTTTCATTGAGGCATATTTAGTTTTATACATGACTTTATTTTATACAGTGTATAAACCCCTTTGCCTCTTCATTTCATTCAAAGGGAATATTTTTATATGAAGCTTTTTACTAAACGAAAAAAAGGAATGTTTTTTTTACGTAAGCGGTGACAACGACCTATCCATTGCCGTGATTATTATTTGATATTTGGCTTCCTTAACAAGCCAGAATGTTTTTAAAATGAAAAATAAATACAATACACTCTTTCTACGTATTTTGGTATTGAAAATGATTTTGATAATTTATGTATTATTTTAATATCTTGAAATGATATTTTGTTATTTCAATGGGGAAATTTTATCTTTCCTTTATGCTTATGTTATGTGTTATGATCATGTTATGGTTCTTGGGCATTATTTACATATACGGGTGGTTCCGTGATAAACCTACGACAGGTGAGCCCGAGATATCTCTCCAATGAATTGTGTAACATGACGGAGGTAAACATGACTGTTTCTCCTTGGAGATTTAGGGAATACACTTTGATGGTTTTTCAAAAGTAACTCCCTATGTAGGTATGATAACTACAATGTTTGTATGATATGGATACCACGAGTTTTCTTTATGATTTATTATTTCTATGTGTTATTCATAAAATCTTATGATTTCCTGAGGTAAGTAAAAAAAATCATGTTTTGTATGTATTTATGAACAAATGTTCTCTTTATTTGTTTTAGAAACCATGCTGAGCTTTTCAAGCTCATCCCATGTTTTGAAATTTTTTCACACGACATAATGATTAATAGGGTAAAGGATATGATCAAGTAAAAATTATGCTATCAAAAACATGGATCTAGACATGACTCTTTTTTTCAAGGGTTTTTATTTATTGTAAAAAATGGAAACTCTTTAGAAGTGTCTACTTTGTAATCTTTTGAGATGTAATAGTTATTTCCTAATTATCTAAATCTCTAAACATGAAAAGATCCTCAATGTGATTTATTCATTTAAATAAATATTATGTAATGTTTAAGGCTGAGTCTTTATACCTATTGTATATTTATTTTGTTAAATATTATTACAACCGAATAAAATAGGGGGATATTAATAAAGAATGTATTGATTCCATCTATTAACAAAAGAGTATGATGATGGATTGAATGAGTTCAACATGTTTGACCATGATCTTGCATATTACCCAAACTAATTACTTTTTGTGTGTTTCTGTTGTGGTTATTCAAAACAAGTTATTCGAAAAGAGGTGAGGGAACACTTGTTATATCATATAATTTATCAGTTTTATAAATGATGGGATTAACATGGGTCAAAGAAATTGTAGCATGTGGAAGGGATATCACTAAAATTTATAGATCATATGATATGATTACAAGTGTGGAAAATGAAGAAGACCATATCATGTTTTGATGACCGATGTGATTGATGATGAGGATCCTGTTTAAGAAATAAAAATGATTTTTGAAGATGAACATTGTGATTGGAAAAAATTGTTTGAGCAGTTGGAGTTGTGAAAATATTCCACATTATGGTGGTTGGACTAAATATACATCTCTTTCAGATGTATAGAAGCAATATAATTTGAAATTAGGACATGGATGGTGTCACATATCTTTTATAGAATTAATTTCTCTCTTGAATGACATGATCCGTAAAGATAATGAGCTCCCATGATTATCATAAAATTACATATGAATACTATGTTCAATGGGTTTGATCTCTAAAAAAATACATGCCCACCCAAATGATTGTATACTATATGAAAAGTATCCAAAATTACATAGAGAATGACCAATGTCTAGTGCTTCTTGATTAAGAAAGATGAATCTGTTCCAAATAATATTTTATTGTACATTCCTATAATTCAAATTATTAAGAACCTATATTGAAGTGAAGTGACTACATGTAAATAAACATGGAAAGATAACACAATAAATAATGGTGGGAAACTAGATCACCGGAGAATATCTCCTATGTGTAAGATAAATGATCATGAGTATCCTAAATTCAGAAGTGAGCTGAGAAACAATCATCTAACATTATATATATATGGAGTGTGTCCTTTTGATTTTAATAAAAACAGTCATTGTACATGGCTGGTTATGATGGTAAATTTTTAAATTCCACCATTATAATGAATGAACTAAAAAATCATCATGTTATCTATTCTTATATGAGGTCCAAAAAACCGGGTAATGATATTGATGTTTATATAGATCCATTGATTAAGTATTTGAAATTATTATTGGATTCAGGTGTTTCGTTGCTTAACGCTTATAGAAATGAAGATTTCAAATTGAGATACATGATGTATGAGATGATAAATGAAATTACTATTCAAGGAATTTTGTCAGGATGTAGCATTAAAGGATCTCAAGTGTGTCTCATCTATGAACAAGGTACATAGTCAATTTGGTTGTAACGTTCATTGAAAACTGTGTTTCTAGGACATCGCTAATTTCTACCCCAAGGACGTATGTATCAATTTTGGACTACATAATTCGATGGATGTTCTGAATAACATAAAACAAAATCTCCACTAACAGGTGTTCAACTGTTTGATAATTTAAATGATACAAACACTACGTTGAAAAAAAACATTTTTCGAAAAACCATACGAAATCCAGTTGGAAAAAGATATTAATTTTTTTAATAACCATACTAGAATTGTTTTCACATTATACAATTTATTATGTTTTTCTTGATGAAAAAAATGTATTCGATAATTTCATCAGAATTTTTATAATTGATCTTAGAATAACAAAATATGACATGAAGGCTATGATGGCCATGGTTAACATCAGAATATAGGAATATTTTTTAATAGTGAAGGGTGAAAACCAAAATTTTCTTTCTCCAACCGCATAAACTCATTCTATGAAGAAGATATGTTACTTCAAAAACTTCTAGAATGACATAAATATTAAAGAAGGGTAGTCCTCGCATATCAAAAACATCAATTCAATGACTGTTTTAAAGATAATAGTGTAAAATCACATGAACTCCATGTTTTTTTGAAATATCTAATGCGTAAAGATTAATGTTGTGTTTTATAAAATAATATCTTTCATACATCAACAAAACACTATTTCTTCTTCTATGATATATGAAGCGATGCTATATACCAGTAAAATTTACCAACTATAAAATGTGAAATTGATGTCATATTATATGAATAAAAAGTTTTATTCTCACCATAATTATTTGATATGATGGTTCATTTTATGTTTAAAATGATGATATAGATTCGAATATGTGTTCATATACCTTGTACATGGTTATAACCCATTAAATGATATATATTGATTTTGAATGGGTATGTCAAAAATCAAAGTTGTCCAGATGGTGTTATTATAGTGCGATATTTTATTGTGGAAGATGTTGAATTCATTACCGAATACCATTCTAGTGTGGAAATTCTTCTTCTATAGAAATCATGTCACACTGGGTGACTAGTGGGTGAATGAATTGATGGATGATATATTTTCACAATCAAAATTACTGATTTGGAGAATGACTACCTTTACATTTGGTATAATATTTTTGAGGCTTCCCCATATGTTGAAACCCATAATTAAATTATTATGCATTGTAATTCATGATGTTATGAAATATGGATATCAAATAGACATAATAAACAACATATATGATGGATTTGGGACCATTTTTCTATGGATTCATATGAATATCTAGATATAATTTCAAAACGGCCTTAATGGATATCCATAGGACCAAGTGTGTATGTATTATATTACAATGGTTATATAATTAATGGTTATACAATCTAAAAAATGAGAATGATAAAGATAGTAACATGAAATATAGTGGAGTTACACTCAAAAATGAAGTGATGCAAGTTTATGGTACTAAGAACATAAATCCAATTTACGGAAATATGATATACTATCGAATCATCTAAAAAATATGGGTGTTGGAATATACAACGTTCAATGTAATGATGTTCCTATGAAAGTTGGTTGATAACACAATTGTTGATAAAATAGGTGAATATTTATTAGTGAATGTTTATTTTAGTTAGGAAGGCTACAAAGATGACCCATTTTAAATTACATCATAGGATGTTCCAGTATTTTATGTTTCAGATCCTACAAACCAATGTGATCAATTGTTATGTTGTTGACCAAAAGCACTGAAAGGTTAAATGAAAATTCATCCAAGGATGACCCTTTCATTGGGAAATCCTAATAATTTTGTATTAGTCCCCTTTAAGGAAATGTTTCTTACATTAGAGGAGACAATAATGATGTTATTTGGATCATCAATATATTGGCTATATCCCTTCACCCCTTAAGAATGAAAAAAAGTGTAAAAAAATTTGTTTTTTATAATATTTATAATGTTACCTCGTTTTAGTATCCTTTTTTTCATGAATTTATTTAGACTAAATTAAATGTTAAAACACTTTTAAAGATACTGACATCCACCCATGTAGGTGCTCCCAATCCTAAGGAACGACAATTATCTCAACCTCTTGCTACTCGTAATGCAGAGGAACAACCATAGAAATGTTATATTGCTCCCATTACTGAGGAATAATAGGTTTCTTAACATGATTATACTCATAGTGATGAGGTACAATGACCATCTACACATGAAAATACTACCTATCCATAGGAACATATTGATGATGATGATTTCATGGAAATGGTCGGCAACAAAGGAACAATGAAAACAAAAAAATAAGAGCACCATAGTTTCAATATTGTTAGAAAAAATAATAAAGATGATTGTAAAAGGCATAAATTTCGTTGGAAGAAAGAATGAATGACACTAGAATGTTAACCCAAACAAGGCCATGTGCAACAGTTATATTGGAATTGGCACTCTTAAATAAATGCAAATTGATGTAGATTCATGGAACCAAGTTGGGAATGGTTTGAAGGAACTATTGTTGAATGAAATTATAGTCACATTATGATATCATTTCATTGCTTTAATAATAAATAAAATAATGAATAAATAACTTTCTATTCATCTTCCATTGAAAAGAGAATTTATAGTATTTGAATACCACAAGAATTATGTATTAGTGTTTGGTAAAAGGATTCATAGAGGATTGTACACAATTCTAACAAGACATCATCATAAATATGTTGAATGTAATATAAGTACACACACACAAGTTATCTATACACACCTGATAACCTATGAAGTGTGGGATTCATTTTCTGGTCATCATAAAAATGTGTTTTTTCTGGTAAATTATTGGAAGTAATAAACTGTTTGATGATATGTGTATTGTTCTCATTAATTTACAATTTTCTATTTATGAAAATAAAACCAAGTGCTACGAATGTTGAAAAAGCATCAAAACTAGCATACCACTACCATATAGCGAGGTTGGGGTATGTGTAAATTGAAAAATATGGGACTTATTTAAAATATATCGCAATAATTTTGCATTACATGGAACAATGGTATAATTATGTTCCTATATTAACATACAGATTTATGAATTGAAATTCAAATCCATGCCCATGCTATGAATTTTTATATGTATGGTGGAACGTGTACATAAATACGGGATACTACAAGATGAAAACACAAAAATATTTTGGGAAACATGTGTATCTATTACATAAGAAAAAATTGATTTACTTCAAATCGTTATTACATAACAATGATCACTTAATATCCTATATTTTCTATTTGATATAGTCACAACAATAAAAAATCCTAATATGGAGAAACAAAAACAATCAGTATCCTTGATGTAGCATGAACAGTATGGCCGTGTTAGAGCTACGTGTATTGGGGTGACACCCCAAACATATTTTGAGAAAAAAACAAGAGGATTATCAATTTGTATTAATAAAATATATGGGTGAAATAATATATACAGATGAAAATGAATTCCAATAGAAAAGTGATACTATGAAAACATTAATTTGGGGGAGTAAAAGAGAAGAAGAAATTGAAGAATATACACCACCTGGATATCCCACTCCAGCCCCACCATCTTTGAGGCAATGCATTCCCCTAAAAAGATGTCTTATTATAGGTCATAAATGTTCTAAAATATGTTTCTATGAAATGTTAATTATGTAGACACTGATACCTTTACTATACTGATATTCTATAGCATGATAATGACTGTGATTTATATCTTGAAAACACCATCCATCAACTTATTTTGAGGAATATCATGTAAAATATTCAAAATGACAATATACATAGTAGACCACTTCAACCTATTCATTGGTGAGTTTTAGTTTTTGTATCCCATGAGATGAAAAAAAAGACACCTATTCCAATTCCTGAAGAAGATATCCAAATATTTAAAAATTCAATTGGAACATTTATCACATGACGACCAAATATTGTATATAATATGTCGATAAAGATGTATTCATTTCCAATTTACTTTTTAAGATAAACTATTAAATATTTATGAAAAATAGTCTAAACCGATGACTATTATTACATATTGACAAGGAGACAGTGTTGATGAAAAAGACCATCTCAAAACTATCTTACAGATCGACCAATCGAACAAAAAGATATACTAACAGACTCTATTTAATACAAATGATGAAGGTGTTAGACTCTGAAATTTCATTATATCAAATTTATTTTCATTTATTTCCTTATATATATTTTTTCCATTTTAGTCACATGTACAAAAATTATTTACCGCGTTGGAAATTTCTACATTGGTTATAAATAACTCACATGCATAGAAAAAAATTGAATTATCACCTCGATTATACTATAACCAACGTAAAGAAAAATATTTTCATGATTTATCATGTCAGTTATAACATAACCGATATGATAAATAAAATATTTGGATTTATCATGTTAGTTATTTGATAAAGGATGAGATAAATCCAATTTCTGTGATATGTTATATATTAACATATTTTACAAAGCACTTTATCATGTCGGTTATATAATAACTGGCATTATAAACCATTTTAGTAGATCAATTATTATATAACTGATTTGATCAATGTAAAAAAAGATTCATTACGTATGCTATATAATAATAAAGATGATAAAAATTTTAAAAAATTTTATGAAGTCCCTTTTTATTGTTTTTCTAGTGTTTTTATTTCGGGAAACAACGACTCAGTCCCTCTCACATAGAAACCCTACAATCGAATCTTCAATCTTGTGGCCTCTAAAATATTCAAAAAAGCATTGTTCATTTTTTTTCACATATCCTATATCTTCTCAACATTCAACTCTCAATCAGATTCCCATGATCAATCTTCATTGTATTATTTTTCATCATCTATAATATTCCACACACCCATTCATTCATGGTATGTCTATCCCTATAAACCATAGTGGCTCTATGAATGTGAATATGGTTTATTTATTGTTATAATTTGAGTTTTTGCGGTGTTGTTAAATTATATAGGGTTCATATTTGATTTATTGGGATTCATCATTATAGGAGACCTTCTATATCATTATTTCAACTTGATATAGGTATGGGTTTTGGTATAATTATTTTAATAAAAAAGTCATTTAATTATGTATGTTTTATAATAACATATTTTTCAAATTAATTAAATATGTTATAGTGTAAATGAATTTCATTATATTTTTTATATTCTTATAACTTGGTATAATCAAAATTCACGATTATCTAGTTTACATGGAGATGTTTCAATTTCCAAGTGTTTGAAAAGAATAAAATGGATGGTTTTCTAAATGATATTTATGTTTTGAAATTTTAAACTCGTTTTTATCATTATAATAGAAATTGTGTGGTTTTCATGGGTTATTTTGAAAACAATAAAATGGATGGTTTTTCAAAATTATTTATAATTAATATATTTTACACATTAAATGGTTTTATTTATTTTTTACCATGGATTTTTTTCATGGAAAATTTAAAATTGGGATCTTAAATTGTAGGAATTATTTGAAATTATGAGTTCATTTTGGTAAAGTATCATTTCAAGAATTATCAAAGAGTTTTCATATATGATATGGGACCCTTTCATGGCCTATTAATTTCTTAATACTTGATATAAATGTTAGTCCCTAATGAGGATGAAAATTATTAGAAATTTTGAAATTGTTGATTAGAAAAGGATTTAGAATGGACATTACTGGTGATATGATATTTATGTATATGAAATTATTGATTGTTGTTATGATAATATAATGAATCATTATTTTCACATATATAATTTTTTTTACATTCATTGGAACCCTAAAAACTATTATAACGTCCCGGATCTATTCTATAGTAGTTTTGTGTAGACAAGTTCTAGTACCCCTATTTTTGTGATACCAGGGTTGGGGGAGCGATTATGCTAGTGGGGATTACAATGATAGTTCATGTTTCATTTCGGAAAAAATAGGAAACAATTTTTCTATTGTATTAATACCTTATAGAAGAAAATCACATAGGGTTCTCTTTAGTTTCTCATAAAACATGGTGATGGTTGATGAAATTATATGGAATTATAATCATCCATTTTATCAAACTACCTAGTTTGATTGGCTTATGTGGAACCATGGTATGTATCTTCATTCCATTATTATAGTTATTCATGGGTGCCTTGATGTGATTTTTCTTTATTCATGCCAGTTGATTTCATTTTCATAATTAAATTTAATGGTGAGTTTTGAAGAAGTGTGGTTTTAAAAAGGAACAGACTTGTTTTCATATTTTGGTTCTTTTGAAAGGTTCTGTTTTAAGAAGTAATTTTTTTAAAAAAAATACTTCAAATTCTCTCATATGTTTTCCCAATGTTCTTTTATAAGAGTAAAGATCAAAAAAATTGATTTCCCTTTAATTAGTTATTTTATTTCATTGATTCTTTTGGGAGATAAAATTACATATGGATTTTTATTTTAATATTCATACCATGTTACCCAATATAATTTTTAATATAACCTAATGTGTTATAAATGGATGATACAATCATCGAAATACAAGAAGATGATTTTAAATATTTATAATGAAGTCATTAGAACTTCTTATGCTTTAGGGAAATTTTCACCACACTCCTAAGAAATTCAATGTTCCTTTCAAGGCCTTTAACCAAGACCTTATTCCACAAAACTATTATCCATAATACCTTTTCCCAAAAGGCCTTTTTCTACAAGACATTATTATGGGGTTTTTTCAATTTAGTGGTTTACTATCTTATTTCTCATAAACAATATCAATTATATTTTTAAATAAGCATGTATCTGTTTTATATTCAAAATTGTGTTACATTCAAATTATGGAATATTTGGTATTAATATAAAATCTACTACATTTCCTTTTTCAAATAATTCTAATCCATGTATTTTTATGATTTATCAATTTTTTTATTCTAAAATTCTATTATTCTGTAGAATTTTTAATTCTATTTATCAAATACACATATATTTGTTTTATATTTTAAAATTATTTTAATTTCATATTATGTCATATTTTGTATTAATATAAAATTATGTTATCTTAACTAGATGTAAAATATTGATATTTGTTGTAGGTAAATAAAAGTCAAAGTTGGAATATAAGACATCGAATGCGTGATGAATATGATGTAATTGTTAATGATTTTTTTGAATTTGATAAAAAAAAGATCCAAACAAAACACCTTTTTCTATCCATGCGTAAAATGTTTATATATGTATATGTTGAAAATTAAAGAGGTAAAATATCATTTAATTTTTTTTGGTTTTAATCCTAGTTACAATCCTTGGATTTGGTATATTGAAACTGGGCAAGAATTTCAGATCAACAGATGATGATGCATTTCATGATGATAACATTTATGTAATTAAAGAAATGATATATGATATTGAAGAAGAAAAAATTGAGAAAGAACAAAAAATAGAGCATCTATATGGTGATGATGGAAAACCATTGTATCCATGTTGTACGGATTCTATGATTTTTTAATCCCTTTTATGATTTACTAACCCAATGTCGAAGCATGGATATAGAGTAAAAGGTTTTACAGAGCAACTAGAATTGTTGAAATGCATCATTTCAGAAGATAGTGATCTTCTAGATTAACATTATAAGGCCAACAAAATATTATTCCAGATGGAATTGGGATACAATAAAATACATTAATGTGTAAATGAATATGTGATATTAAGGATGTAATATTTATTTCTACTAGAGTGTCCTAAATGTAGGACATGATGATATAAGTTGAAGGAAAAATACAATGTAAATGTAGAGATTATAGAGATACCAACCAAGGTAATTTGGTATGTTCCTATAATTTTAGTTTTGAAATTTTTATTTTTTATTCACATGATGCAAATAGGTTATGATGGCATAATGTTGAGTAGATATGTAATGGAAAAATACATGATCTAGAAAATTTTCCAAAGTGGATGAAACTTTATGAGAAGATTCTTATATTCATAAATGAATTTAGAAATCTCAATCATGGGTTGTGTACATATGGAATGAATCCAAAATTAATCATTAGTAGCACACATATTTCAGGGCCATTTTCTTTGGTAATTTATAACATATATCTTACATTTTGTATGATGTGAAAATATATCTTTTTGAGTTTCATGATCACTAGAAAAATGAAACAATGAAATGATATTGATGTTTTTATGCCACCATTAATAAATGATTTGAAACTCTTATTGGAAGATGGTATTATGGTGAATGAATCATATAAAATGTTATATTTTCAATAATATGCATTGATTATATTCACTATAAATTACTTCTCAGAATAGGTAAATTTATCTAGATATAGTGTTAATGGGTTTTCAAACAATATAGTTCACATTGACAATCAAATTATTGGAGGAAAACAGTACACATGGGTCATAAAATATTTTCATCAATGGATAAATAGTATAGAAGACTTAACAAGTCATTCAATGGATCACAAAAATATGTTATTTCTCCAAAACAATTATCCAATGATTAGTATTTAGATAGGGTTCAAAACATTGATGTGTCATTGGGAAATGCACATAAATCTGATAATGAAAAAATATATAAAAATAAATAAATATTTTTTAAGCTACAATATTGTAGATATCATAATGTGAGTCCTAAAATTGATGTCATTCACATGGAGACGAATATCATTGTTAGATTGATTGTAACTTTTTTATATTTTAATGGAATAAATAAATATGGGTTTAATGCACTATTAGACTCAATATCAATGGGAATACATTTGGAGTTAGCTCCCACAACTAATGCAAGACTATCATTTCTTCACCTAGCATGTCATACATTATCCAGGTGGGAGAAAATTTTCTTTTTTCACAATCATCATGATATCAATGTGTCATACAGTTATTCATCACATGTAATAAAAAATTATCTACTTGAATTATTTGATGTTTATAGCTATGAAATCTCATGATAATCATGTCATGATGCAAAAACATCTACCAGTTCCATTGAATGTAATATTTCCCATTCGTGTCAGAAATACTAACCAAAAGGTGTGTTATTTTAACAATTATATTTTTTATAATTTTACTAATCTCTATACTTTGATCATTTTGTAAAATTCATCCATTTCTTTACATTTTCAATTTGAAATGTATTTTCCTCAATTGATTTTTGATATAATGTTTCATTTAATGGTTCATCTAGTAAAACAAATAAAGCATTGTGGACATATATATCAACATTTGATGTATCATTTTAATAAATATATGTTGATATTGAATTAGTATATTATAAATCCTGGTGGACCTAAATTCTCTATTGTTGAAAAATGTATTTCATAGGAGGTTGATGAGTATTTTATGAGCTAGTTATCTATGGAGGAGTACATTGGTATGCCACCATCTCTCCATGAATAGGATAATCATGTGGGAAAGGGGATTCATGGCTTGAAAGCCATATAATTTTAAGGTGATAAGAAGAATACAATACCATTATACATCTTGAAAAACATGGTTGATGATCAACCATATATTACATTTTATATTAATGATATGATACAATGTCATCCAATGAAGAATGAATTGTGGATTTTGAATGAGCATAAACATAATTTTTACCACGGATTAAAAATACAATTATTTGTAGATTAAATACACTAGAGACATTATGATGTTTAGTGGGGAGTCCAAGTTTTAATGTTATAACATGGTCTGGGTATCACATTAATGAATATACATTTTATACCAAACCTCAAGACAAAAAAATGTAGTTTAGAATAGTGGTGTTTTGGTGTTCGCAGAAGCAATGTATTTTTTTAGTTCTAAATACAAAAAACAAAATTATACATCTAGTTAATATTATGGAGTTATTGATGAAATATGGGATGTTTATTACATTAAAATTAAATTTCATGTGTTTACCTATAAATGGTTTATCGATAAAAAAAGTGTTAGAAATGGTAAATTTGGAAGGAAACTTTTTAATATGAATAGATTGGAGGAAACAACTAATTATTTCATAATGGAAACACAAGAAAAACAAATTTTTTTCCTGATCATTCCTATATATAGTGGTCTATATTTTTACAAGAAACAAATATATATTTGAGATGATCATCTTGATAAAGATTCTTATTTATAAGATATCCCTAAATCCTTGTAAATATTAATAGATAATAATGATTAACATTGGGTAGAAATGGTTTGATCTATAAGAAATGATCAAAAAAATAATTTTGGGAAAAAATTCATTATTATATTCATAATAATACATGTAACATATGTTTATTTCATGTTTACTTCTATTAATTTCATAAAATGTTATATTATATTTTTTTTCATTAATGAAATTTTTATTAATATGAATCTTTAGAAATTTTGGTTTCTCTTGTTTTTTTAGTTTACTGTGTATAACGTTAAATATATTATATATTTATTTATTTTGTTGAATGAATGTTATTTTAAATATATATGTTAACCAATATTATTATTATTTTAAAAATTCTATTTATAATGTAAAAAATTGTAAGTATTCCTATACCAATATTTGATTTTTTTCATTAATTTACAAGAAATATCAGATATCATTACTGTTTCTAAAATTTTATTTAACTATAAAAAATATGAATAATAATGTTTTATAATTTAGTTTAATTATTTGTTTAATAATTTTAATTTTTTTATTTACATTAATATTAAAATATGTGAATTTCTATATTTTTTGTACTAAGTGTTTTTTTTCATTGATTTGAATGACAACTACAGATCAATGATATAATCATTCACTATGATTTGGAGATGAGTGTCAATATCATACCATTAAGGAGGAACATCCACATGCTTCTCTTGATGTTACTCAATCATTTGCATCAGATACCACAACGGTAAAGATGAGTTTGAGGGATGATAAATGTGGAAGAACAAATTTACCGAAACTATCTATTTATTCTATCCAGGATAGAGGATAGTAGTATAATTTGATGAAAATGATGTTATAAGATATCCTAATGCAAAATAGTTCAAGAGTTTGGTATCAACTCTATGTAAAATAAATTTCATCAATTTTTCTGATAATTGGATAGGTGTTGAAAAAACAACTCTAGCTCATTTGTGGGAGACCATTTTGGTTAGATATTTTTCTATAGTTTGAATAATCATGTAATGTTTATCATATAATATGTTTTCACCCTTATTCATCAGTTGAAATTGGATATACCTGACACATTATGATTCATGAGGAAATGTTTATCTATGGCAGCTAGTAGATGGAGAGATTTCAAATCAACCCTCGCATTTGATTTCCTTTTTTGGTATAGGAATGATTACAACATGTGTCATATATATCCTTTTATAGATTGAGACACATGGAAACTGTTTTTCTAAATTTAAATACAAGAATAATTTTTGATAAGTGAAAGGTGAACATTAATAATTTTTCATAAATTACTGATCTTATTAATAAATTTTTAACAATTTCTTATTCTAAATTTATAGAAATCAAGTATATCTAATCAATAGATCCAATACAAAAATGTGTACCCTCTTAGTTTATCAGTTGGGGGGTATTCATTATTGGAAGAACAAATGATAGCTCAAAAATTACAAAAACAAAGGCATGAATCCTCTAGAAATAGAGAGGTTCCCCTCCATCCCCTCTGTCTATACATGAAAAATAGAAGAGGTCTTAGTTGAGAAAAAAGGCAATATCTTATAAAAGGATTGAGGATCATAGATGAGAAGATTGTATGTTTTTTATTTCATTTATTTATTACAACTAAATTATTTATATAAATTTATTATTTAAATTTTTTTAAAATAATTCATACTAGACTCTCTTATGGAGAAGAATGCATAGGGGGTATTTAAAGCTGAATGGATTAATGATATTTATTATTCTACATTGGAAATGTCCAAAATCCTAGGTAATGAGCATAGATACCACACAGGTGTATTAATAAGAAACATATTACCATGATCTTATACGTCATCTGTGGATGGTATATATAAAAAATAGAAACATTGGAGGTAGGTGTTCACAATAATAAGGTAATGATAGAGGAAATGATCAAAGCATCTGTAATTTGTATGTTTGCAGACATGCAATGATAATTTAAGAATGAAACTCCCACTCCACCTCAGCCAGCAACTCCCACTCCCCCACCTCCACCTATAGACCACATTATTTATCCTCCAACTCTGCCTAAAAACCCCATAATTTATCATCCACCTACAACATCTGAACCCAATTTTGACCTACCTCCACACCCCATACTCCAGATCTTCATAGTTATTTAGGGTTGTATGATGATGAACCTAACTTTCATATAGTTTCATATAGGCAAATATATTTTATAGGAGATAAATTTCATCATCAAAAGATTGAGTTAGAACACCATTGGGTAACTGTAGAAGATATTATAGATATATTGGCTGGTGTACTATTACATATAGATGAGGTGAAGACATTTGGAAAAATTATCTTTCACTTCTTAGTATGGCCATATAGATTTCTGTGACCCATTACCATAGAGGTATGTTTATGTTATATCTTTTATTTTACTTTTATATTAATTTTTTTAACATTTTAATGCTAATATATTTTTGATTTTATTAATACAGATAATTAAAAGGTAATAAAATACTATATTGACAATAATAAAGACAAAAGTATACGTCATCAGATTCAGATTGAAGTAGTCTTGATGGATTGTGAATATATTCAAATTTATTTGCAAGTCATTATACGTTTCCAATGTAAGATCATGTTTGGGGAAATGAAATAGACGTGTGGATTCTAAAAATGATACCATGAATCTTGTTACTAGAGGTATGTGTGGAATCAATGTTGTGCCATTTTTTCCATGTACGTCTTAATAAAAATCATTCCCTGGGTTATATTTATTGAAAAATAATTCATTTATATTTTGTGATAGATATCATTATTAATTTTGTGAGATGAATGAAATGATAGATGTATATGGGTTGATGGACCTAAGGATGATTTTATCTAAAATGCATGATTTGGATGAGGAACAAAAAGAAATTTATATCATAGAAAAACATTAACAGAATATAATTATACAGTGTTGGATGTTTCCATTTGTTGATAGGTATGAAACCTAAGTATCACAATTTTTTATTATGATTTTAACAAAATAATCACAAAAATTAATTTTTTTAGATCAGTTTCCAATGGATGATAGGTATTTTTTTACAATGGAGAAAACACTTTATTGGATATGCTAGTTACATGGTGATGTGTGAGGAAATTGTCAGAACGTGTTGTAAAATTATGTTTTAATTTTTTAATAGCAATTTATATTTTAATTATTTTTAAATATATTTCATTAATATTATATTATAATAGGCGATTAGATTATTTCAATGATCCACATAGAAAAAGAGTTCCAATATCAAATATATAAATGAAAAGTTGTATATAAATTTATTATTATAACATTTTTGGAATAACTAAAAATGATATTTTGATTTAAAAAACTCATTTAAATAGAATTTTCATAAAAAATATGGTTTCATCAAACGAAGATATTATATTTTATGATTTCTATTTGAAATAATTAAAACTACAACAGTTTTAATGCTTTGATAGCTATGACTTCTTTGTATTTTATTAATTAATATTTCATTTGTTTTATTCATTATATATGTTAACAACTATCTTTTTAAATTTATAGCTATATGATGACCCTCAACCTTGTAGTGAAAAGAGGTAAAACACATAAATGTGGAATAATCAAATTATTTTACATGATTGATTGGATTTTAGAATTTTTTATTGAATATTGAAATTATGAATGTCGTAATTATAAATGAGTATTTGGTCATTGTTTTGTAGAATATAGTATTTTTTTATTTAATATTACAGTTTTCAAATGTTCTAAATGATATTGTGTAATTTTTATACATGTTATGCATGTTTTTTGTTTGTTTGTGGTTTTTTCTTTTCTAGATTGTTGTCTAGTTTTTGTTGTTTCTGGGTTTGATTCTGCATTGGAGAGGAATGGTTCATAAATTAGTTAAAAAATTATTTTATACATTGATTATTTTTTAACCGATTTTAAAAATAATAAAAAATCGGGTTTCCTTGTTAGTTTATTTATTACCGATGTGGTATATATTTTTTTATGTATTTTATTTAAAAATCGTCATGAACAAACATATTTTTATCATTGTTTCTTTACTATCGTATGTGAAAAATTCATCGGGATCATGTTTCACCATGTAGTTTTTTATATAACATACATGGTTGAATGTGTGTTACATCAGCTATTTAAGTAACTGACATAAAAAACATTTATAAATGAATATCTCACATTAGTTATTAAATCAGGGATTTGAAAATCCTCCAAAATAATACTTTTTTCATCGGTTAATATAATTTCCATAAAAAATTATGATTTTTATGTTGCTTGAGACAATTTCTCCCTAAAAACGACGTGAAAAACTTAAAAACAATGAAGAAAACATTTTTTCCCTAGAGGTAGCATTGGATACTCATTGTGGAAAATTTGGATACTATTAAGATATATATTATAGATTCAATGTATGGATATCCAACAAACCATACACACGTGTTTGCGTTTTTCAATTTACAATACACGTCATCAAGCATTTTAGAACTAAACATCAAGTTATATATTTTATATTATCTTTTAATGAGGAACCTATTATGATTTGGAGGTACATAAATATAATAAGAATGAATAAGTCCACTGGATATGGAAGAGAAAGAAGATAAGTACTATGACAGGACACTTATCATGGTGTATATAATATGATATCACAATCCAAACACTTATCCAAACAAATTACATATTCTACTCAATGTTTTTGCAGTATCCAACAAATCAATAGAAATGATTGTGGTTATTATATTTGTAAATTTATTATAGAGTTCATATAACATGAAAAAACAAGCATTCGTGAAGAGGTATTTTTTAATATAATTACACGAACAAAAGCATGGCATCCTGTGTATTTTTATGTTTGTCGGGGTATGGGATTTTGGAATAACCATACCATAGTTTGGTAACTGTATGATATCGTGAAAATTTTAATTGATAATATATGATATGGTGATATAAGATATATATTAATAATAGTTGTATGTGTTGGTGATAAGATATTTTTGTACATATAACAAATAACAACAGAATAATATAAATATTTGAATTAATCATTTTTACTAACATATATATAATATGACACACAATTTGTGTTGTTATAGGTTACATTTTTTTTAGTGTGTGTATTTTTTTAGAGAATTATTATTATTATTTATGAATCGTAGAAATTTAAATTGTTCATATAGAAATAAAACATATGAAATAGTCGGATTTGAATAGATTAGTTTATAGAAATCTCATAATCTTGAGTGAAAAAGATTGAGGAGATACCACATGATCCATCATAAGTGAACCCATGCATGTTGTAATATTTTATGTAGAGATCAATCATAAAATTCCCCATAACCCCTTATGGGAAACCACATGTGGTGAGTATGAAACTTCTATAGCTTATCATTCTACAGTATAGTCTCTTCCTTTTTCGAAAAGTCATGTATTCTTTATACTGTAAGCACACATATTCCGGTGTAGTTTAATCATTTATTTTTATTCCATCACTATAATGTTCTATAATTAATGAATATTAAACATGATATAATTTCCATATAGAATAAAATAATATGGATAAAATAAAATTCATTCAAAAAGAAATAGGTCTATCAAAACCCAAAAAATATGATTGAAAAGTGAGTAATAGTTAATTGTGACAAAGTAAACTATGAGGGTAACCCATGATTGAACAAAAAAATATTTCTAGAAGGATAATAATGTGAGAGAAGATCAGTTTTTATGATTGTTTGAGGATGAAGCATATGAAATTGATAGACCCACAATTAACTTGTTATACAATGTATGTAAGAGTAATGAAAATAATAATATATATCATATTTTAATGCAATTAATAATTTAGAAACTAAAAAATAATTCCTCAATGGCATTCAGTGGAACCCCTATATAATGAGATTCATGTGAATCAACTGAATCATATAAATAATGGAATACATAATTGATGGAACTAGTTCTTTTTCATGATAAAAACAAAACATACCTGGAAATATATGAATTATAATTGAGTCCTATAATTTTTAGACATTGACATCATCAAAAGTTGAATAATCAAGAAGAATTTTCAAAGAAATAGAATTTATAATATGTTTAAAATATTTTTCATAATAGAGTTATGGAAATTAAAAAACAATAAAACATTATGATTTATTTAAATTCAAATCGATTAATTAGGAAGAAAAATAAAAAATTAACTGGTATAACATCTCAAATAAATTTATTGATTATATACCCAAAATGTTGTTCATGTTCCTAAATTAATTAGTGAACATAGATTAATATTAGTTAAAGAGAATTTATAGTTTTTTATGAAAAAAACTACAAAGTATTGAAAATTGATGGTTGATTTCATAATATGTAAATTATAGAATATTGAAACTCTTGAATATTGAAAACTATAATTGCCTTAAGTGAATCCTTGTGAACAAATTTATTAATATAGAAGACTCCTGAGAGAAAAAATGGAATTTAAATTTCTCATAGTTACATGATATGTTTAAATGCCTACAATAAAAAATGAATATATGTTTAGTCAATGTCACTAAAGTATATCCATGTAACTAAACAATTTTCAATATAGATGAATATTTATTACATAAAATATTATCATGTAACTATATAAATGTAACAATATACATATATATAAAGGTGTAGATGCACTCACTGAAGCATTATGAATACCAAAATTGAATGATTTTATAGAATTAATGCAATACGTATATATATACTATTTGAGGTAAATGGTATAATATTTATGAATTCATTATTCAAATTCACAAAACATCAAACTGAAATTATAATGCCCCAGCCTTAAACCTTACTTAATCTTGAGTTATTACAAGATTACACATTGAGTATCTTTTCAGGTTTAGAGTATTAGAGAATTAGATCATAAAACATGCATTACATTCCGAATTTACACAAAGTGGTTACATAAAAGATAGTATTCATTTTTTTCCATCAACAGAAAAATATTTAAAAATAAAGCATGGATTCTTTCTTGGCACTTCCTTGACACTATCATCATAACATGTACCTTTCCCTTGACCTATGAAAAACATTTCAAAAAAACATGGGATGAGCATAAAAAGCTCAGTAAGGGTTATAAAAATATTGAAAGGAAACATGAGTTCATATATACATAAGTATGAAATCATACTTTACCCATAAAACATAGGTACTTTATCATACCTCATAAAATCCTGAATAAATCATAGAAATCATAAGACATAAAAGGTAACTTGAGGAATTCATAACATTATTATGTAGGGAGTAACCCTCTTGGTTACATTTGGAATACCCACCACAGTATATTTCCTAAATCTCTTTGGAGAAACCTTAATGTTTCACTCCTTCGCGTTACCTAATGCATTGGAGAGCTTTATCAGGCTCACCCACCCTTAGTTTATCACGGAACCACCCGTCTTCATAACAATTCCCAAGAACCATAACATAATCGTATCACATAAAAATGCATAAACGAAACATAACATTTCTACATTTCAATCACAAGATATCAATAATACACATTGATATAAAAAACCTTAGGAAAACCATTTTCAATACCAAAATAAAAGAAAAGTAAAACATGGTATTTATTTTTCTTTTAAAAAGAAGGTATGGCTTGTAGAGGAAGCTGAAACTCAAATAATGGTCACGGCGGTGGAGAAGTCATTGTCACCACATACGTACGACAAAAACATTCCCTTTTGTCATTTAGTAAAACACTTTGTATAAAAAAGATTCCTTTCGGATAAATGTAAAATTCAAAGGGGTTTATACACCATATAAAAGAAGGTTGTGTATAAAACAAAATATGCCTCAATGAAAGGAGATTGAGACGAAGCCCCATACAAAGACGGTATCTTTGGATTAAGGATAAATAAATTACATAATTATGTGTGAAAAACTAATACACCAAATATAAGTGGTTATTAAGTGTAAGAAAATCAGAGGTTATTCACACATATTCATAGAACGACATATTCAAGGAGTACAAGCTTATCCCAAAGAATCAAAATTGGGTTAAGAAGTTCCCTTGCAAAAATTTGACAGCCTAACGACGTCACTACAAAATTCATAAAATGAGTTGATGAGAGATAAAAGGGTATCTCATCACTTGGACATTAAATTTAAATCACTACTTATATAGAAGACCATATCCCAACATAATGTTATGTGAATTAAAAGACATAAAAAAAAGTCTTTTAAAAAAAGGAGGGTGAAAGGTTCCCTTACCGACGTGGGTATCTTTCGAAACATACACCCCGTGAAAGAAGAACAATATAAAATTGATGTAAATACTCATAAATGAAAGTATATTACACAATGAGTAAAATAATTGTTAGTACATACACCACTCAAAGGAGATTGTGGCAAATGTAGCATAAATCTCATGGTAATAAAAGTGAGATGAAAAATCCCTTATGAAAACTTGGCAGTCTAACGACGCCACTTAAAACTTCCAAAAAATGGATTGATGAGATCAAATAGGGTCTCTAATCATATTAAAATAAAATTTACAGAAAGAGTAATATAAAATAATGTCCCCCATCATAACAAAAGGGATCTTAAAATAAGTGACATAAAGGAGAGTTCTTAAAAAGAAAGAGAGAGGTTAGATCTCTTACGAAAATTCGGCAGCCTAACGGCGCCACTCAAAACTTACAAAATGGATTGATGAGAGAGAATAGGGTCTATCATCATATGAACATAAAAATTACAGTAATATTAGTATAAAATAAATTCCCAATCACAAGAAATATGATCATAAAAGTAATGACATAAAAGAGTGTACTTTAAAAGAAAGAGAGGAGTCAGATCCCTTACCCCAAGTCCGACTTGTCTTGTTTGTTTCTTTATATTCCTGAATAATAAACTTTGGTCAATTTATAATTGCATAAGGACCTACTATAAAGTTTATTATTCAGTTCATATGACATATTTTAATGTTATAATAATTGGTTAATAATATGAGGTCATATCAGACGTTTTTGTCGATGTTTGGTACATGAGTCAAAAATTGAACTTGTTGGAAAATAATTTTCCATGTAGTTATAGGTACATCATATCCAGACTATATTTATGTTTTAAATATCATATATATCTAGTAAATATTCATTTTATACTATTACATAGCATTTGGAGATAACAATTAAAAACACCGTTCATGGAGACGGTAGGCCGTACGTACGCATGAACGCTACTTTCATTTTTTTTTCATATTAATGGAATTAAAACAAAATGAGATATATATATATATATATGTTATAATTATAGAATGATATACATAATTTATATGTAATATATTACATATATATCCATTATATATATGTACTTATAATAGTACATAACATTTTGAGATATGAAATGAAATGTATCGTTCATGGAGACGGTAAGCCGTACGTACTCATGAACGCTACTTCCATTTCTATTTCATATTTAATGGAATTAAAACATAATGATAAATAATATTTTTTTAATTAATGTATGGTATCATATATAATATAATTAAATATATCCTTTATATGTACCACATATGGTATTAACGAATCAAATCACTTTGAGGGGGCGGTAGTCCGCACTTCCTTAAATGAAGATATCACGTTTACCCATAATGGAAACCATAAAGGTATGACATAAATGAAAAATACATAAGCTTAAGTAAAACATAAACATATTATATATCATATATAAATATAGTTTCATCTTAATGGACACCTTTGAAGGTGTTAGAAGAATGTTGAACAATCATCGTTTCGTGAGGCAGAAATTCACCATCCAAAGAAACAGTATGTTCTTTAACCATTAGATGTAGGTGTGTGTAAGTGTAGCTCGAATAATTCTTATAAAAACATACTAGTATATTTAAGATACTTAATTTGTTACAAAATAAATTAATAAAAAGAGTTTAGGGGGTTGGAGAAGCAAAATAAAACAAAAGGACACAAGTGAAGACATTACCTTAAAATCGGGTAACTCCATTTGGTTTGAGCTCAAAGGCTTCCTTGGGAAGACTTCTGCCCAAAGTTAGGATTTAAGGAGTTAGATAGAGATGTTTAGAGAAAAAATAGGTAGGGGTTGGCCGAGCCAAAGGCTTTGGATGTGTGGGTAAGGAGTTAGAGGTGGGGGCCTTTTATAAGAGGAGAAGAGGGGCACTCTTGGAAAGTAAAGAAATGTTACTTTATTTTAGAATGAGTTTCGGATTTTAATGGTCCCACATTGATGTGTTTCTAGGATAAGGTGATAAGGGTTCTAAATCCACCCATCCAATAGGTTTTGAACATGTGTAGGTCTTATATTTTACATTATCTTTCTATTTTATTTAAATCGTTAAATAATGAGGTCATCACTGCATCATCATGATGTCATAAATAATTTAATTTATTTAATGTCTAAAAATTAAAAAAAAATTATTATGTAGGAAATATTTTTAGCTTTCTAATGAATATTTATTGTAAAAAATATGACTTGTATAACCCCGTGTAAAAATTAATTTAGTAAAACATTTCATGTTTGTGTCATTTTCACTTTAACATTAAATAAAAAGATATTTATGTCATTTTCCAACCAAAGTGGCTCCATGGGGTACCCAAGTTGACCCATGGATTGTCTTGGTCGGCCATGACACATCCAATTAGGGAAGGACATGTGTATAGGTCATTTCATTTTATTGAAACATTATTCTTACCTTAAACTACACTAATTACCTCTAATCGCGATTAAAAACCTAATAAGTTAGTATTCACCAAAAAAATATTTTAATCCCATTGAACTGAATTTTACTTCTTAATGACAACCATGTATGTCAGATTTTTGAAATTCAAAACAAAAAGTTGGAAAAATTTCATTTAAACGGAAAATCAGTTTTTATAAGTACCACTTAGTGGTTTCACTATTCATCAAAAATTGAAGTTTTTCAGAAAATTACCAAAAATTCACCCTAAGATATATTTGATATTACAAATTCAAGAATGATGTCTATTTTAAAAAATTCAAAACATATAAGTTGAATTAATTAATTTAATAATTAATTCCTGCTGTCAAAATAATAGCGTGTTTTTATGAAACAAAATGTATCAAAAGATTGACACTAGTTTAAGTCCGATTTCAAAGTGAAATTAATTCCAATGACCACTATTGGATTAAATATTAAAAATATATTATAATTTAACTATAAAACCAATTCAAAAGATAATCAAATCATATAAATAAATTAGATTAAAGAGAGTTTTTGAATTAAAATACAACATTTTTCACTATTCATTAAAAATTGAACTTTTTCAGAAAAATACCAAAAATTCACCCTAAGATATATTTGATATTCTGAATTAAAAAATTATGTCTATTTTACAAATTTCAAAACATATAAGTTTCATTAATTAATTTAATAATTAATTCCTGCTGTCAAAACAAATAGCGTGTTTTTATGAAACAAAATGTATCAAAAGATTGACACTAGTTTAAGTCCGATTTCAAAGTGAAATTAATTTCAAAGAACACTATTGAATTAAATGGTAAAAATATATTATAATTTCCCTTTAAAACCAATTCGACAGATAATCTAATCATATAAATAAATTAGATTAAAAAGGGGTTTTGAATTAAAATACAGCATTTTTCACTATTCATTAAAATTGAACTTTTCGGAAAAATACCAAAAATTTACACAAAGTAAATTTTGATGTCCCGATTCTAAAGAAGAATTTTATTTTGTCAAATATAACACATAAAATTTTCAAAAAGTGGATTTAAAAGAGTTTCTCCATCAAAAGGCGGTTAATCGTCTTTTTAAAGAATATAGGAATGTTTACGCTTAAAATTGGATTCATTCGCATTTTTAATCCTATAACATTTATTGTAAAGAGTAAAAATATTTTACAAACATATATAATCATTTTTTAGTTAGTTCTATTTATTCCCGCCATTACAACGGCTTGGCGTTAACTACCATTTAAAATAATATTATTTTATTATTAGAGTGCAACGCAAGATTCCCAAGAAACTCATTGTTGCGTATTGGGTACGCCATCGTGTATAGCGTCCCCTTTAAAGTAATATTAATATTTTATTCACAAATATGGATAAATATGAAAATTTCACATTCTTTATTTACCTGTGGTGTTACATCCTTCCTCCCTTTTTGGAATTACGTCCTCGCAATTTTTAAAATTGGGCTTGGAAACTTCATTGAAAATCCCACATCGGAACAAGAGTCAGTAAAACAATCACTTTAAAATAATGAAAGATAAGTACAAAGGTCACCTGAGTTAACCCATACTAGGATTCCAAGTATGGAAATATGGACATAGAGGAAAAAACAAAGGGTCATGTTCTGATGGAGAGTGATAGAAAACATGTTTAGGAGAAAGTTAACCACAAGAAAATCACAAACTTGTGATGGGTTAAACGACATTAGATTCCCCAGTAGGAAAAGTTAATAGAAAACATTTTTGTTTTAAGTTAATTTTTATTGAGGAATTTATTTTTGATCTTAAGGAAACATACATACTTGTTAGGTTGACTTTCAACTTTTACTAGATTTCTTACACAAAATCATACTTTCACCAAAAGATGAGTATTTAGGAAGACTTGTTCACATTAGGAGTACTATAATCAACTTCTAGAGGATCACCTAATCCAAAAAAGAGAACTATATACTTCCCATATCTTTAGACCTTAACCAAAACCAAAACCACAAAGGTTAGTACAAGATCAGATAATACCCAAAAAGGATAATCCTTTAAAAAACAAATCTATTCTTAATCTCCAAAATTTACCAAACAATACCCAAAGTTCAAAAAAGACCATTCAATAAACAAATTGTCCATAAAATTCTTCAAAGTAAACCAAACTAATATTGAAACCCAAATATTTGAAGGATTTAGTCCCACAGTCTTCCAAGTTAAATCGTAACATTTATCTCCAATCAACATCAGTTGCTCTTAAAGTCTCTTATTGAAAAGTAATTAACCTAATCACATATCCTCCATGATAGGTTAATAAATTTCCATAGATAACCCAAAATCAGATTACTCTTAATTCATAAAATCATCTAACTAAAAAGAATTAGTCAAACTAACCAGGGAATTCATGTTGTCCAGTGGTAGGCGATAAATACTAGTCGCACTTTGGTTGTGGGTTCGATTCCCGCATCTTTGTCTGGCGTGATGGGTTGTCACACGGTTTGCGTGTTGTCCTTTTCCCAAAACTATATAATTCTTAAAAAATTCCCAAAAACGAGATAAAATCTTTGAATAAAATAATCATAAAATATTTTAACCTCAATTTTATCTCATGCCTTTCATTTTACATCATAACATATAATAACCCATAATTACCTCAAAAGTAAGGATCATATAAACCCTAATGGTTACCTTTATATTTATTACCTAAACTTCCACATCGATTGGTCATCTCATACAAGATGCATTACAAAACATACCAAGGTTCAAGTGGATGATCATGACTCCTTGATAGTTGGTTTAGAACAACCACAAGTTTCCTAATTGAATACCCCATTTCATCCAGTCTCTTAATCAGAGAACCACCACAGTTTCCTTCAAACCTATTGTCACTTTGGTGCCTGCTAGGTCCATCCATTCACTAAAAACAGAAATGTCAGTGTGATTATATCAACAAAACCATCATGTACTAATGAGGAAGATAACCACTAAGATATACTTACTTATTCACTTTATCTAAAAGTATGACTCTTTCTGAAATCCTAACCATTATGGTAATGTCACTTATGTTTAGAGGATACCCTAACCTCTAAAGTTATCTAAACCGACCTCTGATACCAACTATAAGGCCCCAGCCTTAATCCTTACTTAATCTTGAGTTATTACAAGATTACACATTGAGGATCTTTTCAGGTTTAGAGTTTTTGAGAATTAGATCATAAAACATGAATTACATTCCACATTTACACAAAGTGGTTACATAAAAGATAGTATTCATTTTTTTCCTTCAACAGAAACATATTTAAAAATAAAGCATGGATTCTTTCTTGGAACTTCCTTGAAACTATCATCATAACATGTACCATTCCCTTGACGTGTGAAAAACATTTCAAAAAAACTTGGGATGAGCATAAAAAGCTCAGTAAGGGTTATAAAAATATGGAAAGATACATGAGTTCATATATACATAAGAATGAAATCATACTTTACGCATAAAACATAGGCACTTTAACATACCCAATCAAATCATGAATAAATCAAAGAAATCATAAGACATAGAAGGTAACTTGAGGCATTCATAACATTCTTACATAGGGATTAACCCTCTTGGTTACGTTTGGAATACCCACCATAGTATATTCCCTAAATCACTTCGGAGAAACCTTAATGTTTCACTCCTTCGCGTTACCCAATGCATTGGAGAGCTATATCGGGCTCACCCACCCTTAGTTTATCACAGAACCATCCGTCTTCATTACAATGCCCAAGAACCATAACATAATCGTATCACATAAAACATGCATAAAGGAAACATAACATTTCCACATTTCAATCACAAGATATCAATAAAACACATTGATATAAAAAACCTTATGAAAACCAGTTTCAAAACAAAAATAAAAGAAAAGTAAAACATGGTATTTATTTTTCTTTTAAAAAGAAGGTATGGATTGTAGAGGAAGCCAAAACTCAAATAATGGTCACGGCGGCGGAGAAGTTGTTGTCACCGCATACGTGCGAAAAAAACATTCCCTTTTGTAATTTAGTAAAATTCTTTGTATAAAAAATATTACTTTCAGATAAATGTAAAAGTAAAAAGGGTTTATACACCGTATAAAATAAGGTTGTTTATAAAACAAAATATGCCTCAATGAAAGGAGATTGAGACGAAGCCCCATACAAAGACGGTATCCTAGGATTAAGGATAAATCAATTACATAATTATGTGTGACAAACTAATACACCAAATATAAGTCGATATTAAGTGTAAAACAATCAGAGGTTATTCACACATATTCATAGATCGACATATTCAAGGAGTACAAGCTTATCCCAAATAATCAAAATTGGGTTAAGAAGTTCCCTTGAAAAAATTTGACAGCCTAACAGCGTCACTACAAAATTCAGAAAATGAGTTGATGAGAGATAAAAAGGGTATCTCATCACTTGGAAATAAAATTTAAATCACTAAGGATATAGAAGAACATATCCCAACATAATGTTATGTTAATTAAAATACATAACAAAATAAGTCTTTTAAAAAGAGGAGGGTGAAAGGTTCCCTTACCGACATGTGTATCTTTCGAAACATACACCCCGTGAAAGAAGGACAATACAACATTGATGAAAATACTCATAAATGAAATTATATTACAAAATGAGTAAAATAATGGTCAGTACATACACCAATCAAAGGAAATTGTGGAAAATGTAGCATAAATCTCACGGGAATAAAAGTGAGATGAAAAATCCCTTACGAAAACTCGGCAGCCTAACGGCGCCACTTAAAACTTCCAAAAATGGATTGATGAGATCAAATAGGGTCTCTCATCATATTAAAATAAAATTTACAGCAAAAGCAATATAAAAGAACATCCCCCATCATAACAAAGAGGATCTTAAAAGAAGTGACAGAAAGGAGAGTACTTAAAAAGAAAGAGAGAGGTTAGATCTCTTACGAAAATTCTGCAGCCAAACGGTGCCACTCAAAACTTCCAAAATGGATTGATGAGAGAGAATAGGGTCTCTCATCATATGAACATAAAAATTACAGTATGAGTAATATAAAATAACATCCCAATCACATGAAATATGATCTTAAAAGGAATGACATAAAAGAGTGTACTTTAAAAGAAAGAGAGGAGTCAGATCCTTTACCTCAAGTCCGACTTGTCTTGTTTGTTTCTTTATATTCCTGAATAATAAAAATTGGTCAATTTATAATTTCTTAAGGACATACTATAAAGATTATCATTCAGTTCATATCACATATTTTAATGTTATAATAATTGGTTAATAATATGAGGTCATATCAGACGTTTTTTGTCGATGTTTGGTACATGAGTCAAAAATTGAACTTGTGGGAAAATAATTTTCCATGTACTTATAGGTACATCATATCCAGAATAGTATTGATGTTTTAAATATAATATATATCCAGTATATATTCATTTTATACTATTCCATATCATTTGGAGATTAAAGTTAAAAGCACCGTTCATGGAGACGGTAGGCCGTACGTACGCATGAACGCTACTTTCATTTTTTGTCATATTAATGGAATTAAAACAAAATGAGAGAGATATATATGTTATAATTGTAGAATTATATCCATAATTTAGATGTAATATATTAAATATATATCCATTATATATATGTACTTATAATAGTACATAACATTTTGAAATAAGAAATGAAATGTACCGTTCATGGAGACGTTAAGCCGTACGTACGCATGAACGCTACTTCCATTTCTATTTCATATTTAATGGAATTAAAACATAATGATACATAATAGTATTTTAATTCCAGTATGGTATCATATATAATATCATTAAATATATCCTTTATATGTACCACATATGGTATTAACGAATCAACTCACTTTGAGGGGGCGGTAGTCCGCACTTCCTTAAATGAAGATATCTCGTTTACCCATAATGGTAACCATAAAGGTATTCCATAAATGAAAAATACAGAAGCTAAATTAAAACATAAACATATTATATATTATATATAAATATAGTTTCATCTTAATGGCCACCTTTGAAGGTGTTAGAAGAATGTTGAACAATCATCGTTTCGTGAGGCAGAAATTCGCCATCCACAGAAACAATATGTTCTTTAAACATTAGATGTAGATGTGTGTATGTTTAGCTCTAATACTTCTTATAAAAACATACTACTATATTTAATATACTGTATTTGTTACAAAATAAATGAATAAAAATAGTTTAGGGGGTTGGAGAAGCAAAATAAAACAAAAGGACACAAGTGAAGACATTACCTTAAAATCGGGTAACTCCCTTTGGTTTGAGCTCAAAGGCTTCCTTGGGAAGACTTATGCCCAAAGTTAGGCTTCAAGGAGTTATAGAGGGATTTGGAGAGACAGAATAGGCAGGGTTTGGGCGATCCAAAGGCTTTGTAAGTGTGGGTAAGGAGGTAGAGGTGGGAGCCTTTTATTAGAGGAGAGGAGAGGCACTCTTGGAAAGTAAAGAAATGTTACTTTATTTTAGAATGAGTTTTGGATTTTAATGGTCCCACATTGATGTGTTTCTAGCATAAGCTGATAAGGGTTCAAAATCCACCCATCAAATAGGTTTTGGACATGTGTAGGTCTTATATTTTACATTATCTTTCCATTTTATTTAAATCGTTAAATAATGAGGTCATCACTACATCATCATGATGTCATAAATATTTTAATTTATTTAATGCCTAAAAATTATAAAAAAAAAATCATGATTTAGGAAATCTTTATATATTTATAATTAATATTTATAGTAAAAAATATGACTTGTATAACCCCATTTAAAAATTGTTTTAGTAAAACATCTCATGTTTGTGTCATTTTTTACTTTAACATTAAATAAAAAGATATTTATATCATTTTCCAACCAAAGTGGCTCCATGGGGTCCCCAAGTTGAGCCATGGATTTTCTTGGTCGGCCATGACACATCCAATGAGGGTAGGACATGTGTCTAGGTCATTTCATTTTATTAAAACATTATTCTTACCTTAAACTACACTAATTACCTCTAATCGCGATTAAAAACTTAATAAGTTACTATTCACCCAAAAAATATTTTAATCCCATTGAACCAAATTTTACTTCTTAATGACATCAATGTATGTCGGATTTTTGAAATTCAAAACACAAAGATGGAAAAATTTAATTTAACGGAAAATCAGTTTTTATAAGTACCACTTAGTGGTTTCACTATTCATCAAAAATTGAAGTTTTTCAGAAAAATAACAATAATTCACCCTAAGCTATATTTGATATTCCGAATTAAAAAATGATGTCTATTTTACAAAATTCAAAACATATAAGTTGAATTAATTAATTTAATAATTAATTCCCACTGTCAAAACAAATAGCGTGTTTTTATGAAACAAAATGTATCAAAAGATTGACACTAGTTTAAGTCCGATTTCAAAGTGAAATTAATTCCAATGACCACTATTGGATTAAATGGTTAAAATATATTCTAATTTCACTTTAAAACCAATTCAAAAGATAATCTAATCATTTAAATAAATTAGATTAAAAAGAGGTTTTGAATTAAAATACAACATTTTTCACTATTCATTAAAAATTGAACTTTTCAAAAAAATACCAAAAATTCACCCTAAGCTATATTTGATATTATGAATTCAAAAATGATGTCTATTTTACAAAATTCAAAACATATAAGTTTCATTAATTAATTTAATAATTAATTCCCGCTGTCAAAACAAATAGCGTGTTTTTATGAAACAAAATGTATCAAAAGATTGACACTAGTTTAAGTCCGATTTTAAAGTGAAATTAATTCAAACGAACACTATTGGATTAAATGGTAAACATATATTCTAATTTAAATTTAAAACCAATTCAAAAGATAATCTAATCATATAAATAAATTAGATTAAAAAGAGGTTTTGAATTAATATAAAACATTTTTCACTATTCATTAAAAATTGAACTTTTTCGGAAAAATACCAAAAATTTACACAAAGTAAATTTTGATGTCCCGATTCTAAAGAAGAATTTTATTTTGTCAAATATAACACATAAAATTTTCAAAAGTGGATTTAAAAGAGGTTCCCCATCAAAAGGTGGTTAATCGTCCCTTTAAAGAATATTGGAATGTTTACGCTTAAAATTGGATTCATTCGCATTTTTTAATCCTATAACATTTATTGTAAAGAGTAAAAATATTTGACAAACATATATAATCATTTTTTAGTTAGTTTTGTTCATTCCCGCCATTACAACGGTTAGGCGTTAACTACCATTTAAAATAATATTATTTTATTATTAGAGTGCAACGCAAGATTCCCAAGAAACTCATTGTTGCATATTGGGTATGCCATCGTGCATAGTGTCCCCTTTAAAGTAATATTAATATTTTATTCACAAATATGGATAAATTTAAAAATTTTCATATTCTTTATTTACCTGGGGTGTTACAGAAATAGTCATATATTAGAGGGTGTGAATATATTTTAACATTAATTATCATTGAAATACACTGTGAATATTACTACAAGTAGTTTTAAAATTTTTTTTTATACTATATGTATTATGTGAGTGTAGTGGATAATCCTTAAGAAATTGTAAACATAGTAGACATACTATAATTGTTGATGAAATTATTCAGGGATATTCATGTGAGGTGTGAAAGCATGAACTTGTATACAATATACAATTTACCATTTGTGATCAGGATTATGTAATATCAAAAAATTGACTCAAATAATATGGATATATATATATATATATAATTAAAAAAGTTATATACATAAAATATCTGATTATTTTTCACGATGAAGCACATAGTTGCCCAGTTTATGGAGGTTTTCCAAACTCTGATAGTTTTCATACAATATTCATATGCAGGTATTCATACTACTGTTATTTAAAAACATTCATAGTATAAATACAATATTAATATTGGTGTAATGAATAATGATCATTTTATAATAATTTTAATGATTATTATTATATCATAATGCATTGATATGGTATCATAAAGGTCATGGTATGAATTTGATTCTCATTTTTATAAAATTCAATGATGTAAAAATACACAATTCTATGAAGGAAATATAAAATAAAATCATGTGTAATTGAATGAAAACAAGATTATGATAAAATAGAATGTATTTAATTAATGATATGACGTCTAACTAAACTATAAAAATCATATCGTAAATTATAATGTTCTATGATGATTCACCATGTTTGGTCTCTTATAAAAATGGATAGTGTTTAGAGTAAATGGGTATGTAATTTCATGTATTCCTTACAAGGAAGATGTTTTTCCAATGTTTGTTTCTGGAATATTTTACATTGAAGTTACACAATATATAATATCCTAGAAGAAAAAAAATATTTATCATATGAATGAGATTATAGGAGTCATGATTTTTTTGTTGTGTTAAAATGGACCAGTGACTACCAATGAAATATCATGAAATAAATGAAAATGATTTCAAGATAATGTAGCATCATGTAATATAGAAGTTAAAATTATTAACTAATATTTATAGGGACCATTATTAGGTTTATAAAATTAGTTTACTAGCCATATCCTATTTCACAAACAATAATTATTTAATTATTTTTTTCACTATTATAAACAGAATAATGTTGTGATAGAGTAAATATAATCAGAATTATTTAATAACAAAAAATGTGAATTTTAGATAATTATTGAAATTTGTATTAATTATGTATTATATGAGAGTGATGATCTAGGGATGAAATAAATTATCTATGATGTTTCATCAATATAAAATCCTCATATTTATATAAAGTGAAAAATTGAGATATGATGATATATTATATTTTATCAAACATTATTTATGTGGAAATGAAGAGACATTGAGTGTCTCTACTATGTAATACTAAAATTTATTATATATTTTCAAATATGTATAAACATTGGAGTGTGATAACCCAAAGTAATATTTAACAAGAACACACACCATGGTAGGAACTTTAAAATAGGCATCTAACAAACTGTTATGTAATGAAGTTCACCTTTAAAAAGTCATCAATGTGATTCATCATTCACAGAAACATAAAATAAGTATCCCATATGAAAAAATATATTCAATCTAGTTATTTGCACCCAAAAACATATCATATTACCACCACTACATGATAACCTATTAGAATATACAATTACTTAAGTAAACCTACTTCACTAGAAACAACCTAAGCACACCTCCCTAACATGTATACCCTCAAAATGAATTATGTTACTAAACCATATACACTCAATTAACCACAAACTGAATTATATCAACCTCATATTTTAATTACATGATCTATAACCTACATCTCAACACCCAGAATTAATTTACCGAAGTAAATTAGTAAAAACTATATATGATAAAAAAGAGTAGAAAAGATAGTCTGGAATTTAAAATAAATAAATAAATTATTCAATTAGTGGATGTAATATGAAAATATTCCATAACATAGTTAAATATGATAGCACCCCAATTAAAATAAATAAAAAAGAACTGATTCTAATGAACACAAATTATTATATCTAACAAGCAGTATAAATCATTTCAATTTTAATCAAGCAGAACTAAAAGTCAAAATTCATGTTCTATATAAAAAGGCTATAAATAAACATTTACTACTCATTATTCTTTTTTTGTCCCATGATCAACCACATGTTACAAATATGCATAAAAATATATATCCTACCATACTATGAGACCCTAGTTTTTATCTCAGTTATTGATACATTGAAGTTGGACTGATACATTATTTTGGAAAACATATGGATTCCAAATGAGTTACAGAAGGTATATACGATATCTAAGGCTTGTTTGGATCCCAAAACCTAGCTTTTGGGTGAAAATGGAATGTCGCATGATTAAAGTAAACTGGGAAAGATGAGTGCACTGATAGAGTTAACGATGAGGATGATTTTTAGTTTTGGGGAGATCCATTTCACCCCATTTATGAAATGTTTCTTGAGCTGTGTGGCTAATAGAAGAAACTGCACCTATTCCTATAGGTTACCATGCATGGATATCACACATTTTAGAAAACCATGTGATGAAACCATGAACATGCTATTTTACAGAAAAATTTAATTTTATTCTCTTAATGAATAAATTAAAATATCCCATTTTTCCATGTTGTTTCTAATGGAAACAACACCATTTTCATCCCTTTTGAATAATAAAAATCATATAAACTAGGAATTGAGTGACCTGTTTCATCTTGAATCTGAATTTTTCACTGTCAGTTGTGTTTGATGTGTATCAGAAATACATACACACTCCATTGTTCGTTCATCATGTTTCTTTCCCTTGATTATGTTATTTTGGTTGAGGATAATGTTACTTATTTTAAATTCATTGATCTGATCTTTAGATATGAAATAATATTGAATGAAATAGAGGTTGATACTAGCTGAGGAGAGTTATATGATCCTATGATAGGTGGTATATAATCCAACCCTGATATTTCTTCATTGTATAAATTTCCATGTCGTCACACCAATTTCATCAGGCATCATTTCATGAAATTATATTTCATGCTTATAGGCATTAGAAACATTTTTTCAGTCTCCTATTAATTATGTAATTCAATTTTGGTGAAAAATCCATAACACCATCCATACCATTTATGATTTTTCACCATAATTGTGTTTTTAGTGTTATTGTTTGATTGAGCCACCATTCAGGCATGCCTTGGATTAACCCTTCTAATGGGAATCGATCCAATATTAAATGGAAAATAATTTAAATTATAATTTCATGAAAATGTATTCTTTGGACTGGCCCATCTATTGGTAAGCCCATATTTAATCATGTTTCTATTGATTTGTAATGGTTATCCTTGAGTTCCACTTGACCCACCAAAGGTAAGTACACAAACATGATTAATAAAATGTAAATAAAAATGGATAGTAAAATATATATATGACTTATGCTATGTAATTTTAAATAATGACTTGGATGAATGCCTGAATCACTCCTTTACATGTTTATGGAAGGTAGTGAGACAATCCTTATTTATTAAATATTCTTTAAACAGATTAAATGATATGGTTGCATGATACAAGGGAATTGTCAAACTAATGAAAGGAAATTCATGAACTCAATGACAATATTGAATGATTATTACTTAAATGAATTGATAGAATGGTTTCTTTCTCAACCGGCCATGTCACGCATATTAATGGAAATGGCATGAACCTTGTGAAATATGAAATGGAATATTCAATTTATGACATAAATTATAAAATAAATTTTAATTAAGGTGACTAATTATACTAGTGGACCTTGGAATAATTCTTATTATATGAATGGCTTGACTCGACCTCACCTTGGATTTATATGGGAATTCCTCAAGCACTCGAGGACCCCATTTCAACTCAAGGATGTTATTTACCTTTGGTTGAGACCCACATTGGAACACAATTCTTGACTATCATGGTATTCCTTGTATAACATCATAATTTCCCACATATATTTTTTTTTGTATTCCTTCGATACACTCCTTGGATCAAACATGGATGGTAGGTGCCCTGGATATACCCATTACGTCCAGTCATATCTTAATCCTATTTTACCATTAAAGGATTCCATTGACTCTGTATAAATCATTATTACAGGATGCCTTAGATACACTCCTTGGGTCTAGCATGGATTTTTTGTTCCATAGTCATACCAGTCACACTATGTCATCACATAATGACACATCCCTAGGATGGATTTCTTGGACTCCTTAGACATCATCATTATGGATTTCTTGGAATTACTCTCCTTATATAATACTCTTACCAATTATCAATGCTTTAGTTTCTACTGATTTGGACACACTGGAGGTCTATGTTTCCCTGGATATAACAATGTAAATTTTTATTATAAAATTACATTAAATTTTGTCTTCTTACATCTTAGAACATTAACTATTATTATCACGAGGTGATGTTAGTGTTGTTTGTTACCTCATGGGAATTATGATATGAATTTGAAATTAATTAATTAATGAACTGGAATCATATTAAGACATCAGCTGAGGGATGAAGCAGATATATGGTTACTAATGTTATTGTACTGTTATACATTATATATGAAGGACTACACATTGTTTCAGTTTATATTATGTTGACATGTTGTTATAAAGACCATTGGTGGTGTCCTACTTTGATTTATCTCACACCGTAGCATGGTGTGTTGATACTCTATGTGTTTCATTAATTGATATATATTTTAAAGATTATAGAATAGAAACATATATTAAAATTTCAACCCATTAGGAGAAGAATCCCAACATGCATCAGATAAAAAAGAGGAGGATACATTTTATTATTTTAAAGGAATTTTGTTGTCCATTTTCTAGGCCATGTTACAACTTTTGGAATTGGTGCTAGTCTTCATGGAGTGAAATGTTTCATGGGAGTTAAACCTATTAATTGATATAAGCCTTTTGGGTAGGAAGGATAAATGTTTTTTTGAGGCAATGTAACGGAACCTAGTGCAGATGTTGTTAGATATAAATAATTAGTATATTTTAGAAGAGATGCTATAATTTCTTATTGGAATAAAATATGATACAATTATATGTATCAATATTTTCATGTGATAGTGATAAGTGCCTTATTTATGAAATAGATGTTATACTTTCCATTCTATCATTTACTTATCAAAGATGAAACATTGTTTCCTATAATATTCAAGTATTTTTTAATGATGACCAAATAGAATCCATTATGGTGCATGAATTCGATACATTGATTTTCATCAGTGAAATATGGATTCTATCATATGTGATATCATGGGTGATAACGTAGTACATAATATCTTTCACAATTTTTTTAATAGAAAATGCAATATCAATAGGGATGGATGAATCACCGCCCATGCATCAATCGAACAAGAAGCCTGTGATAATACCATATATATCTTCTTCCCTAAATATGATAGTTCATTTTGATGTGGAATGTTGTAAAGTAATGTTATTGTGTCACTTTATAGCTTATTTTTGTTATATATATTTTTTATTTAATTCAACCTCTTTAATATTGATGTTATGATATCACATTAAAAAAATATCTTTCTTCCTTTCAAAGGGATTTATTCTGTTCCTGTTCAAGTGCTAAAATTATAGAATGGATTGTGATATATAGTGGGAGGGAGTGTATCTTATCAATGCATTTCTCAATTGAACAAAATTTCTGATCTGATTAGATAATCCTTTTTAAAATACATTTTTTTGAGGTTAGAGATGGAATGGGTGATTTTATTGTGAATATTATAACCTTATATATTAAATCATGGTTTTATTACCTCTTTTCATTATCATTCCATTATTCATAAGCATTCAAACATTGATATCATTTTCATCATGGGTTATTTTGGTCGTTATTAACATTAATTTGAATGGCTAAGTGGCCCAACATGGTTGGTGGTAGGCGAAAAATGTGTATGAGATAAAATATATCGAATCATGGAGGGATTCAAACAATCTATAAAAAAAAATTCAATGTGGGTGTTCTGTAAGAATCAGTGCCATCAAATTAATAGGATACAATCATGTCCTTTGTTGGAATGTCTCTTTCTTTTAATCACTTGTAACATGTCTCCTATCTGGGTAACAGATCTTCTAGCACCCCCACATTTCTCTAGACACATTTTTTTAATTCTCTCATAAAGTGAACTATTCCCAAAAATGTATTCCTAAAATAAAGTACGAGATCCTAGTACATGAACATATATTTTTGTAATGGGTAATAATATAACACCCCAACAAACTGTACAGGTGAACAGAATTATTTGAGGGAGGCCACAATAATTATTTGAGAGAAGCAATTATTTCATATTTCCTCCTCTTCTATCGATAAGTGGATAAGGGCCACCTTGATTTCCTTTATGATTGATATTGAAACAACCTCTAAAACAATCATCGGATGTGATTCCCTAAATATCAATATTTTCAATAGTGGTTTTAGAAAATAATATATTCTAGGGAAACATTTGGGGCTTCGATGCTACATCATTCGTACATTTCATTAGTTTTGAAGACCACCACAATTCTAAAATAATAGATCCATTATGATCGGATGGTTTTGTTTAATCCAACGGATAAATATAATTATTCAGTAAAATATCCATGTTGTAATTTCTTCCATATCATATGTATCTAATACAATTTATTTAATGTCATGGGGTTCCTTTGGGATTCACTAGGTCCCGTTGCATAATGTTCGATTTCATGTTCTCCCCAATGACACATATTTAAAGTATGTATATTTTTTAGCTACACATTGAGACATATTAAGTAGTATTTTCTTGATCATGGGAGGAGGAAACATATTGGAGGTGAGGGTTTGGGGTTGGATGGTTCAAGATGTATAAGCTTTGGTTTAGGTTGGGGAATGGGGGGGGGGGGGTCCATTTCTGGTTCGGGGAAGTAGAAATGATGGGTGGTATATTTTTATGGGTGTTTCACCATATGACCATCAATGTTATCATGACATCCTAACATTGGGTTGGTTACATGACTGCGGGTTATTTTGGGGGTCTGAATTTTATATTCACTATTTTTTTGTTAATTAAAAAGAAATTTTATTTTAATACGCTACTTCGGTTTTGTAATGCATTGTAACATCCTTTTCAGCTTCTCAAACTATGTGTCTTTTTGAAGCACCCCTTCATTCCCCAATTTCCCAGTTGTATTTTTTATACATTTATGGGACACTTAATTGAAATGATCCCTTAAGTGAGAGATCCTCTAAATTTTGGGTTCCAATTTTGAAAGAGAGAGATGGATGTGGAGAGTATTCTAGTGTATACCCCTTCTAGGTGAGATTTAAGGTCCCCTAGAGGGGAAGTAAAACATCATTTTGATGAAGTCTGTTAATGAACAGTATATGTTGGCTTTCATAGTTGGGTCATGGTATAAAGATTCTTATCTCACTATGGGTGGTTCACCGTCTTACAATTTTCTATCACAATCTCTAAGTGTATGTTCTCATGTCGATAGCGAATGGTCTCCAAAGTGTGCCGCTTCTAGTAAATGCATGATTTGGATAGAAATAGTGGTTCTTGGGCCACATTGACTCATACATATGGGCCACGGTGGAATATTCAGTATAAATATACGATTCTTGGAGGACAGTGATGCTCATACTCATTAGTCGAAATATCAAACTATATATAGATTGAAAGAACATCAACATGAAAGATAGATCCCCACTATGTGGGATTTGGTCTAGTATTCTTGGTATTATTGGATTGTTTTGAATCTTATAGGTTCCAATTTTGATAATGTTGTAGTTTTTGTAGATGTAAATTCCTGTAGTATTTATCTTTTTGTACACTATTTTATATTTCAAAGTAGAAACCCTTGATGATCTTGCATCTTGTGTGTAAGATACTGGCCAAAGCATGTAAATACATGCTGCCCCTTTAACTATTTTCTATCCAAAAATTTCTCGATCTGTATTACTAAAAGTTGATACTTATTATTTTAATTCATATTTCCCATACTATTTTATTTTTGGTTTTTAATATATCTTGTTAAATAAAATCAATTTGGGGTGTTGTCTAACCCAATTTTCACCCCTGGTGTTGCTGCATTGTCATTCAATAAATATATATGTTTATATGGAAATTATTTTTCGCATTGGATGATTCTATTTTACTGATTCAGTGTTTTCCAAGTATGATTTCTTTTGTAATGAGAATTATTCCATTGCTCGAATGGTGGTCAAGAAAACTACTATTATATGCTCCTGTTGATTTTTGAATTATTCATTTGATTTATTTCATATTATGAAATTGCATCGTGAACATTATTTCTATTAATCAGTTTATTTTTTGTAAATTGTAAATAAATTTAATATTATAATTTTACATATTAATGAACAAAATCAACCAATTGATTCTATGATATTTCTTGGGGAATGCCTCTCATTCAGGGGGTTCCTCCCAATAATGTGGTATTAGAGAATAATTTTGTTTATACGAGTATTCATTAGAATATGAAATTGATTGATCATTTATTTCAACTATTTTATTATTAGCTTTAACCTACTATAGTAATCATTGATTGTTTTATTCACCTTAGGTGTCTTCTATCTTAGGTAGTAATTTTATTCTATTGAAGATAATTTTTTCCTTATCATTTTCCAGTTTGAATTTCATGTATGATCCTCAATGATGGATCTTGGTAGTTTCTACCTATGTCTGTCTTTGTTTTTTGGGTTGGAATGAGTTCTATGTTAGATTTTCTTATGTTTGAGACCAGGTTACCTGTATGGTTTTTGAAGGTTCATGAGTCTATAGTTTATTCTTTTTTCAAAGGAGATGATATTTTTTTGCTCTATTCTGTTCTTCTTTATCCTTTATGGATGTTTTTTCCAGGTATAGTCTTATAGAGTGTACAGTGTTTTGGTTTGGGTTTCTTGTGTGTGAAATTCTCTTCTTTTTCACTTGAATGACCATCATTATTACTATTTTGATATTTTATCAATCATAGAAGATATGTGTTGGTCTCATATTGTTAGGATCATTGCGCCATTATAAATTATAGAGTAGGATGTGTGGACATGTAGTGGTGTTTCCCCTCAGGGTTCGAACTGGCTCCTAGACATTGTTCTCATTACTTAAGTGTCCTTGAAGTTTTCCTTTGGTTTGAGAATATCGATTTTTTAATATAGTTTTTGGTGGTCCGCCCCTTGGGTGTCAATTCAAGATCAATAATTAAATGAGCATATGGTGATTTTCATAAAGATTCATCCTATTAGTGTTTTCCGGTGGCACGTCTTAGTCTAAAATCTGTTAGTTCTTTGTGCTTTAATCCTCATATTTTTTATGTGTTCAGATAGATACCTCATTCATTAGTTTCCCTTAAAATTAATGTTTTATATCTCATTTGATCTCTAGGATAGTTTAATTATATTTCTCTAGGAATGATTTCACTATATTATAATGAGTTAAATTTTATTTGAATTCAATGAGTATTATTTATGCATTTTATGTGTGATGGTGGATACTGCTCTATTTTTTTTGTTTTATGCAGGCACTAGTGAACTATTCCAAGGACCAATATTAGAATTTAATATGATGGTCATGTTTTCCTCTATGGAATCATCTTTGAGTGTGATTTAGGTATGTGTAGATATGACCTTTATCACTCTTTTTTTAATTGTTCAACTCTAATAATTCTTAATAGTATTTTAAAATGTCATTAATCTTTTAAACATTTTTTACATTGAAACATGTTAGGGGCATTTGGGTAATAATGTATAGTTGTTTTCTTTTTAGGATGTGATGCCCAAATTAATGATGGTAGGTGGTGCAGAATCATCATGTGGTTAGTTTTTAATTTGTTATATAGATTTTTGCTACATATTAAATTTTTATTCATTTTAATTTTCACAGTGGAGATTTTTGAATTTTATTTTAACTTCTATTAGTTAATAAAAATTTTATTTTATTTTAATATACTTCTTGTGTTTTCTTAGGCGTTGACAACCCTTTTGAACTCATTCGACCACGTGTCCCACTAGAACTGCCCCTTCATTCATCAATTTCATAATTCTATTCATTGTTATTAATATGAACCAAATTAGTGAAATTATCCATCAAGTAGGATCCCCTTAAAATTTAGGTTTTTTTTCACCAGATTGGTATGTGAGTAGAGAAATTCTTGCATACCACCCTTCTTGGTGCGATTTGGTGTATCTCGAATGGAGAAGTGAAGCATCATCATGATGTTGCCGATTCTTGAACGGAAGATCTAGGATTGGTCAGAGGTTCCATGGAAGGACGATACATACCTTACCATTTTTGGATCTCCCTATAACCATTGGATATCACACTTTCTCACCGACCATTATTATCTTGGCAGCAGACAGTTTCCTCAGTATGATGCTTTTGTCACACATAGGATTTTGGGATCAATGGTGGTTCATAGAGCACATTGACTCATCGGGATGGGCCATCGTGGATAATCCAGGATAACTACAGGATACTTGGAGGGCGTTAATGCTCAAAATCATCATGGGTAACAGTAAACTATGTCTAGGAAGAAGGATGTTGAATTGGTAAGACCGGGACAAGGTAAGGGGGCTTCAGGTTGGTATTATTGGTATTGATGGTTTTTGTGATTGTTATAGTTGATGGTTTCTTGATTTTATAGCCTCCGTATTTGCCATTTCTACGGTCCTTATCTCCACGTACTCTTATTTATATTGAATAGTGAAAACCCATGTTGATCCCACCCCATACACATAGGTTATTAGCCGAATCATGCAAATATTTGGGTACAATTTACTATATTATTTTCCACATTTTCATGATCTATGTTGTTGAATGCCTCTGCTTATTTTTTTATTCAACTTTTTTTTCAAGTTATATTGGTGAGTTTCAATTTATCTTTAAAATAGAAGAGGTTTGGGAAATGTGTTTCCCAATTATTCATCATTGATGATGCTCCTCGGTAATTCTAGAAATATATATGTGATTCTATAATTTGTTTTCTCATTATTTAATTATGTTTTATTAAATAATTGTTTTCATATTATGTTTTCTATTGAAAAAAGAATTATTGCAAGGCTTGAATAGTTGTAATTTAATGTTCTTATATGTGCTCTTGTTCACTACTAATTTAATCTTTTGATTTATTAATTATTATTTAATAGAAACTCGAACATCATTTTTTTTATCCGTTTTTATATAATAAATTGTAAATAAAAACTGTTTTATAATTTTGTATTTTAACGAACCATAATACCCAAATAAATAGGGGATATTTCATGGGAATACCTCTGAAGCAAGGACACTCCCTAAAATATATGTGAACTAGGTGATGATGGTCTTAAAAGGAGGTGACTGTCTAGGTATGGTATCGTTTGAGTTTCTATATGATGCTTTCATTTTAAATACCTTGAAATATTTTATCTATCAATCCATTATTACTACATCTAGGATGAGTGAAAATTTCACTTTTATCACTCAGAGACATGTGCCACACTAGAGGATGATGGTACCGCTAAAATTGTATTCCTTGGCGGAACATTCCTTTTCAAAATTTCTAATACTTCCTTATAAATAAAAGAAGATAGAATGTTTCATAGATCCAAACATGATCGATATCAGATGATAATATATGGAATGAAGTATTCCCTTCATGAGTGGTTGTGTCTTATCAAAGAAACCCCTAATACACATGTAAAGTCCCCAATGTATTGGGTCTCAGCAAACCCAATAGATAAAAATGTTGACGTGGCTACATATATTTTGGATCATTTGTTACGAACTCCTTTTGAATGGGATGTTTATAAAGAATATCCCAAATGGATTATTATTAATGGCCATACTCATATCATAGCATTCATTTTTAAGATGATCCTTGACAATAAGGTTATTATCTATTCATTGGGGACTTATAAGGATCACCCAATGCTTATCATTCTCATTGATTGATTCAATGATCAGGTGGCCCCATCATACTACATTTCTGGCCAGTCATTCCTGGATCTAATCATATTGCACCATGTTTATTACCAATTCAAGAGGAAACTCCACATGATGATGACTTTACCCATAATTATAAGAGGTATCTTGTGCACCCACAACGGGTCATCGTCAATGTTGTAAATAATGGGTGATTTTACTTTCTCCAATAGAGATTCATTCCACCAATTACTAGTCAATTTGATTTCCATAAAAAACACAAGAGAGAGTGGGAAATATTCCATCCTATGGGGATGTAGATGGGGGAGACGACTGATATAGGACTGATGAGACAACATCCCAAGTAAGGATGTTGAGTAGCATAGAAGGAGGGGGTATCAGTAGCTACAAAGAGCGAAAGAGAGACAAAGGGATTCTAACTAGTCAATATCGTGACTAGGTGCCCTAATGAAATAATAAACCCTAAAAAACCATTGGACTGTAATCTCTACCAGAGTATAGACATTAGGTTATGACTATTGTAGCTTCATGTGAGCACAATTGTTTTTTATTTTCTTTATTTCATTAAAATTTATATCTTGTAATTAATTTAATATTAATATATATATATATATTAAGAATTAATTGTTTAATTTTGATTCCAATTCTATATTTATGAACCATCGATAGAATATATTTTTTCCTTTTAATTTATTTTTTTACCATGTATCACTTAAAACTGATATATGAATATTGTTATTAAAGTTTCTTATATGTATTTTTTATAATAAAAATTTGATTATTATTACTTAATAATGATATTTATATATATTTAAAAAATTCTTAATAATATAATTATGATTATATAATTTATTAATTTAAATTGATTTTGATAATTAATAAGATGAATATTTGATGTTTGGAGAATATTAATATTAACACTATTATATGTTTTGTTAAATATATCAAATAAATAAATATAAAATTATATAAAATTATTTTTATAATTAATTAATGAATAAAAGAAGAAAAAAATGTTGCAACTATAGTGAAACGTGAAATCTAGAGTTGCACCATTACAATAAATAAAAATTTCATTGGTGATGGCGTATGTTGGAGTTCAATTTTAGACAAAAATGGAATTTTCATGCCAAAGTGACCATGATTTGAGATGGGATTATAGGAATCAATTGTATAAATTTGAACTATATTGGAAATATTATTACATAATAAATAAAAATATTTTAATATTAATTATATAATTTAAAAACATATTGAAAATATTAAAACATAATAAATAAATATGTATAAATTTTCATAGTAAATAAATTCCAAAAATGAAAAAAATTTGTATATAAAAAAATTAAACAACAATTAACATTAAAATTGAATAAATAGAATTATATAAATCCTAACTTTTTAAAGAGTAATTACATAACATTTATTACATGAATTACTAACACATAAAAATGAATAAAAATGAATAAATAAATAACAACACAAATGGTGATTTTTTATATAGGAATTCTATATATTATATATAAAAATTTGAATTGATATTTAATTTTTAAAAATATTAAAAGAATTTAAAAAATACATAATTAAATATAAAATAATATTAAAATTTATAAAAAAACTATCAAATTTTAACATGATAAATAAATAATATATATATAAATGACATGGTTGAGGATTTGGGTAATATGATAGGGATGCAATATGAGGGGGTGGTTGAAATGTGTTTACTAGGTGTTATTTCATGTAATCTATGATTTATCTTACTATAGAAAAGAAAAAGATCAAGGTGAACTACTACATGATCTTCAACAAATGGAAATCCCAGTTTGAGTGGGAAAATGCGTATGATGATGATGACTACAAGCAGGATTATGGAAATGACCGTGTTCTTGATTTTTAGTTTTTAATTATGGAAGGTGGAATGCTTCTTCGTGTGACCTCATCCAACCTCTTTATGTCTCTTTGTCGAAATTATTTCACTAATAATAGTTTTTAGGAGTGGGTTTTCCTGTCTTTGGAATTTTTTAGTAATATTGAAGGTGAATAAATTACAAAATATAATAATAATTGAGAAATATCATAAATGTGTAAATAATATTAACTCAATAAATAGACATACATGTATACATACATATATATATATACATATACAGTTATACACAGATGAATTTAGATACATATAAACATATATAAAGACACATAAACTTGCACACACACACATAAATACAAATAGGCATACATATGTAAACATACATACACATACACATGCATATACACATACATACACATAAACATACTCATAAATAAAAATATTGATACAAAAATGAACAAATATAAAAAACAAACACTTTTATGAATGCTGATAAAGATATAAACACGTACACATTCACACATGTATACACATAAACATACATATAATTATATAAATGTGTGCATTCATACACACATATATATGTGTACATAATAAATCAATATAAACACACACATGGAACATATATATATGTTCACATGGATATACATATAAACATTTAAATTATATACATACAAATACAAATACACATACACTTACATAAACAAAAACAAAACACATATACATACATAAAAATTCATGTACATGAAATTGCACACACATATACACACACACATATATATATTTGAACATACACACACGCACGAATACCCACCATAACACAACACATGAATACCCATAAAAACATACATACACAATGAATTACAGATATACGCACACATCCACATATGTAACTCCCCAACCATAGTAGTCCAGATCGGATGAATTTTCTTATTACAATGTCTTGATAATTAGGAATCAAATATTTTAGGACTGATTAGTTTAGTTGTATTGATAAAATAGATACGTATATGAAATTCAAATTATATTTTAACACATAAAATGAACATTTAATTTTCTTTGACCATGACCTCAATCCCCTTATTTTAACCCAACATATCAAACTCCAAACACATCATAGTATCATGGGGAAAATAAAACATATGAATTTGGTGTGCTCTAATGCTCTGTAAGGGTAATAAATTCAGTGTAAGATATCATAATTAAGTGTAATCTTTTAAGTATAGTTTAATAATTGAAACTTAAGACTTTTAAATTTTATCTAGATCATAATGAGGAATGAATATATCATATGATTCAATATAAACATTCACATACATACTGTACTAGTTTAAAAATCATATTTAATATCAATAAATAATGTCATAATGATGTAATAGATGATGCTAGATTTTGGGACAATAAATATATATCATCAATATTGATTATTTTTTTTGGTTGTTAACCATCTAATTAGTGTCATGATCTTATGTCCAAAAATTTTACAACTACTTGGAAACAAACATGAAGGGTATTTCACCAACAGATTTCATCTCATGAGTATTACCGATTCATCAAGGGGCTATATAATTCATGTCCCATCCATAACTATGTAAAATTTATTCCTCATATGAAAAAGGGTCAATTATAAAAATAATAAACATTTTATTTGATAAAGTATCACAAAAAATTGAATACTTCATCCATAAATAATGAATGGTATAGAAATACCACATCCACAATATATATGATTATAAATACACCAATAAGATATGGCAGAACTTATCATAAGTGATCAGCATCGATCAATCATTAGATCCAACTATGTACGTTGACATATAAGAAAATACTCTAATAAAATTATTTGAAATTTATTTAGAGGAATACTCCACTTTACATTGAAATTATTAGTTCAACTAATGTATAATAATAAAAAAATAAATTTTTAAAAGAGATTTAAGAATCAATGTGTCCCATAAAACATTGAAAATTATGGGATAAATATTAAAATTAACATTTTAATACAACCATGTAATTATAAATTAAACCATAAAACCCAGTTTGAAAACATAGACATGAATGGGAATGATTTAGAAGAGAAAATCATAATAACATTTAAAATTGTATATTAGTTAATGAGTCCATAACATAAAACCATAAAAAGTTACATTATTAATAATATTTAATTAACTTAAAAGTATAAATATCAATTACTTCATAATCCATTTATGTAAATATGTGAAATAATGTTATTAATATTATCCTGGATAAAGGATGTGATAAATAAATATTAAAATATTCCAGGTGTCCCAGAAAACATTTATCATTTAAATATTATTCTCCATGAAGATTAAAATATAACACATTAATATAACAATATATATAATACATTTTATGTCTATAGGTCTATAAGAACACCTCATAAAATAATGTTGGTGATTATAACAACAAACTATACTTTAATGAAATGAGATTGAGATAATGTTCCTCACTACTAGAGTTAATTTTGAATCATTAGATCAATGAATGAAAAATATAAAATGGAAACATATAATATTATGAAATAAATTATATTCATTATATAAATTATTAGTGGTCAGTATGTACACCATATAATATAAACAAGTTGTCAATATGAAAATTATCTCAAAAATATAAAAAGTCCGATGAAATCCCCTTTCTTTAGGGTCCAATTCCCTCCATATATGTTATAAACTCAAGTATAGTGTTTTTAAACATATTACTTACTTCTAAATGAACCAGAATAATATTTATCATATCATATATGATATATTTATGAATATATATTACTCATTTATTAATAATTACCATGTAATAGAAACATTTCTTGTAAAAACTGCTTTGTTTATGGTACATGTATTATCTTTCATTCATTATCCTATTATATAGATAATGATTTAATTATTTAAAAAAATTAAAAAAAATATTTAACTATCTTATATCTTCATTATATAAACATACATAAAAGAAAAATCTAAGAAATGGAATACAATGTCCATGGGGATGATATGTCGTACTTACAAATAAAATTTATTCATGTTTTCTTGTCATATAGAATAAAAGAATTTAAATTAAATATTTGTATAAATATTATTTTTATTGAATTATTAATTCATATAATTCATATTTATTCATTATGTACTTTTTTATAATAATTGTTGAATGTTTAACCTGGATGATTAATCTCATCGTATCAGGGAGTCGATAAGCCATGCGTACAGATGAGCGATAATATCATTCCCATAATTGTTAATTTGAAAGGAATTTGATGTTATATTAATTATAAAGATTAAATGTTATTTATTATTTATATCCATTATACCCATCGTTATTCACATCAAAATAAAGCAGTGATGAAGCACAGATTACACCAGTGTGTGGAGAGGGTAAGTCGTACACACACACGCATGGTGATATTATTTGTAATTAGATGTGTAAGAGTAATATTGTTTTAAAATAATCATAATAATATATCATTATATATAGGTTTTTTGATAAATTACCCTAGAATGGAAATAAACTAGTAATATAAGATAGAAGATGAAAAAATGCAAATTATTTGGTGAAACAATTACCTCTTCTTCGATGGAAATTCTTTGGATCTCCTCTTAGGAACACTGAGGGTTGTTTTTTTAGAAGATCAGGAAATCCCGAACGCAGATAATATTTTTGGATAAATGGGTAGGATTTATTCAATCTAGAAATCATAAATTGTGTTCAGGGGTAAAGGAGGAGGTAACTTTTAGTAAGATATGTGAGGGGATATTTTTGAATCCCCAAAAACATTAAATTAATATAAATTAATTTTTTATTACATATAGTTCCAAAGCCATTATTTTTGAATCTATAATTAGTATGTGTATAAATTATGCAATGGAATGTTTTTTATTCTTGTTGAGGTCAAATTAATGACCTTATCTTTTGGTATCATCCCTTAGTTAATCGATTTGACACTTGGCATGACAAATTTTATTTATACACATTATGGTTAATAAAATTATTATAAAAAGACGAAGAAATGAAAATGGATAATTTAGGACATATTTAAACTTGTTATAGTTATTTGGAATTTTATTTTATATATATTTTTCATTTAATAAAATTTTATTTATCAAAAAGTATCATTTTATGTAAATTTTTTTCACGACCCCCTCCCCACAATGTGTACCTCTCCTGAGCTGGACATGTGAGAAGTGAGATGATGACCCCCCGAGTCCCGCCTCCAGTAGGCCCTGGGTTGGAGACTAGAAGCGAGGGTATAGTAAAAACATATATTGGATGCATTACCCTTTATGAGAACACTTGCAGAAGAGAGAGATAAGATAAACAGCAACCAACTACAACTCAGAAGAGAAATATAAAAGTAAAACCAAGTTCACATATGTAATGTCTAGAAAAAGTACTAAACCTATAAGGGGAAACGTCAAGAACCCAAAAAAAGTAAAAACAACAGCATCCACAAGCTTGAACAACTTCAGAAACCCCAATATCATAAAAACCAGCTTGATCATCCGCTTGCTCCAAGTGACCTGAAAAACAGTTTATATATACATAGGGTGAGTATAACAGTGTACTCAGTAGGATCCTCCTCAATGCCACTCATCCAAAAGTAATGAAAGCATGCTAAAGCACAGTGAACAACAAGTGAACTAACTCATAACCTAAATATGTATACTATGTTCCCAACCTCACCATGGCTACTCACACAATGTAACACATAAATGAATATATCATATAATAAGGAATATCATGGGTACCCTGCTTCTACTTCACACTGGTTTGGCGCTTTTCCCCAACATCGCAGGCCCAAAGAATCTCTCTCCAAAGAGGCTTGCCTGCAGACACCTGGGCTAAGCACCACCAGATGAACCTCATGAAATAAAACCACCACATCTACATAAGCAAAGTAACCAGGTAGTTTCTGGGATCCACCACTACTCGAATAATGTGTATCATACATCGGGTAGTATTCCTCAAGCCATTACATCTCATACACAATGTTATGATCCTCAAGCCAACATATCATATACACATTACACCTATAGTAGTCCATAGTAAACACTATCCAGAATATATGTGTGTGAATAACCACAAGCCATTACATCCCTCTACACACATATATGGGGAAAACTAACCAATGTTCCTGCCATCACACATAACTACCAAGAGAAGAGAGAGGGGACAAAGGGGGTATTCAACCATTCATCCTCCCACACAAATATTGGGGAAAATAACCCTATGGCTAATAATCCCTAAGGTGTCAGTTTCCCTTACGGACAGGAATGAGTACCATATAGAGACACAAAAAATTATAGAATATATTATAACTCACAACCACACAATGGGCATAACCTAGTCTCTGACTCAACATCAGCTAACATATCTCAGATATTGGACAACTACTTCTATGTCAATGTTTCCTATAAGAACAGAACCATTTAAAGAGATTTAATACATTATTTCATTCCATTTTTATCGGTTGCACTTTATGTTAATTAATTCATTAAAAATTAATTAACCAATAACAATTCCACAATAAATTTCATTCATATCACACCCAAAGTCCACTGCCTCTTTAAAATTACAACCTCATAACTATGTTCCACAAAACTCCAACCCCATGGGTTAACATCATTTATTCAATTATTCGTTACAGAATATCTTTTCCATATTCCCAAGCATTCTAGAAAAACAATCAATGCTACTAATCACAAATGTCTCAACCTGGTGAGTAGATGAACTGACCTTTGAGTTTTTTCCTCTTATAGAAAATTCATAGACCCATCCTCCCTTGTGAAGCTAAACACGGAATGCTCATGGAATACCCCCCGCGTCTTAGCCTCTTTCGAAAGAATGGTAAGCGAAACAAGCTGATTTGAGTAGTGGTGAAATGTAATGCAGATAATAAACCAATAAGAATAACCATGCATCCAATAATCACATCCATCCCATTCCATCATCCCTGGTGTCCTCCCTGACACCAACATTCATAAATTGTTACCTCTCACCACTCTAGGCATCATTTGCTGCCACAACCAAAAGGCCTCCATAACCCCACATATCACAACAGCAATCAAGGATCACATCACTACACAAGTATATGGAAAATAAAATTTTTAATAGTTAGGCTCATGACCCTTTAACAAATAAGAGGGTATCATATAACACTTAAAGTAATTATCATACAAATAATCCGTTTTGAATTAACCGATTTATTATACATAGGTTCCATGTTCAGGAAACCTAAATAGTAAGCTATCAAAAATAAATTAAACATGCTTACTGCACCATTTTGATTAACATAAAAATTAATACAAGAAGATCCAGATTCATTTACATGCTTTTTTATCATTATCCAAACAGTTATCAATTAATTTTCAATTTACGTTCTTTACCTGTTTCCATCAAGAACGAACAACTATACAAAGTGATCATATATATCACTCTATCTAGAAAAACACGAGGCAATATCAAATGATCAATATCAATTTATTTTATCGAGTTAAAATATATATTATGTCAATTCTATTGTTATCTAGTGGGATAAAACATGTTAAAAATACTGTTTCACGTAAAAGAAAAGAGAAGCAATGAATCCCCTACCTCAAAGAGTTCTTGATGTTCTTTTTCAACACAACGGGTCACAATCCTCCTCTCGTGAGAACTGCATCCACCTAAGGATTCCATGGTACGACCACACCAGCTGAACCCCATGAAAACCCCTAAGAAGCATGGAGATTACATGCTCTAAATTGTAAAGGAGAGACATGAGAAGATGGACACCAAAAGAACTATGATATAACATATCTTATATTGCAGATTGATCGATACTACTTGGTTTCATCAAAAATAGAGAATAAATAATCCTATGAGTATGTTTGATTATTCAACTCATATATATTAGAATGAAAGTTTTTAGCTTCTCATAGCCAAAAACAAAGAGGAAAAATTGGAGAGGAAGATATCCCTTCCCATTATACCACGTGTCTTGACCATGTAAAAACATCTCGATCCATAGGAATAATTAATGTAGGAGTTATGGCCTTTGAATCGGCCTTTGAGTCACTAAAATGAGGATTTAAATGCATTTTACGTCAAAGGAAAACACTAAAGGGGCAAAATTGTCGGAAGCTGGAAACACTATTCACAAACTCAAAATTTGGCAAAGGAAAAAAACTATTCATGAACCTCACCGTTATAACCTCACCGATTGAACACTATTCATGAACCTCACCGATAGAACAATGTTCATGAACATCACCATTAGAACACTATTCATGAACCTCATTGTTAGATCCCCACCGATAGAACAATGTTCATGGACCTCACCATCAAAACCTCACTGATAGAACATTGTACACATACCATTCTAGAATCATTGTTCACAGAACTCAAAATTTGCCAAAGGAAAAAAGAGGTTATCATTAGAGGTTACCAATAGAACAGGTCACTAATGGAATTGTTCATATAATTTGAAATTTGGAAAAGGAAAGAGAGGTTAACGTTAGGGGTTACCAATAAAACAGTTCACCGATGGAAGTGTTCAAAAATTTAAATTTTTTGAAAAGAAATGATAGGTTACCGTTAGAGGTTACCGATAAAACTATTATAAGGCCTTGGCCTTAAAAATTATTTAATCTTGAGTTATATCAAGAATACACATTGAGGATCTTTTCAGGTTTAGAGTTTTAGAGAATTATATCATAAATCATGCATTACATCCCACATTTAAACAATGTGGTTACAATAAAAGATAGTATTCATTTTCCCCATCAACGGAAACATATTTAAAATAAAACATGGATTCTTTCTTGACACTTCCTTGACACTATCATCATATCATGTACCTTTCCCTTGACCTGTGAAAAACATTTCAAAAACTTGGGATGAGCATAAAAAGCTCAGTAAGGGATATAAAAATATGGAAAGGAAACATGAGGACATGAATACGTAAGAATCAATGAAATCATACTTTACTCATAAAACATAAGCACTTTAACATACCTCATTAACCTCCAAATAGAACATAGAAATCATAATACATAAAGGTAACTTGAGACATTCATAACATTCTTATGTAGGGAGTAACCCTCTTGGTTACGTTTGGAATACCCATCACAGTATATTCCCTAAATCTGTTCGGAGAAACCTTAATGTTTAACTCCTTCACATTACCCAATGCATTGGAGAGTTATATCAGGCTCACCCACCCTTAGTTTATCATGGAACCACCCATCTTCATAACAATTCCCAAGAACCATAACATAATCGTATCACATAAAACATACATAAAGGAAACATAACATTTCCACATTTCAATCACAAGATATCAATACAACACATTGATATAATAAAAACATTATCAAAACCATTTTCAATACCAAAATAAATGAAATGTAAAACATGGTATTTATTTTTCATTTAAAAAAATGCATGGCTTGTAGAGTAAGCTCAAACTCAAATAATGGTCACGGCAGTGGAGAGGTTGTTGTTGCCGCATACGTACGACAGAAAAAAACATTCCATTTACTCATAAACTTTAGTTAATTTCAACTTTCATAATAACCTTTTTTTCATGTCCATTATTCCATTTATATCACTTATTACCATGTTATGAACACTATGTAATTATTTATGTTAATAATGGTCGTTTTGTCGATCATTGGTACTTGAGTCAAAAATAAACTCTTTATAATTACAAGTTGTTCATGGGGTAAAATATCCATTATATCCAGAATTATATTCATGATTTAGATATCATATTGATCCATTATATACATGCATTTATAATATTAAATAACATTTGGAGGTATGAAATGAAATGCACCGTTCATGGAGACAGTAAGCCGTACGTACGCATGAACGCCACTTTCATTTCTATTTCTTACTTAATGGAGTGAAATCATAATTATATAAAGGTATATTATAATTCCAGTATAATATAATATATAATATATTTAAATCTATCCTTTATACGTACCATATATAGTATTAACGAATCAAATCACTTTGAGGGGGTGGTAGTCCGCACTTCCTAAAATGAAATTATCGTGTATACCCATAATGGAAACCATAAAGGTATGTCACAAATGAAAAATACAGAAGCATAAGGAAAAAATAAACACAATATATATCATATTTAAATAGATTTATATCTTAACGGCCACCTTTAATGGTGTTAAAAGAAAATTGAACAATCATCGTTTCGTGAGGCAGAAATTCGCCATCCACAGAAACAATATGTTGTTTAACCATTAGATGTAGGTGTGTGTAATTGTAGCTCGAATAAATCACATAAAAACATCCTAGAATATTGAAGATACTGGTGTTGTTACAAAATAATGGAATAAAAAGAGTTTAGGGGGTTGGAGAAGCAAAATAAAACATAAGAACACAAGAGAAAACGCTACCTATAAAATGGGTAACTCTTTTTTATTTGAGCTCAAAGGCTTCCTTGAGAAGACTGCTGCCCAATGTGAGGCTTCTAGAAGTAATAGAGGGATGTGGAGGGACAAAATGGGCAGGGGTTGGCCGATCCAATGTTTGAGAGGTGTGGGTAAGGTTGTAGAGGAGGGGCACTCTTGGAATGTTATAAAAGGTTACTTTATTATAATTTTTTTTTTCGGATTTAAAAGCTCCCAATATTATATATTTCGAGGATAAGGTGATAAGAGTTCGAAATAAACCCATCCAATAGGTTTTTGACCTGTTTAGTTCTTATATTTTACATTATATTTTCATTTTATTTAAATCGTTAAATAATGATGTAATCGCTGCATCAACATGGTGTCATAAATAATTTAATTTATATAATGTCTAAAAATTATAAAAAAATATATCATGATGTAGGAAATATTTTTATCTTTCTAATGAATATTTATAGTCAAAAATATTAATTGTATAACCCCATTTAACAATTGTTTTCGTAAAGCAACTCATGTATGTGACATTTTAATTTTAACATTAAATAAAAAGTTATTAATGTCATTTTCCTACCAAAGTGGCTCAATGGGGTCCCCAAGTTGACCCATGGATTTTCTTAGTCTGCCATTACAAATCCAATAAGGGTAGGACATGTGTCAAGGTCATTTCATATTATTAAAACATTATTTTTACCTTAAATTACACTAATTACCTCTAATCGCGATTAAAAACGTAAAAGTTACAATTCACAAAAAATTATTTTAATCCCATTGAACCACATTTTACTTCCTAATGACAACCAATTATGTTGGATTTTTGAAATTCAAAACACATAGGTGGTTTCATTTAAACTAAAAATCAGGTTTTTTAAGTACCACTTAGTGGTATCACTATTCAACAAAAATTGATGTATTTCAGAAAAATACCACAAATTCACCCTAATCTATATTTGATATTCCGAATTAAAAAATTATATCTATTTTAAAAAATTAAAAACATCTAAGTTGCATTAATTAATTTAATAATTAATTCCTGCTGTCAAAACAAAAAGTGTGTTATTATGAAAAATATGTATCAAAGGATTGACAGTAGTTTAAGTCCAATTTCAAAGTGAAATTAATTCCAATGACCACAATTGGATTAAATGGTAAAAATATATTCTAATTGAACTTTAAAATCAATTAAAAATATAATCTAATAATATAAATAAATTAGATTAAAAATAGGTTTTGAATTAAAATAGAACATTTTTTACTATTCAATAAAAAATGAACTTTATCGGAAAAATACCAAAAATTTACACAAAGTAGATTTTGATGTCACGATTATAAAGAAGTGTTTTTTTGGTCTAATAGAATGTATAAGAGTGACCAAAACTATATTTAAAGAGGGTTCACCATCAAAAGGTGATATTTCAACCTTTTAGTGAATATTAGAGTATCTATGCCAAAAATTGGATTCTTTTCTTATTTTAAGCCTTTATCTTTTATTGGATATTGGTAAAAACATTTAAAAAACATATATAATCATATTTTAGTTATTTATATTCATTCCCACCAATAAAATGACTACGTGTTAACTACCATTTAAAATAATATTGTTTTATTACTAGTGTGCAACGTAAGCTTTCAAATAAACTCTTTGTTGCCTATCGGGTACACTATCGAACATAGAAACCCATTTAAAGTAAAATTAATATTTAATTAGTAAATATTAATAAATATGAAAATGCTTTAATCTTTATTTTACCAGGTATGTTACATCTATTCACTGATGGAATTGATCATAGAATTGGAAATTTGGAAAACGAAAGTACGGTTACAATTAGAGGTTACCGATAGAACTGTTCACCAATGGAACTGTTCATAGAACTCAAAATTTGGAAATGGAAAGAGAGGTTATCGTTAGTGGTTACCGATAGAACTGTTTACCAATGGAACTGTTCACAGAACTCACAATTTGGAAAAGGAAAGATAGGATACCCTTAAAGGTTACCAAAAGAACTTGTCACTAATGGAACTATTCATAGAAATGGAAATTTCGAAATGGAAAGGGAGGTTACTGTTAGAGGTTACCGATAGAAATGTTCACCAATGGAACTACTCATAGAACTCACAATTGGGAAAAATAAAGAGATGTTGTCGTTAGATGACACCATTGGCAATGTTCACAACTATATACTATTGTAACTGTTCTTTGAAATAAAGAATTGGAAAATGATGGGGATAAGTCACCTTGACATCTTGAATCACCTCATACACTCAATATTCGCAAAAGAATGGACCAGAGAGTTCTGGGAAATTACATAAAATACCCTTCAAAACATTTTCATCCTTGAGAAATAAAAACCCAGAAAAATTGAAAACAAAACGGGGTCCAAAAAACCACCCATCGAAATATATATCAAAAGAGAGAAAGCCAAAAAAATCAACAATAGAAATTAATAATATAAACCTGAATGGTCTAACAAAAAAGGGGACATTGTTACAAGAAAATAGTTAAACATCAAAAAACTATAGGTACTGAGCACATATCTTGGACTCACGTTCCTAGGTGCTCTCCTCCATGCCGTAGTGTCACCACAAGACCCAAACCATGGAGATAGAATATCCATGAAACACCTTCTCAGTGCTGTCTTGTATCTAAAAAAGTCGCTCCTCAATGGTTGCATCATCATTAAAATTGTTCTCTCTCCAATAGATGATGTGAGAGTCATAATGAAGATAACGACGAAGATGTGAAACATGGGAAGAATCATGTATTTGACTCATCTGTGGGGGGGGGGGGGGAGTTCTACCCAATATGACACAACTCCAACATGAGATAAATCCTAGAAAGGACCAACAAACTGGGGAGAAAGTATACTCCCAAGACCAAACCTTTGTTTCCCTAGACGGAGAGTCCACTTTTGAAACACATGATCCCCAAAATTAAACTCTAAGGTTATTCTTCTTTGATCATCATAGTATTTCTGACGATATTTTGATGTCTTCATCATCTCATGAATCACCGGAACCATATCTCTTGTATTATTCACTAATTCCGATCTAAGAATTGTGGACTCTCCAATCCCAGTCCAGCACAATAGAGAATGGAATGGCCATCCATACATGGCTTCAAATGGATCCATACCAATGGTAGAGAGAAAAATATTATTGTAAGCTATCTCCCCCAAGGGTAATTTCCTCATCCAAGACCCTTTAAAATCCAGACCACAAAACCGTAACATACCATCAAGAGTCTGGATGGTTCTCTCTATCTTACCATCCGTTTGAGGATGAAATGTAGTGCTAAGGCATAGTTGAGATCCATAAGAATGTTGGAGACCACTAAACACCATGGAGGTAAAATATGAATCTTGATCGAAAATTATAGTCCATGGGACTCCATGAAGTCTCACTGCATCCTCATGATACTACCTCAACAAAACATCCACTAAGCTCGACTCATTGATCGATATGAAGTGGGACAATTTTGATAAACATCCACTACCACCCTGATAGTATCATGTCCTCCAAGGAGATTGAGGTAAACTAGTAACAAAGTCATTGATATTCCCTACCATCTCCAATAAGTAATCTCTAATTGATGGAGATAACCACAAGGAACACGATGTTTGACCTTCACCTTCTGGTATACCAAACATTGGGACACAAACTCCACAGGAAAAAGTTTCAGCCCAGGCCTAAAAAACTGGATGCTCAAGGTTCGGTACATCATCTTCATGCCATGATACACCACTAAAGGCAAAATATGAAACTCTATGAGATCCATATCGTGCATTTTAAAAGGTTCAAAATGCCTTCCATGATATACAACTCAGTTTTTTTCATCCTCAGACCACCCATTAGTAGCCTCTTCACAAAAAACACAGTCTCTCCAGACCTCCACCTCTAGATCCCCCAACTGGGACTCTTCCAACTTCTGCACCAGGGATGACTGTACCATCATCAAAAAATGACAACCTATACCCCCAACTTCTCCCATATCATGATATAATGCTGAGATTTCTTCCATTACTCTCCATGAATTACTGGATTCACGAACAACATCACTATGTGACTTTTGACTCAGCGCATCTACTACAACATTCCCCTTTACAGGTGTATATGATATCTTGATGTCATATTCTTGTGTGAACTTCATCCATCGAAGATGTTGTAAGTTCAAGTCATGTAGGGATAGAACATAAATCAAAACTCTTATGATTGGTGAAAACCAAAAAATGCTCACCAATGAGGTAATGTCTCCACCACTTCAGAGAAAACACCATAGATGACAACTCAATATCATAAGTGGCATAGATACGTTCCGGGAGACATAACTATCGAGACCCATAAGAAACAACTAATATTTTTTTTGAATCAGTACACAGCCTAACCCCAGATGCGAAGCATCATAGAAAACATCAATCTGAACTCCCTTAGATGGAATACAAAGAACTAAATCACTTACTAACTTCTCCTTTAGATACTCTAAAGCTACCTTTCACTGAACCGTCCATATGAACGCCTGATCCTTCCTAGTAAAATTTGTCAGAGGAGTCGAAACTCATGAGAAATTGGCTATGATCCTCTTGTAGTATGCTGCAAGACAAAGGAATATTCACACCTTGTACACTGTCTTGGGGGCAGCCCAAGGCACAACTGCTTCTATATTCGATGGATCCACAACTACTCTTTATGGGGACACAACATTCCCCATGTAACAGACTTCTCGAGCCCAAAACTCAATCTTCAAAAACATACCAAACATCTGATGTTGATGAAGAAATCTCAAAATGGCATGTAGATGCTCATCATGCTCCTCCTCATATGTGGAGTACAAAATTATGTCATCAATGAAACCCACCATGAACATGTCCAAGAGCTCACATAACACAACATTCATCAATCCCATGAACACAACTGGAGAATTGTTCATGCCGAAAGACATTTCAATGAACTCATAATGACCATGATTAAAACAGAAACCAGTCTTCGGGATATCCTCATCCTTTACATGCAACTAATGATATCCCAACCACATGTAGATCTTTGAGAATCAACATGCACCCATCAGTTGATCGAATAAATCATCAATCCACTAAATAGGAAATCGATTATTTATTGTCAATTTGTTTAGGTGACAATATATGACATGCAACCGCAAACATCCTTCAGCCTTCTTCCCAAATGAAACTGGTGCACCCCACGTTGACACACTTTTCCAAACAAAACTACACTATAACAGACCTTCTATATATATACATAGCTCTCATAACTCAGATGAGTCCATCCTATATATACACATTGTGATAAGAGACACTCTTGGTTGTATGTTGATCCCAACCTCAATCTCTCGTCAAGTGGGTAATGCTACAACCTCTTCTGGAAAGACATTAGAGTACTATTCTACGACCCTAGGAAATGCCTATTGCCAAACCACTGAAAAACTTAACATCATCCCGGCCATCATGGATGATATGGACAGGACATGCCTATGACCCATCCAATTATCTCGCTCTCCAACAAACACCACCGACTCTCCATCCTCACTAATGAAAATGCCCTTCTTCCAGAAGCAATCCACGATATCCATCACCGAATACAACCAATTCATCCCTAGGATGACATCATATGGTTGCATTTGTAAACATAATAAATCTCCCCAAGACCGGTGTTACCCCAACACTAGGTCACAGTCTCTACATACTTCAAACAAGTCATCTCAACCTCCAACTGTCATAGATAACGCCAAGGGAAATGGAAGCCTCTCAACCTCAAGTCCCAATGCATGGAAATGGGTAGGTGAGATGAAGGAGTGTTCCTCTCCTGAATCAAACAAGGAATACACCATGGTAGAAAACATGAAAAGGGTACCTCAAACAACATCTGGCATGCTTGGAGCTGGCAACGCTAGAGCATGAAGCTGACCACGGACTCTTCCACGACCTCTCTGACCCTGATGACGAACACCACCACACCTGCGATCTGTTCTCTGAGGATGAAGAGCATCATGGGGATGTCCTCTTCCTACCCCATCTACCCTCTGCTAATCTAAAGTTGTTGCAACTTACTACTGATGCCTCGGTTGGAAATACCTCAATGGAGGAACCTATAGTGTAGCACCTCATGCACGATGACTATTCTGAACGGTCGAGCAATCCCACTGCTGATGACCATGACCACCCCAAGAAAACAAGCACATGATCCCATGTCATAGGCCTAAGAGTTTCTTCCTCTGGAGAATTGAGATGTGAATGGATGGGACCTACCCCCGACTGAATGGAATCTCCTCTGCCCTGAAAACCGGGATCCCCAGACCATAGCTCGGCTTCATGAGGAATCATGATGATTACCTTCTGGTGGTGATCTGGTCCTGCCAAAGTCCTCTCGACAACCTCTTCCATCGCCTTCACCTCAAGATATTTCATCAACATAAATGGGGTAACCTGGAACTGGATCTGTAGATGCAAAGCATCCTCGAAATGCCTCGCCCTTGCCTCCTTATCTGGCAATAGGTTCGAAGAATATTGTAAAAGGTTCCTGAAACAAATTCCAAACCCTCGCACACTAGAACTCCCCTGACGAAGTGTATGAAGCTCCTGGAAACTGGACGCCATCGCAATTGAGGAATGAAACTCAAATCTAAAAATGTCTCATAACTCCTCTAATGAGATCACTAACTCCTCACCAACCATGAAGAACAAGAACCACCACTTCCTCGCTGCTCCACACATCATCATCAAATCCAAGGACACCTAGTGCTCCTTCCGATCATGGATCAAATGGAAGCTGATCTCGACCTCCAATATAAAGTATTCCGAAACTACAACTAATATAGAGCCCTCATAATTTTGCATATTCTGGCACTGAAACTCTTGGAGTGTATTCCTCCAAGTGTCATCATCATCAACTTCTACCCTACATGGATCTTCTAGAACAGCCTACTGGAAATGTTCGATGAAAACCTAATAAGGACATCGAACTGGTTCCATACATGTAAAATAACAAAATGATAGAGCTCCTAAACCAAAAATGTGGTAGATTCAACATTAATTTATTAATTTTTTGCTTTAATTTATTTTATGTTAACTTATCCCAAGGTATAACCATTCAAACATTGGCACAAAGAAGAATGATGCATGATCCTTTCATATGTCTCAACAATCTAACTAGTATCACCATGTTTAGTATCCATTGTAAACATAAAGACTCATACATCTGATCAAAGGGGCCCCAAACGCTTATGTCTCTATCAGTCTCCATTGTGTACATCAATTTCTAAACATGAATTACATCGTTTCCCTTCCAACCCATGCAACCTCACCTATGCCTAACTCAAATCTTCATCCTATTCCTCAACGTGACCTCTAATACCACTCTGTCAAGACCCCATCCCCACAAAGTGTACCCTCATGGCTTGGTAATGGGAGGAGGGAGATAATGACCCCTAAGTCCGGCCTCAAAGAAGCCCCGGGTTGGTGACTAGCACCGAGTGTATAGTAATAACATAAATTGTAGGCATTACCCTCTATGAGAACACATGCGGAAAAAAGAGATAAGATAGACAACAACCTACTCCTACTCAGAACTGAAATATAAAATAAAACCCAAGTTCACAAATGTAATTACATGAAAAACTACAAATACTAGAAGGGGAAAACTGCACGAACCCAAAAGAATGTAAAAACAACCATCAACCACAAGCCTAAACAACCCCTACAACCCCAAGATAGTAGAAACTAGCTTGATCTCCAACCTACTCCAGGTGACATGAGAAACAATATATATATACATTGGGTGAGTATAACAATGTACTCCGTAGGATCCTCCCCGAATCCTCTTGTGCAAAAGTAAAGAAAGAATGATAAAGAACAGTGAACAACAAGTGAAACTAAATCGTCACCTAAACAGCTATATTGTGTTCCCAACCTCATCATGGATACTCTCAACATATAAAATATACAAGAATATATCATATAATAAAGGATGTCAAGGGTATCACGCTATGACTTTCCCACTGGTTTTCCGCTTTCCCCAATGATTCATCTCCTAATCATCTCTCTCCATAAAGGCTCACACACATGCACCTGGGTGAAGAACCACAACATGAACCTCATGAAAAACCACCATGTACACGTTTGAAAAGTCACCGGGTTGTTTCTAGAATCCACCAAAGCTCTCATTACGTGTGTCAAAAATCGAGTATTATACCACAAGACATTACATCCCATACACAAAGTAAGGATCTTCAAGCCATCATAGCCCATACATGTTACACCTATAGTATTCCATGGAGAATTATATCTATAATATATGTGTGTGAATAACCACTAGCCATTACAGCCCTCTACACACATATATGTGGAAAACTAACCAATGTTCCAACCAGAAAAGTAACTAGAATGAGAATAGAGTGGGGCCAAAGCGAGTATTTATACATTCATCATTCCAATAGAATTTTGGGGAAAACACACCCCCTAGGGATATGAATCCACGCGATTTTAGTTTCCCTTACTGATAGGGTGGAGTTACGTATAGTAACACAATAAATACAGAGTATACTATACCTCACAACCACACTATGGGCATAACCTAGTCTTAGACTCAACTGCATCTATCTTCTCTTGGACTCTAGGTTGTTACTTAGAAGACTTGGTATCTTATAATCACATAACCATTAATTTCATTTAATACAGTATTTCATTCCCTTTTTATCAGATGCATTTTAAGTTATGTAATTTATTATTCATTAATTAACCAATAACAATTCCACATTAAATATCATTCGCATCACAACCAAAGTCCACTGTCCCTTTAAAATTACAGCCTCATCATTATGTTCCAGCAAACTCCAACCCCATGGGTTAACATAATTTATTCAATTATTCATTACAAAATTTCATTCCCATATTCCCAAGCATTCTATATAAAAAATCTATGATACTAAACAAGAAGGGATCAACATGGTGAGTATATGTACTACTCATCGAGTGTTTTACACTTATAGAAAGAGCATAGACCCATCCAATCTTGAGAAGCTAAACAAAGAATGCACGTGGCATACCCAGTGCGTCTTCACCTCTTTTGGAAGAAGGGTATGTGAGAACAGCTTCCTCGGGAAGTGGGGAAAATATATCCAGATAATCAACTAATAAGAATTACCAAGCATCCAATAATCACATCCATCCCATTCCATCATCCCTGGTGTCCTCCTCGACACCCACATGTATAAACTGACGCATCTTGACACTCTAGGAGTCGTCTGTTGATACAACCAATAGGCCTCAATGACCCGACATATCACAACCGGTATCAAGGCTAACATCCCAATAGATGCACTAGGAAAGCATACATTTTAACATTTGGGATCTTGGCCCTTTAACAAACAAGAGGGTAACTCATAAACTTTCAAGGAATTATCAAACAAATAATCCGTTTTGAATTAACCGATTTATTATACATTTGTAAAACATTCGAGAAACCTATATAGTAAGCTATCACAAATAAATTAAACATTCTTAGTGCACCATTTTGATTATCATAAAAATTATAACAAGAAGAATAGATTAATTTACATTACTATTTATCTTTATCCATACAGTTATCAATTAATTTAATTTATACATTCGTTACCAGTTTCGGTCAAGAACAAACAACTATACAAAGCTAGCATACATATCACACTATCTAGAACAAAAAGTGGCAATAACATTCGATCAATATTAATTTATTTATCCAGTTCAAATATTTATTATATTAATTATACTGTCATGCATAGGGATAAAACATGTTAACAATATAGTTCATGAAAAATAAAAGAGAATAAATGAATACCCTACCTAAAATAGTTCATGACGTTATTTATCCACACAACGGGTCATGATCCTCCTCTTGCAAAAACTGCATCCACCCGAGGATGCCACGGTACAACCACACCAATTGAACCCCAAGAAAACTCTATTAGAAGCATGGAGATTACATACATACAATGAAAAGGAGAAACATAAGAAGATGAACCCCAAAAGAACAATGATAACACATACTATATAATGAAGATTGATCGATACTGCTTGGTAGCATCAAAAACAGAGTGGAACTAATCCTAGGAGTAACTTTGGTTATGTTACTCATAAGTAATAGATTGAAATTTTATAGAATCTCATTGCCGAGAAAAAATAGGAAGAATTATGGAGGAGGATATCCAGTCCCTTTGGAAGATTTAACATAGTAGCATTTTAAGATATGCTTGATTTCCTATTAAAAGAGAATCTTATAAAACCATTCGGGTTGACCAAGAAAAAACATAATGAGCATTAGGAATAATTAATATATGATTTATGTCCTTTGAATCAGAATTAGTGTGTTTAAAATGAGGATTTAAATGCATTTTACATCAAAGGAATACACTTAATGTGTGAAATTGTAGGAAGCTTAAAACAGTGTTCACTCAAAATTTGGAAAAGTAAAAACACTGTTCATGAACCTCACTGTTAGAACCTCTTCGATAGAACAATGGTCATGAAACACTCCAATAGAACACTATTCATGAAACTCATCATTAGAACACTGTTCATGAACATCACCATTAGAACCTCCCCAATATAACATTGTTCATGAATATCACCATTAGAACCTCACCGATAGAACATTGTACACTTACCGTTCTGGAAACACTATTCACAGAACTCAAAATTTGGCAAAGGAAAAAGAGGTTTCCATTAGAGGTTACCGATATAACTGTTCACTGTTGGAAATATTCATAGAATTGGAAATTTGGAAAAGGAAAGGGATGTTACCATAAGAGGTTACCAATAGAACTGTTCACTGATGGAACTGTTCACAAAACTAAAAATTTGGAAAAAGAAATAGAGGATACAGTTAGAGGATACCGATAGAACTGTTCACTGATAGAACTGTTCAATGATTTGGAAAATTGGAAAATGAAAGAGAGGTTACTGTTAGAGGCTATCGATAGAACTGTTCAACAATGGAACAGTTCACAGAACTCAAAAATTTTCAAAGTAAAGAGAGGTTACATTTAGAGGTTACCGATAGAACTATTAACTGATGGAACTGTTCAATGAACTCAAAATTTGGAAAAGTAAAGAGTGGTTATTACTAGAGGATACTGATAGAACCGTTCACTGATGGAAATTTTCATTGAATAGGAAATTTTGAAAAGGAAAGATAGGTTACCATTAGAGGCTACTGATAGAAATGTTCACTGATGGAACTGATCATAGAACTTAAAGTTTGGAAATGGAGAGAGAGGATACTGTTAGAGGTTACCGATAAAACTGTTCACTGATGGAACTGTTCATATAATTTGAAATTTGGAAAAGGAAAGAGAGGTTACCATTAGAGGTTACCGATAGAACTGTTCACCGATGGAACTATTCACAGAACTCAAAATTTGGAAATTGAAAGAAAAGATACCGTTAGACCTCACCATTGAAACTCTTCACAACTATCTTTCATTGGAACAGTTCACTGAACTAAAAAATTGGAAAATGTTGGGGATAAGTGTAATGAACCAGACCAGGTCGACCCTAAAACGGTAACACGAGCCGGTCTGCGACAAGTCCTGAGGGGGATTCCCGATCACCCCGGGATGGAAACTACTGTCGGGAATCAAAATTAAACAAGTTGGAATGATTTGGCCCGAAAGAAAATAAACAATGCAGTGGAAAATAAATTAAAAAAAACAATGCTAGTAACTTGACCATGACCAAAACACTATGTGACCCCATGGGTCACTCTCCAATACCACAACCAACATCTCTCAAGGCGAAAAACTGAATCTGGAAACTGCAATAGTACTAAAAACAAGAAAACACTATAGGCGTGAGTATTAAAACTCAGTAGGCTAGCCCGATAAATCTATTCCCAATGCACTACCACTAAATAACGAAATATACTAGTTTCAAGTTTCAACAAAAATGTATAAAATATGGGGTTTAAAGACACTTTAATTTACAAATAAAGTAATAATTCATTTCCCTTTTTAATTTAAGAACAAGTTTAATGTCTGATTGAAATGTGTGTTATATTTCTTAAAACATTTTCACCACTAATATGAAATTTACATTTTAGTTAATTATCAAGAGGAATACCACACACAACACACATAAAATATGGGCAATGTAAAATTAGCATGTGAGGGGAAACAACTGAACTACGAACCTCACTTATCTGCCACAAAAAACCAAATGCTATAGAAAACATGGGTCAAACCTAGGAGCTCATGAACAATCCTGAACATACTATACATGTTACTCATCCTAAAAGAATTCCCTAACTCGATGATGTCATAATTCCCAAATGCTCGGTATGTCCCTACATGGCCTAAACGAGGGACCTAATCTCCATAGAATCAATAACACGGTATTCCCCTACTTTGGAGCCACTAGCTAGTGCGTAATCTAAACTAGTGCAAAAATAGTTCTCAGAATATTCGCTTACTATGCCAAGTTCCCATGTATAGTTCTAAGGAGGGTGTGACATAAAATTCATACACAATTCATGCATATACATTATCCAAACACATCACACAATCCGGAACCACCCCTTCCACCTCAAGGGTAGTCCCTTGCCAACGACATACATTTCACAAGAGAGGTCCCATATTAAGGACCCTCCCAATCACATGGATCATAACAAGGCAAGGAACACAACCCAATAGGGGTTTTACCAAAAATATGTTCAAAATGCCAAACATGCCTTGGATAGATATCACACATCACCATTCACAATAATTATCACAAAATTCCAACTAGTCCACTAGCTGTACCCATCCTGAGGTGAATTCATCAAAATCATTTCAAAACCATTTTAAAAGTTCTAACCGGGCCTCTATGTGTTTCTCAAAATGAAACCAACACATTTATTCACATGTCAAACCACAATTTAATAAAAACATCATTTTTATTCAAAAGGAAACATTTCTAATTAAACTGAAACCACACATGAAAATTCATAAATTAATTTTAAAAAGTCAAATGACATATTCACTATGATGCGACAGTTCGTCAAGAAAAAAAAATTACGTTTATTGCATAGAAATACACATCTTCATTTACAGCAAACAATTATTATAAAAATATTATTTCTAACTTACAAAAAAATAATAAAATAACAAGAAATTAAAAATTTCTATATTTAATGGTAAGTGCAGTGGGGAATCCTACCTCAACATGAAGTCCAAACATGGCGACGTGACTCGCTTCATGATTGTGCACAAATACCTGCAATCCGATGACTGCGGTGAGTACCAACGCTGTGTAGAGACATCACCAGGGACTCAAAATCATGAAAAAATTTGTTTAAAATATTTCAAATGAAGAATCAGTTCCAACCTCACCACGACAACGCGACAAGCAGACCAACACAACCCCAAACAACTCGCATTTAGCTACAATCACTGAAAAAATTATGGTGAAGTCCAACGTAGCACAAAATAATACCAGGGAATCATAAACCCAATTGAGATTCTAAATTAAATGTTCACATGATAATAAATCTCTCACCTTCAATGGAGATGGGGATCAAGACCAAAAGCACCCCACGAATAATGGAAGGTGGTCAGATGTGATCCGAACCACCTCCCCTTCGGCAGCGGTGATCAGAATATGCAAGAATGAGACCTGAGGAATACTTCACACACTCGGAGAGGAGTTCATTCTAGATCAGTAGGTCTCCAGAGGTCACAACCAGAGCAGGGGGTCGTCAGAGGCTGGACCAGAGGCTGTAGGTGGAGCCGGCAGGGGCACGGCTTGTCAGAGGTAGAGGACACTAGTCAGGATAGTGGGGTGAGACCAGAGAGGGTGGCCAGGAGGCTGGCGTGGGTCTTGAGCACAGTGAGCGGGACATTGCTCGTCGGTCGGTGAGCGGGAGGAGGCGGAGCCGACATGGCAGGTCAGAAACAGGGTCATTGGGTGGTGCGGCATGGGGTGATGCGGATGGGGGGAGAGGAGGGAGCGTGTTGGCTGCGAGATGGTGGGGTTGGCCTGTGGCGGAGGCCAGGATGCCGGTGCTGGGTGGCCAAGATGCGACATGAGGCGGTGGGTCATGTGGGGTAGGCTGGCAACTGAGTCCGGAGGGCGTGAAGGACGAGAACGGTAGGGGGAGGCTTTGTGCGGGTCACAGGCGGGCGGTGACGAGAGGCTGACAGGGGGGTGCGCGTGGCAGTGACAGGTGGCTGGGTGGCCTCGCAGTGGGCTGCAGTGGGAGGCAGAGGCCGGCGCAGCTGGGATGAGGGGAGGTAGAAGGAGGATATTGGGTGCATGGGAGAGAAGATAGGGGAAGGCTGGGGGCGGCTAGGGTAAGGGAATGAAGGGAAAAAAAGAAAATAAAAGAAAATCAAAAATAATATAAGATAAAAATGAAAATGAAAATATTTATTATTATTACTATCATAACAATATAATGATAACAATTATAATATTATCAATATATATATATATATATTAAGCTTCATGAAAAGACACAGTAACCTAGGCCTAATGCACGATCACCGCAAATGGTGCGGTGCCCGCGCACCGGACCTGAACCCAACAAAAATATTATGCTTAAATAATGTCAAACCGGAACTGAAAAAAAATTTCCAATCGATGTAGTACCCAGAAATGAATTAAAAAATAAAAAGAAGCATACAGGGTCGGGGTGTGGAAATAAGTCTCCTTGACCTCCTGAATCACCTCAAACACATGATTTTCACAAAGAATTAAACCTGAGAGGTCTGGGCTATTAAAATTTTAATAGTATTAATTTTTTGTTTTTTTAAAAATATCATAACAATGTGATAAAATCAAACCAAAAAATATAATATATTAATTAAAAGTCGATTTTATTTATGATTTTTTGGATGAGACAAATTAGACAAATTTATATTTATTTTAATATTTTTAGTGTCATTTATTAAATATTTCCACTAATATAACAATTGTGAAATCATAATTATAATATGCATCATATACATTATTCCATACCTAAATTTTAAAAAATATTACCATGATGAGGATAAATTTATTATAATTAAATTGAATATTTATAGTTGAATTTATATTATGCAATACCCTATATTAAAAATGATTTAATAAATAAAAGTATGAGTATGATAATTTTCACTTATTTTTATATAAAATATAATTAATTTTATATTATCACCCAGGATGATTAGAAAAGTAATAATTTCATCATAATATTTATTTTTTTATAAACCTAGTAATCCAATCAAATTATAAATTTTTTATTATTTTGACATTTAATTACCCTATTTATCCTTAACTATGGTAAATAAAAATATATCAGAGTTATTATTCAAGAAATTCGAAATTAATTTTATTTTTATCCTATTAGAAACTAAATTCCATACTAATTACACCCATGTATTTATATTTTTTCAAATTCAATTCACAGATATGGTTAAAATATGTTTAACACAAATCTAGCAATTATGGTGAGAAAGGAGGTAAAAATGGCATTCAAAAGATCAATAATAGTTTGTTTCCAATTTTCATAATAAATGATTACTATGACTTAAATTGGATTAAGATATTGATTATTTACCTATTTTGTTTTTTAAAAGAAAATAATATATAATTTAACATTAATTATTATTAAAATGCAGTTTTTAACTAAAATGATTTAATTTTTAGTATTCAACAAAATATGAAACTTCCCAGAAAATTAACAAAAATTCACCCTAAGATAATTTCAATATTAATAATTCCAAATTTTAGTTTATATTTTCATAAATCATTTTATAAATGTCAAAAATGATATTTATAATAGGATCACCAATAAAAGGTGACCAAAATTCCTTAAAAAATATTAGTTTTTATGCAGAACATTTGAATTATTATTATATAATTTTCTAGGTAACACATTAATAAAATAAACTTATATTGAATATAAATAAAATACATAATGTTGTTAATACTATTCATACAAACTATTTAAATAGCTATTTTCGTGGAACATTGTATGGTTCAACTCTGTGTTTCATGCATCCCAAGCTATCGAAATGAATAAATTTTAAATGGTAAATAACATAAAATATTAGGATGTTAAATTCTCCCATAATTAAATAAAAAATGTACTTAAATTATATTAATTTGGGTTTGGTAACTATGTCTTGGCTATTCAATATACAGTTATTAAAATCCCTCATTAGAACAAGGGTCGAAAAAACAGCCACTTTAAAAAAAGAAATGTATGTAGGTCATATAATATAACATATTGCAGGGATACATGGTTGAAAATAGGGTCATGGAAGAAAAAAACAATCCTATTGTGATGGTGACTGATAGAGAAAATGGTAAGGAGAATGTTAATAATCAAAATGCTATAAATTTATATTGATCTAAGGGACTATTCGTTTCATAAAAAATGATGGTACTGGAATAACTTTTTCGGATTCAATATCTTCTCCATCATGTGGTAGAATTAATTTACTTATATGAACACAAGTAAACACAATTTCTTATGAAGTATATTTTCCTCCTTTCGTTGTGCTTCAATATTTTTTCACATCATTTTGTAAACCTGTAGATGGAAAATGAACATGAATTTTTATTCTTAATGAACATACGATGAATCACAAGGTTTTTATATATATAATTCATCCTATATATGATTACCAAGGAAAATAATGTTAGTACATAGTATCCAATAAATCATAATTTAACATTAAAAAATAATATCCACTGTTCAAATTAGTCTATTCCATAAGTAGTTTCCTTAAGACTCATTCAAAATACGTCTGTCCAAATTCATTGTCTATACATTTAGTAAATGGATAACTAATTGCCCAAAATTATATTCCCAAACCAACTCTTAATATCACACATATAATATATGAAACATGTGGCCTCTATAAAAAGATAATAAAAAAATTCATGGTTCGAGATTATCATTGAATATGTACTATTTTACATTTATTATATATCACATTATTATTATAGCTTATACATCATTAATAAAATAAAGAAATGACATAATTTCTTAAATCCAAACCTAATCACATTATTCATTAATATTTTTCTATTTTAGTTGCATAATCTTGACCATAACCCATTAGTCTATTTTGTGGTATATTGTTTTGATGCATGGGGCAGTGATTTCTCTACTATATCAAATCATCAAATTTAAAGCATTGTACATTAGAAACCATTTTTGCTATCATAAAATTCCTATTCATAGTGGTATTTCTCTTTAAACATGTAAAAAACGAACTCTTTTTATGCATTTAAAATGGTTATTATTTACAAAATAATTACATGTGGGATTGTACATATCTCTATTATTCAATTTAACCATATATATCAATGTTTTTCACTTATTTTCATACTTCCCTCCAAATCCAGAGTACCTAAGTTACTCTTTATTTATACAATTATTACATGAGACAATGTCCTCATAACATGATAAATTTATATAGATGATTTTCTGTCGAAATTATGGATTAATACCATGAATGATATGATCAATTTTTCTCTTAATATGGAATGCATAAGTTAGGATGACATTAATTATACTTGGTCCATTTACAAATGATGAAATACATTAGGGTAGATCAATTCATATTGTAAAATTGAAAAAAATTGAAATATTCATAACATAAATTGAATCATTTATGTGAATATACTCACATAATCGTAATATTTTTTTAATTGAGGATATAATTATTTTTAAATATATCATAATATGTTTTGAAGAAAATGTGAATTATCTGAATATTATCCACCAGGATTGTCAAACCAGTTGTGATGTAATGAATGTTGTCATGTTCTAGGTCATGCTGAGTCAAGCACTATACACTGTGTCAGATTTGTTACTCATGGTATATCTATTCATTCATTTTCAATATCTAGACAAAGTTGTATTTCATGGATAACCCACATAATTAAAGGACACGACCTTAAAAATTACATAATCTTTAATTAAGTGAATAATTCACATTGACGATCATTTCATGTTTATATCATTAGATAATTGGGTCATAACATATTCATAAAAATTTGAATATTACATGTAGACTCTTCTACAGAGTATTTATTTTTTCATAAAATAAAAACTCTTAAAAAAGAGTCATGTCTAGTTCCATATTTTTGAGATCATTACTTTTCCTAGATCCCATCATTGAAACTATTCATCATTAAGCCCAGTGAAAAATATTTAACAAACATTAGATGGGTATTAAAATCTCATTAAGCGATAGAAAATTAAGGAAAAAAATTAGCTTTTCAAAACAAAAATTAAACCATGAACAACTTATCATAAGACATAATTTTCACATTTATGAAGATGTACACACTCATCACTAAATAAAATATTATTTCTTAACATTTTGTAAGAAAAATATTACTATAAAACCCATATAAAAAACACATAACATATAAAGGTAACATGGGAAAAAAACATACATATATAGAATAATAATAGGATCAAAATACACATATATCACTAAATGGAATAGCCAAACGACTGACATAAATAACAAATGTATTAGAGGTTATAATGTGACCACCCATCCGGGTTTATCATAGCACCACCCGTCAAATGTTTTACCACTTAACCACTGTTCAAAAGTCCAAGTACCATTATAAAATAATAACACATGAAATATTAAAAATATTAAAATTTCACTAATAAAATTTCTTTTTAAATCACAATAAATAATTTCATGATATTGAAAAAAATCAATCCATTTCATAAACCATTTTCTATACTAAAACACCCAAAAACAAAATAACGGATTTTGTATCCTATAAAAAAATCATTAAGGCTTATAGAGGAAGCCACAAAACGATTAGGAAGATGAAATAGTCATGGTCTCCATAAAAATAAAAACACTCATATTGTTATTTAGTAAAACTCTTCATTTAAAAATGATTCCATTTGAATTAAAGTTAAATTCAAAGTGGTTTTTACCCCCATATAACAAAAAGTCGTGTATAAATAAAAACATGCCTCAATGAAATAATATTGAGACAAAGTCCCTTACAAAGACCAATTTTAAATAAAATAGATCAATTATGTCACTATAAGTAAACATTAGTCATATAAAAATACATGATAGGACATCAAAATTCATTTCATACATAATCATAGCACAACATAATTTAAATGTAAGACATTAACCCAAAGAATAAAATTTGGGCTATGTAGTTCCCTAACATCATGTCAGAATTGGCTCGTTCGTTCATTAATCTACTGATAATAAACTAAATATAATATATAGTTGATTAAGTACCATTATCAAGTCTATTATTCATTTTATATCAATTTTTACTATTTTATAATCTTAATGTAATCAGTTATGTTAATTATGATCATTTTGTAGATATTTGGTACTTGAGTCAATATAAACTTCTTATATTTAAATTTTTTCCATGTGTTCAAAATTTCATTTTCTCCAGAATGATATTAATGGTTTAGATATCATATATATAAATTATATATCCTATTTATATATATGTATTTATAATAGTACATAACATTTGGAGATAAGAAATGAAATTCACCGTTCATGGAGACGGTAGGCCGTATGTATTCTTGAACGCTACATTCATATATATTTTGTATTAAATGGAATGATTATTAATGATACATAAGAATATTATTATTCAATAGTAATATCATATTAATTTTAGTTAACACCATCATTTATAAGTCCCAGTTATTGTAAGAATGAGTCATATGACTTTGACGGGGTGGTAGTACGCATTTCCACAAATGAAATTAACATATTTACCCATTATTGAAATCATAAATGTGTGATATAAATGTAAAATACATAATAATATAGAAAAAATAAACATAATATATATCATATATGAATATATTACCGTCATAATGGCCACAATGAGAGGTGGTTGGATATATTCTAACAATCATCGATTCGTGAGACAGTAGTTTGTCATCCACAGAAACATAACGTTCATTACCCATTGGGCATAGGTGTGTATAAGTGTTGTTATAATAATTACCCTGATAAAAACCTATTATATTGAGTATACTAGTGTTGTTATAAAATAATGTAATAATTATATTATAGGGGGTTGGAGAAATTAAATAAAAGAAAAAAATAAAAGAGAATACATTAACTTTAAATTGGTTAACTCCCCTTGCATTGAACCCAAATGATTCCTTGAAGTTCCTTTTGCCTAAGGTAAGAATTCTAGGTGGACTAGATAGATCATTAGATATTGTTTGGGTTGATGTTGGATAAGACAAGGGGCCTGAGAGGTGAGATTAATTGCTTAGAGATGAGGGCTTTTTATAAGGGGAGGAGGGGCTCTTTAGGAATGCTTGATAATATTATTTTATTATATAATGATTATCCATTTATAAAGGTCCAAAATCATTAATTTGAAATATAAGGGGACTCATGTTCAAAATAAAATCATCCATTAATAGTTTGATAGGTTTTGGGTATTTTTCTAATTTTTATATTCTTATTTATTTAAAATATTTATTATTGAGTTAAATAGTTCATCATTATTATGTCATAAATATTTATATTTATTCTCTCTCAAAAAATTATAAACAAAATTCTATGATGTAAGAAATCATTTTATATTTCTGATGATTATTTATATTTGAAGATGTAACTTATATAACCCAATTTAATAATTAATTTTCTAAAATATATTTTTTTACGTCATTTTGGTCATTACATTAACTTTATTAATATAAATAGTCATTATCACACTTAATTGGATCCATGAGTTCCCAATATCGACCCAAGGATTTCCATGGTCGGAAATGACTCATCCAATAAGTTTAGGAAAAGTGTTAATTTAATTTTATGTTATTATAATATTATTTTAACCCTGAATTACCCAATTTACATTTAATTGCTGTAAATAAAAGTAAAAAGTTACTATTCACCAAAAATTATTTGCATCTTATTGAACCACATTTAACTTACTAATAACAACATTGTATTTTGGATTTTTTAAACATAATTCACAGAAGTGTTAAAATTACATTTAAATGAAGATGTTGGTTTTTTTACTACTACTCTTTGTTTTCACCATTCATCAATAATTGTTAGTTTTCTGAAAAATACCAAAAATTCAACCTAATATATATTTTTTATTCTAAAATCAAAAATGATGTCTATTTTGTGAAATTAAAAATATATAGGTCGCATTAATTCATTTAAAATTAAATCTATTTGTCAAAACATAATGCATGTTTTTAATAATTAATAACTATAAAAAAATTGCCACTTGATTATATCAAATTTCAAAGTGAAATTACATCAAATGACCAACATTGGATTAAATTGTAAAAAAATAATTTAATTAAACATTATAACCAATTTAAAATATAATCTATCCATATAAATAAATTAGATTGAAAGGAAGTTTGTAATTAAAATAATGCATTTTTCACTATTAATCAAAAAATGAAGTTTATCCGAACATCACAGAAAATTATCCCAAAGTAAATTTTGATGTCTCGATTCTAAAGAAGAATTTTATTTTGTCAAATAAAACATATAAAAGTGACAAAAACTTGTTTTAAATAGGTTTCTCCATCAAAAGGAGGCAGGTCTACCTTTTAATGAATATTAATGTATTTAGGCTTAAAATTAGATTAATTCACATTTTATGTAACACCCCATGCATCCACGGTACACTTCCCTTTGTATAATGAAATTTCTTGCGTTGTCCAGAACATCGAAATCTAACACACCATGACCAATAATACTAGCAGTTATAAATAATAATACACAAATTTTGAAATTTTATATAATTTAACATATAAAATGGACTTCATTATTAGATTCGTAATATAAAAAATAGCTTAAGGAGAATGTTTTTTATTTTTTTGAAAAAATTAAATCTTTTATTAATATGGAAAAGCAATGTGTTATTGATTAAAACTAAATTTTTATTTAAATAATTATTTATTGAATTTAAATTTATTTTAGGTCAAAATATATACATAATACCTATATAAGTTCAACGTAACTAATTTTAGTAATTTTATAATAAGATTAAATATATAATATTTTATTGAACATTTTACCGTATTTACCAACTTTATAGAAGAATTTGAAAATTTGTATTAAACATAATCTTATAGCTTTTGTTAGTTGAATTTCAAAAATCATAGAGACATGATTGATATCATTAAGTAAAATATGGTTCAATAAGCTGAAAATAATTTTTGGTCAATAGTAACATTTGACTTTTATTTACCACGATTAAAAGTAAATAGGGTATCTAAAGATAAAAATGATATTATTATTACCTTAAAAAATTTCATTATTCTATTGGATAAGTGTAATTCTACCAAAAACAACCTTATAAATAAAATACGATCCTATATGGCCCACTAGGATTAGATTAGGACACATATAATTATTTAATTTAAAGAAGAGTAAAAAGTGTTAAATTAATGTTTTCATAAATAAAATGATTTTAATATAAGGTTATACGTAAAATAAATTCTACGTTAAAAACTCAATAGAAAGATATAAATATTTCCTAAATAATGATATTTTATTTATAATTTTTATACTTTAAATAATGAAATTTCTTTTTGATGAAATGATGATGGAGTAATTACCATATTAATGAATGATTAAAATAATTGATGTTTTAAATATCCAAATAAATGTAATTTGAGACATTTGATGAATTAATATTACTTTTATGGTTAATATTACATGTTAGGGTTGATTCAATGATTAATTTTGGAAGTAAATATGCGATTATACCTTTACCAAAAACAAAATACAAGATAGTGTCAAAATTGACATAAAAGTGTTCTTAAAATAAAGGCAATATTATTAAATGATATAATAGTCGTAAAAATATACAGTTCATCCAAAAGACTTAAATAGTAATATATATTTCATTAAGAAACCATTTGGGGTATGTTTCACAATTTATATTATGTTTATTAACCATATAATATAAAAATAAATGGAGACATGGTAAATGTAAAACTATTTAACCAAGAGTTAAATCTATATGATAATGTTAATATCGTAACCTAAACATGTCTAAAAATTATTGTATAAGATGATTTTGACAAAAACCATTCTTATACTCTAAATAAATACTTTTGGAGCAATTAAAATCCGAATATGATTGGATAATAAAATAATATTTTATGTTTTTCTTCAAGTACCCTTCACCCCTCTTATAAAAAAGCACTTTCAGTTCTCTCCAAATGACACCTCCAAAGCCAATTGTCTAGGACAACCCATTCCCAAATATCTTTCCATATTCCCTCACTTAAACTTATAGGCCTTAGTTTGATCATAACCCCATCTTAAGGAGCCCTTTTTATTAACTCTAATGGAATCACCCGAAGAAGAGGTAAATATATCATCATCGCTTTCAAGATATTTTTTTCATACACATCGTCTTTATTTATTGTTTACATTAAAAAATAATAAATCTAATATTTTCTATATAGTGTGATGGTATTATAAAAACCGTACAACCATATTCATTATTGTATCCATCATATGAATGACAATGTCACCATATGTGCGTGTGTATGGCTTACCATCACCACGTTGTTGTGTAGTTTTTATCCAATACATTATTATATGGATGTGTATAATAATGATATATAAATGATGTAAATAATATATATAACATGTTAAAGATTCAGTATATATGATATAGCATTAATTTAATTATGATTTTCATATAAAAATGATATTTTTGCTTCTGCAGGCGTACGGATTATTGTCTCCACTGACGCGATGAGATTATTTTCCCATTATAATCATTCAAGAATTAATTTCATTTGATGATTAAAATTAAGGTTTAAGAACTTAATATTATTCTATATGTTAATCAAATACATGCTATCCATAACAAACATGGCATACATTACCTATCTTATAATCGATACTGAATCAGTTAACACCTGAAACAATGATAATACAAAAATATTATTAAAAAAAAATATTAGAAGATCATAAATGATATCATAATTATGAATATATTTCGTGTATAATTTAATAATAATGTTTTTAATATTATACTGGAGTCTAACATTCCATTTAATATGGAAAATTATAGGGTATGTGTTAATTTCATGATCTCTTTATTAACCGAGGTTGTTTTTACATAAGAATCTACCAAGACCTATTTTTCATCCACATATGTGTTATCTTAAAAATGTATTTCAAATCATTTTTACAATATACTAGACTATTGGTAAAAGATTTTTATTCTCGTATTTCACCTTATATGTTTTGAATGAATCATTATGTAGTTTTCTAAATGAGGTACTTAATGACCTTTTCAACAAAATTATATTGAGAATGTCTTTTTTAAAACATTTATTTTGGGTGCGGCTATTTTTTGTTGTTATAACATATTCAAAGAATCCCTTACAAGCATATAATAATATTTTCAAAATAAATATTTTCTTCATTAAATATTTTACTTTTAAATGTTTTCAAAATAGAAAGAGATATTTCTCTCAAATAGTTTTGATTTCTTCAATGTCAACATCCTTTGAAAAATTTTAAACATGGTTGATGTTGATTTATTATGATACAAATATTCCATATTGTATTTATGGTTTTGTGATATGTTTGAATATGGATTTTTTGTTTTTATACCATTCATGGTATATGGTTAATGTATTGTCATTTTGTAAGCTAATTTTAATATGAATGTTTATGTAATGTTTCAAACATTTCATATGTGGAATGTATTAGACATAGAAAGTGATGGGTGGAGCCTAGTATAGCTCCTCGATGCTTCGGTAGGCCCCATAAAACAATTAGATGTGGAATTGGCAGAGGCCTTTCCCAATTTTATATATTGTTTTGGTTGAGGCCATAATCATTTTTTGACGTCTTGGCCAAGGCCTTGAAAAATTGTTTCAAAATGACCCGTATTATACATTCCCTCATTATGAAAATAATATTGGTGGTTCATGTGGTTTTTCAACAAGTATAATACCAATGAATATGTTTTATAATGGAATTATTTATTTAGATAATATTCCTACAATAATTTATTCATGTTTATTATTCGTAAATGCTTGTGTTTTCAATTATTCACCAAGCCTAATGTTTATGTTATCATACTCAATATTTCATACTCTTATAGAGCATTAGATCTCACACCATTATAATGTTTCATTTTTTCATGATATAAATAAGTTCGTTATGTGTGAATAGTAGGAAATATCTAATGGGGATGATTTTTTCAAATGGAATAATTAGTGTTATTTTTCTTTTCAAGTAGTAATGTTGAAAATATGTATGTGTCTTGGTTCCAATAATACTAAACTGATTGGTCTTTCGGGACATGATTCCTTGTATCATGCCAATGTTATGTTTTAATACAATAATTCTCGGTAACTGGGGTTGGTTCATTGTAGTTGGTATAAGAGGATGTTTAATAATAACCATGGAAACTAGATTTAGAAAAAATCTCATTAGAGCACATTACCCATAGATATACTTTGAGTATTAGTATAGAAGATCTTCCTATAATTTATGTAAAATCTAGATTTTGCATATTTTCATTGAAAAACTTCCCTTTCTAGATACGAGTAGGAAGATGTGGCACTGGAATAGATGTACCTAGGATTGAAATCCCTGACAAATAGTTTTGGGATTCACCTAGGGTATCCTAGTACATGACAATGAGCCTTGCAGCACTCTTGGTTACGACACTCCTAGTGGATATTGTTAGGATAATTCACATTTTAATATAAACCATTATGGAGGATTTATCAGTATATACATTCTAAAGGAAATTTTTTTTATGATTAAGGATTATATCCATAAACTGATCAATTTATGTTAAGTGTTTCACAAGTTTTCAATTATGTATTGTGATTCATAAACTAATCAAGTGTATGCCATTGTATAGAAATTGCATATAGATGAAAGAATGCAAACTGTATCAATGCACATACTACATGTTGGGATTTCCCTCTTTCTCCGGACAATTGTAATGGAGTTGGTGACACAACTGGTGCAGATCAACTTATCACCATACGGGGACAACTCACTCATGTTATGAATAATAACCTTACCTATATAGAGCACCCTAATATAAAACGTGGAGGATAAATGTTAGACCTCTTGATGAGTTAACAACCACAAATATTCAATAGTACTACAAATCTATTTATAGTTGATAAATTTAATAGATCATTATAGAAAATATTTCATGCTTTGGGAGTAGTGAAAGGTAAAACATTGTCATGGATATTTATCGCCTCACAAAAGATATAGATCAATGGTGGTAAATGAATAAAAACACAATGGAAGATGAATATGTATAAAATATCGAATGTAGGGAGTATTTATAAATTTTCAAAGAAAAATAATTTCCTCATGACCATCGAGCGGATTTGGAAAGAAACATTTTGAGTCTGAGAAAGAAGGAGGATGAGAATGTCGCAATGGATGAGGCTATCTTTACAAGGTTATAAAAGCATGAAACATATTATATACGTAAATAAGGGATTAATATTGGTTGATTCATTTATGGGTTAAAACCATTTCTCCGGAAATAATTAGTCTTATAATCATTCTTGACATATGAAGATATAGTCTCACGTGCTATCAAGACAGAGAAGGAATTCTCTAAGTCTTATGTTTTTAATGAAAATAAAGAGTATAATTTATCTTCTGAACACTCTGGGAAAGGAAATATAGTAATTGGGAAGAAGGTAAGAGTTGAATTTCCACCCTCTGATAATTGTGGAAGGAATCACCCTAGTGCATGTCTAAAAGTAAAAGGAGTATTCTTCAAATGTGGACAGAAAGGCCAACTAGTTGGTTATTGTAAGGGGATGAGTGAATCTACCAATGTTCAATGATACAATTTCAGGGATATTGGACATTATGCACATGAATTTATTATGAACCAAGGAAACATACCTCAGAAATGGCCATGGGAGCAAGGCCATGCTTCTATGATCACTACTACTGAGGTTGAAGCTCCCAATAAAGTGGTGGTCGATAATTTAATTGTTTCCTCAAGTTTAGAAAATCCTATATTTGATTCTGCATCATCCCAATGTTTTCTATCTTCCCAGTTTTCTATGATAATAGGATATTTCCAATTTTATTTAAGATGGGAGTTGTCAGTCAATACTCTTAATGGAAGTATCATTGCAAAAATGTTTTGTGAATCATTTCCCATTAAATCATATAAATGTAATTTATCTTCTGATCTCATCATCATAACCATGATTAAATTTTATATAATCCTTGGAATGGATTTTCTTTTGGACAACAATGTGAGAATTTATTATACAAAGAAGGATGTTACACTTTTTGAAACAGATTATAAGGGACACCTTATCATTAGAGAAGAAACGTCACCAGTAGATTCTTATCTAGATCCACCCCCTGTAGCTCAACTAAATTAAATATTTTGGGTGGAAGGGAATGAAATAGAAATGGGTGGGGAATTGAATGTCCAAATAGAGGATGTACATATTATTCCATAATATGTTGATGTGTTTCTATAGGATTTATCTAGACACCCTCCTGAACAAGAAATTGAGTTTTTCATTGACTTACATTTTGTTCCAATGCCCATATCAAATACAACATGTAGAATGACCATTGTGGAATTAGTGGAGCTAAATAAACAACAAAAGGATTTGAGTAATAAAGGATTTATTCATCCTAGTGTTTCTCCATGAGGAGACCCTGCTCTTTTTGTCAAGAAAAAGATTGATCTATGAGGTTGTGCATTGACTACAGAGAGATAATTGCTATAATAATAAAGAACAAGTATCCCCTACCTTGCATTAATGATTTATACGACCAACTTCCTAGAGCTCGATATTTTTCAACAATTGATCTTCAATATGGATATCATTATTTTTCCATGAAAATGGAATACATTCCAATGACAGCATCATGAACTAGGTATGGGAATTATGATTTTACAGTAATGCCTTTAGGGCTACCTAATTCACCCTCTGTTTTGATGGATCTAATGAAGATAGTTTTCATAGAATATTTTGATGACTTTTTAGTGGTATTTATTGATGATATCTTAGTATAATTAAAAAGAAACAATGACCATGAAAATAACTTGCTCACTATCATAAAGAATATTAAAAATAAATGATTTATATGGGAGGTTTTGAAAGTGTGAATTCTGGATACAGGAGATTTCCTTTATTAGACATATTGTCTGTAAGGATGGAATCTCTTTCAATCCTTCTTAGATAATGGAAATCCTAGAATGGCTAGCACCAACAAGTATAACTGAGGTATGCAGTTTTATTAGTGTAGCAGGATATTATTGATGTTTCTTCCCTAATTTTTCCCAATTAGCTAAACCATTATCCAAGCTCACACGTAATGGGGTTAAATTTTCTTGGAAAAAATAGTGAAATGAACGTTTTGAATAAATGGTGAAAATATTTGTCAATTCCCTTATGTTGAATCTACCATCAGAGAATGATGGGATTTTTATTTATAGTGATGCTTCAAATAATGGACATTATTGTGTCGTTATTCATAATTATAATGTTATTTTCTATGCATCAGGGTAGCTAAAAATTCATTGATAAAATTATCCCACTCATTATCATGAGTTAGCAGCTATTATCATATCTCTGATGATATGGAGAAACTGTCTCAATGGTTAAAAATATGAGTCTTACACTGATCCTAAGTGTTTGAAGTATATTTTCTCACCAAAATAAATGAACATGAGGCAAAGGAAATGGAATCAACTACCCATGAATTATGATTTCATCATACACTACCATACAGGGAATGCAAATAAGGTGGAAGATTCTTTGAGTAGATAAGATCATAGAGTTTTTAAGAAGATGAGAGTTGAAAGGGATCCTATGTTTGTGGGTCTAGTAATGACGAATATGGGAATAATAATGGATGGTGAAACATATATACTTTTTCAAATTGTTTCTGAACTATCATTACTAGAAGGGATAAAACGTTCTCAAACTAATGATGAAGTGTTTAAAAAATAGAGCTATGAACCATGTGAGATTTATCAACATCATATATGATGATGGTATTATGAAATTTTGGAAGATACTTTGTGTTCCTGACATACCTGATCTATAAGGGAAATGTTGGATGATGGCCATAGTTCCTATTTCTTTATACAACCTGGTTGAAATAAGAAGTATAGATATTTGAAGGAACTTTTTTGGTTGGACAAAATGTAGAGAGAGATTACCAATTTTGTGTCCAGATGTATGGTTTGTCAACAAGTGAAATATGGAAGACAACATCCTAGAGGAGACTTTCATCCCCTTCTCATAACTAAGTGGAAATGGGATTATATTATGATGGACTTTGTCATGGGGATACCAAAGATTCTTAGAAAAATTGATGCCATACTGGTTATTGTTGATAATCATACAAAGTCAGCACATTTTCATGCTATAAATTAAGATTTACCACTTGAACGTTTATCCGGACTATATATTAATGAAGTTGGAAGACTTCATAGTGTACCCCTATCGATTTTTTCTGATCATGATCCTAGTTTTACATCATGTTTCTGGAAAATTATTCAAAAATACATGGATACTGAACTTCGTTCGAGTACAGCCTACCACCCTCAAACTAATGGAAAAACTGAATGCACTATTCAAACCTTAGAAGACACGTTGAGATATTTCTCAATTTACTTTCATGGTATGTGAGATCAATATTTACCTATGGTTGAATTTTAATTTAACAATATCTTCCATTTAAGTATTCAGATGCCACTATATAAAGATTTATATAGAAATAGATGTCGCGCACCAACTTGTTAGGTTGATGTTGGTGAATGATAACTCGTAGGCCCAGATCATGTTGAGGAAACAATGGAAAAGGTGAATGTTATCCAAACCCACATCAAATCAGCTCAAATGAGGAAAAAGATATATACTGATTACTGAAGGAAGGATTTGGAATTTTAGGTTTGAGATCATGTTTTTTTGAAGGTATCTCCATGGAAGGGAGTTAAATAATTCAGTAACAAGGGTAAATTAAGTCACAGGTACATCTGACATTTCTAAATTTTTAAATGAATCTGTGTGTATCTTACCGTTTGGAAATTCTGCCAGGTATCTACATAGTTCGTGATGTGTTCCATGAATCACTATTGATAAAATACATGCACGACCCAATGCATGTACTGACTATGAATAAATTAAACAGGAGATATATATGTCTTATTATGATGAGCATTTAAAGATTCTAGATATCAGATAACATGTGTTGAGAAATTGGACGACATGTCTCGTAATAGATCATCGGAGAAACCATAATATAGAATAGAAAACGCGGGAACTTGAGGAACATATGATAAATAACCACTCGAGTATTTTTATGCAGTGATATTCATGAATTTTCTTGGAAACATAATTTGAAAGAAGGAAGAATGTAACACCCCACAATTCCATGGTATACTTCTATTTCAATAATGAAATAGCTTGCATTGTATGCAACTTCGAGTTCTAACACACCACGACCAATCAATCTAGCTGTTATGTATAGTAATACACACATTTTGAAATTTTATAAATTTTATCATTCAAAATGGTCTTTATATTTAGATTCATAATTTCAAAATTATCTTAGGGTGAATGGTTTGTATTTTTTTAAAAAAGATTCAATTTTTGATGAACAGTGAAAAAAAATTCGTTATTATTTATAACTAACATTTTATTTAAAAAATTATAATTTTTACATAAATTTATTTATTGTCAAACTAGATACATAATACCTATATATGATTATTGTAATTTATTGGAGTCTTATATATAATATGTTTATATATATAATATTTTATTGAACTCTTTACCATCTTTCACCTAACTTCTAGGAACATTTGAATTTTTTTATAAAACACAATTTTATCATTTTTGTGAGTTTATTTTCAATACTCCAATTGACATAGTTGATTTCAGTATGTGAAATTGTGTACAATAGCATGGAAATAATTTTTGGTGAATAGTAACTTTTGGTTTTTATTTACCACGATTAACAGTAAATTAGGTAATTATTGGTAAAAATGACATTATTATTACACTAATACATGTACTAATTCTTATGGATAAGTGTAATTCAACAAAAAACTATATTATAAATAAAATATGATCTTTTTTCCAACATGGATTACATTAAGACACTTAATATTATTTTAAATAATATTAAAGAATGTTAAATTAAAGTTTTCATAACTAAAACATTTTTAATATAGTGTTATACATAAGATAAATTCGACTATAAATATTCATATAAAATCCAAAATGATTTCCTACTTAATAAAATTTTATTTATTTTTTTAGACATTAAATAATCTAATTTATTTATGACACAATTATGATGTAGTAATTACCTTATTAATGAATGATTAAAATAATTGATATTATAAATATCCAATTAAATTTAATTTGACACTTTAGATTATTAAAATAATTTTATCGGTTCATATGACATGTATGGGAGTATTAAATGAATTCTTATGAAGTAATCATGCTTTTTTGACTTTAACAAAATCAAAATACAAAATAGTGTCAAAATTGACATAAAAGCATTTTCAAAACAAATACTATATTATTAAATGAAATAATAGTACAAAATATATAATTTTCGGCCAAATGACATAAATAAATAAATATATATATTTCATTAATGAACCACATGGGGTTCTCATGGAATTTTATAGTATTTTTACTAACTATATAATATAAGGATATAAGGAGACATGGTAAATGTTAAACAATTTAACCAAGAGTTAAATCTAAAAGAAAAGGAATGTATTGTAACCTATACATTTCAAAATTCTATTGGTTTAAAATAATTCTACCCATACCCACATTAGACTCGAAATAAATTCTTTTTGAATCATTGGAAACTGATGATTATTGTAAAATAAAATAATATTTCATTTTTTTCTGATGATTTCCCTCACACCTCTTTTAAGAAGGCACTTCCCCTTATCTCAAAATCACACCTCCAAATCCATTTTTCTCTGCCCACCCCTTCCCAAATACCCTCCAAAGTTTCCTAAAATCAACCTAGAGGCCTTAGTTTGATTAGAAAGGCATCCTATGGAGCCATTTTGATCAACTCAAAATAAATCACCCGAAGAAGAGGTAAATATTTCATCACCTCTTTCAAATTATTTTCTTCTTCCTAATCCCCTTTCTTTGTTATTTCCATTATAAAATAATAACTATAGTATCTTATATATATTTTTATATTCTTATAAAAATGGAACAACCATATTCATTATTCTATCCATCATATGAATAACTATTTCACCATACATGTCTACGTACTGCATATCATGTCCATGTTTTGGTGTAGTTGTTATTAAGTACATTATTATATGGATGGGTTTAATAATGAATTATTATTAATGTAAATAATAAATATAACATGTTAATTATTCTGTATATATGATATATCATCCATTTACATTGGATATTAATATCAATAGAATGATATTGTTTCTCGTGCGTACGTACAAATTATCTCTCCACGAACATGATGTGATTCTTTACCCATCATAATTATTCAAGAATGATATTCATTTTATGATTAAAAATAGTTTTTAATAACATAATATCATTATTGATATTAATTATATAAATCCTATCCATAACAAACATGTCTTATGTAAACAAGCATATAAAGGAAACATAATCACTTTACACCTGAAATAATGATACTACTGAAATATTCTTAACAAAGAAATATTAGAATATCATATATGATTTTATATTTATGTATATAGTTCATGTATAATTTAATAATAATGTTATATATATTATAAAAGAGGCTAAAATGCCATTGAATGATGAAAATTACTAGGTAATGGTTAATTTCACAAACTCATAAGTATCTGAGATTGTTTTTATATAAGTATATATCGGGACCTCATTATCATCCACAACCATGTTTTCTTAAAAATATATTTCAAAACATTTTTACTACATTCTAAACTATTGGTAAAAGATATTTATACCCTTATATGACCCTATAAGATTTCCAAGTAATCATTCTGTCATTTTCCAAACAATGTACATTATGAAAATTTTGACAAAATTATGTTAAGAATGTCTTTTTTAACAAATACTGTAGGGGCGGCTATTTTCCACCATTATAACATCCTCGAAGCTTCCTATACAACATTATAAATATATTCTCAAAATAAATATTTTATTCAATAATTATTTTACTTTAAAATGAATTTATTATAGAAATAGATATTTATCTCAATTAGGGTTGATTTTATCTATGTCATCATCCTCTGATAAATTTTACACTTTTTTGAAGTTGATTTATTATGATAAACGTCATCCATATTGTATTTATTTTTTTGTTATATGATTGACTTTCAATGTGTTATATTTATACCATTCATGGTTTATGGTTAAATTGTTGACATTTTGAATGCTAGTTTTAATATGAATGTTTATTTTATGTTTCATCCTTACTAAATAGAATTGTATTGGACTTCAAAAGGGATAGGTGAAACCCACTATAGCTCCTTGATGCAAAGGTAGGTCTCATGAGACAATTAGACATGGAACTGGGGGAGGCCTTTCCCAATTTGATATTTTTTTTGGAAGAGGCCTTAATAATTCTTAGATGTCTAGTCCGTGGTCATGAAAAAATGTTACAGAATGTACAGCAATGTACATTCCCTCATTTTGAAAATAATAGTGATGATTCATGTGGTTATTCTACTAGTATGGTAACCATGAAAATGTTATATTATGTAATTATTTACTCTGGTAATATTCCTGCTATAAAGTGTTCATGTTTATTATTTGTAAAGGCTTGTGTTCTCAATTATTAAACATGCCTAATGTTTATGTTATCTTCTACTATATTTCTTACCTTTAATGAACGTTTGTGATCACCCCATTCTTATGTTTCATTTTACCAGGATATAAATATTTAATCTATGAGTGACTTGTTATCATAATATAGGAGGCGTGGATGATTCTAATAGAATAAGTTGTGTTAATTTTTTTTACAAGTAGTATTGTTGAACTTATGTATGTGTCTTATTTCCAATAATACTATACTAATCAGTCTATTTGGACATGATTCCTTGTATCATGCAAATGTTATGTAATTATTCACCAAATCTGGTTAACTCGGGTCGGGGTGTTACATGTTAATCCTCAAACATTAATTGGATAAATGAAAAAACATTTAATAAACATGTATACTTATATATTATAAAGTTATGTTCATTACCACCATTACAAGGACCAGGAGTTAACAACCATTTAAAATAATTATATTATTATATTAATATTTTCTTTAACTCAACGTTGTGTGCAACGTAAGATTTCAATGAAATATGTTGTTGCGTATCGGGTGCACCATCGATCATAACATCCCATTTAAAGTTAAATTAATATTTTTTCACAAATATTAAAAAATATGAAAAGGCATTATTTTTTATTTACCAAAGATGTTACATCTTTCCAACCTTTTGGAAATTGCGTCCTCGCAATATTATTCACTTGTCAAATTAATGGGGATATTTACACCTCATAGAATTTTCAAATTCCCATTTTGTGTCTTCAACAATATTTTTTTCTACAAAAAAATTACATGATGATTTACATAATTCATCAACACTTGCTCTCTCTGGTCAATAATCTGGACCGACTGTTCATCATAAGTGTGATTGTCTTACAACTGAACTACCTCTAAGATCAAAATAGGATATGGATCTGGAATATACATTCTCATCATTGAGTCATGAAAATCATTGTGTACCTGGGATAAGCATCGAGGTCAATCCACTCTGTATGAAACCGATCTAACTTTATTGTAAAATTCATAATCTCTGATGTACCTCAGACTCAACATTACCTTTTTACAAAAACACATCTCAACTTTCCATGGTGAATATTTTAGGAATACATGATCACCACCCTCAAAAGAAATATCCTTCTTCCTATTATCATCATAACTTTTTGGACAACTCTGAGTTGTTATCATGTTCTTTTAAATCAACTGAACTTTTTCTTCCATCTCATCTACCAATTATGGACCCATCAGCTTCCATTCACCTACTTCATCCCAATAAGATGGAGTTCATCATCACATACCAAATAATGCCTCCAATGGTTCCATATATATACTGAAATGAAAAATGGAATTATTAAAAAATTTATCCAATGAATGTTTTTGGTCCCAAATTCCATGGTAATCCATTAAAAAAGTACATAACATATATTCCAATATCTGAATTGTTCGTTCTAACCACCCATCTTATTGAGGATGAAAATTTGTACTAAAATTTAATTCAGCTCCCAAAAACATCTGAAGGACTTTCCTAAATTTAGAAGTGAACCCAGGATCAAAATAAGAAAAAATGGAAAGGGGAACCCCATATAACCTTACTATCCATATAAAATACAACCATGATATTTTATCTAAAGGTAATGTATTTCAAATATTAAGGAAATTTTCAGATTTATTCAATTGATCAACAATAAACCAGATTGCATTATTACCTTGAGATGTTTTTGGTAATCTCTCAAGGATGTCTAGGGATAGATATTACCATTTCAATTACGGCACCTATAATGACCGAAGAATCCATTTTGGTAATAATCTCCCTGTATTAACCTACTAACATTTCAAAAACATCACAAAAAAAATCAACAATATCTCATTTCATTCCATCCACCCATTAACACACACGAATATCTCTATACATCATAGTACATCTACGATGAACAGAAAATGGAAAACCATGAGATTCACATATCCACCCATTATTGAACATCGAATCACAATGAAAACCTAATATCATCCCAAAAATCAAAATATAATTATTTTCAATGTTAAAATCAGACAACATGGACTTCTGAAAAAAGTCTACCGTTTTCAGCAAATCACTATCTTTCATCTGTGATTTAATAATTCTATATGATAGAGATGATTTCACTGACACTTGAAACAATACAGAGTAATTTCATTCACCAAAAACTTCTATTCTAATGCTCATCAATTCATTAATCAAATGATCTTGTTCCAAACGTAACATGGTTAATATTGCATTATTTTTTCGACTCAAATCAACAACGACATTATTTTCATTTCCAGGATTGTAATGAATTGTGCAATCATAATACTTAATTAATTCTAAGAATCTTCTTTGTCTCATGTACATATCATTCTGATTGATTATATACATCAAACTTTTGTGTTCTATATATATTTCACATTTTACTTGATAAAGATAATTCTATGAAATTTGGAAATAAAAAAGAATAGAAACTAATTCAAAATCATGTGTAGGGTAATTTAACTCGCGAGGTTTCAACTAATGTGATCCATAAGCAATTACCTGATCATTCTCCATAAGGAAACAGTCATGTACTTTTAATTAAGGGTCACTGTAGACAACAAACTCACCTTCTCTAGATAACACTTCCAAAAATAGAGCATTCACCAATCTTCATTTCAATCAATTAAAACAAACATAAGATTATTTTTTCGAAATGAACATAATAACTTTTTGAGTTTACATTGTCATTATACTAGATAACCGTGAAAACTTATCACCAAACCTCAGGTAATAACCTAAAAAACCATGAAATATATAGATGTTGATTATATCTGTGGGTCTTGGACAATCATCATCAACATTTGTTTTTGTAGGATCAAGAGTTAAGCTTTTTTTAAAATCAATGTGACGAATAAAAAAAATTTGTAATCAAAACTCACACTTTCTAAATATTCCATACGGTTTATTTTATTTTATGGTTTTCATGACAACCCTTAAATGAAATTCATGATACTCTTTACCTTTAGCATGAAAAAAAATATCATCAATGAACACAACCAAAAACATATCAATTACCTCATAGAAAATTATATTCATATGATCCATGATTACAACAGGTGAATTTTTTAAACCAAAAGGCATAACTACTAATTCATAATGGCCATATATATTACGAAACACATTATTCAGAATTTCTGCATACATTACATTCAACTGATGGTACCCAAACCTGAAATAAATCATTGAAAAATATTGATTTCTCTGGAGCAGATCAAACAAATTATCGATATGAGGAAACGAATAATTGTTCTTAATAATGTTGTTATTCAATTCACTATAATCAATGCAATGTCTCATTGAACCATCGTTCTTTTTAACAAACAAGATAAGAGCACCCCATAACGATGTTAAGGGTTGAATGAAAACTTTATCTAATAAATCCTACAATTTCTTTTTAACATTAAATGTTCAATTTGAGAAATTCGATAATGGGGTATTGAAATTGGTATAGCCTTAGGAACTATTTCAATAGTAAATTCAACATTTATATAAGGTATAATACTAGGAAGCACATCAAGAAAAACATCAAGGCACTGTTTTACTACCAGAACATTATTAATCTAGATAGTTCTTTGGTTATCAACAATAAGTGCAAGGTAACAATCATTTCCATATATTATTAGTTTCTCAGCATCCTAATATGGTATCAAAAGTAATAGTTCATTCATGAACACAAACTAAAATTCATTCTGAAAAGAATCATCTTTAGCTCTGTAGTCAATCATAGCTTGATATAAAGAAAGCCAATCCATACCCAAAATAATATCCTATTATACTAATGGTAAAACTATAAGGATTTAAGGTAGATTCTTTCTGCACACATGGACATAACAGTTCATATAAGTTATATTTTCCTCATAATTTCCTCTAGGTTTTTTAACCATAGTTTTAGGATTCATATCTTGATATAGAATTACCTATTAACTAGAAAATTATTAGAAATGAAAGAATTTGTAAACCCAGAATTAAAAAACATATTGGCATTATCTAAATAGTCAAACAGTGTACCTGATACTACATCATTTTATTGGACAACATATACTGAAGTTGATTCAAATGATTTCACCACCCCTTTCTACTTTTATTCTTGCTGCTTTACCTCAGTTGAGTTGTTTTCTAGAAATGCATTTTCATAGAGTCCCATTTCATTGCACTTATAACATCTTACCGTTATCTTTTCAATGACTGCTACATCATCTTCCTTATAGTTACGAGAAATATGTCCAGACATAACACACAAAAAGAATATCTTAGATCTTGATTAACATTCTATATGATTTATTTTACTACACTTTTCACAACATGGATATTTAATATTCTTTTCTCCAATATTAATTGATGATTTATTTCCCTTTCCCTTCTAACTAGACCACTTCTTTTGTTTACTCTCTTGAAATACTTGATCATTAGAAAACTCCATTTCTACCTTCTCGACACATATGACAATTTTCTCACAGATTTTGAATTCCCAGGAGGATAATGTTCTTTGATATTACAGCTTCATTCCTATGTAAAATCAATTTACCTTACTATCAAGATATCAATTGAAATTTGGAGCATACCTGGCCAGTCGATTGAACATTTATTCCTATGTATCCATTGAGTCATCTTCCTACCTCAATTCCAATAATTGTTTTTCCATCCAAAGACTAACCACCATAGGAAAATATTACACAAAAAACATATCTTTGAGTTTATCCCAATCAAGAGAATCAATCTACTAACTAACCCTGATATTTTTCAACATCGACCCCCACTGATCAACTTCACCTTCAAAGTGTTAAATAGTGAGACTGATCGTATGATTTTCTAAACACCCTATGACATAAAATATATTCTGCAGTGCATTAATCCACCCTTCAGCTTGCATTGGGTCAACTGATCCTCTGAATGATGTGGGACGTTGCCTCATGAAATGACCTGCTACTGACATGTTTCTCTGTGGTTAATCTAGACAATATCCTAAATGGATACCACCACCATTTATATCCTAATTCAACTATTCCATCAGTGGAACAAACTATTCTATTCCGATTCCAAAAATCTCAGGTTGCGTATTTTGAAGGTTATTCTCATATGTATGACATCCCAACATAGTTTCCATGTTTCCTCTACAGAAAACCATTTTGAACACTGACATATCATAGGAGCTACATCATGGTAATATGTTATTTCTATACCATTTCAATCTAACCATAAGATTATTTATGGAAATTAATTTTTACAATATTCTTACTCTTAAAGATGATTAAACGTACCTCTAAGACAATCTATAAGTACAAAACCATAAACATTACATAATCATTTATTAAGTTAATAATTCATATTGAGGATCTTTTCAGCTTTAGAGCATCAGATAATTAAGACATAACATATACATAATAGTTTGAATATTACATGTAGACACTTATACTCAGTATACAATTTTTAATAAAATAAAAACTCATAAATAAAGTGCCATCTCTATTTCCAAATTTTAGACATCATGAATTTTCCATGATCCAATCTATTACACTAGACATCATTATGTCCTATTAAATACATTTCTAAAAACATGGGATGAGCATAAAAAGCATTGTGTGGGATCCACAATGAAGGAAAATTGTTACATTTTAAAAACAACAAGTGCATCATGAATACATAATTATATGTAATAAAATTCACCTTTATGATGTATTAAATACTCCTCACTGAATAAATGATCATTTATTACACATTTTTATCCAAAAGATTACCATAAAACCTATTGAAAGAACACATAACATATAGAGGTAACTTGGTACATAATCATACTTAAATGGAATTACCATATTGTCGACTTTCATAGATATCATTAAATGGAATATTCATAAGGATGACTTCCATACCCAATGAATTTGAGGTTATAAAGTACAACCCATATTTGTTTACTACATCACCACCCATCATTTGGTTTATCAGGTAACCACCTTTCAAATGTACAAGTACCATTATAAAATGAAATCACATAAAATATTTAAAATATAAAAATTTCACTAATAACATTTCATTTTAAATCACAAAAAATCATTTACAGATATTGAAAAAAATTATTCCATATCAAAAGAAATTTTCTATACCAAAACACCGAAAAACAGAATCTAGGATTTCTTTTTCGTTAGAAGTCATTAAGGGTTATTGATGTAGCCAAGTAACGATTACGGCAGTGGAGAGTTCAATGTCACCACAATCGTTAAAAACATTCGTTTTTTCAATTAGTAAAATACTTCATAGAAAAAATATTCCTTCTAAAGAAAATAAAAATTCAAAGTGGTTTATAAAACGTATAAAATAACGTAGTGTATAAATCAAAATACGCCTCAATGAAAGGTGATTGAGATGAAGTCCTCTACAAAGACCATTTGGTAAATAATATTGATCGATTATGTGTATTAAATATAAGTGTAAATATGTAATTTAAAAATACAAGATTAAACATAAAAATGTATTTCATACATAATCATATCACGAAAGAATTTAAAAGTAAGAGATTGACCCAATAAATGGAAATTGGGTAATGATGTTCACTTACCTCGTGTCTGACATGACTCGTTCGTTCTTTAATATCTTTAATAATAAACTAAAGAGAATTTATAAATGATTAAGAACCTTATCCAAGTCTATTATTCATTTTATATCACTTTTTACCATGTTATAGACATTTTGTAATCTTTTAAGTTATTAATGGTCGTTATGCTGATATTTGGTACTTGAGTCAAAAATGAACATCTAATATTTACATGTTGTATATGTGGTCAAACGTACATTATCTCCAAAATGATATTAACTATTTAGATATAATATATATAATACATATCCATTATATATATATATATATATATATATATAAAATTACATAACATTTGGAGATAAAAAATGAAATTCACCGTTCATCGAGACGGTAAGCCATACGCACGCATGAAAACTACATTCATTTCTATTATGTATTTAATGAAATGAAAAATTAATGATAATTATGTATATTATAATTCCATTATAATATCATATATAATATAATTAATTCCATCATTTATATGTCCCTGGTATGGTATGGACATGTCATATCACATTGTGGGGATGATAGTTCTCACTTCCTTAACTGAAATTATCATATTTACCCATTAAGGAAACCATAAAGGTATGATATAAATGAAAAATAAAGAAGAATAAAAGAAATATAAACATAATATATATCATATATATATATAGTGTCATTATAATTTCCACCAAGATAGGGGTTGATGATATTTGAACAATCATTGTTTTGTGAGGTAGTAGTTTATCGTCCAAGGAAACAGTATGTTCTTTAACCATTAGACGGATGTGTGTATAAGTGTAGTTCTAATCCATATCATAAAAAACTTTTTATATTGAAAAAATTGGTGTTTTTATAAATGAATGGAATAAAATGATTTTAGGTTGTTGGAGATGTAATGTAAAAGAAAAGATTTTAAGAGAATACATTACCTTTAAATCGGGTAACTCCATTTGGATTGGACTAAAAGGCTTCCTTAAAGGGCCTTCTTCCTAGGATATGGCTTCTAGGTGGAAATGAGAGATCACGAGTGATTGTCTGGATATAGGTTGGATGATCCATTGGGCTTAAGAATTGTGAGTACTCGGTTATAGGTGGGATATTTTTTTAAGTTGGGGGAGGGGCTCTTTAAGAAATATTGATAATATTATTTTATTATATAATTATTTTCAGCTTCTAAAAGACCAAAACTCATTAAAGTAGAAAATAAGAAGACTATTTTACAAAATAAAACAATATAATAATAATTGGAATGGTTCTGGATATTGTTTTAGTATTTATAATGTGATTTATTTATATCATTTATTAATGAGGTCAACACTGCATCATTATGGTGTCATAAACAATTTCCTTTATATGATGTCTAAAAATTATAAAAAAATACTAGGATGTATTATATTGATTTATCATTCCAATTAATATTAATAGTCAAAGATATTACTTATATAACAACATGTAAGAATTAATTTACTAAAATATAAAGTTTATGTCATTTTGGTCATTATTTTTAATTATTTAATATAAAGTGTCATTATCATTCGTAAGTGGCCCTATTGGGTCCCAAAATTGACCCAAGGATTCCCATGGTCGTCCATGAATCATAAAATAAGTATAGGACAAGTGTTAATGTAATTTTATATTAGTATAATATTTTTTTTCATTTACACTATTTACCTTTAACTGCATTAAATAAAAGTCAAAAGATATTATTCCCCAAATATTATTTTTATCTTATTGAACCAAATTTTACTTACTGATAACAACCATATATGTCGGATTTTTGAAATTCAATTTACTGAAGCCATAAAACCTAATTTAAATGAAGAGATTGGGTTTTTAACTACTACTTAGTATTTTCACTATTCATCAAAAATGATGTTTTTCAGAAAAATACAAAAAATTCAGCAGAAGCTATATTTGATATTTCAAATTATAAAATGAGAACAATTTTTCTAAATTCAAAATTATAGGTTTGATTAATTAATTTAAAATTAATCCATGTTGTCAGAAAAATCCTGTTTTTATGAAATAATAATTATCAGAAGATTGACTCTTGTTTATGTCCAATTTCAAAGCAAATATACTTTCAATGACCAAAATTGGATTAAATGTTAACAATATAATATAGTTACACTTTAAAACCAATTCAAATTATAATATATCCATATAAATAAATTATATTAAAAAGAGGATTTCAATTATAATAAATTATTTTTAACTATTCATCATAAAATGAATTTTCTTAGAAAAATACCAAAAAATGTACACAAAATAAATTCCGATGTCCTGATTCTAAAGAAATTTTTTATTTTGTCAAATAGAACATATAAAAGTTACCAAAACTAGTTTTAAATTGGTTTCTTCAACTAATGGTGGTAAATCTATGTTTTAAAGAATAATAGAGTATTTGTGCTTATAATTAGATTCATTCACATTTCATGCCTCTAACATTTAATGGATAACTGAAAAAACATTTAATAAACATATATAATTATATTACAGTTTTTTTATTCATACCTTCCATTACAATTTTTAGTAGTTAACAAGCATTTATAATAATCATGTTATTATAATATTTTTCGGTATAACTCAATGTTGTATGCAGCGTAATATTTCAAAGAAACCTGTTATTGTGTATCAGGTATGCCATCAATCATAGAATCCTCTTAAAAGTGAAATTAATATTTAATTCAAAAAAATTAATATATTAAAAATGTTTTATTCTTTACTTACCTAGGATGTTTTACATTGTATTTATGTAACTAAATTTATTTGATTTTCTTCATTGTTTTTCATAAAATTGTATATTGGGGTTATATTACTTAATCAATGTTTTATAAATTTAATTTCCAATTTTAGTACTAACCATACATTAATATAATATTTATCATCCCATACCTAAATGAAAAAATCCTATGAATAATTTTATTACATTGTCATGATAACAAGGAATTAAATCCCAACGGACCAATCCATTAAATTTCCTTGGTAAACTAGACACATACATGAAATTCACAATATATGTTAAAAAATAAAATACCAATTGATTTTACTTCAATAATTTTTTTAATCCCCCTATAGTACTCCGGTGTATAAAAATAAAAACACATATTTGTAACCTGGGGAAAATAAAACATAATAATGGTTTGAGATCAAATGCTTAATAAGGGTAAATAATTTAGTTGATGTTATCATAAATAATCATAAACATTTAAAGAAATGTTTATAACTAAAACATAATCATTTTAAACGTAATATTGATCATAATATGGAATGAATATATCATATAATCCAACATAAACATTCAAATAGATATTTCATTATTCTAATAATCACATGTATTATCAATACATGGTCTCATAAGGATGGAATGCATGATGTTGGATGTCAGTACTCTCATGTTCTATCATCAAGGTATATACTATTTGGATCTATCCATAGGATAATTCACTTCTTTGGGTATAAACCCATTCGATTTTTTTTTCTAGATGAATCCTCCCAATTTTTAAACCACTTTTGAATCAATCATAGGGTGTCTCTCAACATCTTATTTCACCTCTTGAGACATACAACTGCATCAAGGTGAGATAACAGCCCCCTCGTATCGCATACTAATTAAAACACAGTCCTCATATAAAAATTGTGAAATGTAAACATCATAAACATTCATATTGAGAAACAATCATACAAAATGTAAATACTTAATCCTTAAAACATTTATGGTATCAAAAAAGCACATCCATTGTCAAACTAATATTAAACCCATTAATAATATATTGTTGAAGATATCATAATTGATCAACCTAAATAATTCCTAATATCCAAAAATTGATTTTGGCATAGATTAACATACTCCATGGAAATCCTTACCAATTTCATAAATGGAACATCATTTTTTACATTGAAATCATGGATCCAAAATCCATACATTTATAAATGTAAGTTTTTAAAAAAAAGTTATTTTTTAATCAATGTGTCTCATACACCATTGAAAAATATTAGAGGAATTTTATGATTAGAATTTTTAAACATTCTTTTCCTTATAAATATATTTGAAAATCCAATATTGAAAACATAGACATGAATGATAATGATTTCGATGAATAAATATTTGGAGCATTTAAAACTGTGTTTTATTTAGAGAGTCACTTACATAAAACCTTAAATGGGTCCCTTAGTAATAAAATATATTTAACATCAAAATATACTTAAAATTTCTTTTATAATCCAATTATTATGATATGTCAAATAATATCTTGAATATTGTGATGGTGAAAAGATGTGATAATTAAATCTTTAAACATTCATGGTGTACCATACAACTTTGAACATATAAATAGTAAGCTACATGAATATTAAAATTATACAAAATATGATAATAAAAATATACACAAAATGATATGTCAAAAGGTATATAAAAACACCTCATAAAAGATGGTTTTATTTTTAATTTTAATCTATGACTCAATGAAATGAGATTGAGATGATGTCCATTACTACCTGAGTATGTTTCGAATCAAGAGATCCGTGAAAGTATAAAATAAATTGGAAACACAAACTACCATGAAATAATTAAAAATCATAAAATAACATGTTATAGGTCAGTATATACACCACATAAGATAAATGTGTGGTAAATATGGAAATTATCTCACAAATATAAAAAGTAAGACTAAATCCCCTTACATTAGTTATGATACCAATTGTACGTTTCCAAAACCCCAATATAGTGTTTTTAAACATATTATTAACTTCTACAAAATATAATATTATTTATGATATAATATATGATACATTTATGAATTTACATTACCCTTTTATTAATAATTTATACTTTAAAGTAATGTTTTGGGTAACAAAATTTTTTTTATCATAATTGTTTTGACATCATATTCTTGATAATATTACATTGATCAATCTTTAATTACATTAATAATTTAAAAAAATATTTATATACCATATATATTTTGTATATAATCACATATAATATATATATATATGAAATAAAATACACCGTTAAGGGAGAAAGTAGGTCATACGTGTGCATAAACACTATTTCCATTTTCAAATCATATTGAATGGAGGAAGGTAAATGTAATATATGTATATAAATATATATTAGAGTATAATTATTATATAATGTATTTACTACTTATTCATTATGTAAATTTTTATAATAAACCAATAATTTTTAATGTGGATGTTCAATCTCATCATGTTGTGGTGATGGTAAGTCGTACAAACGCATGAACGATAGTATCATTAACTTAATGGCAATGTGTTATGTAAATTTATGGTATATTAATTATATAGTATAAATATCCTAGAATTATTATTATTTATGTCCATAATATCAATCATCATACCAATCAATAAATTGTAGTGATGAAAAATGGATTACAACATGGTGTGAAGACAGTAACTCATACGTACAGACACATGGTAAAAATGTTTTTAATTGGATATGTAGAAGGAGGAATGGAATTTTCCCATTATCATAGTAACATATAACAATATATATTTTAATAAAGTTATTAAATTAGTATGCTAACAACATTGGATGAAGAAGTAGAAGAATAAAAAACATGAATGATTTGGAAAAATAATTACCTCTTGTTCAATGTACTTCTCTTAGATCTCCTCTTAGGACCACAAGGGGTGGTTATTTTTGAAGATAATGTCCTCTATAACTGAGATTAGAATTTTTAGGGGAGAATGGAAATGGTTTGGCATATCTTGGAGTCTCATGATAATTTGAGTATTTGAGGTTGTTTGTTTCTTTTTATAAGATATGTGAGAGGCATTTTTTTTGAATCCTTTAAAATAATATTTTAATGTAAATTAATATTTTTTATTAAAAATGTATCCAATGTGAGTTATTTAAGAAATTAAGACTATAATGGGTATAAATAATCATATATATATTTTTTAGACATTTTTTTGTCAAAGTATTAACAATATATTTGGCGTTAACCATTTGTCATACAGTTTAACTCCTAGCACGAAAACATGTCTTTTTAATCATTATGGTTAATATAATTTCTAAAAAATTACAAAAAAACCCCCCAATGGATTATTGGTGAAATATTGAACCTTATTAGATTAATTTGGACAATTTTTTTTTTAAATTTTATATCATTTAATTATAATTTATTTGTTTTAATGTACCATCTATGTTAGTTTTGATAAAAGTCATTATCTGACATTTTACAAATATCTTAAATACATTATAACTCAAAAACACAACTTATACTATATCAATAATTTGTATATGATATTAATAAATTTTTTCAATGAAATTCATTATAAAAAATTATATTTATTATATTCTTTTTAATATTAATTATTTGATATTTTCAGTAATTAATAATTATTACATCATTATTTTAGATTCCATAAATTGTATTATTTATTCATTAAAAAGTAAAAATAAATTATCATGTAGAATAAAATCTTATTATATGTAAAATTACTATTTATAGTGGATTATTTCTTTTGTATAACCATATATTAAAATAAAATAAAAATTAAAAGTATGAGTCTGATATTTTTACCCAATATTTCCAAGAACCTATCAAACCCAGTCCTAAAAATTTAATTATGAAAAATCAAACAACAAAAATGTTTAGGAAATACAAGGGTGTTTATAAATATGAGTGTGAACAATTCCTCACATGACATCATTCACCAGTGAGGAGCAATAGTCCAGAGCACTGAAGGCCCACATTGTGATTGCTTCAAGGACTTCCCTCTTCGACAAAGTATCTTCCACCTAGTTGTCCACTATATATTTATGTGAAACAATAATGATAAGCTGATTAACATGATTCATTCAAGTCACCAAATGAGGTATGAGATTCCATGAGACATTCATGGTTCTTTTCATTAATGGTGTTACTGAATTTTCATAATCATATTCAATTAATAAACCATGCCGCTTATGAAAAATAGAATGTTTAATTTCACAATATATTTCCCATATTCATCCACATAGTCTGTCCCAATTCTTATATTGTGATAAAATAATCCTTTAACAAAACCATGATGCATTATAATGATATATAAAAAGACTGATGTTATTGGAATTCCTGAGGCAGTTTCAACAACATTAGCTTTGATCCTCAGTCAGATGTATGGTATCGATCTCATAGAATTGAGGACCAAAGGTTGATTCTACCTACACGATACTCTAAAAAGCCTAAGATTTTTTAAATCATTAATTTCTTGGTATATATATCAAATATAAAAGTTACCAACAATATGAACATCCCCATGCAATACAAATGTTCTAACATGGATGGAGGGGACCTTATCTTCAAAAAACTCAATGTCCCCTTCCCTCTATATGGAGAAATGAATTAAAGAAGTAGATTCTTGTAGCTGGTTATCTACATACTTTCTTTTTCCAGTTTTGTAGAGGAATTTAAGCTAGTCAGTGATTGAAGTACTTGTATTTATGTCCAGACAAAAACACAGCCCTTCATATTTCTAATCTGTTCAGGCATATGAACCCTCAGTAAAAAACTTTTTAATGTTATATTCAGCACCAATACAATGTGGGTAGGATGAGGCAATGCGCTACCCATATTTCTTCAATTGATACTATTTTTATAATAAAAAAATTATAGATTTTTCCATATGAGAAGTAATTTTTTAGGATGAATAAAAATGACCTTGAATGAAATAATAAAAATTGGTATTGAAGTGGAATTAACAATATTTGTGATGTAATGTAGCTTGATAGTAATCTACATATTCCATCTAGGCATATACACCATAGTGTCAACATCTTGGAAGGAATGATTTAAAATCAGCATGAAAACATGTCAGGGAATATCTTCAAATATTCTATATTGAGTCATTAAGTCAGAGATATTCATTTTCTTGCAGTCAAAAGGGATATCCTGCCTTCTCATAAGGGAATAATCAATCCAGGAAGTGTCATAATAGTGAAGATCATAGTTCCTGGAATCAAACTATTTGTTGTTCAGTATAATTTCATTGAAGGATGATGTAATATATAGAAAAATGAGAACGCATGATTATGGGGGAATCCATCAATCAACTTATCCATGATCAAAAATATATGAAATGAGAGGAGGGGTCACTAATTGTTAGAATGTTCCATGTGAATTTTCCAATCAAACTATTATTGGATACCATAAAAAATTTGATACCAATCCCTCCCATTTCAATTGGTTTAAAAAATACTTCCAATTAAGTGTTAAAAAATTCCAACCACGTTCAGATTTAATCAATATAAAATTCCTAATCATGCCTTTTAGTTCACTAATGATCCCTTTTGACCACCTGTAAATATTGAAATAGTGAACAAACAATGTTTTAAATACATAACTAACAACGGAAAACCTCACAACTTGAGAGATTTCCTTCCCTGTCCATTTGGATAGTTGGCTAATGATATTGACTCCTCTGATGAGTTGTATCTTCACATTCCCCAGAAATATATGGATAATAAGATATATAAATGGAGGGCAAGAATTCCTCCCTCTAATATTCCATTCCATATTTATCTATTTTCGTTGATGAATTCCTTCACCAAAGATAATATAGGATTTTCCGTAATTGATTTATTTTCAAAAAGCATCTTCATAGTGATAAAAGAGAGACCGGATGTTGGAAATGGTTCTCTATGAATATTGTCCAATGATATGGATATCATATTTATAGGGTTTGTTTGATGGTGGGAAGATATTCCTCCTATCCTTAATTAGTTTTCTGAGGCCAAACTATGAAATATCATCAATATACCTACTCAATTAGTCATTATAAATAAAAAAAGAATCCATGAGTGTGGATTTCCTTTCCAAACTCCTTTGGAACCTTGTATGTAACCCCTTTAGATCCCATTTATTATAATGGAAAACTTATCTTATGAATGGTTGAAACTTATTAATATCACAAAGGTGTATGAAAATCCATATATACGAAGTATATTAAGAATAATATTACATTAGAGGGTGTTAAAGTCTATAGAAATATATATCATGGGGTAAAATTACCCTCTTTTAATTTCCTATACATAATATTGACACTCTATGAGGTAGTAAATAAGAAATTTTGAATTCATGTTCTAGGGATGAAATAATATTTGTTTAGAGTAATGGGGTGCTTAATAATTCTACATAATACAAATAAAACAAATTCTTTTATTATATTATAAATATTATTACCATAGGCCATTAGTATGAAGTCCATAATTTTGATTTCATTATCCTTATAAGAAATCAGGGCAATAAAATTTAAATTTACTCCATAGGGAAAAAATGATAAAAAATTCCCTCATAAGAATTAACAACATCTTCATGGAGGATATCCATTAAAATTTGAAAAAAAATATTCATAAACCCATTTGGTCAAAGAAAAAATTTCCTATTGAAGGATAAATGAATTTTCATGATTTTATATTTGTCATGTGTTCTAAAAAGATATTTATTTTTTGTATCATCAATGCAAGGGGGAATAATTTTCATCATATTTGACATTCTGTCAAACCCATCATCTATATAGAGTTTACTGAAATAGTCAACCACTAAAACAAAAACATCATTTTTAGTAATTTATAGTTTCCCTTTAGTACATTTGGCATGATTCCATAACATGGAATGTTTCTTCCTGTAAAGAATATTAAAACCATTTTAGTTTTTATCTAGTTACATAATTCATTTAAAATTAATGTGACCTGTATCCAGCTTTTTGTTGATTATTATAAGATCACATAGCTTTTATTTTACTTTTAATACTTATATGGAAGGAATGTATTTATTGTGATCCTTGTTTTTTATATTTTCAAAATGATGTTAATCACTATGGTAGTGAATATTTCACACTGATAATGAATTTTTTCTATAATAGAATTGGATACTTTGGTATCTTTTAGCATCTCAACATGTCTCTGATGTGGTCTGCCATTTTCACCAGCTTCCCTGTCTAAAATATTACATCCCCACATTCTGAAATAATAACCCAACCAATATTATAATGTAAAGAATAAGGGTTTGACCATGAGATAGTGAATACCTCCATGAAAATGGGATTATGATCAAAATTATGTTTGTGAAGAGTGTGTCTAGACAGCCTAATGAGAACAATTCTAACATCATCTATTAGAAAACATATATCATGTTTTATTTCTTGCATTCTATTCTAAGTGAACATGATCGATGTGAAATCAGAACCATCAATTTCAACTTCATTCAAGTTTCATTGATCAATTTAGTTATAGATTTAACTCCCTACTAAAATTTTAATATCTGAGACAATATTTTCCTCAGGTGAAAGAATATTGTTGATGTCACCCCCACTAACTACTTTGAGACAATGTTCCTAGAGATCTCATCAATCTCCCTCCAATGATATTTTCTCCCAGTGTTGTATTACAAGGAATAGACAATGGGTACCTGGATTGTATTCCATGTGATATTGAATGTTATAGTTAGAATCATATTATTAAGGTTAAATTTAAAAATTTCGATGCTTTCATGACTGAGCATCCAAAGCCCATCCCTGTATTTATTGTGAATATTTTGACAGAGAAATTCTTTTCCCATGCAGGACAACTTGAAATATCTCCTTTTTTGAAAAAAGAATCTTTTGTTCTAAAATCCAAATAAGAATTGGTTTGATGGCCAAAATTAAATTCCAATGAGTTTCAGATGTTATGGGGTTCCCTGAACCTTGGGAATTATTATAGAAAAGCTTCATAGGTTGAATTTTCTGACCCCAGTCACATTGTCATCATTTTTTTACCATCATAGCATGTAATTTCCCCCTCTTTTCTACCATTATTATTTTGGGAGTGTGCCTTTATTGTGATACCCTCTATGTTTTATTCATGCCTAATGTTTCCCTTTTAATGATCTGGGGATGGTTTCTATTCAGCCTCATTAGTCCAGAGTTTACCACCTAGCTATGTAAACATATTCATAGATAAAATAGGATCATGTGATTTAAATATATGAGTTTATATTCTATTAAAATTGTCAAAAGGTAATTTCAATAAATGCATGATGTCTGCCTAAGAGAAAATATAGATTTTGAAATGGTAATTTCATATCTGAGCATTTATGGTTGCCTCTAACAGAATATGATATATTAATACCATCATTAACCATCCAATTTGAGGACCACTATTTAAAAAGAGGTACTGTATCTTGATCATCAACTTCATAAACAAGTTTCGTAGTCCTTTATAGACCCTCTATGTGAAGGTGATCATTATTGATTTCATCTTGTTATGAATATTGTTATGTTCATTCCAAAGGGTTTTTTTTAGAATATAGGGGTATCACATGGTGAGTGCAACCCCTGCAGGCCGCTGGGGGAAACAATATCTTCCACTTAGAATGAATCCAATGGATCACATCTAATTGGGTATTGTCCTTCAGAAAATAAAAAATATTGGGAGTTGTTGGTTTGTATTGTAGGTCATTAGAATCCACTCCATTAAGGGAATTATATCATTAGATATATCTTGCACACTAATTCCATGTTACCTTAGGGAAGGTGTTGATTCATGATCAACATTGCACTTGAAATCACCAGAGTTATCATGATAAACATCAAAGGGGATATCTTGTGCTCAGGATGATGAACCTGAACCCCCTACAGATCCTTATGAGGAACATAGATAGGGTTGGTGGGCTACCCAGTGGATTCTTATATTCCATCCACATGATTGGATATCATCATATCCACACTAAAGGGGCCATTAATTGGAAAATTGGTAGGTTCATGGATGGATATGATCCCTTCTGTTCTTATAACGATATTTGGTAGCATCATTCCCCTTCATGTTTCAAAAAAACAATTACTTATATCTATTTAAATTAGATTAGATATGGAAAAAAAAATATAATTCAACCAAAATTTTAGTTTAATTTCATACCATATCATTATGATGAACTTTTCATTTCATGTGGTTATGAAATGTTCCTCCACAATAGTACATGTCATGGAAATTCAACCAGGACCATCCTATAATTCCAATAAATTGGGTTTGAGGTTTGGAAGTCCATCCTAATTAAATTACTAATAGAATATGTGGTGTTAAAATGAATGTGTGGGTTATTATATAGATAAATAAACAGATATAAAATGATCTATATTAGTGCATGAGTGTTCCATAACTTTTTTGGGTCAACGTTTTGATAACATTCAAGATTTTTGTAAAAAGCCAGGCCTCAAGGACAATGATCTATAGCTCCACGCCTTACTCTTATATTCATCAGATGGGGGAAATGATATGGTAATAACCTCAACCAATTACAGTAATATTCAAATATGCGAATCCATAGAGTTTAAAAATCCATTGTATGAGTTCTATTAGCTTTAAAATCCAGCAACATTTTTGAAAAATAACTATCGTGATAATAAATTACCATCATAGGTAAATTGTTTCATTTACTGCCTACAGATTTTCATAGACATGAAACATCATACCCTTATTAATAAACCTCCACTGAGTGAGAAGATCAATGTCTTAGAAGGATATGTTTCTTGCCGATGTATCCATGCATTCAGTGTTCATCATTGAATAAACATTCTTGTCATGTACTCGGTCTGCCACACTCAGCTTCATTAAAGAGTGATGATATTGCTCCACATGTCGAACATGATCTACAACTGTTGTGTTCTTTGATATTTTAGTTCGAATATTCATCCCTCGTCCATCTATATTTTCCTGATCATAGTGATCACCATTTAACCCTTATTCATCCATATCCCTCTCCATATATGGAATCTCATTATACATTTTTTTAACTTATCCTAATATAAAGTATAATATATGTTATATTCTTACACATGGGGATTAAAAAATTAATAATTCATAACTGATGATGATTTTTTTCTGATACCCACTCATCCAATGACATTATGAAAAGTGTTATAGTAATTATATATATATAGAATATATTTTTTATCTTTAATTTCCCGATTAACCCTTTATTGTGGTAAGTAAAAATTTATTATTGTTACTATTCAGAAAATACAATAAAATAAGTTGATCCTTTTAGACATTAAATATAGTACTAATCACATCTTTGTATGATCTTTTTTTCCAAATTCAATAAATAGATGTGGCAAAATTAAATTTAACAGTAATCCCTCCAATGTGGCAAGAAGGCGGGTAAAATATCCATTCAAAAGTTCAATAAGTTATTACATCAAATTTTAATATAGAAACGATTCTAATAAAATTTACTTGAATAATATATGTATTATTGATCTATTGTGTCTTTTAAAAAATCTAAAATATAATATAACATTAATAATTTTGATTGCATATTTTTTAAGAAAAATACATTATTTTTCATTATTCATCATATTATAAAACATCTCAAAAAAATACCAAAAATTTACCCTAGGATAATTTATATGTTCCATTTTCCCAAATGATGTTTATTTTGTCATATATAAATTTTAAATGTGTCAAAAATTTGTTTTAAAATGGAATCACTATTAAAAGGCTGTAAAATTATCTTTTAAAAAAATAAGCATTTTTAGGTTTAAAATCAGATTTGTTCTTATATAATCATAAAAACATAATACGAGTGTTAACATTATATAGAATATATATAAATTTCATAATGCGGTTAATATTTTTCAAAACATCTATTTAAATATCTATTTATGTTGATCACGGTATGCTCGACTTGGGGATGCGAGCAACACAAACCATCAAAGAGAATAACATTAAAAAGGTACATACCTCAAAATAGTTGGAGTGCTTAAACATACATACACATGTAGACATGTACATACAAATACATGTACATATATTTTAAATTATATAATCTAACATAAATATTAAAATTCAAATATGAATCACATATTTAATTTAATATATATTATAATCATATACTGGTTAAATAAAATATTAATATATCATATTTAAATAAATAATATTCAAATTAATTAATTAATGTCAATAAATATATTATAAATTAAATATAGTAATAGTAATTAATATATGTAAAATTTTATGGAAATAATATTGATAATATTTTTTATTTAATGTTTTATAAATCATATTTTTAAATCATATTTATATGTATAATTATATTATTATAAAAAATATTAAATAGATAAATTTGTGAATATAAATTATATTATTCACCATGTCCCACTGTTGAAAGATTTCTCATAGGTTTTCGTAGTGGTTGGGTATTCCTTGGTTCTTCCTCAGTTGGGATGATATTAGATTGAGACACATACCTTAGGTATTCATCTATGGTTTCTTCTAAATGGTTAATGCCACTTATGGTACAATTGAGTGAAGTTATAGAGAAATATTTTGTAAATTAATGTTCGAGTCTCTCACATTCAAAAAATGAGATGGTTCCCACTACTATGATATATAATGATGATGGATTCTTAATGTGGATAATGAATATCTTTTGTGTGGGTAAATACATCCCCAATCATCATATAAATTTCATTAATTTGAATGATCTTATATAATCATAATGGTGCATGTATTATTGAGTGTCCATATGTGATACTAGATCAATGATTTATGTCATTGATTTCTTTAAATATAATTATTAATAGAATATTCATATAAGAAGGTCTTACACTTTTAGTAATCTAATTTTCTCAAGGGAAGATCATGATATTGAAAAACTCATCATGAATATATCATTCTATGTGTTACCCTTTTATATTAAACTTATGGTCATCGTTATTGGGTTGATCAAAATGTATTTCTATGGAACGTGGGGACCACATCGAATCATTCAAGGAATGAGATTGATCATTCCCCTTTCTCTGGGGAACACTTTTCATGATTAGGGTCCAATTTGACATCAATTTCCCTCTTTTATGGGGTACGTCCCATCTGTAAAAAAGGATATGAATAACAACAAAATATGAAAAAATGACTATGTTTTATTTATTTTAGGGACATAGTGGACACTTGAAAAAGGATTCTTTAAAAAATGTAGAATATTCAAAAGGTAATATAATTATTATATATTTATATTGGATAAAAGAAAAAAAATCATGGGTAATCATTTTTTAGAGTTGAAATGACGTTGGGATAAAGAAATATGTACAAATTCCCTAACAATATATATAGGTATAGAATAAAATAAGGCAAAATTCATTGTGCCACAACATTATCCTATAGAACAAAATGAATTTATTTATCCAAAATAAATAATGCAACCATCACCACAAAATGTTTACATTGATTCAAGAAATACTATAGTTGGAATAGATAATACTCCTATAGTGATGATAATATCGCCTGTATGGCCACATTCTTGGTTTGAGGGTATTTCCAATCCCTCCTCCATGATGAGAAAAATTTGTTCCGAACTACCACCCCAACTGCAAGAATTCCCCGAAGGGATGGTCCTCCTATGAATTCATCTAATACAGTTGAGTACTTTCATTGAATGATAGTGGAAATCCATAAAAACACCAAATGTGGTCGAGCATTCTTAGAGGAACAACTACTTTGAACCTCCTATAAAAAATCAATGTGGCTCCAAATTAATTTTTGAGTTTCAAGACTGGTTGAGTTTCTTTAATAGAGGAGAAATATTATGGGCGATGGTTATATTCTCAGATATCTTTTGGTGAAGAAAGGAATGATCAAACACCTTCTATCATAAAGAGAATTGTTAGTTGGGACTCTGGTTGGCTTTTCATCCCACACAAAATATAGATTCTCCACCATAAGAGCACAAATTGTATTCCTGATATTGTTTTAATTCCGAAAACATTGTTTTATAGGATGGAGTTGTGTCATGTGGTGAAAATTGCATAATTTTGAGTGTGTCTCTCTATTTCCCTTCAAGGACATTTTACAGCTAGATAAGTACATTGGTTAGACAGATTAGGATAGTCTTGTTGACTTCATATAAGTTTCCCCAAACCATATGTAACACATAACCATGAACCAATTATTATGATTTATATCATGATGGTGGTAGACACAAAGAAGATAGACCCTAGATATATTAATTCATATTGGATTTAGCGGAGGATTATTAAGAAGTTATACAATAGGGGTTTTGGGGGGATACTAATTTAGTTTATAATATATCCCTAGTGGACAATAAGATATAGTAGTGGAGACACACAAAATTCCACTAACCATGTTTCATGTGAGAAATGAATTAACATATGTTAGGATTTAAAAATAACAAAAACTAGTAAAATATTGTGCTCTTCTGAGAAATTAAATTCTTATATAGATTCTATATGTTGATACAGACTCTCGCATGATTTTACCATGTTCTAATAACCCAAAGACGGTGTGATGGGTATTTATTTTAAAAGGAATAGTATATGAATATGAGGCCTAGATAAAAACCATGTTTTATAATCTATGGGGACATGCTTTAGATAATTCACATTCACATTATGAACCTTAATTACTTATAATAAATAGGATTGTTGAACATAAGTTTTTTTATACAGGGATACTAAAATAAAAGGATAAAATGTACAAATATTTGACATTCATATTGTGTTTATTGGAACATATATAATTATTAACATTGTTTTATAATAAATTAAAAAATAGACATTTATATTTATAGCACTAGTTAGATACATAACACTGAATAAGATTATCATCATAATATGTAACTAAAAATTGTAATTAAACTTGGAGAGCATATATCATTAGAATCCATTCAATGTAAAACTCATATAAGGATTAAATCAATGAATAATCATGATATATAGCCCATAAAAACTATAAAAATACAAATTTCATTTGTTTATTCATATAACATATCAAGTGACTAGCAATGATGATTGGGTACTCATATTTTCATCACTTACGGATCAATAAAAAATAATAAATGGATTTGAACCTCGATATAGTTACTATAGATTTTATATTGGAATGGAAAGTTTTCCATAAGAATTAATAATATATTGTCATATCCTTAAGCTGAAACATCTCATGATGTTCTATAATTAATAGTAGTTTTCTCATCACATCCACGATAAAAACACTCATATCCTCATGTATTATAGATAATGTCAGTTTTATCATGGATAATAATACACATAACATATATTAGATGGTGGAAATTTTTTAGGATGAATAAAATTCAGAAAAAGAAGATGATGAGGGTGTTTAACAACAAATGAATACATAAGAACATGATGGTAAACTCCCAATGAGGTTTCTTTGAACATTAAAATATTATAAACTATTAGAATAATTGTCAATATAATTAATGGGAATCTTTCCAAACTTTTACTGATCAACTATAACTCATATTTCAAAATTTCAAAAAATTACTGGTGGCATGAATGGAGTGTTAGTTGAAGGTGTTTTGTATGTTGGTATAGATTTTGATTGAAAATAAGTGATGAATATTTTGATAAAAAAAATCTCAAAAAAAGATAATATTTTCTATATGGGAAGTTTCAAAGAAGTATATTTATATGGGTTTCTTTGAAAAATATGATAAAGACACACAAATGCATTTTCGAGCAATAATTGATATCAATTTCCACTATTTTAATAATACTGAATTTACTCCACAGTTATGTTTGAACCGAATCCGAACATAATATCATGATATGTGTAGTTGACACATACACAATTTATTATTTTAATAATATAATTTATATATTTAATTGAATATTCATGCCAATTAGTTAAAAAATTGTCTTGTTTTATTATTTTTTGCTGGATATAATAAATTAATGAAAATAAAATGAATGGTGTGAATAATGGAGATAAAAGACACTTCATTCCATTTCTCTTTGCTCATGGTGTGACACAATATTGTTTAGTATGATTGAAGATTGAAAAACTGGTGTATAGTGATTACACATTGTGTACTCTCATTACACGCCATAAACATACCAAGTAAAAAAGACTTATCTGGATAAGTCACAGTGTGGTTACATTCAATGAATGTTAGTTACACATGGTTATTCCTAATTAAATGTCGTGAATGGTGTCAAAATTCGTGATTTTTGAAAGAAATTCATGTGAGATTTACACAGATTTAGAAACCACAAAAGAAACACTGATAATTATTACACGACATGTAATAAAATTATAAATCATGATAATTATTGGGAAGAGCTCATACGATTCAGTAATATAGAGGAACATCCTAAATCTGTAGGGGATTCATATCCAGATCCATGATAGACCGATGCTTTTAGTTAGAGGTTTCACCCTACACAAGTTCATTATTTCTTTTCATTTTTCTTAATTTTCAACATCCCACTAAACCACTCATTTCTTGGATAAGGGGGTAAACCCAAATAGTTTTAGGATAATGGAATATAATTGGATATTATCCATTGGATTTTTTTCATTTATTCATGTATTTGGTTTGTGTAATTTCTATCATAATCATCAAATCCCTTTCTTGTTTACTTTTCATGGCCATATATTATTAAAATTTAATGAATCCAAAAAATAGGGAAAATTAAAACCCTAAAGATGGAATTAAAATTAACCACATTAGGTGAAATAATGTTTAATTATAGTATTGAGACAAACATGATTCTATAACGCCTTAGTAAACAAGACCAAGGGAAATAAGAAATTGTTACATTAAAGAGGGGATTCCATGACCATTAGATCGTTATCTTATAGAATTCCGCAACAAGAATGAATTAATCAACCTATTTTATTATGTATAATTACAAAAAATCCCTATATTATAATATCCCTACATGCTTCATAATTCTATTTTCAATCCAAACCAATCTGTTGTACTTCTCATTATTTATTCATTTTGTAAAATTCAATCAAAACTATGTTTTCTCCCCAATTCCTTAAAATTTTATAAAATTAAATATTTTAAAAAACCATCTAAATGAATTTATCTTCCCTATAGTTCAATCATTACATTAATAATTTAAAAATTTTAATTAATTGAGTATTACAAATGATATTTTTTAATTTTTTTTCGTATACCTCTACATAATTAATAAGGTTTTTTGGTGTAATCAAACTGGAGGTGTGTATGGGGACACATTATTTCTAGTTTTTAATATTTTTTAATATTTTTTTTGGTTTTTTTATTTCAATTTTTAATATTACACATATAATTTTGTTCCATTATTCTCAAATTAAAATCATTGATACACAATTTTAAAACTTGGGTAGAATGAATAGACTTCATCGAGTAAACCCTTAATTCAAAACTATGCATGGAGATTAAAGTAACTGAATTCATGGATGTAATAAAATAAAAAAATAATTGGTCATTTCAAATAGATTAAAGACATATGATTCTTTCACACTATAAGCACTAGAAAACCTGGGATTTCATCCAAGCATTATAGCACCCACGTCCTAGAAAAACACATAAAAATCAACCCATCAATAAATTCAATGATCTCATATACTGTGAAATTCACTATATTATGCATGAAGATTCAATCAAATATTTTGTTTTTTATTCTCACGATCTGAGATAAATTCCAATTCCGTAACATTTTATGTGATGTAGTAAGACACTATATTTTCCAATTTTCTTATTTGATTGTGCTTGAGATTGAATTGAAAGTCTGCTAAAAAATTTTGTCACAACATTGGATGAGTATCTATAGAATCATCTTCACCAACATCATTCTACATTATATGTCAATGTATATATGGGTAAAAAGTCACAAATTTTTTCAATTTGAAGGTGAGTCATTGTACACTGTGTGGGAATGGTATAGGACATGACTGTAAAATGACCCCATCATGGAATAAAGTTGTGCCTACATATACAATCAATCTATAAGGTTTTTCCTATGGAAAACAGATCATATCTTAATGCTAGAGTTTGAGGATACCTAATGAAGAATCCACATAATGAGAGATACAACTATCTGGAAGAACTGGATAGAACCCGTTTCTTGTGGAATAGAGAAGGAATGTATTGAAAATAAATTCACACAATAAATAATAGTGACTAGATGGAAGCAAAAATAGAATCATTGGCTTTAAATTTATCCATAATGATGTTCTATAAATAGAAACCTCTAGGTACATGTGCAGTAGATGATAATTATTCTGATTAAAATTAGACTAATCAATTTTAGGGTTGCAGACCATAACAACAATTACAAGAAGGGAAAGGTATTGAACGAAGACCAAAAGGGTTTCTACAACAAGAACCTCATATGAATACACTAAAAATCTATATATATGAACTAAATGATACACTAGAGATATTCAAGGCCACTTCCAAGGTTGTATTCAAAGAAATAAAAGAAAAATCATCAAACTAGAATGCCACATTAAGAAATATGGAGCTTCATGTTGCCCAAATTATTCATCATCTTAGAGAGATACCCAGAGTAATTCTTCTAGTATTCCTTGAAATATACCAACATGATTAAGAAACACCTCGGTAAAAGAAAATAATTAATTTTGGGGAATTAATGGTGCATGTTAAAAAAACATTCAAAGAGGAAAATTTCTATAACACTTCATAAAATTGAATATTAATATACCTTATACAGATACTCATTCAAAAATTATAACGTATAAAAAATTCATGAATTATCTAGAAAAAAACAAAAGGATGCTTGATGATATTGGATCCAATCTAATCACATGTGAGTGTTCAATAATCGTAAAAAAATTACCTACCTATGAAGAAAAGTGGTCTAATAATCCTTTAAATAAATTTATTTATCAAAGATTACAAATGTGGAATATATTTGTGTGACATAGGTGCAACTGGCAATATCATTTCATACACAACATTTAGATGTTTGGGACATTATTGACCAAATCCTATAAGAGTAACTATTTAATTAGAAGATTCAACAATGATATCCCCATGTGGATTCATCAGGGATATCTTGAATAGGGGTGACAAATTCTACACCCTCATCAACTTCCAAGTATTTGATATAGAAGAGGAGTGAAATTCACTCATTACGGATGGCCAGTTTAGCCAAAAGGCATTAACTAATCGAGTTTCTAAATAGAGAACTCTTTATTTGAGTTTTATGCGATCGTGTGAGTTTGAACATCGACCATGATATAAAGAACAATGGAGTGAAGGATTAAATTTATTTTTTAGAATAAAAAACACTAGACGATGAATATGATTCTGAAATTGAATTGGTTCCTGAGTTAGATGAGATAGTAAAAGAGGATGTTCATGTTTAGAAGAAAGAGAAGTTGAATAACAAGACCACTGAAATCAGTGGAGTGATTGACCACACAACATTTGAGAAAGGAAAAAAGTAATGTACGACACATTAACTACCATTTAATTAATCAATGTTGTGGATGAAATTGTGGGTCTATCCAATAGAGGTCACGAATGTACTACCATATATATGAATTAATTATTTCAAAGAAGAATGATAGGGGCCAACATATGTGGATACGAAACATCTGAAACCATTTATAGACCATGATGAGGTAAAAATTTTCCATCATCTGTCATGTAAGATAATGATGAAGGAGTTATGGTCAAGCCAACAATGTTGAGAAAATATATTTAGAGATCCAACAAATGTTTATTTTATTTTTTGTTACATATTTTATATTATTAGAGTTGTGGATGACCTCACTCAAAATATTTAAAATTTCACTGATAGTTTACAATTCATTCACATGATTATTTTTAGATTGTATGACCATCAAGACCAATACTAGAAGCAACGCATTGAAGGATGATATACTGTAAGACCATTACACATCGTAACGATAGAATACAAATCATGAATTTGTATCAAGCGGTATAAATACATCCCCATTCAAAACATCATGTCATAAGGGGAGTAAGAGTTTTTTTTTGTAATTTTATATTTCATTCCCCACATTTTAATTATAAATAGATTTCATTTCCAATTGCATGCCTCTCCATTGAGTCAAGATTTAATCAATTGAACTAGGATATATAAACTGACTTGCATATCAATCTTTCTATGAATTATAAATTTATTTATCAATAAATATCAATTATAAAAATGGAAGAAAGTGTTAAAAGTGATAACCATGTTGATATGGATTTAAAATATCTATATTTTGGGAACATATTAATCATTGTAAATTAAATTTTTCTATGTTTTTCCATGATTTTTATTTCAAAAAATTTCATTAAATTATTTAATTATTCGTATGCATTTCCTTGAGTAATTGTCCCAACCATTCATATACTTCTCGATACTTCCATTATGCCTAATATTTTCCAATAATTCATTTATATATTTAATAAAAAATTGTGTCATGCTTTCATCTAGAACATTCTTTACATATTATTGAATATATGACTGAATTGAATTAATTTTAAGACTTTTGATACATTATTTTTTTCCCCTTATCATTAGACCCAACATACATCAATCCCTTTTATATGATCGCAGAATCCATGAATAGTCTTGTTAGGAAATGAATCACATTAAAATACTATATTATCCATTCCTATATTCTTTAATTGTTTTTCATGAATCATGAAAGAATAATTTTGGGGGAATATTAGGGTGTACTTGGATATACTACATTCTGGCTATATTTTTGGAAGATTATTTATTATGATTTGGAGGATGCCAATGATTCATTCATTATATTTTTTTATTTACTTATCAAACATAAAAAATAATGAAAAATTGTTTTTTGTATTAGGAGGATCAAATATGTCTATTTTCTAGAAACATTATATTTTTATCATATGTGGTTAGGGGGTGGATGTGATATTTATTCTAATAATAGCTTTTGAAAAATTAAAATAAAATTTAAATGGAAAATATGAATTATAGGACGATTAATTCGTTTCGATTACTGGTGACATGAGCCCACTCTATGAATTTTGGGGGACAGGGGAATAAAATATATGATGGGAGTTTTTCATTGATCTATTTATGATTGTCAGGAAATGTACTTCAGAGATGAACCTATATTTTGATTCGTATTTGTTTATATCATTCAGCTACCTACTTTAAACCCTCAGAGTCATTTGATCATTATTAGTGAATCACTAATGATTAATTGTGAATTTGTATTTTTATGGTGGAGATAGAAGATTCCTTGAATGAAATTGGTATGTTACATGTTTTTGAGGTATGTGATGAACTCTATTCATTATTACCATGAGGATGAGTGGAAAAATTCCGACTAAGGATAATTGAAAGTGGAAATTTCAAAATATGGAATGTAAAATACATGGTTAATATTTATTAATTGAAAAGTGTGGTTTTGATAATTTTTCTATATGTGATGATTGAACATTTAATTTTCCATTTGATCAAATTGTTTTGCTGAAATTGAATTTTTCAGCATAGTAAGGGGAATTTCAATTGTACTATGTTGATATTCAATCCTCGAGGACAAGTATGAGTTAAAAAATGGGGGTATTTGATAAGTGTATTTTGTGGAAATATTTTATGGTATTTTAATGTATTTATTTGTGTTTATAAATGAATATTATTACCAAATGATTGAAAATTAAACATGTTTTTTGTTTTGTGGTGGGATATAATTAATTTATAATAAATGAAAAAGAGGAAAATATTGGAGAAAATAGACACTTTACAGCACAAGTGAAGTGTAACAGTGTGACAATGTATTTTTTAGGATGATAAAGGTGAAATTATAAGGAATCAAATCAAAGGAACTAAGGTGAAATATGATATAGAATATAAAAATGAATTACACATCATGAAACATTATTACACAACTTGTCATTTCATTTCATAGCACGCCATAAACCTTGATGCAATGACCGGAAATTACCTATCGTGATGCAATTATATGATGTGATTCATCGGTATACATCATGATTCCCAAATACAAGTCATTAATGAATTCAAAAATGCATATCCACAAATGAAATTCACTTGAGTTTCACACATATTCAAAATTCATGGGGTCAGCTCCGATTTCCACTACACAATATGTAAACACATTAAACCTCATGTAAATTTTCAGGATGAATGTTAATTGATCCCTAATGATGCCTATAAAATCCAAGAAATTATTGCACTATTGGTACATTTTGATCCAAATCGTCCAAAGACCAATGGTTGGAGCAAGATGTCGTGCCCTCTCCGAGTTCTTTTTTCATTTCCCTATTCATTATTTTCTACTTACCTCTAACCATCTGATTTAAATAATGTGGGTGTAAAATCACATTCTTCTATGGTAATGTAATATAAGGAGAATGTTCTGCTGGATTTATTTCATTTATACATGTACTTGGTTTCAAAAAATTTTATCATCATCTTCCAATCCATTTTTTTTATTTTATCACGACCATTGAAAATTGAAACTAGAAAAAAACAATTAAATTTCACAACACACATACCTATTTAAGGAACCTACATTGTACAGTTTATGGGAAATCGAATTTAAATATGGTATTGAGATAAACATGATCCAACAACGATATTAATTATAAAACCAAGTGTAATAGGGAATTTTCACATCAAGGGGGGGATTCCATGACCATTGGATCTTTCTAATTGTGGCTCCAACACCATGAATGAATTAAGAAATCAATTTTACTCTATACAATTAAATATAAACCCAAATATTTTAAAACCCCTTAACTATTTAAGAATTTATTTAAAAAAACAAATCATCTAATCTTTTCATTCTTCATTTGTTTTCTAAAATTATATCAAACCAAAATTTTCACCACATTCTTCAAATATAATAATATTATAAAATTTTAAACACAAAATACACTAATTCATTGCACCTATGGATCGATCATGAACAACATATTTTCTACATTTTTCATCATTGAGTAGCACATTTTATTTTTTAATTAGTTTATGCATAGACCAGTAATAAATTTAAAATTCCCCATCGGGATATCATATCACTTTTTATTGTATGATTAATTAAATTAAAATATTATCATTAATATGATAAGAGCATGTAAATTTATATGTGTCAATCTGGTGGGACTATGAATGAATCTAAATTTATAATAACCAATCTTTTACTATAAGTTATGGGAAATGAAAATCAAGAATATTGTAAAAGATTATGGTCACCAGGATGAAAATTATTGAGTTTTAGAACAAATTATGGAGATCAAATGCCTCAAAAATAATGTTATTTTTCATTTAAATACTATGGAATTTTTTAACCAACATAACTAATTTAATTAGTTGAATGAATGGGTTTATTGATTTTTGGGGATTTTCACCATGTTTTTCTTATTTAAAAATTATAAGATTTTTATGTCGATTTTTGGAATATTTATGCATGGAACTAATAATATAATTTATTTTTTTTCCCTATAAAAAATGATGTTCATCATGTCCATATACCTTTGGGTTTTGAATTTTTTGAGAAGGAAAACTTCTCATCTTTGACCTATTTATTTTCATCACATAGAGTGTTTGTGATTGTTGTAGAAATTATTTTTCTTATTTCAGTTCATCATCGAGAAATCAAGGCTGTAATATAGTTTGATATTATTTCATGGTGACCAACACCATTCCATCACTGATTCCATACTCATAAAATTGCATGAAATTTCGGAATGAAATTAAAGAAATAGTCCATTATGAATAAAATTATAAAAATTGGTGAAATTATATATATTTTTAAAATAGATCTCATAGAAATTGACATAAGTATTTAGAATACTTATTGTTTGGTAGCATACAAGAATAAACACTAAGGTAATAATTCATGACATAAAGTCATCCACAGCGACAAGTAAAATGTTGATAATTACAACATGAAGATTTCGGAGGATAAATATTCATTGGTGTGTGATGATTGAAGGTGATATGGACATATGATGACCAAATCTATAGAATTTTTAAATTGTTTATAACGAATCATGAATATTATGAATCCATTGAAACTATGAATATTATATTATATTCTAATTAGAAGACCCAACATTATAATATAATATTAAAATAATTTTTTAAATTGAAATTATCAGTTTATTACAAGTGTCCTTCTATAACACTATAATGTAATATATGGATTATGGAAATTATCTTGAATTAGCTGTGGATAGAGTGATGCAATATGGTCTCCATTTTCAATGTGACATTAATATAGATTTTCATAATTCTAAATAATCATATTCCTTTCATTTTTCCATTCATATCATGGGTTTTACTTCATTGATTTCCATGATTATATGACTGGTTTCAGTGATTTTGTTATTATACTTCTAATAGAGAAACCATACTATGATTGTAGTAACATTCATGCATTATGATATGCTTTAACACATTTGATCATAGAATGTTATAATTTATGTTTATCTAGGAGTAGTTTATTGATATAGTTTGGAGACCAGATATTAGTAACTATTACTACAACTTTCTATGGAATCAAGTTAGGGAGTATGGGAATTTTGTTGTATTTGTTGATTTTACCATTCTATTGAAGAACATGAATTGGTTTTAACAAATATGGGGGCCAAAGTCAAACCCCATTCAAAATGACATGGATATCCCTGTTAATGGGAACTTTCACAATGGTGTAGACTATACAAAAATGATGATCATAGGAGAATATGATTCTTTAGTTGTATAGGTAAGTCATCTAATAGTGAAATTTATTTACATATTCCATTGAATAATATAAATGGTACTAATTGAAAATAATTTTTTAATATTATTCATTAGATGTTATCATGTAAAAATATTTTATAAAATTTGACAATAACATAAATATGAAATATTCTTTAAAAATAATAATTAAAAATTGAAAAATAATCATATAAGTATATCATATATAAAAAAATTTATTCTCACTTATATAACTATAGGATCCCCTTTTATGAAGTTTAAATAACATTAGATTAACATTACATCACATTATAATACCCTTCCATGAATTTATATAATATTACATAATAAAATTTTGTGTTAACCATATGTAATGTAAGAAATAATCAAATTAACCATCAATAACGTAGCATAATTTCATTTATCCTTATATAATATAACAATAACTTGATATAAACATGAGAAACATAAGAATCTTTCATGTTATGTGTCAATAAGAAAATAATATCTAGAGATACCCTTCAAGAACTTATATAAATATTTTCTTTCACAAAATATTTTTACCAAAATTGGTAGTTATTTATATATATATTATTTAATAATATACATTAAAATCAATGTAATATATATTTTAAATATAAATCATCAATTTAAATAATTCTATAGCATCATCTTATGTTGTTAAAACCTCTTAGACAACCACTTCCTTCCATTACACTACAAGAAAAGGCTTTTAAGACTATCCCCCATTGTTAACGCATCCCATAAACCATTCAATATATTGTTTGGATACTAATAACACAACAATCCCCAATGCAGGAATGTTATACGAATAGAATCATACCCTTATGAATAGTAATTTTACACCAATGGATAGTAAATCATATTATTATTTTATTTTCTTATGGTTATATGATAATGAGATCCTGATTACTTTTTTATAGTTATATAAAATGATTTATAGTTTTAAAATAGGTATAATTTTAAAAAATATTGATTTAATTAAAAAAATTTAATTTATAATAAATAGAAATTATATTTCAAAAAATGGGATTCATTTTTTATTTAAAAACATAGATTTAAGGTTGCGCCGAATTTTTTATTATTTTATTTAATAGTTGAGTTTTTCATGAATAGTAAAAATACTTTTTTTAGTTTTCGGTATCATTAATGACATCATAATGATGTTATAATTAATAGAAAATTCTAGTCGTATTGTGTAAATTAAAATATGATATTAGTTGTCTTAATTGGACAATACCTTGGGAGAATATCATGGGAAAACCCATTGATTTTAATATATCTCTAATGATGTTTCCTTTGAAATAAAAAAAAAATCCCTCTCTTTTACTATAAAGGTCCAGTTATTCCTTCAATTTCTTTCGATATAAATTCGTAATCCTATATGATATGGTAGTTTTAACTCCCTAGGACTCCTCACAAGATTTTATAAATCCCCCAAGTTCCCAAACATCATGCTTTAGGATTTACACTACAAGTTAAGGGAATCTACCACCCTTCTTTTTTTCACGAATTATTTTTATATTATTCACTTTTAATTTCATTTAGATTATGTTAGATAATGTCATTAGAGATATACCTTATAGTACATATTAGGTAGTAATTATTATATATCCATTTTTATCTCATCAAATTATTTTATGAATTTTTATGTGACTCTGTTAGGGTACCGAAATTTAGTAAGGTATTTCATAACATTTTTTTTATTTGGAGTTATGTTTTTTTTGTTCATTAGTCATCTCCTTCTATAGAAATTTTATGATAAGTATAATACCATACATGTACATTAATTTTTTTTAGATAATGGAATAATTCATCATTATCTCTCTTTTCCCCTTTATTTATACATGAAATGAAAACACCATCTAAGATGTGATAATTCATCATATTCAATGAAAACAAGTTTCAAATATCTAGAACCGTATAAAATTATGGTAATGAAACCATTATGATAGTTGAAATAGACTATAATATATTTATTGTATCTTATTTATTGGTTCAGGAATCTTTTTTTATTTAATATAATAATTTATGAATCAAAACAAGTTTGTTGTGTTCAAACACATCCAATTCATCCAAAAAATTATCATTAATGTTTTATATAATGAATCACCTTCACTCTAAATAACCAAATGAATTTTGAAGTGCACTGTGTTGCATTTGTTGTCAATGAGGCATGATGTTGTCATAAGATGAATGGATGTCAAGGAATGTCAAGATGTGAATGACAAAGGATGTGATGGTGTTGGTGAGGAAAGGAGAATGGCCATGGTACTAAGATTCATGTCACTTAGGAGATTCACTAAGTGACATAGGATGTTGTAGTTGAAACATTCTCTATCAATATCAGACGATTGTAGAACTGATCTTAATGTTTCAATACTTGTATCAAGATGATACTAAGTTACACCACTTGAAGAATGAATGATGATGGAGCATCATTATATCTGATGATTGTTGAGCTGATCTTTAAGTTCATAGAACTTGTATCCTAATGATACAAAGTCACAACAATGTTAGAAGGCCGTGTATTGTATTGACAATGCATGAGGAGATGAAAGGGATCCATCCACAAGTTCTAAGTGGATGAAGTGGTTTAATGAAGTCCATGCTCTATCACTTAGTGCATGTGAATTTGAAGTTGATCCAACTTGATCTCTGATTGGATCAATGAAGAACATTGAAGATTTATTTGATTCCGGAGCTTCGGTTGAAGGAAGAACCTTCTAAATTTCCCTCCTAAGTGAATATTATTTGTTGAGAAGGATTGAGGAATTCAAATGAAGAAGAAGATGAGAAGAAATAAAGAAGGGAGAATGGATTAGAGGAAGATGTGGAATTTGGAATTTGAACTTGGTCACTTTGATTTTAAACAAAGGAATTGTTCTATTATCAGGCAAAAAGAAGCCACCAAGGGCCAGCCTTAAGGAGTCAACCCTAAGGCACATGTGGGACTCGAGGTCGCCACGCCCAAGGGGGATCCCATGAGGCCAGCCCGAGAGGCCACGACCGTGTGTAAGCCGGGGCCACGCAGAGATCAAGCCTGCGCAGCCGGGGCGCCAGAGCGCGTGCCCGTGTGTGCATAGTGGGCGCCAGTGGCGCGCCCGAGTGGCAGGAGTGGGCGCAAGAGCGCGCCCGCAGAGTGAACACGGTGTGGGGTGGCACCGTGAGGGGGGAAGTTCAACTGAGCGGCTGTAGGGAGCGCTTGGGTGATAAACCGCGGAAAAATCGGCTGCCAATTCGATGTGGGATGCGCATTTTTGCCGCGGAGAAAATCGTGGCCATCCATATGATCTCGCGGACGATCTGAGCCGCACATCTCATCGCGCCGCTCCCGTTCAGATCCAGGCCGTTGAAGATTATTTGATCGCCTGATCCGACGGCTCCCCATCCGTCTTCAACCTCGAGCTCGCCCAAAGGCCACCCGCGACGTCGCCTACACCAGAGCCACTCCGATCACCGTATTTTGAGTTCCCGGCCACCTCTGAAGGAGCTAAGGTGTCCATCCGGTTCATCTGGCCACACTGAACATTTCCATGCATAAAAATGGGCATGCATGCAACGTATGGGAGAATTCGAGGTTGGCCGAAGCAACCGAAGGTGCGAGGCCATGAGGTTTATATTATGCATGGTTTGGATCGAAGGAAGGTCATACATGCATTCTAAGTCGCATGCACGTGAAGGAGGAAAATAAAAAAAAGAGAGAACCCATGTGAACAGTGATAAGAAAACAAGATTTAAGGAAATCATGAATTCCCGAAATCTTCGGGAGATTAAAAATATCTCACGCGGATGAACCACCTCTCCCTTGCCTATAAAAAGAGAGGTCGAGCCCTCGGTACTGCTTGCTGATCTTTTGGAGAAAAACGAGAAGTCCCGCGAAGCTCTTGCCTAGCGAAGTATTGTCCCGTGCGCCACCTGCGCGACGAAGCAGCCCGGAGCCTCCCTTGGCTCCGAGAGGTTCCTTTTGTGCACCCCTTGCGCGAAAGAAGAGAAGAGGAGGTCCCTGCATGCCTCCCTTTCGTGACAGGAAGGAGTCGAGCCGCACACTTGCGCGCTCAAGGCCATTACCCTCTCTGCCCGCGAACATACACGACAGGAGGAAGCCACCGCGCCCCCTGCGTGGTAGGAAGGTGTTGCCACACCCTACGCGACCTTGTGCTCTTGCACCCATGCGCGCTGGCCACACTCTTGTGCCTTGCGCGATTGTGAAGAGGAGGAGGCCGCTGCACCCAAGCTACTTGTGTGCCTCCTTTGAAGATTGGGTTCGGGTGAAGTGCATTACACACTTGGTATTGTGTGTGCGAAGTGGAGAAGGATACCCAAGGCCTTGTGTGCTTTACAAAGGAGAAAGGCCGTGGGTAGTAGGTAAAAAAAGAGGAGGTCGTTGCCCTTGGTTGTGCCAAATTGAAGAACACACTTTGTGTGTGCATTTGAAGAAGAGGCCGTAGCCTTTGGGGTGTGTAAGAAGAGGAGGAGGCCAAGGCTTAGTGCCTTATGTGAGCAACAAGTGAAGACCTAGCATCTTGGGTGTATGCTAAGTGAAGAACAAGAACACCCTACGACCATTTAAGTGTGTGCCATGTGCTATGAAGACCACACTTTGTGTGTGAAGTGAAGAAGGTTGAGAGGAAGTGTGTGCATGTGAAGGAGGCCAAGCCTTGTGTTTTCTAATTGATCAAAGGAAGTTTGTGTGTGCAAACAAAACAAGTAGGCCGGACCTAGTGTGTGCACTAAAAGTGTAAACACCTAGAAGAAGAAGACATCCATACAAAGAAGAACACACATTTATGTGCGTAAGAAAATTGAATTAAGTGTGTGAAGTTCAAGGAAGGTGTGTGCTAAAAGTGTTACACCCTATGTGGGTTTATTGCACCAAGAGAAGAAGAAGGGGAGTGCATGCATGCATGCATGCACATGCACACATGAACAAAGCTAAATCTGGTTGTGTACATTTGAGTTGTACAAGACCAAGAGTTCTTGAAGATTAAGAGATTCCATGCACTCAGTGCATGAAGATGATGTGAACTGAGACTGGAGCCAGACTGAAGTTAAAGACATCAGCTGTCTGAGTTTTCAGTAGTTGAAGAGAGAGAGGCCAGGTTATCCTAAGAGAAAGGATATAAATCCTGAGCAAGACGAGAAGACCTGTTCATCGCAAGTGAGAAGAGGTACAGAGCAAGGCCAGCAGCCTTTATCCCAGGCTGCTGAAGATACTTGAAGAGCTGAACAAGAAGAAGAGCTACTCGTGAGACTCGAGGAGCCAGGAGAAGCCCCTGTGAGATTCAGGGCGGAGGAAGTCTTCAGTGGGATTCTGGAGCAGGCCAATGGGACTCTGGTAACACTATGGGACACAGTATAAAGACCCTCCTGTGGGACTCAGGAGAGAAACAGTGGGACTCTGTATCGACCATTGTAATACTAACAGATTATAATGGGAGAAACCATGTTGGGGCATAAAACCAAAATGGCAAGGACTTAGGCCTTTGGTGCCAAACCTTGTAAATCCTTGTGTCCTGTGCCTTTATATTTACTGCATCATTCGAGGAAAGGTGAGAGATACAAGAAGAGTGGATCGAGGCTTTAACCGGCCATATAGGTTTAATTGATAAAGAATCAATTAGTAAAAAGTTTTAAGGGATCACTGATTCACCCCCTCCCCCTCTCAGTGATTCACACTGATCTGGGCACTTCAATTGGTATCAGAGGGGAGGTTTCCTCTAAAAGATCCAAGGGAGTCTTTATGAAGTGCAGATTTGAAGAAGTGAGTGAATACCCTCAAATGGAGATATCTGCCAAGACTCTGAAAAACAGGAAGAAGAAACAGGCCAAGAAGATGAAGAAGAAGATTGTTGCTGATAGAGAAACACCTGACAATTCCTTTTATCACTCTTCTGATGAAGCCTGTCCTAGCTGTGATTATGATGGAAGAATCAATGATCTTCTAAATGAAATCTAATATCTTCGAAAGACAGTCCCCCGGGAAGTAGCAATGTGTATTACTACAGGCATCCTTGATCTTCAAGAAGAAAAATTACAGCTAGAAGAAGAATCCAATGCAATGGAAGATCAGTTGGCTAAAAGGGTTGGCATAACCAACACTCTCAGAAAGCTGGTGAAGGCTAAAGATGAAACAGTACCGCTTTGCAATGAAAGATATGAAGACACTACTGAAGAATTGCAAAGAAGCCTTTTTGAGAAAGAATTCTTTAAGACTGTGGTCAAAGATGTTTCTCCATGCACTGGAAAAGAGGCACAAAGTCTCAATGAATGTCAGAGATGCTCAACTTGAAGACAAAGTAAACAGGGTGAAGGATCTTGACAACACATTGCTAGAAATGAAGAAGGTGCATGATGACCAGATGAAATAGCTGGTAGAAAATTGGGAAGGAAGGCTAAGAACTATTGAGGATGGGAAGAACTCCCTCAATATGAAATGCTTAGAACTAGAGGTGATATTGAAAACTCAACAATCACCCAAAGCCAAAGCCTCCTAGTCAGCTGAAAAGAGAAATGTTTCTACTCAAGTATGCATTGAGCAGGATGATTCTAAAAGAAATACATCCTCTAATAAAAGGGAAACAACTTCTAAAAAGAAGGTACCATCCATACCATCTTGTACTCATGTTTCTAAATGTGTTTCCACAAAAAGTACAGGATGGAAGAATAACACTGATCAAGTATGGATGAAGAAGATGAAGAAAGAGAGCTCTCCTGAAACAGCACAACAAGTAAAGAAAAGTACCCTACAATCAGAAGGACTCAAGAGGTCAAGATTTGTGGGTCAGTGTTGGTGTTGTGACAAGTATGGGCACTGTGCAAAAGATTGTTGGTACAATCCACTGAATGTAAAAGCACAAAGGAAGCCCATGCCAAGGGGGAGCAAGCTAGAGGAAAAGAAGCAGCATCCAGAGGTCCAGAGACATCTGTTTACTGCAAATAGATTTGGATTGCTTGATAACATCTGGGATTTTTGCAAAAGTGGTCAAAAAGAAACATGTCAATCTCCAACTGTATCCAGAGCTCAAAAGAAGAAAATATCACAGAACCTGGCTCAGAAAGAATCCTTGGGAAGCAAGCAGAAGAAAGCTGAAAAATCTCCCAATAAGATTTTGTCAAAGGAAGAGAAGTCCTTGGATTTGAAATCCAAGAAGGGTGATATATCCAGAAGGACCACCAAGAAGAAAACATGCTTCTACTGTGGAAAGAAAGGACATATCATGGATCTTTGTAATCAAGCCATGAAATTCAATAGAGGCAGACTGAACTCAAACAGACAATCAATCCCGAAGAAACAGAAGGGATTGATTGAAAAAAAGTTGCCTAAGAAAGGTAGATTGACAGCATCAAAAGAACCATGTGGAACTTCCAGAACTGAGGCCACACTTCCAAATGATTTGTTAGTCATATGGCCAAATCAGTTGCAACTTGCCAGAGAACTGCAAAGAGATGAAGATGAAGCACTGGCAATTGCTAAGGCAAAAAGGAAACAAAAGATTTCACATGATGATGTGTTGAGATCTACACCAGCACAATCATCATTGAAGATCAGATGTGCAAGTGTGAAGAATGGTGAAAATGGGGCATCTCGGTTGAGAGAATCTTCTCAACCTTGTAGTTCACATTGATGAACCAAGGAGGTTCCATCTTATTCCCTAATCACTTGTATTTACATGTGCTAACATTTCAGGGAATTGAAGATGATGATCATTCTCATCTGGAGAGTGGTTTGGGCAGAATGGAGTGCACCCCTTGAGGGGGAGCCAATCTGGAGAAGATGGTATTCTAAGATTTAATACCATCTTGAGAAAAGTTGAAGGTATTCCAATCATACTTTCATCCCTTGTTTCTTAATTGTATTCATCAGGACAATTAAGGGGGAGTATTGATTGAAGACAAATGAATGAAAGGGGGAGCTTTATCTTTGCACCTAAACTTTCTAATGTGTTTTGTGGAGTATGTGCAGGATTTGGCAATTCATTGATATATCTGAAAAATTTCAAACCCCTGAAGCATGATCTCACATGTACAGTGAATGATGGATAGCATTGAGTTCCTTGGTTACATCACTCTTGTTTTCTACACCGGGTTAGCCCAAGTAGACTTAGAGATGATTTACTAATGGTTCATTGCTAAAGAGAACATGTGACATCATCCCTCTCTTAGTGCTTTTCAAGAAGATTCTATTCGAAGGGAGGAAGAGATATTTTTGAAGAGAACCACACCACACCTTTGCATTTGATTGCCAATAAGGGGGAGAAAATATTGGCACACATATTGACCCATTCATATGTGCTGAAGCAGTGTATTGGCAACAAATACAAAGGGGGATATTGAAGTGCACTGTGTTGCATTTGTTGTCAATGAGGCATGATGTTGTCATAAGATTAATGGATGTCAAGGAATGTCAAGATGTGAATGAAAAAGGATGTTATGGTGTTGGTGAGGAAAGGAGAATGGCCATGGTACTAAGATGCATGTCACTTAGGAGATTCACTAAGTGACATAGGATGTTGTGGTTGAAACATTCTCTATCAATATCAGACGATTGTAGAACTAATCTTAATGTTTCAATACTTGTATCAAGATGATAATAAGTTACACCACTTGAAGAATGAATGATGATGGATCATCATTATATCTGACGATTGTTGAGATGATCTTTAAGTTCATAGAACTTGTATCCTGATGATACAAAGTCACAACAATGTTAGAAGGCCGTGTATTGTATTGACAATGCATGAGTAAATGAAAGGGATCCATCCACAGGTTCTAAGTGGATGAAGTGGTTTAATGAAGTCCATGCACTATCACTTAGTGCATGTGAATTTGAAGTTGATCCAACTTGATCTCTGATTGGATCAATGAAGAACATTGAAGATTTATTTGATTCCGGAGCTTCGGTTGAGGGAAGAACCATCTACATTTCCCTCATAAGTGAAGATTATTTGTTGAGAAGGATTGAGGAATTCAAATGAAGAAGATGATGAGAAGAAATGAAGAAGGGAGAATGGATTAGAGGAAGATGTGGCATTTGGCATTTGAACTTGGTCACTTTGTTTTTAAACAAAGGACTTGTTCTATACTCAGGCAAAAAGAAGCCACCAAGGGCCAGCCTTAAGGGTTCAACCCCATGACACATGTGGGACTCGAGGTCGCCACGCCCAAGGGGGATCCCATGAGGCCAGCCCGAGAGGCCGCAGACATGTGTAAGCCAGGGCCACGCAGAGATCAAGCCTGCGCAGCCGGGGCGCCAGAGCGCGTGCCCGTGTGTGCATAGTGGGCGCCAGTGGCGCGCCCGAGTGGCAGGAGTGGGCGCAAGAGCGCGCCCACAGAGTGAACACGGTGCGGGGCGGCACCGTGAGGGGGGAAGTTCAACTGAGTGGCTGTAGGGAGCACTTGGGTGATAAACTGCGAAAAAATCGGCCGCCAATTCGATGTGGGATGCAAATTTTTGCCGCGGAGAAAATCGTGGCCATCCATCTGATCTCGCGGACGATCTGCGCCACACATCTCATCGTGCCGCTCCCGTTCAGATCCAGGCCGTTGAAGATTATTTGATCGCCTGATCCGACGGCTCCCCGTCCGTCTTCAACCTCGAGCTCGCCCAAAGGCCACCCGCGACGTCGCCTGAACCAGAGCCACTCCGACCACCGTATTTTGAGTTACCGGCCACCTCTGAAGGAGATAAGGCGTCCATCCGGTTCGTCTGGAAACACTGAACATATCCATGCATAAAAATGGGCATGCATGCAACGTATGGGAGAATTCGAGGTTGGCCGAAGCAACCGAAGGTGCGAGGCCATGAGGTTTATATTCTGCATGGTTTGGATCGAAGGAAGGTCGTACGTGCGTTCTAAGTCGCATGCACGTGAAAGAGGAAAATAAAAAAAGAGAGAACCCACATGAACAGTGAGAATAAAACAAGATTTATGGAAATCTTGAATTCTAGAAATCTTCAGGAGATTAAAAATATCTCACGCGGATGAACCGCCTATCCCTTGCCTATAAAAAGAGAGGTCGAGCCCTTGGTACTGCTTGCTGATCATTTAGAGAAAAACGAGAAGTCCTGCGAAGCTCTTGCCTAGCGAAGTATTGTCCCGTGCGCCACCTGCGCGACGAAGAAGCCCGGAGCCTCCCTTGGCTCCGAGAGGTTCCTTTTGCACACCCCTTGTGCGAAAGAAGAGAATAGGAGGTCCCTGCGCGCCTCCCTTGCGCGACAGGAAGGAGACGAGCCACACACTTGCGAGCTCAAGGCCATTACCCTCTCTGCCCGTGAACTTACACGGTAGGAGGAAGCCACCGCACCCCCTGCGCGGTAGGAAGGTGTTTCCACACCCTGCGCGACCTTGTGCTCTTGCACCCCTGTGCGCTGGCCACACTCTTGTGCCTTGCGCGGTTGAGAAGAGGAGGAGGCCGCTGCACCCAAGCAACTTGTGTGCCTCCTTTGAAGATTGGGTTCGGGTGAAGTGCATTACACACTTGGTATTGTGTGTGCGAAGTGGAGAAGGAGACCCAAGGCCTTGTGTTCTTTACAAAGGAGAAAGGCTGTGGGCAGTAGGTAAAAAAAAAGAGGAGGTCGTTGCCCTTGGTTGTGCCAAATTGAAGAACACACTTTGTGTGTGCATTTGAAGAAGAGGTCGTAGCCTTTGGGGTGTGTAAGAAGAGGAGGAGGCCAAGTCTTAGTGCCTTATGTGAGCAACAAGTGAAGACCTAGCATCTTGGGTGTATGCTAAGTGAAGAACAAGAACACCCTACGAACATTTATGTGTGTGCCATGTGCTATGAAGACCACACTTTGTGTGTGAAGTGAAGAAGGTTGAGAGGAAGTGTGTGCAAGTGAAGGAGGCCAAGCCTTGTGTTTGCTAATTGATGAAAGGAAGTGTGTGTGTGCAAACAAAACAAGTAGGCAGAACCTAGTGTGTGCACTAAAAGTGTAAACACCTAGAAGAAGAAGACATCCATACAAAGAAGAACACACATTTATGTGTGTAAGAAAATTGAATTAAGTGTGTGAAGTTCAAGGAAGGTGTGTGCTAAAAGTGTTACACACTTTGTGGGTTTATTGCACCAAGCGAAGAAGAAGGGGAGTGCATGCATGCATGCATGCACATGCACACATGAACAAAGCTAAATCTGGTTGTGTGCATTTGAGTTGTCCAAGACCAGGAGTTCTTGAAGATGAAGAGATGCCATGCACTCAGTGCATGAAGATGATGAGAACTGAGACTGGAGCCAGACTGAAGTTAAAGACATCAGCTGTCTGAGTTTTCAGTAGTTGAAGAGAGAGAGGTCAGGTTATCCTAAGAGAAAGGATATAAATCCTGAGTAAGACGAGAAGACCTGTTAATCACAAGTGATTAGAGGTACAGAGCAAGGCTAGAAGCCTTTATCCCAGGCTGCTGAAGATACTTGAAGAGATGAACAAGAAGAAGAGCTACTCGTGCGACTCGAGGAGCCAGGAGAAGCCCCCTGTGAGACTCAGGGAGGAGGAAGTCTTCAGTGGGATTCTGGAGTAGGCCAGTGGGACTCTGGTAACACTGTGGGACACAGTATAAAGACCTTCCTGTGGGACTCAGGAGAGATACAGTGGGACTCTGTATCGTCCATTGTATTACTAACAGATTATAATGGGAGAAACCATGTTGGGGCGTATAACCAACATGGCAAGGACGTAGGCCTTTGGTGCCGAACCTTGTAAATCCTTGTGTCCTGTGCCTTTATATTTACTGCATCATTCGAGGAAAGGTGAGAGATACAAGAAGAGTGGATCGAGGCTTTAACCGGCCATAGAGGTTTAATTGATAAAGAATCAATTAGTAAATTTTTTTAAGGGATCACTGATTCACCCCCTCCCCCTCTCAGTGATTCACACTGATCTGGACACTTCAAATTTTATAACCATGTAATATATCATATGTTAATAAATAAAATACCATTTCTATTTTGTAAAACCATTCTAAATTTACATGTTTATCCTGGCATGTACATAAGTAAACTAGACATTAATACTAAAGATGAAAATACCCCCAAACAATAAAATTGAATCTCTTAAACCCTCCATGAGAGACATGAATGAACTTTATAAGGATTTAGTAAAACAATTAAATAAAAAATTTGTTCTAGAAATAATAATTAATGAATATATTTTGGTTATCTAGGACACTAATATCATGCGAAGAACACCATCAGACTTATGGGAAGGGTTTTCTACCCGAACATTAATTATCATTTGCGTTAGGGTTATTCTATCCATACCACAATGAAATTATTATTTATCGATATGGACTCATCATAAATTATGTGTGAACATTATATATATGTGAACCTAAAATATTCCTACTTTCATTTATGGGTAATTATTTGTTTTAAAATGATCCTTAATATATTCTTTATGAAATACAAGACCGGTTTAATGGAATTTCACAAATTCTTTCCTATTTTCATAGAAACACTATAATATGTTTTTTTAATCCATTATCTTTATAAAATAACTAATTTTATTTTTAATTTACTATCTTACATATCTTCTAGTTATATACAAATTGTTTTTGAAAATAACCTTTATTTTGAAGGTAAAATAGTAAATATCTCAAGAATTTCTTGACGATTTTATAAGAGAATCTTCATCTATTTCAAAACTCTTGATTATTCATATTTATTGTTTGGATTAATCATTTATTATATCATATAAAATATTTAATTTAATGTTTTATTATTATTTTGACTGTGAATGTGCTATCTTAAAACAATTCTCCAATTTACATTGAATTGTTAGTGTTTGTGAAAAATGTTCAGAGAATGTTATTTAAATTTCATAATATAGTTTAAATATGAATGTTTATGTTGTTTATGTTTATCCCCATTCATAATATGATTTATTTTTACTTAGTATGTTGTCATTGGGGAGCTATATTGCCCCTGGATGCATCAATAGGTCTCAGGAGACATACTATGGTCTTGGCACGATGCCTTGACAAAATGGTTCTATATGGTATTGTAAAAAGGCCATGACAACATGGTTATGATTTATGATATTAAGAATTCTATCATTATGAGAAAATTCATTGAATTATCATGTGGTTATTCAACTAGTAGAATACCCATGATTATTATTTATTATGTTATTATTTATTATGCTATTAGTCCTATAAAAATGTGTTCAAAATGATTGTTTAATGTAAGTGTGTTTTTTATTTATTCACCATGCATAATGATTATGTTTATGATATCTTCTAGTGTATTGCCTACACATACCGAGCATATTATCTTTCCCCTTTATTATGATTCATTTTCTAAGTACATAAAGAGATATATTACTAATGACTTGTGTGGTTAATCAAGGAATTGCGAATATTGTCAATGAAATTTCAATATTGAATTACATTTAATGTTATAATATTGAACTATTTTATTTATCTATTTTTCCAAAAATACTAATCTATTCTTTAAATTGGGATTCTATTTTCATGTAATCATACCTATGTAATTAATTATGTAACAACCTCCATGAAACTGGGTTCAGGACATTATAGTTGTTATTAGAGCATGTTTAGTAGATAACATGGAAAATAAATTTAGAAAATGTAAATTAATGAAAAAAATAGAATGATATTATTTGAGGAAAAACATATAAGAAAATATTTTCATTTTGGTATGAATTGATTATGTAGATCATTCTATAAAATACATCTATTTCATGACATTACATGTGGATATGGTTCTTGTATTGATGTACCTAGGAGTCACAACTCTGAAAAGGAGTTTCAGGCTTAACCTAATGTATCATGGAACACATCGATGGGCCTTACTATACACCTGGATTGATACTCTAGGGGGATATTCTTTGGATAATTAAGATTTTCATTACAAACCAATATGATGGAATTAAAAGAAAATTTGACCTCAATCAAACCATGCTTATGATTATGTGATTATCTATGAATAGTATTTCTATATATATTATGTTTTTATCTACTTTGAAATTAAACATAATGATTAATAACATAATCTAGAGTATGATATTAACTATAAATGACTCTTAGTGGAAGGAATGTAAATGGCATGAACGCACGTGCCCTATTTTGGGATTTCCCTCTAATAAAAGATAATGATGTTGGCTTTGGAGATGTGATGATGCAAGAAACATATAACTATACATGAAAAAATGACTAAGTTTATGAACTATAACCTTACCCAGGTAGTGAATTGATATCCAAAACATGTTGTAGCTATGTTAAACCACTCTATGCGACAAAAACCTATAAAATTTAGTGGGAGTAACAACCCATTATTAGCGGAGTAGTGGATAAGATCATTATAGATGATATTTCTATCTTTGGGATGTAATGAAATAAAGAACATTGTCATAGCATTTTATCATCCACCATGAGATGGATATTAGTGGTGGGATTTATTCAAAATAAAATTGAGGTGGAGGACATTAAATAAATGGAATAGAGGGATTTAAAGTACATATTCTCTGAAAAATACTTTCCTTGTGAATAGTGAGTAGATATGGAGTGGCAGTTTCTGAATATGAGGAAGAAAGTGGATGATAATGTTAAAAATATTTAATCTAACTTCACAATATTAATAAGACATTACATGGGTTAAATACATAATCCAATTAGAAATATTGAACGATTCTTTTATGGCTTAAAACCATTCCTTTAAAGGGATCCATTCTCCCAATATTTCTCATCATATAAAGATATTGGATAATGTGATATTAATATTGATATGGAATTCTCTAAGTATTAGTATTTAAAGGGAGATATACTGAAGAAGTGGGATTTATAAAACTCTGGAAAAGGAATTAATGAAATGAGGAAGAAGGCAATAGTTTTCCTTCACCATAAGATAATTGTAGGATGTGACACCCTGGTACTTGCCCGAAGGATATGGGTGATTGTTTAATATGTGGAGAAAATGGACACCTATCTTGATATTCTAGTGGGAAAAAAATATACCAATGATCAATGATACAATGAATGATATAGGGTAAAATATGAAAACTATTCTCCTAAGTGTTAAAGAAATGTTCCCCAGTGAATTCCAAGGGAGCCAGGCCAAGCTTATGTGACCCCAACAATAGATATTTAAGACTTTAATGATGTGTTGGCATGTAATTTAATTTTTTTTAAATCTTATACAATACTTTATTTGATTCTGGATCACCACAATCTTTTATATCATAATATTCTTCTATGAAAATTGGATATTATCATTTTAATTTAATGATGGAGTAGTCATTCAAAAATCCTAAGGGTTGTATTATGGAAAGAAATATGTGTCAAGTAGTTCCCATTATGGCATATGAATGTGCCATAATTTATAATTAAATCATCATAACGATGATTTAAATTGATATAATCCTTGGTATGGATTTTATTTCAACTTCTATTTTTTAAATAAATATTAGGATAATGGAATTTGAAATTATTGGGGATGATGTGGAATCCATTATCTTTAGGTCTGAAATAGAAGAATTTAATTCTCATCTAGATCCACCCCCACTAGATCTACTAGATTCAACTATTGGAGAGTCTGAGAACTCAATCTCAATGATTGAGGAAAGTAATATTCAAATATAGGATGTACATATTTTGAAAATTTATATTGATGTTTTTTCAAGAAGATTTACCTAGACATCCTCTAGAGTGGGAAGTTGAGATCTATATTGATTCAATTCAATGTTAAAGTCCTATATCATAGAATCCATATAGAATATCAACTATTTAATTACTATAACTGAAGAATAAACTAGGGTAATTGAGTAATAATGGTTTTATTCACCCTAGTGTTTCTCGGTGGATAGCCCTAATTCACTTTATTAGGATTTATGGTGGATCTAAGAGGCGGTGCACTATCTACCGGAAGATAAAATCAATGAAAATAAAGAACAATTATTTCCTACCTCACATTGATGATTTATGTGATCATCTTCGTTGAGCCCAATATTTTTCAATGATTGATCTTTAATCTGGATGTCATTAGTTGTGTGTGTGGATGTAAGCTATTCAAAAGAGAACAGTTTGACCCACGTATTGTCATTACGAGTTTACAGTAATGCCTTTTGGACTGATTAATGCGCCCTCTACATTCATGGAACTAATGAATAGACATTTCAATGAATATATTGCAGAATTTTGTGGGTATTTATTGATAATATCTGGGTATACTCCGGAAGATACGAAGATCACGAAAATCACTTGTGTACTATTATGATGTCCATTAGAAGAAATCTATTACATGGGATGTTCAGCATGTGTGAATTTTTGCTTCATTCAATTTAATTTCATGTACATAATGTCTTTATGGAGGGGTTATCTGTTGATAATGTGACAGAATAGGATATTCCAGAATGAACTACACCAATTAATATAACCAAGTTAAATACTTTTATTGGTTTATCATGTAATTATCAACATTTTTTTATAAATTTTTTTATTTAGCCAACACAATGACCATTTTTATAAATAAAGGGATTAATATTGTATGTAAAAAAAGTATTTGGGGAATGTTTTGAATAATTAAAGAGGAGATTAGTGAATTCTTTGATCCTTACTCTACCATCGAGGAATGATGGGTTTATTATCTCCAGTGATGCCTCGAAGAAAGAACATGGTTGTGTTATTAAGAATAATGATAGAGTTATTTCCTTAGCACCAAAGTAATTAAAAATTCTTAAACAAAATATTTTTACTCATTATATTGAGTTTTACAATATGATCATGGATCTTAAAAAATGGAGACACTATCTCTATGTTGAATTATGTGAGTTATATACGGATCTAAAGAGTCTGAAACATATATTCTCCCAGAAAGAACTCAACATGAAACAAAGGTGATGGATTGAGCTACTCATGTATTATGATTTCTCCATACACTAACACCATAGAATGGAAAATAAGGTAGTTGATTCATTGATCTGAAAGGATCATGGTGTTTTAATCAAAATGTGGATTAAAAGGGGTCTTGTATTCATGGATATAGTAAGGATGGACATGAAAATTATCAAAGATGGTGAAACATCATCACATTATCAATTGGTTTCGTGAAAATATATATTAAAAATGATTAAATTCTCTCTTCCAGGTGATGTGGACATTTAATTTAAAATCAATTCAGTGAATGATTAGAAGTTACAAGACATCGTATATGAAGATGGAATTATAAAATTTTGGAAGAGGCTATGTGTTCTCTCAATTCATAAGATGAAAATGGATTTATTTTATGTTTCTTAGAGTGAAAAATTCTCTATACACCCTAGTAGTACTAAAATGTATAGATAAATTAATAAAAATTTCTAGTGGGGCCACATGAAGCCGGAAATTGTTGATTATGTATCAAGATGATTTGTTTTTCAATAGTAGTAGGCTGAAAGGCAACAACATAGAGTACTAATGAAACTTCTACATATTCCTATAGGGAAAGGGATGACATCACCATGGATTGTTTCACTGGATTGCCCAAAAATCCCAGAAATAATGATTTAATATGGGTAATTTTGGACTGGCTTATGATATCTCCTTATTTCCCCGCAAGTAGGGAGAATTTTCCACTATAGAGCCTTGAAAGACTCCATATTAATGGAGTTTTAAAACATCATGGAGGAAATCATTTAAAAGTTTCTGATCATGATCCATGATTTAAATTGATATTATAGAAAATTATTCTGAAAGAACATGATACTGAGCTTCCATTGATAACTTCATATCACACACAAACAGATGTGCAATAAGAAAGGTTGATCCAAACGAAACAAGAAATGTCTTGATCATGAAAATATTATTTTCAAGGTATTTGGGATAATTAATTACCTTTTTTTTAGTGTTTTCTAAATTTAATATTTTCAATTTAAGAATTCAAATGAAACTATATGAAGCATTGTATGCAAAGTGATGTTGTACAAAAACATATTGTGATGAATTCAGTGAAAAGAAGCTCATGGTTCCTGAGCTTATGGAGGAAGCAACAATGAAAGTAAATATTATTAAAATCTATATCAAAGAAACTCAAAAATGGAAAAATAGCTATACTGAATATCAACGACAGGAATTGGAATTTCAAGTGGGAGATCATATTTTCATAAAAGTGTTTCTATGGAAGGGTGTTATAAGATTTTTGAAGAAAGGGAAACTGTGAAATAGGTACATTATCCCTTTTTAAATGATGGAAATTTTTGGAGTTGTTTCATATCATTTTCAATGACCCCTAGTATAAGGCCCCGACCTTAAACATTACTTAATCATGAATTAAATGAATAATTCACATAGAGGATCTTTTCAGGTTTAGAGTTTTAATGAATTATGTCATAACTATTAAATCTCAAAAGATTACAGGGTAGACACTTCTACTATGTTTACATAAAATAAAAATAACACTTAAAAAGAAACATGTCGAGTTCCATGTTTTAGATAGAATGTCTTTCCTTGATCCCATCCTTGAAAATATTCATCTTTAAGTCCGGTGGAAAACATTTCAAAAACGTGGGATGAGCATAAAAAGCCCAGCAAAGGATACAAAAAGAAGGAAAATTTTTAGTTTTTCAAAACAACAAGTAAACCATGTATACTTTACCAATGTAATACTTTTAACCTTTATGAAGTAGTAAAAACACTTCACTGAATAAAATACCATTACTTACCCTTTTGTAACCAAAATATTACCATAAAACCCATATAAAGAACACATAATATAAAACGGTAACTTGGGACATAAACATACTTAAATGGAATAACCATACGGTCGACTTCCACACATACTTAATAGAATAGCCATACGGCAGACTTCCATACCCAAGGCATTGGAGGTTATAACGTAACCACCCCTCCTGGTATTCACAGCACCACCCCTCATATGGTTTATCACATAACCAGCCGTCAAATGTCCAAGTAACATTATAACTTCATAAGACATAAAACAAATATAATGGAAAGAAAAAATTTCCACACTTTGATCACAATATATCACTTAAATATATTGACATAAAAAATCCATTATAAAAACCATTTTCAATACCAAAATACATAATAGAGTATATGGTATTTATTTCATTTTAAAAACATTACGGCTTTTTGAGGAAGCCAAAGACCAAATAATACTCACGGCGGTTGAAAAGGTCATTGTCACCGCGTACGTTAAAAGAAACATTCCTTTTTTGTCATTTAGTAAAACGCTTTGTAGAAAAAGATTCTTTTTGTATAAAATTAAAAGTCAAAGGGGTTTATACACCGTATAAAAGAAACCTTGTATTAGAACAAAATATGCCTCAATGAAAGGATATTGAGATGAAGTGCCTTACAAAGACGGTATCCTTGGATTAAGGATAAATCAATTACATAATTATGTATGAAAAAATAATACTCCAAATATAAGTGGATATTAAGTGTAAAACAATCAGTGGTTATTCACACATATTCATAGAACGACATATTCAAGGAGTATAAGTTTATCCCAAAGAAACAAAATTGGGTTAAGAAGTTCCCTTTCAAAAATTCGACAGCCTAACGACGTCACTTCAAAATTTAGAAAATGAGTTAATGAGAGATAAAATGGGGTATCTCAACACTTGGACATACAATTTATAGCAAAAAAGATATATAATAACATATCCCATCATAATAAGATTAAAATACCTAAAAAATAAGACTTTTAAAATGAGGAGTGTGAAAGGTTCCCATACTGAATTGGGTAACTTTCGAAACGTACAACCCAGGAAAGAAGGGTCATACAATAAAGATGTAACTACCCATAAATTAAACTATATTATACAAATAGTAAAATAATGGGCAGTACATATACCAAACAATAGGAAATAGTGTCTAATGTAGCATGAATCCCACGTGAATAAAAAGTGAGATGAAAATCCCCTTATGAAAATTCGGCAGCCTAACTACGCCACATAAAACTTCAAAAATGGATTGATGAGATCAAATAGGATATCCCATCATATTAACATAAAATTTACAGAAAGAGAAATATAAAATAACATCCCCTAAGATAATAAATACGATCTTAAAAGAAATGACATAAAAGAGAGTACTTAAAAAAATAAAGAGAGAGGTCGGATCCCTTACCTTGTATCCGACTTGACTCGATCATTCTTTAATCTCCTGAATAATAAACTTGAGTTAATTAATACTTGATTAACAACCTTTTTCAATTTCATTATTACTTTTATATCACTTATTAACATGTCATTAACACTATTTAATTTTTTAAGTTAATAACAGTCGTTTTAACGATCATTGCTACTTTAGTAAAAAATAAACTATTTATAATTACAAGTTTGTTCATTGGGTAAAATATCCATTATATCCAGAATTATATTCATTATTTATATATCATATATGTAATATATATCTATTAAATACATTAATTTATAATATTACATAGAATTTAGAGGTAATAAATGAAATGCACCGTTCATGGAGACGGTAAGCCCTACGTACGCATGAACGCTACTTCCATTTCTATTTCATATTTAATGGAATTAAAACATAATGATAAATAATAGTATTATAATTACAATATGGTATCATATATAATATCATTAAATATATCCTTTATATGTACCACATATGGTATTAACGAATCAAATCACTTTGAGGGGGCGGTAGTCCACACTTTCTAAAATGAAGATATCGTGTTTAACCATAATGGAAACCATAAAGGTATGACATAAATGAAAAATACAGAAGATAAAGGAAAAAATAAACATATTATATATCATATATAAATATAGTTACATTTTAATGGCCACCTTTGAAGGTTTTAAAAGAATATTGAACAATCATCATTTCGTGAGGCAGCAATTCACCATCCAAAGAAATAGTATGTTCATTAACCATTAGATGTAGGTGTGTGTAAGTGTAGCTCGAATACTTCTTATAAAAACATCCTAGTATATTTAAGATATTTTTGTTGTTACAAAATAAATGAATAAAAATAGTTTAGGGGGTTGGAAAAGAAAAATAAAACAAAAGAGCACAAGTGAAGACGTTACCTTAAAATCGGGTAACTCCCTTTGGTTTGAACCAAAAGGGTTTATTGAAGAGTTTCCTGCCTAAGGTAGGGCTTATAAGATGAGGAGATGGATATGGATAGACAAAATGATAAGATATTGGCCGAGCCAAAGGCTTCAGAGGTGTGGGTAAGGATGTAGAGGTGTGGGCCTTTTATAAGAGGGGAGGATGGGCACTCTTGGAAAGTCAAGAAAGGTTACATTATTTTCAAATGAGTTTTGAATTTTAAAGGTCCCACATTGATATATTTCACAGATAAGGTGATAAGGGTTCTAAATACACCGACACAATAGATTTTTGACATGTTTAGGTCTTATATTTTACATTATCTTTTCATTTTATTTAAATCGTTCAATAATAAGGTAATCGTTGCATCATCATGATGTCATACATAATTTAAATTATTTAATGACTAAAAATTATAAAAAAAATACTATGATGTAGGAAACGTTTTTATCTTTCCAATTAATATTTATTGTCAAAAATATGACTTGTATAACCCCATGTAAAAAATTGTTTTATTAAAATAATACATGTTTGTGTCATTTTTACTTTTACGTTAAATAAAAGACATAAATGTCATTATCTAAACCACGTGGATCCATGGGGTCCCAAAAATCGACCCATGGGTTGTCTTTGTCGGCCATGACTCATACAATAGGGTTAGGACAAGTGTCAATATATTTGAATTTTATTATAATATCATTTTTACCTTAAATCACACTGATTACCTTTAATCGCGATTAATAAAACTTAAAAGTTACTTTTCATCAACAATTATTTTCATCCCATTGAACCCCATTTTACTTAATAATAAAAATATTTTAAATTGGATTTTCTAAATTCAAATCAAAGAAGTGTTAATGTTCCATTTAAATGTAAAATCAGTTTTTGTAACTACCACTTTGTCGTTTCACTATTCATAAAAAATTAAGGTTTTTCAAAAAAATACCAAAAATTAACCATAAGATATATTTGATATTCCGAATTCAAAAATTATGTCTATTTTACCAAATTCATAAAATAGAAGTTGCATTAATTAATTTTATAATTAAATCCCGCTGTCAAATCAAATAGTATGTTTTTAAGAAACAATATATATCAAAAGATTGACACTCATTTATGTCCAATCTCAAAGTGATATTAATTTCAATGACCACCATTGGATTAAATGGTAAAAATATATTATAATTTCACTTTAAAACAAATTCAAAAGATAATATAATCATATAAATAAATTATATTCAAAATAGGTTTTGAATTAAAATTAAACATTTTTCACTATTCATTAAAAATGAACTTTATCAGAAAAATACCCAAAATTTACACAAAGTAAATTTTGATGTCCTGATTCTAAAGAAGAATTTTATTTTGTCAAATTCAACCTATTAAATTGTCAGAAGTATATATAAAATGGGTATTCCATCAAAAGGCGGTTAATCGACCTTTTAAAGAATATTAGAAGATTTATGCTTAAAATTGGATTCATTATCATTTTTAATCCTCTAACATTGATTGTAAAAAGTAAAAATATTTAAAAAAAATATATAATCATTTTATAGTTAGTTCTGTTCATTCATGTCATTACAATAGCTAGGTGTTAACTACAATTTAAAATAAAATTATTTTATTATTAGAGTGAAACATAAGATTTCAAAGGAACTCGTTGTTGCGTATTGGGTAAGACATCAAGCATAGCATTCCCTTTAAAGTTATATTAATATTTTATTCACAAATATGGATAAATATAAAAATTTCATATTCTTTATTTACCGGGGGAGTTACATCCTTCCCCCCATTTGGGAATTGCGTCCTCACAATTTTAAAATTGGGCTCAGAAACTTCATTGAAAGCCCGACATCAGAAAAGGAGTAAATTAAACTATAACTTTAAAAGAAAGAAAGGGAAGTAAAAAGGTCACCCGAGATAATCCATACTAGGATTCCATGTATGAAAACATGGATATGGAAGAAAAAACAAATGGTCATGTTCTGAGGGATTGTGATAGAAAACATGTTTAGGAGAATGTTAATCACCAGAAAATCACAAACTTGTGATGGGTTAAACGATATTGGATTCCCTAGTAGGAAAAGTTAACAGACAACATTTTTTTAGTTACTTTTCATTGAGGAATTTATTATTGAGCTTAACTAAAACATAAGGAAACATACTTACTTTTCATGTTGACTTTAAACTTTTACTATATTTCTTACACGAACTGATAATTTCTCCAAAAGATGAGTATTTAGGATAAATTGTTTACATTAAGAGAGCTATAATAAACTTCTAGAGAATTACCTAATCCACAAAAGAGAACTGTATACGTCCCATGTTTATAGACCTTAACCAAAACTAAAACCAAAATGGTTAGTATGAGATCAGATAATACCCAAAAAGGATAATCCTTTATAAAATGAAAATCTATTCTTAATCTCAAAAATTTGTCCAACAAGACTGAAAGTTCAAAGAAGACCAAAAGTAAACCAAAATAATATTGAAACCCAAATATTTGAAGGATTTAATCACATAGTCTTCTAAGTTAAATCGTAACATTTATCTCCAAACAACATCAGTTGCTCTTAATGTCTCGTATTGAAAATTAATTAACCTAATCACATATCCTAAATGATAGGTTAATAATTTCCATAGATAACACAAAATCAAATTACCCTTAATTCATAAAATCATCTAACTAAAATGAATTAGTCAAACTTACAAGGGACTTCACGTAGTCCAGTGGTAGGTGATAAATACCAGTCGCACATTGGTTGTGGGTTCGATTCCCACAGTTTTGTCCGATGTGACTAGTTGTCCCACGGTTTGCGTGTTTTACTTTTACCAAACTATATAATTCTCAAATCATTCCCCAAAAAGATCTAAAATCATCAAAAAAACCATAACATAATTTAACCTCAATTTTATCTCATGCCTTTCACTTTCCATCATAATATATAATAACCCATAATTACCTCAAAAGTAAGAATCATATAAACCCAAATGGTTCATTATAACTATGTCCACAAAAGAACAGATGACTATTCCTTGAATAAAATTTTCATATATCAAACATCAGGGTTACACGTACTATAAAAAAGTCTTCTAATGTAACCCCATCGTCAAAAGAGACTTAATACTCTTAATAATTTCACCATAACTCATGAAGCCCTTATATGTTGACTTTTTACTCATTCAGAATTTTTCATGATCCATTAACCATTCCATTCCAACATATTCTTAAATACTTTATTCCTAAAAACAAAATCATCTATCATATCCAAATATTCCAAAATAGGAAAAAAAGTTTAGAAATAATCCATACCTTTGATTGGTCATTGTCAGTTTCTTCATCCTCAATCGGAATGGCATTACGTACTGGTAAAAGAATATTTGTACGATCTTCGTGATCCCATTCCTGAAACTTCTTCATTGGATATGTGTTTGCATAATGACCAGTCACACCACATTTAAAACATTCAACTGATCCCTCAAAAAGAACTTCTTTCCCTTTCCTCGAGTCAACTGGAGGCTTCCTTTTTCCATGGCAGGTTCTTGCTTTATGACATTCATTTCCACATATATAGCATATTTCTGTCCCTTTGAAACATTTTCCTAGGTATTTCATTCCACATCATTGACACATAGGTTTTTGAACAGACTTAACTTTATGATTATTACCTGTAGTTCCATAGGGATTTGTTTCTCGCATATATGATGCCTTATAGAAATCACCAAGGTTTAGGTGGTCAATCATGACTCCAGATAGTTGGTTGAGGATAAACACAAGATTTATCATTGCATCTCCCATATCATTCAGTTTCTCGCTTAGAAAACTGTCACCGTTTCCTTCACATCCACTGTTACATTGGTTCCTTCTAGATCCAGCCATTTACTAAAACCAAAAAGGTCAGTGTGAGTATCTCAACAAAACCATCCTGTACTATTGTGGAAGATAAACACTAAGATATACTTACTCATTCACTTTATCTAAAACTAGGACTCTTTCTGAAATCCTAACCATTATGGTAATGTCACTTATGCTTAGAGAATACCCTAACCTCTAAAGTTATCTAAACCAAACTTTGATACAAACTATAAGGCCTCGTCCTTAATCATTACTTAATCATGAATTAAACGAATAATTCACATAGAGGATCTTTTCAGGTTTATATTTTTAGAGAATTAGGTCATAACTATTACATCTCAAAAGATTACATAGTAGACTCTTCTACAAGGTTTCCATAAAATAAAAAAAACACTTAAAAAGAAACATCTCTAGTTCCATGTTTTAGATGGAATGTATTTCCTTTATCCCATACTTGACCCTATTTATCATTAAGTCCTGTGGAAAACAATTCAGAAACTTGGGATGAGCATAAAAAGACCATAAATGGATACACATATAAGGAAAAATGTTAGTTTTTCAAAACAACAAGTAAACCATGTAAATTTTACCAAAGTAATTCTTTTCACCATTATGAAGTAGTAAAAACTATTCACTGAATAAAAGACCATTAATTTCCCTTTTGTAACCAAAAGACTACCATAAAACCCATATAAAGAACACATAATATGAAAAGCTAACTTTGGACATAAATATACTTAAATGAAATAACCATATGGTCAACTTCCACACATACTAAATCGAATAGCCATACGGCTGAATTCCATACCCAATGCATTGGAGGTTAGAACGTAACCACCCATCCTGGTATTCACTGCACCACCCGTCATATGGTTTATCACGTAACCACCCTTCAAATGTCCAAGTACCATTATAAAATCATAAGACATAAAAAATATAATGGAAAGAAAACATTTCCACACATTAATCACAACATATCAGTTATATATAGTGATATAAAAAATCAATTATAAAAACCATTTTCAATACCAAAATACATAAAAGAGTATATGGTATTTATTTCATTTTAAAAACATTACGACTTGTTGAGGAATCCAAAGAACAAATAATACTCGCGGCGGAGGAAAAGGTCATTGTCACCACATACGTTAAAAGAAACATTCGTTTTTTTCGTTTAGTAAAACGCTTTGTAGTAAAAGATTCCTTTTATATAAAAATAAAGTCAACGGGGTTTATACACCGTATAAAATAAAGCCTTGTATTAGAACAAAATATACCTCAATTAAAAGAGATTGAGATGATGTCCCTTACAATGATGGTATCCTTGGATTAAGGATAAATCAATTACATAATTATGTGTGAAAAACGAATACAACAAATATAAGTGGATATTAAGTTTAAAACAATCAGAGTTTATTCACACATATTCATAGAACGATATATTCATGGAGTACATGTTTATCCCAAATAAAAAAAATTGGGTTAAGAAGTTCCCTTGAAAAAAGTCGACAGCCTAACGACGTCACTTCAAAATTAATAAAATGAGTTGATGAGAGATAAAAAGGGGTATCTCATCACATGGAAATAAAATTTATAGCAAAAAGGATATATAAGAACATATCCAATCATGGTAAGATTAAAAGACCTAAAATAGAAGTCTTTTAAAATGAGGAGGGTGAAAGGTTCCCTTACCGAATTGGGTAACTTCTGAAACGTACACCCCATGAAAGAAGGGTCATACAATGAAGATGTAACTACCCATAAATGAGAGTCTATTATACAAATAGTAAAATAATGGGCAGTAAATATACCAAACAAAAGGAAATATTGGCCAATGTATCATGAATCCCACAATAATAAAAAGTGAGATGAAAGTCCCCTTATGAAAATTCCGCAGCCTAATGGCGCCACATAAAACTTAAAAAATGGATTGATGAGATCAAATAGGGTATCCCATAATATTAACATAAAATTTACAGCAAGAGGAATATAAAATAACTTCCCCCAACATACGAAATATGAGATTAAAAGAAATGACATAAAAGAGAGTACTTAAAAAAAAGAAAGAGAGAGGTCAGATCCCTTACCTCATATATGACTTGACTCGATCATTCTTTAATCTCATGAATAATAAACTTGAGTTAATTTATACATTCTTAAGAAAATTTTTCAAGTTCATTATACCTTTTATATCACTTATTACCATGTCATGGACACTATGTAATTATTTAAGTTAATAACAGTCGTTTTAACGATCATTGCTACTTGAGTAAAAAATAAACTCTTTATAATTACAAGTTTGTTCATGGGGTAAAATATACATTATATACAGAATTATATTCATTATGTAGATATCATATATATAATATATATCCATTATATACAAACATTTATAATATTACTTAACATTTAGAGAAAAGAAATGAAATGCACTGTTCATGGAGACGGTAAGCCGTACGTACGCATGAACGCTACTTCCATTTCTATTTCATATTTAATGGAATTAAAACATAATGATACATAATAGTATTATAATTCCAGTATGGTATCATATATAATATCATTAAATATATCCTTTATACATACAAAAAATGGTATTAACGAATCAAATCACAATGAGGGTGCGGTAGTCCGCACTTTCTAAAATGAAGATATCGTGTTTACCCATAATGAAAACCATAAAGGTATTCCATAAATGAAAAATACATAAGATTAAGGAAATAATAAAAATATTTTAGATAATATATAAATATATTAAGATCTTAATGGCCACCTTTGAAGGTGTTAAAAGAATATTGAACAATCATCATTTCGTGAGGCAGAAGTTCACCATCCACAGAAACAGTATGTTCTTTAACCATTAGATGTAGGTGTGTGTAATTTTAGCTCAAATACATATTATAACAACATCCTAGTATATTTAATATACTGTTGTTGTTACAAAATAAATGAATAAAAAGATTTTAGGGGGATGGAGAAGCAAAATAAAACAAAAGAGCACAAGTGAAGACGTTACCTTAAAATCGGGTAACTCCCTTTTGTTTGAATCAAAAGGGTTTATTGAAGAGCTTCCTGCCAATGGTAAGGATTCTAAGATGAGTATATGGATGTGGAGAGACAAAATGATCAGATATTGTCCAATCCAAAGGCTTTAGAGGTGTGGGTAAGGTGGTAGAGGTGGGTGACTTTTATAAGAGGAGAGGAGGGGCACTCTTGGAATGTCAAAAAAGGTTACATTATTTTCAAATGAGCTTCGAATTTGGAAGGTCCCGCATTGATATATTTAGAGGATAAGGTGATAAGGGTTTTAAACCCACCCATAAAATAGTTTTTGACATGTGTAGGTCTTACATATTACATTATCTTTTTATTTTATTTAAATCGTTAAATAATGAGGTAATCACGGCATCATCATGATGTCATACATAATTTAATTTATATAATGACTTAAAATTATAGAAAAAATACAATGATGTAGGAAATCGTTTTATCTTTCCAATTAATATTTATAGTAAAAACTATGACTTGTATAACCCCATGTAAAAATTGTTTTATTAAAACAATACACGTTTGTGTCATTTTTACTTTTACTTTAAATAAAAGGCATTAATGTCATTATCTTACCCAAGTGGCTCCATGGGGTCCCAAAAATAGACCCATGTGTTTTCATGGTCTGACATGACTCATCCAATATGGTTAGGACAAGTTTAAAGATATTTTCATTTTATTATACTATTATTTTTACCTCAAATCACACTGATTACCATTAATCACGATTAATAAAACTTAAAAGTTACTTTTCATCAAAAATTATTTTCATCCCATTGAACCACATTTTACGTAATAATAAAAATCATTTAAATTGGATTTTTGAAATTCAAATCACAGAAGTGGTAAAGCTCCATTTAAACTAAATATCAATTTTTGTAACTACCACATTGTGGTTTCACTATTCATAAAAAATTAAGGTTTTTCAGAAAAATACCAAAAATTAACCCTAAGATATATTTGATATTCCAAATTAAAAAATTATTTCTATTTTACCAAATTAATAACATATAAGTTTCATTAATTAATTTTATAATTAAATCCCACTGTCAAATCAAATAGCGTGTTTTTAAGAAACAATATCTATCAAAATATTGACACTCGTTTATGTCCAATCTGAATGTGATATTAATTTCAATGACCACCATTGGATTAAATTGTAAAATTATATTCTAATTTCACTTTAAAACCAATTCAAAAGATAATATAATCATATAAATAAATTAGATTAAAAAGAGGTTTTGAATTAAAATGCAACATTTTTCACTATTCATTAAAAAATGAACTTTATCAGACAAATACCCAAAATTTACACAAAGTAAATTTTGATGTCCCGATTCTAAAGAAGAATTTTATTTTGTCAAATAAAACATATAAAACTGTGAAAAGTATATTTAGAAAGGGTTTTCCATCAAAAGGCGGTTAATCGACCTTTTAAAGAATATTAGAAGATTTATGCTTAAAATTGGGTTCATTTTCGTTTTTAATCCTTTAAAAATTATTGTAAAAGGTAAAAATATTTGACAAACATATATAATCATTTTTTATTTTGTTTTGTTCATTCCTGTCATTACAATGGCTAGGTGTTAACTACCATTGAAAATAAAATTATTTTATTATTAGAGTGCAACGTAAGATTTCAAAGGAACTCGTTGTTGCGTATTGGGTATGACATCAAGCATATCGTTACCTTTAATGTAATATTAATATTTTATTAACAAATATCGAAAAATATAAAAATGTCATATTCTTTATTTACCTGGGGTGTTACACCTAGCAATTATATTGTACAAAATGTGTTCTATGTTCCATTATTGAGAATGTACATGCCAGACCCAACACATGTCCTTAAGTATGAATGTACATGACTAGAACATGAATTATCATACCGTGAAGAGCCTATCTAGATTTTAGAAACTATGGAAATGGTGTTGAGGTATATTATGACATTAATGTAAAAGGTTCTTCAGACAAATCATATAATTTATGAAGAAACATGGGAGCACGAGGATCTTAACATAATGAACTACTTTAATCATATTAGAAAGTAAAATTTTTATAATTTCAAAATTAAATTTTTGTAGGGGGGGTGGAACATAACACCAATTGTTTTATAAATAATTTTAATATTTAATGTGTGAAACATTGAGTCTCTACAAAACACCACATTGTTATAACCTATCCAGTAAAAATAATTTTTTCCACCACAATGATTTTAATTTCTAAACACTGACAAACGCGGTTTGTTAAATATGATATTTAGAATATGATAAGACAAAATATGGTTTGGTGTATATTAACACACACTTATGAATACTATTATGACACTTATTGATTGTAAATCATATTATTATTTTATTTCCTTAAGGTTAAAACACAATGAGATCATGAATTGTTTTCAAGGTGTCATAAAACAAATTACAGTTTTAAAATTTTTATTTTCCAAATAAATTACGATTTTATTTAAATGTTATATTTATAATATTTATTAAATTATTTTATTAAAAATTGAATTTATTTTTGAATTCAGAACAATGATATTAATTTACACTGAATTAATGATAATTTTATAAAATGCATTATTTTTCGTGAATAATGAAAATATTGTTTTGTGTTTTAAGTATTATTACAGAAATCATAATGATGTAATAATTTATATAAAATTTTGATTAACTTGGGTACGTTGAAATAGGATATGTGGTTTCCCAATATACCAATACCATGGGAGTATACCACTGGAAGGCCCATGGTTTTTAAAATTCCAATAACAAGGTGTCCATTGACATTAAGAAAATCCTCCATCTCTTTTACAATAAATTTCCACTCATTACATCATTTTACCTCTTTATAAGTTCTTAATACTATAATATCTAGTATTCAATCATCCCTAGTATTACTACTATGGTGTACTATAGCTTATATTATCCCAACCATCATGTTTTAGTAGTTACTCTATATGGTAATGGAATCCACCACCATTCCGTTTTTCAAGCACTATTTTATGTTATTCTCATTTAATTTCAATTACCTTATGTTGGGAAATGGCATTACAGATCCCACATAATATCCATATTGTGTAATAGTCATGAAATACCCATTTTCTCTTGTTAAAATATTTTATGCATTTTTATGTGATGTCATCAGGCTGTCGAATTTTCGTAATAGATATCTCAACATTTGTTCTGTTTCAAATTCATTTATTTTCTTTTTCATTAATCACCTAATTAAATTGAAATGTTATGATAAATGAAGTACCATACATAAACTGGAAGGTTATCATGATAATTTAATAATTTATCATCATATATCCTTTATGATTCAATTATATTAGAAATAAAAACACTATCCGAGACGTGTTTATTTATCACATTCATGGGAGACAAGTTTTTAATTTCTTTTCTCATCTTCAATTATGTAAATGAAACCATTTTGAAGATATTTAATATTCTATAATATTTTTATTATAACTTATTTAATGTTCTGAAATATTTTTTACACATTATAATAACTTATAAATTAAAATGAGTTCATTGTGATAAAAAACCACCAAATAACCTAAATAATTATCATTAATGTTTTATATAATGATTCACCTTCACTCTCAAAACCAAATGAATTTTAAAACTATGTAATCATATGGATTTTATCCAATAAAATAAATCTTCACTTATGGATGACGATTCTTATCTTACATGTTTATCCTTGCATGTATATAAGTAAGCCTATCATGAATACCATATAATAAAACACTCTCAAAAAATAAAAGTAATCCTCATAAACCCATCATGTAGGTCGTGACATAATGTAATAATGAAATAAAATATTTATTTAAAAAATATTAGATTGATAAACCATTAATTATTGAATTTTATTAGGTTATCAATGATAATAAGATCATGTGAAGTACACCATCAAATTTAAGGTAAGGGTTTTCTACCTGAACTTTATTTTTCATTCTGGTTACTATTATTCTATACATACCTATATTAAATTATTATTTATTAATATTTAATACTAATGAATAAAGTGTTACTTTTATATATATTTGTATAAACAAGAATATTACTTTTATTTATGGGGTGTTATAATTTTTTAATTGATCTTTTAAATTTTTTTCCTGAAATCCAATCCTGATACAAGTTAACATATCAAATTCAAATATATTTTCAAGGGAACAATATATTAAGTATTTATCCATAATTATCTATCTAAAATCACACTTTTTATAATTAAAAATATATCTAAATTTATTATAGTTATATTAAAAAATTTCCAAACGAACTATTCCTTTCAAAATAAAAGAGTATTTATTTAAAGAATTCTGTGATGATTTTAAAAAATTATTTTCATCTATTTCAATAATTTTGTTGATTCTTATGTATTATTTGGATTAATATTTTATGATAACATCTCTGATATCTATATTAATGGTTTATCATTAGTTTGAATGTGGATGTTCTATCTTAAAACTATTCACCAATTTATCCCGAATAGTTAGTGTTAATGCATAATGTTTGGGGAATGTTATTTAAAATTGCCTATGTATATCACCATTCATATGGGGAATTAATTGAACATATTAAGTGATTGGTTGGGTGATATATCTGATCGATGCATTAGTCAGTCTCATGAGAAAAAATACGGCATTAGCACAAGGCCTTGAAAAAATGCTTAATTATGGCTTTGGAAGAATGCCTTTATGTCATGGTTATGATATATTGAATTATGCATTCCATCATTATGAAACATGTAATTGAAAGTTCATTTGGTTATTCTACTGGTATAAGTCCCAAAATTATGCTTTATTATGGAAATATTTATCAAACTCTTATTCCCACAATAATGAACTGAAGATTATTTTTTACGGTATGAGTGTTTATTAGTTATTCACCATGCATAATGTTTTTGTTGGTGATATCGTCTATTGTATTTCTTACCATTGCTGATCATTTTAGCTCACACCATTCTTGTGATTCAATCTCCTAGGACATGAAGAGATATATTATGAATGACATGTTGGGATAACATTATAGTTATGAATGTTGTAAAATGAAATTCTATATTTTGATTAATTTCAGGTTTCATTGATGATCTTATGTATGTATCTTATTTTTCAAAAATTCTAAAATATTTGTTCCATAGGGATAAAACATTCTTGTAATCATTCCAATGTAATTTATTAAACAACCATATCTAGGAATCTTGGGTCATGTCCTTACTAGTTCCCTCTCACATGATCTTTCTTCATAAATAATACTCATGTATCAATAGATATAGAAGTCAATCCCCACACATCGATGCCCTATGTTTCTTTATGTGACATGATCCTTTTGAAAAATGTTCATACAATATGTTATATACCGTCGAATGGTTAGAGGTGAGTAATTTTTTTATCTTATAAAAATAGTAAAACCATTTTGGAATATAAGGTTTGGCCTAAACTAATATCCCATATATAGAAGTTATTATTTCTAATATTTCCAAACTTAATGAAAAAATAATGAAAGATTCTTCTTTGGGGTTTTATTTGGAAGTCCCCAGTTATGAAAGGACCTTCCAAATATAATTAAACACCAAAGGATATTTCTTTGAAAGTACATTGTTTGGATGTTAATTGTAGAAGTCTCTTTCACATAAAGTGACATATACATATTCCCTAATAAATCCTTGACACAATGCAGTTATCCTTCTCCATAGACCCTGTTAAACATCATGTCCTAGACCACGCCTTAACTTGGAATAGTGTCACCATACACCCACATAGATCCTACTATACCTCTTACAGATCTCAAAGACCCATGAATCCCTCCCCACAGGAGCCATCACACTTCTTTGCAGACCTATTTGTCATCGATCTAGGCTGGTTATCCTTCAGTTATTGATCTGGTCATACTAGAATCTAAAAAGTCTTTTTAAATTGATGAATCGAGATCCAAAATCTGAAATTTGACATCCCTACATGGTGAAAGAATAATCATTTTTCTCCAAAATGATATTTTAAATTTAATACGGTTATTTACATGTTTTTTGGGTTAAAATAAATTTTTATTTAAATATTTTATTTTTTACAATTCATTTTTTTTCATATATTTGTATATGTTATTGTTTGATATTATAATTTATATTAATTACAACTATTAATTGTTATTATAAATGTACATTATATCATTCACATTCTTATCTTATTTTCATATATTTGTTATAGAATTTTAATAATAAATTAATTTATAAGACATATCTTCTGTATTTAAAATAAAATACTTCACAAAGCATATCTCATTATTTAAAAAATATCCTTATTTTCTATGATTTTGGAATCATTGTATTGACTTATGAAAACATTAATTTTATCTAAAACACAATTTATTATTATTATTATTGGTGTAAAATTAATATTCAAAAGGGTATGTTTCTATTCGTATAACATTCCAGCATTGGTGATTGTTGTGTTATTAGTCTCCAAACAATATATTAAATGGTCTATGGTATGCGTTAACAATAGGGGATAGTCTTAAAAGCCTTTTCTTGTAGTGTAATTGAAAGAAGTGGTTGTGAAAGTGGTTTTAACAACCTATGATGATGTTATAGAATTATTTAAATTGATGATTTCTATTTAAAATATAGATTACATTAATTTTAATATATATTATTCAAATACATATATTTAAATGACTATCAATTTTTGTAAATATATTTTGTGAACAACAATATTTCTATAAGTTCTTGAAGGGTATCTTTAGATATTATTTTATTATTGACACATATCTTGAAATATTCTTATGTTTCTCATGGTTATATCATGCTGTTGTTATATTATATAAGGATAAATGAAATTATGAAATTTTATTGATGGTTAACTTGATTATTTCTTACATTGCATATGGTTAACACCAAATATTATTATGTTAGATTATATAAATTTATGGAATGGTAGTATAATGTGATGTAACGTTAATCTAATGTTATTTAAGTGTCATAAAAGGGGATCCTATAGTTATATAAGGGAGAATAATTTTTTTTTATATGATAGGTTTATATGATTATTTTTCAATTTTTAATTATATGTTTTAAACAATATTTCATATTTATGTTATTGTCAAATTATATAAAAAAAATTTACATGATAACATCTAATAAATAATATTAAAAAATTATTTTCAATTAGTAACATTTATATTATTCAATGGAATATGTAAATAAATTTCACTATTAGATGACTTACCTATACAACTAAAGAATAATGTTCTCCTATGATCATCATTGTTGTATAGTCTACACCATTGTGCAAGTTCCCATGAACTTGGATATCCATGTCATTTAGAATGGGGTTTGACTTTGGCCCCTATATTGGTTAAAACCAATTAATGTTCTTCATTAGAATGGTAAAATCAACAGATACACCAAAATTACCATACACCCCAACTTGATTCCATAGAAAATTGTAGTAGTAGTTACTAATCTCTGGTCTCCAAACTAGATCAATAAACTACTCCAAGATAAACAAAAATTATAAAATTCTATGATCAAATGTGTTAAAGCATATCATAATGCATGAATGTTACTACAATCATAGTATGGTTTCTCTATTATAAGTATAGTACCAAAATCACTGAAACTAGTCATATAATCATTGAAATCAAAGAAGTAAAATCCATGATACGAATGGACAAATGAAAGAAAAAAAGATTATTTAGCCTTATGAATATCTATATTAATGTCACTTTTGATTAATAACATTCTTCATTAATTAATGTTCATCATATAAAAAGACACTTTTGGATTACACTTGTTGTGCTATGAGGATCCACAGATAGAATCCCTCTGGTGGTGTTCCATATGTTTTCTTATGATCTCTGTGAAACAAAAATAAATCTTTGGGTGCTAGTGTGGTGATTCGAATGTCTTTCTTGTTCATTTTGACCTCTTGGTCTTTGGTCATAATGAGATCTCTCTTAAACTAATTGTTCTTGAAAGGGATACATACAAATTAGTTGTGAGAGAATTTGATCTGTTTAATAACTCTCTATTAACTATTTTTAGATTATTTACATTATAGAATGATTTTAGCTAAAATATTATATAATTGTATAATTTCTATTAAATAACATTGATTACCTTCAATACATCACATTCCTATAATAATAAATATATATAATTATTATTATGTGGCATGCAAAAACTTGCACAATAACAAATATAATATAATGGTCTTGTTAATTAATAGTTGTCAACATACTCAGACATGGTCTATTCAAACTCCTCTATCATTTATTAAACAACTGAATAAATATTTTTTTCTTAAATAAATATTCATTCAAAATCTACAAATAAATTATTTATTAAAATATTCATTAATATTAATATTAATTTTTTCACATTCAGTTGAATTACTATTTTTTTAATTTATTTGATCAATATAACTTCAATAATGTCAAAACATCAACAAACACATATGATTTTTCATTGTGTAATATATCCCCTTTGTCACAATATATCATCTCGTATGTTGCACATATATGTCACCATCCTATATGATCAATATTTCATTCATTTACTATAAAAAATAAACATGTCATTACACCATGACCATGGAATTTAATGATATTGTTCTATTACAATAAAAGGGATGAGATAAAATCTTCTGTAATGATGGAAGAAAAACGACATTCCTCTAATTATTCATTAATGAAATGTCACTTATAATGCACCCAACATATCCAACATCTCCATAATATTTTATCACCATGGATTTTCACATAAATCTAAATAAAAAATTTAGAACATCCATTACTAATATTATAAATAGCTAATGAAAATCACACAAGCTTGTAGATTGGAATATTCGGTGACTCAAAAACATGTGTAATTTCTACTTGTGGTTATGTTTTTACAGTCTCCATTCATAGAGATTACCAAGAAAGAACTTCATAAGGAGAAGCCTCGTCTATATATGAGTACTCTCATATGACAATCTATGTATTAATTTTTACATCAGAGAATGTTATCCAACCGTAGAAATATATTTTAGAATATCTTTATAGCACATCATGGTTCTCATCATATTGGGAAACTGGTATGACCTTATCAATGAAATGTATACTCAAGGGAATTATTACAATAGAATCAATCAGAATAATGAAAAATATGTTATAAGAAGTTTTATTAATATTAAATACATTTAGTATTTAATTATTCAAAGTACAAATATTTTTTTCTAGGAAAAAACTCTTAAAATCTCCCACTTGTACTAGATCCAAATACATATGACATTTAGTCTTCTATACATCACATGTGAGTCATGTTTCTACTGATTCAATTCTTTAGTCAAGGGGACCATCAAATTTTCTCCCACGGAAATAAAAATCACTCCATCTTCACCACTCGTTGAAAATTCCTTCAAGTGATGATACTTATGAAGTATGTGTTTTTTCCACTGATTTAACCTTGGAAATTTTTATGGAGCCACTGATATAATATTATCAAAATATAGAACGACAAGCTATTTATTGTTAGTAACAATGTAATGATCTTTGATGAAGTTTCACATCGATGATACTTACTAAGATACATTGAAATCCACAATATACTCAAAATCTACTATATAATATATAACCAGAAACTATTTTGAGCTATTCCATCTCACAACACCTCCATTCAAAGAGGAGATGTATCCCATTTGGGACATTGTTTCCTATGGATTAGTTTGGAAACAATCATATTCATATTCCCAAACTACTACTTCCTCGTCTTTTCTATAAACTACGAACAAATCCATTGTATGCCTCAGATACTTAAACATAGTATTGACGATCATCCAATATATGTCATCGGGATAATCATGATATATTACTAAAACACTTAATTTGTAGACCACATCTTGTATAGTATATATCATAGAATATATGACTAAGAAAATCGTTGTTGCATATGAAATACTTATCATTTTATCATTATTTCCTTATATGTCTGAAGGAACATTTTCTAATAAAGATGATTTCCATGTGATGTTGCATACAATCCCCTCTTCGATTGCTCCATACTAAATCTCTTTAGTATCTTTTTAATGTATTATCTTTTTATTAGTCTATGAAACCTCTTGGTTCTATCACAATGGATCATGATCCGAAAAATATATGATTTATCACCCAAGTCCCTTATTGATGATAATTTATTAAACAATTCCTTAGTATATTATACGACTGGTATTTAATTTCCAATGAGTAATATGTCATCAAAAATACTATTATGAAATTTATATCACTCATGGTAAAACATTTATAGATAGATGGATTGTATTTATTCTTTCTGAAACATAATTATTAAAGGGAATCATAAAAATTAATCTTTCCTGATCCAGATGTGTACTTTAATGCATTAATGGATCCTTGAAATATTCATTACATGATGGCATCCTTTGGAGTCACAAACCCAACTTGTTGTGTCATATATAAATATTCATAAAGGTTCTAATTAATGACGTATGTTTTGAAAACAATTTTTGTTATCTTATAATCATGGATAACTTCAATGGATAGTAGAATTTTGATGGATTTGAATATTTCAACTAGTAACGATGATTCACTATAGTCAATACCTTAACGCTGTAAAAACACATTTGAAACCAATAACGCCTTATATGTATTAACTTGTCCTTCCATATACATTTTCATCATGAATTCCACTTTGAAACCGTTCACATTTACATCTACTAGAGGGTCTACCAAAATCCATACATTCTTTTTGTTCATGGAATACATTTTATAATTCATTGATTCATTACACATATAAACATATATTCCATTTATTTCAACCTTATTAGTAAGAAGATCATTATTATCAAATAATTGTGATTCTATATCCTCTATTACAAGAAAACCATACCATTTTGGTTCTCAAACCTGTCTACTAATTGTAACCACTAATTTTGTCTATGGAACAATTTATTCTTCAATAGGGCTTTGTGGAATTTTTTCATATGCCAAATATTGTGTATTTTGAACCTGGAATTTGTCACCATCTATCTCACTCCCACTATCTCTTTTATAGATAAGATCCCCTTTAATAAATTTGGTACATCATTCAACCACAACATCTTTTATACTAATGGATTTTATAGGTAGTATCAATTTGAGCCTCAGGCATATAGGAAAGATTAAAATCAATTTATTATAGATATTCAATCAATATGTGCTATTTGAGGTTCAAGTCAGTCATAGAAAGGATATATTTGTAGGTCTTATGGTTTATGTACATAAAAATGCACACACCCAATATATAATGTCACTAGAAATGTAAGGCATGGACAACTGCTACTAGCTCAAGGCAATGTGTCAGCTAATTTATATCATGAGGTATCAATTATCGAGATCTATACACAATGAATTTTGCTTCTTGTTTCATCACTACACCTAGGATGATTTCTGATGCATCATAGAATATAATATAATATAATCCTACATCATTAAGAGTTTGAATATGTGTCGATACAACCCTCTATTTCCTCTCCTGAAAGTATTTCTAACATGCATCTAACCATATGAACATGGAAACCTACTTTTTCATGATAGTAAGAGGTGAATAAAAGTGGGAAATGTATTTTATGAAACAAATTTCTATAAATACATCCCCAAGAAACACTTGATATCAAACCCAATATTACGCTTCACCATGGAAAATATATCAAAATCCTTTTTTGGGTCCATATATATTTTTTATTATGATATTATATGACCAAAGAAGTGGACATTGTCAATATAGAAATAGAAATTAGTATGCTTGAAGTAGTTCTATTTCTCTATCATTGTTCTCAGAATGATCTCAAGATAAATGGCATGGTCACTTAGAGTGTGAGAATAAACCAATATTTTGTCCAAAAAGACTATGGAGAAGGAGTCCAAATAGGGTTGGAATACCCAAATCATTAAATCCATGTAAACATAGGGTGCATTCATAAAACCAAACAACATAACAAAGTCTCGTATAGAACATACCTATTACGGAAAGCTATAATATATATTTTTGTTGGACTTACACATAACTAAGGATAACCTGATCTCAGGATGATCTTAGAGAATACCATTCCTCATCATAGATGGATAAAGAGATCATCGAGTTGAGAAAGTTGATATCAGTTCTTGACTGTATGTTTGATCAGCCATTTTTAATCCACACATAGACATAATTTTCCATCCGTTTTATTGAAAAAAACATATGAGAACCCAAAGAGGTTTTATTGGTCTGTATAAAACCATTTTCTTCTAAATCATATAAATACCCTTTGAGATATTGAAGATCTACGAATTCCATCCTATATGGTGGAATTGTCACTGGAGCTACTCCTGGAGAAAGATCGATTGTAAACTCTACCTCTCTCTAAGGTGGTAAGATAGAGTGGACATTGGTAATGATATCCCTAAAATGATCCACTTCTAGAGGGAAATATGTTAATGTAAACCCTAATCCTCCATTAAGTTAATTTCAATATGGGTATTCACTCCACCTATCCCATGATTCTTTGGTCCAGATCTACTAGTCTGGACATCCAAATCCCCATTATATGGATATCATCTACCTTATGATGATATGAAATATACCATGATATGATATTAGTCATGAAAATCATGATACTGAACCAAAAAGTCAATAACGAGAATGTCATAGATGCCTGGGATCTCAAGAAAAAAGAGCTTTCATAAGAAAGCTAAACTGCCTACCTCAAACAGATTGTCCCTACACAGGCATATGCCCTATATTCATACCTCTAATGGCGTATCTAGGGTCATTACACCTTAGTAATATTTTATCTATGGTTTGTGACGGTCCAAAATAGATACAAAAATACAAGATTTCTATGCACCATCCAACGACCTTCAAATTTTTTATTATATGATAAATCCCCCTTTTATGGGATGAAGGGGGAGAAAACCCAGAGACATCATTGACATAGGAATATCACACTGATAGGTATAAAGGGTTAGAAAAAAATGAAACCACTGAACAACTCCTCCCCAACATTTGATATTGAAGAAACTTTCCATCTCTACAAGGCTAATCAGCGACCAAGTGTCCTGTGTCAAAGCATAGGCTCGATCCGACGGAAAAGAGTTATATTCACCTATATCAAATAATGAATATACTATAGTATATGCTACCAGGATAATACATCATACTGTATATGGTCCCACAGCTTGATCCTCAGGTATTGGATGTAGTGCATGCAACTGACCAATCCAAGGCCATGTGCAATAGATAGACAACCATAATCTAACATCTCTTCTGGTGTAGCTATTGATCTAGGGTCTAGCTTCCATGGCTAGGACCACCACCTACAATAGACATGGTGATGTTATTCTAACATCATACTTTACATAATGTAAAATATCTCACTTTTGATTATGGAGATGGTGAAATCCTTATTGACTCAAGGATGGTGGAAACGTATTGATGAAATGTTGGAGATGCGCCATACGGATGCAAGAACGACACTCCAGTGGGTCTCTATCACACAGAGTCTTTGAATTCCACCATCATCCAAAAATGATGACATAATTTAGTGCTATCAAAACAGAAAATCTGGTTGCCGCTATCCCATTGAGAAACCTATCAGGAACATGTCATGACCAGTCCTAGTGGGGCCTGAGCGGCAACTTCCCAAGCTCGCCTCCAATAGGCCAGGGGCTGGTGACTAGCACTGAGTAGGAATGCAACTAACATGGGAGGCATTTCCTACAAACCTGTACACACAAACACACACATCTCTAAGCCCACAAGGCAGAAAAGTAAAAACTACTAAAAGGAAAAATGCTTGCATACACTAAAAACCCAACCAACAGAGTACGACAGGAAAGGTAAAGTATAGTAATGTGAAACCCTGGGCCATATGTACAATCCCACCAAAAGAGAGTCTATAATAAATTCCAACCAGTAATGAAGGGTATTGGAACTGCAATCTGTAGTCGTAGGAACACACCTCAGCCTGTCTGAACTCACTGAGAACCGTCCGGTCCCAGTCCACCTAGAATCTTGTCAAAGGCTCGCTCATCGGCACAAGACACGACACGTGTGGGAAAATCCCGTGTAGGGGTGAATATATAAATACCAAGTTGGATACCCCAAAACCATAGAAGAATACAACAAGGGAAATACCATAAAGGAAAGATACAGTCCGCTCTACACACCATATGACTACATAACATATAACAAGAATATCCCAATATAATCATACTCAAATGACCATTTAGAAACCACCACTAAGATCCAGCTCGAAGATTTCACTAAGAAATAAACCGAGAGAACACACTCCTAGGTTTGAAGAAAGAGAGATATGAAGTTCTGATTACGGTAGAACACACTCCACAAGTACTTTGAGAACATGATGCTCGGATGAGGATCACCACCAAGTCATGGGGTGATTCCAACAACTTAGTCTGAGCTAATCCTCTAAGTAAGGGATCGATGCCCGAGTAAAGTTGGTCACATCGATACCAAAAACTCGACCTATGGTTCCAAAAATTAATAGAGGATCCAGATATAAGTCTCACAGAGGAGATTCCAACAACTCTATTCAGGATGTCCTGTTGAAGGGATCATACTCCTATATGTAGGAAATGATACCGGGAACCTTCAAGAGAAAGACAAAGGGGATAAACCCTAAGTAAACTAGACCATTCCCTAGATGGAAACTAGCTCAGGACATGTCAGATTGGTTACATGACATGTAGTATGGTTACACGCCGTGTTCCTTGACCCTTGGTACTGCTCGTGTAAACGGACTATGTCATCTGTTCAAGCTGTGTAAAACTCAACTACATGGCATGTAGAAGAATCACACACTGTGTTTCTTGACTCTGGGTACTGCCCTTGTAAACGGACTGTATTATTTGTGACATTGTATAAAAAGTAACTACACGGCGTGTAGAAGAATCACACGGTGTGTCCGAGCACATGGGGCTCGCACCTTGTACGCCAGACATGTACCCGTACACAGTCTCTGTTCGTGTCACCTGCCTATGTACCAGCACACGGGGTATCCCGTGTATCTGCCCAGGTCTGGCCGGGGAGGGGTATACACGCCGTGTCCTTGGATGTGTACCCAACATGTGCCTGTGTACCCCCGGAGTACATGTCAGGTGGTCCGCCGACGAACACACGCCATGTAGCCCATACTACAAGCTGCGTAGTCGAGATTTTTACAGAAACTCTGTCTTCCTCCTCGCACCATGGCTGATCCTTCAGATCCATGGTTTCTCTTCCATTCATTCCGATACTCCGGGGGTTGGTTCGTTTCATCATACGAACAACGAAACAGGTGTTTTCGGTGCTTAAATCGGATCATAAACCTTGTAGAGGCCAAAATCTTGATATACATGGAAGTTACATTACTTTTGCGGAATACATAATACATAACAAAAACAAACACACAAGGACCGTAATATTTTAGTGTCTTTGGAAACTCAGAACATAATCTTATAATCGTGGTGAAAGATCATCAACATCTCCCATAATGATCATCCCCTTTTGTTTTCTTACCTAAAACCATTCTTTATATCCAGGGGAAAATAAAACATATAAAGGGTGAGCTCAAATGCTCAGTAAGGGTAAGAGTGGAGAAAATAAATCAAACCATATACATTTGAACATAAAAACGTGAAAATTATGTTTAAACATAGAAATATTGAGCAATGAAATAAAACATGGCAGTATGTAAGGAATAGATCATAATGGAACATCAATCATGATAAAATAGATTTGAAATAAAACTTATTATTTTGTAAAAACATTAATCACATGATATTATTTCCATAGTAGCCAAGGCATTGCTTCCAAGACCATCTTAGTGGACAAAGTCCCTTTCTAAATCGAGTTCACTCCTCGTCTGAGTCCTATAACACTGAACCGGATTAACTTACCATTCCATCCATGTATATCTTATGAGATATAAATTTTTACCCAATGCATTGGAGGGAGATATAGGTCCCACCCATCTCATAATGAAATCATTCTTATTTGTTCCACAACATGAACATAAATCATTCATCATTACCCAACGTATAAAATGGGTTTCATGAACATCATACCGTCATAACATAATCCATGCAAAAAATGGATATCATTTCATCATAATAAATGTGAAGCCATGTAAGTTATAGATAAATTATACTTGAAATATACACATATGAAATAATGACATCTTATATGGAAAATGGTTCTGATAAAACACTTGAAATTAATTCTTGAGGAAAATATCCCTTCTTCTACAAAATAATTTTCTTTTCCGAAAATGCCAGGAATTTTTAAAGAAAAGGGATTTTGTTGAAAATAGTCATGAAATCATGTAGAGTAATCTTCATGAAAATAAGGCGTTATAAAACCATAAAAATCCATTTATTCTTTATAAGTTTAAAAAAAATTCTCCTCATACTTTTGTCGGAAAAGTCAAAAAGTACCTCATATGGTAAACAATAGAAAGATTCCTTCCATACCATGTGGTAAAAGTAATGAAAAGGGTTAAAATATCTTTAAACATACATGGAAGAAATGTAAACATTTTATGAAAACATTCTGAGAACATTTAGACATGGATAATAAACATAACCCCCACAAATACTTACAAATAAACAATCTTGGATAAGAATGAGATTGGAATAATTATCCCTTACATTATGTCCAATTTCATCCGTATGTGTCCAAGACACCTGTATAGAGGGTTTTAACATATTATTAACTAGTAACAGAATCATAATAATATTTATGATATCATATATGTTTCACTGAAGACTTTTTATTATCCGTTCATTTGTCAATTCTAGGTTAAAGCAGCGTTTTGGGTAAAATCGTTTCATTTATCGTCCCTGTTTTGACTTGTAATTATTCATATGATTACATAGATCATGATTACTAAATTCAAGAATATAAAACATTATTTATATATAATATATATTCAGAATATTCTTATATATAATATATTGATAAATAGAAATAAATACACCGTTCATGGAAACGGTAGGCCGTACGTGCGCATGAATGTTGTTTTTCGTTTCCTTATTGAATTGAATGGAATTATGTAGATGACATAAATATATATATATAAAAAATTTAGTAGCATTATTATGTCATATATTTCATGATTACTTATTATATATACTTTATAATCATTCTTGAATTGTTAACATGGAAAATGAATCACATCGCGTCGTGAAGACGATAATCCGTACGTACGCACGAACGATGATATAGTTCCCATATTTATTGAATGGAATTGGAGTGGATGATATAATATCATAGAGTCAGTATGATGTTATAATAATCATATATAGTTTTTCTTTACACCATTATGCCCATCCAAGTAAGGTGGTGGTGGAAAAACAGATTACACCACGGCGTGGAGACGGTATTCCGTACGTACACACGCACAATGATTTCATTTTTCGTAGGATGGATAAAAGGTGGAATAGGGTTGTTTCATATTTTTAATAACATATCAGTATATAAATATTACTGATGTTATTACTTTATATTGAAACAACTAAATAAGTGAAGTAGAAGAAGAAATAAATTTGAAAGAATCGGTAACAGACATTACATTTTCTTTGAAGTGCCTCTTCTTATCTTCCTCATAGGGCACTAAATATGGTCTTTGAAGAAGACCAGGACCTATAGAATGTTTCTAGGGAAGTGTAGAAGAAAAATTGGTATGGTTTGGACGAGATTTAAGGCTAAACGTGGTGTGAGGAAGAGAGGGAGGATGTTCCCTTTTATAAGGGAGGAGAGGGGCATCATAGGAAAAACATAAAATATTATTTTATTATAAAGTCATATTCGGATTTTCATATCCCCAAATTGATTTATTTAGACGATAAGGTGGGTATGGGAATAAATCCTCTCAACCAATATATTTTAGACAAGTTTAGGTTACTATTTTAACCTTATCATTTAGATTTAACTTTAAGTTAAATAATTTTACTTTTACCCTGTCTTCTTGTTTTCTTACACTATATGGTTAATAAAATTACTATAACCAGACAAACGAACCCCAAGTAGTTCCTTATTTATGTATATAACCTTATATAAGTCATTTGGCTGAACCTTACATTTTTAGGAATAAAATAACAATTAATAATATAATATTTGTTTTAAAAACTATTTTATGTCAATTTTGACACTATTTTGTAATAGATTTTTTTTGAAAATCATAACAACATGATTAGATCGAAAAAGGTTAATCTAATCAATACTAACATTCCATATTAACCTATAAAATTAGTTTAATTCATATAAAGTCTCAAATTACATTTATTTGAGTATTTATAACATCAATTATGTTAATATTTAATTAATGAGGTAATTACTCCATCATCATCATGTCATAAATAAATTAAATTATTTAATAAATAAAAATTATAAATAAAATAACATTAATTAGGAAATATTTTTATCTTTCTAATGAATATTTATAGTCGATTTTATCTTATGTATGGCCATATATTAAAAATGTTTTAGTTAGTAAACATTGATTTTATCCATTTTGACTCTTCTTTAAATAAAATAATAATAAATGTCCTCATCTAATCCAAGTGGACCTAAAGGGTAATATTTTATTACTAAGGTTTTTTGGCCGAATTAAACTTGTCCAATAGAATTAGGACATGTGTTAGGGTAATAGTAATATCATTTTTACCCTTAATTACCCTATTTACTTTTAACTGTGGTAAAAAAAGTGAAAAGCTACTATTCATGAAAAATTATTTTTATCTTATTGAACCACATTTTACTTTTTGATATTAACCTTCTCTCTCAGATTTTCAAAATTCCACTCACAGAAGCGGTAAAATTACTTTTTATGTAAATTTTCAAATTCTCCTAGGTGTTGGGTAAAAGGCAGTGAAAAGTTCAATAAAATTTTTATATATCTAAAATTTTTATAAAATGACTCAAATGAATTACATTGAACTTATATAGGTATTATGTATCAATTTTGAAAAAAATAAATTAAAATAAAATAAATAATAATTTAAATAAAAAGTCAGTTTTTAAATAGTAACCTAGTGTTTTCACTATTCATAAAAAATATAATGTTTTAAGAAAAAATACCAAAAATTCACCCTTGGCTAAATTTGATATTCCGAATCCAAAAATGAAGTCCATTTTGAAAGATTAAATTTCAAAAAGATGTTATTACTATTCATAATGTCTAGTTCTTAATAGTATTATAATTATATCTCGTTTAGTGAAACTTGGTATTCCGTACTACACACGCTATAGAAGAAGGTCTTGATTGCGTGTAATGCAAGCCAAGTCAGGGATGTGTGTAGTGAAACCACCATTTGGTGTTGTGTATAACATAATAAAAACTTATTTCATTTATTCATTAATCAAAATCTATATTTTATTTTTCATAAAATAATTTCCACAGAACGAACTTGAAATTGTGTGTAACACAAGCCAAGAATAGTGTTGTGTATAATGAAAGATAATAAGGTGTTGCATATAGTACAAGATAATCATGGTGTAGTGTATAATAGAAGACATCAAAGAAATTAATAATAATATATCTCATAAAATCTCGGGTAGTTACATTCTACCCCCCTTAAAATGAATTTCACCTCGAAATTCATCAGGGTTATAAATGGTTTAGTACTTGAAAGTTTCTTTCATAGAAACCCACATCATAAAAAGAAATACTAAAACATAAATTTAAAAAGTGAATTATGAAACATATCGGTTACCCAAATTAACTCATCACTAGGTTTCCACATAGGAGAACATATGTGAAAATATGGATATTAAAGTGAAACCTAACAATCATGTTCTAATAAAGAGTGGTAGAGAACATGTATAGGAAAAATACAACAATCACAAAGCCATAAATTTGTGATGATCTAAGGTACCATCTGATTCATCAGATATAAGGGCACTAGGACAACATTTTTGGTTTTCAAGATCATTTTCCTAAAGTTGTTGCTCGTCCTGAATGTTGTTCTTTTTCTAAAACTACATTATTATAACATTCCATAAATAATATCTAAAAAAGGTCTAGCCTTAAAGAATACTGACTTATTTCCAAAATAATCCATTCCAATCATTAGGCTTATCCAAAATACATATGTCCAATCTCATAGTTTAAATAAAACGATTACTAGAAATGTCATTAACCAAGCATGTGAATACCATCATTTATCCCCCAAATGTCATAAGATATATCTTGTTGATCACATTACAAACATATTAATTCCTTAATCATGTATTCTCTTGCAACATGAATTACCATAGGACCATAGTAAAAAATTAATATTGTCAAAAGGTAACTCTTTCCACATACCAAAATCCAAAAATTTCAATACACTAAATCGTTGATATCACTTTGTCTTTATATCAGTCAAGAGCTTATTAATATTATTTTCACATTATCCCTTCATTATACACATATCATCTGCTTTCCAAAAATATTTCAATCACTTTTCATTGTTATCGGTACAATATAACTATTGAAAACCAATACATAGATATTCGAAAATTCCACGATACCATAAATGAGATTCAATGATACTATTTTGAAATCCCATTACATAAACACTTAATCATTACATAACATCATTTTCATACTCAACATAATAAATAGTGATCTCATGTTACTTCCCTTTATCCCTTTCCTTAATAGGTTTCTCATGTTGATCATCATTTACCCTTGGATTACTGCATTGATTAGCACAATGACCCATTTCCTTGCACTTGATGCATTGATGTGTTGGTGGTGCGTTCTCTGCAGTATTTTATTTATTCACACCATTAGGAATCAATTTTCAGTGACTTTGACACTCAGCTGCTCGATGACCGTCTTTTCCACACGTAAAACATTTTCTAGTCCCTTTAAGAAAATCTCCACCATGCTTCTTTCCACACTTTGAGCATAAAGAAACATTCATCTTCTTTTCACCATTATTCTGAGATTTCTCCTTGAACTCCATCTTTTGTTTCTGGTCAAAACCATGAGATGGATATGTAACACCAACTTCCATTTCTACCTTGATAGCACAACACATAATTTCTTCATAGCCATTGATGTCTCTTATAGCTAATTCCCTTTGAAGACTTGGTTTTAAGCCACTAAAGAATCGATCAAATTTACTTTTAGGTTGGATGCTAAATCTAGATGCATATCTTGCAAGCCTTGTAAAATTTGCTTCGTATATACCAATAGATTTATCATCCTTTTTCTTAAGCTCAAAAAACTCTTTTTCCATCATTGTTCAAAGAATACGAGGGAAGTACTTATTGAAAAATAAGTTCTTGAACTCATCCCATTGCATGGATTCAATTTCATCTCAGGGCCTCGTATTCTTAATTACAGTACACCATTGATCTGCTTCACCTTCTAAACGGTAGATAGCAAAAATGACTTTTTAATGTTCCGAACAGAGATGTATGGAAAATATCTTTTCAATGGTACTGATCCGTTGTTCAGCAACAAGTGGATTAGATGACCAACTGAAAGTAGGTAGATGTTGCCACATGAAAGACTCAATAGAATATTGATCCCATCTCTACTCATATGGAAGTACAGAATGATTCATAGATTGTTTAAGTATAGATATAGGATTCTGGACTCCATCTCCCATAACATTGGTTTGATCTGGAGGAAAATCACTTCATTGTCCATTACATTGTTCAACAAGGTTCCTTAGGGTTCCAGCCATCATCTAAAACCCCAAAAGAATAGTGTGAGAGAAAAAAATCATGCTACGGAAAACAACATAATAAAGGGGGAGTACCTTCAATATATAACATCTTCGGTTTAATTATAATATCATTACCATATTTCTAGGACTATAAACTATACTTACAATTAACCTTAGGTACATCCCTAGACATACCAGAGAAATATATCTTGGGATCTCACTAATGTTTTCACGTTCTAGTTTCCAAAGGTTAACTAATCCTTTCTCTTATAACAACTCTAGAGACACAAATCTTGATGTACATAGACATTACATTACTTTGGAGAAAAACGTAATATATAACAAAAACAAACACTAAAGGGCTGTAAGAGTTTAGTTTCTTTGGAAACTCAGAACATAATCTTCTAATCACGGTGAAAGATCTTCAAAATCTCCCATAAAGATATTCTCCTTTTGTTTTCATACCTTAAACCTTTCTTTATATCCTAGGGAAAAGAAAACATATAATGGGTGAGCTCAAATGCTCAGTAAGGGTACGCATGAAGATAATAAAACACACCATATACATTTGAACATAAAAACATGAACATAATGTTTAAACATCGAAATCTTCAGCAATGACATAAAACATGACATTACATAAGGCATAGATCATTGTGAAAAACCAATCATTATAAAATATCTTGTAAATAAAACATGTTGTTGTGGAAAAAAATTAAGCACATGATATGATTTCCATAGTAGCCAAGGCATTGCTGCCAATACCATCTTAGTGGACAAAGTCCCTTTTTGAATCGTGTTCACTTCTCATTTTAGTCTTGTAACACTGAACCAGATTAACATACTATTCCATCCATGTCTATCTCATGAGATATAAATCTTTAACCAATTCATTGGAGGGAGATACAGGTCCCACCAATCTCATAATGAAATAATTCTTACTTGTGCCAAAACATGAACATAAATCATTCATCATTACCCAAAGTATAAAATGGGTGTCATAAACATCATCCCATCATAAAATAATCCATACAAAAATTGGATATCATTTAATCATAAGAAAAGTTAAGCCATGTAAATCATAGAGAAATTATACTTGAAACAAACCCATACGAAATAATGCCATCTTATATGGAAAATGGTTTTGATAAAACACTTGAAATGAATTCTTGAGGAAAATAACCATTCTTTATCAAAATCATTTTATTTTCCAAAAATGCCATGCAATTTTAATGTAAAAAGATTTTTTTGGAATTAGTCATAAAATCTTATAGAGTATGCTTCATGAAAATAAGGCCTTATAAAACCATAAAAATCTGTTCTTTCCGTATAAGTTAAAAAAACATTCCTCTCGTACTTTTGTCGAAAAATTCAAAAAGTACCTCATATGGTAAACAAAAGAAAGATTCCTTCCATAAAATGCGGTAAATGTAAAAAAGGGTAAAAATGTATTTAAAAATAAATTGATGAAATGTAATAATTTTATGAAAACATTCTGAGAACAAATGGGCATAGATAATAAACATAACACCATTAAATACTTACGAATAAACAATCTCAGATAAGAATGAGATTGGAATCATTAACTCTTACCTTATTTCTAATTTCTTCTGTATGTGTCTGAGACTCATGTATAATGGGTTTAAACATATTATTAACTTGTAACAGAACCATAATAGTATTTATGATATCATATATGATTCACTAATGACTTTATATTATCCGTTCATTTGTCAATTCCATGTTAAAGCAGCGTTTTTGGTAAAATCGTTACATTTATCGTCCGTGTTTTGACTTGTATTTATTAATATGATTACTTAGATCATGATTAATTAATTACAGAATATAAAACATGATTTATATATAATATATATTCATAATATTCATATATAATATATATTGATAAATGGAATGAAATACACCGTTCATGGAGATGGTAGGTCGTACGTACGCATGAACGTTGTTTTTCATTTCCTTATTAAATTGAAAGAAATTAAGTAGAAGAAATAAATATATATATAAATTAATCCAGTATCATTATTATTTCATATATTTCACAATTACTTATTATATATACTTTATAATCATTCTTGAATTGTTAACATGGAAAATGAATCCTATCGCGTCGTGGAGACGGTAATCCGTACGTACGCACGACCGATGATATCATTACCATATTTATTTAATGGAATTGGAGTGGATGATATAATATCTTAGAATCAGTATGATGTTAGAATAATCATATATAGTTATTCTTTACACCATTATACACATCCAAATAAGGTGGTTGTGGAAAAACTGATTACACCACGTCGTGGAGACGGTATTCCTATGTACGCACACGCCGTGATTTCATTTTCCATAGGATTGATAGAAGGTGAAATAGGGTTGTTTCATATTTATAATAACATATCAGTATATAATTAATACTGATGTTATTAATTTATAATGAAACAACTAAATAATAAGAAGTAGAAGAAGAAATAAATTTGAATGAATCGGTAATGGACATTACCTCTTCTTTGAAGCGACTCTTTTTATCTTCCTCATAGGGAACTAAATATGGTATTTGAAGAAGACTATGACTTCTAGTATGTTTCTTGGGAAGTGGAGAAGGGAAATTGGTAGGGTTTGTCCAAGCATTAAGGCTCAATGTGGTGTGAGGAAGAGAGGGAGGAGGTGCCCTTTTATAATGGAGGAGAGGGGAACCTTAAGAAAAACATAAAATATTATTTTATTATAAAGTGATATTCGATTTTTAATAGCTCCAAATTGTTTTAATACAATGATAAGGTGGGTATGGGTCTAAATACTCTCAACCAATAGATTTTAGACAAGTTTAGGTTACTATTTTACCCTTATCATTTTGATTAAAATTTATGTTAAATAATTTCACTTTTACCTTGTATTCGTGTTTTCTAACACTATATGGTTAATAAACATACTATAACAAGACAAAAAAACTCTAAGTGGTTAATTATAAATATATATAACCTTATCAAAGTCATTTGGCTGAACCTTAGATTTTTAGGAAGAAAATAAAAAATAATAATATAATATTTGTTTTAAAAACAATTTATGTCAATTTTGACACTATTTGGTAATTTATTTTTGTTAAAATCATAACAACATTTTAGTTAGAAAAAAGTTAATTGAATCAATTATAACATTCCATATTATCCTAGAAATCAGTTTAATTCATAAAAAGTCTCAAATTACATATATTTTGGTATTTATAACATAAATTATGTTAATATTTCATTAATAAGGTAATTGTTGCATCATAATTATTTCCTAAATAATTTAACTTATTTAATGTATAAAAATTATAAATAATAAACCATTATGTAGGAAATATTTTTATATTTCTAATTAATATTTATAGTCAAATTTATCTTATGTATAACTCTATATTAAAAATGTTTTAGTTATTAAACATTGACTTTAACCATTTTAACTCTTCTTTAAATAAAATAATAATAAATGTCCTAATCTAATCCAAGTGGACCTGAAGGGTAATATTTTATTCCTAAGGTTGTTTTTGGTCGAATTACACTTATCCAATAGAATTAGGACATCTGTTATGGTAATAGTAATATAAGTTTTACCCTTATTTACCCTATTTACTTTTAACCGTGGTAAAAAAAGTAAAAAGTTACTATTCACCAAAAAAAGATTATCCTATTAAACCACATTTTACTCCTTGATATTAACCGTGTCTCTCAGATTTTAAAATTCCACTCACAGAAGCGGTAGAATTACATTTTATGTAAATCTACAAATTTTCCTAGGAGGTGCGTAAAAGACGGTGAAAAGTTCAATAAAATTTTAATATATCTAAAATTATTATAAAATGACTAAAATGAATTAAATTGAAATTATATAGGTATTATGTATCAATTTTTACCTCAAATAAATTTAAATAAAATAAATAATTATTTAAATAAAATGTCGGTTTTTAAATAGTAACCCATTGTTTTCACTATTCATAAAAAATTGAATGTTTTTAGAAAAAATACCAAAAATTCACCCTAGGCTAATTTCGATATTCCAAATCCAAAAATGAAGTAGATTTTGATAGATAAAATTTTAAAAAGTGGGTATTACAATTCATAACGGCTAGTTTATAATAATATTATAATAATATCTCGTTCAGTGAATCTTGGTATTGCGTACTACACACGCTATCGAAGAAGGTCTTGATTGCGTGTAATGCAATCCAAGTCAGGTATGTGTGTAGTGAAAGCTCCATTGGGTGTTGTGTATAACATAATCAAAAATTATTTCATCTAAAGATTAAAAAAAATTTATACTTAATGTTGTGTAGAATAATTTCCATAACACGAACAAGAAATTGTGTGTAACATGAGCCAAGAATAGTGTTCTGTATAATGCAAGCAAATATAGTGTTGCGTATAGTACAAGATAATCTTGGTGTAGTGTATAATAGAAGACATCAAAGAAATTAATAATAATATATCTCATAAAATCTCGGGTTGTTACAATCCTTGAACGATCCATGCGATGAAAAATGCTTGAAACATATATCTCTTGATCCACACCGAATCATCTGCCGAAACCGTCGTCGCACCTCCGTGACATCGCTCTGGGGTTGGATCTACAATCTCGTATTGTTGTGCTAGAAAATGAATGTGCAACGATCGATTTCCTCCAAAAACGCGTAGAACGCAAAGAAGAAAATGAGGGAGAAAAAAACCACAAAGAATCGAACAAGAGGGACAAACCTCAATCATTGTTTCTGACGATCCGAGTTCATCGCCATTAGATCAAAACCACAACAATAAACAGATTATAAATATTGATTATTTTATTTCCCTATATTCATGCTAATCAGTTTGCAGATTAGTCAGCGTTCATTGTAGGAATCAAGAATGGGGAAAGGAAAATCAAAAACAAACATCATATCTGGATTCTGCGGCGTTCGATGGAGAAGACCTTGTCGAAATGTCATCGTCTCTGGTGAAAATCGTCAAGAATATCGTTGCCGCGTTGGGAGGTTTTCTCCAGAGCCTCCATAGCCTCCAAGGGTTTCAGGGTTACGAGTTTTGTAACCCTGGACCCCTGCGCAAATCTTAATTTAAAAAGGATAAAAGATATCTTTTGTAACAGATTTAAAAATATTTCACTGCAGAATGAAATATTTTTATTAAATATTTTATTACTATTACGTCCAAAATACTAGATTTCACCACCGACCTACGCCGGCCGATGTCAGGCCTCACCTAATGTAAAAATCGATGTTCTGAATGCAACGGTGCCTTCAGATTTCTGATCTGAGCACCCATTCAGGAGTTATCCTAATTTTTCAGGAAAACCTCATGCATGCGTTATTTAATTATTTAATTAAATTCAAATATTTTTTATGGGCTCACTGGGCCCCAGAACTGCACGTCGTCTCGAAGACTGGTCTCAAAATAATTCCCACATATTTTTAAGAATAAAGTATGGAAAAAACGAGACATTACATCACACCCACCTTAGGGCTTTTACGTCCTCGAAAAGACAAAACAAAGGCTACTAAAAAAGATGTGGGTACTACACATGAATCTGAGTTTCCCGCTCCCACGTGCTCTCCTGGATATTCCTGTGCAGCCGCCGGACACGCACCAAGGAAATAGCTCACCCATGAAGGATCATGTCTAACAGATCATCGATCACCACTGGGTACTCAGCAAAGGTTGCTTCATCATCGATGTCCATCTCGCCCCAATCGATGACTTGCGATGGACCATGCATGTACCTCTGTTGCTGCGACACATGGAAGAATTTGTGTACCTGGTACATCTTAGGAGGCAGAGCCAAGAGATATTCCACCTCACCAACTCTACTACGAATCTGGAAAGGGCTGATGAACCTTGGAGATGGCTTGCCACCTCGGCCAAACCTCCACAATCCCCTTCGAGGTGAGACCCAAATGAACACATTTTCTCCCTCCTTGAACTCCAAGGGTCTCGGCCTCTTGTCGGCATAAGACTTCTGCCGACTCTGTGCAGTCTTTATCTGCTCCTGGATGGCCTTCACCATCTCTGTAGTAGCTCTCACCATCTCTGGGCCCATGAGTGCTGACTCTCCTGGGTCAGTCTAGCAAAGTGGTGACCTGCAAGGTCTCCCGTACAAAGCCTCTAATGGTGCCATACCAATAGTGGAATGATAATTGTAGTTGTAAGAAAACTCCAGCAGTGGTAGGTGATCCTCCTAGCTACGACCGAAGTAAAGTATGAAAGATCGATGAATATCCTCTAGAAACTGGATGGTCCGCTCTGTCTGACCATTAGTCTGGGGATGAAACGTTGTGCTCAAGCATAACTGAGTCCCAAAAGCTTCTTTCAATCCCTTCCACAACTGGGATGTGAAACGATCATCATGATCTGAGACGATCGTGGATGGAACTCCATGAAGTCAAACTATCTCTTGCACGTAGTGGAGTTCCAAGCTCTCTACTGAACTCTACTCCCGTATGGATAGGAAGTGGGCCAACTTGGTGAGTTGATAAACAATCCGCCATATGGAATCATGTCCCATGGACGTGTGTGGTAAACCCATCAAGAATTCCATTGATATCCCATACCAATTCCACACTGTCACCTCAAGGGGCTGAGTCAAACCTGCTGGCACCTGGTGCTCAGCCTTTACTTGCTGACAAGTAAGGCATCGAGAAACAAATGCTGCCACACTCTTCTTCATTCCTGGCCACCAGAACTAACACCATAGGTCCTTGTAAAACTTTTCCACTCCTGGATGCACCGCCATATGAGATGTATGGATCTCCCCCAGAACCTCCTCTCTCAAGGACACTAGTACTATTGTACGCCCTCTGAAAATAACAATGTTCTCCCCACCTTCTGAATATTCATCAGCAGCATCACATGTGGATATTTGAGCACGTGGAGTCTCACAGCTAGCATCCCCGCACTGTGCTTCCCTAACTCGCTGTAAGTGTGTAGGGGTAAATACTATCGATTGATCTGGATTTTCTACTGAGAGCATCTGCCCCAATGTTCCCCTTCCCAGGTGTGTAAAAGATCTCAGAGTCGTAATCCTAGAGGAACTCAAGCCATCATCTTTGTCTCAAATTCATATCCTTCTGATAATAGATATATCTAAGACACTTCTGATCAGAGTAGTTGGTAAACCACTCGCCCATCAGGTAGTGTCGCCACAACTTCAATGCGAAGACTAACAATGCCAACTCAAGATCATGTGCCATGTAGTTCTACTTGTGGGGCCTCAACTGGCATGAGCCATAGGCAATCAACGTGTTACAATTCATCAGGACACAGTCAAGCCCTGTTCCTGATGCGTCTGAGAACACTATGTACTCGAAACCCTCCTCTAGTAATCTCAATATCGGGGCACTCGTTAGACTCTATCTCAACTACTAGAAAGCCGGCTGCCATCTCTCAGTCCACACGAAAGGATTCCCTTTCGGGTAAAAGCTGTCATTGGTGCTGAAATATTGGATAACTCAAGAATGAATCTACAATAGTTTCCTATCAACCCAAGGAAACTCCGCACCTCTGTTACGCTCTGGGGTGGCTTCCATGCTAACACTACCTCCACCTTGGTTGGATCCAATGGTACACCATCTACTGATATAACGTCTCCCAAAAAGTGGACCCCCTGTACCCAGAACTGACACTTTGAGAGTTTCCCATACAACTAGTGCTCTCGCAGTGTGTCTAGAACCATCCTTAGGTGTCTCGCGTGCTCCTCCTCGGGTGCAGAGTAAAAAATGATATCAATGATGAAGACCACTATGAACTGATCTAGATAGGGATGAAATATCTAGTTCATGAGTCCCATGAACACTTCTGGGGTGTTTGTCACGCTGAAGGGCATCACCAAGTACTCATAGTGACTGTAGCGACATCTGAAAGCCGTCTTCTGTATATACTCATCCCGTAATCACAACCGATAAAGCTTGATCGTAGATCAACATTTGAGAACCATTGTGCCCCTCTCAACTGGTCGAAAAGGTCATCGATCCATGGTAGTGGACACTGGTTCTTCACGGTCACCTGATTCAAGAGCTGGTAATCCACACATAGCCTCAAGCTCCCGTATGAATTCTTGGAAAACAGCACTGGGGCCTCCCATGGTGATACACTGGGCCTTACAAAGCCCTTCTTCTACAAGTCTTCCAGCTGCACCCTCAGATCAAGAAGAAATGCAGGAGCCATCTGATATGCAGATGTTGATATCAGTGTCGTCCCGGGTTGCAACTCAATACAGTAATAATCTTCCGATGGGGAGGTAGTCCGTGGACATCCTTCGGAATTACGTCCTTGTATTCATCCAGTACATCTAGAAACTGGAAACTCATAACATCTACTACGCCTAGGGCTTGGCTACCCAACTGGTGTGAAACCGGTTGTGCCTTCCTATGCACGATTCCATCCTACGCTGCCTGGGTCTCTCTTTCACTGAAAAAAGAGAACCTCATTCCATCATTGTGGACACACCACATCCTTCACCTAAAATAGTCGATGTAGGCATGAACCGTGGATAGCCATTCCATACCAAGAATAACAATTTAAGGCCTTGACTCTACCACCAAGAGGTTCCTACCGAAACTCTCACCTCCAAGGGTCAGGTCACATTGTCTGCAAATGTGTGTGATCTCTGAATCTTCTCTAGTCGGTGTTTCTATGTGTGAGGGTCGAGTAAACGTCTCAACTGGAATCTCATGGTTTTGGAAAAATATAAGCAGCCAGAATGGAATGACTAGCACCAGTGCCTATCAGTACGATAACCAAAGTAGAAAAGAAACAGATTGTACATCTAATCATTCTGAGAGTACCTGGGTCATATGCCTCTGCCGCCTGCAGCTATCCCTGCCTCTATCAACCAGCACCCAGAGGCTGGGGTGGACCTCCTGTAGGTGGTGGTGGTAAAAGGTCAAAACGTCGACCAACTCCAGCTGCTCTCCCAGTTCATCCACCACATCCGCCGCCCCACAGATCTTACTGCTCCACACAATGCCTCTGCCATGATGTCTATCCACTACTCCCGTATCAGTAGTACGGTGGGTCGGAAAATCTTGAGCGATAAGTCCCCTTCCATCACATGAGTAGAATCACATCTCTCGAGACTGGCTGGATGCACCCTATAAAACTTGTATGGCAGATCCCATGTCCTAGGATCTCCTACGAAAACGTCTCCCATTCCCAAGTCCCTGATGTCGGCTCCCTACTGCCGAGGTCTCGGCTCCATCTCGATCGCTACTGACAACTGTTGGTTGTCTCTACTCGGCCAAGAAACTCTCGACCACCAAAGCCCGCTCGAGCACTTTATCATAAGTAGGAATGCTCATAAGGATGATGCTATCTTGGATATCTCTGCGCAAGCCCTGTTCGAAAGTCTGATCTCTGAAGTACTGATCTCTGACCATATCCATAGAGTACCGCGAGATGTCGGTAAACCTCGATGAATAGTCAGCCACCATCATGGTTCCATGCTAGAGCTTAAGAAGCTCTTGTATATGTACTGATATTAGGGTAACCGGTGAAAACTCCTCTCTAAAGAGATGCTCAAACTATGACCATGAAAGAGTCACCTCATCATGAGTATGACTAACCAAACTCCTCCGTCGCCCTGCCGAGCCCTATAGGAGGCTCGGTGCCGATATCACCATCTAGTCTGTTTGTGTCCTGACCAGACGGAAGACTTTGGCCACTGCCTCAAGACAGTCCTTTACTGCATGAGGGTCAGGCTCGCCTCGAAACCTGAGGGGGCTCTGTCTCTAAAACTCATGGAGTGTGGTCTGCCTACGCTCCTCCTCAACTGGTACAGCAGGCACTAAACACTACTCCAGAGGTGGCGGGATAATTGGCACACCACCCGATGGTGAAACTGGGGGATCTGGTCCCAGTATCAAGGCTTCATCACTGACGGGGTCATCCATGTGATCGAGATGCTGAATCCTAGAGGGTGCGCGTCACGGAGGCATCCTGTAATAAAACAATATGTATCGCAGTTAGTGAGTATATATGGATACGTTGGCCACCTGCACCAACACTGGGGTCCCTGGCCTAAAAGTTGAACTCGAAACACTTAACACTTTTTCCTCAATCCAACTCACAGACTCTCAGTCCTAAGGTAGAACCGAAAAAATATGATACCACTCTGTCACAACCCATCGCAGTGGGGCCCGAGATGCAACTCCCCTAGCTCGCCTCCAATAGGCCAGGGGCTGGTGACTAGCACTGAGTAGGCATGCTACTAACATGGGAGGCAATTCCTAAAAACCTGTACACACTCAAAAAAATCTCCAAGCCCACAAAGCTGAAAAGTAAAAACTACTAAAAGGAAACATTCATGAATATAGTAAAAAACCATCCAATAGAGTACGAAAAGAACGATAAAGTACAGTAATGTAAAACCCTGGGCCAAAAGTACAGGCCCACCAAATGAGAGTCTGTAACAATGTCAATACTGTAAAGAAAGGTGTTCGGACTGCAATTTGTAGCCGTTGGAACACACCTCGGCCTGTCTGATCTCATTGAGTACTGTCCGGTCCTGGTCCACATTGAATCCTATCAAAGGCTCTCTCGTCTGCACAAGACACGACACGTGCAGGCAAATCATGTGTAGGGGTGAGTTTAACAATACCCAGTAGGACACCCTGAAACCACAATGGAAGAAAAAAAGGGAAATACCACAAAGGAAAGATACAATCATCTCTACATAGCATATTTATGTAGAACATATAACATGAATATCCAGATATACTCATACTCAAATGACAATTTTGAAACCACCACTATGATCGAGCTCGAAAATTTCACTAAGAAAGAAACCAGGAGAACACACTCCTAGGTCCGAAGAGAGAGAGAGATACGAAGTACACATTCTAAGAGAACACACTCCCGAAGTACTTTTAGAACATGATGCTTATATGAATATCAACACCATGTCATGGGGTGATTCCAAAAACTCAGTCTGAGCTAATCCTCTAAGCAGAGGATCGGCGCCCGGGTAATGTTTGTCTCATCGATATGAAGAACTCTACCTAGTGTTCCATGAATGAATAGAGGATCTGGCTCTATGTCTCACAAAGTGGATTCCAACAACTCTATTCAAGAAGTCCTAATGAAGGGATCATACTAATATATGTAGGATAATGTCCAAGGGGACAAACCCTAAGGAAACTAGCCCAAGTCACAGAAAGAAACGGGCTCAAGCCATGTAAGATTGGTTACACGTCGTGTAGTATGGTTACACACTAAGATCCTTGACCCCAGGTACTACCAATGTACACGGCCCGTGTCACCCGTTTATGTTGTGTAAAACTCAACTACACGACATGTAGAAAAATCACAAGCTGTGTTCCTTGACTTTGGCTACTACCCGTGTAAACGGCTCGTGTCATTTGGATCATCATATAAAAGGTAACTATACGACGTGTATTTGAATCACATGCCGTGTCTGAGAACCTGGGGCTCGCACTGAGTACACTGGTCATGTACCCGTACACAGTCTCTGTCTTTGTCGCCTACCCGTGTACCAACACACGTGGTATCCCGTGTATCTGGATGGGTCTAGCCGGGGAGGGGTATACACGCGGTGTCCTTGGCTGTGTACCCAAATTGTGACCGTGCACTCCCGAAGTACACACCAGGTGGTCTTCCGATGAACACATGTCGTTTATCCCATACTACATGCCATGTAATCAGGATTTTTCCAGAAACATCGTCTTCCTCCTCGCGTCGCAGCTGATACTCCGGATCCACAGGTTCTCGTACATTCATCCCGATGCTACAGGGGCGGGTTCGTTTCATCATACAAACACTGAAACGGGCGTTTTTGGTCGTTAAATCGGTTCATAAACCTCGAACGTTCCATCTGATGAAAAAATCCCGAAAACTCATATCTCTCGATCCGCTCTGAATTGACTGCTGAAACCTTCATCGCACCTCCATGACATCACTCTGGGGTTGGATCTACAATCTCGGATCGTTGCGCAAACCAACGAACGTGCAATGATTGATTTTCTACAAGAATGCGTAGAAGGTAAAGTTGAATGCGAGGGAGAAAAAAAAATAATCGAACAAGAGGGAAAAACCTCGATCGTTGTTCATGACGATCCGGGTTGATCACCATTATATGAAAACCACAACAATCAATAGATTATAAATCTCGAGTATTTGATTTCCCGATAAAACCCCAAATCACACCTGCCTGCAAAACAATTGATACACTGGCTATTCGGTTCCAAGATTAGTCCGTGTTTGTCATAGGAACCAAGAACGGGGAAATGAAAATAAAAAAAATATCTTCCTACATGGATTCCACGACATTTTTTGGCGAAGATCCGATCACCGCATCGTCATCTCCGCGTTGGGAGGATTTCTACAGAGCCTCCAGAAATGCCTAGGGATTCAGTGTTATGAGGTTTGTAAACCTGGACCCCTGCACAAGCCTTTATTTAAAAAGGATAAAATATATCCATTGTAATAGATTTAAAAATATTTCAGTACAGAGTAAAATATTTTTATTAAATATTTTATTAATTTTACGTCCAAAAAACTAGATTTCACCACCAACTTGCGCCGACCGATTTTAGGCCTCTCCTAAGGTAAAAATTCATGTTCTGAACGCAACGGTGCCCTCAGATTTCTAATCCGAGCACCCGTTCAGGTGTTATCCCACATTTTCAGGAAAACCTCATGCGTGCATTATTTAATTATTTAATTAAATTCAAACATTTTTTCTAGGCTCACTGGGACTCGGAACTGCATGTCGTCTCGAAGACTGGTCTCGAAATAATTCCCACATATTTTTAAGAATAATGTATGGAAAATTTGAGATATTACAGATCATTTCCTTCCACTGGAAGAACTATTGGCCCATCTCAAAAATAATTCTATATACCTAGAACTATTGAAGTCTTTGAGGTTTCACTCAGTGATAAGAGCCAGATAGATTATCTTGACCGAAATAGGTAGGTGAAAGACATTGAATTTCATAAAAATGGCATACTGGAGCCAATCCCCAAATCATCTAGCATGTGAAAGTTCATCACCAGCTAAAATCTATATAGAGTGTTTCAACACTATGAAATGATCAAAATACACCATAACGGGAACAATATCATGTTAATGGTTCATGAAATCTCTAGCTCTGTAATCTCTAAGAAGTTATGGATATGACTGATCATAGAATGTATTCAAGAAATCAATCCATAACATGCCCAAATGACGATTGGCCTGGGTAATCAAATCCTACAAACACATTGGTGATTCCCAAAGAATCTTTGTAGAAATCTCGAATCTCCACTTTGGATGTGTCTCCAGATGCACCAATATTGAAAATGTTTCCTCTCCCCATGATTCAACAAAATGTGGACCACCATCACTAGAGAAAGTATGTGGATGTTCCTACAGGAACACACAAGTGAGATCCATCATTGTTGGTGAAACTCATGGTGGACTGTCCATGAAATACCTCAGGCGTAGTAAATTGTCACGATGTTGAGAATATGTTCCCAGTTCATGTATAACATGTGGTGACTTATCTAGAACTCATAGAGGTATGAATGGAAGTTTAGGGTCCACCACACCTAGAGAATGGCCTTTGCCACCTTTCGGGCATATGATATGAGGATATCGTGGATGAATTTCTCTACAATTTCCAAGAACATTCCATTGAACAATATTTGAAACAATGAGATATCTAAAATTACGAATGATAAAAATGAAAAACCTAATACCTATGGAAAACTATCCAAACAACACACATAGATGGTCATGTTTCGTCAAGTTCTTGTGTATTAGATTCATTTAATTTTTAATTTAATTTCCAGGTTCACTCCTTTAACTTTCATAAACATGACAATCTGGGATGAGGATGTGAAACCATATAATTTTAGATCGCATGATTCAATTTTAATGGAAACCCATTAATGATGAATCGGTGCCCAAACACCAATCCCTAGAAACGACACACATTAATTTATAGCATAATAGACCAACTCAGTATATTAATCATCCTATAACATGGGGGCCCCCACAACTCATGAATTGACAAAGGCAATGACTCAATTTCATCCAAAATTAATTCAAGAATTAGCTAACTATCACAAAATCACATAACAGTCCTAGGAAGATAAATAAATTAATTGAACTGAAATGGACCTATATTGCATGTAAGTATACATGATATATGAATTCTAGGTGCCTGTGATGATGCATGTATCAATGCTCCTTCCCCTCCTATCCGTAGGGACAATATGAAAGAAAATCCACAAACAGGATAAAATTCATCCACACCAAATAGCTTTTGCATCACCCAATGGTGAAATAATATAAACTATAATAGAAAAAATAATAATAATATTTATAATGTAGGAATATTGATTTTTACTGAGAACATGGTTTCCTGATTCCCAAAAATAGCCTATGTGTACGTCCCAAGAGTTCCTAATCTCACATAAATTATCATAAAATATTAATGTAAGAAAACAAACCTTACACTTATACAGATTTTTGAAGACTTTGACCCATATGCCACCTGAAAGGTTCCCCGAGCCCTATGGGCTGTAATGCCTTATCCGCATCTCCCCGAATTCAAGAGGTTTCCGATTAGTAGTGAGGGACTGGGGTGTATCTTTGGGGAGACAATGGCTTCATTACCCAAGTGTATAACAATAGGTGAATGTGAACATATTTTAAATTCTATATGAAATATATGTAAATATAAGACATTATGGAAAATAGAGACAATAGTAACAATAAATGAAACAATTGTATTGGCATTCAAAAACTAATGACATGTCCGATCACTAGAAAAATAGATAGCATGGATACAAGACCATTGGCATAACATGTTCTAGTAATGTATTAAGGAAATCAATGACTATCCCAAGAACCATGAATCCCAACTCAATCCTCTGCCCTCAATCTCAATACTAAATAGAATTCAATCAATTATTTGAAGATGTGTGCTTCCCTTTGTCAATGCTTGCGACCATGTAATCAACTCTAGGTACAAAATGGTGCCTATCAAGAGTGTGGGATAAATCTTAGTGGGATACCACCAATGGTATCTATAACATCTGACACATGTATTTGAAATGTAATAGTTTGCATGCATTAATATATAATGTACCAGAATACAATGTAACTAAATACACATGTACTAGCTTTATTCAGTAGGATGGTGTCTGAACATTTCTATAAATAATTATTTGATTATTAAAAATTTATAAATAAATTACATGTTACCAATTTCAAAGGTTCTGAGTTGTGACAAGGCAACCTATAATGATATTTAATTTTGAAGTCCAAAGGTAATAACCAAGACAACCTAGACCTAAAGGTTCACCAACTCTGTAATAACTATTGCCTGACATGGGGTATGATTTTAATCTAAATAGCATGGTCTAAGGTATTCCAAAACGGGGTGCCTACCGATTACATCGATAAAATCCACGGTAAACATGTCTTAGAAGATACAGGGGCCTATAGACTATAAAAAAGGCACCTACATGTCAATGAAGGATGCAAGGACTGTATCAAAGGCACCCAAAAATGATATTGCTGGATCCAGGGATTATATCCATGGTATATTGCAGTACAAAATTAGGGTTCAAATGGTAACATATCAAGAATACACGAACAGATAATTATCATGATCTAGGTGGGACTCAAATGAAGAAATATGAAAGATGGAATTAGAATGGGGTTCTTGTGTGCTCATGGAATTCTCTGATCAAAATCCATGGAGATATCAAGTCTGACCATTCTTATTTTATTATGAATTATTGTAATAAATATTTTGGTTAAGGACATGGATTTAATTAGTGAGATACTGTCATGTAGCATGCAACTGATGGTTCAATCCTTTTCTTTCATTAGTGCGATAAGGGTAAGTAGCATGTAACCTTTTTATCATGTCATAATTAATCAATATTTCCACATGGTTCTTGACATTCCTTTCATTAGTGTGATAAGTCTACGTAGCATTAAACCATTAAATTAATCCATTTATGGAGTACTTAATAATTTTGGTTCATTCTAATTCCTACAATTACTATGGTAAGGGGTGATAGAGACATGAAACCAATAAATCATTCACATTTAATATGGTAAATAAATATAATCAATATACATTCAAATTTCTATTACACATTTATTTATCAATTAATGAACTTATCCTAAGTAGTAAATGTGGTGAGAAGACATGATACTTTCCATTATGCAACTCACAATATAATTCAATCCAAAAAATATTTAAAATCTTAACCATTGAGTGGTCATGCCAAGGCACACATGAATGGTGTCACAAATGTGTGAAATAACTAATCAATAAATATGGCATAAAATTCGATAAGAAATATAAAGAGTCTTTATTATAACGAATAAAAATTGGTCTCAGGTATTGAAAGTGATTATCCACACATTTTTAATGTTTTTATGTGAGGCATATAAATTTTATTAATGTCACCCGTTGAAATTCAAGGGCCCCACATAACTAATCCAATATCAACAGACATTATGGATGAGTAATAAACCTCCCACATTAGGGTTGTATGAATACCCACTTACGATATTGGTCCTCGTTTTTTCATCGGTTATATTTTATAGAACAAAAGGTAAAAAATTCTCAAACCATGATAATTAGGTCGAAAGAAAACAAGAAGCTGAACGGATCAACCAGACTTGAATACATTCCCTTGAAAATCCAAAATGACAAAAAAAATCTTGATTGGTTTTTAAATGAAGGATATCTTTGACCCAAACATTATGCCTTCAAAATCACCCTAAATACGGGAAATTGAAGAAAATCCTGATGGTTTTCGATTCAGGAATGAAGGGGGATCAAAATTGATCTATAAGGGAATTTTAGATCATTTACCTAGAAAAATGACTTCTGTACAATTTGTCCACATAGTTTTACATACTATGAACTAACCATGTGATATTACCTTTGTATAAGGTCCCTTCTCATGGTTAGGACCCATAGCCATATGCCAACCGTTCAAGGAGTATCTATTCATATAAACAATACACATGGTTTTCTAAACCGTGTGATATTCATGCATGGGTTACACTAAACCATGTGCCATGAATGTGTTTCTAAAAAACATGGTTTATGTGTTTTGAAATTTTCCCAGAAACCCTTGAGACCTTTACAAACCCATTACGCATCCATATTAGGTCCAAAGTAATGATTTAGACAACGAATACAAAAGATCCATACATGATTGAAAAAATGGGCTCATACACATTTATTAGCTTTAACCATCCTCTCAAGAACATATTAGGCTCCTTTTATGTCAATATACATTGGAAGATGTTATGATTAATATATATCTCTCACTTCTATCCCAAAGGAGAATACAATTCCATATTTTCAAAGAAAAGATCATAACTTTAAAGTATAGATCATCCATAGTGTTTTCTCTTAAGAAATTATAATTTCCATGGTGAATATCATGTTTCATTATCATTTTCAATTATTACACAACCTAAACAGTTCATTGAAGTAGCAACGTAAAATACATTTTCCCCACTATTTAGGAGAGATATTATTGGCCTAGTGATAATTTTTTTAACTCCATGAAACTAAAATCAAATTCACTAGTCTTGGAAACTTCACTCTATTCTGAGTCATCTTTGTTAGTGGGTTTGAAAGTCATGATAAATTCAGCACTAATCACTGGTAATACCAAAAAAACATATCAAAATTTTTTATTTTGGAATTGGACAATCATAAATTGTTGTTGTCTTTGATTGTTCCACATATAATCCCTTACTAGTGAAAATGTTCCCAAATAATGATACTTCTATCTATCCAGAAATCTCATTTCGTGTACATTTCATAGCGTTTCTCCCTTTTCATGTTCATTAGAATAGTTTTTAGATTCTTCATGTATTATTTCCTTATTTCAGAGTATATTAGAATATCATATATAAAAATCACCACAAATTTGTCATCGTAATCACTAATAACTCTATATATTAAGTCCTTGAAAATTTATTGGCCATTACTTAGTCTAAAAGGAAAATATATGTACTCATAGTGACCATACATCATTTTTTTTGTTATTATTGGGAATATCTTCTTTCCTCGCCATTATTTGGTTATATCCTAAACAATGGACCACCTTAGAGAAATACATGGAACCACACAGTGGATCAAACAATTAATTTTTCCATGGAATGGGATACTTTTTCAATATTGTAATTTTTTTGAACTCATGATAATCAAATAAGAGGTTCATTGATCCATACTTCTTCTTGCTTGATAAGACTATCAAACCCAATGATGATGTACTCTTGCATATAATACCCTTGTACAAAAACTATGATAACTACTTATTATATTATTTGAGATCAATAGTGTACATTCTATAAGATGTATTTGATACAAAATTTTATCTAGGAATAAGTTCAATTATGAACTCAACTTATTAGTCAGGAGGAGGGACAATTAACTCTTTGGGAAAAACATCAGTGTATTCCATCACAATGGTCATGGCATAGAGCATGATTCAATCTATTATGTCAATCGATTAAGATATATATTATTTAATATATGGAAATATTATCCCCACTCGAGAAAATTATTTTGAACGAGATTCATCTTCCTCATTACACTTGTATAGGATTGGAGGATGCTTTGGGATTTGAAGAGTAATTTCAATTTACAAATATATGATGTTGGGGTTGTATAATGATAGCCAATCCATGCCAATAATAGCATCAAAATCCACTGAAGGAAGTAAGAAATTATTTTCTGGGAGGTTCATTCCACAAACCATAATTTGGAAGGATTTATGTACTTCTTATGCAATAATTACCCCATTTTATGATCTAAAAAATAACCAACCTCTATATTTTTTCGGGTTGTTTGAACAATTATACTAAACATGCAAGATGTGAAAGAACGTGCAGAACCATAATTAGATAAAAAAATTCTATTGTTGAATGATTTACCAGCATACATGTCACTACATCGTTTTTAATCCCCAACTAACTAGTACGTAATATATATACCCTTCCTTCATTTGTTGGAGGTAGTTTCTGATTTCCTCTGAAAACCCTAGGATTAGTGCGTTGGTTTGAAAAATTCCAATGTTCCTTGCAGTTGAAACACTACACTAACATGTAAGAATTGATTGGAATTTTCAATTATCATTTATATATATTGGAATTCATCATATCCCTTTGATATTTAGTAGTCAAATTCACCTCTCTTCCAAACATGAATTTTCTATTGGTTTCCATTTGAGTAGATTTGAGGATGCCTCTTCTGACACTTCTGACTTGTGAGATATTTGGCCTTCCTTCTATCATTGGATTAATATTTTTAACCACACTTATAAATATAAATTTTTCTCATTTTGATTATGGGAAGATGAGACAACAGACGGTCTCTGATAACCATTTCTTCCTTTAATGGATAATTGTAACGCCCTAACTCTAGTTAGCCAGAGTCAGTCCATTATTACATAAAATTTTCATGATAACAATAGATCAAGTCTCAAAATAAATGTTATGTTAATATCTTTGTATGTACTATATAAAAACATGAGTTTTATATTGATTCATGATATAAAAAAACAACATTGTTTCCAACTTGAACACATATATATCTTTTAGCATATTTTATAGGTTATTCGTAATTTAATTCATCACACACTTAAAAAAATAAATCTATGAAATTCTTGAGATCAAATGATTAGTAAGGATAACCATATAGCAGAAACATTCATAAATAATCATAAACATTAAAGGTAAGTATATGATTAAAACACAAGCCTTTTAAACATAATATTTGGTAAATTATTGAAATGATAAATCAAGTAATTCCATTTACTTTATTTACATAGATATTCTACTAGTAAAATAACCACATGTAATACTAATAGATAATCTCATAATGATGTAATGAATAATTCCTGACATCATACACACATAGTCAAGGCCTCCTTCCAAGACTAGACACATGATTTTGTCAAGTCATTGTGCTAGCACACTAGTTTCTCTCATGGGACCTACCAATGCATTGAATAGATATAGCAGGCTCCACCTGTAAATTAATAAGTCCAATTATTCCTCATATGAAATGGGTGAATCATAATCTATACATTCATATTGAAACTAGAATATGAAATGTCAAAACTTTAACCAGAAACCACGAAGGGCATAAAAAAAGCACACCCATAGTAAAACATAACTGATTCAAAACAATATAGATGATTTTATTATATAATAAACAATAATAATGAATAAAATATAATTAGGGATATTCACATAGATGTAAATAGTCCGTAAAATTATTTGATATAAATATTCCCTTTTTAAAACTTGTAAAATTCACACTTTTTATCATAGAAGTCATTTAAAACTGATTTTGGAATCAAAGTGTCCCATTCCACTTTGAAACATTTGAATGTAATTTTAATTTAACAACAATCATACCCATATAAATAAATACTTAAACCAATATTTAAAACATATACATTAATGAGAACTATTTAGAAGAATAAATCATTCAAACATTTAAAATTATATTTTAGTTAAAGAGTCTATAACCAAAAGAGAGATGCTTGATTGTGAGTAATTGAAGAAAAACATTAATCCAAACATTATAATATCCTGAGAATAAAACGACTCATGATATAATATGTAAAAGGACAGTATATATACCATATAAATGTTAATTCGTGCATAACAACCAAGATGTCTCAATGGAATGTAACTTGACAAGAAATCCCTTATAAAGATTATATCCTGAAAATAAGGATAAATAAAGGGAATATTTTGTGTGACATATATAAATACACCGAATATATTTGGATATTTATTTTATATCAATAATATGACATTAACACAAATTCTATTAAAAATAATACCAATGACTTGGATGTTTAACTTAATGAATGGAAATTGAGATAAGATTACCCCTAACAAGTTCATATCAATGGAGTGAAAATTTATCAAAGGAGTGATTATGATTGTCAAATGTATATCCACACAAAGGGGAGTGGAAATTTCTACATAAATAATAAATATTGATTCCACACATAATCTATGAGTAAAATAATCAATTAAGTATGCATAAAGCTCAATGGGTGAAAATTGAACATTGAAATTCCATTACCGTTTTGGTTACATACGAAACATACACCCCATGAAAAATCGTTTATACAAAGAAGATGTAAATACCAATAAATTACAGTATATTACACCATGATTTAAATCATTTGAAGTAAATCAACAATTAAAAAGTAAATAGTTTTCAATATAGAATTAATCTCATGCGAATAAAAACTGAGATGCAAACACATTACCTCGTTGAAATCAATCGAGTCGTATGACCAAAGTTAATGAAAACCAAATGAATCATAGAATATCATGAATATAAATAGAATCATGATAATACATATCAAATGGAAGTACACAATACAAAACATGTAATAAATATTGTGCGAACAATGGAAATCTAACAGAATTAATAGTGAGAAAAGATACCCCTTACCTTGTGTCTGAATTGACCCATTCGTTCTTTAATCACCATTAAAATATACTAAAGTTAATTTAATATTTAATAGGAAAACTTTTCAAATTTATTATTCCTTTTAAATAACTAAATAGAAGATTATAAGCATTACATTATTATTTATTTTTGTAATGGTCGTTTTGTTTATATTTGGTACTTGAGTCAAAAGTAAGATTCTTATAATTAAATGTTGTCCATGTGGTCAAATGTACATTATCTACAGAATTATATTCATGATTTAGATATCATATATATATATATATATATATATATTTCCAGTATATATATGTATATGTATTTATAATAGTACATATCATTTGGAGATAAAAAATGAAATGCACTGCTCATGGAGACGGTAAGTCGTACGTACGCATGAACACTACTTTCATTTATATTACACATTTTAATGGAATGAACAAATAATGATACATAGGTATATCATAATTCAATTATAATATCATATATTATTTCAGTATCTCCATCCTTTATATGTTCTACTTATGGCCTAAACGAGTCATATAACATTGAGGGGGCACTAGTCCGCACTTCCTAAAATGAAATTAGCTCATTTACCCATTATTGAAACCATAACGATATGATATAAATAAAAAATAACGAAGCATATAAACAATATTAATGTAATATATATCACATATAAATATAGTTCCATATTAATGTCCACCATAAGAGGCGGTAAGAGATAATTGAAAAATCATCGTTTCGTGAGGTAGTAGTTCGCCATCCACAGAAATAGTATGTTCTTTTCCCAATAGAAAGTGATGTGTGCATGTGTATCTCAAATCCTTATAAAAAAACACCTAGTATATTTATGATACATATTTTTTTATAAAATATTTTAATAAAAAGTGATTATGGGATTGGAGAAGTAGAATAAATGAAGAGATCTTTAGGGAAAATGTTACCTTAAAATCAGGTAACTCCCTTTGGTTTAAACTAAAAGGACTTCTTGAATTGTATTTTTCTAAATGTAAGTATTGTAGGTGGAAGAAAGGTATCTTGAGAGATTATTTCAGCATTTTTTGGATGATCTATAGGGATTTAAATGTGTGGGAAATGGGTTATAGTTGAGGGATTTTTATAATGTGGAGAAGGGGCTCTTTATGAAACATGAAAAATATTATTTAATTATATTATAATTTTCCGTTTTTAAAGGTCGAAAACTCAATAAAGTTAAATATAAGATGAATATTGTTTGAAATAAAATCATCCAATTAAAATTGGACAGGATTTGTCTATTATTTTCATTTTTATAATGTTATTTATTTTAATCATTAATTAATGAGGTAAAAACTTCATCATTTATGTGTCATAAATAATTTTATTTATTTAATGTCTAAAAAATTTAAAAAAAATAGCACGATGTAATAAGTTTGTTTAAATTTAAAATTATTATTTATAGTCAAAGATATAACTAATATAACCCCATGTAAAAATTTATTTACTAAAAGATATATGTTTATGTCATGTTTTACTTTACTTTAAATTAATTCATATAAATTGTTATTATCACTCCCATGTGGAACCATGGGGTCCCAAAATAGGCCCAAGGATGCACCTGGTCAGTCATGAATCATACGATAAGGTTAGGACAAGTGTTATGATAATTTTATATTATTATAATATTATTTCTAAATTGAATTACCCTATTAAAATTTAACCACGGTAAATAAATGTCAAAATTTACTATTCAACTGAAATTATTCTTATCGTATTGTACAAAATATTACTTAGTGAAAACAACCAAGTATGAATTATTTTGGAATTTCAATTCACCGAAGTGGTATAATTTAATTTAAAATTAAAACGTTTGTTTTTTAACTACTACTCAGTGATTTCACTATTAATCAAAAATTGAAGGATTTTATAAAACTACTAAAAATTCAGTGTAAGAAATATTTGATATTCCAAATTGAAAAATAATATCCATTTTATGAAATTAAAAACATAATAGTTTCATTAATTAATTTAAAATTAATTTTCGTTGTCAAAACAAAAAGCCAGTATTTAAGAAATAATAACTTTCAAAAGATTTACACTTGTTTATGTCCAATTTCAATGTGAAATTACTTATAATGTCCAAAATTGAACGAAATGTTAAAAATTTAAAATAGTTACACTTTAAAACTAATTATTATTATGATCTATACATATAAATAAATTCAATTAAAATGCAATTTTGAATTAAAATTCAGTATTTTCACTATTCATAACAATGAATTTTTTCAAAAAAATACCAAAATTATACCGAATGTAAATTTTGATGTATCTATTGTAAAGATGATTTTTATTTTTTCAAATAGAACATATAAAAGTTACCAAAACTATATTTAATTAGGGCTCACCATCAAAATGCAGTAAATCGACCTCTTAATGAAAATTATAGTATTATTGCTTAAAATAATATTCATTTATATTTTTAGCCTCTGGAATTTATTGGATAAATATAAAAAAATTTAACAAATATGTGTAATAATATTTTAGTTAGTTATTTTCATTCTATCAGTTAAAGTTTATAGGTGGTAACTACCATTCAAAAAAATATTATATTATTAATTTTCAATATGAATCAACGTTGTGGCCAATGTAAGATTTCAATGAAACCCGTTGTTGTGTTTTGATTATGCCATGGAACGTAGAATCTCATTAAAAAATTTAATATTTAATTCCAAAATATTAAATTTAAAAATGAAATATTGTTTATTTAACTTGGTGGTTACATTATTCAATCTTGTTAGATATTGTTTCCTTGATATTCTAAAACTATGCATGGGAAGTTAATTTAAAGTCCCACATCGGAAAAAGTGTCAATAATGCAATCACTTTAAAAGTAATAACGATAGGTAAAAAAGTCCCCCAAGATAACCCATACATGGATTCCATATAGGAAAACATGGATATAGAGAGAAAACAATCCATCATGTTCTGATGTAGAGTGATAGAAAACATGACTAGGAGAAAGTTAACTACTGGAAAATCACAAACACTTGATGTGTTAAAGAACCATTGATTAAACAGTAGGAAATGTAAATTGAGAACATTATTTTTTTAAGTTCATTTTTATAATTTTTTGGAATTCATTTAGTATAATGAATAAGAACATAAAGAAATATACTTATCATCCAATAGTGTTTCAACTATTAATCAGTTTCTACCAAAAACTACCCTTTTCTCCAAACATGGAGTACACATGACAACATGGTAACACCGGAAGCGCTATATTCAAATTTTATATAGAATCACATATTTCAAAAAAGGATAACTATATATTAACTTTGTCATTAGACATTATCCTAGACCAAGATGGTTATTATAATATTAGAGAATCCCCAAAAAGGATAATCCTTTATAAAAAGAAATACAACTCTTAATCTCCAAAATTCAAAAAAAATTACCCAATGTTCAAGAAAGACCATTCCATACACAATTTTACTTGATATTATTCAAAATAATCCAAGATAAAATTGAAACCCAAAACTTAGAAGGATTTAATCACATTGTCTTCCACACCGAATCTTAACATTTATCCCCAACGCATCTACTCCTCTTATAGTCTCACACTAGAGTGTATTTGACATAATCACATATTCTCTATGATACATTAATCATTTAAAAAAATAACACAAACCACTATATGTCTATAATAAAAACCTTGATTTTCCCAATATAAAATTTCAACCATTATACCACAAATGAGATCTCATTGTATTCTATTTTCCTTATGCATATAGTGTTCCCAAAAGAGAGAACATCTTCCAAAATAACTTTTATCACTTAATCAACAAATAATTTTCCTATATAATGGATATCCATTTAAAAAAAATATGATCAAAACTCAACATATTCATGATCAATATAATCATTTAACTAAAATGAATAAGTCCTTCTAACTAGGGACTTCACTGAGTCAAGTGGTAGGCGATAAATCCCAATTGCACTTTGGTTGTGGGTTCGATTCCCGCATCTTTGTCCGACATGATGGGTTGAGACACGGTATTCGTGTTGTCATTTTTGAAAAACTATATAAATTTATATCATTCCCTACGATGAAATAAATTCCTAAAAAATACCATAACATATTTTATCCACAAATTATTTCTTATACCTTGCATTTTCTTAAAAAAAATTAATAACCTGTAATTAACTAAATTTCAAGGATCATATAAACCAAAATGGTCCTTTTTAAATTTGTCCACAAAATAAAAGATAATACTACATCAAATAGAATATTAATTTAAAAACAGAAGGGTTACAAAAAAAGAGAAAATTATTCCAATGTATTCCCATCAATAAAGAGAATTAATAATTTTATACATTTACCATTAATTTATTTCCATGTAGGATATATAATGACATAGAGGTTATCCTATTAAATAATACATTGACTAGGGTAATGTCATGGTCCCCTACATTAACGTCAAATGGCTGTATATGGATTTTTTAGGATCTTTATTGTTTTTTCAATAGTAATTTTCAAAGTTTTTTGATAATTCATTACATTATATACCTATTTCCAACAAATAATCCATTTCTATATTCCATTGAGACATATTATTAGGATTCTCCTTTATCATTTCCTACATGATGGAAATTGATCATTATTTTCTCCACTGTATCTACAACTAGAGCACTTGTCATTCTTCACATTTATATTCATTATTGAGTTTAGGAATTGGTTTATGTATATTTTTATTATCATATATTAGGAAAACTGATTTGGCATGAACACAATATATTTTACTACCATAAACATTCCCTTCTATTGCTCGTTCCCACCAACATTCCAAATATGTACATCATATTCAATGTCAATATGACTTCCTTGGAATCCATCCATTAACAAAAACAAGAATTCCAATTGTGAGTAAACATACTCATAAAATTATTTATGGAAAATCATGGACCATTATATTTAATCTAATACACCTTAGGATTAACCAAGGATAATTATTATCATCATATATCAAAATCATTCAAATTGGTTTTTAAGGAGAATGTGAATTATCTTAAGCATATCCCTTGGGAGTGTCATAACCAAGAGTGTTGCAAGGCCCTTTGTCGAGTACCTGGATACCCTTGGTGAAGCTCGAAACTCCTTGTTGGAATTTTCACTCCTAAGTATATATGTTCTAGTGCTGCCTCAACCTACTCGTATCCAGAAAACAATGTATTTTCCTAGAAAACCCATATAATATTTACAATACCAATTTTTTTGGATGTTATTATATACTAATCCTCAATGTTTATCATGGGATAATGTTCTCTTATCATAGTTTTTCTAAATCTAGTTTCCAATGGTTTTACTAAACTTGCTCGAATTCTAACTTTAATGCCTTGACCCTAGTTACCCATAGATTGTGAAATGTTACATAACATTGGGTTGATCACAAGATATCAATTATCAAAAGACCAATTAGTTTAGTATCATTTGATGTACATGATATATATGTGATTTTTACATTACATCAAAAAAAACATTGTGTCCACCTTGAACACACTGAAATCCATTAGCCTATTCTGGAAAGTTAATCGTTATATAATTCTTTACATCCTGGGAAAAATAAAACATAGAATGGGGTGAGATTAAATTATTAGTGAGGATAAACATATACCAGAAACATTCATAAATGAGAATAAGAATTTATGGAAATGTATAAGAATAAAAAAATGCCCTTTAACCATAAACCTCATCATAATATGGAAAAGATAAATCAAATACTTCCATTTACTTTCTCACATGAATATTTTACTAGATGAATAATCACATTTAATATAAATAGCTACTCTCAATATGATGGAATTCATAATACTGGAAATCATTTCCATATAGTCAATTCCTCATGCCAAGACTATAATTAAGATTTTGTCAAGGCCTTGTACGAAGACACTAGTTTGTCTCAGGAGTCCTATTGATGCATCGAGGTGCTATAGCGGGCTATACCCTTCACTTACTAAGTCCAATTCATTCATCATTTGAAATAGGTGAGTCATAATCTAAACAATTTTAGTAAAACTAGTATACAAAATGTCAATACTTTAGAGAAAAACCCACTAATGGAATAAAAAATACACATCCACAGTCAATCATAACTCATTCGTTATAATATGGAAGATGGTATTACAAAAAATCAACCACAATAAAGATAAAATATATTATGGACATTGAAATACATGAAAATAGTTAGTAAAACTATTTGAGGGAAATATTCCCTTTTTTCTTGAAATCTTTCCAAGGTCTCAATATTTATCAATGAAGTTATTTAAAATAGTTTTTTTAATCAAAGTGCCCCATACAAATTTGAATCTTTTGAAAAGAATTATAATTTGAAAACATTCTTGTCCATATAAATAAATGCATAAATCTATTTTTAAAACATGTACATTAATGATAATGATTTAAAATAATAAATCTTTATACATTTAAAACTACAATTTAGTAAAATAGTTTCTAACCAAATGAGAGATTCTTGAATACATGTAATTGAGGAATAAAATTAGACAAAACATTATAATATCATGAGAAGAAAGGGATTCATGATATAATATGTCAATGGACTGTATATACAGCATATAAAAGGTAATCGGTGCATAATGAAAAAGAGGACTCAATGGAATGTAAATTGAGAACAAATCACTTATAAAAACCATATCCTTAAATTAGGGACTAAAAATGAAATAATTATGTTTGAAAAATATAAATATACTAAATATAATTGAATATTCACTGTAAATTAATCTGAGTACATTCACACATTTTATTGTAAAAATAATAGCAATGACTAGGATGTTAAACTCAAAGAATGAAAATTGAGTTATTGTTACCCTTAAAAGGTTTATAATAATGGAATGAGAATTTATCAATTGAGTGATTATGTGTATGAAAAGTATATACATAGATATGGGAGTTGATATTACTACATAAATAATAAATAGTGATCACACACATAATCATGGAATTAAATAATCAACGAAGTATGGGTAAAGCCCAATGAGTATAAATTGAAATTTAAAATTCCATTACAATTTTGGTAACTTACATAACATACACCCCATGAAAGAAGAAAAATATAATGAATATATAAATACCAATTAATTAATTTATATTACACCAAGAATGAAATCCTAGGAAGTACATAAACCACACTAATGGATATAGTGTCCAATATAGCATGAATCTTAGGGGAATAAAAAGTGATATGAAAACCCCTTACCTCGTTGCAATCAATCGAGTTGTATGACCAAAATTTAATAACCACAAAATGAATCATAAAATACCAATAATATAAATATAAAAATGATAATGTAAATTAAATTATAGTAAAAAATACACCACATGTATTAAATAAGCGGTGAACTTAGAAAATCTCACAGAATTAAAATTGAGATTAGAATCCCCTTGCCTTGTGTCAGACTTGACCATTTATTTCTTTAATATCCAGAATAAGAAACTAATGTTAATTTATACTTGCATCAGAACCTTTTTATAATTTTTTATTAATTTTATATAACTTATTAGAGCATTATAAGCATTATGTAACCATTTAAGTTAATAACCGGCTTTTTGCTGAAATTTGGTACTTGAGTAAAAAGTAAACTTCTTATAATTACATGTTGTGCATGTGGAAAAAATTAATTTTTCTACAGAATAATATTAATGGTTTAGATATAATATATATCTAATATATTCAATATATATATGTATTTATAATAGTATATATCATTTGGATATAAGAAATGAAATGCACTGTTCTTGAAGACGGTAAGCCGTACGTACGCATAAACACTACTTTCATTTCTATTTTGTATTTTAATAGAATAAATAATTAATTATAAATAGGTATAATATAATTCTAGTATAATTTATTATATAATTTCAGTAACTCTATCCTTTATACGTTCCACATAATGAATGAACGAGTCATATCACTTGGAGGAGGCGGTAGTCCGCACTTCCACAAATTAAATTATCACATTTACCCTTTATGGAAACCATAATGGTATGCTATAAATGAAAATTAAAAAACCCTAGAATCAATATAAATATAATATATATATCATATAAATATAGTTCTATATTAATGGCCACCATATGTGGCGGTAAAAGATAATTTAACAATCATCATTTCGTGAAGCAGTGGTTCGCCGTCTACAAAAACAATATGTTCTTTTCCCATTAGATGGAGGTGTGTGTAAGTGTAGATCGAATAATCCTCATTAAAACGAAATATTATAATTATTATAGTGTTATTTTTATAAAATAATTTAATAAAAAGTGTTTAGGGGGTTGGAGAATTAAATAAAATTAGAGAACATTAAGGAAGGCGTTGCCTTAAAATCGGGTAACTCTCTTTCGTTTTAACCAAAAGGATTTCTGGAAGTGCCTTCTACCTAAGGTAAGGCTTCTAGGTGGAAGAAAGAGATCTTGAGAGATTATTTTGGTTAGATTTTCGATGAGCCAAAGGGCATGAGAGGTGTGAGTAATATGTTTGTGAATTTTTATAAGGGGAAGGCGGGGCTCTTTAAGAAACATTTATAATATTATTTTATTATACAATGATTTCCAATTTATAAAGATTAAAAACCAATTAAATTCAAAAATAATCTGACTATTGTTTGATATTAATTCATAAAATAATAATTTGTTAGGTTTTGGATATTGTTTTAAATTTTATAATCTTATTTATTTTAATCATTTATTAATGAGGTAAAAACAACATCGTTATTGTGTCATAAATAATTTTATTTATTTGATGTCTAAAAATTATAAAACAAATACCATGATGCAATAAATCTTTATAAATTTAAAATGAATATTTATATTTGAAGATATAACATATAAACCCCCATATAGAAATTGATTTACTAAACAATATATGATTGTGTCATTTTTGTATTACTTTAAATTAATAAATATAAAGTGCTATTATCACTCCCATGTGTCTCCATGGGCTCCTAAAATCAACCCAAGGATGCCCATGGTTAGATATGAATCATATGATAAGTTTATAATAATTTTTACGTTAATTTTATATTATTATAATATTATTTTTAAACTGAATTACCCTATTTAACTTTAACCACGGTAAATGAAAGTCAAAAGTTACTATTCACCAAAAAACATTCATCTAATTGAAAAAAAATTTACATATAGATAACAACCATGTATGTCTGATTTTTGAAATTCAATTCACATAAATAGTAATGTTTAGTTTAATAGAAAGATGTTATTTTTAAACTACTTCAAGGTGAAATCACTATTTATAAAAAATTGATGGTTTTTAGAAAAATCCAATAAATTCAGCCTAATATATATTTGATATTACAATTTCAAAAATGATGACTAATTTATGAAAATAAAAAATATAAGATGAATTAATTAATTGAATATTAATTTCATTTTCAAAACAAATATCATTTAAAAAAAATAATAACTATCATAAGATTGACACTTGTTTATGTCCAATTTCAATGTAAATTACTTCCACTAAACAACATTGGATTAAATTGTTATAATATAATCCAATATCATTTTAAAAATAAATGAATAGATAATCTCAAAATATAAATAAATTATATAAAAAGGTAGTTTTGAATTAAAATACAGTATTTTTCACTATTGATGAAAAAATGAATTTTATTAGTAAAATAAAAAATATGTACATGCTGTAAATTTTGATGTCCCGATTTTGAAGAATTTTTTTCTCAAATAAAACATATAAGTGTGTCCAAAAATATATTTAATGAGTGTTCCCCATCAAAAGGTGGTAAATCAGCATTTTAAATAATAATAGAGTATTTATGCTCAAAATTAGAATCATTTTTATTTTTAGCCTCTATAATTTATTGGATAAATGTAAAACAATTTAACAAAAATGTATAATAATATTTTAATTAGTTATTTTCATTCCATCCATTATAATGTCTAGGCATTAAATACAATTTAAAATAATATTATATTATTATTTTTCATCACGAGACAATGTTGTGTGCAATGTAAGATTTCAAATAATACCTTTGTTGTTTATTGTGTATGCCATTAAACATAGAATCTCTTTTACAATATTAATATTTAATTCACATAAATTAGTATGAAAAATTACATATACATTATTTACCTGGGTTATTATAATAATGGATGATCTCTATATATCTACTCATGTCTTTAATCGCCAACTATTTCTGTACTCTTTGGTTTTGTCTACTAAATTAGAGATCCACCATTATTTCATTGTTTATGATAAAGCCACATGTGTTCCACAGAAGCCTTGTGAAGTTCTCTTCAAACACATTGATAGAATCATATTCATTTTTCATCAGTCAAAGGAACACCCTTTTCATTTTTAGACAAACATTTGTGGAAAATATATGTTGAAAAATATTTTATTGAAATCTTTCCATTCAATGGAACACATTTTTCCTGGAACATCATGTTCGTGATCATTTTCAACTACCGATCAGCTTCCCCATAGAAATGATAAACTTCTAGCATAATCATATCCTCGATTGATCATTGGAGGCATGGAATATCTTATCAGTGGAGTTAATCCATTGTTCCTTGACAAGGTGTCAAATGTTACAGTAAACATGGGTGACCTTTAAACATTATGGATTCAATGGAAACATTCTATATATTAGGACACAGATGGAATTCTAAATCATATTTGGTATTTTTACAGGGATATAATCACACTTCCTATCTCATTAATTTTTTGTAATGTGTTCATATATTTCATTCAATTAACTATGAAAAATAAATTATAATTAGGTTGCTCTAATACCTAGATAATATGAACATAAAAAAAATAAAACATAGAATTATAAAATTGTAGTGTAAAAATATATCATAAATTTTGATTCCCTTGGTTAGAATTAATGTTATCATTAGTGATATAATTATACCTTTAGATCATAAAATTGTTATCTAGTCAAAATCATTAAATAAAACTTCGCATTTTTTTGATACCAACAATAGGTACCCAAGAATTTTACCCTTATTATTACATAAAATTAAACATAATTATCCTTGTATTAAAAATAAGGATCCTAAGCTCTAGTGTATTTGGAAGATTATGTACATAAACTAAAAACATGGAACCAAAATTAAAAAAAATAAATTATTTAATATTTAATTGGATCACCTAAAATCTATTGATCCCTTACATCTTCAAAATATATGATGTGGTTTTCATGAATCAAAGGATGATCTAAAAAACAAAATAAAGGAATAAGTATAGGAATAAAACATAGAACATGGTTTATAAGGCATAACATGATGGAATTGAAGGATTGGAACATGAATAAACTAAAATAAGGATAAAATGTAAAACCAGTGAACATATAATCATGGAATCATAGGAATGTGTCAATAATATATAACATCATAGAAACATTATTCAAGGCTAACAAATAAGTCTATATCACATGGTAGACACAGTCCCATAAAGTAATCATGGTCACTCTATATACCACCATGATGTATCATGGGAATAATCATTACCCAATGCATTGGGGTGATATCTAGGTCCACCCATCAATTTTTTTCATTAAAATGGGTAATGGATGTGCAATAATACTTAAACATAAGGTTTACAAATGAATTTATATGGGTATAGTGAATCAAATCATATGGAATAAAAAAGGCCGTATCAAAATTTTGTCTAGTAATTAACCCATTAAAATCGTTGATAGGGTTTCATGACAGAAAATAGACATATTATATGATATGTTATATCAAACATAATTGAAAAACATGTATGATGAGTGTTTATGGAAATTTTAAAATATACCCCTTCGTGTGATTTAATAGAAATGAATAGTGATACATTAAAATGGAAAAATAATAATTGATTGTATAAAAATAGAAATGAGCCAAGATAATTTTTCATGATAAAAGGAGTGATTATTGAAATTTATATTTTATTAAAATTAGATAATGGAGTGAACTTTAAAGTGGTTGGGAAATCAGGAAGTTCTTATAGATCAGACACTTTTACTGGGAGTAATTGAGAAGGGAAGCCCATCAATACATGTATTTACCCATAAAAAAAGTATGATATTATATGTATAAATGTGTTTTGAAAAAAAGATAAATTTATAAGAAAATAATACAAATAAATAAGAATTGCATTGGGGTAATGATAGTGAAAGAGTAACCCGATGGAAAATATGGATCTTTGGGAAGAATCCCTTTCCTTATGTCAGAAGCGGTTCTGAACGTGAAATTAATGTCTTCTATATTCAAATTGAATACATTAATTCTTTAATTAAAATATATTTTTCATTTATATGATTTATTATTATTTTATTATGTTTAGTTATGGTCTTTTTATGAGTTGTTGATTTCAATTCATTTTTCTTGAGTATTCATTTCCATGGATTTCATGATCAGTTCACCCATTTAAAAGAATGGTAGTTCCTGTAAGAGAGGATGATTTTAAAAAACTGAAATAATATGTCACTAATGAACATAAAGATGAATTTATGAAATTATATATAAATTTATTTCTATAATTGTGGATTATTCGTTAGATAAATCATTAATGAAAATCATTTAGAATAATATCAAATTTATGAACATCACAAACAAGTTTTGTAATATTATTTAGAATCATGTATATATAATTATTCAAGGACAAAAAATACGTTTTAATACATCTATTATAATATTTATTACCCATAATTATGATTTTTTATCCATATATGAAGATGAAATTGACAATTGAAAACATGTCATTCATGAAGGTTGTAAATCGACACCTCACAGACAACATTTTCAGTTTTAGAATAAAAGATTGAGTGGAAGAAGATAGATGATGGATAATCCATTAACACTATATTATTACATTATATAAATGGTCTCAGAGTTATCATTCCACATGGTACAGGGGTGTTGAGTAGAAGTTATTAAATGAATAAAAATAGAATTCAAATTAAATGAAAATTAATGATGAGTTTAACTCTCAGAATTTCTCCCCCTTGAGACCCTCCTTAAGGAAATGACATTGGTATTTTGTAGAGACCAAAGTATCAAGGGAAATGGGGGAATGTATTGGTAGATGAATAAGGAAAAACACAGATATATTTTGAACATTAATATATGTTAGGATTATAGGTGTTGAGGGGTGGTATTTAGAGTGGAGGAGAGAGATTTTTTCTCACTAATCTATTCATTTTTTTATTAGTTTCTCTTCATACTATGATTTGATTAATATGTATAAAGATGTAAAATAAAATAACATAAAGAATATTGACATTATTGTTCTTACATTAGAAATGACTCAAACGAATATTATATTTAACCTATAATCTATAAATACCTAATATTAATCTATTTCACTATTCACACAATTCATATTTTTATGAAATATCCCAAAAAAGAACCCCACACATTTTTAGACTAGTAGAATACAAATATAATTTCCATTTCATTAAATATATATTTTATATATGAGAAAATTATTTTATAAATAAAATTCTCATTTATTTAAAAAATACCAATTTTAATATTATAACTTAATTTGTGACACATTCAGAAATTATTTTAGGTATCCTAAAATAAAAATATAATGATTTGGATGAAAATTAATTTATGAGTCTATTTTATGATATTACAATTTTTTCTAAATCATTATATTAATTATAAAATTGTCAATAAATATTTATTTTTTATTAAAATTTCACCATATAATTATTAATTTCTATAGTATTTATTTACTTGTAATATGATATAATTATATCATATTATAATTTAAAAGATTCCAAAATTATATTTCTACTTTTACAGAAAAAATTACTATTATATTGGTCATATTACTATTCTTATGGTAATGATACTATTCAGTGGTCATGTTATTATTCATTATTAAATGTTTCTTAACATATAGAAACGAATCTTATTTCATTCATTACTCAATAATAAATACTGGGTTATGTTATTCATGTGGTTTTATATGATTAATATTATATATCATAATTATATGTTGGGATATTTCATTTATATAATTTTTGGATGTTACAGATTAATTTGATCAGATATCTAGTATTTAATTATATTATTAATTGTGGCTTTTGATAATGATTTATCAAAAATATTGAACCTTTTTCCCATAGGATATTTAATGAATTATATTCCCTTTTATAATTTATCTCCAGATATAAATACGATAATATTTCAATAATAATGAATGGATAATTTTTTTATATTTCTTTCAATCCCTAGGAAAATAATTTTGGTGTGCCCCATAAAGGTGATAATGAATAATATTAGAATTATTATCCTATAAACCATGACCAATTTAGATATTCAATTTCCATAGATGAAATTAATGAGTAAAGTACCCATAAAATTCCAACTATATTATAGTTCAGTATTGAACGTAGGCTGCTAACAATGTTTATTCATTATTTTAAATTTCTCAGGGAAGGATACATTAATTTCATGTGGCACTCTGATCACTTAAAAATCTTCATTATGTATAATATCATCATGATCCATTTAACAATGTTTTTGAGGATGTATTTAACATGTATTGTTATAAAAATTCTACTTTTAATTATCTTCTATATCTAAAATATATTTTTTAAAAATTTAGTGTATAAGGTATTAGTACATCTAGGGGAGGAAAATAAATCAGAATCAAATGGATTATTCCAAAAATAGAGGATTTTTAGTAATTTATAATTAAATCTAAGTCCATAGTAAAGTGAATGGGACCCTCTTCTATGATATAATTTTAACCACATATATATCATATTCCAATAAAATTAATTGAAGGGGAGTTAAAAGATGAATATATAATAAAAAATATAGTTAATTTAGTAATTATGTAGATATCCCAACATCAAATGAACCTGGTGAGTCTGGTGATAAAAAAGATAGTTCAGACATGTATCCAGTGAATAAAAGAACTCTAAGATCAATTACACCATATGAACCTTATATGGGGGGACAGGTTAAAATGTTCTATTATCATGGGTCTATAAGACTATGATAATAAAGATGGTGGGAGAATGGAGTCATTCAACCTCATGATAGTGGACCTTTCATCCCATATAATAAAAGGGTACCTGAAGGGTCATTTACATGTGAGATTGGCACTCAAGCTGGAGTTGAGGTATCTCTGGTAAGACCACCATTTGATTGTGTCTTGGAAATAATTTTTGGATATAATCCTATAAATTATATAGAGGATCCAAAAAATGTTTTGAAACTAATCCTCTTTAAATTACTGAAGAATAAACATATGATGTCAAATTAAATGGTTTGGGGCCTACGTTTCTAGTGATTGGTGATGATGGAAAAGGTAGAATCCAATAATATGATCCTTCTTCTTCTATACCTATTTCTAATTATTAATTTTATTTTTTCATTACCTATAAAATAATTTTATTTGGATGAGTTCCAATCCGGTCAAATGGGGGAGTTATAATAATTCATTTTGACACTTTATAATTTAATAAAACCAATCAGAATTGAAGATATTTCATTGATATTTATAATATTAATTTCTCATAAGAATCCTAGATTATATCTCATAATGGAACTAATGAAAAATGATATTAACAATTTGATAGAACAAATAGGTTATCTACATGGATATCATTTATATATGATGATAGTTCATGAGAAAATATTTCTAAATTATGTGTTTGGGGATTTAAAATATATAGATCCACCAACATATCCACATTTACAATATATTATTGATGATGAGAGAATTATGAGACTCTTAAGTGATTAGTAAAAGGTGTGTTTTTATTAGATTTAGTAGACATGTGAAATGGTGTTTGATGGTTTTCATACAAATGCTATGAAATAACTTTTGTTAGTCATAAACAACATGTAATATACTTAAATTTATATAGGATCTATAAAATAATCACTTAAAATAAATAATTTATTAGACATCACCATGTTAGACCATTACTATATTATTTAATTGATAACTAGAACCTTTCTTCTACACTACCCCAACAACCACTGAAGAGCCTACATTACCCATTTACAAAACCCCTCATACTAAAACCTATTCCATTAAATCTTTTGTATTTTCTACTAGATTGGAAAAGAAACTCCATAAACATGTTTTTATAAGTGTTTTAATCATTGACTTTAAAACAAATTATTCTCCATAACCTACAAAACATATTCCACCTATCTCAGTCACTACCACAAATGAAAAAGACAATATTCTGGCTAATTATTTCAAGGATGTGTCAGATTTAGTTTTTGATTATGATTATTTATGGGGATACTACATGTAATATTTTAATAATAATTTTAGATATTAATAGAATATAATTTTTCATTTCATTAGGGTTTATAATTTTCTATTTTTTATTTATATCACTATATTTTTCTTCCAATTAATTTTAATATATCTAAGGAATACTATATCATAATAACAAAATGGGGTGAAAATTTTTAATTAATTTAAGGGCCTAATGTATTAATGTTTTAGTTGAGAATTACATGTTTTATCTAGGGAATATTGTATTCAAAATTCAATTTATTCAGTTCCATATATACAGATTTGGGAACATAAAAAATTGGAAGCTTGTTTGCATTTTCAAGAACCTATTTTTTTAAGGATCCCAAAACATTTTTATTATGTTTGTAATGTATTTAATGTATACTTTATTCATCAATTTTTCTAGAAAAAAAGAAAAAATTTACTAAATATTTCTCTTACCATGACATCTTATAACAAATTTAATGGAAATACGACATGAAGAACCCAATCTAAACATGAACATTATGTTATATTGTGGAAGTTACTTGATGATAACATCAAAGGGACCACATATAAAATCAAAATATTGTTAATATAATGATATAATTCAATCAATTTTATGAGATGATTATGCATTGATGTAAATGTTTCTGCATGTATGTAGAACCAACAATGCATTGAATATTATGTGACCACATGATGGATTCAACCCACAATATAAAAAACCACCAAACCATGAAACATGTGAGTAGAATTTATTTAATTATAGTAAGAACAATTCAAGTGACCATGTGAATAAAAGATCATTTGACTAGAATTAACGAAGACTATAAATGACTTAATGACTTGACCATGTGAAGAAAAAAAGCCAACATGATGTAATAAAGATTATGCAATAAGGGATGAAACTATAACATGAAGAGATCACCTGAAAATTAGATGATGTGAAGTGACCCATTGTTGAAAACAAGTAACAACAAGGGAAATTTATGTTACCATAATAACAATCTATGCTGTGAAATTATTTAATGTATCTAGGAGACAAATTTATACTGTTTTCTGTGATGTCCAAAATACTATTTCTAACATTAGCATTGAGGTATTTTGAAATACCCAATGAATATATTTTTGGAGAATTAATTGTAATCATTGGAAACCTAATACTAAAATAAATTTCCTAACTAGAATAAATTGATTTATAGTTTATGTTATTTTCAAGAACCAATTATCTAAATAATAAAATAGGCATATAGTGAAAATCAAAAAGAATAGTTGAGAACACATATTTTCCTAAGACATATTTTTATACAAAGTGGACATTCTGAACAATTAAATAAACTTTGTATTCTACACATAGTACTGAAAACGTTGATCATTTTTTTCAAAAGACATATTTAAATACCATTGATCAACTTAATAAAATGATACTGAGTTTTATATAATATTGTCACATTTTATTCCCTTCTCTTTTGTTCTGGAATACATTTTTAGTACTGATTTTTATTAAATAATAATTTTTTAATAAAAGATTATATAATATAATGGAATGATCTTGAGGCTATATATAAATATTTTTTATCATTACCCACATAGTAGAACTGTAGAATAGGAGGTATACCATGTACTACCATGGTGTAGTTTGTGCTCTTTTATTTTCCCCTGTAGAGCTATAAAAGGAGATATGTATAGCCTATAAATTCTATGTGCTATTGTTTTATGTATAAAAAAATCAACAATTTGGATTATTTTATTCATTAATAAAGACATTGTTATTGGGTGATTAAAATGTGGAGTGGAATAGGATATGGATTTAATATAAACATCTTATTTTAATTCTTATATATATTTTTTATATATTGGAAAATATATTTTTAGAAAAAATCATCTTTAGAGTTCAAATTTTTTTTAATAAAATGTCACAGACAGTTACATTAAAATATTTATAAATTCTTTTTGAAAAAAGTAAAAAAATTAAAAAATTAAAAGATATTAAATAATGTACTAACTATGTCTTAATCAAATATTCAAGAATTATTTTAATAGTATGATTGTATACATAGGAAATATTATTTAAATGGTAATTTTAAAGAAATGGTTGGGGTCAAATTGTAAATTTATTTATATATATATTTTAATTATAATCATTTTTCATTGCATCAATAGTTTTCCACTATGAACAAAATATATATCTAATTATCATTCATGAAAATTTTCATGATATTTTTTAAAAAATGATTTATTTAAAGTAGTTTCAATAGATTTTCAAATTATTTATTTTATCATTCAATATCCACCTGATATAAAAATATTCAAGTTGATTTTCTAGCTAAAATTTATGTTTTTTAGATGACAAGTAAATGTTTAAAAAATATGACTTGAAAAACTATAAGCTGACCAAAAAATATGGGTGTGATTTATCAAGAAATAACTCACCACACAATTCTTTATATTGGCCTAATTATTATAGTCATTATTTTCATTAATTGTTCAATTATAATTATTTATTTACTATATACATAGTTTACAAGTTATTAAATGGTATTTTTTATACATATAGATATAAATTTTCTTGGCTAATGTTCCATTTGTAAATGTAATAAAAATTATTTCTAACATCTTGTGATGTGGATACAAAAATAGTACAATGGTACGCTACCTACCTCCCTCTATTATTTTCTACAATGAATAAATTATTTGTTGTTCATGATTTTTTATTTTCATATAAATTTAATTATTTTCTCACCCGAGTAGCTAAAGGGAAATTTTACAATGTATTTTTTCCCCAAAAAAACATAATTAGTTGATATTTATAATGGTTAGTTACCCAAGTTTCAGAACATTAAATGTATTTATATTGTATTAATTTATAACATTTGTGATAATAAAAATAATTAATTATTTAAAAATTTCCTTTAATTTTATATTGAGATATAAAATTTTGTCAAAAATTACATTCTTATTTTATTTTGAAAAATTCATTAGTTCAAATCATTCTTCCAAAATTGCATCATCAAATTCAAAACACAATTTTAATATATTTTAGAATATATTTTCATTTTATGCATTTTATTAAATCAGATCACGTTTTAATATTTTTAATATATTTATATGAAATATTTTTAGTCAAATATTAGACAAATCATTCTTTTGAATTTAATTTATTAAATTTCTAGAAAATTAGGATGTTATACTCTATTTAACACTAATGCTTGTTTATTTTGGACATGGGTCTCACCCTATGGTTTTTCCATGTGACAATTTATAATTTTAGAGTGAGCCTCATCATTTAAAATTTTGGACAATGATTTGAGTTACACTATTAATAAGATTATACAGGGAGAAAAAGAGGCTCAAACAAGGTGGATTTCTGCAAAAATCACATTCAATTTCATTGAAAATGTTGTTGATTGTGTGTGTTGTAATTTATTTGAATATATTAGTTACCATATTGATTTAAACTCATTAATTTTCATTAATTTCTATATTTTGAAATGGAATATTAATTATTTGAATAAATTAATTTCCAATTTTTTTCAACGATTAATTGAGATCAACTTGAATTGATATTTTTCATCAAAATCAATCAATAATATTTGAATTTAGTACACCATTTATTGTGTATTATATTTTCAACAACATGGATAACCTTTTAATCTAACCTACCATGATATTACAATGGCTAAAATTTATCATCATCAGAGGATCTCTGTTGTGTTGAGGGGAACATGATGGTTTGTTCGTGGTTATTGGGTTAACATGAGTGGGTGTGACAAGATTTGCTGAACATTAATCAAGACATGTGGAATTTAGTGGGTTGCATTATTTTTGTGGTTAAACCCATATCACATGAAGATAAATAAAGACAAAACTAGTGTTCTAAATTCTCAATATTATTATATGTAATATAATTTTATCCGTAATTTTATGAGATATAATTTTTATGTAATTTTTCAAGAGACTATTATGGTTTATAAAAAGGTAGATACTGGGGTGCTGAATATTGAGAGTAAAAACTGACATAAACATGGTGTGTAGTGTGTCATCCAGATGATGTGTGGGTGTTTATTGTTTGGTTGGGGAAATATCATGAGTATGGTAATAATGAGAATTATAAATTCATGTTGTGCAATGGATTATTTGAAGTGCAGCAAGGACACCACCACTTTAGTTCTAATCATTGGAGGGCGATGTCTTCTCATGGGATGATTATCAACGAAAAGGTGGAGGTGTGACAGTGTGTTATTATGAATATGGTATCAATAATACAACTATAATTCCTATTTTGTGACTTTAAATATATTATGCCATGACCCGTCCCCCAGGGCCCGTGTTGTAACTACCCCAAGCCTGCCTTCCTTAGGCCAGGGTCTGGCGACTAGCACCAAAGACGTAATTCCCTAAAACTGGGAAGGTATTGCCTTTATAAAATGTAAACTCACACAACCAGGGTAAAAGCGGAAGGAAAAACTAAGTAAAATCTTCATAACAAGTGTACTGAAAGTAAAGGGGGATACAATACAATCCCAACTATAAAGTACAAATACAACTGAAAGCAAGTAAAACTAAAAAGGGAAAAGCAACTGAAAGGATAAAGCAGCTCTTAGATCGTCTTCTGGGGTTCCTACCTGAAGGGTAGGTACAGATAGCTTCCACAACACTCCACGTCCTTCAGACTCCACCGTGTATCGATACGTCGTATGGTCCTCCTCCGGGTACCGTCCAGTCATGGTGCTCTCGCCCTCTGTAATCGTTGTCTGTCATCTGCATCCAACACAACGTGGTGCGGGCATAACCCGTGCAGGGGTGAGTATAAAGTTACTCATTAGAGACCCCGAGACCCTCAAGGTCTCAAAAAATCCAATAAAGATAAACCAAAAAGTATGAAATCAATGGAAAAACATTACATAGGTATATTCCCATACATATACCTAAGTAATCAAGTAACCCATCTCAATCATGAGGTAAACACAAAAAGAAAATGACTCAGCTCAAATAAGGATTTTTATTATTGAAACCATGGCTGCTGGAGAACTCCTCCTCTATCGAGTAAAGTGGCCCTGTCGTGACTCCGAGGTGCTACTCACTAACCTTAGACTGCTGAGGTACTCCTACTGTCAAGTACTGTAGGTGTACTGCCAAACTGGGTGTTCCGTCCGCTGTGGTTCTTCCGCCAAATTGGGTGCTCCCCCAAATTGCCATCATAGGTACTCCTCCTGTCGAGTACCGCAGGTCTGATGCGAAACCAGGCGCTCCGTCCATTGTGGGTTTACCACCAAACTGGGCGCTCTGTCCACTAAGCTAGTCGAATCACTCTGAGTCGAATCGGTCAAGTAGTCATCAAGTCTACAGCTACTAGGTCTCCGCACTCTGTATGCTCTTCTCCTGGAAGATCCACACCACGAACTATTTTTCGATACTTCATGTGTCAGTAAGTCTCACATGGAAGTATCTCAAAGTAAAAACACATCATAGGGGTCTCAAAGAAATAGACAACACGTCAATCAGATACCCGGTCTGTGAGTTATCAGCCTTTTAGTCCTGGGGGCCCGGTTGGTCTTGTGTACAAACCAACCTGGCCATATTTCAACTATACCCCAAAATCCCATGGAGTATTCTCAAAGGTAAGTCTATGCTCCAAGAAAACCGGCCCCACAGATGGATCATCAAACGGACATCCGGTGCAAATATATGGCCTATGAAGGTAATGGGTCAGTAATGGAACCATGTATGGTCCGACCCGGTCGGACCGACTCTGCCCAACCCAGTCTGGGCTGACCTAGTCTGGGTTGACTAGGTCTGACTCGCTGGGTCTGACCCAGCTTATTGGGCGGGTCAGCCCGCTATATTTTGACCAGGTCCGCTGGGCCCGACCCAGCGGACTGCAAAGGCAGTTATGCCCGATAGTGGCCACGTCGGCGGCTCGGTAACTCAGCCCGGAAGAAGGGGCCCATTCGACCTCCAACACCGCGGGGGACACCGACGGTCATCTAGGATCGCCGGTGGTAGGGAGTCTAGCGGTCAGGCCACGCGGGGCGTGGACAGGCCGGCTGGTCACCGGGTAGGCCACAAGTGCACCGAGCATGGTACCTCGACATCGAGCAGGGCGCCCGGGTGCCGAGTAGCACGCGAGGGAGCCGGGCAGTGCGCCAGTGCGTCGGGCAGCGACGCGGGGGTTCCAGGAAAAACTTCTGGGCACCAGGCAAGGGAGAAGGGGCGTAGGGCAGCGACGCGAGGGAATCGTGCATCGGCCTGGGGGCATCGGGCAGCGCATCTGGTGCCGCAGGGGTGCAGAGGCCACTGGGCATGGTGGTGCGCGGAGGCCACAGGGCACGGCGGGCCACAGAGGCCGCGGGTTGCGCAACCATTGATCATCGTCTTCGTTGCCATCACCACATCTACCAGATCCATTGTCATTACTCAAGAACAAGCAAAGGGCAGAGGGTCGGGCCGTGTTCATACATCCTGATCCCTCCTCGTTGCGACGGTAGCATTTGGAAATGAAGTGATCAACAAATGATGAAGAACAGAGGCTTAAAATCATACATAAATTAACTCAAAAATCCCCCCTACATCAATTTTTCATTCATCATTTACGAAGTGGTGGGAAGCGAGTGCCGTTCCAATGACGTCGAATAAGTAGCCGAGGATGGAGCATCGTCGGCGTCTCTGGCAGGCAGCTCCTTCTATTTTGACTTGGACGAAGATTGAAGGAGGATTTCATCATTCCTCAGTGGTTCCTCTTTGGAAGGATGAAGCTCTCCTCCCTCTAGCTTTTCGAATGGATTATGCCAACCACAAAAAACAACAATGTTGATCACTATTAATCCTTTGGAACAACGACACATGGTTATGTTTAATTAAATGAGGAAACTCATTTAATTAATGCTTTGGAATGGTTCAAATTTAAATCTAAGAGGATGTGGTGAGTTTCAATTAATGAGGGGAGGTGTCAAATTAATAAAGGGGAGTTAACGGGGGGATTAAGGGGATGTTGAGGGGTATGAGCTTGTGTGCCCCCCACAAAATATCCTCCCATGGGAGGTTCTGTCGGGGTGGGCCCCACCTCCAACTTCCCTTTTGAGGATTAAACCTCCACATTCATAAACACTATGTTATGTCAAATTTTTATTTAATTTATTTAGAAGACCCCCAAAATTAACTTTCGCTCTAGACAAAATGAAACTATGGTAAATTTCTCCTACAGAGAATATCGGTGATGTAAATTCATCTGTGTCCTCAGATTTCAATTATGAGAACTGGTTCAAAAGATATACAATCCTGAATGTACGTTTACTGAACGTACCCAAAAAAAAGTTTGGAAAATTATTAACAGCCACCCTCAACCCAATGCGGTTGAGGTTAGGATCTCCTTAGGTGAAACACACCCCAACGAACCCAACAGTTCCCTCATATTTTCAATCTGAGTTACCGTTTAAAATTTATGAATTTTACAATAAAATAATTGTCACTTAATTATTTGCTTTGCCTCAAAAAACTGACTTTCTATGGTGGCCCTCACCGACCTATGTTTGTATCTTCTTAATGAAATCCTACCCTCATGATTTTAGTGGTCGTCTCAGGTTTTTTATCCGAGTTATTGTCTGTGAATTATAAGCAATTGAAAAATAAAATAACTTTATTTATTTATTTTATTTATGGTTATGCCATTTTTGGGTTTTCTCACAGGAGGCCAGCACCGACTAAACATAAGTCACGTCTAGGGTAAACCCGCCATCCGGAGTGCAACGGTGGCCTCTAATATCTGATCTGGGTAACCATTTAACATTTATTCTACCTTTTCAAGAAAATTGGATACACACATTAATTTAAGCTTAACAAAACTTCTATGGATCGTTTATGGCACTCCGGGCCTCAGAATCGTGCACCGTTAAAAACTACAAACTTGTAAAATTTCCAAGTATTTAAGAAAAAAAATTTCCTTGGTAATTCTGGGTCTTTACATTCTCCCCACCTCAGGGCTTTACATCCCCATAAGCTACAACTTGAACTAAAGGAACAAAAGGGGGTACTAAGCACACATCCGAGCCTCCCTATCCCATGTGCTCTCCTGGAGGTTCATGTGCTGCCATCAATCACGCACCAGAGGAATCGACCATCCACGGAGTACCCGCTCATGTCGATCCTTAATCTCCACTGGAAGATCAATGATTGTCACCCCTTCATTGATATAAAACTCTCCATGGTTGATGATATGGGATGGGTCGTGAACGTATCTCCTCAGCTGAGATACGTGGAAGACGTCGTATACCCGGTTCAACTAAGGTGAAAGGGCCAAGCGATACGCCACCTCGCTTACCCTGTTGAGGACCTGTAAGGGTCCGATTAATCATTGAGATAACTTGCCGCCATGACCAAATCTCGGTAGACCTCATCGAGTTGAGACCTGTATAAAGACATGGTCACCATCCTCGAACTTCAGAGGACTTCGTCTCCTCTATGTACCGCTAAAGAAGATGTATGGAACTCCCTAAAAACTTCCTCCTAAAGTGAAACTACTATAATGGTACATCCTCTGAAAAGAACGACATGCTCCCCACCTTCATAAAATTAATCATGTGGCTTCCCTATAGATATATGAGCACGTCCTGTCTCGCAGTCAGCGTCCCCATTCTGTGCCTCCCTGACTTGATGAATAATTAGAGAGGTGACTATATGAGTATGTAGATGGGATGCACCATCTCTGGAGAAGTCTGGAATGAATCCACGATAGTATCCCGCCAAACACAGGAAATACCGTACCTCCATCACACTCCTGGGTGGCTCCCAAGCAAGTACCCCTTCAATCTTCATGGGATCTACTGCAACTCCTTCTAAATAAGATGTCTCTCCCCCTTGGGGGGGGGGGGGGTATCCTAGAAACATATTTTGAAAAATATTTCCCCATGTTCTAACACTCTTGTTTGGAACTGAAAAATCAATACAACTACTGCCACGAGGGTAAGTCTGGCCAATTCAAGAGTGATCAGATGCACCCTCCTATGAATGAGTTTAACATGTCAATCTATGTATGAACTATGGTTACCCTATCCATACCCAAACTAATGTCATAGGGCCACAATGCTGCAACAAAGAGGTTCCAACCGAAACTCTCGCCTCAAGGGTCAGATCACACCATCGGCGTAAGTGTGATTATCGAGTCTCCTACCAAAGGTATCTCTAGACATGAAGGTCAAGTCAATGGTTTAACCGGAAACTCTAGGTTTGGCACAAGATTTGTGGAAGGAAATATTATTACCTATGTCTATCGATACGACAACTAGTATTAGACACATGTCATACCTTGAATCATTTTTAGAAACCTTGGGTCACACTTCTTGACCGCATGCAGCTACTCTTTTCCCCTACCATCTAGATGCCTGATCATGGCGAGGGAATCAAAGGCAGGTGGATGGAACATTTTGAAATTTACACCGCCTCATGCAGCTCTCCTAGAACTTCTTCCACATCTAATACCCTATAGTTTTATTTTTCCATGTCACATCCACTTCCTGAAACATTTTACACGCTCAAGTCTTTGAGACTGACGCCAGTTTCCTAATTCCCCACTACTAAAATTGATTGTCTGTATCCGCTCAGCCAAAGAACATGAAACCATAAAAGGTTCACTATATCATCCTAAAATAAGTAGGAATGCAAAGAGGAATAGTTTTGGATCAGACTTCCTTAAACACACCTTGCTCATAGGTCTAAGCTCGGAAGCATTTATCATATTGTATTCATCGATTACCTGGAATGGTCGGTATGACTCGATGAATACTCAGCTACCAACATGTCATCCTGCCGAAGCTGTAGATGATCTAGAGAACTCTCAGCCACCTCCTCAAGCCTGTCCTCATCTGTCTGTGATTCGGGATCTCCTAGGAACCTAAGGGGTCTCTGATTCTGAATCACTTATAAAGCAATAAGCCTACATGTGTCATCTACCGGTACCACTGGTTGTAACTACTGACCAACGGGAATTGGTATAGCTGACGCACTACCCGAAGATTCTATATCAGGAAACATTCCATGTACCGAAGTACCATCACTATGCGGACCATCCTCATGGTCACTCACTGAAAAATACTAGTAGCTATGTTCTCCATTTGCTCTACTTGTGTCTCAAATAGGCGGAAAACTCCAGTAATCCCCTCCATCCAGACCTCTACTGCCTGGGAATCAGTCTCACATCGAACCCACAGAGGCCTCTACTGCTGGAACTCATGTAATGCGCTTAATCGGCGTGCACCATCCTCTAATGAGGCTGGTTGCATCTTCTGCCCAACGGGTGGTGGTGCTGCTGGTACACCACCAGAAGGTGCCAACATTGTAAGAGGGCCGTGAACCGGAGCCTTGTTGCTCAGTGGGCCGTCGTCGTGTAATCTCTCGAGACTTTAATTGGATGTCTTGGTAGAGGCATCCTGAACAGATGTGACACGGTCAAAAGATAATACCTAGTGAGCTGACCTGGTTTGAGCTGACTTAATGAAAACATTTTGAAACACACACGCAATCGGTTTTTTCATGCACTGAGTCGGAAATCAGTAGTCATGGTCCTGGTGTATGGATAAGTTAGCCGCTACACCAACAATGGACTCCCTGAACAGAAAACAACACTCAGTACCCTTAACGCTGTTGCTTCAAAGAAAGGGAATATCAGAGTCCTATGTTCTACGGTAAAACCGACTCCTCTAATACCAATTTTTCACGACCCATCCCCCGTAGCCCGTGTGTTAACTACCCCACACCCGCCTTCCATAGGCCAGGGGGCTGGAGATGGCACCAAAGGCGTAATTACCTAAAACTGGGATGGCATTGCATTTATAAAATGTAAACTCACACAACCAGAGTACAAGAGAAAGCAAACACTAAGTAAAAGCAGCATAAAAAGTGTACTGAAAGGAAAGGGGGACATAATACAAGCTAAAATGTAATGTACAAATACAAATTAAAGCATGTACAACTAAAAAGGGAAAAACAACTAAAAGGTGAAAGAAGCTCCTAGATCACCCTCCGGGATTCCTACCTGAATGGTAGGTATAGATGGCCACCACAACACTCCACTTACATAAGACCCCACTGTGTACTGATACGTCTTAAGGTACTCCTCTAGGTACCGTCCAATCTTGCTTCTCTCGGCCTCCGTCAGTATTGTCCATCATCTACATACAACACAACGATGTACGGGCATAACCCATACAGGGGTGAGTATAATGATACTCAGTAGGGACCTTGAGACCCTCAATGTCTCAAAAAATCCAACAAGGATAAACTAAAAATAATTAAATCAATGGATAACCATTACATAGGTATATACCCAAACATATACCAATGTTATCAAGTAACCCATCTCAATCAATAGGTAAACTAAAAAATTCAATGAATTAGCTCAGACCAGGATTTTTATTATTGATACCACGACTGCTGGAGAACTCATCCTCTATCGAGTACAGTGGCCCTGTCGTGACTCCGAGGTGCTACTCACTAACCTTAGGCTGTTGAGTTATCCTCCTGTCGAGTACCGTGGCTCTGCTGCCAATCCGGACGCTCCGTCTGCTGTGGGTCTACAGCCAAACTGGGCAGTCCCCCTAATAGTCTTCAGAGGTACTCTTCCGGTCGAGTACCGCGGGTCTACTGCTGAACCAGGTGCTCCGTCCTCAATCGGTATACTGCCAAACTGGGTGCTCCATCCACTGGGCTAGTCAAATCAGTCCAAGTTGAATCGAGCAAGTAGTCGTCAGTTGTACTGCTACTAGGACTCCGCACTCCGTTTTCTCGTCTCAAGGAGGATCCGCTCCACGAGCTACTGGTCGATACACCAAGTGTTATTAAGTCTCCCGTGGATATATCTCAATGTAACACCACGTCATTGGGGTCTCAACTCAACAGACGACGCGTCAATCAAATGCCTTGTCTGTGAATTATTAGCCTCTTAGCCTGGGGGCCCAGTTGGTTTCGTGTACGAAAAAACCTGAATGTATCTCAACTATACATCGAAATCCCATGGGGTATTATCAATGGGATGGCTATGCTCCAAGAAAACCGGTGCCACAGACGGTTCATCAAACGGATTTCTTGTGCAAAGATATGGCCCAAGAAAGTAATCAGTCAGTAATGGGCCCAGGTCTAGTCCGTCCTGGTCTGCGACGACCCAGGCAGACTCGCTGGGTCTGACCCAACCCATTGGGCATGTCAGCACGCAATATTTTGACCCTTTATGATGGTCTCGCCCCAGCAGACTGCGAGGGTGGTTCAGCCCGATAGTCACCACATTGACGGCTCGGTAACTCGGCCCGGGAAACCATTCCGGTTCGACCTGCGACACCACGGGGGACACCGTGGGTCGTCTCGCATGGCCGGTGGCCGGGAGTCTATAAGGAAAGCTGTGTTGGGAACGGGTAGTCCTTCTGGACTCCAGGTAGGCCGCGGGAGCACTGGGCAGGGTGCCGAGACGCCGGGCAGGCCACGGAAGGGGTGTCGGGCAGCGCACGGGGGTGTTGGGCAGTGCGTCAGGTCACCGGGCAGCGGCGTGGGGGCGCCGGGCACCGCGGCCGGGTGCCTTGCAGCAGTGCTGGGGTGCTGGGCAGTGGCGCTGGGGCGCCGGGCAGTGCGCCAGCGCCCCACTAGGTGAGGAGGCCGGGGGGCATGGAGGCCGCTAGGCACGGTAGTGCGCGGAGGCCACGAGGCGCGACAGTGTGCGGAGGCCGCGGGGCATGGTAGTGCGTGGAGGCCGCGGGGCGCGGCGATGCGCGGAGACTGCGTGTAGCGTGACCTTTGATCATCGTCTTCATCGTCGTCGTCGCGTGTACCATCTCCATTGTCATCAATCAACAACAAGCAAAGGGGAGCAGGTCGGGCCGTGTTCATGGGGCCCGAGCCCTCCTCGTTACAGCGATAGCATTTGGAAACGAAGTGCTAAACAAATGATGAAGAACAAAGGATTAAAGTCAAACCTAAATTAACTAAAAAATCCCCTACCTTGCTTTGTCATTCGTCGTTGACAATGTCGCGGGAAGCGAGCAACATTCCATTGATGTCGGAAAAGATGGAGCCGAAGATGGCGTGTCGTCGGTGTTTTTTGCGGGCAGCTCTTTCTCTTTTGACTTGGCCGAAGATCGACGGAGGAGTTCGTTGTTCCTCGGCGGTTATTCGTTGGAAGGATGAAGCTCTCCCCCCTTATGCTTATGCAAAGGATTATTCCATCCAAAAAAATAATAAAGGTGATCTCTATTAATCCTTTGGCACCACACCACATGGTTGAGCTTAATTAAATGAGGCAACTCATTTAATTAATTCTTAGGAATGTTTCATATTCAAATCTAAGAGGAGGTGGCGAGTTTCAATTAATGAGGGGAGCTGTCATATTAATAAAGGGGAGTTAATGTAGGGGTTTAAGGGGAAGTTGAGGGGTTTGATCTCATATGGGATCCATGACAGAATATCCATCCATGGGATGTTATGTGGGGGTGGGCCCCACCTCCAACTTCCCTTTGGAGGATTAAACCACCACCTTCATAAAATATATGTTAAGTCGTATTTTTATTTAATTTTTTTTGAAAAACCACAAAATCAACAACCACTATCAAAAAAACGAACATGTGGTAAAGGAATACATAAGTGAATACTGGCACTACAAATTCATCAGTGTCCTCGGATTTTAATTCCGAGCGTCGGTTGAAAAGATATAAAATCCCGAATGTATGTTCACTGAACGTACCAAAAAAAAGATCAAAAAAACATTAACAGCCACCCTCAACCCAATGAGGTCAAGGTTAGGCTCTTCCTAGGTGAAACACTCCTGAACGAACCCAATGGTACCCTCAGAATTTCAATATGTGTTACCGTTTAAATGTTATGAATTTTACAATAAAATAATTATCACTTAATTGATTTTTTTGAGGCCAAAAACTAACATTATCTGGTGGCCCTCACCGACCCAATTTAGTATATATTAAAATAAAGAATATAGTCATGAGTTCAGTGATGGTCTCAGATTTTTAATCAAAGTTTCCTTTTGTGAGTTATTAGCATTTGAAAAATAAAATAACTTTATTTAATTATATTATTTACGGTTATGTCATTTTCGGGTTTTCTCATAGGAGGCCAGCGCCGACTAAAAATAAGTCACTCCTAGGGAAACCCGCCATCCTAAGTGAAACGATGGACTCAGATTTCGGATCTGAGCAACCGTTTATGAGTTCTTCCACTTTTTTAGGAAAAATGCATACGAGCGTTAATTTAAGCTTAACAAAATATTGACGGATCATTCCGGGTACTCCGGGCCTCAGAATCGCTTTCTGTTAGAAACTACGTACCCATACAATTCCCAAGTATTTATGAAAAAAAATTATTTGGAAATTATGGGTCTTTACATTCTCCCTACCTTAGGGCTTTACGTCCCCATAAGATAAAACTTGATCTAAGGGAACAAATGGGAGTACTAAGCATGCTTCTGAGCCTCCCACTTCCCTGTGCTCTCCTAGAGGTTACCATTCTACAAGAGAATGAACACCAGAGGAATCAGCGATTCATGTAGGACCCACTCCTATCGATCCTCAATCTCCATTGGAACCTCTGTGAACTTCGCCTCGTCATCGATATCCATCTCCCCATGGTCTATGATATGGGACAGGTCGTGCATGTATCTTCTCAGCTGAGATTCATGGAAGACGTCGACCACTCGGTACAACTGAGGTGAATGGTAAAAGCGGTATGCCACCTTGCCAACCATGATGATGACCTGGAAAGGTCCGATGAATTGCAGAGATAACTTGTAGTGTCGGCCAAATCTCTGTATACCCCGTCGAGGTGAGACCAGTAGAAAGACGTGGTCACCATCCTCGAACACCAGAGGTCTCTGTCTCCTGGATGTACCACTAAAGAATATGTATGTAACTCCCTCAACACTTCCTCATGAACTGAAACTGGTACCATGGTACCTTCTCGGAAGAGAATGAAGTGCTCCCCAACATCAGAATATTCATCAGGTGCCTGCCCTGTGGATATTTGAGCTTGTCGTGTATCGCAGTCAGCGTCCCCAGGCTGTCCCTCCCTGACTTGCTGAAGAAGTGGAGGAGTTACTGTATGAGTCTGTAGATGAGCTTCTCAATCTATGGAGAGGTCTTGAATGAATCTCCGATAGTATCCAGCCAAACCCAAGAAACACCATACCTCTGTCACACTCCTAGGTGTCTCCCAAGCAAGTACCGCTTCAATATTCACTGGATCTACTGCAACTCCAGCTAAAGCAGACGTCCCTCCCCCTTGGGGGGGGGGGGTGGGTTATCCTAGAACCATCTTTTCAGAATGATATCCCCATGTTCTATCACTCGCGTTAGGAACTGAAAACTCAATACTCTTACTACCATAGGGTAAGGCTGGCCGATTCAAGAGTGATCTGATGTACCCTCCTATGCATGAGTTTAACATATGTTGCCTGGGATTCCTTTTTCTCCGTCTATGGAAAACCTCATCCCAATTTTGTAGATAAATCCCAAAATTTTTACATAATACAGTCAATCTGTGTATGAACTATGGTTACCCATTCCATTCTCAAACAAACGTCGTAAGGCCTCGATGCTGCCACCAAGAGGTTCCAACCAAAACTCTTACCTCATGGGTCAGATCAAACTGTCGGCGTTAGTGTGATTATCGAGTATCCTCCCAAAGGAATATCTAGATGTGAGGGTCAAGGAAATAGTTCAACCGAAAACTCTATGTCTGGGACAAGATTCGTTGAAGGAATGATTAGTACCTATTTCAGTCGATAAGATAGCTAGTAGTAGACACTTTTCATACCTCGAATCATTCTTAGAGCCCTTGGGTCACACTCCTTGACCACGTGTAGCTAATCTCTTCCCCTACCCTCCAGCCCCCTGAGCATGGGGGGGACTACAAAGCCGGGTGGTTGTAACTCGTTGAAATGTACACCACCTCATGCTGCTCTCCTAGCTCGGTTTCCATGTCTGATGCCCTGCTGATTTACCTATCCATGTCACATACTCTACCCGAAACATTTTACACGCTCAACTCTTTAAGTCTAACGCCATTTTACGGCTTCCCCACTTCTATAATTCACTGACTATATCCGATCATCCAAAGAATATTCAACCACAAAAGGATCCCTCTAGCATCCTAATAGAAGTAGAAAAGAAAAGAGGAATTGTTCTAGCTCGGACGTCCTTAAACAGACCTTTATCAGAGGTCTGAGATCTGTACCAATGATCGTATCGAATTCATTGAGTACCAGGAATTTGCGGTACACCTCAATGAATACTCAGATATCGACATGTCGTCCTACCAAAGCTGTAGAAGATCTAGATAACTCTCAGCCACCTCCCCAAGCCATTCATCCATCCCCTGTGAGTCGGGCTCACCTCGGATCCTAAGGGGTCTCTGATGATGAATCACGTGTAACACATTAATCCTACATGTTCCATATACTGGTACCGCCGGTTGTAACTGCTGACCAATGAGTAGTGGTAGAGCTGATGCACTACCTGATGATACTATATCGGGAAATGGTCCACGTACCGAAGTACCATAACTATGTGGACCATACTCATGGACACTCATTTAAATATACTAGTAGCTAAGTTCACCATCTTCTCTACTAGAGTCTCAACTAGGTGAGAAACTAATATAATCCCCTCCATCTAGTCCTCTACTGCCTGAGAATCTGTCTTGCCTCGAAACCATGGAGGCCTCTACCGCTGGAACTCATGCAATTCGCCCAGTCGGCATGCACCATTATCCAATGTGGTTGGTGGAATCTGCTGCCCAACGGGTGGTGGTGGTTTTGGTACACCACCCGATGGTGCCAACATAGTAAGAGGGCCCTAAAACTGAGCCTCGTCACTTAGTGGGCCATCATCATGTACTCTCTTGGGACTCTAACTGGATGTCTGTGTGGAGGCATCCTGAACAGATGTTACACGGTCAAAAGACAAAACCTGGTGAGATGACCTGGTTTGAGATGACCTAAAGAAACCTATTGGAAACACACATGCAATTAGTGTTTTCGTGCACTGAGTTGGAAATCAGTAGTCAGGGTCCTGGTGTATGGATACGTCGGTCGCCGCACCAACACTGGACTCCCTGAACTGAAAACCACACTCGGTACCCATAACACTATTGCATCACAGAAAGGTAATATCAGAGTCCTAAGTTTTACAGTAGAACCAACCCCTCTGATACCAATTTGTCACGACCCATCCCCTGGGGCCCATGTCTTAACTACCCCAAGCCCGCATTCCATAGGCCAGAGGCTGGCGACTGGCACCAAAGGCGTAATTCCCTAAAACTGGGAAGGAATTGCATTTATAAAATGTATACTCACACAAGCAGAGTAAAAGAGGAAGAAAACACTAAGTAAAAGTTGCATAACAAGTGTACTGAAAATATAGGGGTTTAGAATACAAGCCCAACTGTAAAGTACAAATACAACTTAATGCAAGTACATCTAAAAAGGGACAAACAACAGAATGGTGAAAGAAGCTCTAGATCATCCTTTTGGGGTTCCTACCCGAAGGGTAGGTAAAGACGGCCTCCAAAAAACTCCACGTCCATCATACTCCACTATGTACCGATACATCGTAAGGTCCTCCTCCAGGTACCGTCTAGTCCTAGTGCTCTTGGCCTCTGTTAGCGTTGTCTGTCATCTTCATCCAACACAACGAGTTAAATGCATAGCACATGCAGGGGTGAGTATAAAAAAATTTAGTTGGGACCCCGAGACCCTCAAGGTCTCACAAAATCCAACAAGGAGAAACTTCAATGTATTAAATCAACTAATAACCATTAATTTGGTATATTCCCATACATATACCTATGTTATCTTGGAACCCATCTCAATCAAGAGGTAAACACAAAAAGACAATGACTCTGCTCAAACCAATATTTTCATTATCGAAACCATGACTGCTGGAGAACTCCTCCAATATCGACTACAGTGGCCATGTCGCGACTCCGAGGTGCTACTCACTAACCTTAGACTGCTTAGGTACTTCTCTTGTCGAGTACTGCTGGTCTGCTGGAAAACCGGGCGCTCCGTCCGCTGTGAGTCTGCCGCCAAACCAGGTGGTCCCCCTAATATCCATCAGAGGTTCTCCTCCTGTTGAGTACTACGAGTCAGGTATCAAACTAGGCACTCTATCCACCATGGGTCTGCTGCCAAAGTGGGCGCTCCATCCACTGGGCTAGGAGAATCACTCAGAGTCAAATCGGTCAAGCATTCATGAGGTCTACAACTACTTGGCCTCCGCACTCCGTATGCTTGTCTCCAAAAGGATCTTCTTCATGAGCAACTAATCGATACTCCAAGTGTCACGAATTATCATGTGGAAGAATTTAAACGGACCTACATGTCCTAGGGGTCTCAACGCAATAGACGGTGCATCAATCAAACACCCGGTCTGTGAGTTATCAGCCTTTTAGTCCCGGTGGCCCGGTTGGTTTTGTGTTCGAAACAACCTGACCGTATCTCAACTATACCACGAAATCTCGTGGGGTATTCTCAAAGGGATGGATATTATCCAAGAAAACTAGCTCTGTAGACGGTTCGTCAAACAAACGTCTAGTGCAATGATATGTCCAAAGAAGGTAATGGGTAAGTAATGGGACTGGGTCCGGTCCGACCAGGTCAGACTGACTCGGCCCAACCCAGTCTGGGGCGACCTGTTCTGGGTTGACCCGGTCAGACTCACTGGGTCTGACCCGGCCCATTGGGTGGGTTAGACCGCTATGTTTCGACCTGGTCCTCTAGGGCCGGCCAGCGAACTGCGAGGGCAGTTCGGCCAGATAGTCTGCACTTTTGCGGCTCGGTAACTCGGCCCAGGAGACCGGGCCGGTTCGACTTGTGATACTGCGAGGGAAGCCTCGGGTCGGCTCGGGTGGCCAGTAGGCCAGCGGGTAGGCCATGCGGGGTGTGGGAATGTCGACTGGATACTGGGTAGGCCGTGTGTGCACTGGGCAGGGTTCTGGGATGCCGGGGCACCGGGCATGCCATGGTAGGGGTGCCGGGCAGCGGCACAGGGGTCCCGAGCAGCGGCACAGGGGTGTTGGGCGACGCGCCCAGGCACCGGGCGGCGGCACGGTGGTGCCAGGTAGCAGCATAGGGGCACCGGGCAGTGCGCCAGGGCCCCGAGGGGCGTGGTGGTGTGAGGAGGCCATAGGGTACGGCGGTGCGTGGAGGCTGCGGGTAGCGTGACCTTTGATCACCGTCTTCATCGTTGTCACCGCGTGTACCATCTCAATTGTCCTCAATCATGAACAAGCAAAGGGGACAGGGTTGGGTCGTGTTCATGCGGCCCGAGCCCTCCTCGTTACGGTGATAGAATTTGGCAATGAAGTTCTCAACAAATGACGATGAACGGAGGTTTAAAATCATACATAAATTAACTCAAATATTTCCTAACCTCTCTTTGCCATTCATTGTTGATGAAGTTGTGGGAAGTAGGCGTCATACCATTGACGTCAGAAAAGAATGAGCCGAGGATGGCGCGTCATCGGCTTTCCTCGGGGGAAACTCATTCTCTTTTGACTTGGCCAAAGATAAAAGGAGGAGTTCATCATTTTTCAGCGGTTCTTTGTTGGAATGATGAATCAATCCTCCCGAAAGATTTTCTAAAGGATTATGCCAACCACAAAAATAATAAAGGTGAACGCTATTAATCCTTTGTCACAAAAACAAAAGGTTGTGTTTAATAAAATGAGGTGACTCATTTAATTAATTCTTAGGAATAGTTCTAATTCAAATCTACGAGGAGGGGGAGAGTTTCAATTAATAAGGGGAGTTGTCATATTAAAAAAGGAATGTTAATGGGGGGGGGGGGGTTAAGTGGAAGTTGAGGGGTATGAGCTTGTGTGGGCCCCAACACAAAATATCCTCCCATAGGAGGTTGTGTGGGGGTTGTCCTCACCTCCAAATTCCCTTTGGAGGATTAAACAACCACCTTCATAAAAAAATATGTTAATTCATAATTTTTATTTAATTTTTTTTAAAAAACCCACAAAATTAACTTCTGTTCTCGAGTAAACACAACTGTGGTAAAGGTATATGTAAGGGAATACCAGTGCTGCGAATTCATCAGTGTCCCCAGATTTCAATTTCGACCACCGGTTCAAATGATATACAATCCCAAATGTAAGTTTTCTGAACGTACTCGAAAAAAGGTAAAAAATTTAATAATAGCCACCCTCGAACCAATGCAATCGAGGTTAGGCTATGCCTAGGTGATACACGCCCCATCAAATCCACAATACCCTTGAATTTCCAATCCAAGATACCGTTTAAACGTTATTAATTTTATAAAAAAATAATTGTTACTTAATTATTTTATTTTCGGCCAAAAACTAACTTTCTCCAGTTGCCCTCACTGACCCAAGTTAGTATCTTCATAATGAATGAATACACTAATGAGTACAGTGGTGTTCTTGGATTTTTAATCTGAGTTACTGTTTGTGAGTTATAAGCATTTGAAAAATAAAATAAATTTATTTAATTATTTTATTTAGGGTTATGCCATTTTCAGGTTTTCTCACTGGAAGCCCATGCTGACTAAATTTAAGTCACACCTAGGGTAAACCTACCATCTTGAGTGTGGAGGTGGCCTCAGATTTCTGATCCGAGTTACCATTTAAGAGTTATTCTACTTTTTCAGTAAATCTTCATATGCGCGTTAATTTATGCTTAAGAAAACTTCGATGGATCATTCCGCGCACTGCGGGCCAAGGAATCACATGTCGTCAATAACTACGGTCTCCTAAAATCTCCAAGTATCTAATAAAAAAAATACTTGGAAATTACATTTATTGACATATTATGTATCGTCATTGAATATAGAATAAATTTTTAATGTTTCCCAATTTTATAAGGTATTCCACAATAAAATTTTATGTCTAAATTTATTTCTAAATAGTATTTACTGACTCTATTTTGTATTGGAGAATTTAAAAGTGTTTCTAAAACTACAGTGATTGTATCATTGTGCTGACCCATTTCCTCTCCAACAATTAGTATCAATTCATGATTCTAATAGATCTGATATTGGTAATTAAGTCAAATAGATTACTTCAAACAACATTATTTTTAAGATGAATATTGATTTTACTCTACATAATCTAAATATAACAAATAACCTAGATCCTAAAAAATTATTGAGGACATGCAGAAAAAATTAGATAATTTATCGAACATGAGAGATGATGAAAAAATGGACATGAAGGATTTAGAGAAAATCATAATAAAAATATAATTGGATAATAATACTTTATGGGTGGTGATGAATATAAAAAAAATATGAAATATTTTTAAAAATTTAATGAATTTATAAATAAAAAAATTTCCCAAATATTTAACATATTAAAAAAGGACTACTCAATTTGTGAACTCTGGAGGATAGAGATTTAGATAACCATCGTGACAATTTGAACAAAATTTCAATGAATCTATCTATATAACTGGACATGATCAAAGAAAATGTTAATGTGGTACCTATTGAAATGGGAATAGAATATAAAATTTTTATCTATTTAGTTTCATTAGATGTTTTATATGAAAATCTCATCACCACATTTTGGTTCAAGATATACAATCTGATATTGGATATTCTATTTTCATCAATGTTGAAGAATGATACTCAGTTAAAGAATAATGATATCTATTCATCCTATAATAGTGTAATTATTGTTATGGAATATTTGAATTGTAATAAATTTGGACAATTTAAGGAAAGATGGAATGTTATGGGCATATATTGTGACAAAGGTGTCCATGTTTAGAGAAACCTTCATATTTTGAAAAATCATTATATTGACAAGATTACACATTACTCCAATTTATTGGATCCCCACATAAATCATATAATGGATGATATTTATTTACAATCAATTTGAATTTGTTGTCATGGGTAAAATATATATGATGAATGGGTGTTTGATTCGGCAGTGTCATATCGCATTTCACTAAACAGTAAAAAACTACATTCATATAAAGAATGTTACTTAGGTAGATTGTATATAATAAATTAAAAATCCAATGTTTTCTATGGTATTTATGATATTTTTATCACTACTAATTTGAATTTTTATTATGATATTCAGTGATGTGAAAAATTTACAATGTATACATCATAATTTAAAATTTCATTGAACTCTAAATATGATGGACTTCGAGTCTTATATGGATTTTTACTTATGAGAATTTTCATGATGATAAATGGGTTATTAAGGATTTAGGAAAGATGAAAAACATTATATGTTTGAATTATATTTTTTTGGTTTTGTCGAAAATAAAGCTCTTAGGAATACATTGTTAAAGTTATGGCACATGTGATAGTTGATGCGACATGCACAATATATACCTAAAAAAATTATAGGAGATGTAATTCATTAATATGGAGGTATGAAATGAATGAAATATCATATCAACATTAGTGTAAGAATACTGAATTATTTAATATGTATCATATTTATGAAACTTATGCTATATAACACTCTATATATATACACAACATTTCATGGCCCCCACCTATACCTCTTTACATGGTCTAATTCATTAAGGAATGATATATATATATATAAATTCAAGAAATGTAGATGAATAAATGCTAATGATTATACAAAAAATATGTCCTAGTATGGGTGAATTTAAAATCTTTTCATGGTGATCTCATCAGCACCATTGTCTAGATGTGTTATGTTCTCTTCCATTCATAAAAATCATAATTGACTCCATATGTTGGACTAACCATCATCTCTGACATCAATTACTAATATACACTGAAAAAATGAAGTCAATCCTCACTAAATCATACCTTCATAGTTATAGAGATGATGGTGAGGCCCAAAATAATGGACACAGTTTCAACATTGATAGTAATCTCCCCATCATTAATATAAAAATAATTTTTCTTCGGCATCTATCACTCTTATAGGGTTGCAATGAGAAGGTGGACAATGAGGATGGAGTCACACATCACTACACTATATAACCTAGCTCTTTGAAGTTAAGAGAATATAGCATGAGATATTGAAATGGGAAGGAAATTATTTGACCCTTATATGATCAGAATATGAATCTAGCATCCCGATATGAATATACATGAACTATGAATATTTATGAATTTGAGGAATTAACGACATTCCATAACTAAATTTGATATCATTGTTAATTTTTATTGTTAATTTATTAAAATGTGTTCAATATTTTATGAAGAACAACAAGAAATAAAATTAGGTTCTCAATTAAAATACATAATTTAGCATTACCACAAATAATTAGGTAAATAAATAGATATGACTGATCTTGGTGGTTGTTCTATAAATTTCTTATTTTAACGGTCTATAATGAGTTATCATTTATTTATAAATAATTATATATATATTTATAAGTATTTTATCATTTTTGTAATTATTATAAATTATTTATAACATGATGATATTGTATTATTGATATATAGAACACAATGAAAACCCCTAATAGTATTATAGACTACATGATATATATAAATAAACATGCCATTCGGTATATGGAAATTATATTTGAAAAAGAATTTTTTTGTTGAATTGATGATAATCCATTCACTACAGGAAAACCGCCTATTAGCGGCGGTTTAAACCGCCGCTATATGGTTTGGCGGTGGTTTACAGAAACCGCCGCTAAACATTGCGTCAGCAATCTATTAGTGGTGGTTTTATGCATTTCACGACAGTCAATGAAAAGCGTTGTAGTACCTAATTTTGTGGCAGTTTTTGGTGAATTTAGTGGCGGTTTTAAGGGATATTTAATTAGCGGCATCTATAATCGCCGTGAAATTCAGGCGTGCCATGCGTCTGCTTAGCGGCGGTTAAAACCGCCGCTAATTCCGACATGATTTCACGGCAGTTTTTACCGCCAGTAAGTGTATTAATGATTACATTTAGCGGCGGTTTAAACCGCCGCTAAATGTATAAGTGGTAAAACATTAGCGGCGGTTAAAACTGCCGCGAAATGCTGACCCGAAAAAAATAGCATTTCTGCTTATACTGCACCACTGCCTTGAAAAACAAACCAAACAAGAAACCATTTATCATGCCAAACATTCTCAACGGGAAGTAATTCATCATATGTTTCCACTAATAGAAGTATTCCCCCAAGCTTAAAAATATTTCGTAGGCCAATTTCTACCTCACCATGGGCTAGATGAATAGTTTTGGTTCCTAGAAACCATCAACTAATCAACTCACTATGGAATTATGGTTTATGGTACAAGATAAACTAAAAAATATATGTCTCCTAGTAATGATGAATATCATGAAAAACTATCAAAGAAGAGAAGGTTTGGTGTTACACCCAACATGGTTGACATCACTACCAACACATGTACTAAAAAAATTCATGGTTTTAATCACACCCAACACAACTATCAAAGAAGAGAAGGCTTCGTGTTACAACCAACATATATACATGAAGATAACAATGGTTAACATTACACCCAACCCATATAATAGATAATAACAATAGTTGGAATTAAATTCAACCTATGTAACTAACAAGAACACTAGTTTTAATTGCACCCAACCCATATAAGAAGTCATAGGAATATTTGGAATGAAGCCCAATCTATGTAAAAACCAAGATAAATTGTTAGAATCATGTATAACCTACATAACCACAAACATTTGGTTGGAATCAAACCCAACCCATATACCAATAAGAATGATAGTTGGCATCTTATACAACTTATTATAAAGTGTTCAACATGGTTAAAAAATAGCCAACCTATATAGCATGCCAAAGAAATGGTTAGCATTATTCCAACCCTAATTAACAATATAGAAACATCATTGGAATGAAACCCAACTAAAGAACCAAGTAATAACAAGAATTTAATTACACCAAACCAAAAATATACATCATTTTACTCAAGTCACTCTTACTTGGATAAGATCTCCACTATCAATTATGTTGTAAATAATTCACCATCATTGAGGAATTTCTTTAAATAAATTTTAAGATATTATCATCTCACATTAATATATACCCCTCTTGGTTATCATTCCAAGTTCTACCACCAATTTAAATTTAATTCATGGATGTAAAAGATTAATAATTATAAACCAGAGGACCTTACACATCCCTAACAAACCTTTCCTGAATCTCATCTATGAGGAAATATAATTTTGTTCCATCCCGATCCATTGTTACCTTCCCTTCTACACTTGTGCATCAAACAACACATACAACATATATATAATAAAGAGAAAATTTATGCACCACCTACGCAATATTCATAAACACCCTTTCATTTAATGTTGATGAAAAAGTTGATCCAATTCAATTAGAATACCTAAAGCATACAAAATACCTAAAATTATGGATTTAGAATGAAACACAAGATAACATCAAATGAAACAAGAGATTGGGGGTCACATGGATTTATACTTATAGTTTAGAGATGATCAAAATTGAAAATATTTGATTCCATAAAGAATTAAAGGGTATGGATCACACTTTTCCAAATAAGTGAGGGGAGGGATCACTACTAGTCGTTTGTCCTATAAGGAGGAGGAACGAGGATTAAATGGGTTGATGTTCAGTCAGAATAAGAACCTTTAATACATCATTGTTATAAAATACTTTTTATCGATGATGGACATTATGGTTCCAGGAAATAAGGTCTCTCCAGTCTACCACATAAGAAGACATTTGAGAAATAGAGGACATATTTAAAGAGAATAGAGAATATATTAGAAGATATGTAACCATTAAGAGAGAATCAGTTGTGCTAATCAAACAAAATAAGTGCATAACTTGGAAAACATTACGTGGATCACATGATCCATTCTAGGTCACGAAAATCACATAACCCATAAAACATCTTTTGATCACATGATTTTTCTTAATACATATAATAATGTTACCATTTGAAGGTCACATGAATCACATAAAGATTAGTAGATCATGAAAAAATCCTCAAGAGATAACCGAATCACATAAGATAGACTAATGGCCAAGGGTGTGCATCAAAGTTCAAATAAATTACCATTGATTAGTTCATGGATTGATTAAGTGAGATATTTAGACAAGGTGATCACACAAAGAGGTCAAGTGACATGATCACATGATTAGGTCTCTTGTATGGTTCTTGTGATGAGGTCATGCAAAGTTGTCTTGAAAAACAATCGCACGAGAGAGGAGGTTTTGAGAGTTATGGAGCTTCATGTCACCGGTCAAATGACCAGCCTCTCACCCCCTATTTTTAGGGAACCTCAAGGAATATGAATGGACTTATAGAAGACCACAAGATGTTTTGAATTACAACCAGAGAAAGCATAAGAGACTCATGAAGTCATTTCCTACCTCATAACTGAGTCCTTGTTCCTTCGAATATCACTTTTCTGGGGGGGGGGGTTTGACGCTAGCCAAATGAGCATTGTATATTTTAGAAATAAAGAAATACCCAAATAATAGGTATTAATATATATCCAAAGGAAAGAAAATTATAGCATGTATACATATAGATTAATCACCTTGGTCACAAGGACCATGTGAACTTCAATGAGGCTCATGATCACATGACCCTAGGAACATCATTCAAAGGGCTTATGCAATTCATGTGATCTGTTCCTGATCATGTGAAGACCCATCAAATAGCCCAATTAATAATGTAAAACCCCTTTGATTATTCTTTTTTAGCATATGACATGTCATCTAACAATCTCCCAATATGTTCATAAAATAAATGTTAGAAAAGAGGGAAGCTTCATGGGAAGGGAGTTGCATTGGTTTTAATGTGATGTGGTTACGTGCCTCATAAAAACTATTAATGATCATGAAAATAACCTCAGAAAACCATCTTGATCTAGTGATATCCATTCAACATGGATGTTTGGACATGCAACACCCTAATGAGTCCAATTCCCAATGCTGAATTTACAACAGAAACATCAAAGATCCTATTACCATAGATCATCTAACCAATGAAACAAACACATCATTCTCTTTACCACCTGATGTAATTGTTATCATTCAAGGTTAGCCACTGAAGCTCCTCCAAGACCAATGGTTTTTTAAATGTTCCATAAGCCACGCATGTTATATATACAAACCAACCTTTCCTATATTTGTTCAACACATCAACAATACTACTCATGGTCCGATGATGCATCATCACCCTCTCCACCTCCATCTCCTACTGCCACCTGTAAGAACATTATATTGAAAATTAAATATTTTTGCATATTTATAATTAAACTTAAAACAAATAAAAGTTTGAAAACTAAATGATTTTAATTTTTTTGTGATTTACCTGCTCACCACCACTCGGTGCACTACCACTGGGGGAATATCTACTCATCTGCTGATATAAATCAGTCAACGCTTTCTGCATAGCGGATATCTGAGCCCCTTGGTCTTGAACTGTGACTCGTAGAGAAGCAATCTCCCTCTGAGCAACTTCAGGTATGTGCTTACTATAAACAGGAGTAGATGCGGCTGGAATCCCTGATGGCCTACTAAAATCCTCAGATGGTACAGGTCCCAAACGCATCCCACGCACTCTACTAGGATGCTCCTTCCCAAGGACTTGAGGAACCGGGTCATCCTGGGATACTGAGTAGGACTGCCCAGGATTGGAATCCCATAGTTCTTTAATTTTTACCTATAAATCAAATATCAATACATATTAACATAGTAAAAACTGATAATAAGTTATTATAATAAAAATTTGACTCCATACCCCAACTTCTTTGGTAGGATCATTAACAAAATATCCATCTGATTTTCTGTGAACATCCAACCACAGTTCAGTCTGGGAGGCTTCGTGCCCTAAATTCTTTGACTGCATTAAGCAAAGATAAATAAAAAATTCAATATATTAAATAGATAATATTATATTATAAATATTTAAACTATTTAAAATATTACCAATGACATTAGGATTCTAGAAAAGCTTTTTGAGCCCGCTGTGTGAGGGATGACTTGCTTCGCCCCATTTGATGCATTCTGTCACGAGAGATCCAGAAATAAATAAAATAAAATTTAACAGTAATGTATCCAATGTCATATCCTCTTCATATACATGTATTAATGTAAAATGAGAATAATATAATAATATATATTTCAATACATTTTTTCCAAGGTCAACGATGTATCGTTGACATCACACCACAATCTCCATTTGAAATCATTCCATTTTTTACTGAGATTTTTCAAAGTCCACTTCCGTGCTACCACATCAGCAACTGTGAAGTGGAATAACATCTGTATAAAGAAATTCATTTTGAACATATTAGTAACATGACATTCAATTAAACCATAATGTAATAAAATTACCTTTATTTGAGAATCTAAAACTTCATTTTTACAGTTTGGAGGCATATGTATCTAATCATCATATGAAATGGGAAGGGAAATGGGCTCCGCTGCCAACTGACCTATAATCTGGCCAAGTAACCCCACAACATCATCAGTAGGGACTCTATAAGAATCAAATGGCATGACTATATTTTCGCCATTAAAGTTCCAAACACCTGAGATTTTTAAGTGTTTCTCCATAGTTTTATTTTTTCATCTTCAATGAGAAAACAATTATTATAAACAAAATGAAATAAATTTATTTAATTAAAATTTATACCTATGACTGTGACCCTCTAGTGTGTCTGAGATGAACTGGAAGGGGTCTGTCGCCGCCCAATAGATGAGGCACTTGTAGGGGGAGTCGACGACTCAGCCTCTAATGGGAGGCCCTCTAATGGTGTGAGAGATGGTGCAGGGGGAGATGGTGCGGGGGTGTAGGTAGCTGGTGCCTCAGATGTCGTGGGGAGTGACCCAGATGGATCGTCATCCGTCGTAGAACTAGAATAAATAGTATACCGCTTCTTCCTTGGAATTAATTTCATTTAATAAAATAAAATTAAGTTCAGAATATATATTTCAAAATAATTATGCAGAAAAAAATAATTAAAAATGATAATAGATGCCTAGTACTAAAAAAAATATAACAATGATAATGAATGACTACAGAAATGAAACAATTGGTTGCTGCATGAATGAATAATGGTACATACAATCATTTTCCCCTTCAATTATGTCGGTTTACTGCTCTATTTCTTCATACACTTCATTCATCTTTGTAAGACTAATATTTTCAATATCATATTGGACAAATAATTCTACTTCCTGTTGTTGATGACATTCAATTTCAGAGGTCAAATCTTCCACTTCATCACCCATATCATACAAATCTCTTTTTATTACGTGAGTAACTACACTCCACCCTTCATCCACAACATAATTCACATAATATACCATTTTTTCTTGCGATGCTAAGATATATGGATCATGCATTTCACGATCACCAACATCTATCAAGCGAGAGAAGTTCACAGAAGTAAATTGCAATGAATCTCTTTTAATACCTCTCATAATATCAAACCATTTTCATTTGAATAAAACAACAGTAAAATGTCCATGGTAGATTAATTCAATAATATCATGCAGCTTTCCATAGTATCCCACTTCAGAAAATGTAAATATACTACTATTCTGTGTTTTCAAACCCACTTCTCGATCAACTGTACGAAATCTAAAGCCATTCACATTATAACCATCGAACTTTCTAACTTGATTTATAGGACCTCTAGCAAGAAACTTCAAATCGTCTAAAAAGTCTGTTCGAGTATCATTATTAATGATCTTAAAAAAGAAATATAATTTAATAGATTTACAAATTTTATGTGTCAAACTAATATTCTTATGTATTGCAATATTTATGAACATACACGTCGTGCAAAAAATTCTACAAGCTCTTTATTCACAGCTTTCGTTATATATGTCTCATTTCATGTTCGGCCTCTCATTCGTCTCTTTGTTTGTATCCTCAACTCTTCAATTAATGGATCTGAAATTTAACTATTCATCAGCACATATCTATGTGCCTGTAATAATTCCAATTCTATCAGTGTCACATTTGAGGTCCTCCCAACTGATCGGCCAATAGCAGGAAATATTTTTGATTTCTGATGCATTTTAGATTGAGTTGATGTGTCGTCAAAACGTCCAACTCGATTAAATCTTGTCTCAATATCATCTATATACCTGGAACAGAAGGTAAGACATTCCTCAGCCAAATAGCCTTCTGCAATAGAGCCTTCTGGTTGAGCTTTATTTCTCACGTATGATTTCAAATGCCCAAGATATCTGTGAAATAAAATAATAATATTATGAATTTATTTAAATGTCAAAAATTGTTTACATAACTGGAAAACATATAAATAAAATACCTCTCAATTGGATACATCCATCGATAATGAACAAGGCCTCCAAATTTAGCTTCTTCATCCAAATGCACAGTTAAATGCATCATGATAGTAAAAAAAGATGGAGGAAAGATCATCTCCATTGCAGAAAGAGTCAATACAAACCTCTCCTGGAGGTTGTCAAGCTGAAATGGATGTACAAATTTCTAACATAATTTCCTGAAAAATGTGCAAAATTGGAGTACAAGAGCAATAACGTTTTCAGGTAATAATGTACACAATGCCAATGGTAGTAACTGCTGTAACAAAATATTTGAATCGTGAATTTTCAATCCATTTATCTTACGATTCATCAAGTCAACACACCTCGAGATGTTACTCGAATACCTATCAGATACCTTCACATTCTTTAAAATTTGAAGGAATGTATCTTTATCCCTATTTTTCATTGCGAAAATATCCGGAGCAAACTTTTCATTCTCATCTGGCCCGAGATCGCGTTTTATGTTCATTACTTGTAAGTCTTTGTGAGCATTAAGATGATCCTTCGACTTTCCATGATCATTAAGTAATGTGAAAATAAAATTATCACAGAAATTCTTATCAATATGCATCACATCAAGATTGTGGCACAAAAAATTAAATTCCCAATATGAAATTTTAAAGAATATACTTTTTTTCATCCATTATTGCGTTCTGATTTCACTTGACGATGCACTTTGGACCCATTTTCCGCTATCATTCAAATGATGAACCTTCCTAAATTCTGATTCAACATTTTCAAGCTGTTTCAATATTTCAGAACTAGTTAACAACTTTGGAGGTGGTCTACGATCAATGAAACCATTAACTTTTGATTTTTTCTGCCGAAATCTATGAGATGCATCGAGAAATCTTCGATGCCATAAGAAGCACCATTTTCTACAATGAGGTAGTCGTTTGGGCTCAAAATCAAAGTTACAAACGGTTCAAGCCAAACCCGTATAAGTGTTCCAACGAGATAAATTCCCAAGCCCAGGGAAGTCACTAATGGTCCACAGTAAAGCTACATGCATTTTGAACATTGTTTTAGAAGAAACATCAAATGTCTCAACTCTGTTACTCCATAACTCCTGAAATTCTTCAATCAAAGGCTGTAAGTGTACATCAATATTATTTCCAGGCATTTTGTTTCTAGGAATAATCATTTAAATGATAAAAGATGATTGTTGCATACACATCCACGGAGGCAAATTACAAGGGATCAAAAAAGCTGTCCAAATGCTATAACTTGTACTCAAAGTCCCAAATGGGTTGAATCCATCGGCATCCAATCCCAATCGAACATTCATAGGAACAGCTGAGAAATCTTGATTTAATGAATTAAATGTATTCCATGGTTGTGAATATCATGGATGTTTCATTAACCCATCATTTTTATTATCTACAGAATGACACTTCATGTGTTCGACGGTTTTTGATCACATGAATAATCTTTCCAATCGCGGCTTCAAAGAAAAGTAACGCAAAACCTTTGCAGGTGTGTTCATTTTTTTATTCTTCATGAAATTATGTTTAGTCAGACTTCAAACATCACCCTTTGACTTCCATCTAGAAGAAAAACATTTCTTGCAATTCTGTATACTTGAATCCTCTCCCCAATAAAGCATACAATCATTGGGACACCCATGTATATTTATATAATTCAGACCAAGCTTGTTAACAACTTTTTTCATATCATAAAAAGATTCTGGGATTTTTGCTTCAGGAAATGCATCACGAATCAAATCCAATATCATGGGCATTGCCTTATTTGTAATTACACATAAACATTTGATATGGTACAACTTCAGTAGAAATGAAAAATTTGAATATTTCAAACACCCACTATACAACTCTTGATTTCCATCGTCAACTAAATCATGAAACGCATTTTTCTCAGTGAAGTTTTAAATTACATTTGGCTCTACAGAATCAATAAGAGGATCCAATGATATGCTCCAATATTTATCTACTTGTGTTACAGTCTCAAAAACATCACTTGTCACGTTACAATTTGTAGCACCATCTTCTGGTTGTTCTGATATGTTTTGATGCTGATAGTGGTGTCTTGTAGTGCCGAATGCATCATTTATGAGGTTTTGCATTTCATTTTCCATTTTCGACAAACTTGGGACCTCATTCTGTGGATTAACATCAGTTCTCAATCTTTCTGTATTGTTCGATTCTCCATGCCAATTCCATCACAAATATTGACCAGGGAATTTCTTCAGTATTAAATGTTCATAAACTTCATCTCTCTTCAACCATGTTCTAAATTTACATTTAGGACATGGACATATTATTCTCCCTTCAACGGATCGATTAGAAATCGCCAAATCTAAAAACTCATTCAAACCCTTAACATACTGAGGTGTGTTCCTCGGTAATGTGGTCCAGCTTTTTTCCATGTATATCACAATGTGCCTACACAAAATATACGATAGTGTAAGATTTCAGAATCATAATATAATAAAGATGACCCATTGATCATAAAGTATGCATAATATAATAAATATGATTCATTGATCACATTTACCACTTACTTAGCATGCCCATACAAACCAAACAAGTCTGGTCCTTAGGAGACAGCGTGAACACCTCATTGAGGAGCAGAACGAATATCGGGTTACACAATTATCATAACACTGTCAATCACACATTTATGTTGCCTCAAACAATTTATACCCCCAATACATTAATGAGATACATTGGTCCACTCAGATTACTTCACACCCTCAAAAACATACTATAACTTTCTTTAACATCTCATATACTCACATGATTGGTCATCTCAATTAAATGTTTTATTTTATTTTCCATATCTAGAAATGGGATACCAGTCGGTATTTATAACATCCATCCAAAATCACTAATATAGAATACCAATTCATGGGTTCCCATTTCTAGAGTTTCCCCTCATTGGATCATGTTTAATAATCATTACCTTCACTTATCAATATTATAGATCAATAAAAATAACATGGAATATTTTTTACCATATTTAGTTTCATAATTTGAAAAATGTTATTGATACTTTTTTATAAGCCAATGAATATTATTATCACTAGATCCAACACAGTGATAACACATTATGATAATTCCCCCACTTAATTTTAATGTTTTTTCATCTATTAACCATTTATTTAGTAAGATACCTAAAATGGTGAAGTCAGATATTTGTTGTACTTTCATCTTTAAACAGATTTTTCTACATGACTCAAAAGTCTTTCACACTGTATAACTAGGTTACACATCGTGTAACTATTACTAGATACAATTCATAAAAGGGTATTCATGCTATGAATGTTTACACCTCGAGAAGAGTGGTTTCACATCGTAAATTTTAAAATAATGGATTTTTAATTCGAGGTGAATGATTTTTCAACATACTAGAACACCATGGATTTCACAGCAGGTAATAGTATTACACATCATCAAATGGCCCTCGTGTAGTTTTTAAAATAGGCGAGTGGCTATTTTGGTTTCAGTTCTTTTCTCCAGGCCCTTGGATCCCTACCTAGAGATCTTCCTGGGTTTTTTGGGAGACTATGCTCCATCTAGATTGATCCATTAAACATTGGATCTTTTATTATAGTTGTGGTGCATCTCTCTGGGTAAGAAATATTTATGATTCTTCATTTCTCTTGATAATGGTGGCACCCTAGGGTAACATTATCAGATCTGGTGGCCCAAGTTTTTGAATCTTTGTGTATTCTTCTAGATCCTTTGGGAGATCTCATTATGGAGGCCATTCCTTGGTTAGTTGTGGTGCGTCAGATGTCTTTTCTTGAGGTATTTGGTGTTTTCCGTTTCCACCAACCCCTTTTTTTCTAATTTATATCAATATTAATGTTTTTATTATATTCTAGGGCCTTCGTTTTCATCATTGGGTTTTCATTGTTGGTGGATCCCATTACGGGAATGTGTGACTAAAGCTTTGAGGTAGGTGGTTCCATCTCAAGCCTATGATAAAAAGCCTAATTTCTCTTAATTTATAAGTAGATATATCAAATTAGAATGACTATTTTTATTTGTTTAAGAAGGGGTGTTTGAGAGAAATGTTTTTCCATGATTTTTGATAAATGAAAATGAAATGGGTACTTTTAAAATGAAATGTTTTTCCATCTATTTGATGTTTTTATGTCACATTGAGCATCAACGGTATTCCCATTTCCTTTTTATGTTCATCCAAAAAATAGAGGTAAAACCGTTGTCCCCATATGAAAAGTTACCTGATTGAACCCCATATAGTCTCACAATATCTGGAATGTTCGAGCTTCTTAATTATTTCACCATAGTCGAATACTTTATCATGATAAAATGGGTGGATTTAAATAGTTAATAAGTTTATAATCCAATGGTGTAAATTAACTAAGGTAAAAGAAGAAACCTAATAATGAAATAAATAGTGACATAATCCTACATTTAGATAGGAATAGGGAGTGACAAAAGAATAATTGAGGGTCTCTAGTGCTCATCCTAAATTTACAGACACATATAACATCTAGATACAATTTAAGCTACATCATGACTTAAAATTAGCCATCAAAACTAGTGAAAAATATCATAAAACAAATTTATGGACCAAGGATAAACAAACCATGGATACTGGTGGTTATCCTATATAAAAACCTTTTGTAGAGACCACTAAATCATGAAATAACCCCTGATGAATATAATTTCATCATATGACATTAAACACCTATCAAGAACATCCACAAAATATATATTTTACTTTTAAAATTTTCTTAATTCATCCTTAGGATGTTCATACTGAATTAGTTCTAGAAAATGTGGTGTTAACTGAATACTAACTATGAATATAGCTCCACTGTTCTCCTTGGATTCTTAGTTAATTTTAGAAAAAGACTCATCGGATTCCAATCATCACTATAATCATTTAAGGAATGGGTTGGATTTTTTTATCCTTAAGGTATTGTCCACCATCTTTCTCTTACATAGGATATATAAAATTAAAAAAGTCAAATCCCTAATTGTAATCAATCAATGAGAAATACCTTATACATAGATCATTCTTAAGGAAAATACATGCCATGATTATTCTTTCATAGTAGAATAATAATTTCTCACTGAATTACTATTAACCCCATGATTTTAAAGAATTCATCACCACCAATTACCCTAGTATATAGGTTGGATAATCCCATTACTTTTGTAAGAGGTGGGATGATCTATGGTCCACTTAATGGTCAACTTACACAACACGCTTCCCGAACCTATACCTAAAGCATCATAATAAACCACATACAACATTCTAGTCTACGTTAACATAAATATGGGTTAGTGTTCAACCACTGATTGTGATCATAAATGTAAGAATAAAATTATGTATTCTTTTTTTTAACCTTACCCATTTTTGGTAAATCTATTTTATTAGTTATGTAAATAGAGATAAATATATAAAAAAATCCCGACAATCTCTATTGTGTTTTAATAAGATCATGATATCAAATTCATGACTCAAATATTGCCATAAATTCACTGCCCTAATTTCCATTGGATCAAGTGACACCCAATGATTCTATGTCAGATACAATATGAATTTGACCTCTCTAATCCAAAATCTATTCTTGGAGTACATGGATTTAATATGGACATCCAAAAGTGTGCCCAAAATAATTCTTTGATGATAATCATGCTCCACCTCAATGCAAAAGTATACTAGGATTCCATGCATATACACCACCATAATGTATTCAATTTACTTAGGAAACACACAGTTCATAAGGGCCATAAAAATCATAGGATCAATTTTCATCCTTAATGGCACAAATTTAGAATTGAAGTGGTTGTACCTTCTTCATAAATCATTCTTGTGAATTGCAAATCCACTAACACTAAAATGAGGATTCCAAAAGTGAATATTGATATTATTGAACCACATTTCCCCCGTAATCTGATCAACTTGTTCACTGATGTTTGGAAATAGCTATTTTTTAGAAAACCTTTCCAACTTCAAATAGTTGATACAAAATCAGAGTTATATATCATGATTTATGTAATTCAACCTTGGTTGGACTACGATGAGATTCTTGGGTGAAAAAATACTTTGGATTCTAATTCATCGAACCAAATAATTAATTCCCCTAACTCGATGGGGTCCATATTGAATGAGGGAAGAGATGTAGTAGATGATTCATGTACCAAATCAATGATTAATTTTAAATCCCATTACTAATGTATACCTAAAAATTCCTCTAGAAAACACCTTTAGGAACACATATAAAATGAAAGGAAACCCATTTTCAGAACCATTGTCATCGTATTCTAGTATAAGGTAAAATACAAGGGTTTCTCATGGCTGCCTAAATCTCTCCAGCATATTCCCTTGGTTGAGTGGGATGTATTTATAGATGAATAACACAAATAATATCTAATAAAATAAACCATAAATACAATATACCATAGAGAACCAAAAAATACCATAATTAAAAAACTTTTGATAAATAAAAATTTAAACCACCACAATCACAATTATTAATTTATAGCACTCCACCATTACTCAATGTCCATTCACAGTCTACAGACTATGTAGTTTACCTAAAATATGAGTAAATCCAAATTACAAACATATTATGGTGACCTTTGGTCCATTATGTGTTGTGTTGGAAAGACACCCCACTCACACCTAGATTATTAAGACCAAATAGTTGATGCTCTTGTCTATTAGAAATTACCAAATAAAAGTACCCAAAAGCAGGAAAAAATTTACTCCAATTCCATTTTTTCACATACTATCCATGGTTACCTTGCAACCCAATACCTAGCACATCCCATGACATAGCTCGAAGTTAATTCCAGATCCACATGGTATTATAACCAGTGAATTGGATTTGAGGAACTCCATTGGGAATAATTTTCCTAATAGAAGACTATCAAAAGTAATTATTAGATTCACAATAATGAAAACCAATAACCAATAACCATAAAATTCATATATGCATTTCAAGATACACATATAATCTATATAGGTAAGACATTATTTCCTCAGATGTGTAATAAAGGTTGGTAGGTACTTGGTGTCCACTATGCTAATATCAAAGTATATGTATCCCAAAACAAGGAGGTAGAAGGTGAATTCATCAACAAATAATCCAAACAAATCCATGTTAATTAAAATCTCCCCGATGATAGTACGACCCAACTTCGTCACAAAAAATATCCTAGGAATCTGGAATTTTTTATATATATGGTGTTTATCATAATATGTATCCTTAGTAGGATTATACACAATACCTCCAATGAAAAATTTAAAGGAGTATAATAACACATCATTGAACAAACAACATAAATAGTAATCACCTAGTAAGTAGGTCGTCGGAGACGAAGGTCATGGGGTCGCCGGAGAAGGAGGTCGTGGGGTCACCGGAGACGGAGGTCACAGGGTCGCCGGAGGTTGCGGGTCACCGGAGGTCGGGGGTCGCCAGATGGTTGGGAGTCGAGGGTTGCGGGTTGCGCGTCACCAGGGGGTTAGGGGAAGAAGGGAGGGCATGGTTTGGGGGAACGATCAGGGAGGGGGAAGAAGGGTCGGGATTGTTAAAATTAATTTTGTTTTTCACGGCGGTTTATTAAAAACCGCGGTGAAACCTTTCGGTAAAAACGTTTAGCGGCGGTTTTGTGAACCGCTGCCACAAAACCGCCGCTAAACCTGGTTTTTGTTGTAGTGATTATCTAACAAAATATAATTACATATTGAAATGAATCATGGTTCTTATTAATGTGATATCATATACAGTTTTATGAAAGACATTTATTTATAGACTGAACCTTTTATTAATAATTTTTTCTATTTGTGTAACTTTAAACTATTTCGAATATCACAAATTTATATCTGTTTTAAACCATAAATTAAAATGTATTGAAATGATAGAATCCATAAAAAAATTTCAAAGTGAATTTTTTTCAGATTAATGATATAATATAAAAAAAATGAGGATACTATGAATTGGAAACCCAAGCAATGAAATTGGGATATAGTTTTATGAGTAAAACCTTATATGTCAAAAATAATGAATTATGTCCCCACATACCATAATAATGTATATTTCATCTCATTCATTATATGAGTTGACATTTTAAATCCTTGGGGTGAAACATATTAAAAATAGTTCCACATTAAAATCATCATTAGGAAAGGTAAAATTATGAAAATCATTAATTGGAAAAAATGATGTGCATAAACAGTCAAATTACATGATCATTCAATATATCAGATCAGTATATTGTTCCCATGACATGTTTAACAATGATAAATCCACTACGACATGCGCTCATTGATATTTTGAAATCTACAATGAACCTCAATAATAGAAGATGACTTTATATACGTATAGTTGAACATGAACATTATTTTTTTATTGAAGTTACTTTCAGTATAAACAATTTATGTCCAGAAGACTTCTAGATAGTAGTGATCTATGTATCAAAACCATAGTGAAGGGAATTTATTGTTCTATCTATAAAATAAATCTAAAAAATACAAAAAATGTTATTTAAAAAATTTAACTAAAATTCAATAATTAATACTATTAAGGTTGAATATGATGATCAAAAAATAGGACATTTATATAAAAAAATTATGATGAGCTGAGAATGAGAAAGAATGAATTTTAAGGAAAATTATGATATTCCGGTTTATTTATTTACTCATTTTAGAATTATTAATTGAAATAAAAACTCCAAAACCTATTGATAAAATCAAATTTCATGTACAATGACCTGAAATCCGATGTTTTTATAGTTTATCAAAGATATTAATCATTCAATTGTATATAATAAAGAAGTGTATTTCAATTTTAAATTGTAATAGAAACAAAAATTAAAAACATTAATCATAACAAGAAAATTTAAACACACTCTATTTATCAAATATTCATTTAGAAAATAAATAATGCATAAATTATAGATTAACCAAAAAAATAACAAAGACGATTAAAATGAACCTCTATATAATCTTATTATTTTAAATAAACACATGCTCAACCTACTACTTCTGGAACATTTCTTACCATGAAACGCTCTAGATCAACTCTAGAAATATTCATCAAAATTTACATATACAAAATATTATAATTAATAAAATATTATTTTATTCTTGATAAATTCACGAAATTCATTTTCCCACATCATTTACTGAGTTTTAAATTTATTGACTTATTTCCCCTATTTTATCTTTGATAAAATTGATTTACCATTGATGTTACAAAAATAAAACCATCTCTATCCAACTAAAATAAAATTTAATTATGAATTAATGTTTGCATTTCTCATAATAACCTGTAATTTTTCTATTTTTCAAATTTAATAATTAAACACTACTAATAAACATCATCCACCCATACTATTGAATAAAAACACATTCACTATGTTCACATGTAGAATCAATTTTTGAAATAACCTAACATAGATCATAGATGACCAAAAATTGTTACCTAAAATAGTTAAGCACCTAGTCCCCACAAAATGCTTCTCTAAAGAAACATAAATACAACAAGAAAACCAACCATATCTCAACTTATTCTTTTGGTACTGAAGAAAACAATGAATATTATAACACAACATAATAAACACTAGTCAACTGAGTTCAACATCCTATAGTGATTGAAAAAAACATGATATAAATAGTTCACTATTAAATATTAGGATCCTTTGAGACTATATATAAAAAATGGAATTCAAGAAAGTAGTTTGAAGTGGGGGAATTGGACAATGAAACTACACCCAAATAAGGATAACCCTATGGTACTCCCACCCATTAATTAGCTGATAATCCAAACTATTTAAAATGATACCCATTAGTATACACCAACATCCCTTTTTTACATTTTTTCACACACTCCTTCTCCACATATAGACAAATGTATTTCTACCATAAAGGTATATATTTTCCATTTATAGATATGACCATAGATTCTCATGGGTGGTCTCATATTCTATTATTGGCCACCACAAAGATACAATCTTATATGAATGACTGAAATGGGGAAATTAATTCTAAAAAACATTTATCATCATAGGTTAAATCATTAGTATTCTAGACCTCCACATAATCATAAAGTATGGTCTAGATAAGAAATCTTGGATTTTCTCCCCCATAAAGAATGAATTTAATTTTTTTCCACTAGGTTTTAGAACTTTCTAGGTAGGGGAATAGAGGTGGAAATTATATGATGTCACACACCCTTTTTGAGTTGAGAAACATGAAAAAAACAGTATGTGGTTAGTTTTGTGTACTTTGAGTTTATAATATTTTGGGAAAATAAGTTAGAGGATATAAAAAGGCCTATTGAAAAATCACGATAACTTTTGAGTGATTTGTCGAGCAAGGGAGTGCTTCCTATGTGGGTGGATTTTCACAGAAACATATTCCCCTATCGAATAATTTACAGGGAAATTACATTTTATTTATTTTATAGGGATAATTTCCTTAGAACATACTATGTGATGGTTTAGCTTGATCAATGAATCATACCGGAATGTAAATGAATTTTCTAGTATTGTTACACTTATTTTAAATGGAAGGTATTTTAATAATGTTGGTTCTCTAAACCCATAGACAAACTCAAGGGGTTGATTTTAATTGATCCTAGATAGTTTATATTATATGATAATTTTACCAATTGAATCCAATATGAATAATTATTTTTTTACTCCATGAATGTTAATGTTGATGAGCTTCAAGGTATTGGTTAATAACCTCAATATTTTCATCATTTTGAAGGCCGTTGGAAGAGTTAATTCTCCAAATAGTTCTACATAACCTAAATATCTTAGTTCTTATATTTTTTAAAAAATATGGTTCTATTTAAATTATTATGTAAGTAGGTGTCCTCTTATAATAAATGATATACAAAAATAGAACTTCCAGTAGTCAAAAATTTAGGGATGGGGGTTTCAATATGAGTAAATGAGTATAAATGGATATTCAGTCCACCAACACAAAGATGGTATCAATTTCAATATACTTTTGTAGGATAATATTATGTTCTATTAATTATCCTACATATATGACATTTATAATTTTCTAGTGCTGGAATATCCATACTGGATATATTATGGAGTATTTTATACCTTATAAAAACTATCATTTCAATATAAATTAATGAACAAAATGTTTCATTCCTTGACTATATATTACGGATGGAGGAAATATATTTTTGTGATAGATACTAGAGGATCCACCTTGATTATATGATTGACACTCATCTTTTATTTGGGAATCCCATGGAGTGGTTTGAGAGATATTTAATCTTCTATTGTAATGTGTTGATTTATTATGATATATGAATATTATACATTGTTTGAAAAAATCATCGAAGCATGCTAGACTCATTTCAATATTTTGGTCACTTAAATGATATTAAAACTTGTTCCAAACATTCATCCACTACTGGGAGGGATATTTGAGAGTTATTAAAGGACCATAATTATAGCTTGAAAATAAATCCCAAAACGTATTTATGCATCTATGATTAATCTAGATTCCAAAAGTTTATCTGAATATTTTTAATGAAAAATGTGCTGATCAGCAGTGGTGAGAATATGTTGAGGCGGATATTTTATGGTATAATGATCTATAATAATGTGAAAAGATATATCCCTAACACTAGTGGCACTGGTGATGAATGGTTAAATAGAGGGCCTTGAGTTACATCTAATAAATTAATTTATGAAAGACTTGAGTAGATAAATCCTTGTTAAATAAGGGGATGGGTCAATAATTTTTCATGAGGATATCCTTAATTGTATTCTATGATAAATCACATTGGAAATTAATGGTAGCCATAAAATATTGTATAATGAGGATAGGGTATTGTTCCATGAGTTTCTAAATGTGAAATAACGTAGTTAAAGATGATGAAGTCAAGTGTAAACACTATTTTTTGTGAGGGTAATATGATTTTTAGTGATGGCCCCATATATTTTAAAAAACCAATGATAATATCATATTATATTATGGACAATGAGTACTAGTTTACATATAGTTGGCATTTTTCATTCATGAATTGTTTGAATGAATAATATATCCCTAACCACACCTTAGACTAAAATCACATACAATTATATAGTAATACAGATATGAAAGATGCTAAGTGGGCCTAATGTTACCTCCATCGTGGTGGTATATTATAAAATTAAATCAAAAAATATTAGAAACGATTTATGATTTAGGATCTAGATGAAAGAATTGATGGATAGATGAATGGTAAATAATTAATTTTTTATGGCGGAAAGAAATTAACATATATTTATAATGCACTTTTGATTAAGGAACACTATTTTTACACATCATCTTCATTCATATTAATCTGATGATTCCCTAACAAGAGTTTTATTTTTGGGAAATATTTTCCCAATGAATCCATCATAACAATATTATGTTCGTAGGAATTTTTAAATTTATCAATAATAGTCAAATTTTTCACGGAGTGCTAGTCTATAAAAACAATCAAGGAAATAAAATTCTTTTTATGCAATAAAACAATCTTGGAATAATAATTGAATGTAGATAATATAAATCCCATCTATTTGAGGAAAATTTACTTTATATTCAAAAATATTTCTCCATAACAGATAACACAAATAAGGTTGATCTTCCATTGGTGCTCAACCATGTAAAAAATTTATAACATGATCACTATATTTCAATGGGGAAACTCATAGGATCGTTGAAGATATGTGTAAACTAATTCATTAATTTTAATGGGATTAAATGAAAAATTACCAATAAAATGAAGGGTTTGTGAAAATCATTCATCCCAAAAATAAATCAATGAATCCATTATCTACTAATATTTTTTTTAACTTTTTAGGAGACCATCAACTATCACTGATCGGTTACACAATGAAAATAGTATTTTTGGCCTGTAGAAAAAATTCAGAAACATCATTTTGAAATTTTCATAAGCCTCCATAACAGTTTTGTAAAAATCAATTCGATGTATAATTTCCAATAATACAATCCTCAGAACATGCACATTTATTTCATATATATAGTCACCTAAAAGTAATTATGACTTTAGAAATAATATAAATGACCACAACTAATTTCCATCATATTACTTGATACACATATTTTGTGTATCAAAAAAATTTATCATTACGAGTTAAATCAAAATTGGTTATATAAAATTATAACAATACCTAATATTAATCAAATGTAAGTTATGATGAACCCAATCTGGGCCCTAATCATTCATAGATGATTATTATCCCCATCAATGCCTTTGGATTAATACCGAAGATGAAAATTTTTATAATCCATGACATGGAATTCAACTTCCTATAGAGGGGTAGAAGTGTGATGATTACCTAATTCATGTTTCTTGTAATATCTATCAATTTTCCCCACATGGGGAATTGGGATATTCAATTTCAGACTAATGCAATGATGTGTTGGAATGTAAGGTAAACAAAACAATAAAAAATTCCACTTCTGGCCTCAATCATCCCAATCAGAAGCATTTACGTATTGAATTACAAGACCATCTAATTTAAATAATTTAGGTACCACCGTGGGTTCCCATAATGTTCCATAAAATAGCAATAGAGAGAGAGAGTGTGTGGATGAATGGGTGGAGAATTTAATATATGTGAAATCAAAATAAGAGGCATCATTTAGATAATGGAATCACATCCAAATCAAGAATTTCATGACCATCCTAATGATGTCAATAATTATCCAATTAAGGGATATATTAACATATTGTGTGAGGTACATATCATGAGGACCGGTTTTGGTTTCATGAATCTGAGCCAATGGGAAAATCTACAATAGTAAACCAATCATAAAATTTCTATGATACTTTATTCTTGATGGGGTGATAATTAGGATGAAAAAAACTAATATTTCTTTATGTATACATAAATAATTCCTTGTTGTTCAAGAAAAACAAATTACATAGATGGATTATATAAATTAATACCACTAAAATGTTCCATTATATAATTATTGAACAAATTATTGGGTATATCTAAACATGCCATTGAAATGACAGTGAACTAGTGGATGCCAACTCAATCCATTATAACATGTCTGAGATAGACCTAAATTTGATTTAGCCCAAGATAAATATATAAATATAATACTACAAGGTTAATAAAATTTTGATTAGTTGGTATATTGAATTTTGTCAATCCCACAAGGAAGATCATTGACAAAGGATCCCATAGTAGATGAGAGATGTTACTACCGAGTGCATATCCTGGAAGCACACAATGGGTTGAGATGTCCCTCATGGTTCTTGGAACTGAAGAAACACATGTTAGATGAAAATCATGGAGTCATGGTGTTTTCAAATAATTATATAACAGTCTTCTAAAACATAGTCTTCTGGGTGATATAAAGATCCCATCATTGGTGGTTTAGATGCAACTCATGAACACCTTCTAATGACCCCTGACAATAACAGATAAAATATAATGGGATAATCAAACATTCCCAGTCATTTTCTGAACCCCTTAAAATGAATCTCATTAATCATATTCGTGGAAAATGAAGAGGGGAAACATTGGGAGGGGTGTACGATAAGTATCACTATGATTTATGAAATGAGATAATTTTAGTATGTATATTAATGGAGTAATCCTTGACAAGAGTGTGAAATGGGGAATTAAATAGATGATATTTACCCAAATTGATTTTACCCCAATGTTCTCTCATTCATGAAATAACATGGAATCCCTCAAAAAGGAAAATAAATAATAATACACAAATATATAATTTTAATCCTCATTATACATGCGCCTTCTCCCCCATGTTACGCAATGGAATACTCCCCTTATATTAGTAGTTTTTACATATATATGATATAAAATTCATTCTCTTTAATGGTAACAAACATTATCATTTGACAATTATCATGTCATAAAAATGGGACTCATCCAAAAGTTTAAAACCATCATCGATCAACATCAGTAAACAAGCCTATAAATTATCATTTTTTTCCTAAAAATTGATTTTTAGCAGAAACACATAGGGAAAAGGATTCAATTTACCTTAAATAATGATTTGAATGGGTTCCAAAAGCACCCAAATTAATTAAAGATTATATTCCTCATTCGATAGTTCAAGAATCCGTTCTTCAGATCGAACACTCTCCTCTCATTTTCATAATTAAATAAAACATATTTGAGCTATGTTCTTTGATGTTAATAGATTTAAACAAATGGAAATGGTTTCAATGTCTAATTCTTATCTCCATATAAACTCTAAAATTAACCTTCATCAACACATAATAGTTAGGTTCATATATGATCATTAATCCCAACCACATTACGATTCATCTAGAAAAAAATCTCCAATCATCCTATTGTAGACTCAAACCAACATTTGTTCTTGACCAAAATCAATCATTGCTAGATAATTTTGACCTTGAATAATATATTATTGACTATTTATTCAACATTTATTCTCAAAAACCTTTAATAATTAGTTCTCATCTAGCCCTTGAGTTCTAGATAATCATTACTGCTTATGATTGAAAAGCATAAGAAATACTTCTTTATTCGATCGAATGGCATAAATTTCATATTATTTTATTTTAAAATAAAAAATCAATATATTTATCCTTCATGTATGAAAAATAAATTTATATTAAAACCATGGTCATATCTCAATGAGATAGAAAAAAAAATAACTATCGGGCTTTTCTTTAGTTAATGTATCATCTTAATTTTGAACATGTATAAATTTCGTTATGTGTTACCCCTAAGATTCAGATATGTATGATGAAAAATATTCTTCTATATGTTGAATGGTCTATGTTATAACATTTCAAAATTTTGTTACGTAGATGGATTATAAATTTGGAAATATAGTCCTAGGTATAAATGTGATTCATGAATACTATTGGTAATTATTATTTTTACATTGATGACCATTTAGAAATTTTCATAATTAAAATGACGAAATTGATGATAAGCCTTATTTAAACAATTTAGATAGTTCAAACAATAAATGTTTTCAACATAAATATATATAAATACATTAACGCACATAAAATATTTATCAATTTTATTTCTCATAAAAATAAAGAATAACATTAATGAAAATCAATCAATTTGAAATCATAAAATTGCAATTTCCTCAAAATAATTTAAATAAAAATTCCATATTAAATAAAATAATTTAAAAACACAATAAAAATAATAAAGGAATATAATTTTAAAGAATAATTACCATTACCAACATAATCTACAAAAAACATCCAAAATATTATCTTAAATCCAAACCATAAAAAGTGAAATTAATTTTTCATAAAAAATATTAAATTTAATCAATAATAATTTATAAATGAATGACTATATATAACATAGTTACAAAACACATCAATGAATTAAATATCCAACTAATAATGGTGGCTGTCAAATAATTCACTAAAAATAAATTCATTTTTAATAAAAAAACACACTAAAATGAAAATTGAAATGAGGTAGAATGTAATGAACTAGACTCACATCAAATTCTTCCACACATAATGTTTTTTCTATCATGTATAATTTACATAGAAAATATCAAATGAATGTAATATTTCCAAATAGTTAAAAAATATAATTCAATAATGAACTAGCCTCCAAATAAATATTCCTCCATGGTCATTATCTAGATGATAATTATGATTTACCACTAAATATTGAATGGTTTTATTATAAAATTTTATTCCAATTTTACAAAAAAGAATCAAATTTAAAATTATCAAAAAAACAGAAGACATTATAATTATCATAAATTATGAAATCATAACATTTCATTACCTCTTGGTTATCAGACTGACATAATTTGAGGCTTTATAACAAGATACAATATTGGATGTGAAAAAAATACAAATTAAAATAATCATTAATATCACATCACACAGCTTAAATAATCAAATAATTATGAATTGAGATGAAAAATGGATTTGGAGTTTCATTGCATACCTCACTCTCAAGAATGTATTAGGGTTTAAACTGAAACTAGGAAGTTCAAATCCAATAATTGTTTTATAATATTGATCCAACTTTTTATAGAAAAAATATTTTACTATGTTGTCTCAACACAGTGAGATGATAATTTATAATTACATGAATTTAATTTTTCAATTTTAACTCTATATTAACATAATATAAATATATATTAGTGTAATATATGGTTAATTACATCTTCTATTATAGAAAAAAATCCTTAAATGTAAATTGTAGAAATCTTATATTGTTAGGGACTCGACTTTATTGCATGTGCCTCACACCCACCCCCAAAACTAACCACCTCCCAACAAAGATGTTTATATATATATTTTAAACAAAAAATATTATATATATATTTTTATTGTTATTAATAATATCTTTGAATTATATTAAATATAATTTTAAAAAACAATAGATAAAAGAAAAATCCATATTTTTAGAATTTTATAATATCAGTTATTTGTGTTAATATAATAGACTAAAAATAATATTTTTTTAAAATATAATATATATAATATAGAATGGTATTTTTTTCATATTAATTAAATATATTAATATATTTTAACTAAACTTTTTGGAGAATACTTGAGATATATATATAATTTGAGAGTAAATTTTTCTTATAAGAAATGATAGGAAACCATATGTTATGATTATGGTAAAATAAAAAGTTGATGGTGAATCAAATGTTTTTTGGTTAGATTTAATGTTATATACTCACACACATTTCTTGGAGTATTAAATAAAAAATATTTTTTAATTTATAACATTTAACATATGATGTTCTATGAATATAAATGGATATATTACATAAATAAATAGTTTTATGAAGTCATATTAGACAAATATTATATTAAAATAAATTTTAGTTTGAAATAAATTTAGTTTTGAATATTCCTAATAATTTCACTGGTATATTTTTTAAAATTCCCAGTTTGGGGTAAATTTAAAATATGGATTTTTATAAATGATTTTTTTAATTAACCGCTTATTTTCAATAGTTTCTATAGGTTATAAATTTTTCTATTTTATTTTAATCATTATTTTTTAAATTAATAGATAATGAAAAATTTTCTCTTCTATTTTTATTTTAATGGATAATAATTAAATGTTTGATAACAATGAATGGAAAATTATAGATAATATCCTACTGACTAATTAGATGTCAGGTTCTTCATGCTACTAAATTAGAAATGGTAATTTAATATAAAAAATCATTATATATAAGATTATAATACATATAATGATGTATATGGGAAATGAAAATTATTGAAGTGCTTCATGTAGTGAATAATATTAAATATTCCATCACATTTTACAATATTTATGATATAATAGTCACTCTAGAGAAGGATCCATTGTCACACAAATAGATAATGAAATGTAGACCTATAATCCAATAAGAGAATTTTCTTATAGATAATTTATCATTGTATATAATGCTTCCCTAAAAGAGGACCTGAAGGATAACATTACTAAAGTCATTTCTGAATATAATGATGAATAAAATTTGACAACCAGTGGGATACAATTCACTAATAGTTATATGATGAGTAACTAAGAGTCTATTGATGTTGGTTCCCAAGAACAAACCAAATTATACTATTTAATAACTATATATTCAATTTACTATAATATAATAAATTTCTTATTAAATATGAAATTTGATTCTATTAAACTTTAATAAGAAAATTTCATATAGTATATGTTTCATTGAAATTGTAAAAGGGGTTGTCCAAAATAATAAGAATAGTGAAATTATATGAAATTATTATATTTAGTTGGCTATTTTTTGAGAGATATTATCACCCCAACTTAATGGTGTGTTAAATTAAAAATTATACATTGAGTAAGAATTCAACTAACATAGTAGAAATCAGAATTTATGGCTATATTACATGAAGATATAGATTTTAAATATCATATTAATAAACTTTTCCTCAAAAATAGGTTTTAGTAAATAACTCAATAAATTCAAAACAGTAAATATCATTCAATTAATTTACTAAAAATATTTTTTATTAAGATTACTTTTGTTTAACATATCCATTTTTTGGTAAATCCAGTGCATGATTTTTTTCTATATATTTTTTCAAAACATGATTATTTAGACTTATTTTCAGAGGGATTCAATTTATAAATTTTATCATTAAATTTTAATTTTAAATTTAAAAATCAAGAATATTTTTCAAATGAATTTTGATGTTATGGTATGTAATGTATATTACTAAAAAATTATCTTAGAGAAATAGTTTGTTCACTAATAAAATAAAATAATGATTTCATAGAATAATATCTACACAAATTCCTTATCATAGCTTTTAAATTATGGTCTCTATATTTAATTTTTCTTCCAATTTTATTTGATTATTTTCTATACATACAATATATGTTAATAGATGTTTGTAAATTTGAGAATGAATAATATAAATTCTCATTTCTAATATAACCCTCTAAAATTTTATAAAAGGTAAACCACATTTTTTGAAGTCATTAAAATTTTGGTAAATTAATATGTTGACTTCCAATCAGCTATTTTCTAAAGCATGTAAAATTTTAATTTATAGAGTTATTTAATATTCATTAGAATTCAGTTAATTTTTCACAGGTGTTATAGAACAAACATTTAACCAATCTGATATCCCCAAAAAACATTTATAAATATTTAGATGAATTTTGGATATGGTAGTTACCATAGGTTCAATATTTTGAATATATAAAGATAATTTTAAATTATGTAATCCCAAAAATTTATATAATTAATTATTTAAATCTTCAAAAAAAATTTAATTTTTTTATTTAAAATAAAATAAAAATTTAATGGGAATGATTATTTTTGGAATTATTCCTAACAACTCAATGATCCGGTATTCCATCATTTAACATTGTGTGAATCTTTTTTCAGTTCTGGTGGACCATCATTTTTTAGGCATTTTATTATATTAATTTAAATATATATATATTTAAAAAATTAATCTTCCACATCATTAGTCAAGCTTACTAATTATAATTATTATTATATGAATTGCATCTTCCCTCAGCTTCTCAGGTGGTGGTGTTCTATTTAACACTAATGTTAGTTTAATTTGGGATATATATAGAACCCAATCCTGTTCCATGTCATTGTTCATAAATTGAGATTGAGCCTCAACATTTACAATTTTGTATAATATTATCAGTACAAATATCATAACATGGTAGAGAGTGAAAGTGGTTCTCACTGTAAATCCATTTAATGAAATATCTCATTAAATTCATTAAATAAATTTAATTGTTTTGATAAAAATTTATATGAATCAATTAGATAAACTATTGATGTTAATTCAATAATTATATAAATTTAAAAAAAATTACATCCAAATTATGTGAGGTAAGTAAATTTTAAAAATTTCTATAATTGATTGTTTTTTTGATTATATAGATATTTCTAATAAACATCTCTCATCCCTCTATGAATTTAGTATAACCATAATTATTTTGTAAACATCCAGAATCTTGTTCAAATGTTTATGATCATCCATCTAGAAAATAATCCAGATCAACTTTATCCACATTGATGGATAAATGAAGTGGTGAGTGGCTTTGGATGTTCATGTCATAATTCTTGGGAGAACCTGATGATAGTTTGACCATGATTTGGTAGAAGTTTATCAAGATCTTGTGAATCATTGAGTGTTCTTATTTTATTGGTATTTCTTGAATTGAGTTGATATAAAAATGATTCAAATGATATTTTGAATTTCTAAAAAATACAAAATAGAATCATGTGTTATCCACTTTTGGGTTTGAGATATACAATTTATATGTAATTTTAAGGGATTATGATGGAATATATTAATAGTTCAGCATGTTTAATTCATAATTTGAGGGAAAATATTGTGGAAACATGTTGTTATATGTCACATGGGGAATGTATTTGGGGAACAACTTTATGTTTTAGGGACTAGTGTATGACATGATGTACGACGAGTTAGAAATTGTGTTATAAAATTGTGTATTGGAGATCCCATAATGATAGGTTTTCATGTTTGATCTCTAAAGTGTTACGTATTTTCATTGGATGATTATCTATGAAATGGTGGTTGTGTATTATAGTTTTTTTCAAATAATTTCTATATTCCCAATTTAATTCACCATTATTCATTTTACAGGAGTTTTGACATTACTATTATTATAATGTACCTTTTCATTATTTCCACATCGTTTACTAATCCATTACATCGAAGGGGTTTCCCCCATTTATATTCTATTTCATGGTTTATTTTGTACATTTTTTGCATCATTTTTATTTTGATATTCTCACAATATTTTCCTTTGTGTACATATTTTATATGAGGGTAAATCAATTTCCTCTCCAAAAACTGGTATAAAATGAGGATATGTATGTTTTTTTATGATATGACATGTGTGATTCACGATAATAGATTTTGGCAAAAATAAAATATTTTTTGGAGAGAATGATATTTATATATGTAATAAAATAGTACAAGATATCATGGTTAATGAGAATACTGTGGAGGAACTAAAGGAAAAATAATAGAAGTCAATGAACAAGTGTTATGAAGAAAAGGAATATATGGTATGATAATTAAAATCCACTATCTTGATATATTTGGATTATAATACTCTACAATAGGAGAAAATATGATAAATCCATAGGCGTCTAATAAAACATTGAAACAAGTAATATATTAAAAATGGTTTTGTTTATATAAATAAAATAATGTATTATTTGGGAATGCGTTGTAATTGAAAATAATTTAACCATTAGTGAGAGTTCACAATTCATCTTAAAGTGTTATATTTTATGGTTTTCATGATCAATGATACATGTATTATGTTTCAACTTTAAATGAATGATTAATAAAAAACCTGTATTGTCTTGGGATATTTACCATATTCATATGATAGTATCATAAACACATTTCTCCATTGAAAATTCACTTGGACATTGGATGATGTTATTACATTGTTATGGATTATTGAGACTCAGTGAAACTCTATTTATAGTGAAACATTATGTAATTAGGGCTTCTAGTTTTGAAAAATGACCACAATAGTCATATTGGTCCATGAAAAATAAGATTAAAAGAAAATATACACTTTTGGGATCACAAGGTTCATGGGATGAGAAAACTATACGGTTTGAAAAATATTATGGAAAATATGAAGACATATGAAATTGGATTTGAGGATACCATTGCAAATCATAAAATGATATGTTCAGATTACTTTTTGTTGGAATTTATTGTCATGTGTAATATATATAAAATTAATGGGTTGTAAATTCAATAACATCATAGCATATTCCACCAAAATATAAATATTCCCTTCATACAAATAATGTATCATTGGTAGATTGATAACGGGTAATAAATTCTCTTCTCATTTCATGAGTTTTGGTGATATTTTAATTACAAAAAATAGGTTTTACGCTAATCTTGAGAGGTGTGAAAATATTCAAGTTACATTCCATAATTTCATATATTCTTATATATATTTGTAATTATGGGAATATGATATTTTTTGGTAATGGATGATGATCAGTCATATATTAATAATTTAGGATTTTTGGAAATCATTACACGAACCTTATATAAGTGTGTGATGAAGAGATAAATAATGTTATGAAGAAGAATCAGCCTTATTTTTGGGTGATCCAATCATGATATATTATATTAATACCATCGAAATGGATGAGGAATTTCTTGTCTTCCTAGGAGGCCTGCTGTGATGTTTCAGGTCTTTCAAAGAGAATATCTTTTCTTAAAGGGGATACACCAATTAATAAGGAATTAAAACTTCTGATCATGGGGATGTGATAAGGGTTTCAATAAACCTAATGTATGTTTATTAGAGTTATAATATATTCTATGCATGTACTACTACTTATATGAATATATTTGTTATGGGGGTCACATGTGTAGTTTGTTGCAGAACTATTAAAAATGTAGCCTAGAAAGTGTTATAATAAAGGCATGTGCACGTGATTTTTAACCGCATCGTGAGAATTATTGTATCTATTTTTTATATAAATCTATTTTCTTATATATTATGTTTAGTATAGTGTTTTGTGGGATACCAACTAATTCTCGATCATACTGGATTTTTTTAGATGGGATTCCCTTATTTGATAGGATGAACAGGGGAAATTGATAATGATTATACCAAATTTGGTGGAGGTAAATTGAGATAAAAATTGTATTTTGGATTTATCTAACCTATTGTATTCCATAAGTTAAAATCTTTTTTTTGAGATATTTCTTTTTATAATTTCATAACTCCTTCTATAGGATTTTAAAAGGATGTTGTAGGGGTGCTAAAAACTGTGAGGAAAAAAATGTTTGGAATATTGGTGTGTACTATTACAGAGGAATATATTTTGGGGACGAATTTGTGGTTTCTAAATTACATTACATCTATATACAATGAATATCAAAAAATAGGGTTTTGAAATTTCTAATTGGAGGTGATGTAATTACTCAATGTGTTTGTATTAGTTCTATGATGTTTTGAGTCTTTTCCTTGGATGACTATTAAGGAAAAACTAGAGGCATATCCGGTTTTTATTTTTTGTAGTTATATATAATGTCACTATAATTTGTTTTTAATGGTTTTATCAAAACTCTTTATAGCAACCCATGCTTTTTATACATTTTATATAGATCACATTTATATGAAATTGAAAACATTATACAAATAGACAACCAAAGAACATATTAGATTAGTGCCACTGGAAACATTGAAACGTAAAAATTGGTACATGTGTGAGATACATTATCTCCTACTAGGTTCCCCTAAACTAGCACCCCTCTTAGACCTTTCATACTAGAAATAAATCATCATTACTTGGGGAAGGAAAAATAAAAAGTTATTAGCATAGATGCATAGTATGGGTATGTAAAAGAAATTTGTATGGATTTCATGAACATAAGGGTACAAGAAAATGAACATGATCCTTAGAAGGACATACCCTACATTTCAAATATCATAAACAATAATCATGGAATAATATTTCTCATTTCATAAGACATGAATTAAAAAAATCAAGAACATAATACTTTAAAACATCAAATAAGAATAAGACATGTAAGGGAGGAATACACATCAATTTATAACATTGGGAACATGTATATGTATAAAAAAGTTAACATAATATGTTACTTACATGAAATCAGGCCCTCTTATAGACTTTTGGACTTGAAACCAGGTCCAAGAAAGATGTTGGGAACGTGCAATTTGGGTCTTGCATAACCTTATGAACATGTAATTAGGTTCATATATAACAACATTAACATATAACTAGGTTCACTAATAACATTGTGAACATGTAATCAGGTTCATGAATAATAATATGGACCTGTAACTAGGTCCATGTAAAACATTGTTCACATGTAATCAGGTTCATGAACAACATTTATACTAATGATTCATACCTCATTAACCAATTAAGTGGATGGAGATATAGGTCCCAACCATTTCCTAATAAAATAAATCATAAATTTGAAATAAGATAATAGAATATTAATATTATCAATACCCATAAAAACTGTGTCTTTTATAAGAATCCTATCAAAATACATGATATGAAATTGAAATCATTAACATTTCATCACATTGTAACCAATAAAAAGGGATAGGTTTTATAATAATTTCATCAAATCATATCTCATGAAAATAAGTCATTTCAAAATCATGTAAACCATGGAATTGAAATGGGTGTCATTATCTTCCTTCCATCATAAAAACCATTCATAATGGGAAATGAATGGATCATTTGGTTCATTTCCTAAAAGGGAATGAGTAATGTCAACATATATCATCTTTGATTTAAAATAAAATGGAAATATATTTTCCAAAATTTTCTATAGGAAAATGTCCTTTCTTATTTGAAAATTATTTGTAAATCATTAAAGGTTTTTAAATCATTTTCATAAATATAAACATGAATTATTATAAATAAATATTTGAATACATTGTTTAAATTTTATACATTGAAAAAATATAAAAGAGTGAATGAAAACATTTTTTAATCCATTTTCGTTGAAAACATATAAAAGTATATTGAAAATGTTTTTAAAAACATTTAATTGAAAATAAAAAGTAAAATTATAAATAATGATTGAAATAATTTTGAAAACAACTTACATTAAAAATGTGTAAAAGAAACATGGAAATGATTTGATACTTATTGCATTGAAAATACATTGAAAACATAAAAAATTATTGAAAACATTAGTTAAAAAATGTCAATATAAATTGAAAACATATGACGAATATTTGAAAACATTTTTAGAAAACACTGTTTTGAAGGAACACAGATTTCCGACCGAAGAGGTAGGTGAAGTTAAACATTCTTAAAAACACATTCTTAAAATCCATACATACCAAATTGTTAAAATATTGTGTGAATATATTAATATATAATTAATAAAAATTTTAGCAGAAAATTAATGATTGTTCATGGTAGGTGGATCATGTGATTTAATTAAATAAAGAATAATCATTAATAACATGAATAGTGGTGTGATTGTTTTTCTAAACACTTACCACGTGGTAACATTGGATAATATTCTCCATGAAAAAATGGAAATTACAGGAAGATTAAAATATCATTAAATAATTAGATTCATGATATAACTTTTCAAATTGAATTACATACACCTTGAAAAATAATTTAGGTTCATAATAAAACATGTGTCTCAAGAAAGGCATATTTAGACAAAATTGTCTAAGCAATTATGTAGCTTTTTAAATATGCACCACATGAAATAAATAACATTTAAAGGATATATAAATACAAATTAATTTTAGTAAATTAATCATTGAATGCATCAATGGATATAATACATTCCACAAAAATGTAAGGGGTGGTGAATAGAACATGTATCCCAGGGAAATATAATGTTAGATGAAATCAGCTTACATTGTGTCTGGAATATTTTTGTACTTATTACAAAATATAATATAAAAATTATATTTTATTTATACATAATAATATTATAATTTATAATATCATATACAGTTTTATTATTACATTATGTTACCTGCTTTTTAATAATATTTTGTTAAGGTTTAACATCATGCAATATCTTATTTATTCTTTGCATGTGTCTTAATTTGTATTATCTTTTGTCCTTTTATATATATCATGATATCCTGAATGTAAAATAGTATATAAAAATTATTTTTATTATTTTTATTTTTATTATATATATATATGTAATATAAACTTATTAAAGGAAATACACCATTTATGGAGATGGTAGGCCATATGTATGCATAATCGCTGTTTCTTTATTATTATTGTACTGAATTAAAGAAATTAAATAAAAATATTTTTATATATGTCTATAAAATAATTTAATTATAATTGTAATGATATATAGATTATATAATCTCATTAAATCCATCCATAATACATTTCATGTAGTGGGTGAACGAATCACATCAATTTGAGGGGGCGTTAGTCCAGGCTTCCTTAAAGAAAATTATTCATATTTACCAAAGATGGAAGTTTTAAAGGCATGTATTATAAAAGAATTAAAGAATAATAATTTCATAATATATATAATATATATACTATATATAATACATAATTATAGATTCTATCATAAAACAATCCATGAGAGGTCGTAAAAGGTAAAATTAACAATTATTGTTTTATGAGGTAGTATTTAGTCAATCCCATAAACAATATTTTTGTTACCCATTATATTGAGGTTTGTGTATGTGTAGGAAAAATCCATTAAATAAAAACATATCTGTATATTCATTATACATAGGATAATATATATGAAATTAATAAGAATAATGGAATATTTGGATTAATAATGATCAAGGAAGAGCTTGAGGGAAGGTGTTACCTATTAATGAGGTAACACCTTTTTGTTTGGACCGAAGGGCTTACATGGAAGGATTTATGCCCAAATGTGTTATTAAATTCGGTGGATATGAATGTTTATAGACAATTTGAGTAGTTATTTAAGTATCTTATGTGTTCATATATTATTGATGAACGGGGATAGGTGGTTGGATTTTATAGGAATGTTAAACGACACACATTGCATTCTTTAAAACAATATAGGTGCAACCATTATGTAACATAAAAAATAATTGAAAAACCAAAATAAATAAATATTGTAAGGTTTATGGCCAAAATATGTCCATAAAATGGGTTTTGTACCAGTGTCCATGTAATTTTAGCACTTAATATTATTTTTTATTCATTAGTTAGGCTTAATTTTAACTTAATCAATTTAATTAATATTAATGACTTTTTGAAATATTTTTGGTAGAAAAATTATGTTTATATTATTATATTATAAATAAAATTTCATTACATATATGGATATCTATTTTTAGAAATTCAACTCACATAAGAGGTAAACGTTTTATTGACGGTAATCATAGAGTCATGAAAAAATAGCGGGTTTGTAACGTACAAAATGATCAAATGGTTTTCTAAGGTTTGATAACAAATTTCAAAGTGAAATTGATTATAATGACATACATTAAATTAATTGATAACTAAATTATCTAATAAATCATTTAATCAAATTGAATATATAATTGAACCATACAAATAAATTAGATGGTAAATCAGTTTTGGATTAAAAATCAGTATTTTTAACTATTTATCAATAAATTATGATTCTAATAAAATCATTGTTTGCTAATTTTTTCGTTATAAATTATAAAAGTACTTTTATTTTAAAAATTATATTTCTATGTGTGTATGAAATTAATTTTAATATTTTTCATCGATGTACTTGGAAATAGCTCGTTTGGGAAAATATTATTTTTAAACATATAAATACTTTAAAAAAATTTATATTTTTCTTTATTTATATTATATATTTATATAAATACATTTTAAAAATTATTTGAAAATTAATTTTTACTATTCAGATTATTATGCTTAATGGATAATTTATAAAAAAATTTATTAAACAAATTATAACAATACAATGATTTTTTGAATAAACTCGTTGTTCCATGTAACAAATTCCAAGTCAGTGTTACTTGTAATCTACACCATGTTATGATTTTGTGTAGAATAATAAATTTTTTTTTGTAATGCAAGCCATGTTTCTGACATGTAAATGGAATTTTTTACTTAGTTCAATGCCTGAAGTCAATAGAACTCAATGTTGTGTGTAACACAAGACAATCATAGTATAGTAGAATTTCAAATATCCAAGAGACATGGTTATTATCAAGGAGTAATATGTGGTTCAATAAGAGAAAAATAATTTTTGTTGAATAGTAAGTTTTTTCTTTTATTTACCACAGTTAAATGTAAATAGGGTAATTAAGGGTACAAATGATATTATTATTACCCTAACAGAAGTCCTAATTCTATTGGATAAGTATAATTAGAAAAAAAAACAACCTTAGAGATAACATATGAACCTCTTTGGTCCAATTGTATTAGATTAGGTCATTTATTATTATTTAATTCAAAGAAGAGTTAAAAGAGTTAAAATCAAGTCCAAATAACTAAAACATATTTAATATAAGGTTATAAATATGATAAATTAGATTATAAATATTCATTAGAAATATAAAAATATTTCTTACATAATGGTATTTTATTTATAATTTTTAGACATTAAATAATTTAATTTATTTGTCACACAATGATGATGTAGTAATTACTGTATTAATGAATTATTAAGATAATTGATATTATAAATATCCAAATAAATGAAATTTGAGACTTTTTATGAATTAAAATAATTTTATTGGTTAGTATGAAATATTAGGATTGTTTATATGAATTGTTTTCAATGTAATAATTCTTTTATGAATTTATCAATAACAAAATACCCAATAGTGTCAAAATTGTCAAAAAAGTGTTTTTAAACCCAATATTATATTATTAATTAATATTATATTCCTATAAATCTAGGGATTGGACAAAGGACTTATATAAGGATAGGTGTATCATTAGTGGACCACTTGGAGATCGATTTGAAGTTTATAGTATGTTTATTAACCATATAATATAAAAATACAAAGAGACATGGTAAATTTCAATCTTATTAACTAAGAGTTAAAACTAAAAGATAAGGTTAATAATGTGACCCAAACATTTCTAAAACCTCTTAGATGTGGGGATATAAACCCATCCCCACCTTATCCTAGAAATAAAACAATTTTGAGCCATTACAAACCGAATATTAATTTATTATAAAATAATATTTTATGTTTTTTCTAAGGTGCCCCTCACCCCTCTTATAAAAGGGAACTCCCCCTTCACTCAAATTCAAACCATATAAGCCATTTGGATATGCCATACCCTACCCAAATACCCTCTCAGATATCCTACCGTCAACCTAGAGGACTTATTTTTTTAAGAAATCTAACCAATGGATCCCTTTTGATCAAATCAAAAGGAAGAACCCGAAGAAGATGTAATGATTTCACCACCCTCTTTCAAGTTCCTTTCTTCTTCCACATCATTTTTCATTGTTGTTTCCATTCTAAAATAATGAATCCAGTATATTATATATACCATTATGTTATTATAATTAATGTAAAACCAAATTCATTATTCTATACACCCTTTGAATGCCATGTCACCATACGTGCGTACGTACGACCTACCGTATCCACGTCGTGGTGTAATCGTTATTAAATACATTATTATTTGGATGGGTATAATAATGATGTGTATTTGATGTAAATAATAAATATAAAATTATATGGATTATGTATATATGATATACCAACCAATTATATATTATTTTTATATCAAAATAATGATATTTTTTCTCATGCGTACGTACGAATTACCATCTCCACGACGCGATGAGATTCATTTACGAGTTCACCATTCATCGACGATTATAAAAATATATATTACTAATAATTATGAAATATATGACATAATAATTCTACTGAGGATATATATTTATATATATATATGTATTTATGTACTTATATATATCATATTCACTTAATTCGGTTCAATACAATATGAAAACTGAAACAACATTTATGCATACGTACAGACTACCGTCTCCATAAACGGGGTTCCCCATTTCCTATAAACATCTGTTATACATATTTATATTCTAAATATATATTATATATAAATAATATTTTATATTCTGTAAGTATTTAAATCATGATCTATGTGATACAATCAAGATTAACAAGTTAAAACATGTATGATAATGAAAGCGATTATTATCCGAAATATTTATATAACATGGAAATTATTATTAAATGGGTAGTATAATGTCATAAATGAATAATGTCTGAAATCATAAATATTAATATGGTTCTGGTATAATTTAATAATATACTATAGTCTTCATACAGAAGCTAATCATACCATTGACTAAAGGAAAGTCCAAGGTAAATGTTTTTCATCTCACTCTTTATTGCCGTGAGATTAATACCATATTGCAACTATTAACATTTGTGTTGTGATGACCTAGACTCTCAGGGTCCTTTCCTTTGCCAAAAATCAGGATCCTAAAGGGGTAGCGACTCGGCGTGAGACCGATCGGCGTGACCAATCGGTGCGACTGATCGGGGAGACCAATCGGTGCGACCGATCGGTGCGACCGATCGGTGCGACCGATCGGGGAGACCGATCGGCGCGACCGATCTCTGAGACCGATCGGTGCCACCGATCTGTGATACTGATCGGCCGATTGGTGAGACCGACTGTTCGGTGAGACTGATCGGTGTCACCCAGCCTTGTCGGGGTTTTTCCAGTGACAAGTGCAAATTGGGTTTTAAACCATATTTTGACTCCTTTAAGCTTGTTTTAAAGCCCGATAACACCCATAAATATTTTTATTAAATATTTAATGAAATAACCTGGTGTATGTGTATGTTTAGACCGCCCGACCCTTTAATAATGTGTGGGGACGCATGGTCGACCCACGACCCCCCCCAAACCTTACGCAGTTCGACGTTGTTATCTCCAACGTCCCCGACCTTTATAAACAAAAAGGGTTCTCCCCAAGTTTCTTTTCTCAATCACCCCGTTCTAGTAGTATTTTTCGTTCAGACGAGAAGACGAGCTGCATCGCTATACGTAATGTTCCGCGCCCGGCCTTAGCATCGATCATTGATCAACAAGTAGGTAATTTCTCCTTCGTCTCTCTCTTTTGTGTATCATGCGGGGTGGGCATGCTTTTGATTTCGGTAGAAATGGATGAACCAAACCTAAATAAAGATAATGAATGGATTCTGTAAGGAACAAAGGGGGTGGGGGCTGTGATTGATGATTCTACCTTGTTTTATGATATTCTTTTCTGAATTGTGTGGGCTTACGCCTACTGAAAATCATGGCCGTTGGTGCTTTTTCTCTATGCACTAATGAACCCTTACCTCTGGTGATGTTTAAATGGATTGTAATTATGAAACCATGCCATGTAAAAGAATTTTGGTTAATTACTTATATCTGGCTGAAAAAACTGAGGCACCAGGATCAATCCCATTTTGTGATAACCCCGGTTAAAGCACATAGAAATTGAATTCATGGAGTGTGTTAAATCATATAAATCTGAAAGTACCGGCATGGTCCTGCTTTGTGTTGGTGGTGGTGGTTTGGTTGTTTTTCCTTTTACGGGTCGATTGCGGGGTGATGTGGATGGGGATGGGATCCCCTGTTGACATGGATTGTGTGGTTGTGAATTTTAGGACTGAGAGGATACTTTGTTTATATCACAAATTGGGGCGGGACCCCTTGTTGATGAGAAACCATTTATGGGGGAAATGAGGCAGTATCCCAAAGTTGTATTTGGTTCCAGTACTTTGAGGGATCTCACTTATCCCTTTTTTGTTGTGACATTACATGAGAACAGGGTGTGAATGTTTAAATTGACGTTTCGATGGATCCTTTTCCATGGTTTGTAGTTGCCCAATAGTGCATAACCTCTTTTGAACATTAATACTGAACATGAAAACAAGGACGAGAAAAATGGGTTTTCGTTTGGTATGAGTTGTGACTCAGACTTGAGTGATATTTGTGTTCCTTATACTGGCTGAAAATCCTAAACTTGGGAGAGTGCTTGTTGCCTATATATATGATTGTATTTTTTTGTTTCTTATTCGCACCCCACCCAAGTTGAGAACTTAGTGCCGAACACCCCCATTTCATGGGGGCGGGTGTTTTTCCCAACAATATTACAAGTGGCTGGTTATTAGCTCCTTTTCCACTCCCTTTCCTGGATAGCCCAAGTATCTCCGGGAAGGCTGTGATGGCCTGAGGTCCTTTATTGGCCCAATAAACTTTGGGCGGGGTAGTGTGGTGGTTATGGCCTAGGTGTGTGTGGGCAGGTAGTTTCCCAAGTATCTTCGGGATGAGGCCCAAGTGTCTTCAGGTGTGGCAGTGGATCTTCTAGCCCATGTTTCATCGGGAATGGCGGTGGTTGTTCTGGCCCAGGTGTTTGCAGGCATGGTTACGTGTGACAGTTGTGGCCTAGGTGTGTGCAGGCGGGGTTTGGAAGTGGGACTGCGTGAGGATGTTGCTCAGGTGTGTGCGGGAAGAGTGTGGCAGTGGGTCTGTGGTGAGAATGGCGGGATTGGTTCGATGCGTAGGATGCCTTCAATAACCAGTGGGAAAGTAGCGCGGGGTGCCCAAATATCGATGTGCTCTTACTATAGATATTACATGACTTGGGTTATTTGGGGAGTGTGCCTTGGTGAGGCTTGGGTGGATAGTTTACCTTGTTAGGTGTCTAGTTTACTCTTTTTCTCACAGGACTTTAGTACGTTCCCGCACTTGTGTACAAGATTCTTTGTTTTTCCCTACTGAGTATACTTGTATGCTCACCCTACGTATATAAAACTTATTTCAGGTTTCCAGGAGGACTTCGAGGATCGCGCGAGACCATACTAGTGCAGGACCTTTAGGGTAGTTGCAGTTGTTGTTTTCCTTTATTTGGTACTTTACGTTGTAGTCATTTTTTTGTACTTGTGGTGTTTAATTTTTGAACTTGCATATGGGAATGGTTGTTCTTGGCTTTACTTTTACTTTTTGCTTTTTGTGTGGTTGAGATTTACAATCTTATCTCCCGATCCTATTAAAATAAAAAGGGTGATGCCTTCCATTTAGTGAGTGATTCTACACCATTGGCGCTGGTCGCCACTCCGGGACCTATTGAAGGTGGGTTTTGGGGGTCACTATCTCTCCTTCAACTTAAATAAAGATGGGCCTGTCATTCTGCTGACCCTTCCCTCCTTTTGGTGAAGGTGGGTCATGAAAGAATGGTATCAACGATATGGTTGATAGATAGGATGGAGTCTGGAGTTAGGCACATTGAGGATTGAACGAGATGGTAGGGAAAAAGTGTTCGGTGACCTTGGTGTGTGAATTAGGCCAGGGAAGACCAGCTAAGAGACGGGATTTTAGGGCCCCCCGTGATCCAATGCAATGACTCTGGACCTATCGAACGACCAAGTGAGGCCATGCTGATTGCAGGGTAGAGACACTAGGAAAGGTACATGCATCATAATGACTTGTGTTATCGTGTTTCTAGGGTGTCTTGGGAATTAAGAATAAATGAAATGTTTAAGAAGTTTTAAGAACAATATTCTGCACTGCTTGGGCTTAGGCATTCCTTGTTTACCTTGCAGCTATGACACTTGGAAGGAGACCATGTTCGGTGTATGCGATCGAGGCCCCGAGGACTACCTTGGCCGATCGATGGAGAGCTGATCGAGAGGAGGAGGGAGACCAATGGGAGAAGACACTTCGAGCATTCCAGCGACATACCCTCGAGAAGTATGAGGGTAGCACCTATGATATGAAGACAGAGGGCTGGCTAGAGGAGCTAGTGATAGCCTTCGGCTTGATTCGTTCTCCGACTGAGTACTGGGTTCCTCTGGCCATCAACCGGATGCAGGGAGCGGCGCGTCAGTGGTGGACACATTACCTGGGGGAGAGAAGAGAGGCTGAGGTGGCATGGGCTAATTTCGAGAGGGAGTTCCCGACGAAATTCCTCTTTCTGACGGTGAAGGCGGAAACGATACAGGAGCTACTCTCCCTCCAGTAGGGGAGTATGTTAGTGAGGGAGTTGGGAGTCAAGTTCAATGACCTCCTACATTTTGATCGGGACCACTTTCCCGACGAGGAGTCTTGGGCAAGACATTTAGAGGAGGCGCTCTGACCCTCCCTCTAGTATGCTGTTACCCCCTTTACCCTACCGACATACATGGAGGTCCAGAAGAAGGCCAAAGTGGTGGAGAGGATACATGATCTAGGAGGTGTGTCATTAGATGGGATCCAGCTGGGACCTTCGAAGGGGAAGGACATCAGCACCAGGCCTCCAACGTCAGGACCCTCCAGGTTCCGGCCAGCAGGGAGCAGGCAGCAGCAGTTCCAGTTCTGGTCCCGTGGTCCTCGCCCTTTTCCTTCGGGCCCAGAACTGCGGTGCTTCATCTATGGGAGCCATGGAAATCTCTGGAGTCAGTGCCAAGACCGTGTATAGTATGGAAATGGTGGACAACCCCAACACCCGCCCCAACAGCAGCTTCCAGCTAGGTCTTTCCAGCAGTGGCAGGGAGAACGAGCTCTCGCTCCTCTGAGGGCAGACGTAGAGGGAGGAGGCCGACCTCAGGGTGCTCCTTAGGGACCTCGACCGGGGCCTGGTGGGGGAGGTAGCCGACAACTGAGGGGAAGAGGAGCAGGGTGTGGACAGTTACACGTCGCGGAGGTAGCAGTTCCAGTAGGGCCGGAGGTTGTTTTAGCTACAATCAGTTTGTTCAGTACCCTTGCTTGTGCCTTGTTTGATACTGGAGCTTCACACTCCTCTGTTTCACCTAGTCTAGCCCGTACTTTGGGTATAGATTCCGAGAGACTTCCAATTCCCATGGTGGTGAGCACGCCAGTCGGAGGTCAAACCGACTTGTTATATGATTTTCGGGGATGCAGACTGATGATAGGGGCACATCAGTCGGTGATGGATCTTCTTCTGCTATAGATACAGCCATACGATGTCATTCTAAGCATCAACTGGCTTTCTCTGTGTGTTCCATCATCGACTGTTTCTGAGGAATGGTTGTGTTCTTCGACTTGGTCGGCCGGCGTGTTACCTTCACCGTCGAGCGGAGAAATCAGAAGGGCAGCAAGTGAGTGGAACCCCTCCTCTCCTTGTTAGTCGAGCTGTCAGTGGAGTCAGTAGATGCTGAAATGGTGGTAGTGCCAGAGATCGTCCGTGACTTTATGGACGTCTTACCCAAGGAGGTGACAACTCTACCCCCTCAACGTGATATCGAGTTAGGGATAGACCTGCAGCCAGGCGCTCGTCCAATTTCAATGGATCCTTACCGGATGGAACCTTCAGAGCTATGGCAGTTGGGATTCAAATTGATGATCTGATGAAGAGGGGTTATGTTCGACCGAGTTGCGTCACCGTGGGGGTGCTCCAGTCATGTTTTCAACAAAGGCTGATAGTGGTCTCAGGTTGTTCACAGACTACAGAAGGATGAACCGGGTGACAATCAAGGATCGCTACCCTCTTCCGAGGATATATGATCTTTTCGACCAGCTAAAAGGGGTATCATGGTTCTCAAAGATCGACCTGCGGTCTGGGTACAACTAGGTGAGAGTGAAGGAGAGTGAAATCCCGAAGATGGCTTCCAGGTGAAGATATGGACACTTAGAGTTTGTATTCATTCCTTTCGGTGTTACGAACGCACCGACTGTGTTCATGGGGAATATGAACTCCATCGTTCGGGAGTACCTGGATCGGTTCATAGTTGTGTTCATCGACAAAATCCTGGTCTATTCAAGATCAGAGGAGGACCATGAGGAGCACCTAAGGACGGTTATGTAGGTCCTCTGACAGCACCAGCTCTATGTTAAGTTGTCAAAATGCATGTTCTGGACACGAGAACTGCACTTCCTCGGGCACATGGTGTCCGATCAGGGGGTAGTGGTGGACCGATCAAAGGATGAGGCAGTTGTTTCTTGGGCAGCACCCAAGAATGTGGTAGAGTTTCCTAGTTTCCTCGGACTCGCAGGTTACTATCGGAGGTTCGTACCCAACTTCTCCCAAGTTTCAGCCCCTTTGACTGCCTTAACCAAGAAGGATCATGTTTTCGTGTGGAGTGAGCAGTGTGAGGCATCCTTCAGCTATCTGAAGGAGAAGTTGGTTAGTGACCCAGTGCTGAGATTACCCGAAGAAGGGGCGGTGTATGAGGTGTTCTGTGATGCATCAGGATAGGGCCTGGGATGCGTGTTGATGCAGTGACAAGGGGTGATCACTTATGGGTCTCGAAAGCTACACCCTCATGAGCGTAATTATGCCACCCACGACATGGAGGATGCAATGGTCGTTTTTTCACTAATGTTATAGCGACACTACCTCATCAGAGATTGCTTCGTGCTCTTCACTGATCATAGAATCTTGAGGTATATCTTCTCTCAGTGGGACCTAATCATGCGGTAGAAGAGGTGGATGGAGTTCCTCCAGGTTTATGACTTCGAGATCTCCTACACTTCAGTGAAGGGGAATTTAGTGGCTGATGACTTGAGCAGGAGATCACGGAAGGATGTGGTTTGAGAGTCAGCAGACACCTGGAAGTCAATGGAGGAGTTGGATGCCTTACACCTAGATGCGGGGATAGATAGCGATAGAGGTTTCCTGTATCAGATGGTAGTACAATTGTCTCTATTTCATCAAGTGGATGAATCTCAGTGGGGAGACCCGGAGTGCGAAGTGAAGCGCGACCAAGTTGACTGGGGCAATGCTCCGGAAGGATGGACGAAGGATGGCCAAAACCAGATGATTTTCCAGGAAATTTTGTTTGTTCCTGAGGCGATGCGTGGAAAGGTTCTCAGTGAGTTCCACAACTCACCTCTAGCAGTACACCCTGGAGTGTCCAAGATGTACCATGTACTGAAGAGACGGTTTTGGTGGCCCGGAGTGAAGCGAGTAGTGGAAGAGTTTGTGGCCAAGTGCTTAGTGTGTCAGCAAGTGAAGGCTGGACACCGAGTTCCAGGAGGCCACCTGTAGTCTCTAGATGTTCCTGAGTGGAAGTGGGACAAAATATCGATGGAATTCGTCACGGGACTACCCAAGGTCCAAGGGGTATACGACGCCATCTAGGTAGTAGTGGACCGGTTGACAAAATCAGCTCACTTTCTTGCGATTAAGGGGTCAAGTGTAGTGGATGAATTGGAACGAAGGTACATGGATGAGGTGGTGCAGTTTCATGGAGTTCTGAGGTCCATAGTCTCGGATAGGGATGAATTTTTTACATCATGAGTCTGGAGGGGTTTATAGCATTCTTTTGTCACCCAGCTACGCCTTAACACTGCTTTCCACCCCCAGACAGATGGGCAGACAGAGCGCACCATTCAGATGCTGTACGATATGTTGCGGGCATGTATCATGGACTCAGGAGGATCATGGGTGTGACACTTGTCTCTGGTAGTGTTCGCCTACAATAATAGCTATCACTCTACCATTGGTATAGCCCTGTCTAATGCCTTGTACGGGAGGCCATTCCACTCACCTGTGTGTTGGACCAAAGTTGGAGAGGTATGCATCCTTGGACTGGATGTGGTGCAGAGCACGAAAGAGAAGGTTTACCTCATATGGGAAAGGATGAAGGCAGCCCAGGAACGACATAAGTCGTATGCTGATACTAGGAGGAGACCCATGGAGTTTGAGGTTTAAGTCCACATGTTCTTGAAGGTCTCCCCTCAGCGTGGACAATGGAGATTCGGAAAAGGGAGTAAGTTTTCTCCCAGGTTCATCAGACCCTTCGAAGTGTTGCGGAGAGTCGGCGAAGTGGCTTATCAGCTAGCGTTACCACCGCCGCTACTGAGGATACATGATGTCTTCCATGTTTCCTAACTCCATCATTACCTACACGATGATTCAAATATCCTTGACTAGGGAGAGCTAGATATCAAGGACGATGTCACCTTTGTGGAATGACCAGTGATGATAGAGGATAGTGAGGAGAAGGTGCTTCGTGGGTGAACTATTCCCTTGGTTCGTGTGTTATGGAGACACGGTGGGATTGAGGAGATTACATGGGAGAATGAAGCACATATGCTTGCCCAGTACCCAGAGATGTTTTGAGTTTTGTGTTGTTCTGTTTATACTTGTTCTGGTGGATCATTTTACCTCTAGAAAGGAAATATGTGGTTTTATTTCCTCTGAATGTGTGCAAAAAGTCCTGGCTATAGAGAGGGGAGGACCATACCCCTAATCAAGACGCATTAAGATGGATGCGATAAACATGTGTGGGCGAGTCAGTTCCACCCAAAGCGGATAGTATCTTGACATGGGGGAGGAGACCCCCCAACACACATGGCTGGGAAGTTTGACATGGTATCTTTCTTGGTTCTTGATAGAGAGGTGTTCTTAGTTAACAATGAGATTCACTCTTGAGAGGTATCTTTCAAGGTGGTTGTTCAGACACGTTCTTTCCTTCTGGGTTGTTTAAATTCTTGAGGGCATGAATAGTTTGAGAGGTATCTGATATGACGACCCATACTCTCAGGGTCCTTTCCTTTTCCAAAAATCCGGATGCTGAAGGGGTAGCATCTCGGCGTGAGACCGATCGGCGAGACTGATGGGTGCGACGGATTGGCACGACCGATCAGGGAGACCGATCGGCGAGACCGATCGGCATGACCGATCGGTGCCACCGATTGGTGAGACTGACCGGTCGATCGGTGAGACTGGTCGGTGAGACCGATCGGTGTCATCCAGCCTTGTCGGGGTTTTTTCCAGTGACGTGCAGAAATTGGGTTTTAAACCCAATTTTGACCCCATTAAGCTTGTTTTAATACCAAGTAACGCCAATAAATATTTTAATTAAATATTTAATGAATTAACCTGGTGTATGCCTATGTTTAAACCGCCCGACCTTTTAATAACATGTGGGGACGCGTGGTCGACCAAGGACCCCCCCCCCCGCTCCTTACGCGGTTCGACGTTGTTATCTCAATCGTCCCCGGCCATTATAAACCAAAAGCTTTCTCCCCAGGTTTCTTGTCTCGATCACCCTATGCTAGTAGTAAACTTCCTTCAGATGAGCAGACGAGCTACATCGCAATCTGTAATGTTCTTCGCTCGACCTTAGCATCGATCGTTGATCAACAAGTAGGGAATTTCTCCTTCTTCTCTCTCTTTTGTGTATCATGCAGGGTGGTCATGCTTTTTATTTCTGTAGAATTGGATGAACCAATCCTAAATAAAGATAATGAACTGATTCTGTAATGAATGAAGGTGGGGGGATGTGATTGATGCTGCTACCTTGTTTTATGATATTCATTTCTGAATTGTGCGGGCTTACGCCTACTGAAAATCATGGCCGTTGGTTGTTTTTATCTCTGAACTAATGAACCCTTACCTCTGGTGATGTTTAAATGTATTGTAATTATGAAACATTGTAGTGTAACAGAATTTTGGTTAATTACGTATATCCAGCTAAACAAGTTGAGGCACGAAGATCAATCCCTTTTTGTGATAACCCCGGTTAAAGCACATAAAAATTGAAATCACAGAGTGTGATAAATCTTATAAATCTGAATGTACCGGCATGGGCCTGCTTTGTGTTGGTGGGGGTGGTTTGGTTGTTTTCCCTTTTATGGGCCATTTGGGGGGTGATGTGGATGGGGATGTGATCCCCTATTAACATGGATTCAGTGGTTGTGATTTTTTCGACCGGGTGGTTACTTTGTTTATATCACAAATTGGGGTGGGACCCTCTGTTGATGAAAAACCGTTTGGGGGGGACAGGGGGTAGTATCACGGGGTTTTTTTGGTACCAGTACTTTGAGGGATCTCACTTATCACTTTTTTGTTGTGACTTTAAAAGAAAACCAGGTGTGAATGTCTAAATTGACGTTTGGCTGGATCCTTTTCCTTGGTTTGTAGTTTCCCAGTAGTACATAAGCTTATTTGAACATTAATACTGAACATGAAAACAAGGATGGGACAAATGGGTTTTCGGTTGGTATGAGTTGTGACTCGGACTTGAGTGTGGTTTGTGTTCCTTAGGCTGGTTGAAAAACCAAAACTTGGGAGAGTGCTTGTTACCTATATATATTCTTGTAGTTTTGTGTTTCTTATTCGCGCCCCACCCAGGTTGAGAACTTAGTGCCGAACACCTCTATTTCATGGGGGATGGTGTTTTTCACAACACTATTACTAGTGGCTGGTTATTAGCTCCTTTTCTGCTCCATTTCCTGGATAGCCCACGTATCTCTAGGAAGGCTGTGATGGCCTGAGGTCCATTATTAGTCCATGAACCTTCATGCGGGGTAGTGTGGTGGTTATGGACTAGGTGTGTGTGGGTAGGTAGTTTCCCAAGTATCTTCAGGATGAGGCCTAGGTGTCTTTGGGTGTGGCAGTGGATCTTATATCCCATGTGTCTTCGGGTGTGGCGGTGGTTGTTCTGGCCTAGGTGTTTGCAGGCATGGTTACGTGTGACAGTTGCAGATTAGGTGTGTGCGGGCGGGGTTTGGAAGTAGGACTACGTGAGGTTGTGGCCTAGGTGTGTGCGGCTGGGGTGTGGTAGTGGGTCTACGGTGAGAATGGCGCGATTGGTTCGATGCATAGGATGTCTTCAATAACTAGTGGGAAAGTGGCGCGGGGTTCCCAAACATCGATGTGGTCTTACTATATATATTACTTGACTTTCGTTATTTGGGTAGTGTCCCTTGGTGAGGCTTGGGTTGATAGTTTACCTTGTTAGGTTTCTGGTTTACTCTTTTTCTCACGATACTTTAGTACCTTCCCCCACTTGTGCACGAGAGTCTTTGGTTTTCCCTACTAAGTATACTTTTATGCTAACCCTAAGTATATAAAACTGCTTTCAGGTTTCCAGGAGGACTTTGTGGATCACACGAGACGATACTAGCGCAGGACCTTTGGGGCAGTTGCAGTTTCTGTTTTCCTTTCTTTGGTACTTAACCTTGTAGTCATTTTTTTGTTCTTGTTGTGTTTACATTTGGAACATGAATATGGGAATGGTTGTTCGTGGAATTACTTTTACTTTCCACTTTTTGTGTTGTTGAGATTTACCATCTTATCTCCGGATCCTATTAAAAGAAAATGGGCAATGCCTTCCATTTAGTGAGTGATTCTATACCCATGGCGTTGGTCGCCACTCCAGGACCTATTGAAGGCGGGTTTCAGGGGTCATTATCTCACCTTCAATTTAAAGAAGGAAGGGCATGGCAATCTGTTGACCCTTCCCTCCATTTGGTGAAGTCGGGTCATGACATGTGTAGTGTATGCACTGAACATAATTGTATTATTTGTGTAATACACATTAATTTATGTGTATTTACATATTCATTGTATGATACTTCTTTCATGGGGTATATGTTTCGTAAGATACCAAATTGGTAACGGTTAAATCCCAAATATCATTATTATCCAATATAGTTTATGTGTAAGTATTTACAGAGAAATTTATATCATCCATGTTCATTTTTCATAAAAATGATATCAAAATGAATATTTTGAGGATTTCTGAAAGGTACCCTTTATCAAGAGAAAAATTTAAAATGTTTTAATGATTTATATTTCTAAATATTTTTAATTAATGTCCATGTTTTCAAAATTATTTTAATAATTTATTTATATAGACATGATTTTTTTGAAATGGTAATTCTTTTCAAATGTTTCAAAGTGGTATGGGACACTTTTATTCAAAAATATCTTTTAAATTACTTCCTTTATAAATGTATGAATTTTAAACGATTTTACAAGAAAGATATTTCACCCAAAAAGTTTTACACATCATTTTCAATTAATTCAGCATCCTTTATTGGATATTATTTTTGATTGAGGTTGATTTATTATAATACAAACTTCCATGTTTTATTGAATGAGTTATGATATGTTTGACTGTGGATGTTCTATTTTTATACAATTCATGGTTTAGGGTTAATGTAATTGCATTTCCTATACTAGTTTTAATATGAATGTTTGTGTTATGTTTCATCTTCTTCATACGAGGAATGAAGTGGAATTATTAAGTGATGGGTGGAGCCCGTTATAGCTCATTCATGTGTCGTTTGGTCTCATGAGACAAACTAGTGTCTTGGAAGAAGTCGAAAAAAAATTTATTTTTAGTCTTTGCCTGAGGCCTTGACCATGTGGTAATGATGTTCAGTATTATGCATTCCATCATTGGTAAATTAGTTATTACATGTGATTATTCGACTATTAGAATATCGATGTTCATGTTTATATGGAAATGTTTTATTTTTTTACCATATTATGTTGAAGTTTATGTTTAAAAGGTTGTTGTTTTTCTTACACATCATGCCTTAAAAGTTTAAAGATTTCGCTAAATTATTTACACTTATTGTGCATCTGAGCTCACCCTTTTCTTTTGTTTTATAATCCCATGATTTGAAGAAGTGTATTATGATTGATATGAAGGGTTAAGCTGAAGGGGAAAATGTAATTCTCAATTAATAATCTATGCTGTGTTTTTTGCTTCAAATTGTAATGTAAAGTTAATGTATTTAATCTATTTTCCAAAACTACTAAATTTATCGGTCCTTCGGGACTTGATTCCTGTAAATTGTGCCAATGTATTAAAATAATACACTGGCTCTGGGTAACTGGGGTTGGGGTGTTATAGTTGGTATCATAGGATGTTTAATAATAACCTTGGAAACTAGAATTATATAAACTCTGATTAGAGCGCATTACCCTACGATAGACTTTGAGGATTATTATAGAATAACTTCCAAGAATTTTGGTATTGTAGTGGTTTTGTGTGTATTTAGAGAAATACATCCCTGTCTGAATATGAGCAGGTAGAGACGGCTCTGGCAGAGATGTACCTTGGTGTAAAACCCAAAAACACCACTTTGATCTAGACTCGAACGGGAACTGGTGCACGATAATGGTCCATGCTGCACTATTGGTTACGACACTCCCAGGGGATATGATTACGATAATTATAATTTTCATTACCATCCATTAATAAGGGTTTATGTGTATATACTTCCTCATGGAAGAGATTTTTATGATTATGGATTATATCCATAAACTCTTTAATTTATGTTAAGTGTTTTACAAGTTCTGGATTAGGTATTTCTATTCATAAACTACTCTAGTTTATTCCATTGTTAATAAATGTCACCCAGTATAAGGAATGAGAACACCAACAATACACATGATCCAAAGAGTAATAAGGGTAATATATTTCATGGTCTTAAGCTATAATTTAGAAAGGAAATAGTATCCTACATATTATCATTATAAAAAGAAATAGTATCATGTGTTGATAAGATATGTAAATAATTCTCACAGTCCTATGGCTTTGAAGGGAATCCATAGTAGAAAAGTATGGTATAGAGAAAGATAGATAAAGGAATGAAGGAAAAGAAGTATTTTCTCATATGTGATAACTGTGGAAAGAATCACCTTGAAAGATTATTGAAGGGAATGGGAGTATGTTATAAGTGTGGAGAAAGAGGAAACCACGTTCGTGATTGTGAGGGTAAGAAAAATGTATCAAATGAACAATGCTTCATCTCCCAGGAGTGGGGACACTACATGAATCAATGTTCAAATCATTAGAGTATTCCCCAAATGATGATATTGGATAATAACAAAGTTATGATACTACCACATATGAAGAAGAATGAATACTGTTCTTATGTTGTTATTAATGAATTATTTCATTTGAGTGTTGTATCAACGATGTACTGGTTATATCTATTATGGAGATAAATAATGATTGTACTACAGTACTATTTCATTGGGAATTTGAGATTATATGGTCCTGATAATAAGGTATTAATTTTGGAATAATAGATGGTTGATTTTGGTAATTCAGGATGTTGCGGTGTTGTAAAAAAATACTCGATGAAGGCATTCACATGTTATTACCTAGAAAAAAGGATCCTCATTATATTTAACATCCTTATAAACTTTGAACTAAGAGTTTAAATATATGTATTTTGGATATTTTTAATGTTTGGATTGGATTATGTTTGAAATTGGATAATGTTGTTAAGTATATTTTTGGATTGCCACTAAAAGGACAACCTAGAGGTCGGTCGGCAACCTGTCACGTCCAGCAAGGCCGCGAGACTTGAACCCGCAACCAAAGGGAGGCATGGGTGTATCACCTATCACTGACCTACGTGATGTCCTGGATTGTATAATGTAGTTTTTCTTTAAAAGGTATGATAGGTGAATTATAAATTCATTAATTTTGGAACCCTATATGATTAGGATAAATATAATATTTTTTTGAAATCTTTTAGACTGAAAGATGAGTTTGTGGTTGGAATTAGTTAAAAGATGTAACTCTACATATCATGTATATATATATATATCCCTCTTATTATATTATTAAATTAATTCTTTAACATTAGATAAGGGACTTCATCACAATCTCCTTTCATTGAGGCATCATTTGATTTCCAAATGAATTTCTTTTATACAGTGTATAAAACCCTTTGACATTTCATTTCAAGGGGAATCTTTTTCAATGAAGCATTTTACTAAACGTCAAGAATTTTTTTTAACGTAAGCGGTGACAAAGACCATTCCACCACCGTGAGTTTTAATTGATCATTGGATTCCTTAATAAGCCAAAATGTTTTTTAATGAAAACAAAAATAAATACCATATACTCTTTTTACTTATTTTGGTATTGAAAATGGTTTTGATAATGGATTTGTTATGTCAATGACATTAATTGATATATTGTGATTAATGACCTCAATAAATCTCTATAAATATTTATGTTTTCCCTCCAATTATGTGTCTCTAATTTCCACCAATGTTCTCCTATTCGAGATCATAATTTGGTGTTAACTTTTTCATTTTTCTTTTCCTCTTATTAAGACAAAATTTTATTAACCAAATTTCCTATGTGGGTTTTGCCACAATGGTATTTTCTATTTTCATCATTTTATTTTAGAAGAAAAATTTCAAATTGAGAGGACACAATTTATTGATGGAGGGAAGGATGTAACACCCCATGATTTCAAAGTATGTTATTTTTTTAAAGCAATTCAATAACTTCCACTACAAGCAACACTGTGTTCAAGCGCACCAGAACTAACCAACCTAGCGATTCAAAAGAAGTTTTGAATAGTATGAACTTAATTTTTACCTTTATATAATTATTATAATTTTAGAATCCATATTATGAGTTTCTTAGACATAATGTAAGAACCAATACATTTTTTTAAATAAAAGTATTTTTTTTAAAATGAAATATTACCACATTTTAAGGGTGAACCCTTTTTAAATAAAATATTTGAAACATTTATATATTCAATTTGACAAAATAAACTTATTCTTTAGAATCGGGACATTAGAATTTAGTCTAAATAAATTTTGGGTGTTTTTCTAATAACATTCATATTTGGGTGAATAGTGAAAAATACTATATTTTAACTAAAAGAAACCTTTTTTATCAAAATAATTTATAGTGTTGAATTATACATTTTAGTGTTTTGGAAGAATAATTAGAATATATTTTTACCCTTTAATCCAATGTTGGTTATTTTAATTGATTTCACATTGAAATTAAACATAAACAGGTGTCAATCTTTTGATAGTTATTTTTTCTTAAAAACAATCTATTCGTTTTGACAACGAGAATTAATATTAAATTAATAAACACAACTTATATGTTTATAATTTGGTGAAATAGAAATCATTTTTGGATTTTGAATATCAAAATTATCTTATGGTGATTTGTTTTATTCTTCTAAAAATAATCAATTTATTATGAATAGTGAAAAACACAGAGTTATAGTTTAAAACTGAATTCTTATTTAAATATTTATTTATTTATTTTAAATTTATTCGAGGTCAAAATTGATACATAATACCTATATAAGTTCAATGTAATTCGTTGGAGTTAGTTTATAATAAATAAATAAATATATATATAAATTTTATTGAACTTTTCGTCATCTTTTACACATCTCCTAGGAGAATTTGAAAATTCACATAAAACTTAATTTTACTGATTCTGTGAGTGGAATTTCAAAAATCCAAGATATATGGTTAATATCATGGAGTAAAATGTGGTTCAATAAGATAAAAATAATTTTTGGTGAATAGTAATGTTGTCCTTTAATTTACCACGGTTAAAAGTAAATAGGGTAATTAACGGTAAAAATGATATTATTATTATCCTAAAACCTGTCCTAGTTATATTGGATAAGTATAATTCAATAAAAAACAACCTTAGAGATAAAATATGAACCTCTTTGATCCACTATAATTAATTTAGGACATTTATTATTATTTAATTCAAAGAAGAGTTAAAAGAGTTGAAATAAAGTTGTAATAAATAAAACATTTTTAATATAGGGATATAAATAAGATTAATTCGATTATAAATATTAATTAGAAAGATAAAACTATTTCCTACATAATAGTATTTTATTTATAAATTTTAGACAGTAAATAATTTAATTTATTTGTGACTCAATGATGATGCAGTAATTATTGTATTAATGAATGATTATGATAATTGATATTATAAATAACCAAATAAATAAAATTTGAGAATTTTTTATTAATTCCAATAATTTTATAGGTTAATATCTCTTATTTGGATTTTTTATATGAATTTTTTTGATGTAATAACAGTTTTATGAATTTATCAAAAACAAAATACCCAATAGTTTTAAAATTGACATAAAAGAGTTTTTAAAAAAAATATTATATTATTAATTGATATTCTATTCATAAAAATATATGGTTCGGCCAAAGGACTTATATAATGATATTTGTAGTATTAATGGACTAAATTGTGATTGATTGGATGTTTATAGTATGTTTATTAACCGTATAATTTAAAAATACAAAGAGATATGGTAAATATCAAACTAATTAACTAAGAGTCAATACTTAAAGATAAGGTTAATAAAGTGACCCAAACCTTTAGAAAACCTATTGGATGAGTGGATTTAGACCCATCCCAAACTTTTCCTCTATATAAATCAATTTATAGACATTTATAAAACGAATATGAATTTATTATAAAATAATAGTTTATGTTGTTTCTAAGGTGCCCCTCACCTCTCTTATAAAAGGGCACCCCCCCCTTCACTATAATTCACTCTGTCTAAGCCATTTGGCTCGCCCAAACACTAACCAAATACCCTATCAACTATCCTCCTTTAAACCTAAAGGACATATTTTGATAATAAAGGCAACCTACGAAGCACTTTTGGTCAAATTAAAAAGAAGAACCCGAAGTAGAGGTAATGATTTCACCACCCTCTTTCAAGTTTCTGTCTTCTTCCACTTCATTTTTCTTTGTTGTTTCCATTATAAAATAATAAATACAGTATATTATATATAATTTAATGTTATTATAATTATGGTAGAACAAAATTCATTATTCCATCCACCCTTTGAATGAAATGTCACCATACGTGCGTACGTATGGCCTACCGTCTCCACGTCGTGGTGTAATTTTTATTCAATACATTATTATTTGTATGGGTATAATAATGATGTGTATTTAATGTAAATAATAAATATAAAATGATAAGGATTCTGTATATATGATATAACTTCCAATTATATATTATTTTAATATCAAAATAATGATATTTTCGCTCGTGCGTACGTACGGATTACCGTCTCCATGACGCGATGAGATTCATTTCCATGTTCACAATTCATTGAAGATTATAAAAATATATATTACTAATAAGAATGTAATATATGACATAATAATGCTTCTAGGGATATATATATTTATATATATAAGTATTTATGTACTTACATATATCTTATTCACATAATTCTGTTCAATACTATATGAAAACAGAATCATCATTTATGCATAAGTATGGACTACCGTCTCCATAAACGGTGTTTTCCATTTCATATATACGTCTATTATACATATTTTTATTCTAAATATATATGATATATAAATCTTATTTTATATTCTGGATGTATTTGAATCCTGATCTAGGTGATACAATCAAGAGTAACAAGTTATAACACGTACGAAAAAGAAAGCGATTATTACACGAAATATTAATATAGCATAGAAATTATTATTAAATGGGTAGTATAAAGTCATAAATGAATAATGTATGGTGTGATAAATATTAATATGGTTATGGTATAATTTAATAAAATACTATAGTCTTCATACAAGAGGTTGAGTGTAGCCTCGACTAAAGGAAAGTGCAAGGGAAATGGTTTTCATATCACTCCTTATTCTCGTGAGATTCATGCCATATTGCCACTATTACCTTTTGTGTGGTATATGTACTGTCCATAATTGTATTCTTTGTGTAATACACTTTAATGTATGTGTATTTACATATTAATTGTATGATACTTCTTTCATGGGGTGTATGTTTCGTACGATACCAAGTTGGTTAGGGTTAATTCTTCAATCTCATTATTATACTAGATTGTTTATGTGTAAGTATTTTCTAGGACATTTTTATCAACCATGTCAATTTTTAATAAATATGAATTAAAAATGAATATTTTAAGAATTTTTGGAAGGTACACTTTATCACGATCAGAATTTTAAATGGATTAATGATTTATCTTTCTAAATCACTTTAATTAATGTTCAGGTTTTTAAAATGACTTTATGGATTTATTTATATAGATATGAATGTTTTGAAAGGAAAATTATTTTCGAAAGGATAAAAGTGTTATGAGACACTTTGATTCAAAAATATCATTCAAATTACATCATTTATAAATGTGTCACTTTTAAATTATTTTACCAAAAAGATATTTCTCTCAAAAAAGTTTACTCATTATTTTTAACTATTTAAGCATCCTTTACTGGATATTATTTTTCACTGAGGTTGATTTATTATAATACAATCAGCCATGTTGTATTGAATGAGTTATGATATGTTTGACTGTGGATGTTCTATTTTTATACCATTCATTTTTTTATGTTTAATTTAATGACATTTCGTATGCTAGTTTTAATACAAATGTTTATGTTATGTTTCAAGTTTTTTATATGAGGAATGCAGTGGACTTAGTCTGTGACAGGTGGAGCCCACTATAGCTCCAAGAGGCCTTAAATTTTTATAGATTCCACTAAATTATTTATCCTTACTAAGCATCTGAGATCACCCCTTTCTTATTTTTTATTTTCCCTGGATTCCAGGAAGTGAATTTTGAGGGATAAGCATGGTTAAGCTAAACGAAAAAATGGAATTATCAAAGAACTATCTATGCGGTTTTTTATGCTTCAAATTGTAATGTAATGTTAATGTATGTAATATATTTTCCAAGACTTTTAAACTAATCGGTCATTCGGTACTTGATTCCTTATAATTGAGCCAATGTATTAAAATAATGCACCGACTCTGGGTAACTGGGGTCGGGGCGTAACATATACCTAGTAATATCACTAATTTTTTCTCATCCTTGTTTCCAAAGGGTAACTAAACCTAGATATAATACTAATTAAAGTGACCTAATTTGTTCCAAAATTTAAAATAAATCAGTTTGGAAAAAAACATAAAACATTATAAATACATATTCCAAACCACCATATAAGTTTAGTTCCACTGGAAACAAGGAATTGTAAACACAAGTACATGAGCGAGATAAATTATCTCCTGTTGGGTTCTCCAAGACTATAATCCCTCTTAGACATATCATCCAATAAATTAATCTTCATTACTAGTGGAAGGAATCATAAAAATGGGTGATCTCAGATGCTCATTAATGGTAAATATTGTAAATTATTTTTAATATCAAGAACAGAAGTGTATAAGAACACGACCATTATAATTAGAGGATCGTAGCCAAAATTTCAAATATCATAAAAACGATTCATGGAATAAATATTTTTATTTCATAAGAAATTAATGATATAAAAATAAATAACATAAGCCATGAAATCCTAACATATGAATAATACAAGTAATCAGGGAATACACATTAAAAAAAACATTGTGAACATGTATATTTATTATCAAGTTCACACATTAATTTAAGTTCATGAAATCATGCCCTCTCAAAGACATATATAAATTCAACAAGGTCCACACATATTATTGGGAACATTAAATCAGGTTCCAGCATAACATTGAGAACATTCAACCAGATTCATGTATAACATCATGAACATATAAAAAGGATCACCAATACCATTTTTAATATTTAATTAAGATCATTCATAAACAAATGAACATGCAACCAGGTCCATGAATAACAATATGAACATGTAAATAGTTTCACGTATAACATTTATACTTAGGGGCCATAAATCACTTCAAATTCATTATATAGATATATAGGTACCTTTCATATCATAATTAAATCATTTATACATATTAAAAAAAGGAAAATAATGTTCTAATAATATCATGACCCATAAAAACGATCATTTTTATAATAATCTTATCATAACACAAAAAATAAAATGGTTATCATTTTCATTTCATCATATTATAACATTTGGTAAATAGGTATGATTTTTAATTATTCAAAAAATTCATAACCCATTAAAATATGTGGTTTTAAAAGCTGAAGTTTCGTGGAATAGAAATGGGATTCATAATTATCCTTCCATCAAAAACATTAACCATGCATTAAAGGATATGAGTTCAATCGTTGGACCATTTCTTAGAGGGGAATGAGTAACATCAAAAGATTTCATCATAGATGGATAATAACATGGAACGATATTTTGAAAACATTTATTGATAAAAATATAATTTCTTAATTGAAAAGACTTTATAAAACCTAACACCTTTAGGAAAAACATTTTCTTGAAAATAAACATGATTACTGAAAAAGGAATACGTGAATAAATTTTACAATCTTTATTATTTGAAAACATATAAATAGATCATCAAAACATTTTGAAATTCATTTTCCATGAAATAATATAAAATAATATAGAAATCATTTTGAAAACCATTTCATTGAAAATTCATTGGATGCATATAAAAAAATTATTGAAAACATTTTGAGAATTATTTATCATGAACATTTGTTAATGAATATAGAATATGTTTTGAAAACCATTTCATTGATAACAGATTTAATAATTATAATGAATTATGGAAAATAAATTTTTTTTATTGAAAATACATTGAATAATTTTAAATAATATTTAATTTTTTTTAATAAAACATGGTTTTTAATGAACACAAATTTCCTACGGAAGAGAGAGCTAAAGTAATAATTTAATAAAAACACTTTCATATCAACTATATGTACCAAATAGAAGAAAAATGGTACTGATACATGATTATATCTTGAATAAATCAAGGATAATAAAATTAAATAGTGTTGGTGATAGGTTGATCATATGATTTATTCAAATGAACCACATTCCTTAATAACATTAATATGTGATGAAATTGATTCAAAAAACAAATACCATTTGGTAAATTAGGATAATACCTTCCATGTCAGAAAACGAAATTATATAAAGTGTAAAAAAACATTAAAATATATATATTCAGGATATAACATGTAAAAAGGGATTATAGACACATAAAAAGGGAATTTAGGAGTATAATAAAACATGAGTCTAAAAAAGGAAAATTGATACGAAATTTTATAAACAATATGGATGTTTTTGAAATATTAACCCATGAAATAAATATCATCAAGTAGATAAGAAAACTCACATATATTTTTTATAATAATAATTTAATACATCCATGGGATGTATAGACACCAAAAAAAAATATTGGTTGGTGAATAAATCATGTATCTCATAGATATAAAAAATTGATATGAAATATACTTTCCTTTTGTGTTGAAACTGGTAGTACTCATTCAAGACCCAAGATTATTTAATATATGTTTATTTTAAATAAACATATTCTTATATATAGTATCATATATTGTTGGTTATGAATTAATATTACCCACTGGTCAGAAATTCTATGTCAACGTTTCACTTCGTGCATTATCCGCATTGTTCTTCGCATGTGTGTTAATTTCTTGTATCCTTGGTATTTATGAATAAATCATGATTTAATGAACATAAAACATTACATAAATTTTTTTTATATTCAATATATTTTTTCTATAATAATTTATGTAATACATAAGTATTAAATGGAATAAACCATTCATGGAGACGGTAGGTCGTATATAAGCATGAACGTTGTCCCTGTATTATTGTGTATTGAATGAAATAATGTAAATGAAATATATTTACATATGTATGTAATATATTTATATTATTATTATAATTTTATATATATTATATAAGTTCACTAAACCCATCCTAATAAAATTTATGTAGTGTGTGAAAAAATGATATCACTTTGTGGGGGTGGCAGTCCACATTTACTCAAATTAAATTATCATATTTACCCAAGGTGAAATGTATAAATGAATGTGTTTTAAAGAATTGGTGAAGCTTAATGTATTAACATATATCATAAATATTATATATATAAAGTTATTTCTTCATAAAATAGACCATGAGAGGCAGTTAAAGGAAAATGAACAATCATTGTTTTGTGAAGAGGCAGTTCACCGTTCACATGAACATTATGTTCTCCATCCATTTGATATAGGTATTTGTATGTGTTGGTCAAAACATTTTCATAAGAAAATACAACTATATTTTGGATACATATAAATCTATGTATGAATATATTAATAATAATTTAGGTGTTGTTGAAAGAATTTAAAAGGAATGATCCTAAGGGAGTGTGTTACAACTAAATCGGGTAACTCCATTTGGATTTCACCAATGGGATTCTGTGGAAGGGTTTCTGAATAGAGGAGGGATTTAATGATAAGGATAGATATTTTTATACACTATTTGAGTAGGTATATTCCATTCATATGTGGTTTTATAGGTTTTAATAAGTGGGACATTGGTTTTCTTTTATAGGGATGGGAAAGGACACTTATGGCATTTTTGAAAACCAGTTATATGTACACATTTAATATAAAAAAATACCCATTAAAACACAACTAAAATAATTAATGAAAGGTTTATAGAAACAATGTATAAATAAATTGGGTTTTGAAAAACTTTCTAGGTCTTCTGGGCCCTTAAGTGTAAGGTTTCATCCCTTGTAAGGATTAATTTTTACACAATCACAACAATTAATTTGAATCACTTTTTACTAATATTTTTAATAAAAATTTATGTTGATCTTATCCGAAAATAAATAACAAAAATTTTAAAATATATTATTTATTTTATTCAAAATTCAACTTAGGGACGTTGAAAAATCTGGTTTAATTTCAATCCAATAGATGGAATGACATAATGAGTTTTTAATGAAAAAATGTTTAAAATGGTTCCTTCATTTTAATGTCCAATTTCATAATGAAATTGATTATAATTACCTAAATTCTATTAACTAATAAAAATATAATACAATTAAACATGTAATATAATTTAATATAAAATTTAACATTAAAAATATATTATATGGGATATTGGTTTTGTGTAAAAATTCAGAATTTTTCACTATTCATTAAAAAATGTAATTTCTCAGAAAATTTCAACAAATCACCCTATGAAAATTTAGACATTCTAAATAAAAAATAATTTTTATTTAATCAAATTATATTTCAATGTATCTCTAATTAATTTATTTAATCTCCATAAAAAGTCATAAAATGTAATTTATTTGGGAAAATGGTATTTTTAAACATATAAGGACTGTTCAAATAAAAGTATTTTTCATTATTAATAAGTTTAATTTAAATAAACCCATTAAAAAAATTAAAAGTGTTTTTTATTACTCATATTACAATGTTTGAAAACTAGTTTAAAACTTTCTTGTTTAAACAATAATAATAATAATAATTAAATAATGGATTTTTGAAACCTGGTGTTGCATGTAACGTATGCTAAGTCGGTGTTTCATGTAACGTACACCAAGTCAGTGTTGTGTGTAGTGAAAAACAAGTTGGAATTACATGTAAATTATGACACATTGGTGTTGTGTAAAAGTAATTCTTGACATAATTTAATTCATAATGTCAAAAAGTGCTCAGCGTTGTGTGGTGGACAAGCCAACCATAGTGTTGTGTATACTGAAATAATTTCCAAGTATTGCGTGTAGCACAATCATGAAATAGAGTATTATATATGGAAATTCATTAATAATTCATTTCATATAGTAAAATCGAAATTAATTATTATATGAAATTTAAAATAAAACAAATTAATTAATTTTAAAAAATATTTCTGACAATCCTGTGGTTTTACATTTTAATGTTGTTAAAGACCACATTTATTAATTATTTTATGATGTCTTGATAAAATTCTACAATTTTTCAGTGTTTATTTAGCAATAAAAATGCAAAAATTTGGTAATTTTTTATGGAATATTTTTATTTTATGTTACAATATAGGGAAAATATTTAATGATTTTTGATAATTCAATCATAAAAAATTGTATGTCAAAATTAGGTATTGTATAACACAATAATTCCCATAGAAACGAAGAAAAAATAATTAATATTTTATTATCATTACTAACGACGGTGTTCATTTTGGTGGTGAATACGTTAATTTCAATATATATTAATAATTAATTTACAAAAATTTTAATTTTATAATTACAGAAACCCATTTAGGGATTTTGTAGTTTGAAAATAATTTTTTTTATATTTATTATCATTTTACTACAATTCCTACTGGGATCAAAATTTATTTATGTTTAAAGGCTGGCATGACAACATTGCATTGAAATTTGTGTATAAAAATTAAAATTTGGGGTCAGTTTGGAAGGCCATTTGCATTAGAGTAATACATTGAAATGACTGATGAATTTATATCAACAATGCCTGATGAGTTTTTATAATTACATGAATTTTTATCTATAATATTAACAATACATTTCATTTATTTTAATACATATTAATCAAATATTTATTAATATTTACGAATAATTTTTTAAAATAATATATGGACATATATTAAACTGCAATTAAAATATACAAATATATATATATTATCTAGGTACTATTATAATGTATAATAAATATTATTTGACAAAATTATCAATGGTAGAATTATATTGGCTATCACAAGCCTATACATGTTTTTTGTATTTTTATTTATTATTATAAAAATTAATATTATTTGTGAATAGAATATAATTAATTTATATTCATAACTTATTTATTTAATTTTTTAAATTAACAAATAAAATACAATATCGGTTTTATTTTTAGAAAATACATTGTATACATACGTAATTATAGAATAATATGTTGTTCTTATTATGATTGGTGACCACAAAGTGTGACTAAAAACCACCAATAGTGGATGATGAATCATTATTTGGTCAACTTTTTTTATAAAAATTCTCACACCAATTTCAAAGAGTGTAAAATTAAAATAAATATTTTTCATGAAGTTTTTCAAAAATGATAACAATAAAAATAAATTGGTAGACTCAAAAATATATTCATCATGATATCATATTAATCATATTTTCTTTAAAAATATGTTTTATCGAATAATTTAAATATTGAAAGACATTCTACATAATTCTAGGAATTTACAACGCATTAATTTAATTTAGAATAATTCACATTAACATTTATATTTAATAGGGGTAAATATGACACATGATATTTTTTTATGATTTTCACCAAACAATATTTTTTAAACATCTTTCTATATAGTTTCAATTTTTGTATTATATCATTCACTTTGGGATGGTAAGTAATTTTTTAAAAACCATTAATAAAAATGAAGTATAATATCTAAGACTTTTTTTTTCTACAATCTGATTTATATTTCTAAATAATTAGTGGTTACATATTCTAAAAGAGAGCCCATAAATATTGATGTTTCAGATATAGCTAATGATGTAGTATTGATATGAAACTTCATCTAAGAGCATGATGTGGTGACTAAATTTAATGGTCCAATCACATTGTATAGTAATAAAAAAATAGCAGTCAATCTATCAAATAATTAAATGTCACACAAGTTGACTAAGAATTTTATAATTGTATCCAATATCAATAATTCACTCAAAGTTGTGTGTTCATAGTATATATGGTCTCCTTGTTTGAGGACATGTGGGATCTATTTACTAAATAATTCTCCCAATATAGAAATTATTATCATTCAAACCATAAGTTATTAAATTTCCCAAATAGCTAGATCGTGAGAAACTAAGTGTTTTTTTAGTTAGTTACCTTTAGGTGACGACATATAACTTTAGATTACCAAAACAATAAAATAACTAAATATTAATAAACATAGTATCAGATAATGATTATTTTTATATGAAACATTAATGTGATAATATCATATGGTATATATCCCACTGAAAAGGCCATAGTGGTATCCTAATATATTAAAAACCATGAAATTTTATGCCAATAATATTTTTAGTAGACTTATATTTTATAATGATTCTCACACCCATTAAAATGTGTGTTAATATAAAAATTATATATTTTTTAAAAACTAAAATAAAAAGGTAGTTAGTAGAAGCCATGGGTAGATATAAATAAGAGTTGGTTTGAAATGATTATGTTACACAACATTTCTTTTGAAATATGTTTATCCAAATAATAAATTTTATTCTAAGTTTCATGATGGTTTTGGACTTAGTGGGAGTACGTTGGTGGGTGAAAAAAGATATAGGTTTTTCTTGATTTGATGTATCTTTCGTAATATTGTACATGGAATGATATCTAAAACTAGAAAAAATATTCAGTGAATACTGTAATTGGAAAACAAGAACCCATAGAGGATAATTACACATTAAATTTATAGTTAATTAATTATGATTTTTATTATAGTTTACCACACCATGGAACAGTCATTGTGGATGATGATGACCACACATCAACCCTTATCTAATATCATTTATTACTCAGAGAGGATCCATATATAAAATCCCTCTTGAAATGATCCACTTTCTATCCATTGATCATTATCAAACAATGATATAACACCATGATATAGATTAAACATATATCTCATTGTGTAGATTAGGTTAATCACATGTAGTTCCTTTACACATTACAAAAATCAACTATTTCTCCATATTATTGATATAGATAAAGTACAAGGAATGGAGGGATAATTTTACTGTGCACAATGATTTAAACAACACTATTAATACTACATAATAAGAAAACCCATATAATTAGAGAGATAGGATTTATGTAATGTTATTATTTAATTTCCCACTATATATTAAGTAATATAATAATTCTTATCAAACCACATGACATATAATAATAATTATATTATTATTATTATTATATGGTGTGAACTATCATGCACAATGAAACATATTTTTGATTGACCATCAAATAAATATTTATCACCTGAGATGATCATTATTCACTCTAACCCCTCCACAGTTATGAAATAATTGATTAAATATTTAATAAAATATTTTATTCATCGATAAATACTTTGTTTAGTTAAAAAACGAATAAAATTTTTCCATAGTCTATAGAATAATATTTATTTTATTAATTAATTTAAAATAGATATTTATAATGTTCAATGGAAATACTTAGTGTTTGACACTGAATTATTCTTTGTCAATTGAATTATTTGAGCTTGTGTAATGGATAATAATACTATATATAAATTGTAAAATTATTCTATGGTACATAATTTAATGTAATGGTTTTGATAACCACAGATGAATTCTTCCTCTGGAATATAATCATTTTTAAAAAAAAAAAAAAGAAATGTACACATTTGTGTCATCGACCTCTTTTCATTTTTAAATTTTTAATGAATATTTGAAATAATCCCATAGTTTCACTTTTTCGATGGAACTTATGGTGATGGTTAAATTAAAATGAATGTTTTTTGATGTAGACTTCTGTAAATATTCAAGGGACAAATAATTCATTGACTTATCCATTAATGAGATGATATTTATGGTGAACCAAACATAACATACTACTAGAAAACATTTCCCAATATGGTTCTATCTAGTAAAACATAATGTGTTAGTCATGATATGATTAAATGAAAATGATATAGTATAATTATCATTACATATGATCTCATATAGGAATATCTGATGACATCAAAACACGAAGAATTCATACATGTGGGTTTCTTATCATAATATCCCATATTGAAGATTACTAGATGAAAATCATTATATAAAGTCCCATCTATATATGAGTAAATGACCCACATCATCTATATACTATGTTCCATATCATATTACATTATAATAATATAGAATTATATTTATGAACATAAACATCTCTATTAAATTTTTTCACCATAAGTGGAAATCGATGTGGCCATATCAATGTGATAAATACACTAGGATGTTATTATATAAAAGAAATGAAGAAAAAATAGACAATATGTTATAAAGGGTTTTTCTGAGATTATAAAATTCTAATATAAATTTAACTAAAATTAAAAATATTCAATTCTAGAACACCAACTCTACATAATTTAAATTGGAATATAGCCTACATCCTATAAATTTCAGTCCATTAGACCTTACACAATGATCCTAATTCTACCAAATCATGTTTTGGTCATCGATATAATAGATATTATTACATTTACATACTACTCACTGCAATGTCGCCATTATGAGGAATATATCTCAGGAGATAATATTTCCAATGCATATGCTAATCCAATGTTATAACCTTGACTCCATCTTGAGATCCACTATTATAGTATTATAACAATTGAGTGTGGTATGGTTTATACTTCTTTGAACCACGTCAAGCTCTTGGGTAAATATACATATCCATTCTACCATTTTACTTCTCTTATACTCCTTATTGTAATCATTTTATTATTATAAATATTTTATGTAAAATTTTTTTATATACGAATTCATGGATTTTGATAATTTGTTTTGATAATCATTTACAATAATTTTTTTATTTTTCATATTTGTTAGGATAAAAATAATCCAATAATAATATGTAAAATAATCATATATTTACTAGTAATTCCATTGAATGAAGGATTCCCATTATAATAATTTATGATAGTATACCTTTCAGGATCAAAGCTGAACAACTGGTGTAAAATGGAGGTTTTAGAACTGGAAAACGGTGATTCACATATTAAATAATGATTTGGATAATAAACCCATTAAAAGAGTGAAGGTAATAAATTACATAAATGATATTGTAAGAGGGAATGGAAACTCATGGTTTCAATTAATTATTATAAATATGAATGTGGATGGACAATACCATTTTTGATTGTTTTTTATTCAGATTTCATAGGTGGAAACTAATTAATGACTTCAGGGTCCACTAAATTCATGGACTAAAACATGCATCATTTTATGACTAGAATGATATGATTTAAATCTAGATCAATCCTTAGGGAAGTCTATAAATAAATTTTTACAAAATTTCTACGGATGGATCAGGATCTAAAGAAGAAATCAACAGAAAACAAGCTTTGTGGAATAGGGACCTCCCCATTATTCTACTATAGTTTTTTGTTCATGTTTTATATTATTTATTCCCACATACTCCCTCATCATAAAGTTATATGATTAAGTACCCCCTTATTCATGGATATTTATCCTAAGGGGGAATTCATTCTTTGTATTATATTTCATTAAATCAACATATTGGTTTGATGCAATTTCAAATTATAAATTACTATACATGTCTTTATATTTAATCATGATCATTTAGAAATGATCATGATGTAAAATTTTAATTTTAAAACTGAGTGACCAAATTTTCACATTTCAATTTTTTGTATATAGTGTAATCATGCTTAAATATTGTTCTGAGAATAAATATATTTGGTAATGCCTAAATCTATCCAATCATGGGGAATTGAGGATTATCATGTCAATGAGGGGTCTTCATAACCATTGAATCTACCTCCTCCAAACACAAACTACACCATGAACAAATTAATTTAATTTTTAAATGCAATTATACTAATAACCTACACCAAGTATCCCAATAACACATTAATTACTGATATCAAATCATAAAATCACTTATAATTTTTCACTTTCACCAAATTTTATTCCAAAAAAATATTTTATTTCTCAAATCAATTTATTTTAGTCAATTAAAAAATCATTTTTTAATACATATTATAATAATTTCATTGCATCTGTATGTCCTAGACTAGATCATTATTTTTACTATATTTTAATTAATTCGATGAAATCATTTGAGTGAAAATAAAAAATAAATTTTCTCTAAGCCACATAGGTAATTAATGACGTCAGATGGGTGGAGAATATTTTTGTCATTTCTAGGGAATGATGCATTTTAAATTTTAGGTTTTCAATTGATTTATATTTATGTCCTAATGTTTATTTTTATTTTATATTTGTATTTTTTACTGAATTAACATGTTTTAAATCAATAAATAAACAACTATAAAACTCAAGAAAATGGAAAATATATTATCATGACCAATCACGATAATGATCAATACTCATTCCTGAAATAAACTATAACCATAGATAGAATAGAAAAATTGTTCGATTCTATAGGAGTTCTATAAAGAGATCAAAGACCATGAATTCTCACAGATTATATAAATACCTCGAACACATGATTTCTACTGAGTACTATGGTTCCTCCTTTTGTTTAAAATTATTTTGAAAATAAATAAAATGATCTACAATAGAATGTAATTCCCCATAATACCTCATGAATATTGGAATATACTTATCTGAATCCTTCTCAAGACACGTGAAAAATCCATATTCTATAATGATTCAAGTTATGCAGTAATACATTGACTACTTATATATCCATTAATTGATTAAACCCATAAAAATTATTTCGTGTTTCCACTATTATTCCTACAATTTGTGGGATGAGTTAGAAAAGAAAATTATTACATTAATCTCCTCCCATTAAAGTTTTATTTACATTCGTGAAAATAATAGTATATTTAGTAAATTTGGGGTTGAATTACATTACACTACATCAGAAGGTTTCAAGAATATGATTTTTAAATACCCTCATCATAGTATAATGTTATGTATACGAATAAAAGTACACTGTATGGACTTATTATAGCTGAGATAATACTGTTTTAGATGATGCGGTTGGTGGATTTTGGATTAAAAACACACCTAAGGAATGTCATAGCCTAGTGGAAAAAATGTAATCCAACATCATCCCAAGTCAAAATTATTTGATGGAAATAATGGGAATTCCCATGTTCAAAACTATTAACTAGATGGTGGTGATATAGAATCCATGAAAAATAATATTGATGTAATGACCATAGATGGGGTTCTAAAAAGATAGATAAGGAAATACATAATTAGATATATGTATATACTAAGAATTATGAATATTCAGTAATTGTATATCATTTTGGGTGTAAGAGGAAGTCCTATTGGAGTAAATCCAAGATTCCCTAAAATGAATCTGTGGGTGGATTTTAATCTTATTACTCTATGAAATAGAAATTTCGTTGAGGATCATGTTTAATAATGAAATAAAAAACATAAAAAAGTGCCAAAACAAGTTGAAGTGTTGGAAAATGACAATGATAATGTGTCTACTAAATATGAAACATAAAAATTCATTTCGATACTACTTTTCACTAAGTGTCTATCAAAATTATTGATTGAGAAAAAAAATTTATATTAATTAAACACATGATAAAATTAAAAAAACAATATTCAATTGGTAGAATACATCTCAAACTTGATGTGTAATGAATCATAATGAAAATAATAGTTGACAATACCATGATTCTAGAAGAAATTGTAACTATTCCAATCCCATGAGAGTTTTCAGTAGTAATTTAAATTGGAAAATAAAAAAAGTTCCCAATCAGGTTTTCAATTACAATTAATATTTGATAATTTTTTTAGAAGTCATTGAAAACTATTTTCTCATATTAAATATCATTTCATATAACCTATTTATGAGAATGAGATATGAATTGACTAAGAAAACTAGTGTTACAATTATGCTGGATCACTCAACAATATAATAACCCATATGTTTCATTGAATTCATCATAGTTCATTTTTCATAATCATAGTTCTTATTGAATATCATAGATTTAAGAAAGGAATAGGGGTAGTAAGCTTCCATTATAGGAAGGATATTATTATCAACTGTGATAATTAATATTGACATAAATGCAGAAAACTCTTTCTGGAAGTTGGGGGGGAGAAATAAGAATCAACACACCGGTATCTTGTTTTGAGAACAATTTTACCCTACAATTACTTAATGTGTCTTAATAAAAATTTATAATTGGAATAGAATGTTTTGAATGAATATGATGATCTAGGAGAAGTATGAATAACCAAATTTAAATGTATTTTCAAGATATAAGTAATGTGTAAGGTTTTTCTTATCGTATGTGAGGATACTATATGTAAAAGTACTGATAATATAATAGAAATGATGAGGGGTACATCCATTGATAATTGGAGTGTGACTAATTCCACTATATTATAAATTTTACAATAGGTATGGATTGAACATTATATTCTATATCGACTGTCAAGAATAAGGAATAAATGAAAAATTACCTAGATTAATATTCATAAAGTGTTTGCTATAGCTTTAGATGATATGTTTAGATATGAAGGTGAAAGTAGACCTATAGAGACCGATTATAACAATGTCCATTTATGGACCCGTACTAGGTAAATTTATTTCATTCTCCAATTACATTATTTGAAGCTAAAATTGGTATAGTAAATCTAATAATGGTAAAAACTACAACATTAAAGAGGGAACATGAGTTTTGAATATATATATATATATAGGTTCATGAACTCTCACCCAACATTTTTAAATTAAATTTTCAATTTTATAGACCCTCACTTGTTTTCTAATTTATTATACCATCATGACCCTAGTATGCAGAATGTGTAGATTCAGTAAGACCAACTCCAATCATGAAACCCACTCAAATCATCAAATACATACAATATACATTGTGGAAACCATTCATATCCAGAATTTAGTGTAAGAATAACCTACATACCATGATTTCAATAATCATTATTATGGGTGAAATCATTTTTTTTATTAATTTTCAAATTTATTTACCACATTTAATGGTTTTATGTGAAAAATAATTACATGACTAAATTTTCATTTATTTACTCAACTGGAAAATTAAAGGTAAACTACATTGTATTGATCACATTTTATTTTTTTAAATATTTTTGTACATAAACATGAATGGGAAAAATTGTAAGATAAATATTAGTGATAAACATGTGTTTTTGTATTTATAAAATCGTTACTCAGTGGAGTAAGTTAATTTTTGTAAAATAATATTTGTTAGGGTAGGGCTTCCTTGAATTTTGGATAATTTATTTGTATGATTAAATTATTTATTTGGATATCTATGAGTAGTTATCCAAACCATTTGGCTCTTCTGGAATACATCCTATAAGCATAATATTCCACAGAATTCCTTACTATAATTCTTCTCGTACATGAGCAAGTTCTCTACATGAAAATTTACGAGATCTTATCATAGTTATAGATGAATATAATAATTTTTATTTTTGTTGAGTAACTATTTATTTCATCCCCTTATCATTGTAACCATCATTAAAAAAACCATATTATTATTATTGAATCCATGAATTGACTTGTTAGGTTTTGAATCTTGTTAGAAGACAATTTTATCCATTTATACCCAACTCAGAATCTGTTGCAATGTAATTAAAAAAATAAGTGTATGGTAGAGGTTATCCTAGGATGACATGGATTCACATCATTATGTATACGATTCAATATGAATCATTTTATTTTTAGAGAGTCCAAGATTTTATTTATTACACATTATTATTATCCAATCATGTTAAGAAAGAAAAAATAGAAAAAATATATTTTATGTGACATATGAGGAAATAGTATAACCACATATAAAATAACAATATTTTAATCTTATAAGTTTTACTGGTGTATGTGGATTTTTATCAATAATTTATTTTGAAAAAATAATTTAAAAATTTGAAATTGAATGTTAGAGAGATTAATAAATTATTCTCACATTTATAAAGAGCTCTATTTTTTATTTTTATGGGAGAGATATGTTATCTATAATGTTATATTTTTTTGATTATATTTGTTGGATTCCTTAAAAAATAATTTATATTTGAACCCCCTTTTCAGAATTATTTGTTTTTACATAATTTTCTAACCTATCCTAAACCTTCATTGATATTTTAGCCTTATTGAATGTCTTCATAATTAACAATGGCCTCTTCCTTTATGTAGAGGACATGCTTGATTCTTCGCAAGACTATTGTATTTAAAAAATTATTGTGGTATGTGTTGAAATATTTTTATAATTTCATAATAATCATTAGAAAACGCTAAAATTATTGTAGAATTCAAATGTTATGAATATTTTTATTGAATATTAAAAAACATGTATGATTAAAATAGAATTGATATTTCAAAACAAAAAAATTAAAACAATTGGTTCATTATATTATTCGAGAAGTCAGGTGTAGATGAATTGATTTATGAGATGAATAAAAATTTTATTTATCAATAAATTAATTAAATTATCTTACATTGAATTCACATCTTTGTAGGTTCATCATTTATTATAGTATGTTAAAAATTTATTATAGGGAAAGACATAAATTCCTTTGTTGGGGGGGGGGGGAGATAAGATTAATAAATGTATAAATTTATGATAGCTAAGTGTTTTTTTAATAATTAATGTTAAATTTTATCCAATACATTTATTGATTTAGTAATATTTGTAATGATATAAATAATTCATTGCAAAATGAGAAAAGGAATCATCAATTGATAAATAAGTCAAAAACAACTATGTTCCCAAAAAAAAGATGACCTTAAGTCAATTATATGGAACCAAATAGAATAACCAAAGTTAAATGGAGGTTCTGGAGATTAGAAATAGATATTAAAAAATTGAGTCAAGTTCATGAAAAGAAATCATACAAGGGTTGATCAGAATACAAGACATGAACCTTTTTTATCGAGGGAATGAAAAATAATTGTGGGCAATTATGATTTTCACCATGATATGAGTTAGAAGTACCTTGTTTTTAATGATTTTAAAACTTATTTTGATAGAATAAAGGACCTTGGTGGCCATTGAAATATAGTATTTAAGAAGGCCACTATTATTTAAATTATGAAGACATAATTCCAGAAAGACCAAATGGATTTCTATAAATAGAATAATACTACGTTGCTTATTGATGACCGTGATCAGAAGAAAAAATCTTGGATCGTGGGAAAACATTTTCTAGTTCCATCACTATTCTTCTTCTCCTTTTAATAATTCGTGTTTTTTTTAATTTATTCCTCCCCTTTAATAAATCATCACTAGAATGGTGGAGTAAGTCATGCATTATTCTAGGGTAATGTATCCAAATTAGAGGGTGATTTTTGTATTATATTTTCTTTATCTTTATGTTTTAGGGTTTCAATAATTCAAATATGAAAATTCTAATATTATTCTATTTGATTATTCATAATCATTTATTGATGAAAAAATAATATAAAATTACTCAACTAGTTATCTGAAGTTATACAAAACAATTTTCACATATAGTCTAATCAAGTTAAATTATTTTTATGATAAACTTGATTTGGTAATTCATTAATGATACTAACCAAGGATTCATGCCAATTTAATTTACATCTACCTAGATTCAACCACAAAATGGGAAAATTAATTTAATTTTAAAATATAATTTTACCCAATCAATAAAAATACAATAACTTATCTTGCATTCAAAATTGTTTTCAAAACAACCATTTCCCTATTATTTTCCAACTTCTCCAAACTATCTTCTACACACAAATATATTTTATATAACTAATCTATTCCACCAAATCGATTTAATAAACTCAATTTTAATGCTGTTAAATTAAATTTTCTATTTTATTTGGTTTGAAACTATAACATGTTGTGTAATATAGTTTAATTAATTTGTTTAACTATTTCATGTATAAATAAATAAATATATTTTCTGATCTCCTTCAATAAATAAAAACCCCTTATAGGCTATTTACAATTCTATATAATCATTTTTAAAATAGCTTTATTTGAGATCATACATATCACATCACCAACCTTCATTTTGATTATGTATCCCATATGTGGCTTCATATAATGTTTTTGTGTTTGGGAACTAGAATATACACATCCATTAATGACTACTTAATCATATACTCCATTAACCTGTAAAATATCCTTAATATATATCATATATTTAAGGATAATTAGGACAATCTTAAATGTTGGCCATAAGGCTTATCTCTATATATTTATATTGAAATTATGGTGTAGATGACAAATATCCTAGTACATTGTATATAAAAACATGACCAACCGAGTGAACCGAAAAAATTCTATCCTTTCCATTCTATGTTTTTCTTAGTGTTTCTGGTAATATAGTTTCTTATAAACATAAATTCCTTGTGACATTGGAACCAGTAGCCTCTCAGATTATTCCATACCGAATATCATTAATATATTTTATGTATATATACCTTAAATTAGATCGATAATCCACGATGATCTATCATAATAGATCTTCATCCCTATAATTATTGCTTCCCCTTCTATGTCATTTATAGATAATCATTTATTCCACTAGGATTTATCTTGACATAAGACATGTATTTCATTTATAATTAGTAAAATTTCATCAATATATACTATTATGAAAATTAACACAATAACAAAACGTCACTTAACAGAAGGATATAAATCATTCTTCACAAAACCAATTTTTTTATGGAATCATCCAAAATAATGTTCTATTTCCATGATGCTTGAATTAACACACAAATAGGTTTCAAAAAATTTCCAAACATGTTGGCATCATATGTAGTAAAAAATTAACTAAATATTATCATATAAAAATCATCTTAATATTTTTCATTATAGAAGATGGTTTTGAAAATGATATTACTAATATAATACTAATGTAATGATGGAATGTCAAGTAGGATTCTAATATATTGCATCACTATAACTAGTGAAATGGTTTGTTTTTTTTGCCAAATTTTTTAACACTTTTCAACAAGTTAGTTCATATATGTATATATTTTTACATCCATGTTTAGTTTATTCTAACATAAAAAATAAAAACTAATAGGTATTTCATCCAGTCAAGGATGTACTAAAATATTAACTTCATACTGGTATATGGAATCCTTTTTAAAATTCATTACTTCTATCCACTAGGAAACATCAGTGCCACGTAATGGTTTAATTTTAGTTAAAGGGACAATATTATTAATTAATAATGAATAGACATACTTAGTGAATAGAAAAATAAAAAATTATTGTTCTCTAACCTCTATTATACTCCAATATAGTACTTAAGGCTTTGGATCCTCATTTATATGGGTTTTTGAAGAATCAATTAATGTGCTAACTATTTTTTACCATAATCCTGGACATACTCAAAGTATATCTCTCTCTAAATGTATCCTTTAAATATGTTATCCTCTAATTTAATTTGAAATTTTTCCACTGTTAAATTATTTTATTTGGTGTAATATTTTTAATATACCCTTCTTTCCAATGGGTATCTTTTAACAGTTACTTTGTTCCTCAAGTTGATAGTTTGATACATAAAGCAGCCTTGACATATTCTTCACAACCCAATACATATATGTAATAAAACAGAAGTTTCATTTAATTAAATATCTCATATGGTATAAAATCATGCACTTTTGGAGTATATGGAGGATTAAATAGATATAAAATATCAAACTCCATTCAAAATGTAACAACTAATAAATTTTAAAAAATATTTCTATATTAATATTAGTTTTAAAATAATTAAATGTTTTTATAGGTGATGATAATATAATAAATTGTATATCAATTTTTCCTATACATTTAATTACACATCCATTTAAACTATTATTATTTTATAAAACTAATAGTTTATTTTATAAATAAATATCTTTGGATAATTTTTCTATATCATTTATACTCCATAGAGATAATCTCATTTCATATTAATATATACAAAAAATTTCAAAAGTATTCTAATTTGAGTATTTTTTTTTGTAAACAATGTCTTATATATTTTCTAGAGATTAGTTTTCAGGGAAGTGGTATAACTTAATGGGAGTGTGTATAAAATATTAAATTATTTAAAATCACATGAGTAGATAAAATATTATTTAATAAAAAATGCTTTTCATTTTTAATATTTATTTAAATAATTTATTTATAATTCACTTTTTACAAATTTTGTAAAATTATATAATGTTGTTATTTTAAAATCAAATATTATTGAAAACAATATTTGGAACAAAACATTAAAAAATGAATACTATGTATTTGGGATTATGATTATGAAATTTATCCTGAAAACCATTGGAATAAAATATTTCATCTTCTACTTTTGAAATTCTAAATTAGTCACAAACCTTTCAACCTTATTTGAGATTCTAAATTCAATGAATTTTTTCATAATCTAATTAGATATATGTAAAGAGACCTAGAACCATAATATTAGTGAAATTTTATTAAAAAATATAATAATTCAATGTTTGAATCAACTAATTCATTTTTCAAATAAGGGGTTAAATGGATTTTGTCTGAAATGCTTTTTTCGATGATTGATTTATTTTTGGATAATATTTGGTTTATTTTGATGAAAATACCATTGGAAAATCATTTAGTAAAGGTATAGAAATAATTGTTTTTGAAGAATAAAAATGTCAATCTTCCAAAATAGCTAATGACGGAATACAGTCTATATATTCTCTATCCATTTTTTGTAATTTTCTTGATAAAGTGGTAAAGATTCATTATGAAAAAAAATCAAGAAAATGTCATGAAGAGATTAAAATATTATATTTTCCTAAGGATATTTTATAACTCTTCAAGGGAATATTAAAAAATATCCTGAATGAAATCTTTTTAACTATTATATTTATTCATCTAAAATGTAGATAATAATTCAAATAGTGAAAATCAAACATGACATGGTAACCAAGAATGATTGATATGAGAAAAATCAGTTTCTGGTAAAATGACTACCATATCCATCAACAGATAAATAATATATAGATGTCCATACTAGAATATAACTACTTCTAAGAGTTTACAAACTTTGATTAAATGAGATTGAATTTTTGTGTCTCATAAAAACCCATTTAACTTTTCCAAAAGTCTTAATACTTTCCACTGTTGTAGAATACTTAATGAAAAATCTAATATATATTTATTATAAAATATGAAATTATTTTCCATTTTAAATTTATATTATGCAAATTAATTTAGTATTGTTTTCCAATACCATTTTTACTCTAATATATTTTGTTATTTTTTTTTGATGTCACAAAATGGTAGATAAGTCTATATGAATATGTTTATGGTGGAGAAGTAAAAATAAGAAACTTTTAAGGAATAAAACATTGAAATATAAGGGATTGTATATGTTAAAAAATTTATAATATATATTTTATAAATTTCTTCATAATATTATCTCTCTTTATGAGGTAAAAATATCATTCTAATTTAAATATTTTATATCGTGAAATTTGGATTAATATTTGTTTATTTAATATTATTTAATATTATTTAATAACATGATATGAATTGTCTATTATATGTTTCCACTCATTTCTTATTTCACTATATTCACCTAAAATACTAATTAAACACATTAATTTCCTTCTATTTACATAATTGTAGTTTAAACCCAAAAAAATAAGTATAGATAACTCATATTACTTAATAATTCAAATAAGTTTGAATGATTTAATGGAAATATCATTCTTCTATTAATATTAATTTCATAAAATTGTATTCAAACTCTATTAAATATTTCCAAATATGTTACTGTAATATGAAGTTCAATATTATAATATAATCTGAGAATTAATTATAGAACTCAAATTACATTAGAAATGATAAATAATAAAAAAAATCAAGTTTTATGTTTCTTACATTTTTAACACATATAACAACTAAATTAGTACATTCCCTTACGGTATTCCAATCAACATGACATAATAAATTTTTTATTATGAATAAAATGTATAAGGAATCTCCAAATTTAATGGAATTTCTATAAAGGTGTAGATATATAATATTTTTTTCATTATTATATATATTCATCCTAAGAAAAAAAATTTCTATTTTTTATCATAATAATAAAAAATCATTACAATTTGATCTCTTTATTGTAAAAACTACTATATTGACATCGCTATCCAGATTCACATCAAATTTTTCCTAGTAATCAATCATAATTCAACAGTAATGATAATTTTTTGTGGTTTTTTAAATTTAAATTAAATAAAATTGATTTTCCACCTACCAAATACATGAGACATTCACGATCCAAACATTAATTCAAAAGACATCTAATTTTATTCAATATATTACTAAAATATTGGGCTTATTTAGAGTACTACATGTGCATTCTAATAATAAATTATGTTCTATCTTATTTTATTATCCATTATACCACTTCATTATATACTAAAACAGTAATTAGAAAATATACAATTACTCATCTACAAATCATTATGAGTTAATTGCTACATTTTCCCTAAAAACCCATTTATGGATTTATCAAATCAACTATTTATGTGACTCTTCATAATTTTCACTAAGAGAATTTGAATATATTTCCTAGAAATATAGAATAGGTTTTTTGAAGAAATTTTTTATGGTACAATGTAAATATTTTTCCAAATTATAAATTTCATAAGTCATATTAAACATGTGTTAATATAGAGCATAAAATATCTATTTCCCTATTGAAAATTGTGGAATTATCTTATTTTCCAATTGATTTATTTTTATACAATAAACATATTGATCAATATAATTGGTAGAACATGACATAGTAATGAATTCTTGATATATTACTTGTCTTCCAAAAAAATTCTAATCCATTAATATTATTTTCCTACAAATCTATTTATGGTTTTTTTGGGAACATTTTATAAATTCCTACAAATATATTAATGATAATTTGTACTCATGTATAGAAATATTTAATTTGCTCGTTATGGAAATATACGTTTTATATTTTTAGAATTTGTTATTAAACATTAAAAATACCAATTTATTAATGTGTTTCATATATTAAAATACATTAATAAAAGTAAATATTTACATTATTGGTATCATTTTAATTAAAAAACCAAATAATTTTATATTTACATTATAAGAGGATTTATGTAAATATTTAATTATCTTTATATAAAAATAAATCTATAGTTAGATCAATAGTTACCCATTTCATAGAATTATTTTCATAACTATAAATTTATCGTTTTCAATTTTATTTATTTATTTTATTAATGGAATAACTATATACTCTATTAAGATATATTTATATTCAAGAAGATGAATCATTTAAAATTAAACTATGCACCATTAAGAGTTGGTTCACAATTTCCCCAAAATTCCCAAAAGAAAAATCATGAATCTATTTCCACTTTACCGATGAAAATTTGAATTATTTATTATAACACGACGATGATATTTATAAATACTTAAATATATTTTATGATATTCATAATGCTATTCATGATTTCTCTAGATGTTTTCTATTTAATTAATCATTGTTCTCTAACACTTTATTAACTTTAATTTTAATAATATAAGTATTCATACAATTTTTATGTAATTTATGAAGACAAATTTTAAATAGAACTATATATATCTTAATATATTATATTAAAAAAATTTATAGTTTTTTTCCCTATTACATGAAATTTGTATCGAACATAATATAACAAATCATTATACATGGTCCATGAATAAACTATTTATTAAATGATGATATTTAAAAATTTTGAAATAAATATATATTATATACAATGGTAGAAATATATATATAGTTCCTAAAAAGATTCTTCAAGAAATACTACATTATGTATTAATATGAGAACATTTACATTGAATGTAATCCATATTTAATGTTCTATAATGATTATGTGTATTCATATATTTGAATATAATGATTTTTGTATTATTCCTTTGAGTGAATACTCTACAAATGAATACATGGTTTTCTCTTATGGATACTCTATATATAGAAGCACTTTAAGTTCATTTCTATATGTTGTTTATACTATGTATTAATAAAATGATGTTGTGTATTCTATAATTATTATCTGAGGAATAAAATATCAATTCCAGATCACTCTACATGATTTTTAATTTTCAATTCTCTCATATGATGATCACATAGACATTCAATATTAATCCTCATGAATGTTTGTCGCTTAGACATAGAGATTTAAATGTAAATAAGAAGAAACTATCAATTACACCATCAATTTCCTTAATTTTATGAATTTATAAAATTTATATTCTCTATTACACAAAAATGTTTTTATTGGGTCCCACCATATTATAATTTCATGATTATATTATTCTAATACACAACCCTTCGTAGGATTTGTAAAACCATTAAACCATGTATTCTATAGAGTTAGTGGTGATGATAATATTTTTATACATTGGTACTATATTTAATATATCTTTTTATTGGTATAAGAACAATATTTTTATGATTATTATATTTACATAACCTATAAATAATTACATATACATCTTTAAGATAGAAAAATTTAACTTTTGGTGACCAGTAATGAAACATGATAGGTATTACCAATATATATATCTAACGATTAAGAAGTACTATATATACTATCAACATTGGGTATTTTTTAAATATGTTTCTAAGAATGTTTTAATTCAGTTTCCATAAGAAGTAAAGTAAATATTTATATATATGTTTATTTGGAAATAATATTAACATTTTTATTTTAAACGATTACATAATTTAAATATTTACAAGATAAGTAAATATTATCATACATATTCCTACATTGTCAATTTATTAACCATCCATAACTAGAAACTTCCTAATTTTTATAACCAATTATGTAACATTCTCAATGAAAATTGTGTACATTCTATTAGACGAGGATCCTTCCCATAAATATGTGAAAATCAATTTCTCTCCCCAGGGTATATAAATAACCATGAAAGAGAGTTATAGTCCATGAAAAATATGTTATTGATATAAACATGTGGTTATTATATTATAACATATTACCATTATTATATGATTTATTTCATAGAAATTATAATTTTAATTGTTTATTCAACAATACTTCCAATTATTTTTTGATTCAAATAGATGAAATCATTCAAACCATGACGTTTCATCTTATAATCACCCTATTAGAAACTGCAGTAATGGAAACAGAACTGAGGGATCATATATTAGTGTGAAGAAAATTATTACATTAATTTTTACACCTCATTACTTCAAAAAATATTTATAAAATAGAACATATATCATTAATATTATCACATATTCTCTTTAAATATTTTTTGTTTAATAGTCTTGGTTTTGAACATATGCCTTATATAATTTTAACTAAATTCATAATTGGAGACCATCCAAATAATCTATTTAATGAGTACTGATTAAATATGAGTAATAAGTATTTATCTAGGAAAATATATAATATATAATATATATGAGTACTCATTGATGAGATTATATCCTTTTTGAAATTCTATCTTTCGAGAACATTAAGTTTATTAGATGGAAATCATTTGTTAATTTTCAATGAAATATGTTTATTGAAGGATTCAACAACATAGATCATTAGAAAATATATATAGATTGGAATGCATTCATGTTGGATTTAGCAGTTTTAGGCACTCAACATAATATTAAATAGATGCGGTTTTGGGGAATTTGATGATTGATCCCTATAGGCGCACTTATAAAAATTTACGGATTCTCTTAAATAATATCATTGGGTTTCTACATGTTTTCTATTTTGACTATAATAATTGGACATCCGTAATCTTATGAAATAATGAGAAATGTTCTCTATAATTGTTCCATTTTTTCTATTGTATTATTTCTATCTGTACTATTAAAATTTATTTGATTATTCATTAATAAAAATATGTCTCCAAAAATATATATACATTTTCCAGTTTGTATCCTTCTATTTCAATATATACATACTCTTTTATATTATTTCAATACTATTATTATAACCTTGTCAATAGAATTAAAACATTTTATGCTCTATGGAACTATAATATGAATATGTACTATATGTAATTTAATATTCCTCTCATTCATATTTAAGATTATCAAATTTCAAATAGTATATATCAATTTCTTAATATATGTATATTGTATGTATGCATTTTTGAAATACCATACACATATATGCTTACATAATTCATAAATTGATTTAATTCACCAACGCATGTTGACATAAATGTTCATCTATAGTCATATATAGTGCTTTTCCCTACACCTATCACCTTTATCATTCATTCCAACACGACATTTAAGCAGCATCCCTATAACTTCATTCTGTTTAACAATTACATTTCACTCTTCTTATTAATGAAATTAATTCCTGTTATTCAATAATTTTATACAGAACATTTAATTTACATAGAATTATATCATTTTAATGTATATATATAGAATTAATATGTTATAGAATATTAATTCATTTATATACATATATTTTTGTTACAATCATAATATATTTAATTATTTTTATTCATATTTATTTTGGTTATAAATTTTACTTATTCCAAATAGAAAAATCCATAGAAATATAAAATGATATAAAAATAGGAATTTTGCATTTTAAATTTTATGTAATTAAGTAAGTTAATCATGATTTCATGAGATATTGTTTAAAATATGAGGATCATAAATATAATCCCAAAAAAAAGTTTTATATACGAAACTATAGACATTTTATATGTTCACATGTTTCCTAGATATATAAAGTATCACTATAAATGATATGATTATGTTAATTTTTTTTAACAAATATTATTACTATTTTATTTATTTCCCTTAATATATTTCATATACTGAAAATCATTATTATATAATAATTGTATTATTTTATTCTATCAATATCAGGTCTTTTGAAATTTCAATGGTGTTGTACATGTTATGAATAAAATGTTAATATAATATTTTGTATTATTTTATTTGTAGATAGTTTTTAATATATTATCAGACTAGGTATTATTATTATCATCAAGTTTATTAAATATAATTTAAATAATTTTTTTAAAACTCTTATAATATAATGTGTATTGTATTTTTGGAGACAACATAATATAAATCCATAATTATCCAATGGAATTCCTCATAAGATACAATATATAACCAAATTATAAGATTTATGAACCTTGAGTAGAGAAAGTTGAATTAATAGCAGGTCCATATCATTTTGTTAGTAATTCACAAACTAATTTAAAGTTGTCTTCACATAAAATTTATATATTACTTATAAATTCAACTAACTATAACAATATTGGATATAATTATATGATTCTATATGTAGATTTTTTTTAATAAATACTCATAATATCTTTCAGTAAGTTTAAGTGGATGGGGTATAATATAGTTAAATATGTAGTGGTTTTTTATTTTATAAGTGAGTTTGAGTATTTCATGGCTCTAGATCCTGCAAGGGAATACGTATGGATGTTAAACATCTACAATGACCTTGATGTAGTGAAAAATAAAAATGCCCCCATTAAATTAATCAGTACAAATATTATAGCTGTGACGATAGAAAAAGAGTTAATATGGTAAGAGTTCTTCTTCCTTGATTGTGACCCTCTACATCAAGGATTTGAAAAATAGTCATACAATTTATGATTATATAATATATTAACAAATATATATATATATATATATCTATATCTTATTTTGAATTATATAAAATTTTATAAGTAAATGATGTTATTCAGGGTGTCATTATTAGCACTAGTAATGGATTCCCTTTTATTAGTGTTATGTATAGCAATGGAAAATGTGTACTTTTATATTCATTGAAATATACACTAAAAATATATTATCCTTGTTCTCAACATTATTTTTACCACTAATAAACATCACATTTATCAGCATTCGTTGTATACAAAAATGAATGTCTCACTTTATCGAAAAAACGTTGCACTGATAAATATGAGCGCATAATAAACTGAAATATATAGTATATCAATTAACACTATTACATGATAAAGGTGTGCTTGGAGGGAGAGGAATCTTGACATGATTTTAAAAAATATATACACAAATCTCCAGTTTCAATAATTCACATGTGATAAAACTACTTTTACATGTCAAAAGGATCTTTAGTGTTTTCAATAAACCATTACACTGGGTTTTTATGCACTATGGAAATTATAAGAGGCATGTATAATCTTGAGTACAGTTAATCTAGTCACCAAAATACAAAATAATTATGATCTATGCAATGATCATTGGTTCTAGCCTATAGTATATATATATATATATATATTTAAAATAATATTTTATATAAAAAATATTATTTCAATATGATATTTTTTAAAATTGGAATTCATTTTCTTAAAAATATTATATCAAAAGTAATATAATATATATAAAAATAAAAATAATTTAATATAAAATCATTATTTTTCATATATTCATATAATATAAATTGAAATGTATTCTAATTTCTTCATTATATTATTTATTTATTTATTTAGTATTATTTTTTGATATATTATTTTTAACATCTTTTTATTATAATAAATTAATCAAATAAAATTAAATAAATATAAATTTTCTGAAATGAAAAAAATTAAAAAAAATTGCATAGGTTATATTACATGCCTAATGTTCTAGAAAGTTTGTGTTTGGGGACCATGAAGTTGAACATTGGACATTATTTATGGAGTATCAATTTAAAGAACAAAAAATGTTTTTAGCTGATTTAAAATCAGATTTATAAATGGCATGATCGATTTTCATTTGTTTTTTCTTCTTATTCTATAAAACCAAAATATATTTTCATAGTATAATTTTTTAACAAAATTATTGATGTATTATTACATGCAAAATAAAAAATATATAAAATATTAGATGTAAATAAATATATTATTATCTTGGAGTGACATTCAAATTAGTTAATTTACTTTGATGTATTATTTAAAATATATATATTTTTGGGTCATATACATTCTAAATCTAATAATGAATCTTATTATAAATTCATAGCAAATTTTATAAAATAAAAATAATGAATCCTTTAATTATTATTTATCTTTTTATAACAGTAAATAAATATTATAAATGTCTGAATACATAAAAATGTATTTAATAAACTATAATTATTAAAGTTTAAAATAAGACAAGCCACAATTTTTTAGAAAAAACATACATTAATACATGAGAATCCAAATTCCTATAAAATGAAAAATAAAATTAGTAAACAAAACAATTCATAAAACCATATCTATTTAATATAAAAATTATGATTCCATAATTATTTAAAAATCAATAAATAATTCAAAATCATGATAATTTTTTCCGATCATATGGATCAAATAAAAAAGGATTATAATTGAGATTGAGAATTGGGTAAGAAAATATTAAATGATACTGAATTGTGATAATTTTAGAATTATTTTTTTGACCTTCATGTCCATTTCTAGTCCACAATATTTCTTACCCTTCATGATTCATTATATGCATGTAATTAATAAATGGCTCGCTACAATTAATTTTTAAATAATTTAATTTAGTTCGATATAATTCCAATAGTGTAGCCATAAGATATTAATAGGTGATGGGGATTATGAATCATGACCTAAATCGTTGCCAATGGATTCCATTAATTCATTATACTAGATTCCATGTGTCATAAATTGACATAATTTCCTGAATTTCATGTAAAATGGATCATCAAATATATCTCATGAATTATAAATTATTGGATGTTTCCTCTAATGTCCTTTATTTTTCAACATCAATATCAGCCTATGAAGTGGGTTTAAAATTAAATTTTAAAGGGCGTGATCTTCATTCACATTGGTACGTGTTGATAATGGGTATGTGATATGAGAAAATCAAGAATCCTCACTATATATAAATTCAATCAATGTTCTTTATGTCATTCTATTCATGGGTATAGAACCGACACAATAAATATTGTTTGTGACATAAATCTTGTCAGATTAATTTTCGGTTGTGTTTTTTTGTACATTAAATTACATAAATTATGATGTTAGAAGAGTTTTCATTGGAAAATAGAATTCATGGTAGTCAAAGTAGTTGATTTCACTATTCAATCATCTTAGGAAATGTAGTGGATGCATTTTAAACTAATGGGTTAACTCATAGACTAAAATTAAACTCATTGGGTTCACTGAGTAGACTTGTATAGATAAATCGTGATTTTAACAAACATGATAGCATGCAACAAGGACCCAACCATACCATGATAATGGAATCAAGGATATAGATGCTCGAGTTAATATATATTATAAATATATATAGTGGGGTCTCAATCATTCTATTAGACAACCTCCCTAGATGGTAAAATATATTTTACAATATTATTTTTAAAAAAACATGATTCCATTGTTAAAAATTATTTATAAAAAGTAAAATATAAAGTTAATTCCATAGGATTATATCTTCATCATAGATATTCATAAGTTGAAATAATTCTAAGAGTTTTCCATGGTGTGATGGTAATTTGTTTACATCCCTTCATCCTTTCAATACAGTATTTGAACCACATTCTTTCTTCATTACCTAGTTTCTCTTAATTAGGATTGTTGTTTTGGAAAAAATAATAATAAAGTGTTTTAAAAACATATTGTTTATGTAAAATGATATGGTTACTATCATGTCTATGAGTGATGATGTTGCATTTATTATGAATCTAATATCATTCAAAAAATCAGATTTTTTTTATAAATCAATCATTCAATCTAGATTCCATAAAAACATGATGACAAACATTTGTAATTTAGAAGACAATTTATCCATAATATATGTTGGACCATACAAAATCATATTATAAATAATTAATTATAATTAAGAATTGATGGTTCTCAAGGGAAGATAATGGTCACTTGATAGTCAACTCGTTCAAAGAAAAGATCCGAGAGAAATAATAGATATGTAAAAGGATATTATACAAAAATAACATTATTTTGCTGTGACCTTTGGGAATTATATTTTGATGTTGAATAAAGTGAGCTATGTGTTAAATAATTTGATTCATATGGGAATTTATAGAATGGTGTCGATCAGATAATATTCAACAGGGAATGACTCTACAGATCAATGTATTGAGTGACATTGATTATTAAACTATGAGAGTATTCTTTCAAATGATATTGGAATTAAACATATGAATATCATTCAGGTTTGAAAATATACCAGTGTTCTGGGTTTTGTTTTGTGATCAATGAGATTAAAATAATGAATTTTGTATTCTCATTAATGGTGGATGATGAAGGAAACATCATCATATAGTATAGTCAATGGCTCTCAATTACATTTCATCCTTATTATCTGATAAAAAAAGATATCAATAGAATATTAAGGAAATAATATGTTATAAATTTCAGAGAAATCAAATTATTATCATCTTTTTTGGTCCTCCAAATTTATCTAGAGATCATAATTATGTCCAAAGGGTGTAATTAGCGATGTTTTAAAAAAATTGAGTGGGTTTTACAGTCCCCATTGTTATGCCTGAGGACCAGAGTAAATTTTTTCTAGAGAGGGTGACCCCCCAATCCTTATTCCTGTATTTGTGGAGGGAACAAGGAAACCATAATCCAACACATATAATATATATTTATATCCATAAGATCTAAAACCAGCCTTGGAACTTGCATAACCCTTTTATCACATTGTGTAGGTTGGGTATTCCTATCGTTTCCTTGATGGAGGGTCCTAAAAAAGTTATTGTCGATTGAGAATTTGAGATGAAAGATTAGTAATAAAATGACCATGGTATAAAATATTGGATGTAAAAGGAGTTTGGTTGGATATTTCGATGATGATAGATATTCTAAAAGGGGAAGGGAAGTGGGTAATGGAACATACCATTAATGATCAGTGGAGGGGGATTGGTTAATCTACCCCGGTAATCAAAATTAAAATCCATTATTGGATCGTTTTTGGGATTAGAAACACATTATCATATTGTGTGATTTATTTTTGTAGAAAACAATTATTAGTGATTTGGTGTTTTTATTAAAAACCATATTAGAATGTAATAAAATGGATAGTGTTTCATGAAAATTGGGAATTTCTTGTTGTTTTTGGATTTCATGGGAGTTTTATTCAGATGTTGATATCCTTATTTCGATGTAGGAAGTGGTTCTTCAGGTTAAATAATTCTCATCAGAACACATTAGAGTACCCTCCGTCAACCAGATGCACCAGAATGGGATATTAAGCATTTTTATGGATGTATTTATTTGGAATTATTGGATCTCATTGATGTTACACAATACCAACTAGGAGAAAATATTTAAACATACCCATATTCAATGTGGGATTCTGTGATTTTTTTCTATATGAGGGTTACAGTGGGAAACATGAGATGTATGCATCTAGGTGTGAAATTTAGAAGTTAACACATCTAGAGTCACTTTCTAGAATTTGATATTGTGGAAACCATTTTTCATGGTTTTCAGGAAAATCAGAAATCAGTCATGTTATATAGTGGTTTTTTAGAGTCATTATTTAATTGGATTGTAATAGTCTTCTAAATTAATTACATGTTTCTCATCATGATTATACCACATCAGAAAATTTTCATATTTTCATTGACATTTAGTTCATGTCTAGTATAACAAAAGATAAAAGAATATTCATATTTTATAGCTTCATCATCAATGATAATTAGTTTGAACATGTGATACACATCTTATAGATGTTGGGTAACCATGAAATCTAAATAAATATCGATATTATGGAGTCAATGATAAAATGGTTTTATGATCTCAAAAAAATAATCCTTGAATTAAATGTGTTATGATTGATATAGATCTAAATGGGTTAAATTCTCTATCCCATTAATATTATGTTCTCACTACTGTCTCAATTCTAGAAGGATACATGGATTTTAAACTCGAAACTAATGGAATTTGGATTTAAAAATGTTCACAAAACCCATATAATTGAGGTATCACCCAATTCCTTTTTATATTATAAGCCCTCAAAAAGGTAGTGAAGTAACACTATCTCTATCATCACTAATCCCAAGGGTATTTCTATATCCATTGAAAGGATAATCCATGACCGTATCAATATTTTTTATCCTGTGTTTGTTTGGTGCCTGGGCGGGTCTGTCATCTTTTTTCAAGTATTGATGATTGTATAAATGTAGAGGTTTTTCAAACAATGAATCACCAGTGCACACCTGATTTTTATGATGGATAGATTTTGTTGGAACTATAAAACTAAAATCAAATGATTTTCCTAAACTGAATGGTTTTCAAAAATTTGTCTTTACAAAACATTGGCATTTTTTTGAGTCAAATATATAAAATCACAAGAATGGCCTACAAACCAAAAAATAAAATCTTTTTGAAATTAATGAGACCATTATTAGACATGTTATAAAGTTAAAAAACCCTATTTGTTTTCAATCTCGAGGACCATCAGTTTATGAATGTTTTTATATAATATATTTTCAGATAATTTGGTTAACCATTTATAGACATGGATAATTTCGAATATTTCTAAAAAATAAAGTCCTTTTATCTATAATAGGCTCATATATAATAATTCTATTACTATCCATGTAGTGTCTCACTATATGAAAACAATATCTATTTCTAATAAAAGTATCATGGATATGACGCTTGATAAGAATAAAATGTATCATATAGTCAAATGGAATACCTCTATTTTTCATGATTAAAATAGGTTTATCCTATAAATTTATTGAATTAATCATGAAATTCATCTATATAATCTCTTTTAGGATTAAAATCAATAGAGAACACTTTTTAAAAATTTCTATGGCTATGACCCATTGGTAGTGTGACCCTCAATCATATTTCTTATTTATTTTGGTGACTAATTATTTTTTCAAGTAAATGTATGTGGTGGAAGGGGACTATTTGGATCATGTCATGATGTGTTTCAGGCATTTCCCACATATTTTCCAAATATTATTAACATATTATAGTTTACTTTTGTTGAGATCTACCTTTGAATATTTTTGTATTATCTACTACATTATCCATATGAATGATATGACTTCTGATTATTCTGTTAACATCTATATGTCTATGTCCATTTATAGTCCTATTTTTACTTATAGTATTAAGGATAATTCCCATAACACATCTATAATTTTAGTGGTTTAAAAGTACCATGTAAATCATTAGTTTCCCACAATTTTGCGGTAACAAAAAATTGCTATCTTTTGGTATCATGGATAGGGATAAATAACAAATTGAGGGTGGTCAAATAAAAGGGGTTTTAATGTGGGTAATGAAATACTCATAATGGTTGAAATCCAGTATATACCAACATATATTATGCTTATCTTCAAATTAGATGGTTTTCAATTGACCAGTTGCAACATATAATGGTAACATTCTAGTGGGGTATTGATAATTTAATAATAAAACCCATTATATGGTGTTGCATAAGCATTAACAACTTATGTCTGGGGGGTATGGGGATTCAAGATATAATACGTATAAATAATTCCCATATTTCCATTGAAGGGATATATGGGTTTGGATCAAACTACTTCCCTTCAATCTTGGGTGCTTTTCCAAAAATATTTTATCTTTTCAATCTTTTCAGCTAAAAGATTTGTCCATGAACATTCTTTTTTGGTGATGTTTTTTGGTGTCTCATGATGTTCACAATAATGGAATACACCAAATTATTTGTGAATGATCCAGTGTTGATATTTGAAAAATATAGGGTTTAAGGTTAACAATATCTCATTTGAAGCATCACTAAATCTTGATGGTTTGGAAAATTTGAAGGTCCACACTTTGTTCAGCGACGATAGTAATGATCAATATAATAAAAAGATGAAAAATTGTTTAATGAATTATATAGAAATATTATATTTTTTTTCCATGTTAAAATTATTTGGTTGTTTACTATATTTGATGGAATAAAATTTCCTCCTACACACACTTGGTGAATTATAGTTATACACTAGTGCGTAGAAAATTGGACTGCAATTCACTAGTGACCTATAATTACCTCATCAAACTGTCCATCTTTCATAAGGAATGATAATTATAGTTGAGAGAATGCTCTGGAATCCACCCAGTATGCATGGAATCATCCAAATATTCGTTGATCGCAACATAGAGACCACTAGTGCAATGGATGTGTCAAATGAATTGAATTATAAAAATGGATCTCTTATAATGTTGATACATAACAATTCAATGATTCTGAAAATGTTTTATTCCTCCAATTCCATGAATTATATGAATATTTTTTTCAACATGTCCTAGATAAATTGGTTCTAGATAAATTTTTTATTTTATAATCATTGTTCCAGACCAGGTTCTTTTTAGGTTGGTTAGCACTATAGAGTACTAAAGCTTGACGTATATGGACATTACATTACTTTTTTAGAATAAATAGTACATAACAAAAACAGACACACAAGGATCGTAATAGTTTAGTGTCTTTGGAATCATGGAACGTAATCTACTAATCGTGGTGAAAGATCTTCAACATCTCTGATAAAGATCTTCCTCTTTTTTTTCTTACCTAAAACCTTTCTTTATATCCTAGGGAAAAGAAAACTTAAAAAGGGTGAGCTCAAATTCTCAGTAAGGGTAAGCATGGAGAAAATAAAACAAACCATATACATTTGAATATATAAACATGAACATAATGTTTCAACATCGAAATCTTGAGCAATGACATAAAACATGGCAGTACGTAAGGCATTGATAAAGATAGAACAACAATAATGATAAAATAGCTTTTAAATAAAAATTTTAATTGTGTAAAAACATTAAGCACATTATATGATTTCCATAGTAGCCAAGATATATTTTCCAAGACCTTCTTAGTGGATAAAGTCCTATTCTGAATCGAGTTCACTCCTCATTCCAGTCCTGTATTACTGAACTGGATTTTTTTACCATTCCAGCCATGTCTATATCATGTGCTATGAATCTTTACCCTATGCATTGGAGGGAGATATAGGTCCCACCCATCTCATAATTAAAACATTCTTACTTGTGCCACAAAATAAACATACATCAATAATAATAACCCAATAAATAAAATGGGTTTCATAAACATCATCCCATCATCAAATAATCCATACAAAAAGATATGGATATCATTTCATTATAAGAAAATTGAATCCAAGTAAATCATAGAGACATTATACTTGAAACATACACATATGAAATAATGTCATCGTAGATGGAAAAGGGTTTTGATAAGACACATGAAATGAATTCTTGAGGAAAATATCCTTTCTTCATCAAAATCATTTTCTTTTCACAAAATGCCATGCACTTTTAAAAGAAAAGGGTTTTGTTGAAAATAATCATGAAAACTTGTAGAGGAAGAATTATGAAAATGAGGAATTATGAAACCGTAAAAATCCATTCACGCTTTATAAGGTAAAAATAACATTCTTCTCATACTTTTGTCAAAAATGTCAAAAAGTACCTCGTATGGTAAACAAAAGAATGATTCCTTACAAAGCATTTGGTAAAAGTAAAAAGGGTAAAAATGTCTTTAAACATACATGGAAGAATAATAAAATTTTATGAAATCTTTTTTAGAAAACATGGACATGGATGATAAACATAACCCCAACAAATACTTACGAATAAACAATCTCTGATAAGAATGAGATTGGAATATTTATCCCTTACCTTAGGTCTGATAGGCTTCGTACGTATCCAAACCGCCTGTATAATGATATAAATAATGTCATTGACTTATTACAGAATCATATTCATTGTTATGATATCATATATGCTTCACTTATGACTTTATATTACCCGTTCTTTTGTAAGTTCCATGCTAATGCAGCATTTTGGGTAAAATCGTTTTATTTATCATACCTGTTTGGACATGTTTTCTTGATATTATTACTTATATCCTGATATACATAAATCCACAATGTAAAAAATTATTTATATGTAATATATTTTCATCACATACATATATATATGACAGATCGATAAATGGAATGAATTACACCGTTCAAGGAGACGGTAGGCCCTACGTACGCATGAACGCTGTTTTTGTTTCCATATTGAATTAAATGGAATTAATTAGTTGAAATACAGATATATATATATGAATAAATATAGTATAATTATTATGTCATATATTTCATGATTACTTATTATATATACTTTATAATCATTCATGAATGGTTAACATGGAGAATGAATCTCATCGTGTCGTGGAGACGGTAGTCCGTACATACGCACGAGCGATGATATCATTCCCATGACCGTGGAATTGTATTGAAATGTATGTATAATATTTCATAATCAATTTAACTTTACAATAATCATATATAGTTATTTATTTACATCATTATACCCATCCATGTAGGGTGGTGGTCTAAAACAGATTACACCACGACGTGGAGACGATATTTCGTACGTACGCACACGCGATGATTTCGTTTTCAGTAGGATGGATAGATGGTGAAATAGGGTTGTTTCACACTTATAATAACATATAATTATATTAGTGATACTTATGTTATTACTTCATAATGAAACAACTAAAGAAGAATAAGTAAAAGATGAAATAAAGTTGGAAGAATCTGTAACGGACATTACATCTTCTTTGATGCGCCTCTTCTTAACCTCCTTTTAGGGCACTAAAGATGGTCTTTGAAGAAGACCAGGACCTCTAGGATGTTTCTATAGAAGTGTAGAAGAGAAATTGACAGGGTTTGTCCGAGCTTGAAGGCTCAAAGTGGTGTTATGAAGAGAGGGAGGATGATTCCTTTTATAAGGGAGGAGAGGGGAACCTTAGGGAAACTTAAAATATTATTTAATTATAAAGTCATATTCGGTTTTTAATATCTCAAAATTGATTTATTTAGAAGATAAGGTAGGTATGGGTCTAAATACTCTAATAAAAAAGAATTTAGACAAGTTTAGGTTTCTATTTTAAACTTATCGTTTAGATTTAACTTTAGGTTAAATAATTTTACATTTATCGTGTCTTCATGTTTTCTTACACTATAAGGTTAATAAACAAACTATAACAATCCAAACGAACCCCAAATTGTTTATTATTGATATATATAACCTTATTTAAGTCATTTGGCCGATATTTAGATTTTTATTAATAACAAAACAATTAATAATATAATATTTGTTTTAAAACTATTTTATGTCAATTTTGACACTATTTGGTAATTGATTTTTGTGAAAATCATAACATAATTTTTAGATATAAAAAAGTGACATAAAAAAATACTAACATGTAATATTAACCTATAAAATTAGTGGAATTCATAAAAAGTGTCAAATTATATTTATTTGGGTATTTATAACATCAATTTTGTCAATATTTCATTAATGCGATAATTACTGCATCATCATTGTGTCATAAATAAATTAAATTATTTAATGTCTAAAAATTATAAATAAAATACAATTATGTATTAAATCCTTTTATATTACTAGTTAATATTTATAGTCGAATTTATTTTATGTATAACTATATATTAAAAATGTTTTAGTTATTAAACATTGATTTTTACTATTTCAACTATTCTTTAAATAAAATAATATTAAATTTCCTAAGCTAATCCAAGTGGGACTAAATGGTCACATTTTATTCCTAAGGTTGTTTTTAGTCGAATTACACTTATCAAATATAATTAGGACATGTGTTGGGGTAATAATAATATCATTTTTACCCTTAATTACCATATTTACTTTTAACCGTGGTAAATAAAAGTAAAAAGTCATTATTCACCAAAAATTATTTTAATCTTATTTAACCACATGTTAGTCCTTGATATTAACTGTGTGTCTCGGATTTTGGATATTCAATTCAGAGAAGTGGTAAAATTTCATTTAAATGAAAAAGTTAGTTTTTTAACTACCACTAATTGGTTTCACTATTCATCAAAAATTGATGTTTTTCAGAAAAATACCAAAAATTCAGCTGAAGAATTATTTGATATTAAGAATTTAAAATTGATGTATATTTTTCCAAATTCAAAACTTAGAAGTGTCATTAATTAATTTTAAAATTAATTTCCCTTATCAAAACAAATAGTGTGTTTTTAAGAAAAAAACTATGAAAAGATTGATACTTGTTTATATCCAATTTCAATGTGAAATTAATTCCAATGAACAACATTGGATTAAATGGTATAAATATATTTTAATTAAATATTAAAACCAATTAATAATATAATATTACCATATAAATTATTTCGATGAAAAAAAGTTGTTTTTAATTAAAATATAGCGTGTTTTTACTGTTCATTAAAATATGAAAGTTATCAAAATAATATGAAAATTTTATCCAAAGTAAATTATTATATCCTGATTCCAAATAAGAATTTTATTTTTTCCAATTGAACTTATAGTCATGTAAAAAACAAGATTTATGGTGGGTACTCCATCAAAAGGCGGGAAAACTGCATTTTTTTGAAAAATACATATTTTACACGAAAAATTTATTTTGTTATCATACCATATTCTAGAAAATGTGTAAGATGAATAATAGTGTTATAAAATTCAAAAAATTATTTAATACTATTCATAAAGTCTAGTCTATAATTATATTATAACAATATATCGTTATTTAGTGAAACCCGACATTGCGTACTACACATGCTATCGAGGTAGGTCGCGATTGCATGTAATACAAGCCAAGAATAGTGTTGCATATATTACAAGCTAATGCGGTGTTGAATATAGTACAATCTATTCTTGGTGTATTGTATAATAGAAGATCAATGAAATTAAAAATAATATATCTCATAAAATCTCAAGGTGTTACATTCTACCCCCCTTAAAATGAATTTCGTCCTCGAAATTCATCGGGGTTATAAATCGTTTACTATTTATAGAAACCCACACTGTAAAAAGGAATAATATAACATAATTTTATAAACTAAAGTATGAAATTTAACAATTACCCAAACTAACTCATCACTGGGTTTCCATATAGGAGAACATAGGTGAAAATATGGATTTGGAAGAAAAATCTAACCATCATGTTCTGATGGAGAGTGGTAGAGAACATGGATATGAAAAATCCATCAATAACAAAGCCATAAATTTTTTATGATCTAAGGTACCATATGATTCATGAGATATAAGAGCACTAGGACAACATTTTTTGGTTTTCAATATCATTTCCCTAAAATTGATGAATTAATAGTAATACTTACATGATTTTGGTACCATCTCACTGTTGTTCGTGCCTTGAACAATTTCCACTTCATAACTTAATGAAATGAAGTTGAATTTGTTATTCGTGAAGTTTTTGCAGATCATGTGATAGAATGTTGGGTCATTCCATCAGTTTCAAACAAAAGGTTGGAAAAAGTTATCAAATATACATAAGTTCATCTATGGTGAGGTTAATCGTATATGATTCCAGAAATGGAATTATACTTCAACGATCATACTGCATAAGAAAATAAAACAAATTTCTACTAACCAAGGACTTCCTGTAGGCTAGTGGTATTTGATAAATGCTAGTCGCACTTCAGTTGTGGGTTCGATTCCCACATCCTTTTCCGATGCGATGGGATGTCACCCGTCCTGCAGGTTGTCCTTTTTCTAAAATTACATCATTATGACATTCCATCGACAATATCGAAAATAGTTCTATCCTTAAACTAACTTATGTTCAACATAATGAATTTCAGATCATTAGGATTCTCCAAAATACTTCTGTCCAATCTTATAGTATAAAGTAAACAAATACAAGAAATTTCATCTACCGAGCATGTTAATAACATCATTTATCCGTGATATATCTTGTTGATCACATTCCAATCATGTGAATACCTTAATCATGTATTCTCTTTAAAAATAAATACCCATTTAACCTTAGTGAAAACTTGAATGCTGTCAAAAGTTAACTCTTTCCACATACCAAAATCCCAAAATTTCTATATACTCAAACCATGAAGTCACTTTCTCCTTATTTTAGTCATGAGTTCATGATTACTATCATATTATTTTATCCTTATCCCTTCATTATGCGCATTTAATTTTCTTTCCAAAAATATTTCAATCATTTTTTCATGGTTACCAGTACCATATAGTTATTGAAAAAAAAATACATAGATATTCAAAAATTCCACAATACCATAAATGAGATTCCATGATACTATTTCTAAATCCCATTACATAAACACTTAACCATTACACATCATCATTTTCATACTCAATATCACAAATAGTGATCGCATGAGACATCCATTTATCCTTTGTCTTAAGAGGTTGCTCACATTGATCATCATTAACCCATGGATTAGGGAATTTATTAGCATAATGCCCAATTTCCATGCACATGAAGCATTGATGTGTTGGTGGAGAGTTCTTTGTAGCCTTTTCCTTATTCACATAATTATCAACATTTTTCCCATTACATCAACAATAAACTACTTGATGACCTTATTTTTCACACTTAAAACATTTTCTAGTACCTTTTATGCAATCTCCATTATGCTTTATTCCACACTTTGAGCATAAAGAAACATTCATCTTCTTTTCACCATTGTTCTGAGATTTCTCCTGAACTCCATCTTTCTTTTCTTGTCAAAACCATGAGATGGATATGTTATACCAACTTCCAGTTCTACCTTGATAGCACAATACACAATTTCATCATAGCTAATGAAGTCTCTTATAGGTAATTCCCTTCGAAGACATGGTTTTAAGCCACTGAAAAATCGATCAACTTTACTTTCTTATTGAATGATAAAGACATATGCATACCTTGAAAGTCTTGTAAAATTCTCTTCGTATATACCAATAGATTCATCATTCTTATTCTTAAGCTCAAGAAACTCCATTTCCATCATTTTTCGAAGAATACGAGGGAAGTACATACTGAAAAACAAGTTCTTGAACTCGTCTCATTCCATGGACTCAATATCATCTCTTTGCCTAGTATTCTTGATAAGATTCCACCATTGATCAGCATCACCTTTCAAACGATATACAACTAATATGACTTTATCATGCTCAGAACATTGTAGAACTGAAAATATCTTTTCAGTGGTACTGATCCATTGTTCAGCCACTAAGGGATCAGAATACCCGCTAAATCAAGGTGGACACTGCCTCATGAAGGATTCAATAGAATTTTTCTCCTTTCTCTGCTCATTTTGAATTCCAGAATGATTCATAGCTTGTGTAAGTACATAAATAAGATTGTTCACTCCATCTCCCATGACATTGGTTTGGTCATGAGGACAATCATTGCATTGTCCATTACATTGATCAACACAGTTCTTTCGGGTTCCAGCCATCGTCTAAAACCCAAAAATAATAGTGTGAGAGGCAAATACCATTTTAGGGAAAAGAACATAATAAATGGGGAGTACCTTCAATATATAACATCCAAGGTTTAATTCTACGATCGTTAGCGCAATTCTAGGACTATAACCTATACGTATACTTATTCTCAGGGACATCTCTAGACATACCATAGAAATATATCTAGGGATTGCACTAAAGTTTTCGCATCCTAGTTTCCAAAGATTAACTAAACCTTTCCTCTGATACCAACGGTAGAGAACCAAAACATGACGTATATGTACATTACATTTCATTTTCGGAATACTTAGTACATAACAAAAATAGACACACAAGGACCGTAATAGTTTATTGTCTTTGGAAACGTGAAACACAATCTTCTAATCGTGGTGAAAGATCTTCAACATCTCCCATAAAAATATTCCCATCTTTTTCCTTACCTAAAACCATTCTTTATATCATGGGGAAAAGAAATAATAAAAAGGGTGAGATCAAATGCTCAATAAGGGTAATCATGGAGAAAATAAAACAATCCATATACATTTGAATTTAAAAACATTAACATAATGTTTAAACATCGAAATCCCAAGGAATGACATAAAACATGGCAGTACGTAGTGTATAGATCAAAATAAAACATCAATCATGATAAAATAGCTTGTAAATAAAACTTTTAATTGTGGAAAAACATTAATCATGTGATATGATTTCTATAGTAGCCAAGACATTTCTTCCAAGACCATATTAGTGGGAAAAGTCCCTTTTTGAATCGAGTTCACTCCTCATTCCAGTCCAGTATTACTGAACCTGATTAACTTACCGTTCCGGCCATGTCTATCTCATGAGATATAAATCTTTACCCAATGCATTGGCGGGAGATATAGGTCCCACCCATCTCATAATGAAATCATTCTTACTTTTCCACAAAATAAACATACATCATTCATAATAACCCAATAAATAAAATGGGTTTCATAAACATCATCCCATCATCACATAATCCATATAAAAGAAATGTATATCATTTCATAAAAAGAAAAGTGAAACCATTTAAATCATGGATACATTATACATGAAACATAAACATATTAAATAATTTCATTTAGATGAAAAATGGTTTTGATAAAACACTTGAAATGAATTCTTGAGGAAAATATACATTCTTCTTAAAAATCATTTTCTTTTCACAAAATGCCATGCAATTTTAAACTAAAAGGGTTTTGTTGAAAATAATTTTTAAATCTTGTAGAGGAAGCTTAATTAAAAAGATGCGTTATGAAACCGTAAAAATCCATTCACGCTGTAGAAGTTAAAAATAACATTTTTCTCATACTTTTGTCGAAAAAGTCAAAAAGTATCTCATATGGTAAACAAAAGAAAGATTCCTTCCAAACCTTGTGTTAAAAATAAAAAAGGGTAAAAATTAATTTAAAAATAAATGGAAGAACAATAAAATTTTACGAAAACATTATTAGAAAACATGGACATGGATGATAAACATAACCCCGGTAAATACTTACGAATGAAAAATCTCTAATAAAAATGAGATTTGAATAATTATCTCTTACCTTAGGTCTGATATGCTTCTTACGTTTCCGAACCTCCTATATAATTATTTAAATAATTTCATTGACTTATTAGAGAATTATATTCATTGTTATGATATCATATATGGTTCACTTATGAATTTATATTACCCGTTCTTTTGTATGTTCTATGTTAAAGCAGCATTTTGGCTAAAATCGTTTTATTTATTGTACATGTTCGGACTTGTTGTTCATGATTTTATTTATTATATCCTGATTCACATAATTATAGAATATAAAACATGATTTATATGTAACATATATTCAGTATATTCATATATATATATGATAGATCGATAAATGGAATGAAATACACCGTTCATGGAGACGGTAGGCCGTACGTACGCATGAACGCTCTTTTCGATTCCGTATTGAATTGAATGGAATTAAGTAGATGACATGCATATATATATATATAAATAAATCCAGTATCATTATCATGTCATATATTTCATGATTTCTTATTATATATACTTTATAATCATTCATGAATGGTTAACATGGAGAATGAAACTAATCGCGTCGTGGAGACTGTTGTCCGTACGTACGCACGGGCGATGATATCATTCCAATGATTGTGGAATTGTATTGATGTGTATGTATAATATTTAAGAATAAATATTACTTTACAATAATCATATATAGTTATTTATTTACACCAGTATACCCATCCATGTTGGGTGGTGGTCAAAAACAGATTACACCATGGCGTGGAGTCAGTATTCCGTACGTACGCATGTGCGGTGATTTCTTTTTCCGTAGGATGGATAGATGGTGAAATAGGGTTGTTTCATACATATAATAACATATCCGTATATGAGTGATACTTATTTTATTACTTCATATTGAAACCACTAAAGAAGAAGAAGTAAAAGAAGAAATAAAGTTGAATGAATTGGTAACAGACATTACCTATTCTTTGAAGCGCCTCTTCTTAACCTCATCTTATGGAACTAAAGATGGATTTTGAAGAATACCAAGACATCTAGGATGTTTATAGGGAAGTGGAGAAGAGAAATTGGCAGGGTTTGGAAGATCATGAAGGCTCAAAGTGGTGTGAGGAAGAGAGGGAGGAGGTTCCCTTTTATAATGGAGGAGAGGGGCACCTTAAGAAAACATAAAATATTATTTTATTATAAAGTCACATTCGGTATTTAATATCTCACTATTTATTTATTATGAAGATATGGTGGGGATCGGTCGAAATCCTCTAATCCAATAGAGTTTGACACGTTTAGGTTTCAATTTTAACCTTATGATTTAGATTTATCTTTAAGTTAAATAATTTTACTTTTATCGTGTCTTCTTGTTTTCTTACACTATAAGGTTAATAAACATACTATAACAAGACAAAATAACCCCAAGTTGTTTATTATTAATATATATATCCTTATCTAAGTCATTTGGCAGAACCATAGATTATTAGGAATAAAACAACAATGAATAATATAATATTTGTTTTAAAAACTATTTTATGTCAATTTTGACACTATTTGGTAATTGATTTTTGTGAAAATTATAACAGAATGATCAGTTCGGAAAAAGTTAATTAAATCAAGAGTAACATGTAATAATAACCTATAAAATTAGTGTAATTAAAAAAAATATCAAATTACATTTTTTTGTGTATTTATAACATCAATTATGTCAATATTTCATTAATGTGATAATTACTACATCATAATTGTGTCATAAATAAATTAAATTATTTAACGTCTAAAAATTATAAATAAAATACCATTATTTAGTAAATAATTTTAGCTTTCTAATAAATATTTATATTCTAATTTATATTTTGTATAACAATATATTAAAAATGTTTTAGTTATTAAAGTTTGATTTTAACTATTTTAACTATTCTTTAAATAAAATAATATTAAATGTCCTAATCTAATCCAAGTGGGCCTAAATGATCAAATTTTATTCCTAAGGTCGTTTTTGGTCGAATTACACTTATACAATATAATTAAGACATGTTTTGAGGTAAAATTAATATCATATTTATCCTTAATTACCATATTTACTTTTAACCGTGGTAAATAAAAGTAAAAAGATACTCTTCACCAAAAATTATTTTCATCTCATTAAACCAAATTTTAGTCCTTGATATTAACCGTGTCTCTCAGATTTTCAAAATTCAATTCACAGGAGTGGTAAAATTTAACTTAAATGAAAAGGTCAGTTTTTTAACTACCACTAAGTGGTTTCACTATTCATCGAAAATTGAATTTTTTCATAAAAATACCAAAACATTCAGCCTAAGAATTATTTGATATTCTGAATTCAAAATTGATGTCTATTTTTCCCAATTCAAAACATATAAGTGGCATTAATTATTTTTAAAATTAATTCTCGTTATCAAAACAAATAGCGTGTTTTTAAGAAACAAAAACTATCAAAAGATTGATAATTGTTTATATACAATTTCAAAGTGAAATTAATTCCAATGAACAAAATTGGATTAAATGGTTAAAATATAATCTAATTACACTTTCAAACCAATTAAAAATATAATCTAACCATATAATTTATTGCGATGAAAAAAAGTTGTTTTTAATTAAAATATAACGTGTTTTTACTATTCATTAAAATATGAAAGTTATCAGAATAATATGAAAACGTTATTCAAAGTAAATTTTTATATCCTGATTCCAAATAATAATTTAATTTTGTCAAATTTAACTTATAGACATGTCAAAAACAAGATTTAAGGTGGGTGCGCCATAAAAAGGCGGGAAAACTGTAATTTTTGAAAAATGCATATTTTACACAAAAAATTTATTTTTTTCTCATACCATATTCTAGAAAATGTGTAAGATGAATAATAATGTTATAAAATTTAAAATGTAGTTAATACTATTCATAATGTCTAGTCCATAATTATATTATAAAAATATATCATTGTTTAGTGAAACCCGTCATTGCGTACTACAGACGCTATCGAGGTAGGTCCTGATTGCGTGTAATACAAGCCAAGAATAGTGTTGTATATACTGCAAGCTAATGCAGTGTTGCGTATAGTACAAGATAATCTTGTTGTAGTTTATAATATAATATCAATGAAATTACAAATAATATATCTCATAAAATCTCGGGGTGTTACAAGCACATCCCCTATCATACAAAATGGAGTCCCAACGATGCACATATCATTTGTGTGGTTATCTATGATACCCTTGGTTCAAACATATCTGCATGCCAAAATCCATTTTGTCTAGGTGGTCTCCACATGTGCCTAAATCATTTGTACTAATTTATACATTGGTGTTGCATATTTTCTAATTTTGTAGTTGTATTATCTTTGATTTGGGATGTATTACTATCTTCAATTCAATATCATACCCGAAGAATGACCATTAACTATTTGGTATCCAAGGATGAAAGATTCTATCATTATGTCACAAAATATTCTTGATTCTCTTTTCTTATCATTAAAAGTGGTAGAAATATGTTTTCATGCCTCTTGGAGACCCATGACCTATTATATGAGTCAAATGTCTTTCTTAATTACCTCCCAATTTTGTTTAATACCCTTTTAATCATTTATATTTAAATTTTTTTAATTAGTATTATAATTTCAAATATATATATATATAACATGTTTTTTATGCGTTAATAATATAACAAAATTACGTATTTTTTAAAATGTATTAATAATTATATTATTTATTCAAAAAAATTTCAATGTAGTATTTATATAATATATTTAATAAATAATTATTATTTTTTATAAAAAGTATTTTTCATTATGTATACAAATATAAATAAACCTATAAAATTCACTAAATATTTTTTCCTTAAAATAATATATAAAAACAAAAATATAGTTATGCTAGCCATATTATATATTTTTTAGAATAAGAATGATTTCTATTTAATATATATTTATAATTTTTTATTTCAATTTTATTTTTTAAAAAATTTATTATTTTATGTAATTTAATATTAAATTTACCTATATCATTATAAAATTATATTTTATTTTCATTATGTATTTTTTACTTATGAAAATAAATTTTTTGGGCGGGCTTTTTATAAACAGATAGATTTGTTCAAGAATTCTAAATTAAAATTTTAAAAATATGAAACATGTATAATAATATATAATTTCTGTTTTGTTCATTTCAAATTACTACTTTTTTTACGAACCATGTATTGTATATTCATGATTCTGGCCACCTAATTTCTAAATATCAACATGTAAAAGTTGATAAATTAATAATTAATACAAAAAAATTAATAATTTAGCATTCTATGATTTTTATGTGATTCATAAAATTATTTAAACCTCATATATTCTTAATGGTTTTAAATGACTTCGAAAAAAATACAATAGCTGATGTGTGAAATTCAGAAGGCCTATATATTTTGAAATAGGAAATAAAATTGTTTTAATTAAAATAAAATCAATAGATACAATATAATTAATCAATAGTCAACAAAATCGATAATACTTTTTTAATATTTAATGTCAAATAAATATTTTAAAATTTAATATAAAAAACAAAAAACAATTCCATATCATGAAATCATTCCATTTAATTGGGATCTAATCTAATAAATTAATAATGGTGAGAGCGATTTTGGAGGCCGATGGTTAATGGAAACAGAAATCTGATTTTTATTATCATATTGTATATTTGGTTGATCTTATTATGCATCTCTAATCTTCTATATGTCAATCACTACATGCATATTTTTAGGCACCAAAACAATTCCGGATAAAAGAACATTACTTTTAATACATGAAAATGACTTCCAATATAACTAAAAATCTTGTAATTATGTTATTTTTTCACTAGTACCTCATCATATTAATTTATTTGGGATCATACAAGGGATTATTATTCCCTTCATAAAAACCTTAAAAAGTATTTTTGCTTAAAAAACCCCAATTTAACAGTGTAAATTTATTGATGTCTCAAAATATTAAAATTTCACCCAACTATCACATCTTTTAACCTTCCAACACACTTTTTGGCTGCATTCATTAAGGAAGATGTGGTGATTTATTTATCCTTTAACAATTTGTTTAAGTAATATTGGTATACTCTAAACACATTTCATCCTTCATATGTTTCATATATATTTTATGTATCATTATGTAATTTGGAAATTAACTCTACTACTAGTTTGATATATGCGATAAAAATTATCATCATTATTTTTGGAACGAGTGAAACATTGAATCATTTGTTCTGTAATGTATAATAATTGAAAAAATGAAATACAATTAGTATACAATTTATAAAAACATTATAAATAACATTTTTATTCTTTTATATGGATGTTTTTATGGACATTCTAGTGATTCATCCTTGGAAATTTCCAGTGGAATATTCAATAGAAATTTCAATAGAACATACTCTAAATATATTTCACTAGATGTATCATGGGATATTCCATTGGATCTTCCATTTCATGTGTTGGTTCAAATTTCAATGGATTTATCCAAGAAAATATATATTGAAAAGTACAAAGAAACTTCCATTTAAAAATCTAATATATTGTTCATTATGGTATATAATATTTATATTTATAAACATAAAGAAATACATTAACAAAAACTATACATTAAAAAAAATATATATAATAAATTATATTTTATAAAGTAACTATTGTAATTGTTGAATGTTTTATTATTTTAATAAAATTCAATATTTGAACAATTAAAAAATACATGCATAAAAATTAAAATAAAATTTTATATTAAGTTGAATATATATTAATATATATTAATATATATATATATATATATATATATTTCAATTATAATTAAATATAAATTTATATTTAATGATTTTATGAATATATTTAATATATTTATTACAAACATTATATAAATAGAAATTCCAAATATATTATTTAAAATAAGTAGTTTTACATTTAGTGTACGATCCAATGAATGTTATTGTGGGCATTTTTAAGTGTGTTTAATTGAATGTTCAATTGAGGCTTCCATGAAAAAATTCATATTAACATTCCATATAATGATCAATAGAAAAACCACTACAACATTTTTAGTGGCATTTTCACTAGTTGTTTTTGTGGATGATCTTGAATAAATTTTAATGAAACATCCAGCAGAAGTTCCACTAATACATGTAAGGAAGCCAATAATGGACCACTGGTTGCCACATCCATATAAACATCCAAAAATTTTTTTACAATACAACTATATATTTATGAAACAAAAATTATTAATAAAAAATTTAAATTTTATATAAACATTCATATAAAATTCAATTCAATAAAATATAAATTATTTTTTTCTAAAATATTTATATATTTTATATTATTTACAATATATAATTGTATATACTATATGAATAAATGATTACAACTACATATATTTTTTATAATACATTTTTAAACAATATTTAAATCATCATTTTTTAATTCATAATAAATATAATTACATTTTATGGAATGTTTCAAGGAAATATTTAGTATAGGCGAATGTATCATTTATGTTTCACTATAAAATTTATATAAGGCCTCATAATTAGTATCATTTATTGGTTTTCAGTGTTAGATTTAGTGGGAGTTTCAGTATTAGTTTTATGGAGTGTTTTAAGTTACGTAGTGGTTATTGTTTTAGCCTAAGGTTCGAGATCATTTTACCTAAGTTATTTTAGTATAAATATCTATGAATATATGAGTTTTTTATTTATTTATATTGTCAATGTATGATTCACTAAATTATTTTGAGAATCATCAACATCATTTTATTTTAAATATTTTATTCTATGACTTTAAGAGTTTTTTTTGAAAGATTACATACTAATTTTGATAAATCTTACAATGATTCCCATTGCATCACTATACTCTAGTGTTCATTAATAAAAAAACTATATATTAAAACACCAATTCAAAAGTTGGAATCATAATATAATTATCAAAATAAATTCATATATGGATATTATAAAATGAATCAAAAAATGAAAACATCAAAATTTTTAATAACCCAGTTAAAAATATTTCACAATTGTCAACTATCAGAAAACAAATTGTCCAAAATGTAACTTATTAAAAGATACAACCCATAATAACCCTAATCTCCAACATCCACAAGATAAAATAATGAAACATTCATAGTGTATCCCTATGATATAAGCTTTTAATTCCTCATGAAAAAATTCACTAGAAAATAAGAAAAATTGTTATCACAAAATCCTAACCAAATCATGTAGAAAAGGATTTATAATTAATGTATTTCTTTTCATGTTAGACAAAAAAACACATATATTAACAAGATCTTGAATCCTATATAAATATTTTCATGTAAGCATCCCAATAAATGATGTTTCTTGTTATATGTTTGGTTGACATATACCTATGTTGAGTTGAATGATCCTTATTAGTGATGTTTTATTTGTGGCATATTAATATGTATTTCGTGGTCCCATACTGAGTAAATATTTACATAGCCATGGACATGATTCGCCCGTTTGCATCATGTCATGTGTTGTTGGCTGATTCTATGGTGGTGTACCTGGAAAAGAGTGACTTGGACTAGGACCGGACAATGACTTGTGTGATCATAAGAGCCAATGTGTTTCTAGCATCTTCCTATAGTAGCTTCAGTACATGTTTTTATAGGTTAGACTTTGCCGTTGTTTTTTATTTAGTGGGATGGTATTCTGGCCTAATTGTATTTTGCTACATTAATTTATTTCATACTCTATTTTTGGTATGTAATGGTATGCATGCATTTTAATTACATAATGTTTTCTCTATCTAGAAATTGTGTCTTTGTGTTGGGTACTTGTGTGTAGGTTTGTAGTAAAATCCCAACAATATGTGGGATATGTGTAATTATTGCTAGTCGCTATCCCTTGGCCTATTAGAGGAAGGCTTAGGGTAGTCATAGCATAGGGCCCCAGGGGATGGGACATGAAAAAATGGCAAAATCATTTATGGAATGGGGATTTATAAATGTAAATAACACAAAACTGAGGAGAATAATGTTAAATATTAATCAATACGAGATTCAAAGGGATTACTTCAATGATAAATAATTGACTATTATTAAATGTTTCATCCATTTTCAATGAATCATATCATAGGATTTTACATTATGGTACATCCTATAGTGACCAACATATTGAGAAACATGTTAATAAAACTATATTCCTTCCTAATGATTAAAATTATAAGATTTATTATGCTCAAAATTTTCCCCCATTTTCATGGATTCATCTCCTTGGATTTTACTTGATTTTACGTCATACAGTGTGAAATATATATTGTGATATGTGAAAATAAAACTTCTACATTGAAAGGTGATTTAAATGAGAATATTTACATGAGGCATCCTTACCGTTACACTATGTAATTCAAATAAAAGTAATTACTAATGTAAATTAAAACATATTATGAATTAAATCAATCATATAGGGAATATAATAACAAGTTCGATTCCATTGAATTTGTTGACCAATGTACTAGGTGTTAATATGATTCTTGTGTTGATTTAAAATAAATTAAAACTATATGACTTATTTTCTTCTATATGTTGACGTTATGAATATTATTTTCAAAAACATAGGTCTCATTATTACAGTTAAATCTCAACTATAATTAATGCTTGTAATGATAGACTTATGTGAACATAATCAAAATAATGGTGTTCAGATTATATCGGATAGACCTAACAAACTAAATTACAAATCCGATTATTATTACATTTTTAGGATTCATAAGAAATGCATTTTTAATATCTCAATCATTGTAATTTACCTCTTAGAAATGAAGTTATATTTTCATTATCCTAATCATTATGAAGTGGTAAATGTTGAATCTCTCGAACATGGTAATATACCTCTTGAAAATGACATTAAATTATCATGGACATAGTTTCCCATTTATATTATTGTTATTTATTATGTCACAAACACCCAATTCTATCATTGTGTGATGTGTTACATATGTCATTATTTTAAGTATTCATGACAGAGACTACGAATACTTCACTCGTAGAATGTTTATGGAAAACCTTGGGAAGCCACATTTTTCTTCCTTATAATGGATTCATAGTTATTTGAATTTAATTCCTATATTTTGTTTTGTTATGTAAAATTTTTTGATTCATAACAAATTATAGTTTTATACGTAGATGATAACTATGTAGGAAATATAGATACACAAAAATCATTGAACAGATCTGTTATATTCTTTTATTGGTGGCCCCATTTTGTCTATTTGTAACATGTAGTGAATGGTTTCAATTTCAACCAAAGAATATGTTTTCATTACTTGGACATAGGTTGTCAAAAATCATAATGTCATAATTTCTTATCTTCCAATGCAATCATTTTCAATTAATTTATCAATCATTATTCTAATAATAAATTTCTCTTAATTTATCTAGATATTTAGAATGTCGAGGTAAATGAAAATACATATATATTAGGACAAACATTATTAAATACTTTATATAATGTTGAAGCACATGTTTCAAAAAGAATCAAACTGATGATAACTCCATGGATAGTTTCACTAAATTCATTATATTATATAAATTAAAAAAAAATTCAGAGAAGATTATTTTTTAAATTTTAACTATGCATGCAATAAATTCTCAAATTTGAATTACAAATGGCCGAGATTTGTTAATTGTGGTATTAATAAATTTGATTTCATATTAAATTGACAATATTATTTTTCTTCAATTTTCATTTTCTATTAGTTTCATGCATGAAAAATTTATTTATTTATTTTCTATGCATAGAATTTGATCTAATTGGATTAATCTATGAGTTCAGACATTTATAACAGTTTATTCTTTTTCTTACATGTTTGGGACTATGATTTGGACCATTCCCTTCATGTGTCACACCACCATATTGACTAGCACCATCTACTTGTCCTGAATAATTGAGTATTCTCTCTGGAGTTCTGGTCTGTGTGGTGTTGTGGCCTCGCATGACAAGTTATTCTATTTGAGGAAGTCAATATATTGATGAAAACTCTTATCTATCATCGAATAGTATTTGATCATTTTGAATAATCCTCCTATGGGTTGGATCTCAGTTTCCTTTTAAATAAATGTTTCTTTCCAAAAACCATTATTCATTTTTGGAGAACTAGTCCTGAAAAGTTTTCCTTAATAGATGCCCCTCTTTGAAAATACAAGGTAGAGATAACATCCATCCATGGTAGATGATTTTTGGAATTTTCAGTGACTGTTCTAGAAGAACATAGGTATGTATTCCTCAGATTGAGGTTTTGAGTTCATCCACATTTCAACTTCATGATGTCAAGTCCACCATTATGATTTCCACTCTATGCCTACATGTATTGAATTTACATTACATTATTTTCAGGCTTACTAATCTTGTATGATTTTACATCTCTTTCATTTTTTGTTTTCTTACTTCTTGTGGAATTTTATTATTTGACCATAATAAAATTTGTGATCATGGGTGGTGTTCAATCCATTCACATAGGTCCCAAAGGGACTGAAGTACATATATCACATGTTCTCTACCTCCATCTTCAATTAAATCATATTGAATATTTACTATATATTGATATTTATTTATAAATGAAAAATCCATGTTCGGTCTTATTAGGGTACATGTTTTATGCCTTCATTTGACGCACTCTTAACCCTCACATGGATTTAGTTCAAGAAATTCAATTTTTTAATGATTATCTACTGGATAATCAGTGTTGGTGACTTTTTTCCTTCCTATTCACAATCCAATGAAATTTATTTCAAAAAATATATTTTATTTCTGCTAATATTCAGCATTCATTATTGGGTATTAAACTGAAATATTTGTGTAGGGGTATCTATAAGGACCCAGCCTTAAACATTACATAATCATGAATTAAATAAATAATTCGCATTGAGGATCTTTTCAGGTTTAGAGTTATAGATAATTAGTCCATAACAGTTACATTGCAACTTGAATATTACATGTAGACACTATTACCCGGTATCCATTTTTCCTAAAATAAAAAACCCTTAAATAAGATATGTCTAGTTCCATGTTTTAGACAACATGAATTTTCATTCATCTCATCTGTTAGGAATAAATCCCTGAAGGTAACATTACACTATTTTTTGGGTTGATTGTGTTTTTTTGATAAAGCAGGGTTCTATGAAGAAATTTTCGAGTTCCAAAGAAGTTATTGACAATACATGTTGAAAAAATAACGATGAAAAAGGAAAGGATGATCTGGAGGTGGTACGAAATAGCAGTACAAGGTGGCACTATTTTCCAGTGATTGCAAAATTTTTGGGGTCCAAAATTTGGAGGTTGGTGAGAATCACGAAAAGTGGAAATCCATGATGATCATATTTTAATTTGGAAAATGCATGAATTTTGCGAAGAGAGGCTTCTTGGTTTGGAATTCGCGAAGACTAGAAAGATGATGGCGGTGATTCATCGCGATTATGTCAAAGCTTTGCGAACGACAGCGTTGAAGCACATTGTAGCGGTGAAGGGCTTTGCGAGGGAGCTACGCGGCGAAGGCACAAAGGAATGCTGACGGTGATGCTCTGCGATTACGATGAGCTCCGTGATCAGAAAATTTCCGTGGTGCTTCGCGATTTTGAGAGATTTTCGGCGGAAATTTCGGAGCTTCGCGATTTGTGATGACGTGGCGCGAACTTCGCGCGGAAGGGTCGAGGGTCGGTGGAATTTCCTATAAATAGAGGTTGACCCCCTCGAGATAAGTACAGAATTTTTGAAGAAGACTTTCTCTCTTGTTTCAGGAAGGTAGTTCTCATAGCCCGTGTGCTTCACGAAAGAAGAGCTTTGCGGTAGCTATTGTAGATCAGCGAATGTTGTGAGCTCCGCATTGGCTTAGTGAGCTTCGCGATGGAAGTTTCTCTGCAACGACTTGAGCATCACGAGATTGCTTTGTGAGAGTGCTTCGCGAGAGTGTTTTGCGAAATGGAAGGAGCTTCATGAAGGATTGTTTCAGCTTCACAAAATTGGGATCCTTGCAAAGTAGGGTGCTTTGCGAAGGTCTTTCCAATGGAATTTACCAGTGTTCAGGGGAAAAGAGTTATTCATCAGTGGGTGAAATATGGACATTAACAGAGAATCTATCAACAGTTGAGGATGCATGATTTCTTGCAAATGAAGAGACCTACAGGTCTATAAACTGTGAGTGTATCATCTGAAGAAGCAGTGAGCTCACTTCAGTTGAGAGTGCAGTGAGTTGTCAAATTGTGAGTGGTTGTAAACCAGAAGGGACAGTGATTCCACTTTGAACTTGTAAATAGTAGTGCGCTTACAGTTGAATTGGTACATTGGCACACTTCCGGTGTATGCTCCTTGGACGTAGCCATGTGAGGGTGAACCAAGTAAAAATCATTGTTTCTTGTGCATGCTATAAAGTTTGCTCATACTCTGCAACGAGAAAGAGAGAGAAGAGGGTATTGTCTAACAGAAAAACAAGATCAAATGGGGAAGTATTTTTAATCTTTCATACCCTGATTCACCCCCCCCCCTCTCAGGGTATCTAGCCTATTGGAGCTAACAATTGGTATCAGAGCCAGGTTAATATTAGTGTATCTCTCTCAAATAGAGGTCACAAATCATAAAGGGAATATGATCTTCGACATGAACGATTTCCAGCTATGGAAGAATTGGATGCAACACTACTTCCGATCATTAGGAATGAATGTGTTCATAGTAGCAATGTATGGAATAACATCAGATATTAATAGTGGTGAATTATCAGAAGCTGAGCATAGAGAGTTGGATGCTGATGCCAAAGAAATAAATGCCTTAGGGGAGCCCTATCCAATCCTATATATACAAAGGAGATCTCTTGCAAAACGTTTCATGCCATGTGGGAAACGTTATTGAATATATATGAAGGGGATACAAACGTCAGAGAGGAAAAGCTTCAAGTGTTGTGGAACAAGAATGAGGATCTGAGAATGAACCCGAATGAGTCTGTTGATGCATTCTTTGACAGGGTAAATGTTGTAGTGGAAGATATGCGAGGTCTTGGAGATCTTATTGAAGACATTAAAATTTTGAAGTGAATCTTGGGAAAACTTCCACCTTTGTTCAATCCGAATGTTTAGGTTTTGGATGATAAAGACCCGAAAGAGCTGACGTTTGAAAACCTACACAGCACCCTTGTTGCATATGAAACGAGAAATGATGATAACAATTCAGTGGAAAAGGGAAAATCCAAAGAGGTGGAATTCAAGGCTATAAAGAATCTCACCATTGAAGACTCTCAGGAAGAAGAAGAGACAGATGAAGTGATGTCATTCCTATCCTCGAACCTTCAAAAAAGAAAAGTAATGTTTAAATGGAAACATCAACTTGTTTGTTTTCATGTTGAAAAGGTTGGACATCTTATGGAACGGTGCCCCCAAAAAGTTCCAAGAATATGATGACGTCGAGGAAATCGAAATTCCCAAGAAGAATTCTTCATCCTATGGGAAAGGAAAGAAACAGTTCAAGAGAAATTTCATTATTAAAAGGAACCTTCTTTCAAAATAATATGACAGTTCATGCGAGTCAGAGGATGAGGTGGTTGAAGTGAAAGAGAATTGCAAAGACCTAGGAGAAAATGATATGGTGGCAGTTGTCAGCACATCTCAGAATAAGAATGAAACCGAAGCTGATGATGAAGAAGAAGAAATTGATGGAAGATTTTATATACAAGTAGAGTTAGAGGCTGCTCTTGAAGAGATAGATGTTTGGAGAGCCGAAACAAAGAAATCCAAAAAAGTTGTTCATGATGCAAAAATCTCTGTGCAGCAGCAGGAAGAAGAGAAGTCTGAGTTCATGGATGAATTTGAGAAACTCAAGTTATCAACACTAGAGGACTCAGAATCAGTTAGTGAGTTTAAAATTAAAATTGAAGAATAGAAAAGGGTGATCAATAGCTTGAATAATACAAGGAAAGAACAAACAAAGCGTATTGAAGAACTTGAAGGAGAAGTAGTCGGTCTACGGAAAAAAGGTTAAATATCAAGAAAATCACTTGACTCATACTGGTTCATTAGGAAAGCATATCACTCAAAAAACAGAGAAGCTGAAAGTGGAGAATAGTGGTTCAGCAGAAAAGAAGAATCAACATTGTTCAGATGCTAAGACTGATGGAGGGCATTATCGAAAACAGAAATCTGTGAAATTTGAAGTCAGACCGCAACCACCCACTTCGAGACTGAATGTAGATTTGGGCACAAGGAAGAATCAGAATATTCATAGATCCAAAAGGGAAACTACCAGTGCAGAAGTAACACGAAAAAATGTGCCTTATATTAGGTGTTATTGTTGTCGAAAAATGGGAAATTCACAATGTGTGTGTTCCATAGCCAATAGATATCGAAGGGCACAATAAAAGAGGTGGAATCCAAACCAAGAAAGGTTCTCTAGAACATATTTCTAAGGGCACTATTCTTGGTGTGGTGGATTCGCGCACATGGATAGATATTTCACTTCGACCATACTAAGAAAAATGCCAAAGAAAAACCCAAATGTTCACAAAAAGCAGATCAATGAACCATAAGGTGAGTTGGAAATGAAAAATAGATATGCACCTCTGCAGGATGAAGCAGGTCCATCATACTCTGAGAAAGAACAGAAAACTCAATCCATGCTGAGTGTGATGGAAAAAATATGGACCATGATAAAGAAGGATGAGAAGTCTGTGGTGGAAGAAATTTCCATTAAATCATCAGATCGCTCTGTTGTGTGGATTCTTGATAGTGGTTTCACATCTCACGTGACAGGTAATAAGGATCTTGTTACATGTGTGAAATATGACAAAGAAGGAATTGTCAAGTTTGGAAATGATGTAGGCCGGAAGATTATTGGCTCAAGAAAGTCCATGTTCGGGGGAAAAGAGATGAGACATGCATATGTCTTAGTAGTAGAAGGCCTCGGTCACAATTTTCTTAGCGTCAGTCAACTATGTGACTCATGATATTCTATAATGTTTACTAAGAATATGTGTTTCATAAAAGGAAGAGATGGGGAAATAGTTCTACATGGAAAAAGAACAAATGGAAATCTTTACCTGGTGAGTGGAGAAGAAGATATGTGTTTTCTGTCTAGAGATGAAGAAAACAAGTTGTGGCACAAATGACTTGGCCATCATTTCCAACCATCTCTAGAAGATCTGGTAAAGTGTGATGCAGCAAGAGTCCTACCCAATCTATCATGTGATCTTACTCACACGTGCGACACATGCCAACAAGGGAAGCTCATAAAAAATACATATAAGGGAAAAGAAAAGAAGTCAACAAGAGTTCTTGAATTGGAGCATGCAGATGGATGTGGACCCATCACACCAAGAGCAATTGATGGAAAGAGGAACTACATTGTTTTCATCGATGACTACCGCAGAATGGCATGGATATTTGTTATTTCACATATGTCTGATGTGTTTAGCAGCTTAAAATAGTACTGAGGGGAGTGTGAAAGGATTCTTGGACAGAAAATTATGAAGTTTCGTACTGGCAATGGTACGGAATTCACAAACAGTCAGCTAGAATATTATCTTGAGAAACATGGAATAAGGCATCAAGTTTATTTATTAAGAACTCCCCAACAGAATGGAGTGGTTTAGTGGAGAAATAGAATCATCAACAACATGGCGAAAATGATGCTCATTGAAAAGGACCTACCAGAGATATTTGGGAAGGAAGGAGTTTTAAAATCGGTCTACATTTCTAACAATGATATTTTGTGTCTGAAGGAAGGAAAGACTCCATACGAGATGTGGTATGGAAAGAAGCCAAAGGTGAAATACTTTCGAATATTTGGAAGTAAGTGATTTATCCTCAACAAGTAAAAACATAGGAAATACGAGTCTCGAGAAGATTAGGGGATATTCCTTGGATACTCAGCAAAAAGAAAGGCATATAAATGATTTATCAAAAAGGTTGGGAAAAGTAGTTGAGAGCAATGATGTCACTGTAGTCAAGAATGAGGATATCACTCAATAATGCAGTGAACAATTTCCTGATTAGAGTGATGAGGAAGAAATCAACTCTAGGGAAGAAGAAGTGGTTGATGTTGATTTAGAAGAAGATATTGATGATAAGCATGAGGAAGTAAAGTCTGTATCTGCACAAAATCCAGGGAGTCGAGATGAAATTGATAGGCATAATATCAATGATGATCAGCCTAATCCGGTTCAGACTAGGAGAATGAAATCACTACAACATACATCATTCCTATCTCAGGTTGAGCCGAAATGATTTGCTGATGCAGCTGAAGATGAAAAATGGATTCATGAAATTAATGAAGAGCTAGATTAGATTGAGAAGAATCAAACATGGGAGATTGTTTCGAGGCCAGCAGATAATAATTTCTTCAGGACTAAATGGGTCTATCACAACAAGATGAATGAAGATAGAACAGTGATTCAGAAGAAAGCACAACAAGTGTGCAAGGGGTACTCCCATATCAGGGGAACAGATGTTGATGAGACATTTGCACCTATGGAAAGGATGGAGAAAATCAGATTATTCCTTGTCATCACAGTGCAAAAGAAGTTCATAGTGTTCCAGATGGATTTCAAATATGAATCTTTGAATGGGGTTCTGGAGGAAGAGGTGTATATTGAGTATCCAGATGTTTTTATCATTCATGAGGATGAGAACAAGGTTTGCAGACTGGAGAAGGAATTGTATGGGTTGAAACAAGCACCAAGAGCACGATAATCAAAACTTGATCAGTACTTGAAAAAGCATGGTTTCCAGAGTGGGGGAGTTTATTACAATCTATATTTCCACAAAAATATTAATCAAAGGATGATGGTCCTGGTTTATGTCGACGACATAATATTTGGTGGATCATATGAAGCTCAGTGTAGAAAATCTTCCAAATTCATGAAAAGTGAGTTCAAAATGTCAATGATTGGAGAGCTAACATATTTCCTTGGTCTCTAGATGACACAAGGAAGGAATGGAACATTCATTTCACAATCCCAATATGCCAAGGAGGTTTTTAAATGATTTGGAAGGGAAAATTCCAAGGAGATGAAGACTCTGGTAGCTACCAGAATGAAATTGTCCAAATATTAGGATGGCAAGACATTTAATATCACAGAATACAGGCAAATTATTGGAAGTTTTTATACTTGACTACAACAAGGACTGACATTGTATTCGCCACATGCTAAGTAACGAGATATCGTAGTAATCCCATCGAAGGCCACATGCTTGCAGTGAAATGAATACTTCGGTATATCAAGGGCACAGTTGTCATTGGATTGATGTATAATAAAAAATCTCTGTCAGAAATATTGGGATATACTGATGCATATTGGGCCGGTTTAGTGGATGACGGGAAGTTAATGTCAGGAGGTGCTTTATATCTTAGAATACTGTGTGTTTCTTGGCAATGTATAAAGAATAATTTCATTTCATTGAGCACCGCAGAAGTTGAGTACATTGCTGCCACTCAAGCTTGCACACAGTTATTATGGATGAAGCAACATCTTGATGATATGGGTGTTGAAGTGAAGTCTCCGATTGGAATACAGTGCGATAACTCAAGTGCTATAAATCTCATCAAAAATCACATCCATCATTCAAGGACAAATCACATTGAGATAATCTATCATTTTATCAAGGAGAAGGTTGAGCAGGAAATCCTGATGTTGGAGTATGTGCCTACAGAGCTACAGGTTGCAAAAATTCTGACAAAGGCCTTACCCAAGTAAGCTTTTGAGAGGCATCGACATGCTCTAGGTGTTCAGTTGACCCCCACACTTAAAAGAGTATGGCTGTGGAACCCCCCTTCTCCCTATGGTAAGATTTGTTTTTTCCTAATGTTCTCATATGTGTTTTTACCCTGTTACAGACTATAGAGGAGTTCCCTTTGGGTTCGTTGACAAATGGGGAGAAAACAGTAATTGTTCAAGGGGGAGTGAGTGCGGCTATTTGAGAAATCATGAATGATATGGGGAGAACACTACTGGAAAATGGCCCTATCCCGACGGTTTTCTCCAAAACCGTGGGGATATGTGCTGAAAAGTGACCTATACCCACCGTTTTGGGGAAAACTGTGGAGATAGGTCTGGGCTAAAATTCATATACCCACAGTTATGAAAAATCGTGGGTATAGGTCACTTGTGTGTGCGCGGGAATTTTTTTTCCGCGGGAAGGAATTTTTTTTTGGCGAGAACCCTATACCCACGGTTCTTCCCTATTTACTCACGGGTTTTATAAATATATTTAAGTAAATATATATATATATATATATACATATAGGTGATGTTAGGGTAGTGGTTAGACGTGGTGTTTGCAGCCAAGAGGTCGCGAGATCGAAACTCGGTGCTTGCATTATTTTAGGACCTATACCCACAGTTTTGAAACTGTGGGTAAATGCTGTTGACACCATGACAATTGCCTATGTTTCGGTGACATGGTGGCAGGAAACCAATACCCACGTTTTTGGAAAACCATGGGTATAGGCTTGGGACCTATCCCGACACCGTTCCAGCCCACGGTTCCCAAAACCATGGGTATAGGCTATACCCACGGTTTTGAGGGCTATACCCGCGGTTTTGAATCGTGGGTATAGGCCGTTTTTCCAGTAGTAGAAGCTGACGGGTGGAGCTGCGAGATAGGGGGTGCAATGATATTGGGAGAGAGTATCAAATCTGACAATGCTATAAGTGATCGATCAAATATTACATGTAACGACAGCTGAGAATCGTGATAAATGCAGAATAGTGAGTTTGGAATTGTGAAAGAAGGTTTCCAGCTATCAAAAATTGGTGTTGGTATGGTTCAACAATTGGTATCAATTTTACAACTGGTATCTATTTGGAATCGAAAATTGGTGTTTAACATGATGTGTTTCATTGATGAACTTTTCATACTACACTTGTTTCTCACGCCGAGCATCACTCATGTGGGATTAGAGTACATGTTATGTTATTCCTTGAACGCTATCAGAATCGAAAAAGGTGAATGGTTGTAGCGGCTGGAAGAAGATTTAGAGAGGTATCAATGTGGATAAAATCATTTTGAGAATAGTTGTGAAGAGTTTTCAACAAACCCAAAGGGGGAGATTGCTAGGAAAAAATCTCTCAAGGTAACATTGCAGTATTTTTTTGGGTTGATTTTGTTTGATGACAAGGTAGGGTTCCATGAAGAAATTTTCGAGTTCCAAATACTTTTTTGACAATCCATGTTGACAAAAAAATGATTAAAAATGAAAGGAAGATCTAGAGGCGGTACAAAAGAGCAGTACAAGGTTGCGCCGTTTTCCAGAGAGGTATCAATGTGGAGAAAATAATATTTTAATATGGCAATGGAATGGATTTCTCAAAGAGAGGCTTCATGGTTTGGAATAATGAATACCAAAAGAATTATGGAGGTGATTCTTTGTGATTACGTCAAAGCATTGTGAATGGAAGAGTTGAAGCGCATCGCAGCGGTGAAGGGATTTGCGAGAGAGCTTCATGGTGAAGGTGTGAAGGAATGTCGACGGTGATGCTATGTGATTACGATGAGCTCCATGATCATAAAATTTCATTGTTTCTTCGCAATTTTGAACGAATTCCGGTGGAAATTTCGGAGCTTCGCAATTGGTGATGACGTGGTGCGGACTTCGCGCATAAGGGTCGAGTGTCGGTGGAATTGCCTATAAATAGAGGTTGACCCCCTTGAAAGAAGTAGATAATTTTCAAAGAAGATATTTTTCTCTCATTTAGAGATTGTAGTTCACGTAGCCCGTGTGCTTCACGAAAGAAGAGATTCACGGCCGCTATTGTAGCTCCGCGATAGTTTCGGGCTCTGCATTGGCACAGTGAGCTTTGTGAGGGAAGTTGCTCTACAACGACTTGAGATTGCGAGATTGCATCAAGAGAGAGATTCACGAGAGTGCTTCATGAAATGTCAGGATCTTCACGAAGGCTTGTATGAGCTTCACGAAATTGGGATCCTTGCAAAGTAGGGTTCTTTGCGAAGGTCTTTCCAAAGGAATTGCCCAATGTTTAGGGTCAAAGGGTTTTTCATTAGTTGGTGAAATTTGGACTTCAAGAGAGCATCTATCAACAGTTGAGGATGCATTCTTTCATGAAAATAAAGAGACCTATAGGTCTATAAACTATGAGTGGATCTTATGATGAATCAGTGAGCTCACTTCAGTTGAGAGAGCACTGAGTTCTCAAATTGTGAGTGGTTGTAAACCAGGGGGGGCAGTGAGTCCGCTTCGAAGTTGTAAACAACAGTGTGCTTATAGTTGAATTGGTACATCGGCACACTGCTGGCATATGCTCCTTGGAAATAGCCTAGTGAGGGTGAACCAAGTAAAACTCTTCATGTCATGTGCATGCTTTAATGTGTTATCTTACTCTGCATCAGGAAGGATACATAAAAGGGTTTTGTCTAGCAGAAAAACAAGATCAAAAGGGGAAGTTGTTTTAATCTATCATACCCTGATTAACCCCCCCCCCTCTCATGGTATCTAGCCTAGCGGACCTAACATCATCCTTGACCCTATTGATCTTTATTTCATATGAAAAAAATTTCAAAACATGGGATGAGCATAAAAAAGCTCAGTAATGGTTATAAAATAATGAAAAGAAACATTATCCCATCAATAAATACAAATCAATGAAACTATATTTTTCAATCATAACATACCTTACGAAATCATAAGATTTATGAATAACACACACAAATCATTAATCATAAAAGTTACTTATGGCATCCATATCAAGCATACATTGTAGCTATCATAGCTATATAGGAAGTTACACTTAGAATATCCATCACAGTATATTCCCTAAATCTTTTAGGATAAACGTCATGTTTACCTCTGTCACGTTACCCAATGCATTGGAGAGCTATCTCGGGCTCACCCGACCTAGGTTTATCACAGAACCACCGATATACATAATCAATGACCAATAACCATAAAATAATCATAACATATAGCACATGTATAAAGGAAATATAACATTTCTACATTCCAATATATAAAATCAAGATATTGAAATAAAAAATGTTTTATCAAATCATTTTCAAAACGTTTTAAAAAGGGAATTTTTAATCAAATTGTACCATACCAATTTGACTCTTTTAAATGAATTATCAATTGAAAACATTAATTTCCATATAAATAAATCCTAAAACCCATTTTTAAAACATATAAATTAATGAGAAATATTTTGAAGATTAAAATTTTAAAACATTTAAAATGATATTTTTGTTAAAGAGTTTTTTTTAACAAAAAGAGAGACATTTGTATTCAAATAATTGAGGAATAACATTTATTCAGAACAATATAATATCGTGATAATAAGGATATTCATGATATTGTACATCAATGTACAGTATATACACTATATAAGAGTGAATTGGTGCATAAAAACAATGAAGTCTCAATGGAAATGTAAACTGAGATGTAATCCCTTATAAAGCTGGTATCATTAAATTGGGGATAAATCAATCACATAATTATATGTGACAGATATAAATACACTAAATATAAGTGGATATTATGTGTAAAATAGTTAGAGGTAATTCACACATATTCATTGGATGACATATTCAATAAGAATAATTTTAACCCAAAGAATTGAAATTGGGTTAATAAGTTCCCTTGTAAACATTTGACAGCCTAACGACGTCACTTTAAGATTCAAAAAATGAGTTGATAAGATAAAAAGGGTATCTCATCACTTTGACCTAAAGTTTACATAAATCTAGATATAAAATAAAATATCCCAACATAATGATATGTAAATTAAAAGACATAAAAAAATAAATCTTTCAAATATAGGAGGGTGAAAGGTTCCCTTACCGATTTGGTAACGTAAAAAACATACGCAACATGAAGAAGGATCATCCAATGAAGATGTGAATACTCATAAATGATATTATATTACCCAAAGGTTACAATCATGGGCAGTACATACACCACACTAAAGAAAGTAGTTTCAAATATAGCATGAATCTCACGAGGATAAAAAGTGAGATGAAAACCCCTTACCACGTTGTAATCAATCGAGTCGTATGACCCAAAGTAAATAACCACCAAATGAATAACAGAATACCATGAATATAATGAGAATCATGATTATATATATCTAATGGCAGTACACAATACACCACATGCAATGAATAAGTGATGAACAATGGAAATCTCACAGTATTAAATGTGAGATTAGAAAATCCCTTAACACGTGCCCGACTTGACTCGATCATTCTTTAATCTCCTGAATAATAACCTAAAGATAATTTATACTTTCTTAAGAACCATTTTCAAGTTTATTATTCCTTTTATATCACTTATTAACATGTTATAAACATTATGTAATCATTTAAGATAATAATGTTTGTTTTGTCGATATTTGGTACTTGAGTCAAAAATGGACTTCTTATAATTACATGTTATTCATGTGGTCAAAGGTTCATTATATACAGAATTATATTCATGATTTAGATACCATATATATAATATATATCCATTTTATACATTTTTTTATAATAGTACATAACATTTAGAAGTATGAAATGAAATGCACCGTTTATGGAGACGGTAAGCCGTACATATGCATGAACGTTACTTTTATTTCTATTTGTTAATTTATTGGAATGAAAACATAATTATATATAGGTTTATTATAATTATAGTATAATTTCATATAAAATATCATTAACTCCATCCTTTATACATCCAACATATAGAATTAACTAGTCATATCACTTTGAGGGGGCAGTAGTCCACACTTCCTCTAATGAGATAATCGTGTTTACCCATATTGGAAACCATAAAGGCATGCTATAAATGAAAATTACAGAAGCATAAAGAAAACATAAAAATAATATATATCATATATAAATACAGTTCCATCATAATTTCCACCATAAGAGGCTGTAGGAGATAATCGAAAAATCATCGTTTCGTGAGGTGTTATTTTCCCATCCACATAAACATTATGCTCTTCATCCATTAGTAGTAGGTTTGAGTAAGTGTAGATCTAATCATTCTCATAAAAACATCCTAGTATATTGAAGATACTGATTTTGTTACAAAATAACTGAATAAAAAGATTTTAGGGGTTGGAGAAGTAAAATAAAAGAAAACAATTTAAGAGGAATCATTAGGTTTAATATGGGTAACTCCCTTTGGTTTGAACCAATGGAATTATTGAAGTGTCTTCTGCCTAAGTTAAGGATTCTAGGAGGAGGATAGTGATTTAGGGAGATTAATTGGGTAGTTTTTGGACGAACCAAATGGATTGGGAGGTGTGAGAAATTGGCTAGAAGTGGTCTCCTTTTATAAGGGGGTGGAGGGGATTTTTAGAAAAGTGTGAAAACATTATTTTATTATATAATCATATTAGGATTATAATGGTCAAAAACACATTAGAGTAGAAGTTAATATGACTCATTGTTGAAATAAAATCATCCAATAAGTATTGGACAAGTTTTTCATAATATTTTCATCATTATAGTCTTATTTATTTAAATGATTTATTAATGAGGTAAACATTGCATCGTTATTGTGTCATAAATAATTTAAATTATTTATGTAAAAATATTATAACAAAAATACCATGATATACGAAATTTTCTTATCTTTCCAATTAATATTTATAGTCTAAAAGATAATTTATATATCCTCTTCTAAAAATTAATTTACTAAAAGATATTTTTTTTTGTCATTTATGCCTTTACTTTAATTTAATTAATCTAAATTGTCATCATCACTCCCATGTGGCTAAATGGGGTCCCGAAATCAACCCAAAGATGCCCATGGTCGTTAATGATGCAACCAATAACGTGTGGATAAGTGTTACAATATGTTTGAATTATTATAACATTCTCTTTACTTTGAATTACCATATTTACCATTAACCACAGTAAATAAAAGTCAAAAGATACAATTCATAACAAATTATTTTCATCTTATTAAACCAGATTTTAATTCATTATAAAAACCATGTATGTCAGATTTTATAAATTCAATTCACAGATATGGTAAAATTTCATTTAAGAAAAAGTCAGTTTTTTTAACTACCACTAAGTGGTTTCACATTTCATATAAAATTGAAGTTTATCAGAAAAATACCAAAATTTCTTCCTAAACAATACATATATTCCGAACTCAAAAATGATATCAATTTTTAAAAATTTGAAACATAGAAGTGGCATTAATTATTTTTAAAATTAATTCACGTCGTGAAAACAAATAGCCTATTTTTAAGAATCAAAAACTATCAAAAGATTTATACTTGTTTATGTCCAATTTAAAAGTGAAATTAATTCAATGAGCATAATTGGATTAAATGGTAAAAATATATTTTAACTTAAATTTTAAACCAATTAAAAAGATAATATAACCATATAAATAAATTATATTAAAAGGCACTTTTGAATTAAAATACAATATTTTTCACAATTCATTAAAAAAATGAAATTTATCAAAAAAAATACGAAAAAATTACCCAAAGTAAAATTTGATGTCCCCATTATAAAGAAGTATTTTATTTGGTCAATTAAAATGTATTAAAGTGTCCAAAACTATATTTAAAGAGGGTTCTCCATTAAAAGGTGATAACTCTACTTTTAATGTAAATTATGCTTAAAATTAGATTCATTCACATTTTAAGCATTTAACATTTATTTGGTAAATGTAAATAAGTTTAGCAAACATGTATAATCATTTTGTAGTTAGTTTTTTTTCATTCCCACTAATAAAAAATCTAGGAGTTAACAACCATTTTAAATAATAATACTATATTATTAGTGTGAAACATAAGATTTCAAAAAAAAAAACTCGTTGTTGTGTATTGGGTACGCTATCTAACATAGAAACCCCTTTAAAGTAAAATTAATATTTAATTCTCAAATATTAAAAAATATTAATTATTTTTTTTCATTATTTAAGAGGGATGTTACTTCCTTCCCCACTTTTGGGACTGGCGTTCTCACAGTTTTAAAACTGGGTGTGGAAACATCATTAAAAGTCCCACATCGGAAAAGAGTGTGTAAAAATATCACATTAAAAGAAAAAATAAGAAGTAAAAAGGTTACCCGAGACAACAGACACTAGTATTCTATGAAAACATGGATATGGAGGAGAAAACAAACCATCATGTTCTGATGGAGAGTGATAGAAAACATGTTTATGAGAAAGTTAACCACCATAAAATCACAAACTAGAGAGGGGTTAAACAGTCTTTGATTTCCTTGTAGGAAAAGATAATAGACAAGGTTTTTGTTATAAGTTACTTTTCATTGAGGAATTTATTTATGATCATAACTATAAACGTAAGGAAATATACTTGTCATGAAGACATTTATCTTTTACTAGATTTCTAATACAAAGTCATATTTTCTCCAAACGATGAGTATTCAGGGTGAATTTTTTCACAATAAGAACGCTATAATCAAATTCGAGAGAATCACATAATTCAAAAAAGATGAACTATATATTTCCCATGTCTTTAGACCTTATCCAAAACCAACATAGATATCACAAGATCAGGTAATCCCCAAAAGGATAATCTTATACAAAAAAATAACTCTTAATCTCCAAAATTTGTCTAACAAAACCCAAAGTGCAACAAAGACCATTAAATAAACAATTGCTACTAAAATTCATCAAAAGTTATCCAAACTATGATTATAACCCTAATCTCATAATGATTTAATCACATAGTCTTGAAAGATAAATTTAACATTTATCTCCAAATAACATCTGTTACTCTTAAAGTCTCATATTGAAAAGTAATTAACATAATCACATATCCTCCATGATAGGTTAATCATATCCATAGATAACCCAAAATCAACTTTTTCATGATTCAAAAGATCATCTAACTATAAAGTATATGTCATACTAACCAGGGACTTCACATAGTCCAGTGGTAGTCAATAAATACCAGTCGGACTTTGGTTGTAGTTTCGATTCCCGCAGCTTCATCCGACGCTACAGGTTGTCACACGGTTTGTGTGTTGACCCTTTTCAAAAACTACATAATTTTATAACATTATCAAAAAGATATAAATTCATCAAAAATAACCATAACTTATTTTAACTATAAGGTTTATCTAATAAATTTTTTTTTCATCCAAAACTGTATTAATTGATAATTGCCTCAAATTGAAGGATTATATAAACCCAAATGGTTCTTTATAAATATATCCATAAAAGAGAAGATAATTATTCTTTGAATAAAATTTTCATATATCAAACATCAGGGTTACACATACTATAAAAATTATTCTAATGTAATCCCATCATCAGAAGATCCTTAACACATTTATGCATTTCCTGATCCTAAATTCTACCATAAATCATGAATCCCTTATACGTTGATTTTTTACTCAATCAACATTATTCTTGATCCATTAACCATTCCTTTCCAACTTATTTCGAAATAAATCTTCCCTACAAAACAAATCATGAATCATATCCTAATATTTCAATAACAGGAAAACATATGTTAATAAATAATCCATACATTTCATTTTGTCATTGTCAGTTTCTTCATCCTCAATCAGAATGGCATTGGGTATTGGTAAACCAATATTTGTACAATCCTAGTGATCCCATTACCAAAACTTCTTCATAGGAAATGCGTTTGTATAATGACCATGCACACCACATTTAAATAATTCAATTGATCCCTTAGAAAGAACATCATTCCCTTACCCAGAGTCAACTGGATGTTTCCTTTTTCCATGGTAGGTTCTTGCTTTATGACCGTCATTTCCACATCTATAGCATCTTATCGTCCCTTTGAATCATTTTCTTAGGTGTTTCTTTCCACATCCTTGACACATGGGTTTTTGAACATACATACCTTTTTTATTATTACGTAAGCATCAGTGGGGATTTGTTTCTCACATATACGATTCCTTATATAAATCACCAAGGTTCAAGTGGTCAATCAAGACTCCAGATGGTTGGTTGAGAATAACCACATGAGTTCTCATTGCAGCTCCAATTTCATTCAATTTCTCATTCCGAAAACCATCATAGTTTTCTTCACATCCATTGTTACTTTGATGTCTGTTAGATCCAACCATTGACTGAAACCAAAAAGTTAAGTGTGATTATATCCGTAAAATCATCATATAATATCTTCTGAGGAGGGTAAATATTAAGATATAATTAGTCATGTTATCTTGAACTCATTCAATTTATCTAAAAAAACTATGACTCATTTTTAAATCCTAACCATTATATAAATGTTAATTATTCTTAAAGAATACCCTAACCTCTAAAGTTATCTATACCAACAACTGATACCAACTATAAGGACCCGGCCATAAACATTACGTAATCTTTAATTGAATAAATAATTCACATTGAGGATCATTTCAGGTTTAGAGTTTTAGTGAATTAGGCCATAACTATTACATTACAACATGAATATTAAATGTAGACACTATTACCCAGTATCCTTTTTTCATAAAATAAAAACTCTTAAAAAAGAGACATGTCTAGTTCCATCTTTTAGACAGTATGACTTTTCCTTGATCTCATCCATGACCCTATTCATCTTTATGTCCTATGAATAAAATTTCAAAACTTGGTATGACCATAAAACGCTTAGTAATGGTTATAAAATAATGAAATGAAACATTATCCCATCAATAAATAAAAACAAATGAAACCATATTTATCAATACTAACATACCTTACGAAATCATAAGATTTACAAATAACACACAAAAATAATTAATTATAAAGGTTACTTATGGAATCCATATCAAACAAACATTGTAGCTATCACATATACATAGGAAGTTACACTTGTAATACCCATCACAATATATTCCCTAAATCTCTTAGGAGAAACATCACTTTTACCTCTTTCATGTTACCCAATGTATTGGAGAGCTATCTCAGGCTCACCCGCCCTAGGTTTATCACAGAACCACCCATATACATAAAAAATTCCAAATAACCATAACATAATCATAACATATAACACATGTATAATGGAAAAATAAAATTTCCACATTCCAATATATAAATTCAAGATATTGAAATAAACAATGTTTTATCAAATCATTTTCAAAAACCTTTTAAAAGGAGATTTTTGAATCAAAGTGTACCATACCACTTTGAAGCTTTTAAATTTATTATCATTTGAAAACATTAATGTACATATAAATAAATCCTAAAACCCATTTTTATAACATATACAATAATGAGAAATATTTAGAAGAATAAAATTTTAAAACATTTAAAACGAAATATTAGTTAAAGAGTTTTTTTAACAAAAAGAGAGACACTTGAATACAAATAATTTAAGAATAACATTTAATCAACAATCTATAATATCATTATAATAAATGGATTCATGATATAAGATGTCAAATTACAGTATAGACACCATATAAGAGTGAATTGGTGCATAACAACAATGAAGTCTCGATGGAAATGTAAATTGAGATAAAATCCCTTGTAAAGATGGTATCATTAAATTAAGGATAAATCAATCACATAATTATGTGTGAAAAATATAAATACACCCAATATATGTGGATATTAAGTGTAAAAAACATAGAGGACATTCACCCATATTCTCTGGATGACATATTCAATTAGCACAAGTTTAACCCAAAGAATTGAAATTGGGTTAATAAGTTCCCTTGTAAAAAATTGACAGCCTAACGACGTCACTTTCAAATTTAGAAAATGAGTTGATAAGATAAAAATGGTATATCATCACATTGACAGAAATTTTACATCAATGTTTATATAAAATAACACATTCCAACATAATAATATATTAATTAAATGACATAATAAAAATGAGTATTTCAAATAGAGGAGGGTGAATGGTTCCATTACCGATTTGGTAACGTAAAAAAAATATTCCACATGAAGTAGGATCATCCAATGGAGATGTAAATACTCATAAATGAAAGTATATTGCCCAAATAATACAATCATGGACTGTCCATACACCACAAAAGCGAAAGTAGTGGCAAATATAGCATGAATCTCACGGGGATAAAAATTGAGATGAAAACCCATTACCACGTTGTAATCAATCGAGTCGAATGACCCAAAGTTAATAACCACCAAATGAATCACAGAATACCATTAATATAATTAGAATCATGATTATATACATCAAATGGTAGTAAAAAATACACAACATGCAATGAATAAGAGGTGAACAATGGAAATCTCACAGAATTAAAAGTGACATTAGAAAATCCCTTACCTCGTGTCCGAATTGACTCGATCGTTCTTTAATCGCATGAATAATATCCTAAATATAATTTATAATTTCTTAAGAACCTTTTTCACGATTATTATTAATATTATATCACTTATTACCATGTTATAAACATTATTCAATCATTTAAGTTAATAACGTTTGTTTTGTCGATATTTGGTACTCGAGTAAAAAATGGACTTCTTATAATTACATGCAGTTCATGTGATCAAAGGTTCATAATATCTAGAGTTATATTCATGATTTAGATATCATATATATCATATATATCCAGTAGATACATAAATTTATAATATTACATAAAATTTAGAGGTATGAAATGAAATGCACCGTTCATGGAGATTGTAAGCCGTATGTACGCATAAACGCTACTTTCATTTCTATTTATTAATTTAACGGAACTAAAACATAATGATACATATTTATATTATAATTACAGTATAATTTAATATATAATATTATATATAATATCGTTAACTCCATCCTTTATACATCCCACATATGGAATTAATGACTAATATTACTTTGACGGGGCTGTAGTCCGCACATCCTCTAATGAGATTATCGTGTTTACCCATAATGGAGACCATAAAGGCATGCTATAATTGGAAATTAGAGAAGCCTAAAGAAAAAATAAACATAATATATATCATATATAAATACAGTTCCATCATAATGGCTACCATGATAGGCGATAGGAGATAATCCAACAATCATAATTTCATGAGGCTTTAGTTTGCCACCCACAGAAACATTTTGTTCTTCATCCATTAGAAGGAGGTGTGTGTAAGTGTGGCTCGAATCCATCTCATAAAAAATAATATTATATTGAGTATACTGATGTTGTTACAAATGAATGGAATAAAATGTTTTTAGGGGTTTGAGAACTAAACTAAAAGAAAACAATTTAAGAGAAATCGTTACCTTTAATTTGGGTAACTCCTTTTGGTTTGAACCAAAGGACTTATTGAAGTGGCTTATTCATAAGTTAAGGCTTCTAGGAGGAGGATAGGGATGTAGGGGGATTAATTGGGAAGAGTTTGGTCGATTCAAATGGCTCTGGAGGTGTGAGAAATTGGTTAGAAGTGGTCTCATTTAATGAGGGGTAGGAGGGGCTTTTTAGGAAAGTGTGAAAACATTATTTTATTATATAATTATATCCAGTTTATAATGGACCAAAAATCATTAGAGTCGAAATTAAGGTGACGCATGGTTGAAATAAAATCATCCAATAATAATTGGACATGTTTTGGATAATATTTTAATCAATATAATCTTATTTATTTAAATTATTTGTTAATGAGGTAAACACTGCATCATTATTGTGTCATAAATAAATTAAATTATTTGATGTCCGAAAATTTTAATAAAAATACCATGATATAGAAAATCATTTTATATTTCTAATGAATATTTATAGTCGAAAAGTTAATTTATATATCCTCTTCTAAAAATTAATTTACTAAAATATATTTTCTTTTGTCATTTTGCATTTACTTTAATTTAATTAATCTAAATTGTAATTTTCACTCCCATGTGGCACAATGGGGTCCCAAAATCGACACAAAGATGACCATGCTCGTTTATAACTCAACCAATAAGGTGTGGATAAGTGTTAAGATATGTTTGAATTATTATAATATTCTTTTTACCATGAATAACCTTATTAACTTTAACCGCGGTAAATAAAAGTCAAAAGTTTCTATTCATCAAAAATTATTTTCATCATATTGAACAAAATTTTATATATTGATAACAACCATATATGTTATATCTTTGAAATTAAATTCAAAAAAGAGGTAAAATTTCATTTAAATGAAAAAGTCGGTTTTGTAACTACCACTATGTGGTTTCACTCTTTATCAAAAATTGATGTTATTCAGAAAAATACCAAAAATTCAGCCAAATCTAGACATGATATTCCGAACTCAAAAATGATATACATTTTTTCAAATTCAAAACATATAAGTGACTTTAATAAATTTTAAATTTAATTCCCGTTGTTAAAACTTATAGCGTGTTTTTAAAAAACAATAACTATCAAAAGATTGATATTTGTTTATGTCCAATTTCAAAGTGAAAATAATTCCAAATACCAACATTGGATTAAATGGTAAAAATATATTTTAATTTCACTTTAAAAAAAATTAAAAAGATAGTTTAACCATATAAATAAATTACATTAAAAGGAACTTTTGAATTAAAATAAAATATTTTTCACTATTCATTAAAAAAACGAACTTTATCAGAAAAATACTAAAAAATTACCCAAAGTAAAATTTGATGTCCAAATTATAAAGAACTATTTTATTTGGTCAATTAGAAAGTATTAAAGTGACCAAAACTATATTTAAAGAGGGTTTTCCATTAAAAGGTGATAAATCTTCTTTTTATTGTAAATTATGCTTAAAATTAGATTCATTTACATTTTAAGCCTCTAACATTTATTAGATAAATGTAAATACGTTTAAAAAAACATGTATAATAATATTGTAGAATGTTTTGTTCATTCCCACCAATACAACAACTTGGAGTTAACTACCATTTTAAATAATAATACTCTATTATTATTGTGCAACGTAAGATTTCAATAAAAAACTCTTCGTTGTGTATCAGGTATGCTATCGAGCATAACAATCCCTTTAAAGTAAAATTAATATTTAATTCAAAAATATTAATAAATATTAATTATGTATTATTCTTTATTTACTTGGGATGTTACAGTATCTTCTGAGATAATAAAAAGATTGATATTGGATTTTATTATAAGATCTTCAATTGGAATGTTGTTTTTGTTTTTGAGAGATCCATGGATTGCATATAGTTTTGATTTTAGAAATTCATATCATATTATAGCAGGTTTTAGAAAATTATTGATGGATTTATTTAAGGATTATTAGGATTTTTGGGATCATGATATGATTTTTATAATTCCAAGAGACGGACCGTCGCCATATTCTTAATATTCTTCTCATGATAAATAAATTTAAATGACAAAATATATATGATAGAAGACACATTTTTAATTTATTATGTCTATTAGGACAATAAATATTTTTGTAAACACTGACCAGAATTTAGGCCATCTAGATGATGGATTGAAATTTGGTTTATCTGTGCAGCATAAAAGATATATTTTTTATACAATACATATTATGAGATTCTCCCTACATGAGGGTTTTTGATTATATACATCATTCAATGGATGAAACCTTCCATGTGTGCCTTTTTTTAATCATCATTTCATGTAGTTATTCATATAATTAAATTATAATTTTATTTGATAGGAGTAAGGATATATTTCTAGGACTTCATTGATTTATGTCTTTCTATAGATCATAGTTTTCACAACTAGACTACATTTTCTATGAAGCATGTTAATGGAATAATTTTAACAATCGTATAATTTCTTTATAAATGATATAATGAATTAGTTTTATAGGAGAATTCAAGTAGATATAAAATTTGGTATGATAGTGCCTTTGAAATGGATGAATTATTGATGATATAATAATTCATTATCCTAGGATGAGATTATATAGCAGGGGAATTTTTTTCGGGATCCTCCCCTAAATTGGTTTCTGATGGTATATACAGATGTTGTTGTAATATGATCCATGGTGGGTATGAGGATCATTGTTCACATGAATAATGAGATGATTTTAGAATCACAATGTTTTTCTATATGGATGATTGGGATCCCTCTTTTGTAGAGGCATATCTATCATTGATTGTCTTCTCCTAGCTTGGTTAAATGTATGTGATAATGTGATTGTTCAATCTAATTGCCATTATGTTTCTAATTCTATTATTGACCATAATGAGTACTTGTAACAGTATGAAATTATTAGTTTATAGTTTTATTACTTATTGGCTAACATTACTCTTTTATTTTATTCATTCATCTTGTTAGTATAAAATCACGCGGCCCATAATTTCGATAGATTTGTGAATGTTTTTGGGTTACCATTTTCGGTTTGAATAGTTCAATAAATATATTTATTAGTTTGCATTAATTGATTCTTAATATGTTTCACATTTACTAATAAATAAATTCCTCGTGGGTACTGAATGAATTTATGTTTAGTGGGTGGTCCATTAGTATTACATTGAATGGATGTTGGAATGTGTTAAAAATTGAGGGGTTTCTCAAATGAATTTAACATTTCAGTAATTATAGGAAATGTTTTTATAATTATTCATCAAAAGTTACATTATTTTAGATGATTTCATGAATAGATGTTCATAATATTAACACTATATTATATAAATTATAATATATTTTAGTCTTATATTTGTACATATTTATAAATATAACATCTAAATAGTATATGTATATATTTTATACTATATTTTTAACACACACAAATATATTGTCCTATTAAAAAATATTAAAAAATTAATAAATTTAATTTAATAGAATTATTAATATATGAATGATATAGTATTTTAAAAGTCTATAATTTCATAAATTTTTTTATGTATTAGCAGACATGGTATTGTTATAAGTAATAATTATATTTTTAGATAAATTTTAACATTTTAATTTAATTTTTTTACATATCATTATAGATATTATGTGGGTATTATTTGTATATAAGACTTTAGATACACACATAATGATAGTGATGGCTTTATTGTGTGCTAAGATAGGTAACCAGAAGATATGATTTATGAACCACGAGTAGTAGAAGGTAAATAAAATTTTGTTCAACTAATTTTTAGATTGAATTCTCCAATCAGTATCATGTTTTGTCAAATTATTGTTTATAGGTTTCTTGACTACTCATCTAAAATGGTATCACATAGAAGGAAAAGGTAGATTTATTCAAGATACAGTTTAATACATCATATTCGTCATCTTTTCTTCAAAAAATTTATTTAGCATGTAAAAAACTATATTTTAAAATTTTATACATTGTTAAATGAGTTTGCGACAGTTTTATTTTATTATGAATAATTATCTTTATCATAACTTTTTTTATAATGGTAATCCATGTTCTATAGTATATTTTAATGAGACTTTCTCAAAACAAGATTATTCATACATGATTCAATAGGGTTTCCACTTATCATTTTTATCCCTCACATTCATTAGGTAATTAAAAAATGAATTTGTATATTCATTTAAATATTGATGATGTGGGATGAAAAACAATGTATTAAAAAAATTGTTTTAAATAAATATTGAAAATTTCCTTGATTATGGTTTACTTTAAAGTGGTTCTTGTATTTAATGAAGTTGGTGTCACTAATTATACAATAGTTTTCATGCGTGTGATAAATTTTGATATATATAATGAAGAATTAATGAAATAAAAATGATTCCAAGTACTAGATATGGTTCCTAAAAGTAATGATCCCATAACATTGTAAATTTATTGTACAATAGTTGTGACTCTAGGAAAAGAGTAAAAGTCACCCCAACTGATGAAGCACTTCAAAAGTGTTTTCTCTATATATTTTTTTTCTAATAGATGTTGTCACGGTATGTAGAGATACATTGGAGAAGGACCTAAAGGACATGATGTATAATGACTAAACTCGAATGAAAAATGAATTACATGTGAAAACTAGAAGATTACTAATCCTTAATAGTTGGATCTAGAAAAATTAATGTCCCCTTTGAGTTGTTGTCCCAAAACCAATATCATATTACTTTAGAAGAGCTATATACTCAATGAACTGAATTTAAATTAATTTGATATAACATGTGAAGTATTATTCAAGGTAAAATTAAAGTGAAAATATCATATAGTATTTGTTTTATTGAAAAAATCTTATCCTTTTCACACTATGATCTGAACCATAGAGTGTAATAATAATATTAATTGTAGTCTACATTATTTTGATAGTAATTTTGATAACCCGCACATGGTTTGTTAAATCATAATTAATATTTTTATTATAAATTCACCTAACTAGGTTTCCCATAGAATCCAAGGGCAGTTTCTACCATGATATAGTTTTATGAATTCATATTACAACTCCATTATTTTGAAATATGTTAATATGTGTAATGAATTTCATTATAAAATTTATAAATGGATTCATAAATTTCACAATATTTTATTTCATTATTTTTATTCTTTATTAACATAAATATTTAATATTGGAATATCCGTATCATTTTATTATTCAAGATATTTTCTCAAAACCCTTCTATTTAGATTTTTTCACAAGATTTTAGACTTATTTTTTTATCATTAAATTTATACATGAAATAAATAAATAAGGACAAAAATTATATGTGAATTTTAAAGTGTATTTTTGTAACTAGACATTAGAAATTTTCTTGAATAACATTAAATGTTGAGATTTATAAAAATATTATTCGGAATTTTTTTTGAATTGGATGAAACATCATTAAATAGCTAGACTAAAATTTTCTTGAATAACATTAAATGTTGAGATTTATACAAATATTATTCGGAATTTTTTTTGAATTGGATGAAACATCATTAAATAGCTAGACTAACATTTGTCCTCTTGATTTTTTTTAATAAACTGAAAATATTGATTTTTTTAGACTTTAAATTTTTATGGACATTGGGGTAATTTCACATCAAATTAGTAGATTTTTATTTTCTTATGTGAAAAGGGTAATAAATTTATAAATAAAATATTATAAAATACTAGAGTGTTCATCAACATTGAAAAATCCAACGATGAAACATTCAAAACAGCATACCAACTACGAGTTTCCAATGGACAACCTTATTCCTAAATATTTTGATAAAATTGAATGGTATATTTTTAAAATTGGTGATATGGGAGTGAATATGTAAATCTATCTATCTGAATTAATGGATACCAATCTCTAGTGAATATGTAACATTGATTATGATTATCCATTTTGTATCTAAAATGATAGATCTCCAACCAATCTCAATATCCATTTCTATATCAATAATAATTGATTGGGATTCATCCATATGTCATACCCTTTTGAATAATTTTATTTTTATGGGGATAAATTAGAGATGAAAAAATTTGAGTGACTACAACAACCCCTACTAAGCCTCTTTATGAAAGAGAAACCTCCATAATACAGTTTTTACATGCATAGAAGCATGATTATATATATATGGTTAAAATCCTGCTATTGGATTATCATGATATATTTCATATTGCTTCTATTTAGTTAACCAAAGAGATGATCACTCAACAAAGATGATACTTGGTGATTCATGATGATTAAATATAAGGTCATTTCTTTTAAAACAAATAATATAACCCATTTTACATAGTGAACTCAAATCCTCCATAGAGATAAATGATATCCACTTCATCACATACGCTATAAATATAGATGTAATTTAAATGAACTAATTAAACTCAGTTTCATATGAATTCCAAATGGACCCATCCTCAGAGAAATTAATGAAAGCATGTAAAGATAGTTCTGAAGTTAATATGCACAACATACTATGTGATATATTCAGTAACACAGTGGAAAACTAGGAATTCAGTTGAGGGAGGATCCCTAACCAATCTTTCAACCAAATTTACCATGAATTGGGTGGGATTAAGGGGTTCCAATGGATTATACAACACATACTAGTATATGGGTTTGATAATCATCATGACATCATATAACCATTTTTTTCATTTAAACCAGAACACTCTTTAGTACATTATAACTATTTGGTTCCTAAGTCCCTCACACAAGGGATTCTCAAAATAACGCTCTTATATATTTCATTAATAAAAAAAATCCAATTTATCCATGTGTTACCATTCCAAAAATCATTAAATTAGGGGACATTTGTAGTATCTTTAAAACTATTAATAACAGGGGATGTTTCCTTAGAACCAATACAATTGAAAAATGAAGGATCCCTCTGTATCCTTATATAATCAACATTTAAAATTTATATAATAAAAACCATAATTTGAATATCATACAAACCTTACAAGCTTCATTAGAAAAAATTTAGGAAATGTCCTAAATTATCACTAGATATGTCTAATGGAGGAAAATATTTACTCCAGATTACCATAACATCAATAGTGTATGTGGACTAGGGAAGATGGTTACCCTTATTAGCTAGATGAGAAACCTTTATGTGGCACATATTCCAAAATTCAATACTATGAATTATTTAGTATATTATAAGTTTTCCAAATACTCCAACTGGATTTTAATACATCCATTATTGAGGCCCCAACTATTTTTTAATATATAATAATTGATATGGTCAATAATAAAACAGTGGCATTTAACATGGAACATCATATATGTCGAAATTTACTAAGAAACTATTGGGTTAAGAAATTTTTACATATAAATGAGATGGATTTAAAAAAATTCTATGTGTTAGAATAAAATAAATAGGCCTATTTTATGAATATTATGAGGCTTAATTATGTAAATTCAAAATGATAAACTATCTTTCAAATATCATGTATTTAATGTGAGTGTTAGATACACATAGAATTTCACCATGGTTATTATATAGAGATATTCTATATTACACTTCAATAAACAAATATTCATTTGTGGGGTGAATTGAAACATTTAATCTCCCATAAACAGAATATAATTTTCAATAATATCGACGACCTCAAGGCCCCTAATAATAATATTTTTTTGGGGTGATATGTGACTTCTAGGAACCACACAAATGAAAAGTCATTGGTAGGGTGAGGGGTGAATTTTCCCACCCCCCCCCCCCCCCACCTACAAATGATATTTCATTTATGGGATGATATATTTTCATCATTCCATCCAAAAAATAATTATTCTTTCACCGGTGTTATTTTTCATTATTTCTAGTCATCTATGTATAATATTTACATCTATACCCTAAAAATACCACAAACATGGATTAATGGATGAATAAAAAATAAATATAGATATGGGTAGACAATGATGGAAAATGTAGAGAAATATATCAAGAAATTGATTCAAGTAGGAAATAATTTAATGAATATAGTATTATAAAATATGGTATAATATTTCATCTGCATTGGATTAATACATTTTTAGACATACCACCATATAGGGAAATCCTTTGTAGATATCATTTCTTCAAACTATATATAGGTGGAGTCTTTTCAGATCACCATCCCATATAAAAAACAGATCATAGGATGGATTCCATTTGTTGTGGTACCCTTCCGTGTAGTGTTTGGCCTTACATCGACCCCTTTGTGATCTATTAAAACATCCCTCCTTGTTAACTACTAAAATGAATCACTAGTCTGAATATTATCCCCTTTTTGATCCAATAATGATTATCATCCATGGATGCCTGAATAACATATTAATTAAAATAATGAACACATTTTCATCTCCCCCATTTGATTGTGAATTTCCTTGATAAATGTTTTACCATACTTATCCTACCTACTATGTAAGGTAATTGTGATGACTGAAGTTGTGCATACCCTCGGTAACAAATATTCTATCCTCAGTGGAGGTTCCAGGGACCTCACTAATTTAGATATTATGTGGACTAAAATCCTTTCAATTTGATGATGGAAAATACAAGATCATTCTCTTATCTTTTATGAAATCAAGGTCAGGGGATCCCCCCTAGAGTTAGTCCATAGTCTTCAATGTGGGCCATATACACATAAGACATAAGACCCATCCTAGGATACAAAAGTAAGAGAGTATATCGAAACATCAATAACCTTTCCATAAAATTCATCCCCAGCCTCATCTACCATCGGATGAAGGATATGTTTTATGGAAATATCCTCTACGTCCACTAGTTTCTCACACCAACATGGAGTCATGTGGTCTTTGATGATAATAGTGGTCATGAAAACTACATGATCAAATAATTATATCGGGAGAAGTTCCCCATTTTGGATCATCATCTCACCTACCAAAAAAAAATTCCATTCCTATGTAACCCCAAAAACCTATAACCGTTATCTCAAGGGAACATATTACCTTAGAGACAAATTTTTGTTGGGCCTACTCTATAGTAATATTCCACTGCAAATTTAACTATGTGGGATTTTATTTCCATACAAATGGTATATGTAGGAAGCCTCTCATAGTTCTAAAACCAGCTACCCAAATTCAGTTAAATTTTCTATAGTGAATATTCCCATTAGAGTCATATTCCACCTAGTAAGAAACATCCTTTATCAATATCTTTGTCTAGTTCGACGCAAGCCCAACACCATTAATGACATGGAACCATTTACCTAGATGGGCTCGACCCATGATGAAAACCTACATTTTATGGTCCATTTCAAAAAACAAACATAAAACATGTGTTGTGTCTTTTTTATGTAAAAATAAAAATACATGGATTCTGATTACTATCATTGGGATATGTGGGAAGTCGGTCTCATTGGACCGATCACAAAATCAATACTTCTTATGTATTTTTGAATGACGTTAATTTTTAGAGTGCCACAGTGCTTGACATGAAAATATAATCATGATAAAAATGACAGGAGAATATCCAATATTTTTAAAAAAGGATATCGATGATGGAGAACCTCTGATATATACATATTAGTTCATCGATGAAGAACCTCATTTATATAAAGATGAATAAGAAGTTAATACATTCTATTAATTGAATTTTATAACAACAATTACATGTTTTATATTTCGGATTTGATAAGTGATTAATGAAATTATTTTAAATCTATAAGAGAGTACTTGGGAAGGTTATAATTCCCCCAAAAAAGTGTTTGATGGGCTCGACCTCCCATCCTCATTGATAGTGAATGTTCTAAAATTCATTAGTTAATTCCTACTGATATCATGACTTTTTAATGGAGGTCCACATTAACTATAAATGTGAGTGGTTGTAAAACACGTTAGATTCAAAAATATACTGTTGAACCAATGTGAATCTATAACTAAAATAACAATTTCTCACAAATATCATGCACATTTCATGAACAATATTAATGAAGTAGAAATAAGGATTCAAAAAAAATTATATAATTAGTTTCCTATTTTTTTGATATATTGATGTGGGGTATTCTAGTTTTTTATTTCCATATGCACCCAACAACTTTTTACATGATCACCATTAATCTAGTAGAGTCCTTCTGGCCATCATAAATTTACACATATGCTACTATAAACAAAGTGGTATCATAAATTTAGATGATATTTTCACAAGCCAAATTTGTTCAGTGATAGGTTTCAAATTCATTGGTTGTGGAATACAATATCAACGGTACCATTATAGACCTGGAGGCAATTTTTCAAGCACATCAACATATGAATCCCCACCATCCATCAAATAAATGATGAATAGTGTCAGAAAATCCAATTAATCCAACATCAATGTCAAATAATTTTTCTAGAAAATCCTTTGAATACAACCACGAGTTACTCACTTATAATATAGAGGGGTTTTAGATGACCTTGATGACCTCACCTGGAGAACATATGGGTCCCTACAAATGGATCATTCTAGATTTCTGTACCACCTACACAACATTTCAATAAACACTCAGAATGATGATGGTTCCACACCTAGATTCTAGCCCTGGTAACTTATTCTTAGGTGAATAAGATATACCATTGAGGGAAGTTGTTAGTGAATAGTGAATAGAACCATTCCTTTGTTCACCCTATATAATTTTTCGAGGACATATTGATGACATTATATTTCATATATGTAAGTCACATAATTTCAATTCTTATTTTAAAGTGTTATATCAACATTATACGATGGTCAACTAGTATTATATGCATATTCCATCTCCCATCCAAGATAATCGTGTATAAAATAGAATGATAATTGAAATAAAAGATGCAACCCTTATCCATGTTCCAAATTACAGATATCAGTTTAATATGGTGGATATTCTATATGACTCACGAACCCCAATAAAAATTATAGACTCTATTCATCCGATATCTACAGTGAAGAAATATATAAAAGAAAATCATCCACATATGAAATTTGTCACCCATAGATAGCGGCAAAAATGGCACGTGTGAATAAATCTTTATTAATACCACCCATGGTGACTGGAAAATGATGAGATAATCCTAGACCCGGCCATATTGAATGATGTTTTTCATTAACCTCACATAAATCTATATATTGAAACTCAATACACTAAACCTCCTTGACAAAATTACAAAGATAGTAGAGGAAATTTACAGGGTCTACCCTACATATACAGTTCTGGAAATTCTAAATGTATTCCCCAAAAATCATACCATGAAAACAAACTATACATCTAGAATATGCCATATCTCGGGATACCATGTCATTATGAGTGCATCAGAAACACTCCATAGGGATATAATCATAAATAGAAATACGGTTCCCTCCTTTTAATCGCATTCTTTAATGGTCCTTCCAATAGTATACACTATAATTCTTCACAATGAAGTTAGAAATTATGCCATGATGATATTCCTACCCATGATGGAATTCACTCTAAAGGTCATCTGTAAAATTAAATTTCATATCATCCATAGGGTCCATCCATTCAAAAAAGAAATCTCAAAAATCCCACTTATCACAAGGTGATTTAAAAAATGAGATCACTCAGGCCTGATGCCACCTCATTGACAGGTATTATTTTTTCTTAAACAAAAGGACACCCAAGGAAGTTTTAATTCTCCTAACTAACTTTTGATTACATACCCTTCAATATTATAGATGAACTCCATAATCCCTATTTTTATGTTGAATAAACTGGTAGGCATCCACTTTGGTCTAATCAGGTTGAAGAACTATTTTCAAACAATGAAGAAGACATATAGCTTCTGTTGAGAAAGATGGATAAATAAGACATAGAAGTGAGGTTTTTTCCATTTGACACAGCCAAATTCTGAATCCATGAGGCAACATTGGAAGTGTTTGTGCACAATATTCTCCTAAATATATGGTCTGTACTTCATTACATGAATACAAAAGTATAAATTTGTGAAGAATTCCACAATCACATCAATATAATGAAATATATTCACTATAAAATCAGATTGAAGTCACATCTAATTGAAAAAACACCCAATGTTGGGAAAATAATAATGTTCCCTTCAATGCATATAAACAAATTTATTAAAAAGGATTATGTTAGTTGATCATTTATTCCCTATCCATTATTATTATAATACAATCGGTAAAACATTATGCACTGTATTTTATAATGCTCCTCAAACTGTAAAACCTAATCAAAATGACATCAGGAAATTTCATATCCATAATCCATCTTTAGGAAGTGGTATCTTCACATAAATGGGTATGATCAAAAGGAATATACACCTAAAAACTATCAAGGATGTTTTTATATAAGAGATATAGTAATAAAAAGAAACTTGTATAAAGCATTTACGAAATTTGAGATAGATTTACATGGTTGAAAAATCCCATAAATATTGTTGAAACTATTGAATCATTGTCAGCTTGACTATAAGATATGGTTGGAAAATGTGCCCTAGTATAGCTGGAAGGGAATCCATTCCTTTAATGGTTATAAGGGACTCTTCACCTGCATATTTTTGGAAATCATATGTCTCCAACACTCAATCATTCCTTAAATTCAAACCCACATATGACACATTATATTTCAAGGCGAGGACCCAAGATGTGTAATTATTTAAAATAAGAAGCAACACAATAGTATTCCTTTTTGAAAACCCTGTTGGTAGTAGCCGTTATATGGAACACTAGTTTTCCTTCAGGGTTGATAAAAAATTGGAAAATATTTTCTAGAAAACTCATTATTTTAAATGCTTGAAACTGTATAAGATAATGATCATCGATATCTCAAACACAAAATGATGATAATATCATAGTTTTTTTATACATCATTTCTAGGAATAAGTCTCCAAATTTATCCCTAATTTTATAGTATCCAGAAGTATGTTTTTTGGTTCATTGCATAGAAAATCTCATTGAAGAGTTGTGTGAAAACGTGAAATAAAATCAAATAAATTGGTGGGTTATAAGAAATTGATGATGTTGGAAAAAGTGTAGAAGGAATAACAATGTGAATAAAACCCTTTTCCAAATCAGTATCATTAGTTCAAGGAAAGAGGAATAGAAAATAAAAAGTTTCAATCATCCCTCTTAAACTAGTTCCCGCATCGTATCCCACTCTAAATATATCACATTTTAATTAAACGACCCTGATAGAGTGAAAATATTAGAAAAACTTACCGTATATGAATTAAGACCTTAAAAGTAGGCTCTCTTCATTTGGAGGGGAATTTGATCCTGGAAACCTTGTAATGCATTGGGAAATAACCTGCTAACTCTATCAGTCCCCAAAATACGTGATAATTTCCTCCTTTAGGACCGCCCAACTTATTACCCCTTTCAATGAAAATTGGTCAAAACCATCAATGAATATTTTATTTTCAATGGTAACCTAAAACCTATTGTTAATTATTTCTGTTTGAAGTTAGAAAAACAACCAACACATGTTACTTGTTTTTCAACTTCATATATAGAAGAATAGAGTGTATTATAAGATGTTTCTGGAAGAAATGTCTATTAATTTCATTGATTAGATTACTATAAAAAAATATGGACTCAAAATATCCACTAGGAACAGTTAAACAACCAATTGTTCTTCCATTAGGTTCTACTATGGTATATACAACTACTTCATCCATAAAATCATCCAATGTACAATCGTCAATGAAATGTAATGGATGGAAGATTGTGAATAAAACACAACAAGATGAACGTACAAGTATGTTGAAGTTATCCATTATGATCATTGACGCCATTCCCTTAGTCTCAATAAATCATGAATTTACTGATAAATTTGTACAACGGGTGCTTCCCTACCAAATTATTCAATGGGATCCGAACCTTCAATCAATGTCCACATTTGATGAAGGATTGATATTTGTATATATTAATGACATTCATGTTATGGATATCCTATTTGATGATTATTTTATTATTAAATTGGGTAGACATGACTCAATGATAAATGAGAAATTGAAAAAGTGGGTGGGCCAACTGCATCCCAACAAAACATGCCTCTACATTCCTAGGAGAGCTATCTATGCTTTAGAACCCCATAGGAAATCCCTTCCATAGGCTGAGAATGATAATCGTTATGCATAAACTTATGTAAAAAATCATTTGGAGTCATTAATATTTGATAAATGAATGATAAATATCCCAAACCATAACTATCCCATGTATGTGGGTAGGCCAATACATTTTGAACAAGTAGTAGACAAAATGACTTATTCATCTACATAAGAACCAGCCTGAACTACCCAAAGAATTTCAACTACAAAAATACCTTCTATAGAACTGTTAACCATTTTTCAAGGTAATCCATTGACAATAAAATATGACATCATAAAATAATATTTCATACCTCCAATAAATAATTCAATTCTATATACTCTAAATCTATCTATGGATTAGAGGGAAGAACATGTAGTAACTCTTCTATTCCATCAATATTTTAAAGATTAACTTTCATTCACGTAGGAATATCATCTAGTGGTTGACACTATATAATGAAATTTAGTTATTCCTTTCACATAAAAATATGGAGATGATGTTATGCATTGAAACATTTGGCCACTATACATATCATAGCCAAAATAAATCATTGAAATCTATAGACCATTCATTTTGAATAGATCATGATTCTACCTATTTAATATCAAAATGCCTCTACAATTAGAATACTCATAATCTAATATTCCCTCATTCAATATAACACCCCAAGGGTATGATAAAAGTGAATGGATACCCCTTATATGAATTAATTTTATACCTCGATTTTGAGATATAGTTACCAAGTTTATGTTGTTTGTCATCCAGTAACACAAATAAATAATTTTATTTAATGGAAGGAATTGGTTTCATCATCATTCAATGATCCCTTCCTCATACCATAAATGCCTTAAATACTATGGATACCAGTTGATTGGGTCGTAACATGGTGTAAACTTGTTGTTTTTTTCTAATGTATATTAAAATATTGATACATGATTCCACTAAATAGAAAGGAAAAAAATCAACAATTAATGGTGTCGTTATTGTCACTACTCTATATTGTGTGGAAATGACATCGTATATCCCATTCAATGACCTAACAAATTAATATGAGTTTCACATCATTCAGGTTGAATACCTACACTCATAGTTATAGATGTGATCACTAGACATCATGATATTGTCCATGTTATCTAAATCCTAGGGAAGTGATAAAATATTTTATTCTTTTGTCAGTTTAAAAACCACAAATAGATTAACACCAACCTTATCCACTAAATTTTACGAGGATACTACAACATTCGATAAACTATTGGATGTCCTGATGTCAACATTTAAAGCTAGCTTAGAGAAAACTATCATTTCCCAAAACATAAATGATTACTATTTTCACTCATCCATTATAATATGGTCAATGAGGATGAGGATGTAGAAATGATATTAGATGATGTAAATGACACCAAATATTTTCCACCATCATTTGAGGAATGTTTATCTACCATTATAGATGAACTCTGATTGATAAATCTGAATGTAATGGAACATCTACAATGAACACTAATCAATGTTACTATGCCCCATGAATAATATGGTATTTAAATATAATTTCTAAATTTTCACATGGACATGTATTCATGTAATTACAAATAAATATCAAGAATTTTACCAAAGCATATACCCTATGAGTGAAAAGAATATACCCTATGTTTAAATCTATATTATCCTTGATCTATTTAGAAACTAATATTCTTATGGTATGTTTTTATTTCATCAATAATAGTTTGTACTTAGATCATGAATTTAAATAAGCATATATCCTAGGAGTGAAAAACCAATAGTGTAGTATGTCATGTTGTCACATAACATGATGCCCCAAGTTATGCATTAAACTCCATGCCAGAGTTTTCCCTCCTAGGTACATCAGTCCTGGAGCCACATATACCTGCTTGTATGCAGATTGGGATGTATTTTTTTGATAAACCACAAAATCTATACTTAAAAAAATTTAGAGATGTTTTCTAATACTACGTCTCATCATTATGGTTCATAATAATGTTATCTATTAATAATATAAAAATATAACTAGACCATTAGATGATACCATCTATAGTGTCCCTAGCTATTAAAAAATAACATTACATGATTTTAATCATATTTTTACATCAAAGTACAATCCTAGGATCAGAAATTCTACTGTCTTGGTAAACTAGGTACGTAACCAAACAACATAAAATTTTTTTTATTTAAAATCCATAATGAGATCTTATAATCCATTCTTCTCGTAAATTTACATATGAAAACCTGGTAAAAACATGAAAAAGGGATGAACTAATAGCTTAGTAAGGTAATAACCATAAAAATAAGGTATTATCACATGGAATAAAAGGCATGGCATGATGATATTTGAAGGCATGTAACATATCAAATCATAACATATAAAATTGGGATAGATTAAAAAGGAATCATAGAAATATGGAAGAAACAAAAAAATGAATTTAGTATTAGTCTAGGTGAACCTCCAAGACCATTTACCATTGTAAAACATGCCCAGGCAACCCGACATTACAATTTCTCATAGATGCAAATGCCACGACTAACCGCCAAGACCATCACACATCACATCTCATGAGACTCAAATTTTACTAATTCATTGGTTCTATATCTATTCACAATAATCATTATTTTCATTAATATTTTTTCCACATAATGAATAATACACAATCAATCATACATAAACATAAGGGATACCCATGTAAAGAATTGGGTACCATAATCATGACATATAACATATCCAACGGACATATCATGAAAGATTCCGTCAATGAAAATAATTAGACCCTAAGTGCATGTTTATTGGTTAAATATCTATATAACATTGTATTTGATGTCAAAAAAAGGTTCAACATGTATGAAATGTGTTTGAGAAACACTACCATTAAAACGATTTTGTGCATTTTAAGAAAAATACTATAGAGCTTTTAAAATAGAAAATAGAAAAGTATTTCATATAAAATAAAATGATAACCAAGAATTATTTTTAATATAAATACTAATTTTATAATGTCAATGGCGCATAAAATATTGGATAGATTTCATTGTAAATTTGGTATAAATGTTGTATGTTCCCTTAAAATGAGTTTGCTTATTGGAATGTATTGAAGAGGGCATCACATATAATCATGTAAATCTACAAAAGAGAGTGAGTGGTGGATTATAATCACGATTATGGATAATATAAATAGTATTTTTAATATTTACATAATAATAGATGACAACATCTTTTGGGTATAAATAATGATAGAGCAACCTGATGGAAAAAATTCATTTCATGTAGAATTTCATACTGATTGTCAACATGGTTTCAGGTGTACATAAGAGGGATTCATGAGAGAGAACAATGTTTATAATCAATTATATATATTATATTTTATGTATGTTAGAGGGTAAAAATTAGTCGCCATTGTAACGCCCTGACCCTAGTTACCTAGAGTCGCTGCATTATTACATAACATTAGTATGATCACAAAAGATCAAGTCTCGAAAGACCGATTATTATTGTATCCTTGGAAACACTAGATACATTCATAAATGTTATATTACATCATGAAGTGAAAAACTACAATAACATGGTCTCCATAGTCCACACTCATATCCCCATTTGACTATCCCTGCAGGTCAGTCATAAAATATTTCTTCACATCCTGGGATAAATAAAACAAAGAAAGGGGTGAGCTCATATGCTCAGAAAGGATACCAATATAGAGGAAACATTCATAAATAAACATTAACATTTAAGGCAATGTATAACTAAAACAAAAGACTTTTAAAATTGAACTTCACCATAATATGGAAATAATAAAATGAAATAATTCCATTTACTTATTCACATGGATATTCTACAAGTCGAATAATCAAATGCAATATCAATAACCACTTTCATAATGATATAATGCATAATTCCATACTATCATAACCATGTAGCCAAGTCCTCGTGCCAATACTAAAAGTAAGATTTTTTCAAGGCCTCATGCCATGACACTAGTTTGTCTCATGAGACCTATCGATGCAACAATAATCTATAGCGGGCTCCACCCATCACATACTAAGTCCAATGCATTCCTTATATAAAAAGGTTTAAACATATCATAAACCATAACATAATCTTATGACATAAAACATGCATAATGGAAGCATAACATTTCCACATTTCAATCACAAGATATCAATATAAAAAATTGACAAGATAAATCCATTTTCAATACCATAATAAACAAAAGGTAAAACTTGGTATTTATTTGTAATTTTATAATAAATTATGGCTTGTAGAGGTAGCCGACACTCAAAAAATGGTCACGGTGGTGGAGAAGTCGCTGTCGCCACATACGAACGACAAAAAAACATTAACTTTGGTCGTTTAGTAAAATGATTCATATAAAAATATTCCTTTTAAATAAATTTAAATGTCAAAGGGGTTTATACACCTTATAAAAGAAAGTAGTGTATAAAACAAAATACGCCTCAATGAAAGGAGATGGAGAGGAGGTCCCTTACCTCATGTCTGACTTGACTCGATCATTCTTTAACCTCCTGAATAATAAACTAGAGTTAATTTATACTTGATTAAGAAACTTTTTCAAGTTCATTATCTCTTTTATATCACTTATCACCATGTTATGAACATTAGGTAATTATTTTAGTCAATAATGGTCTTTTTTTCGATATTTGGTACTTTAGTTAAAAATAAACATCTTATAATTACAAGTTGTTCATGAGGTAAAATATCCATTATATCAAGAGTTATATTCATGATTTAGATATCATATATATCATATATATCCATTATATACATGCATTTATAATATTACATAACATTTAGAGATAAGAAATGAAATGCACCGTTCATGGAGACGGTAAGCCGTACGTACGCATGAACGATACTTTCATTTTTATTTCATACTTAATGGAATGAAATAATAATTATATAATGGTATATTAGAATTCCAGTATAATATCATATATAATATCATTTACACAATCCGTTATATGTCCCACATATGGCATTAACGATTTAAATCACTTTGTGGGGGCGGTAGTCCCCACTTTCTAAAATGAAGTTATCACGTTTACCCATAATGAAAATTATATTGGTATTCCATAAATGAGGAATAAAAAATCATAAGGAAAACATAAACATAATATATATCATATATAAATATATTTACTTCTTAATGTCCACCATTAGAGGTTTTAAAAGAAGATTGAACAATCATCATTTCGCGAGGCAGTAATTCACCCCCATAAGAAACAAAATTTCCTTTAACCATTAGACGAAGGTGTCTGTAAGTTTAAATCAACTCCTTCTCATAAAATCATCCTAATATATTTAAAATTCTGGTTTTGTTACAAAATAAAGGAATAAAAAGTGTTTAAGGGGTTGGAGAAGCAAAATAAAACAAAAGAACATAAGAGAAGACATAACCTTAAAATCAGTTAACGCTTTTTGATTTGAGCCAAAGGCTTCCTTGGGAAGAATTATGCCCAAAGTGAGGCTTATAGGAATAATATAGTGAAGTTGGGAGAGTATTAGGGCTGAGGATGGCCGAGCCAAATGGCTTTTATGGTGTGAATAATGTGGTAGAGGTGGGGGCCTTTTATAATAGGAGAGGAGGGGCACTCTTGGAATGTCATGAAATGTTACATTATTATGAAATGATTTTCGGATTTCAAAGGTCCCAAAATTATATATTTCTAATATAAGGTGATTATTGTTCGAAATATTCTCATTAAATATGTTTTTTACAAGTGTAAATCTTAGATTTTACATTATCTTTTCATTTTAGTTAAAAAGATCATTAATGAGGTAATCACTGCAACATCATGGTGTGATAAATAAATTTATTTATTTAATGCCTAAAAATTATAAAAAGAATACCATGATGTAGGAAATCTTTTCATCTTTCCAAGGGATATTTATAGTCTAAAATATAACTTGTATAACCCCTTGTAAAAACTGTTTTAGTAAAACAATGCATGTTTGTGACATTTTTATTTTAACTTTAAATGAAAGGTATTAGTGTCATTTTCTTACCCAAGTGGCTCCATGGGGCCCCCAAGTTGACCCATGGATTATCTTAGTCGTAAATCACTCATACAATTATTGTAGGACAAGTGTAATGGTAATTTCATATTATTACATCATTATACTTATCGTCAATTACACTAATTATCTTTAATCGCGATTAATAGAACTTAAAAGTTACTATTCACCAAAAATTATTTTAATCCCATTAAACCACATTTTACATCCTAATAGAAATTTTTTATGTCGGATTGTTGAAATTCATATCACAGAGGTGGTAAAATTTCATCTAAAAGAAAAATCAGTTTTTTAACTACCACTTAGTGGTTTCACTATTCATCAAAAATCGATGTTTTTCAGAACAATACAAAAAATTCACCCAAATCTATAATTGATATTATGAATTCAAAAATTATATCTATTTTAAAAAATTCCAAACATATAAGTTCCATTAATCAATTTTATAATTAATTCCCGTTGTCAAAACAATTAGCGTTTTTTATGAAACAATATCAATCAAAAGATTGACAATTGTTTAAATCCAATTTCAAAGTGAAATTATTTCTAATGACCTCCGTTGGATAAAATGGTAAAAATGATATTCTAATTATACCTTATAACCACTCAATATTATAATTTATCACTATTATTCATTTTTATTAAAAAATCTGTTTTTAATTAAAATTTAGTAATTTTCACTATTCATCAAAATATAAAAGTTATCTGAAAAGTTCTAAAATATCACCCTATGCTAAATTCGATATTACGAATCCAAAATAGAAGTCCACATTGAAAGATAAAATTTATAAAATTTGAAAAATTAGTTATTACTATTCATAACAGCTAGTTTGATTGGATGTGGTGTTTGTTAGAACTCAAAGTTCTGTAAAACACACGCTACTGTATTATTCAAAGGGAAGCGTACCATGGAAGCTTGGGGTGTTACATTCTACCCTCCTTTAAATAATTTCTTCCTCAAAATTTCTTATAATATCACTATATAAAAAGACTCAGGTGACTCTTCATCATATGTTCCTCAGGTTCCCATGCTGCCTCTTCTATCCTATGGTTTATCCATAGATCTTTTACAAGACGAGTCGTATGGTTTCTCAGCACTTGTTCTCTTGTTTCAAGAGTCCTAATGGAATCTTCGCAATAAGACAAATCAGGTTCTAGTTCTAATTCCTCATAGGTGAGTACATGCATTGGGTCAGGCATGTATTTTCTCAACAGTGATACTTATAACACATCGTTAACTTTGGAGAGACTTGGCGGCATTTCCAAACGGTAAGCTACACCCCAATTAGTTCTAGAATTTTGAATGATCTGATGTACATGGGACTCAATTTACCCTTCTTACCAAAATGTATAACTCCCTTCCATGGATATACCTTCAAGAAAACATGATCTCCTACCTAAAATTCCAAATCCTTCCTTCGGTTTTTAGCATAGCTCTTCTGCCTAATTTGAGTTGCTTTGATGTGGTTTTGGATTACCTTCACCTTTTCCATCATTTCCTCCACCAGTTCTGGGCCTACAAGTTTTCTTTCACCAACGTCATCCCAACAGGTTGGTGTGCAACATCTCTTTCCATATAACGCTTCATATGGTGCCATCCGAATACTTGAAAGGAATCTATTGTTATAGGAAAATTATATCAAAGGAAAATATTGATCCCACATACCCTAAAAGTCAAGTGAGCATGATCTCAACATGTCTTCTAAGGTTTGAATAGTTCATTCTGATTGTCCATCTATTTGAGGGTGGTAAGAAGTGCTCAAACGAAGTTCAGTATCCAAGGAATTCTGAGGACTTTTCCAGAATCATGATTTAAAATAGGGATCATGATCCGAGACAATCGATAGGGGTACTCCATGAAGTCTCACAACTTCTTTAATATATAGTCTTGCTAGACGTTCAAGTGGTAGAACTTCTCATATAGAAAGAAAATGTGCTGACTTGGTAAGACTATCAAAAATGACCCATATTGCATCATTCCTTCATGGTGTCTTTTGTGGTCCCATGAAAAAGTTCATCGTGATATTATCCAATTTCCACTCTGGTATGGGAAGAGGTTTCAATACTCCTCCAGGATGTTGCCTTCCAGCTTTCACTTGTTGACAAACCAAACATCTTGACCCAAAATCGGAAATCTCCCTCTTCATGTTGTCCCACCAAAAATGTTCCTTCAAATCTCTATACATTTTGGTGCTCCCATGGTGTATAGAGAAATTGGAACTATGAGCATCAGCCAAAAATCCTCTTTTTAGATCAAGTATATCGGGAAAACAATGTCTCTTCCCAAACATCAAAATTCCATCTTCATACACAAATTCACTCAATTTCCCATCATTCACAGCTTTAATCTTTCTTTCTGACTCTCCATCGCTATTATGATTACTCATTATCCTTTCTAGTAATGATCGTTTGGAATCCATTTGAAATATCATTGATGTTTCACCTTCCATGGTGATTCCCATATCCATCTTTACTAAATCCATGTATATATGATCCTTTTCAACTCTCATCTTGTTCAAAACTCTATGATCATTTATACTCAAAGAATATTCCACCTTATTTTCCTTCCTCGGGTGGTTGTGTATCCTGAAATCATAATCCTTGAGTATTTCAATCCATCTCCTATTCCTCATGTTGAGTTCTTATTGTGATAAAATACACTTCAAACTCTTGTGATCAGTATAAATCTCACATTTTCACCATAGAGGTAGTGTATCCATATCTTCAAAGCAAAGATCACAGCTTCTAACTCAAGATCATGAGTAGGATAGTTCTTATCATGAATTTTTAGCTATCGCGATGCATATACAATAACCCTATCATTCTGCATAAGGACACAACCAAGTCTTTCATTGATGCATCACTATAAATAACGATTCCATCATTCCCTGATGGTAGAGTCAATATAGAAGCATTGACTAATATTCTCTTCAGTTCATAAAAACACTCTTCACACTCTTTTTTACAGACAAATTTAACCCCTTTATGTGTGAGCTCCATTAGTAGGTTAGCCAATCGGGCAAAATTCTGGACAAAACGTCGATAATAACATGCCAAACCAATAAAAATGCGTACCTCAGTTATACTCGTCGGTGCTGGACATTCATGGATTGCCTTGGTCTTATAAGTATAAATGGAAATTCCATCATTAGAGACAAAATGGACAAGATTATAATTATCCTAAATCCCGAATTCACACTTTGCTAAACTTCCCATATAATGCATGTCTTCTAAGAGACTTCAAGATAATGCACAAGTGATTTTCATGATTTTCATAGATTTTGGAGTATACCATGATATCCTAGATAAATAACACAAAAAAATCATTAAGATATTCCTTGAAAACTCTATTCATTAGATCCATGAATACAGAGGTTGAATTAGTCAATCCAAAAGGCATTACTGTAAACTCGTAATGCCCGTACCTTGTTTGAAATATTTTCTTCCGATTTTTTTCCTTCTTCACACAAAACTGATGGTATCCAGATCGAAGTTCAATCATTGAAATGTATTGAGATCCATGCAGTTGGTCAAATAAATCATCAATGCGAGGTAGGGGATACTTGTTCTTTATTGTTATAGCATTGATCTCCCTGTAGTCAATGCACAAACTCATATATCCATCTTGCATCTTAATAAAACGGACATGGGATCCCCATGGATAAACACTAGGGAAAATAAATCCCTTATTAATCATTTCCTCTAGTTTTTTCATTAGTTAAACTAATTCCACTATGGCCATTCTATAGGGGGTCTTCGATATAGGCCTTGATCCAGGAATTCAATCAATGAAAAACTCTACTTCTCGTTCTAGAGTATGTATAGGTAAATCATCCGGAAAAACATCTAAATATTCTTTCACAATAGTTACATCCTCTATTTGAACATTCCTTTCCTCGCCCTCAGTCATTTTATTCTCTTCCTCCCCAATAATTGAATTTAGTTGAGCTACTGGTGGTGGATCTAAATAAGAATTTGGTGGTGACGATTCTTCTCTAAAGATAAGGTGTTACTTATCATCATCATAAAAAATCATAACCTCCTTCTTCTTACAATAAATCTTTGCATCATAGTATGAAAGGAAATCCATACCAATGATTATATCAAACTCAATCATAGGTATGATAGTGAGATCAGCGGATAAAGAACATTTATGTGCTCTAATGGGGACTGATTCACACAACTTTGTTGCAATGATACTTCCCTTTGGAGTTTTAACTGAAAACTCCTTTGTTAAATCAAATTGGAAATATCTAATTTTCTTAGAAGACTGGGAAGATATTAAACAATGAGATGATCCAAAATCAAATAAAGCATTTTCTAAACTTGAGGAAACCATTAAATTCCCTGACACACTGTCTTTCACAGCTTCTACCTTTGCAGTAGTGATAGCATAAGCCAGGCCTTGATCCCTTGGCCTTTTCGGAGGCAAGTTCCCCCGATGCTTAGTACATTCATTTGTATAATGTCCCACCTCTCTACAATTATAGCATTCCATGTTGAAAGATACTTTATTTCCCTTGAAATCATGCACTTGGTGGCCTTTTTCACCACACATGTAACCAACTCTCATGCCTTTTAAGCAAGTACCGGGGTGTTTCTTCCCACATTTACTATAGGATGGATTTTCATGTTTTCCCTTCTTCCCCTTATTTCCATTTCCAGATTGATCATAAGATCTCTTCTTCTCTTGCTTTGCTTTAAAGTCATAAGACTTAGAGAATTCCTTTTCTGTGTTGATTGCACATGAGACAATGTCTTTATACAACGAGAAGGATTGTGACACTAATGATAGACGAAGAAACATTTTTATCCCATCAAAGATACGATCAATATTACTTCATGGGTTATGTATATAATCTACAGCATACCTTGCTAACCATGTAATGTTAGCCTCATACTTTGCAATATTCGCATCCTCCTTTTGTCTCAGACTCAGAAATTGCCTTTCCATATCTACTCGATCATCACGAGGAAAGTATTTTTCTAATAAAATCTCTTTGAACACCATCCATTCCATATTAGACACTTCTTCATCTTATTTTGTGTTTTGAATCAATGACCACCATTGATCAGCATCTCCAGTGAGGCGGTAAACTGCCATGATAACTTTTTCCATTTCATTACTCCCCAAGGAATAGAATATTTTCTATAGGGAACTTATCCATTGCTCAACTACTAATGGATTTGAAATCCCATTGAATGTTGCTGGTTGCTGCCTAATGAAGCGATCTAACATTGATCCTCTGCGGATCAGGGTGCTCCATACGAGTAAGGTTATTATTCATAACTTGAGTGAGTTATCCTAGTATGGTGATATGCTGATCAGCACCAGTTGTATCATTAACTCCATTATAATTATCTTGAGCAGTAGGGAAATCCCTACATGGAGTGTGTGCATTGATACAGTTTCCATTCCTTCCACTATGAGCCATTTCTAAACAATGTTAGAAACTAGATTAGTATATGAATCAAAATACATAATAACAAACATTCAAAACACTTTACATAAATTGAACTATTTATTTATATAATCTATAATCATAAAAATGTTTTCTTTGAAAAACTATATACTCATAAACCATTCATAATGGTTTGAAATGAAAATGAGAATTATCCAAAGCATATCCCCTAGAGTGTCATAACCAAGAGTGCAGCAAGTCCCGTTATCGTGCACCAGATCTCGTTCGAGTCTAGATCAAAGCGGTGTTTTTGGATTTTACCCCTATGTACAACTGTGCCAGAGCCTCCTCTACCTGCTCGTATCCAGACAGGGATGTATTTCTGGGAAAACTCAAAAAATATCTATAATACCAATATTCTAGTAAGTTCTTCTATACTAATCCTCAAAGTCTATCTTAGGGATACGTTCTCTAATCAGAGTTTATCTAATTATAGCTTCTAAAGTTAGTACTAAACTGTCTTTGATACCAACTGTAATGCCTCGACCCCAGTTACCCAAAGTCAGTGCATTATTATGTAACATTGGCATGATCACAAAAGATCGAGTCTCGAATTACCGATTAGCTTCATAGTCTTGGAAACACTAGATTCATTCATAAATGTTACATTACATCATAAACTAAAAAACTAAAATAACATGGTCTCCATAGTCCACACTCATATCCCCTTCAGACTATACCGGCAGGTCAGTTATAAAATATTTCCTCACATCCTGGGAAAAATAAAACATAGAAATGGGTGAGCTCAGATTCTCAGTAAGGATAAAAATATAGCGGAAACTTTCATAAATAAACATATACATTTAATGCAATGTATAACTAAAACAAATGCATTTTAAACATGAAAATCAGCATAATATGGAAAAAATTAAATTAAATAATGAAATTTACTTATTCACATGGATATTCTAATAGTCTAATAATCACATGAAATATAAATTCCCACATTCATAATGATGGAATGCATAATGCCATACTATCATAACCACGTAGCCAAGGCCTCATTCCAAGACTAAATATAAGATTTTGTAAAGGCCTCGTGCCAAGACACTAGTTTGTCTTATGAGACCTACTGATGCATCGAGGAGCTATAGCGGGCTCCACCTGTCACATACTATGTCCAACACATTCCTTATATGAAAAGGTTTAAACATGTCATAAACCATAATATAATCATATCACATAAAACATGCATAATAGAAACATAACATTTCCACATTTTAATCAAAAGATATCAATCAAACACATTGATATGATAAAACCATTTTCAATACCAAAATAAAATAAAAGTAAAACATGGTATTAATTTTTAATTTTAAAAAAAAGTAATGGCTTGTAGTGGAAGCCGAAACTCAAATAATGGTAACGACGGCGGAGAAGCCATTGTCGCCGCATACGTACGACAAAAAAACATTCCCTTTTGTCATTTAGTAAAATCATTCATATAAAAAGATTCCTTTTGAAAAAATGTAAAGTTCAAAGGGGTTTATACACTGTATAAAAGAAAGTTGTGTATAAAACAAAATATGCCTTAATGAATGGAGATTGAGATGAAGTCCCTTACCTCGTGTCCGACTTGACTCGATCGTTCTTTAAACTTCATAATAATAAAATAGAGTTAATTTCTACTTTCGTAAGAAACTTTTTCAAGTTCATTATTCCTTTTATATCACTTATTACCATGTTATGAACATTATGTAATTATTTATGTTAATAACGGTTGTTTGGTCGATCTTTGGTACTTGAGTTAAAAATTATCTTCTTATAATTACAAGTTGTTCATGTGGTAAAATATCCATTATATCCAGAATTATATTCATGATTTAGATATCATATATATAATATATATCCAGTAGAAACATGCATTTATAATATTACATAACATTTAGAGGTAAGAAATGAAATGCACCGTTCATGGAGACGATAAGCCGTATGTACGCATGAATGCTAATTTCATTTCTATTTCGTATTTAATGGAATGAAATCATAATCATATAAAATTAAATTATAATTCTAGTATAATATCATATATAATATCATTTACTCCATCCTTTATACGTACCACATTTGGCATTAACGATTCAAATAACTTTGAGGGGGCGGTAGTCCGCACTTCCTAAAATGAAGTTATCGCATATACCCATAATGGAAATCATAATGGAATGCCATAAATGAGAAATACAGAAGCATAAGTAAAACATAAACATAATATATATCATATATAAATATAGTTACTTTATAATTTCAACCATGAGATGTGTTAAAGTAAGATTGAACAATCACCATTTCGTGAGGCCGTAATTCACCACCCACAGAAATAGTATGTTCATTAACCATTTTTCGAAGGTATGTGTAAGTGTAAATCAAATAATTCTCTTAAAAACATCCTAGTATATTTAGTATACTGGTTTTGTTACAAAATAAATGAATAAAAATAGTTTAAGGGGTTGGAGAAGCAAAATAAAAGAAAAGAACATAAGAGAAGATATTACCTAAAAATCGGGTAACTCTTTTTGATTTGAGCCAAAGGATTCCTTGGTAAGACTACATCAGAAAGTAGGGATTCTAGGAGTAAGACATGGAAGTTAAGAGAGCATTTGGGTGGATGTTGTCCGATCCAAATGGATTTTATGGTGTGAATAATGTGGTAGAGTTAGGGGCCTTTTATAAGAGGAGGGGAGGGGCACTCTTGGAAAGTTCATGAAATGTTACATTATTATGAAATGATTTTCGGATTTCAAAGGACCCTAAATTATATATTTCAATGATAAGGTGATAAAGATTTGAAATATACACTTCCAATAGGTTTTGACAAGTGTAAGTATTTGATTTTACATAATCTTTTCATTTTATTCAAAAAGATCATTAATGAGGTAATCATTGCATCATTATGGTGTGATAAATAAATTTATTTATTTAATGCCTAAAAATTATAAAAAAATAAACATGATGTAGGAAATCGTTTTAGCTTTCCAATGGATATTTATAGTCTAAAGGATAGCTTGTATAACCCCTTGTAAAAATTGTTTTAGTAAAATAAGGAATGTTTGTGACATATTTATTTTTTTCTTTATATGAAAGTTATTAATGTCATTTTCTTACCCAAGTGGCTCCATGGGGCCCCCAAGATAACCCATGGATTATATTGGTCGAACATTACTCATAATTTAAGTGTAGGACATGTTTAAAGGTAATTTCATATTATTATATCATTATATTTACCTTAAATTACACTAATTACCTTTAATTGCGATTAATAGAACTAAAAAGTTACTGTTCACCAAAAATTATTTTAATCCCATTAAACCAGATTTTACATCCTAATGACAATGATGTATGTCGGATTTTTTAAATTCAAATAACAGAGGTGGTAAAATTTCATTTAAATGAAAAATTCGTTTTTTAACTACCACTTAGTGGTTTCACTATTCATCCAAATTCGATGTTTTTCAGAACAATACCAAAAATTCGCCCTAAGCTATAATTGATATTATGAATTCAAATATGATGTATATTTTACAAAATTACAAACATATAAGTTCCGTTAATTTATTTTATAAAAAATAAAATCCCGTTGTCAAAACAAATAGCATTTTTCAAGATACAATATCAATCAAAAGATTGACAATTGTTTATATCTAATTTCAAAGTGAAATTAATTCTAATGACCACCATTGGATAAAATGGTATAATTATATTCTAATTATACCTTCAAACCACTCAGTAGTATAATTTATCACTATTAATAATTTTGATTAAAATTTTTTTTTTAATTAAAATTTAGTAATTTTCACTATTCATCAAAATATAAACATTATCCGAAATTTTCCAAAATTTTACCCTATGATAAATTCGATATTATGAATCCAAAAATAAATTCCATTTTAAAAGATAAAATTTATAATATTTAAAAAAGTAGGTATTACTATTCATAACGGTTAGTTTGATTAGTTGTGGTGTGTGTTAGAACTCAAAGTTGCGTACAACACACGCTACTATATTATTAAAATAGAAGTGCATCATTGAATCTTGGGGTGTTACAACCATAATTAGGGATGACAAATAAAATGTAATAGTATAGAAGAAATTATTGAAATAATTAGAAATGGAGAGGATCCATTACCCTAACTTCATTGGTTTCCTCCACCTATTATTATTGACCTCACTAACAAATTAGGTTTTGTAATTAATAAATACAGTTCCTCCATTAAATGTAAAATATTTTTTATATTATTTATTAGTTATTTCATGACATTTTTTATGGGTTATGTGGTTCAATTTCACTGTTCGATTTTGTTTGTTTTCGTTGTTGTTATGATGGATTTTCTTATTTACATGAACGAATAAACATATAATATGAAATTTGTTGTCCAGAATTAAATTTATATAGCATTACTAAACATAAATGAGATTAAATGGTTGTAAATTTAATTTGTTTAGTTGACTGAAAATTTCTTTTTTTTATTATAAAACACTTTTAAGGAAATAGAGAGAAACCAAGAAGTCCCTATGAAACAAAACACCCCACGCAGAGAAAACCCAGAACAAACTACATGATCTACCGCTCCCTAGAAGCTACTCCATGACTACAAGACTTCACTAACTGGACCCTCTATCATGCAGTACCGTGCAAAAATTCATGGGCACGAAACTGATGGCATGCCATACCCTCTCAAGCGTCCTAATCCAAAAGGCCCTCCCCGATGAAGAATTTATGCTCTGATCCCCATCTGAAGTAGATCCAAGTAGATTGATGGAATCAAATCACCAAACATCGCAATAGCATCGCGCAAAAGGAATCCAGAAACAAGCACAATACGTACAAAAAAAACTCTCATTCAAGGAAAAAAATAGAAAAACTAAACCAAATTCATTAAAGATTAACTTGATTTTACCCAAGACCATCTCCCAAAACAATTTCCATGAAATTAATAAAATCTGAGTGGAAGGCACATCCTTAAGAAGATCCTCTACTCAGATGGTCAGCGTGTCCCATGTCTAAATATACACTTCAAGATTGATCTTCCTAATATTAAAGCCTCTGACTAATATCGACTCCTTCTTGTCTATCCAAGAACATTGTTTCTCATTAAGGGAAATCTATAGAGGCATCCCCATCAATTTAAAGGCTTCTTCTTCAGTTTCATTAAGATACAAAAACTGTTCCACTGGTTCTTCTTCCGAGAACATGAGAAAATCCATGGAGATCACATCCACAACACATGTCTTGTCGTGTTTTTCCAGCTATTTTTCTTTCAATTTCTTCACTGACCGTGTCTCCATAGGAAGAGGTATGTAGGAATAATCCTTATACCCATTATGAATTCCCTTCCTCCCTTCCAAGGATGTCCTTCCCCGAACACCATCTGTCTTCTGAACTGTATCGTTATAATGATCCAACATTCCCTCTCCATCAATATGCTCATCATGAACCTCCTTCACACTCAATTCCTAATGATGTAAGTCTGGGATCTCATTATTAGCACATTACCATGTCCTACCCCCTCCAAATCAACACCTATGTCATCAACTTCAAGACACTGAAAACTATTTCAAACTTGGACATTCGTTTTGGTTCATTCCAAACTCACACTCCCAGATGACTTCACCCAGCCCTTACTGCCTTCAGTAGTGGTAGAAACCCTTGCGTTTTGGCCCTCATAAACCTAGTGAAACTCCACTTCCCCCTCTGGATTGGTCACTTCTACTACATCCTTAGATGGACCTGCAGTCCCATTGCATGGGCTCTTTGATGCAGAAGAAGGCAGACCCACTCCTACATTAGCAATTGACCCAGTGCCTGCTAACTCCCCACACTCTTGTGAACCCAAAGGAACAGACCCCATCTTCTTGATGTGATTATTGAAGACGCCAAACTGTGATGGTTCCTTAAGCAGTGTATCCATACCATGCATGGGTCCTCTTTTAGGACCCTTACCTCTCCCAGCCAAAGTTGAATCTAGCTTCTTGTGTTGTGTTCCACCTAGATCAAGGATCACCATATACTACTTCATCCAAAAGCATGGCTCCTTTCCCTTGACTCGCACACCCATCCACACCACTAGTTCCAGCCCCTTGCTACCTCGACCAACGTCTGTTGTACTCCATAGAGTGGCCTAACCTCTTGAAAACCGAGCAAAAATATAACCACGACTCATACACAACATGGTGTATATAACTATATTACTCTCCAATAAAGATCCAAATGAAATCTGGGAGATGTTGTGAAACATCGAACTCAACACACACCCTTGGATTGACCAGATGACATACAACTTTGGTGTGACTATCAGGACACAGAAACCTACTGATGAGATTACCCACCACCCAAATAATCAATGGATTCTGAAATGGAAGATGGAGATTAAGAAAACTCACCAAGATTACTGCCGATGTGAAGTCCCCTCTCAAGTGAAAGTCATAAGTCCATCTGTGTAGATAAAATCTTGAAACGTTGTAGCTGTGAGGCACGCATGACCGTGCCATGATCAAGTCTTCCTCCGATGAGAAGCACACCATTAGGTTTCTTTAGTCGATAAAACCAACCGTATCCCTTTCCTCGAGAATCCACGAACCGAAGACGCATCTATCGAATGAATATACTGATGGCCTTCTCTGTGAAAAACAAGAAACCAAATTCCGCTTGATCAATTTTGAAGCTTCATAGAACATTTCAAGGGACAATGGTAAGTTAGGGTTTCCCTTATACATATTGGGGACCTTCAGGTGTATAGAACATTCCAGAAATGTAGGGAGCATCTCAGGTTTGGAAAGGGGGAAAAAAGGAAGGCTTTATTCGGTTAGAGAATGACGAGGGTCCCTCCCCCGCGGATGGGGGAGGGACCGACACGGTTGCCTTCACCATAAATTAATGGGAACGATGTCATGAGCTCCCCCTGTCCCGATCTCTTTCAATTCACCCTAATTTGTTTACTTGTATTGTGGTGGAATCATTATATTAAACAATAATGATAAATACTTTGATTAATTTTAGAGATTTTTCTCACAATTTACTTATTTAGTATTATTATTTTACATCATGTGTGTATAAATATTACATAACATTAAATTATATAAAATAAACATATAATAGACTTTTTCAACGATATGAATGGTTTTATGTCCACCATTGAAGATAGTACTCGAAATTGATAACATGAAATCTTTGATTGTGATAAATTAACACATCTAAAATGATGTTTTCATTTCATTCAAATAATATGGAGGGAAAAGGATAAATGATTATGAATTATCCCATTATCATAATATAATTCAATAACATATATTTTAATAGAGTTATAATACCATTTGGGTTAATGGAGGTGAGTAATAAAATAAGAAAAGGAATGAACATAAAAGAATCGGAAATATGAATTTTCCTCTTCAGTTTATCTCCTTTCAGAGCGTCTTTAAGGGTTAGGATTTGGTCTTTTGATAAGAACAAGGAATTTTGGACATGAGGGAAAAAATTTGGAGTGTTTTGGGTAGAATATTGGTATAGAACAAGGCATGAGAGGAGTTGGAGAATATGTATAGAGGGGTTGTATTTATATTTTAAGAGGGGGGGGGGTCATAATATTTAATTCCATAGATTATTATATTCCATGAAGAAAAGAAATAGTGAATTCCCCATGACCTAAAATAGTAATAATTGTATGTGAGTTTGACCCAATTGGTCTTACATTTGTATATCATAATCAATGACTCAATAAATCCATTATTAAGCATTTAATGTAAATTATATTATTTTACTATTTATAAAAAATTCATGTAATTTTGAAAAATCCAAAAAAGAAACCGTACCAATTTTCAACATGTTGATTACAAAACTAAAATCCATTTTTCAAAAATAATTTTCCAAATATTATTAATTTATTTTTTAATTAAAATCACAATTTATAAGAAAAATAACAATTTTAAAAAAATTATTTTCATATTCCAAGATATTGGTATATCTCACTACCGCTCGAATCATATTTAAATACTATCATAATTATGGTTAATATTTATTTGGGTATGTCATAATTCATAAGAGTAAAATTACTCTTTATAGGTTTGTGTTATATTTCTTCAAAAAATTTGTGGGTCATATTAGACTCCAAATATCTTACTAATTGCAACTTTTCATGTCAATTCATTAAAATTCACATCAAAAAGTGAAAAACTATTATTTAACGGTCACATATCACATATTAATTCATTATGTTGTCATATCATGTGATTGATGGAAAAATCATAAGAAGGAAATTTTCATTGAAAAAAACCGGGTCGTTACATCTACCAATGTCAATAGTGCATCAATGGTTGTCGACTAGATGACCAAGGGGCTATAGTAAGTGTAAGCTAAATGTCTCTGTCGCTAATGTTGTGGGATAGTGTGCAGTACCAGCCCCAAGCATTAAACACCACTAGATCCGGCCACACCAATCCAATAATATCAACTTGGATACAGATCTGTAACACCCCAAGCTTCCATGGTACGTTTCCCTTTGAATAAATCAATAGCATGCACATTACACGACACCAAGTTCTTACACACCGCAACCAATCAAACACGCCATTAGGAACAGTAAAACCCTCTTTTTAATTGTTTTTTAAATTTTATTTTTCAAAATTGAATTCATTTTTGAATTCGAAATATAAAAATTAGATTAGGGAGAATTATTGGTATTTTTCTGAAAACATTAAATTTTTGATGAATAGTTAAAAACACTAGGTTATTGTTGAAAACCGACTTTTTATTTAAATAATTATTTATATTATTTAAATTAATTTTTAGTAAAAATAGATAAATAATACTTATATAAGGTTAATGTAATTAATTGTAGTAATTTTATAAATTTTTTTGATATATAAACTGTTATTGAACTTTTTACCGTCTTTTACCCACCTTCTAGGAGCATTTTGAAATTTGCTAAAAAAATAATTTACCACTTATGTTAATTGAATTTCAAAAATCCAAGAGTCATGGTTGACATAATTATGTATAATGTTAATCAATTAGATAAAAGTATTTTTTGGTGAATCGTGACTTGTGACTTTTTTTACGACAGTTAAAAGTAAATAGAGAAATTAAAAGTTAAAATGATATTAATATTATTACCCTAAATCGTGTAATAATTCTATTGGATACAATCAATTAGACCAAAATCAACCTTAGTAATAAAATATGATTCTTTTTACCAACTTGGATTAGATTCGAACAATTATTATTATTTTATTTAAAGGAGAGTTACAAGTGTCATATTCCATGTTTAATAACTAAACCTTTTTTAATATAAGGATATACATAAGATAAATTTGATTATAAATATTAATTATAAAGCTAATATGATTTCAAAATAATGCTATTTTATTTATAATTTTTAGAAATTAAATGATTAAATTTATTTATGACACAATGATGATGGAGTAATTACATTAATAATAAATGATTAAAATAATTGCTATTATAAATATTAAAATAAATATAATTTTAGTCTTATGAAGAATTAAATGATTTTTCAAGGTTATTATGACATGTTTCAGTAGATTAAATAATTATTTTTTATGTAGTAATGTAGTTATGACTCACAAAAATAAAATACTAAATTTTGTCAAAATTGACATGAATGTGTTTGTAAAACAAATAATATTTTATTAAATGAAATAATATACCTAAAATCTATGATTTGACCAAATGATATAGATAACGGAATATATATCAATAATAAACCACTTGGGGTTCTCTTGAATATTTATTGTAATTTTTTTAACCATGTAATACGTAAATACTAGGATACTTGGTTAATGTTAAACTATTTACGTATGAGTTAAATATTAATGATAAGGTGAATTGGGTAACCTAAACTTGTATAAAGCAAACAGATTGAAATTATTTCGACTCACAATATCCTAAGGATCTAAATAAATTTATTTGGTTCCAATATAATCCATATTTTATTGAATAATAAAATAATAATTCATGAATTTCCTAATGTGACCCCCTCCTCTCTTAAAAAAGGACACCTCCATTTCTCTCAAAATCACTACTCCAATGCTATTTGGCTCAGAAAATCCTTCCCAAATATCCTCCTATATTACATCACAACATACTAGAGGACTTACCTTGAGTATATGTCCAACCCAAAGATACCTTTTGTTCTTGTTAAAATGAAACACCCAAAGAAGACGTAATTATTTTATCACCGCTTTAAATGTTCATTTCTTCTTCCACTTTCCCTTTCTTTTTTATCTCACTACCAAAATAAAAACTCCAATACCTTATACATAATGTGATTTTATTATCAATATGGTAAAACCATATTCAATTTTCTATCCATCCTATGAATTATAATGTCACCATTCATGCATACATACGGCTTACCATCTTCACACTATGGTGAAATTGGTTATTAAACAGAATGTTATTTGGATAGATATAATGATAATTAATATGTATATAAATAATAAAAATATCCTGATAATGTCTCAGTAAAATTAAGATACCATCAAATTTCACACATATTAATTATTTGGGAAATTATTTCATCACTTGTGTGTATGTACGACTTAACATCTCCACGACGCGATGAAATTCATTTCCACATTCACCACTCAACGTTGATTATAAAAATATATATTGTTAATAAATATGTAATATATTACATAATAATGCTAATATATATATATATGAATGTATTTATGTATGTATGTATGTATTTATGTATGTATGTATGTATGTATTTACATTTATCTTATTCACTTAGTTCTATTCAATAAGATATAAAAATGAAAACAGTGTTTATTCATACCTACGACCTAATATCTCCATAAACTGTGTTTTCCATTTCATAATTCTATATATTATTCATATTATATTGTAAATATATATTCTGTATAAATTATTTTTTATATTACTGAAGTATTTAAATCGTGATCTAAGTGATACAACAATGAATAACAACATAAACCATGTACTATACAGAATGTGATTATTACACAAAATGTTAATTTAAAACGGAAATAATTATTAAATGGTTAGTATAACACCATATATGTATCATGTATGATATAATAAATATAAATATTGTTTTGGTATTATTTAATAACATACTATGGTCATTATAAAGAAGGTTAAATGTACCATTGACCAATGGTAAGTGCAAGGGAAGGGTTGATTTCTCAATCTTATTATTATCCAAGATTTTTTATATGTCAGTATGTGAGGGTAAATATTTATCATCCATGTCCATGTTTCAGAAAAGAATTTCAAAAGAATTCTTTTTAATGGACTATTTAACCAAAAAATCACTTTAAATGTTTCAAATATTTATTCTTCTAAACCATTCTCATTAATGTCAATGTTTTCCAAAATAGTTTTAAGGATTTATTTATATGGACATGATTGTTTTAAAATGATAATTATTTTCAAAATTGTCAATGTGGCATGTGAAACATTGAGTCAAAAATAACTTTTAAATTACTTTGTTTATAAATGGGTGACTTTTAAATGATTTCATATTATGTAATATTTCTCTTAAAATGTTTTACTAATTATTTTAAACTATGTAAACATCTGTTACTAGATATTATTCTTGATTGAGGATGATTTATTATAATAAAATCTTCCATATTGTATTGAATGAGTTATGATATGTTTGACTGTGGAAGATCTATTTTTATACCATTCATGTTTTTTTATTTATTATTGACATTTCGTATGCTATTATTAATAAAAATGAATATTTAATGTTTCAACATTTTGATATAAGAAAGGCAGTGGAATTAGTAAAAGATGGGTGGAAACCGTTATAACTCCCTGATGCATCATGAGGTCTCATGGATCAAATTATTATATTGATATAACGCCATGAAATAACATTAATTTTTTGTCTTGGCATGCGTCCATGATTATGTGGTAATGATGTCTGGCGTTATGTATTCCATCATTATAAAATTAGTAAGTACATGTGATTATTCAACTAGTAGAATATCAATGTTCATGTTTATATGGTAATGATTGATTTATTTTTTCATAGTATGTTCATGATTATGTTTATAAGGATTTTTTTGTTACACATATTTCATTAAAAGTTTATAGCTTGTGCTAAAATATTTACCCTTAGTGAGAATTTGAGCTCACCCTTTCTTATTTTTATTTTATTAGGATTCAATGAATTGTATTCTAGTTGATATGAATGGTTATGATAAGGGAATAATGGAATTCTAAAAGGATTATTTATTTTTTGATTTATGTTAGAGATTTTAAAGTAACATTCATGAATGTATTCTTTTTTCTAAGACTACTATTCTAATTGGTCATCCAAAACATTATTTTGTGTAATCATTCCAATGTGTCAAAATAATGCACTACCTCGATGCTTATGGGTTCAAGAAGTTACATTTGGTATCAGATGATGTTTATAAATAAATAGGGAAACTTTATTTCAAAAAACATTGATTAGAAAAAATTACACTATGATATACTTAGAAGATTATAAAAGAATAATGTCCAAAAAATTTGATAGTGTAAATATTATGTGGGTTTTCCATGAAATGCATCACTATCTGGTTACGATCAGGTAGAGGCGGCTCTAGCACACGACAACATTAATTACTGCATTCTTGGTTACGACACTCCATAGAAATATGCTTAGGATAACTCTTGTTTTCATTACCAACCATTATGAAATATTTGGGAGAAAATTCATCCATATAGAAAACATTTTTCATGATTATAGGTTATATACCTAATCTTATCAATTTACATTAGTTATTTTAAATGAATGGAATTATGAATTTAAATTAATAATCATACCGATTGTATTCCACTGTTTGAAAATGGAACCCTGTAGAAGGAATGAAGAATCCATCAATATAAATGATCCAAATAGTAAGAAGGATCATATGTTTCAGGGTATTAAGCCTTTATTTAAAAGTGAAATTTGTCCCATGTATTCATATCATATTAATTAATATTATCATTTGTTAATAAGATAAGTAAGTAATTATTTGTGTCTTATGTATTTGAAGTAATGCTTGATAAGAAAAGGATTATAGATGGAAATATGGATGAAGGGAATAAGGAAAATGGATTTTCCCATATTTAATAACTATGGGAAATATATCCATGGTATATACGTAAAGGGAATGAGAGTTTGTTATTTTTGTGGAGGAAAAGGACACCATGTATGTGATTGAAGGGTTAGAAAATGGTTTCAGATTTACAATGCTTCATCTGCAAGGAGCGGGGACACTATGCGAATAAAAGACTAAACCATTAGAGTATTCCCCAGATGATTCTATTGAATAATAATAATGATATGATACTACCACCTATGAAGTGTAATGACTAGTGTTATTATGTTTTTATTATATATTTATTTCATTTCAGTGTTGTATCATTGGTGTACTAGTTATATGTATTATGGAAGTAAATAGATATTATACTACAGTACTTTTTAATTAATGATTTTCCATTCTATAGTTATATGAAAAATGAATCAATAGAAGGTTATATAGGAAAATATATGGTTGATGGAAATATATTCTGTAATATGGTTCTAATATTGAGGTAGTGATTTTGGAATAAGATATGATTGATTGGGATAATTTATATTCGATATTCTCAACTACAATGAAACTGATTAATTGTTTGTTTATTCATTTATTGTTGGAGTTTACAAAAATTTCTAGATATGAGGATTATATCCAGTATTCTATGAGTAATAAAAAAGAATGAATTTAATCGATAAAGTTTTATGGTAATTTAGGGTGTTACTGGTTTTTAAAAGATTACGTGATGAAGGTATTCACATGTTATTACATGGAAAAAAGATCATCATTATGATTACCTTCCTTACAAATTTTGTACTGTGAGTTTGGAAAGAAGTATTTTAGATAATACTAAAGGATGGAATAGATTATGTTTGACATTGGATACTATTTTTAACAGTAATTCATTTCTTAATATTATTTTTTTATTGTTATAAAAAGGACAACCTGGTGGTCAGATGAAAACCCATTACGTCGGGAAAGGCTATGAGACAAGAACCTTCAACCGAAGGGTGATAAGGTTGCATCAACTACCATTGTCCTATGTGATGACCTGGGTTGTATAATGTAGTTTTTTCAATTATTCTGAAAAATAAATTATAAAATCATTATTTTTTAGAACCCTATACGATTTGATTAAATAGAATATTTTTGAATTCAATTATCTTCTAGAGTGAATGATGAGTTTGGTGTAGGAATTAATTGTTGGATGAAACCCTAGTTGTGAAGAATAATTTTACCTATTATTCTATGAATATAAAAATTATTATTCTGTTGGGAAGGGATCTTAAAACCAAAAATGTGTTCCCTTAATACGTTATGTTTTTTTTGAACCGATGATATTTTAAATCATCATAATTTGATGGTTCTGAGATCCTAAATTTTACACCTGTTTGTGATTGATTAACTCAATCCATCCTTATAAATATTTAAGTTTTCCTCTATTTATGTGTCTCTAATTTCCACCAATTTTCTTCTAATTGATATCATAAATTGGTGGTGACTTTTTTATTTCCCTTTATCTATTATTAAGACTATATTTTATTAACCCAATTTTCAATATCGGTTTTCCAAAAATGCGTTTCTCTATTTTAAACCATTTATTATTGAAGAACGATTTCAAATTGCAAGGATTCTATTTATAGAAGTATGGAAGAATGTAACACCCTAAACTTCAATGATATGTTTCTCTTTGAATAATAAAATAGCTTGTGTTGTACGCAAATTCGAGTTCTAACACACCACGACCAATCAAACAATCCATTATGAATAGTAATACACACTTTTTTAAACTTTTATAAATTTTATTTTTTAAAATGGTCTTTATTTTTGGATTTGGAATATCAATATTTTCCAAGGGTGAATTTTTGGTATTTTTCTGAAAACATTAAATTATTGATGAATACTGATAAACAAGGAGTTATTGATTATAACCGACATTTTATTTATATAATTATTTATCTTATTTAAATTTATTTTAGGTCTTAATAGATACATAATTCCGATATAAGGTCAATGTAATTCATTGGAGTTATTTTATAATAAGTTTTTATATATATAATTTTATTGAACTTTTTACCGCCGTTTACCTACCTTCTAGGAGCATTTTCATATTTTCATAAAATATAATTTTACCGCTTCTATGGATTGAATTTCAAAAATCCTAGTGAAACATTTTACATTAGTATGTAAAATGTGGTTTAATAAGATGAAAATAATATTTGGTTAATAATAACTTTTGACTTTTAATAACTATACCATTTTTAATATAGTGTTATAAATAAGATACATTCAACTATAAATATTCATTATAAAGAATAAAATATTTCCAATATCATGGTATTTTATTTATAATTTTTAGAAATTTAATGATAAAATTTATTTATGACACAATGATGATCTAGTAATTACCTTATTAATGAATGATTAAAATAATTGATTTTATAAATATTAAAATATATTTAATTTAGCCTTTTAATGAATTCCACGAATTTTATTAGTTAAAAAGAGATGTTATGGTTGATTAAATAAATTTTACTCGATATAATAATGTTGTTATGTCTTTCAAAAAAATCAAATACTAAATAGTGTCAAAATTGACATAAATGAGTTTTTAAAACAAATTATATTTTGTTAAATGATAAAATATACCTAAAAACTATGGATAGGCCAAAGGACTTAGAGAAGGTTAGATACATAAAAATGAACCATTTTTGGATCTCTTGGATTTTTATCTTAATATTATTAACCGTATAATAAGAAAATAAAATGATACATAGTAAATGATAAACAATTTAACTTATTGTTAAATCTAAAAGATATTATTAATATGCTAACCTAAATTTGATTAAAATCGATTAGTTGAGTGGATTTTGACTAATAACCTATTAAGTATAGAAATAAATAAATTTGGATCCATTATAAATAAGATATGATTAAATAATAAAATAATAATTCAAACTTTTCCTAAGGTGACCCTCACATCTCTTATAAAAGGGCACTTCCCCTTATCGCAAAATCAAAACTCAAAAGAAATTTGGCTAGGAAATCCTTAACCAAATATCCTCCCAACTTCCCTTGTGTCATTTTAATGGCCCTCCCTTGAGCAGAATTCCATCTTATGGAGCCCCTTTGTTCAAATCAAAAGGAAACACCCAAAGAAGAGGTAGTTATATTATCACCTCTTTCAAAGTTCTTATTGACTTCCACATCCTCTTTCATTGTTATTTCCATACCAAAATAATTAATATTGTACCTTAAACATACTGAGATGTTATTATAAATATGGTACCTCCATATTCAATATTCTATCCATCCTATGACTGATAATGTCCCCATGCGTGTGTAAGTTTGACTTACCGTCTCAATGTCGTGGTGTATTTTGTTATTCGACACTATGTTATTTCGGTGGATATAATGATGAGTAATATGTATATAAATAATTAAAATAAAATTATAATTTCTCTGTAAAATTAATATTTCATCCAATTCCACACCTTTTAATCCTTAAGGAAATTATATCATCGTTCGTGTGTACGTATGGCTTACAATCTCCACAATGCATTGAGAATCATTTCTACATTCACCATTCAATGAAGATTTTAAATATATATATATATAATAAGTACATAATATAAGAAATAATAATTATATTTAAAATATATAAATATATATCCTAAATATATATGATATATAAATAATAATTTATATTCTTGATGTAATTAAATCATGATCTATGTGATACAATCAACAAAAACAAGAAAAAACATGTACGATAAAGGTAGCGATTATTACCCGAATTGATAATTTAAAATTGAAATCATTATTAAATGGGTATTATAAAGAAATAAATTAATCTTGTATGATATAATAAATATGAATATGGTTTTAGTTTAATTTTATAACATACTACAATCATTATACATGATGTTAAATGTACCATAGTCCAATGGAAAATGCAAGGTAATGGTTAATTTCAAAATCACATTATTATCCGAGATTGTTTATATGTAAGTATGTACTGGGAAATATTTATAATCAATGTCCATGTTTTATAAAAGTATTTTCAAATGGATTCTTTTTAATGGTACTGTTTACCTAATACATCATTTTTATTTTATCAGTTATTTATTCTTCTAAACCTTTCTTATTAATGGCATCGTTTTCAAAAAATGATTTTAAGGAATTATTTATATGGAAATTATTGATTTAAAATTTCAATTCCTTTCAAAAGATGAAATTTGGTAGACATATTGATTCATAAATATCATTTAAATGGCTTTTGTTATATATTGGTGACTTATAAATGATTTTACCAGAAATTATATTGATCTCAAATACTTTTACTAATCATTTTCATCAATGTCAATATCCATTAATAGATATTTTTCGTGATAGTGGGTGATTTATTATAATAAAATAATCCATATTGTATTGAATGAGTTATGATATGTTTGACTGTGGATGTTCTATTTTTATACCATTCATGGTTTATGGTTATTTTATTGAAATTTTTTATGCTAGTTTTGATACAAATGTTTATGTTATATTTCATCATTTTTATATAAGGAATGTAGTGGACATAGTAGGTGATGGGTGCAGCCCGTTATAGCTCTTTGACGCATAGATTTGTCTCAAGAGACAAATTAGTGTCTTAATACCGGACCTTGAAAAAAATTTCATTTTTAGTTTTGGCACGAGGCCATGATTATGTGTTAATGATGTTTGGCATTAGGCATTCCCTCATTATGAAATTAGTTATTACATGTGATTCTTTAACATGTAAAATTTACATGTTCATGTTTATATAGTAATGTTTTATTTTTTTTTACCATATTATGTTCAGTATTATGTTTAATTGGATTTTGTTTTTATTAGACATCGTTCCTTCAAAGTTTATAGATTATTCTAAATTATTTACCCTTATTGAGCATCTTAGATAACCCCTTTCTTATGTTGTATTTTCCAAGGATTCCATTATGTGAATTTTGATTTATATAGAGGGATATGCTAATTGAATAATGGCGCTCTCAAAATATTATTTGTGTTTTGATGCATGTTATCATATATAATGCAATATTCATGAATGTAATCTATCTTCCAATACTGACAAACTAATCGGTCTTTCGTGACATTATTCCATGTAATCATTCCAATGTATAAAAGTAATGCACCCGATCTAGGATTCTAGGGTCGGGGTGTTACATGATCCACTATGCTACTATGGTTCGATGCCAATGGATAATGAAACTAAATGATCTCTTCCTATTCCTCACTCACCAATGGCATGATTTCCATTAACAACATCAATTCCAACCTAATGATTCATGAAATATAAGATGTGATACACTTTTTCTCACATCGTGTCCTCCCTTATTCTACCTCTCATCTTCTACTCATCAGTGGAGACCAGTAGAGGTACACCATTGCCTCAACATCTATATTACCATGGGATTCATTGACAAGTATTCTAGATTATTGGTTCCATTCATTTTCTACATCGTCGGTAACACTTTCTATATCAATCCTCATTGGAAATGGTACTGCAACATTATTTTCTGCATCCATGCATGAATCACTGGGTTCTTTGGAAGATGTATAACTCTCTGACTATTATAGAGCAATATATTATCCAATATATATCTTCCAAATTCGTCTAAGAAGTTCATCCAGAAAACCAACTCGTTCCCATGTTTTGTTACAACAATGTATTGTTCCTATATGGTTGATAAACCCACCACCATCTATAATTGTGATATCAAACATATTGTAGGTCCTCCAAATATAAATAAATAACCCGTGGAACTCATCTAGTTGTCGACATCACCTTTATGGTCAGCTTCATCAGACACCTAAAATTAATTTCCTTTTCCAATGCACAATGAAAACTCCTTTATTCCATTCAAATACCTCATTATCCACTTCAAAACTTCCCAACGTTTCATTACATGGTTATCCATGTACCATCTCACAACTCCCACTTCATGAGAAATGTCAGGAGGGGTTCAGACTATGGAATACACAAGTCTTGTCGTGTTTGTCTAGCTGTTTGTCTTTTAATTTCCTCGCTGACAATGTCACCATAGGTAGAGGTAAGTAGGAATAATCCTTATACCCATTATGAATTCCCTTCTTCCCTTCCAAGAATGTCCTGACCCGAACACCAATTGTCTTCTGAACCGTATCATTAGAATGATCCAACATTCCCTCTCCATCAATAAGCTCAGCATGAACCTCCTTCAACCTCAATTCCTATGGATGTAAGTCCGGGATCTCCTTATTAGCACATTCCCAAGTCCTACCCCCTCCAAATCAAGACATGTTTCATCAACTTCAAGACACTGAAAACCATTGCAAACTTGGACATTCGTTTTGAGACTTTCCAAACTCACTCTTCCGGATGACTTCAATCAGCCCTTACTGCCTTCAGTAGTGGTAGAAACCCTTGCGTTTTGGCCCTTAAAAACGTGGTGAAACTCCACTTCCCCCTATGGATTGGTCCCTTTTACTGCATCCATAGAAGGACCTACAGTCCCATTGCCTGGGCTCTTTCATGCAGAATAAGGCAGACCCACTCTTGCATTAGTAATTGACCCAGTTCCTGCTAACGCCCCGCACTCTTGTGAACCCAAAGGAATAGACCCCATCTTTAGCCATGATTATAGAAGACTCCAACCTATAAAGGTTCCTTAACCCGCGTATCCAAACCATTCATGGGTCCTCTATTAGGACCCTTACCTATCCCTGCCAAAGTTGAATCCAGCTTCTGTGTTGTGTTCCACATAGCTCGAGGTTCACCATGTGCTACTTCATCAAAAAGCATTCCTCCTTTTCCTTGACTCACAGACCCATCCACACCACTAGTTCTAGCCCCTTGCTACATAGACCAACGTTTGTTGTCCTCCATCGAGTGGCCTAACCACATGAATCCCGAGCAAAAATATACCCACGACTCATACACAACATGCTGTATATAACTGTATTCCTCTCCAATAAAGATCGAAGTGAATTCTCGGGGATGTTGAGAAACATTGACCTCGACACACACCCTTAGATTGGCCGGATGACATACAAATTTGGTGTGAATATCAGGACACAAAAACATATTTGAGAGATTAACCACCATCCTAATAATTAACAGATTCTGAAATGGAATAGGGAGATTAAGAAAACAAACCAGGATTACTGCCGACGAGAAGTCCCCTCTCATGTGAGAGTCATAAGTCCATCTGTGTAGATAAAATCTGGAAACATTGCAGCTACGAGGCACGCATAACCATGCCTTGATCAATTCTTCCTCCGACGTGAAACACACCATTAGGTTTCATTGGTTGATAAAACCAACCTTCGCCCTTTCCAGAAGAATCCACGAACCGAAGACGAATCTATTGAATGAATCTACTGATGGCCTTCTCTTAGAAAAACAAGCTACTAAATTTCTGTTGAGCAATGATAAATCTTCATAGAACATTTCTAGGGACAATGGTAGTTTAGGGTTTCCCTTGTATATATCAAGGACCTTCATGTGTATAGAACATTCCAGAAACGTAGGGAGCATCTTTGGTTTGGAAAGGGGGAAAAATGATGTCTTTCTTCCCTTAGAGAATGACGAGGGTCCCTCCCCCGCGGATTAAGGAGGGACCGGTGTGGTTGCCTTCACCGTCAATAAATGGGAACGATTTCGTGAGCTCCCCCATTCCCGAGCTCTTTCAATTCACCCTAATTTGATTACTAGTATTGTGGTGGAATCGTTATATTAAACAATAATGATAAATTCTTTGATTAATTTTATATATTTTTCTCACAATTTACTTATTTTCTATTATTATTTTATTTCATGTGTGTATAAAGATTACATAACATTAAATTAGATAAAATAATCATATAATAGTCTATTTAAATGATATGAATGTTTTCATGTCCACCATTGAAGATAGTATTCGAAATTGATAACATGAAATCCTTGATTGTGATAAATTAACACATCTAAACTGATGTTTTCATTTCATTCAAATAATAGGGAGGGGAAAGGATAAATGCTAATGAATTATCCCATTATCATATTAGAATTAAATTAAATATATTTTAGTAGAGTTATAAAACCATTTGGGTTAATGGAGGTGAGAAATAAAATAAGAAAAGGAATGAACATAAAAGAATTGGAAATAGGAATTTTCCGCTTCAGTTTATCTCCTTTTAGAGCCTCTTTAAGGGTTAAGATTTGGTCTTTTGATAAGACCAAGGAACTTTGGACATGAGGGAAGCAATTTGGAGTTTTTTAGGTAGAACATTGGTATAGAGCAAGGCATGAGAGGAGTGGGAGAACAGGTATGGGGGGGGGGTGATATTTATATTTTAAGAGAGTGGGGGTTTTCATAATATTTAATTCCATAGATTATTATATTCCATGAAGAAAAGAAATAGTGATTTCCCCATGACCAAAAATAATAATAATTGTATGTGAGTTTGAACCAATTGGTCTTACATTAGTATATCATTATCAATGACTCAATAAATCCATTATTAGGCATTTAATGTAAATTATATTATTTTACTATTTATAAAAAATTCATGTAATTTTGAAAAATCCCAAAAATAAACCCTGCTAATTTTCTACATGTTGATTACAAAAATAAAATCCATTTTTCAAAAATAATTATCCAAATTTTATTAATTTATATTTTAATTAAAATCACAATTTATAAGAAAAATAACTATTTTAAAAAAATTATTTTCATATTCCAAGATATTTGTAAATCTCACTACTGCTCGAACCATATTTAAATACTATCATAAGTATGGTTATTATTTATTTGGGTATGTCATAATTCATAAGAGCAACATTACTGTTTATAGGGTTGTGTTACTGTTCATCAAAAATTGTGTGGGTCATATTAGACGACAAATATCATACTAATTGCAACTGTGCATGTCAATTATTTAAAATTCACATAAAAAAGTGAAAAACTATTATTTAATAATCACATAGCACATATTAATTCATTATGTTGTTATATCATGTGATTGATGGAAAAATCATAAGAAGGAAATTTTCATTGAAAACATGGGGTCGTTAAATCTGCCAATGTCAATAGTGCATCAATGGTGGCCGACTAGATGACCATGGAGAAATAGTAAATGTAAGCTAAATGTCTCTATTGCTAATGTTGTGGAATAGTGTGCAGTACCGGACCGATGCATCAAACACCACTAGATTCGGCCACACCAATCCACCAATACCAACTTGGATATAGATCTGTAACACCCCAATCTTCCATGGTACGTTTACCTTTGAATAAATCAATAGCATGCACATTACACGACATCGAGTTCTAACACACCGCAACCAATCAAACATGCCATTACAGATAGTAATACCCTCTTTTTGAATTTTTGTAAATTTTATTTTTCAAAATTGAATTCATTTTTCGATTAAAAATATAAAAATTAGATTAGGGTGAATTATTGGTATTTTTCTGAAAACAATCAATTTTTGATGAATAGTGAAAAACACTAGTTTATTGTTGAAAACCGACTTTTTATTTAAATAATTATTTATATTATTTAAATTAATTTTCAGTAAAAATATATAAATAATACTTATATAAGGTTAATTTAATTAATTATAGTAATTTTATAATAGTTTTTGATATATAAACTGTTATTGATCTTTTTACCGTCTTTTACCCACAATCTAGGAGCATTTTGAAATTGGCTAAAAAAATAATTTTACCACTTTTGTGAATTGAATTTCCAAAATACAAGAGTAACAGTTGACATAATTAAGTATAATTTTATTCAATTAGAAAAAAGTATTTTTTGGTGAATCGTGATTTGTGACTTTTTTTACAACAGTTAGAATTAAATAAAGAAAATAAAAGTTAAAATGATATTAATATTATTACCCTAAATCGTGTAATAATTCTATTGGATACAATCAATTCGACCAAAATCAACCTTAGTAATAAAATATGATTCTTTTGACCAACATGGATTAGATTCAATCAATTATTATTATTTTATTTAAAGGAGAGTTACAAGTGTCATATTCCATGTTTAATAACTAAACCTTTTTTAATATAAGGATATACATAAGATAAATTTGATTATAAATATTAATTAGAAAGATAAGATGATTTAAAAATCATGGTATTTTATTTATAATTTTTAGACATTAAATGGTTAAATTTATTTATGACACAAAAATGATGGAGTAATTACATTATTGATTATAACCGACATTTTATTTATATAATTATTTATCATAATTAAATTTATTTTAGGTCTAAATAGATACATAATACCTATATAAGTTCAATGTAATTCATTGGAGTCATTTTATAATAAGTTTATATATATATATAATTTTATTGAACTTTTTACCATCGTTTACCTACCTTCTAGGAGCATTTTCATATTTGCATAAAACATAATTTTACCGCTTCTATGGATTGAATTTCAAAAATCCAAGAGAAACGTTTTACATTAGTAAGTAAAATGTGGTTTAATAAGATGAAGATAATGTTTGGTGAATAATAACTTTTGACTTTTAATAACTAAACCATTTTTAATATAGTGTTATAAATAAGATAAATTCAACTATAAATATTCATTATAATGAATAAAATATTACCAATATCATGGAATTTTATTTATAATTTTTATAAATTTAATGATAAAATTTATTTATGACACAATGATGATCTAGTAATTACCTTATTAATGAATTATTAAAATAATTGATTTTAAAAATATTAAAATATATTTAATTTAGTCTTTTAATGAATTACAAGAATTTTATTAGTTAAAAAGAGATGTTATGGTTGATTAAATAAATTTTACTCGATATAATAATGTTGTTATGACTTTCACAAAAATCAAATAATAAATAGTGTCAAAATTGATATAAATGAGTTTTTAAAACAAATTATATTTTATTAAGTGATAAAATATAACTAAAATAGTATGGATAGGCCAAAGGACTTAGATAAGGTTAGATATATCAAATAATTATCCATTTTCGGCTCTCATGGATTTTTATCTTAATTTTATTAACCGTATAATATGAAAATAAAAAGATACATAGTATATGATAAACTATTTTACTTAGAGTTAAATCTAAAAGATATTATTAATATGCTAACCTAAATTTGACTAAAATCGATTAGATGAGTGGATTTCGACTAATAACCTCTTAAGGATCAAAATAAATTAATTTGGATCCATTATAAATAAGATATGATTAAATAATAAAATAATAATTCAAACTTTTCCTAAGGTGACCCTCACCTCTCTTATAAAAGGGCACTTCCCCCTATCACAAAATCACAACTCAAAAGATATTTGGCTAGGAAATACTTAACCAAATATCCTCCCAACTTCCCTCGTGTCATTTTAAAGGCCCTCCATTGAGTAGAAATCCATCTTATGGAGCCCCATTGTTCAAATCAAAAGGAAACACCCAAAGAAGAGGTAGTTATATTATCACCTCTTTCAAGGTTCTTTTTGACTTCCGCGTACTCTTTCTTTGTTATTTCCATTCCAAAATAATTAATCTAGTACCTTAAACATATTGAGATGTTACTATAAATATGGTACCTCCATATTCAATATTCTATCCATCCTATGACTGATAATGTCCCCATGCGTGTGTAAGTACAACTTACCATCTCAATGTCGTGGTGTATTTTGTTATTCAACACTATGTTATTTCGATGGATATAATGATGAGTAATATGTATATCAATAATGAAAATAAAATGATAAGTTCGCTGTAAAATTAATATTTCATCCAATTCCACCCCTTTTAATCCTTAAGGAAATGATATCGTCTCTCGTGTGTCAGTATGGCTTACAATTTCCACAATGCGATGAGATTCATTTCAAAATTCACCAGTCAATGATGATTTTAAAAATATAAAGATATAATAAGTACATAATATAAGACATAATAATTCTATTTAATATATATAAATATATATATTTAATTTTACATATATATTATTCACTTAGTTCTGTTCTATACGATATGTAAAAGAAAATAGCATTTATGCATACTTATGTCATACACTCTTCATATTCGGTGTTTTCAATTTCATATATCTATCTATTATACCAATATATATACTAAATATATTTGATATATAAATCATTTTTTATATTCTTGATGTAATTAAATCATGATCTATGTTATACAATCCACAAAAACAAGATAAAACATGTACGATAAAGGTAGCGATTATTACCCGAATTGATAATTTAAAATGAAAATAATTATTAAATGGGTATTATAAAGTCATAAATTAATCTTGTATGATATAATAAATATGAATATGGTTTTATTTTCATTTTATAACATACTACAGTCATTATACAGGATGTTAAATGTACCATCTTCCAACAGAAAATTCAAGGTAAGGGTTAATTTCAAAATCACATTATTATCTGAGATTGTTTATATGTATGTATGTACTAGGAAATATTTATAATCAATGTCCATGTAATATAAAAGTATTTTCAAAAGGATTCTTTTTAATGTAACTATTTACCTAATACATCATTTTTATTTTATCAGTTGTTTATTCTTCTAAACCTTTCTTATTAATGGCATCATTTTCAAAAAATGATTTTAAGGAATTATTTATATGGAAATGAATGATTTAAAATGTCAATTGCTTTCAAAAGATGAAATGTGGTAGACACATTGATTCATAAATATAATTTAAAGGGATTTTTTTATATATTAGTGACTTTTAAATTATTTTACCAGAATTTATATTGCTGTCAAATACTTTTACTAATCATTTTCATCAAAGTCAATATCTATTAATAGATATTTTTCTTGATAGTGGGTGATTTATTATAATACAATCATCCATATTGTATTGAATGAGTTATTATATGTTCGACTATGGATGTTTTATTTTTATACCATTCATGGTTTATGGTTAATTTTTTGAAATATTTTATGCTAGTTTTGATACAAATGTTTATGTTATGTTTCATCATTTTCATATGAGGAATGTAGTGGACATAGTAGGTGATGGGTGGATCCCGTTATAGCTCATTGACACATAGATATGTCTCAAGAGACAAATTAGTGTCTTAGAAACAGACCTTGACAAAAATTTCATTTGTAGTTTTGGCACGAGGCCATGATTATGTGTTAATGATGTTTGGCATTAGGAATTCCCTCATTATGAAATTAGTTATTGCATGTGATTCTTTGACATGTAAAATTTCTAGGTGTATGTTTATATGGTAATGTTTGATTTATTTTTACCATATTATGTTCAGTATTATGTTTAATAGGATTTTGTTTTTATTAGACATCATTCCTTTAATGTTTAAAGATTATGCTAAATTATTTTCCCTTATTGAGAATCTTACCTAACCCCTTTCTTATGTTGTTTTTTCCAAGGATTCCATTAAGTGAACTGTGATTGATATATAGGGATATGCTAATTGAATAATGGCGCTCTCAAAATATTATTTGTGTTTTGATGTATGTTATCATATATAATGCAAGATTCATATATGTAATCTATCTTCCAATTCTGATAAACTAATCGGTCTTTCATGACTTTATTCCTTGTAATCATTCTAATGTATTAAAGTAATGCACCAGATCTAGGATTCTAGGGTCGGGGTGTTACATGATCCACTATGCTACTATGGTTTGATGCCAATGGCTAATGAAACTAAATTAATCTGATCTCTTCCTCTTCCTCAATCACCAATGGCATGCTTTCCATTAACAACATCAATTCCAACCTAATGATTCATGAAATATAAGATGTGATACACTTTTTCTCACATCATGTCCTCCCTTATTCTACCTCTCATCCTCTACTCATAAGTGGAGACCAGTAGAGGTACACCATTGACTCAAATTCTATATTACCATGGTATTCATTGACAAGTATTCTAGATTATTGGTTCCATTAATTTTATACATCATCAGTAACACTTTCTATATCAATCCTCAATGGAAATGGTACTTCAAAAATATTTTCTGCATCCATGCATGAATAAATGGGTTCTTTGGAAGATGTATAACTCTCTGAATGTTATAGTGCAATATATTATCCAATATCTATCTTCCAAATTTGTCTATGAAGTTCATCCGGAAAACCATCTCTTTCCCACGTTTTGTTACAATAATGTATTGTTCCTATATGGTTGATAAACCCACCACCATCTATAGTTGTTGACGTCACCTTTAAGGGCAGCTTCATCAAACACCTTAAATGAATTTCATTTTTCAATGCACAAGGAAAACTCCTTTCTTCTATTCAAATACCTCCGTATCTACTTCAAAACCTCACAATGTTTCATTACATGGTTATCCATGTACTATCTCACAACTCCCACTGCATGAGCAATGTTAGGAGGGGTTCATACCATGGAATACACATGCCTTGTCGTGTTTTTACAGCTGTTTGTCTTTCAATTTCTTTGCTGACTGTGTCTCCATAGGAAGAGGTAAGTAGGAATAATCTTTATACCCATTATGAATTCCCTTCCTCCCTTCCAAGGATGTCCTGACCCGAACACCATATTTCTCCTGAACCGTATCGTTAGAATGATCCATCATTCCCTCTCCATCAATATGCTCATCATGAACCTCCTTCAACCTCAATTCAAAAGGATGTAAGTCCAGGATATCCTTATTAGCACATTCCCATGTCCTACCCCCTCCAAATCAAGACCCGTGTCATCAACTTCAAGACACTGAAAACTATTGCAAACTTGGACATTCATTTTGAGACTTTCCATACTCACTCTTCCGGATGACTTCACCCAACACTTACTTCCTTCAGTAGTGGTATAAACCCTTGCGTTTTGGCCCTCAGAAACCTGGTGAAACTCCACTTCCCCCTATAGATTGGTCACTTCTACTGCATCATTAGAAGGACCTACAGTCTCATTTCCTAGGCTCTTTGATGCAGAAGAAGGCAGACCCACTCCTGCATTAGAAATTGACCCAGTGCCTGCTAACGCCCCGCAGTCTTGTGAACCTAAAGGAACAGACCCCATCTTCTAGCTGTCATTATAGAAGACGCCAACCTGTGATGGTTCATTAAGCCATGTATCCAGTCTATGCATGGGTCCTCTATTAGGACCCTTACCTCTCCCAGCCAAAGTTGATTATAGCTTCTGTGTTGTGTTCCACCTAGCTCGAGGTTCACCATGTGATACTTCATCAAAAAGAATTCCCCCTTTCCCTTGACTCACGGACCCATCCACACCACTAGTTCCAGCCCCTTGCTACCTCGACCAACATCTTTTGACCTCCATCAAGTGTCCTAACCTCTTGAAATCTGAGCAAAAATATACCCATGACTCATACATAACATGCTGTATATAACTGTATTCCTCTCCAATAATGATCCAAATGAAATCTAGGGGATGTTGAGAAACATCTACCTCGACACACACCCTTGGATTGACCGGATGACATACAAATTTGGTGTGACTATCAGGACACAGAAACCTACTGACGAGATTACCCACCATCATAATAATCAATGTATTCTGAAATGGAAGAGGGAGATTAAGAAAACTCACCAGGATTACTGCCGATGAGAAGTCCCCTCTCATGTGAAAGTCATAAGTCCATCTGTGTAGATAAAATATAGAAACATTGCAGTTGCGATTCATGCACGACCATGCCTTGATCAAGTCTTCCTCCGATGCGAAGCACACCATTAGGTTTCGTTGTTCGATAAAACCAACCGTTGCCCTTTCCAGAAGAATCCACGAACTGAAGACGCATCTATCGATTGAATCTACTGATGGACTTCTTTGTAAAAAACAATCTACCAAATTCTGGTTGAGCAATGCTGAATCTTCATAGAACATTTCAAGGGACAATGATAGGATAGGGTTTCCCTTGACATGAATGAGTTTTTAAAACAAATAATATTTTATTAAATGAAATAATATACCTAAAATCTATGATTTGGCTAAATGACATAGATAAGGGCAGATATATCAATAACAAACCACTTGGGGTTCTCATGAATATTTATTATAATTTTATTAACCATTTAATACATAAATACAAGGATACATGGTTAATGTTAAACTATTTAAGTATGAGATAAATCTTAATTATAAGGTTAATTGGGTAACCTAAACTTGTATAAAGCAAATGTATTAAAATTATTTCGACTCACAACATCCTAAGGATCTAAATAAATTTATTTGGTTGCATTATGAACTATATATGATTGAATAATAAAATAATATTTCATGAATTTCCCAATGTGACCCCCACCTCTCATAAAAAAGGACACCTCCCTTTCTCTCAAAATCAATACTCCAATGCTATTTTTCTCGGCAACTCCTTCCCAAATCTCCTCCCATATTCCATCAAATCATCCTAGAGGCCTTACCTTGAGCAGATTTCCAACCTAAAGATCCCTTTTTTCATGTTAAAATGAAACACTCAAAGAAGAGGTAATTATTTTATCACCTCTTTAAATGTTCATTTCTTCTTCCACTTTCTCTTTCTTTTTTAATTCACTACCAAAATAAAAACTCCAATAACTTATACACAATGTGATGTTATTATCAATATGGTACAACCATATTCAATTTTCTATCCATCCTATGAATGATAATGTCACCATTAATGCATACGCACGGCTTACCATCTTCACACTATGGTGAAATTGGTTATTCAACAGAATGTTATTTGGATAGATATAATGATAATTAATATATATATATAATAAAAATAACCTGATAATGTCTCAGAAAAATTAATATACCATCAAATTTCACACCTATTAATTATTAAAGAAAATTATTTCATCACTTGTGTGTGCGTACGACTTACCATCTCCACGACGGGATGAGATTCATTTCCACATTCACCACTCAACGTTGATTATAAAAATATATATTGTCAATAAGTATATAATATATTACATAATAATGCAAATATGTATGTATGTATGTATGTATGAATGTATGTATGTATGTATGTATGTATGAATGTATTTACCTATATCTTATTCACCTAGTTCTGTTCAATAAGATATGAAAATGAAAACAGTTTTTATTCATACCTACGACCTAACATCTCCATAAACTGTGTTTTCCATTTCATAATTCTATATATTATTCATATTATATTGTACATATATATTATTTATAAATTATTTTTTATATTATGGAAGTATTTAAATTGTGATCTAAGTGATACAATCATGAATAACAAGATAAAACATGTACTATAAAGAATGTGATTATTACCGAAAATGTTAATTTAAAATGGAAATCATTATTAAATGGTTCGTATAACACCGTATATGAATCATGTATGATATAATAAATATAAATATGGTTTTGGTATAATTTAATAACATACGATGTTCATTATAAAGGAGGTTAAATGTACCCTTGACCAATGGAAAGTGCAAGGTAAGGGTTGATTTCTCAATCTTATTATTATCCACAATTGTTTATATGTCAGTATGTGCTGGTAAATATTTATCATCCATGTCCATGTTTTCGAAATGAATTTCAAAAGGATTCTTTTTAAAGGACTCTTTAACAAAAAAATCAGTTTAAATGCTTCAAATATTTATTCTTCTAAACCATTATCATTAATGTCAATGTTTTCAAAAATGGTTTTAAGGATTTATTTATATGGACATGATTGTCTTAAAATGATAATTCTTTTCAAAAGAGTCAATGTTGTATGGGAAACATTGAGTCAAAAATATATTTTAAATTAATTTATTTATAAATGGGTGACTTTTAAATGATTTCATCAAATGTAATATTGCTCTTAAAATGTTTTACTAATCATTTTCAACTATGTAAACATCTGTTACTAGATATTATTCTTGATTGAGGATGATTTATTATAATAAAATATTCCATATTGTATTGAATGAGTTATGATATGTTTGAATGTGGATGATCTATTTTTATTCCATTCATGGTTTTATAATAATTATTGACATTTCATATGCTAGTATTAATACAAATGTTTATTTAATGTTTCAAACTTTTCATATAAGAAAGGCAGTGGAGTTAGTAAATGATGGGTGGAGCCCGCTATAACTCCCTGATGCATCACGAAGTCTTATGGATTAAATTATTGTATTGGTATAAGGCCATGAAATAACATTAATTTTTAGTCTTGGCATGCGTCCATGACTATGTGATAATGATGTCTGGCGTTATGTATTCCCTCATTATAAAATTAGTTATTTCATGTGATTATTCGGCTAGTAGAATATCAATGTTCATGTTTATATGGTAATGATTGGTTTATTTCATTCATAGTATGTTCATGATTATGTTTAAAAGGATTTTTTGGTTACACATATTTCTTTATATGATTATACCTTCTGCTAAATTATTTACCCTTAGTGAGAATCTCAGCTCACCCTTTCTTATTTTTATTATATTAGGAATCAAGGAAGTGTATTCTAATTGATATTCATGGTTATGATAAGGGAATAATGGAATTATGAAAGGATTATTTATTTTTTGATGTATGCTAGAGAGTGTAAAGTAACATTCATGAATGTAATCTATTTTCTAAGACTACTATAAAAATTGGTCCTTCAAAATGTTATTTTATGTAATCATTACAATGTGTTAAAATAATGCACTGCCACCATGCTTATGGGTTTAGGGAGTTACATTTGGTATGATTGGATGTTTATAAAAAATAGGTAAACTTTATTTAGAAAAACATTTATTAGAAAACATTACACTATGATATACAAAGGGGATTAGAAAAGAATAATGTCCAAAAAATTTGATAGTGTAAATATTATGTGGGTTTTCCATGAAATACATCCCTGTTTGGTTACGAGCAGGTAGAGGCGGCTCTAGCACATGACAAAATTCATTGCTTTATTCTTGGTTATGACACACCATAAGGATATTCTTAGTATAACTCTTGTTTTCATTACCAACCATTATGAAATATTTGGGAGAAAATTCAACCATATAGAAAACATTTGTTATGATTATAGATTATATGCCTAATCTTATAAATTTAATTTAGTTATTTTAAATGGATGTAATTATGAATTTAAATTAATAATCTTACCAATTGTATTCCATTGTTTAAAAATGGCACCCAGTAGATGTAATAAGGAATCCATCAATATACATGATCCAAATAGTAATAAGGATCATATGTTTCATAGTATTAAGACATTATTTAAATGTGAAATTGTATCCCATGTATTCATATCATATGAATAAATATTATCATGTGTTAATAAGATAATTAAGTAATTATATGTTTCTTATGGATTTGATGTAATGCTTGATAAGAAAAATGATTATAGATAGAAATTTGGATGAAGGGAATAAGGAAAAGGGATTTTCCCATATGCGATAACTATGGAAAATATATCCTTGGTAAATGCTTAAAGGGAATGTGAGTTTGTTATTATTGTGGAGAAAAAAGACACCATGTATGTGATTGAAGGGTTAGAAAAGGGTTTCAAATTTACAATGCTTCATCTGCAAGGAGTAGGGACATTACATGAATCCATGTCTAAATCATCAGAGTATTCCCCAAGTGATGCTATTGGATAATAATAAAGATATGATACTACCACCTATAAAGTGGAATGACTAGTGTTATTATGTTTTTATTATATATTTATTTCATTTTAGTGTTTTATCATTGGTGTACTTATTATATGTATTATGGAAGTAAATAAGTAATATACTACAATAATTTTTCATTAATGATTCTCCATTATATAGTTATTTGAAAAATGAATCAATAGCAGGTTATATAGGAAAATATATGGTTGATGGAAATATAAACTGTAATATGGTTCTAATATTGAGGTACTGATTTTGGAATGAGATATGATTTATTTGTATAATTTATTTTCGATATTCTCAACTACAATGAAACAGATTAATTGTTTGTTTATTCATTTATTGTTGGAGTTTACAATATTTTTTAGATATAAGGATTATATTCACTATTCTATGAGTAATAAAAAAGAATGAATTTAATCGATAATGTTTTATGGTAATTTAGGGTGTTACTGGGTTTTAAAAGAATACGTGATGAAAATATTCACATTTTATTACATGGAAAAAAGATCATCATTATGACTACATTCCTTACAAATTTTCACGTATGACTTTGGACCGAAGTATTTTCGATAATACTAAAGGATGGAATAGATTATGTTTGACATTGGATACTATTTTAAAGATTAATTCATTTCATAATATTATTTTTTTTATTGTTATAAAAAGGACAACCTGGTGGTCAGACGACAACCCATCACGTCTGGTAAGGCTACGAGACATGAACCTGCAACCAAAGGGCGACAAGGTTGCATCAACTACCATTGGTCTATATGATGACCTAGTTTCTATAATGTAGTTTTTAAATTATTCTGACAAATAAATTATAAAATCACTGTTTTTTGGAACCGTATACGATTAGAATAAATAGAATATTTTTGAATTCAATTATCTTCTAGAGTGAAAGATGAGTTTGGTGTAGGAATTAGTTGTTGGATGAAACCATATATGTGAAGAATATTTTTCCCTCTTATTATGTGAATAAAAAAATTATTAATCTTTTGGGATTGGATCCTAATACCAAAAATGTGTTCTCTTAGTACGTTAAGTTTTTTTTGGACCGATGATATTTAAAATCATCATAATTTGATGGTTTTGAGATCTCAATTTTACACTTGATTGTGATCGATTAACTCAATCCATCCCTATATGTATTTACATTTTCCTCCAAATATGTGTCTCGAATTTCCACCAAATTTTTCCTAATTGAGATCATAAATTGGTGGTGACTTTTTTATTTCCCTTTCTCTATTATTAAGACTATATTTTATTAACCCAATTTTCAATGTCGGTTTTCCAAAAATGTGTTTTTCTATTTTTAACCATTTATTTTTGAAGAATGATTTCAAATTGAAGGATGGTATTTATAGAATCATGAGAGAATGTAACACCCCAAACATCTATGATATGTTTCTCTTTGAATAACAAAATAGCTTGTGTTGTGCGCAACTTCGATTTCTAACACACCACAACCAATCAAACTATCCATTATCATTAGTAATACACACTTTTTTAAAAAAATTTGAATTTTTTTTTCAAAATGGTCATCATTTTTGAATTTGGAATATCAATTTTTTCCAAGGGTGAATTTTTGGTATTTTTCTGAAAACATTCAATTATTGATTAATACTGAAAAAAGGAGTTATTGATTATAACTAACATTTTATTTATATAATTATTTATCTTATTTAAATTTATTTTAGGTCTAAATAGATACATAATACCTATATAAGGACACTGTAATTCATTGGAGTCATTTTATAATAAGTTTTGATATATATAATTTTATTGAACTTTTTACCATCGTTTACCTACCTTCTAGGAGCATTTTCATATTTGAATAAAACATAATTTTACCGCTTCTATGGATTGAATTTCAAAAATCCAAGAGACACAGTTTACATTAGTAAGTAAAATGTGGTTTAATAAGATGAAAATAATGTTTGGTGAATTGTAACTTTTGACTTTTATTAACTAAACCATTTTAATATAGTGATATATATAAGATAAATTCAAATATAAATATTAATTATAAAGAATAAAATATTTCCAATATCATGGAATTTTATTTATAATTTTTATAATTTTAAGGCTAATATTTAATTATGACACAATGATGATCTAGTAAATAAATTAATAATTAATGATTAAAATAATTGATTTTATAAATATTAAAATATATTTAATTTAACCTTTTAATGAATTCCAAGAATTATATTAGTTAAAAAGAGATGTTATGGTTGATTAAATAAATTTTACTCGATATAATATTGTTTTTATGACTTTCAAAAAAATCAAATACAAAATAGTGTCAAAATTGACATAAATGTGTTTTTAAAACAAATTATATTTTATTAAATGATAAAATATATAAAAAAAACTATGTATAGGCCAAAGGACTTAGATAAGGTTAGATATATCAAATAATGAACCATTTTTGGATCTCTTGGATTTTTATCTTAATTTTATTAACCGTATAATATGAAAATAAAAAGATACATAGTAAATGTTATACTATTTAACATAGAGTTAAATCTAAAAGATATTATTAATATGCTAACCTAAATTTGCATAAAACCGATTAGTTGAGTGGATTTCGACTAATAACCTCTTAAGGATCGAAATAAATTAATTTGGATCCATTATAAACAAGATATGATTAAATAATAAAATAATAATTCAAACTTTTCCTAAGGTGGCCCTCACCTCTCTTATAAAATGGCACTTCCCCTTCTCACAAAATCACAAATCAAATGAAATTTTTCTACGAAATCCTGAACCAAATATCCTCTCAACTTCCCTCGTGTCATTTTAAAGGCCCTCCCATGAGCATAAATCAATCTTATGGAGTCCCTTTGTTCAAATCAAAATGAAACACCCAAAGAAGAGGTAGTTATATTATCACCTCTTTCAAAGTTCTTTTTGACTTCCACATCCTATTTCTTTTTTATTTCCATAAAAAAATAATTAATCTTGTAACTTAAACATACTAAGATGTTATTATAAATATGGTACCCCCATATTCAATATTCTATCCATCCTATGACTGATAATGTCCCCATGTGTGTGTAAGTACGACTTACCGTCTCAATGTCGTGGTGTATTTTGTTATTAAACACTATGTTACTTTGATAGATATAATGATGAGTAATATTTATATAAATAATGAAAATAAAATGATAATGTCTCTGTAAAATTAATATTTCATCCAATTGCACACCTTTTAATCCTTAAGGAAATGATATCGTCGCTCATGTGTATGTATGGATTACCATATCCACAATTCGATGAGATTAATTTCAACATCCACAATTCAATGATGATTTTAAAAAAATATATATATATATATTAAGTATATAATATAAGACATAATAATTCTATTTAATATATATATATATATTTACATATATATTATTCACTTAGTTCTGTTCAATACGATATGTAAAAGAAAATAGCATTTATGCATACTTACGTCATACACTCTTCATATACGGTGTTTTCAATTTCATATATCTATCTATTATAAAAATATATATTCTAAATATATTTGATATATAAATCATTTTTTAAATTCTTGATGTAATTAAATCATGATCTATGTGATACAATCAATAAAAACAAGATAAACAATGTATGATAAAGGTAGCGATTATTACCCGAATTGATAATTTAAAACGGAAATAATTATTAAATGGGTATTATAAAGTCATAAATTAATCGTGTATGATATAATAAATATTAATATGGTTTTATTTTAATTTTATAACATACTACCGTCATTATACAAGAGGTTATATGTACCATCGTCCAACGTAAAATGCAAGGTAAGGGTTAATTTCAAAATCTCATTATTATCCGAGATTGTTTATATGTAAGTATATACTGGGAAATATTTATAATCAATTTACATGTTTTAGAAAATTATTTTCAAAAGGATTCTTTTTAATTGTACTGTTTACCTAATACATCATTTTTATTTTATCAGTTATTTATTCTTCTAAACCATTCTTATTAATGGAATTGTTTTCCAAAAATGATTTTAAGGAATTATTTATATGGAAATGATTGATTTAAAATGTCAATTCCTTTCAAAAGAAGAAATGTGGTAGAAAAATTGATTCATAAATATCATTTAAATGGCTTTCGTTATATATTGGTGACATTTAAATGATTTTACCAGAAGTTATATTGCTCTCAAATACTTTTACTAATCATTTTAATCAATGTCAATACCCATTAATAGATATTTTTTCGGATAGTGGGTGATTTATTATAATACATTCCTCCATATTGTATTTAATGTGTTACGATATATTTGACTGTGGATGTTCTATTTTTATACCATTCATGGTTTGCGGTTAATTTGTTCAAAATTTTTATGCAAGTTTTGATACAAATGTTTATGTTATGTTTCATCATTTTCATATGAGGAATGTAGTGGACATAGTAGGTGATGGGTGGAGCCCGTTATAGCTCCTTGACGCATAGATAGGTCTGATGAGGCAAATTAGTGTCTTAGAACCAGACCATGAAAGAATTTTCATTTCTAGTTTTGTCACGAGGCCATGATTATGTGTGAATGATGTTTGGCATTAGACATTCCCTCATTTTTAAATTAGTTATTACATGTGATTCTTTGACATGAAAAATTTCCATGTGCATGTTTATATGGTAATGTTTGATTTATTTTTACCATATTATGTTATGCATTATGTTTAATAGGATTTTGTTTTCATTAGGCATCGTTCCTTCAAAGTTTATATCTTATACTAAATTATTTACCCTTATTGAGCATCTTAGCTAACCCCTTTCTTATGTTGTATTTTCCAAGGATTCCATTAAGTGAATTGTGATTGATATACATGGATATGCTAATTGAATAATGGCGCTCTCAAAATATTATTTGTGTTTTGATGTATGTTATCATATATAATGCAAGATTCAAGTATGTAATCTATCTTCCAATACCGACAAACTAATCGGTATGTCGTGACTTTATTCCTTGTAATCATTCCAATGTATTAAAGTAATGCACCGGATCTACGATTCTAGGGTCGGGGTGTTACATGATCCACTATGCTACTATGGTTCGATGCCAATGGCTAATGAAACTAAATTAATCTAATCTCTTCCTTTTCCTCACTCACCAATGGAATGATTTCCATTAACAACATCAATTCCAACCTAATGATTCATGAAATATAAGATGTGATACACTTTTTCTCACATGGTGTCCTCCCTTATTATACCACTTATCCTCTACTCATCAGTGGAGACCAGAATAGGAACACCATTTCCTAAAATTCTATATTACCATGGGATTCATTGACATGTATTCTAGATTATTTGTTCCATTCATTTTCTACATCATCAGTAACACTTTCTATATCAATCCTCATTAGAAATGGTACTTCAACAATATTTTCTGCATCAATGCATGAATCACTGGGTCCTTTGGAAGATATATAACTCTCTGACTATTAATGTTCAATATATTATCCAATATCTATCTTACAAATTCGCTTAAGAAGTTCATCCGAAAAACCATCTCTTTCCCATGTTTTGTTACAACAATGTATTGTTCCTATATGGTTGATAAACCCACCACCATCTATAATTGTGATATCAAACATATTGTAGTTTCTCCAATATAAATAAATAACCTGTGTAACTCATCTAGTTGTTGACATCACCTTTAAGGTCAACTTCATCAAACACCTAAAATGAAATTCCTTTGCCAAAGGACAATGAAAACTTATTTCTTCCCTTAAAATACCTCAGTATCCACTTCAAAACTTTCCAATGTTGCATTACATGGTTATCCATGTACCATCTCACAACTCCCACTGCATGAGCAATTTCAGGAGGGGTTCAGACCATGGAATACAACAGGCTTCCAACAAGTGATGAAAATGAAACATTTTCCATGTACTAAGCCACTTCTACCATCTTTAGTGATTTACCTTTCATAGTTTGAAATGGAACACAAAGAGAATATATAATACATTTTCTTCCATAATTATAAATCTTCCCAGAACAATCCCAATGTAGTCAACATGTGATAACATAAAAGTTCTAACTACCTGGTCTCTCTTGAACATCATCCACAAAATCATGCTAGCTTTTCCAAAATCCATCCTTTTATCCTCCATACACAATTACCCATTCAACTCAAAAATACATTGTATACATGATCCTATAATAAAAATTTCATCCACATAAAAAATCAATATAATACATCCATCACCAAAGTGCATGATTTAGAAAAATTGATCTGTGTCACACCATTTATATTAATTTTGAGATATAAATAAATCAATCATTTTGATTCACTGTCATGGTGCCTACTTCAATCCATATTATCACATCTGGAGTTTTCACACCAGGTATTCCTTCCCAAACTCTACATATACCTCTGGTAGCTGCATGTAGATGTCCTACTCCAAATCCACATGGTTGAAAGCTGTATTGAAATGAAGCATCTCAAGATGCAATTCATCTAATTCCACAATGATGAGAACCGCCCAGATGGTGGTAAGACTAAATATTGGTATGAATTTTTAATTTAAATATACTCCCTAATTCTCTTTTAAGACTTTCACACTAGCCATGCCTTGAGCCTCCCCAATCCATCATGTTCTTATTTAAACCAGTAGAAAAATTTGTTCTGAAATCCATTATTTCTGATTGGAAGATGTGTCAGCTCCCATGTATTGTAATCATGTAATGAGGAAATATATTCCTTCAAAGACAACTCCCTTATTCTCAACTCCTTCAGCAGATTTTCCTCTTCAAAGAATTCTTGTTCTCAATCGTTATTCAACAATAGATATTTCATGGATGGTAAATACATTTTAAAATTCCTTCTCACCCTTTTTGATATACTAATCTCCACTAGGGTTGTGGGTACCACCTGTTCTGATGTATCATTATCAGGTATACCTTCCTTTTCCACTTTTTCATTCCACTCATAATCTTTGTTTCCATCATCACCTACATCTGTGTGGAGATCCATGTACATAGAACCTTCATTGAATATAACATTATCTCTCCAGATGAAAATCCTCTTAAGATCTTCCCAAAATGGCATCCAAACACCTCAGCACCATGGAAAATAAAAAAACATTGCTGGGACTTAGAATCAACCATGTCCCTTGAGTTAGCTTCAATTTATAAATAATAAAATATGGAAAAGACTCATAAATGTGATTGTATTACATACTTTATAGACAAAAGTTGCCTAATACACATTATCCCATTGGCAGAGATGGACTCATGTGGATTATATATGTTTCCATGTTAAATGTTTCAGTCCATAAGGTATTGGGTATCTCCGAGTATAACCTCATACTCCGGGAACGTTCATTCAATGATGTATCCATCGTCTCTGAAACACTATTCTATTGTGGTGTACATGAAATTTTCTTTTCCCATGAAATTCCATTATACAAACAGAATTTTTGAAACTCATTGTTTTAGTAATCTCCACTGTTGTCAGACCGCAAACATTTCATTTGATGTCCAGACTCATTCCCCACTATGATCTTCCACTTTTGAAACATCCTAATCACATCCAATTTTCATTTTCTGAAAGTAATCTCATCCCTTCCTTATGGAGTCATCAATGAATGTCAAATAATATTCTGTCCCTCCAAGGGAATGTATTGGTACAATCCCCAAATATATGTGTGCACTTGGTCCAGCTTCCCAGCCTTTTGTGTTCTACCTCTTTAGAAAATGATACCTTCATCTGCTTTCAAAAGATGCAATCATCACATATGCCAACTTCCATCGACATTATCTCTTGTATCATCCCTATTGGTTGCATCCCATTAATCCCATTTTCACTCATGTGGCCTAGCTTTTAGTGCCTCAATTGTGAATCTCCAATTGCTCATATATATGAATCCATGTCTATAAAATCTTTAATCATGTTTTTTGGGTACCATTCCTGTCGCACCGATATATGACCTTAGCTCATTTGGTTATCTTCCTTTCACCACCATTTAATGAGGTACTAAACCCTACATCATTGAATTTTCCAACAATAATATGATTCATCCAAAGATATGTATAGAGATTATATTTTATAGAACAAGAAAACTCATACTATTTTTCTTAATCTGGTTATCTCATTTCCACACAATCTGTATGGTTTCATAATGAGAGAGATGTACCTTTTTTAAAATTTCTATAAACATAATTTTTAAGAATCCCTTCTATGATGTAGCATATGATGATTACCTAGAGAATAAAATCCATGACTTCATCAGTACATTCAACACTCGTGTTTTCTCCATTGGTTTCAGGTCGCTTCCATTTTTCTCTACACTCCTTCTTAACATGTCTGTTTTTCTGCATGTCCAATAAGTATGACCAACACCATTTTCCTTGTCTCATCATTTCCCTATTGAATTTGGTCCCCCTATATGATTGTCTGGTTGTGCTTATCTTCTTTTTCCATCAATTTTCGGAGCATAACCAGATAATTTTTCTGATTATATTCTTCACATTTCCTCACCGTGGACCCAACCTCATACATCTTTTAGACAAATTTGGAAATCCTCGAAGTACTTATCAAAACTGATATAGATTCTTCCCAACAATCAGTTAATGAAGATAATTAGGCCGGAACACATACCTCATCACAGAGATCAATTTTCAATGATTTATTCTGACTTATTATGGTGTTTAATTTGTTGATGTGGTCTGTAACAATTCTCTCTTTAACCATTTTGAAGTTGGACAATTGTCACATCAACTGTACCTTGTTTTCCTTAAAAGGATTCTAGTACATATTAATGTGATCATTCACCATATCAACCATCTTTTTATCCTCTCTAATGTTGAACACCATGTTTCTTTCAAATTGAGGGCACATAATTCCTAGAACATATCGATCCAGTAGCTCCGTCTATGACTGCTCCATGTCCTCTAGCAGTAGACCAAGAAGTGTAAAGTGAGTCATTTTTTAGTAATAATATTTGATCTGCATCCTCATGAGACTGAATCTAGTTCCATATAATTGATCTATCTTCACCTTTAATACTTCCTTATCCATTGTTGGATAATCCTGACTACACCTTTGAAACCAGTTCATGTGAAAACATTGGTAGTTGCAGTGAAAGAAATAAGAAAACCTGGAAGAATAAACTAAAAAAATGAACAAGGACACACTGATTTACATGGTTCAGGAATAATCCCTACATCTATATAGAGAAATAATAGCATCACTATGAAAAAATCTCATAGAAAAATTTACAATAGTTTATCACACACCCGAAATCCCTTTTCCCAAAATGGGAAAATATAGAGGATGATGCACTATTCCACTAACCATTGGAAAGTATGATGTTCACAATGAAAGGAATCTACCCAAGTCAAATGTTCTATAGTGGTTGCCGATTGGAAGTCCTATGAGGAATAGTGAATGGCAGTAGAGAGTCAGCATTACTACATTGTCTGTTAGTGTCAGTTGGTTAGCTTTACTAAAGTGATAAGTGTATCAGACTGGTACACAGAACGAGCCAAAAAAATTCATACCAAATCGATTGGACAACACTAATCCATCACTGAGATAAGATGAACCTATCCACCACAATGCCTTGTATTTTTTTGGGTCAACTATCATAATTTATTTTTGATCATTGCCGGACTGGGGGAGTGAAAAGGAGAATCCGAACATGGGGTGAAAAATAGTGAGGAGTGGTAGAAAATATCATTTTTAGATGTGATATATGTTTTTTGTCACCCCCATTGGTTGAATAAATGCATCCAATAGAGATAGGGATCATAATGGAAGATTTACCCTATTAACCACTTGCCTTCTTGAAATCACTATAAATATAATGGAAATTTGGATTCACCACTACAATAAATCATAATCTTATAGAATTTAGAATCAAAATTAGCAAAAGGAAAGGGTTTTCCACATAAAATATGTTAATGGTTCAATAAAATTATTAGTTCTAGTAAAATAAATAATAAGTCACTCCATTGTAATCATTTTTACTTGAACTTAAAATGATCATGACGCTCATGCATGGTTGTAGCCATCGTGCCTTGTCCTTATAACAGAAAAATATATCAGATTATAAATAGGAAAAATACATATACGGATAATTTTAGATTAAATTAAAAATACAATGTTACAATGAAATTTCAATTGAATATTTTTGAACATAATATTTTCATTGATGTGATATTTATAATTATTCCCAAAATTTACGTCCAACATAAATGCGAAAACACTTATAGTGGGACTTTGTCAAAGACCAACATCCATAAAGATGAATGCTACTTTAATTAAAAAAATTAGGATTTCAGTAATAGTAAATAAAAAATAAAATAATTGAAATAATTTAAGTCTCATTTTTCTAATGACTAGAAAAACATGAGATTGTAAGGTTTGTTTTGGAAATGGGATTCATGCTTTAAAATATATTCAATGTTTTATATTAAAAACATGTAATTGATGTCATATCATCCAAACTTGCATTGGATTGAAAAGTGGATGATTCATATATATCTCAAATGTATTATGAATTGTTTTTCACAATTTTTGAAAACATTCCGAGCTCATTTTTTTGAGTATGTCTATTTGATACACATTTTAAACAAAAATAGCACTTGAATATTGAATAAACATATTTCAGGTCAATCCTACCACATAGTGTGTTAAATTGGCATGAATTTTATTCTGACAAATAAAAAATGAAATATGGATCACTTTATGGATGTTTCAGAAAAATATGACCACATTCAAAATGTTTTGTATATATGATGAAATTATTAAACTAAAATGACAATTTTTTATTAAACACACAAACATTAAGTCATACAAAAAACCTCATTTGTCAGATTGACATGCAATCTACTTCCATATATAAAAAATGATTAATGTTTTTTCTTCATAATTTTCAAATAATATTGCTAATTTTTTTTATCTTTTTTGGAAAGGTGACAAGAGTTTTAATCTAAAATATGACTTTTATATTGAAAACATGCACATATAGTCATACCTACCACATCATTTGTCGAATTAATGTACAATAAGTTCTTACACATCAAAACCGAAGTATAAATCATTTTTTATAAGGTTTGAAAACAATCCAACCAAATTTTCATTGTATTTTTTATGCAACCCATGTTAATCTAAAATGAAAAAATTATATTGAAAACATGTACTATGAGTCGTACCAACGATATCCAATGATAGATTGATCTGTTAAAGATTTTTACACATAAAAAAGTATATATGATTTTTTCCATAATGATAAAAGAATATGAGCTGATCATATGTTTTTTATGTAACATATGTATTAAAAAAATGGGAATTCTATATTAAAAATTGGAGCATCAAGTCATACTAGCCACATCTTGTTTAATATTGACATTTATCAAATTCAAAAATGTTAAAAATAGTTAACATAACAAATCTATCAAAATTATATGAATTAATTTTCTCCATAATGTGTAAATCGTGTATATTTTGACCTAAAATTTCAATTTGAAACTACAAACATATACATCATGTCATACCAGAAACATAGTGTCTTGGATTGAGGTGTATTGGATTCCATAAAAATAAAAAAATAGGTTATAGATAATTATAATAATGCCCCAAAAAAAATTTAATGTAATATATATGATTTTATTATGACATCTGTATTTTTATCAAAACCTTCAAATTTAAATTATGAAGAATAAAAACAAGTTATACCTGTTACATCATCCATCATATTGTTGTTCAGTCAATTCCTACACATAAAAAATTAATAATAGATTGTTTTACAATTTTTTTAAAAAAATACAACATTATTTTCTTGTTTTTTTCTATATCGAGTGTGTTTTATACTAAAAATTTACTTCTATATTTAAAACACACATATTGGGGAATTCTAGCCACTACATCTATTGAAATTATGTATAGGTGATTCCTAAATATCACAAATGATTTATGAATTATTTTTATTCGTCTTTGAAAATAACCCAATCATGTTTTGTCTTATATTGGATTTGTAATACATGTTACAATCATAAATGATACTGTTTTATTAAATGAATACTATACACGTCATATCAACCACATTATATATCAGATTAATCCGATGTGGATTCCTACACATCACAAATGAAAGATTAATTGAATTTATGATTCTTAAAAACCATCAAATAACATTTCCTCCATTACCTATAATTGAAATAAATTTTAAACTTATATGAAACCTAAATATTAAATTCAATCACTTCAATCGTAACGACCACATCATGTCATAGATTTACATAAAGTCGGTATCAGCACATAAAAACATGTTTATCATTGTCCTAATGTGACAATTGTTTCACAATGTGGTATCTCAGTTATGAGTAAGTCATATGAGTTTTGTACAAAAATATATCATTAAAACTATAAACACACACTTTGAGTCATATCAGTTACTATATGAACACGATTGAGTTGTGATTGATTTATAAATTTACAAATTATGTTATGGTTTATTATCTAATGTTTAAAAGTAATATTAATTTCTTTTTTGGGATTATATATATTTTTTGTATTTTAAACCAATATATCAATTTTAAACTACATACATACACTTTTTATCATACCAGACACCCCATCTATCATATTTTCACTTTTGTGATTCCCACATGCCACAAATAACATATGTATCATTGTTCTAATATATCAAAACAATCAGGATATTTTTTATTTGTTTTGATTATGTCATTTTTTATTAAAAACAATTCAATCAAAAAATTAAAACGGACATATTGAATCATACCAGACTCACTATGTGTCTTATTGAGGTCAGGTTAGTTATTATACATCACAAATGTTTTAGGTATTATTTCACAAATGAATCTAACCAACATGAATACAAATTCTATTTTTAAAGTATACGATGTTTGTTTTGAACTAATATATAATTTAATATAGAAAATCATATTCTTCCAGTCAGATCGGACATATCATGTATTAGATAGATGTGAGGTTGATTACTACATGTCATGAATTAATTATGAATCATTACATTAATTTATTTAAACAACATGATTTATTTTAATTTGTTTTGGGTATGTCATGTGTGTTATGGACCGAAATAAAAACATGGATTCAAATTATACATAACATGTATTATATTGATGTTCAATTGATTCTTATATGTGAAAAATGACTTATAGATTATTATTTTATTAAAAAAATATAATCAAAATTTGGAATCTCATTTTCCGGTATATGATTTTTGTGTTTAACTGAAATAAAAATTATAAATTAAAAAAATAAATATCGAGTAAAAAATAACACACCATGTATGATATTGAGGAGTCGTTGATTCCTATATTTCAAAAATGACATATAGATGATTTTTATGATGTATAATTACAATCTGTTTGGTTTTGCTAAGTATTGAGTATGTCGCACGTGTTTTGAACTAATATGGGAATTCTAAACTGAAATCATGCACATTGACTCATATCACACATAGTTTATATCTAATTATGATGTGGTTGATTAGAAAAAGTAACAAATAACATACAGATTATTTTCAAATGGTATTAAAAAAATCTGAATGTGGTTGATCAATTTTGACTATGTTATTTTTTCACAAATTTATTAAATTATAAATTAAAAACATACAATTAGTGTTTTTGTGAGAAAGCTGTGTGTTATAATATGGTGTGATTCGTAAAAGAGAAGTTTATTCCAATACTAAGTAATATATTTTTCATTAAAGATATCTTGGGAAGACATACAATGACTAAAACTACAGAAAATTCCATGGATGTTGAGAAATTGTATTTGAACTACAATGTATCTTTCAAAAATGAATTGAGAAAAATTAGTGTGATCATATATTTTGTAGATTCATCATTGTGATTGACTTAATATTTTAGGAAGTATATAGACTAATTTTTCATCATAATGGTACATGTTCTCTAGTTTATGGCCTGTTGAAAATAACTAAATTAAAAGTAAAACTTCTTAAAATATAAATGAAAAAACTCAAAAAGTGATAGAAAAAATGATAATGATAATAAATTTTAAATATTAGAAAATATGTTCAAAAAAAGAAATAAATAATTTTTTGTAATTCAATTTTTCATGTGGTATGTATAAAAAAATAAACCATTTCCCAATATCTGTTATCATTGTTCCATCAATCATATTTAATCATTCATTAGCATGAGTGGCTCTGACCATGTGACGAGCTCTGTCAGAATCCATAGAGTGTAATCCAACATTATTATTATCATTCCAATATATTTAATAAATAATAAATAAGAACTTCAATTAAAATTATTTAAAACCTAATTGTATCCCTAAAGTAAGAGAATATATAAGATCAAAAACATATGTGGTAATCACCTAAATTTTAATTCACAAAACAATATTGCACCATATAATCTACCCAATCATCTCAAAAAAATTAACTTATTCTTTTGAGAACATATATGGTTGGAAAACATGGTAGTATGGAAAAGATATAGGGAAAATAATTAATAGATATTTTTATGAAAATTTTTATTGCAATTCAAAATTACCATTTCGGCGATTCTAGTATTCTGACGTGGAAGATATCATTCTCCAATTTTCAAACTTAATATTACAGTTTGTTTTCATAATAATATTTCTCAAACTAATAAATCATAGATTGAAATATGTAAATTTTCTAGAAATATTTTCTCATAGTAAAACATACCATATACCCCATAACTTGTTTCCATGTGACTGAATCATTAAGGTTCTTATATTTAGACACTGACCTCTTACCAGGATTTATCATATACCAATATATCATCATATCATAACTAAATTCACATTAAGTCATAAATTGAATCAGATAATTATGTGTTTATTTCTAATGTGTTTATCGTAATGTAATAAAAATTGAGTATAATTAACATTTGTGGTTGGTTTGATGGATATCCAAACATTGGATAAGAAAAATATGTGGGGTATCATAATAGTTTTTGGTTATCATCTTTTACAATATAGAAAAACGTTTTACTAATGAATTAAATTAAAATATATTTTATATTATTTAATTATAGACTTGTATCCCTGTGTTGTAGGCATGATTTAAGGCTATCATATGATATTATATCCTTAATTGCCTAACTTATTCTATGTTTTATTGATTTGATTTATTATCCTTCCAAAAGTAAATTTATCATTAGAAATGATACATGGATTAATTAGTCCAAGTACTATATCATATAGTTGTCACTTGAAATGGGATTATATCATTGCTTGTAGAAAATGTAATTAGTTGTTAACTATAATTTACATTTTAGACAATATTTTGGAAATATTTATAATGAAAATGTACCTCATGTATATATTCAAAACTGGGAATCCCCACTAATCAAAAATGATAATTTCATCATAAATATTAATATCAACCTTGTCTATAATGGTAAATCTAAATATTTCTACTCCATATTTAATGAATGAAATATTTTCATCTTTAAATTTAATGTTTATAAAACTGAGTAATATTAATTTAAATGACAGTGGAACAAATTGGGATAATGTACTCATACAAGGTCCTTCTGTCCTCTCAGTCTATTAAATATAATTTAATGATCCGACCCTCCTTTTCCCAATTGTTTTATACATATTTAATACCATTCCTTATTTCATATATTTTTCATAAAATATTAATAGTTATGCATTTGAAACAATATTAATGACATATCTAATTTATCATCATATGATTATATGTTTATGATATGAATGATCAAATTACATAATTTAATTTTGATACAACCTGATCAAAAAATAGAATAAGAAACTCAACTGTTAGATCATGAGCTATTTCAATCCCTACTATCATGTGATATTATTGGATTTCTTTTTTTATTGCATGTCTCATGTGGTAATATTGACTATTCCCCATTATATAATGTGATGTCAAGCTGAAGATAGATATAAATCACATATATCTTCACCATATAGACATTTATTAGTATAACATTATTAAGAACTATTTTCTTTTGATTATGGAGAAAGGGTAATGAAAAAATTGATTTTCTGAATTATGGATAGTTGTTTATGGGATAAGCTTTCATTATTTCTAGTGGGGTTGTTTGGATTTTCATGTATAGATCATTGTTTAATTTTGAGTTTTTTTATCTCTTTTCATATATTAATCTACCAAATTGTAATGAACAGTAATATCTATTAAATTATTTTCCATGTCATAAAATCCTTTCATCCTCAAATATGTATCTCTCTTCATATTTACCTTCTGAAATCATCTCTGAGGTTAATCTAAAAAAACAACACCGCTAAGGCAGTCATAATATTCTAGTAACATCAATGTTAATGGAAGTAGTTTTTCTACAGTTATAGTCGATAAAAATTATTTTTTCTTAAATATATAGAAATCATAAAATCAAAATGATATATTTTGAGTAATACTATCATAAAACATAATGACATTCTATAATGTCATACAAACAAATGATTACCATAATTCTTTCTATTTATATGAACTAGTTTACCCTCAATATCTTCACAGACCTCCTTAAGTATATAATGACATGTGATGAATGAAGATTCATATTTGGATTCTTCAATATTCATATAATCAATTTTAATATATATTTTTTCACATAAAGAAAAATATTTATGTTATATTTGAAATACATACAATTTTCATTTCATGATGAATTTACCTCATCTTTTCAATATGTTAAGGATGAATTTTGTTTCCTACAATTTTTTATTTTCATTACTCCATCACTATATTTTAATTATATTTTTTGAATTTATGTGGATGAGATATTATTTTCAAATAAAATATTATCAACTATGTTTCACTTGAAATGATTTCATGTCATAGTGAAAAAAGTATTCTATCCAAGTATCATATTATATATTGAGATCATACATAACTAGTGGTGTTGAATTATGTTACCCATAAAATACATAAAATTATTCTTTGTATGAAGATTTGGATGTTTCTGTGTGGTTTTCTAGTGACTGTTATGATATATTCCTTATGAAAATCATCTAGAGTAAACAAGATATACTGGGCATAGAGAAATGTAATGAAAAGATTCATTATATTGTTTTTCGAAAAAATAGAGAAAGTATGTCACAATATTACATTAATATCCTCATTAATTTCCTCCTTCATAACATTTTTTACATGATTGAACATATTTATATCAATAGAAACATGCATTTTCATTATGATCTCATCATTAATAAAGAACATAAACCTATTGGGCTCATAATTTATGTCATGTTGTTTCAGAAAAAACTCAAATTTTATATCCTTTCTCTATTTATTGATATGTTTTTTTTAAAATTGTCTCAATATATTTCATTTAATTTCCATAAACACGTTTACTTATTCCCTAATAATAATGAATATTTAGAATGAACTATATATTTTTCCTTGGAAATAGAAACATCATCATGTTTGTAAGTCATTATCTGTATGAGTAGTCATTCATTAAATTTATATTATGTAAATGTAGTAGAGAACACATAATATTATGAGTAAAAGTGTATTCTTATAAAAAACTAAATAAACTTATCAATGATCCTTTTTTCATTATTAATGGTTATTTTGAATTTCCGCTTCTATCAAGTATCAAATATCCCTATAAATTGTCCTCAATAACTAATCAGGCATTGTCTACACTGGGACCAACAATAAATTATTATTATCTCCAAATGAAAGGTACATACTCAATTGAATATTCATCTAAAGCCTCATTTTTTCATGTCATGAAGAAGATAATCACCTAATAGTTTTTAACTAGACCCAAGAAGTAAAATATTTTCATTTCTTGTGATGCCTTTACAACGGGTTTATTCTTATAATCGTACACATTGAAATTTTCCTTAAATATTTGATATTTATCCAAATTCATTTCACTCTTAATATCAAACTGTATTCAATTGTAATTAAGAACAACTAATTTCAAATAATTCTACTTTTTATATTCCATACAATGCCAAAATAAGACATATTAGAAAAAGAATTATTTTTTCATGGATCAGTATACTTCCATAGCTTCCATCACAAAACAGTTTCTAATGTTTTCCATATCACTGTGTAAATATTATTCTTTTTTATAAAATATATAACTATTATTACAAACCATGTGTAAGATATAGCATTTTATTTTGTTCCCCTAGCTTTCCATAAAAGTATTTTAAAAATTTATTTTATATTTCTTGATAAGAACATATAAATATGATCTCATAACCATCCAATAAAATATCTATTATGTGTACTTCATATCCTTCCTTCCACCATTGAGGTATTAAACTATTTATGAATTAGTATATGTGAATTAACATTGGGAGAAACCATAAAACTATTATATAAAATATAATGGTGATCAAGTTCCAACTGTGATGGTAATTATAACAATAACTTGTAAAGCAATACATTCACCTATAATGTGTCCACTATGATGAGTCTAGTTTGTAGCGATGTTGTAATCAATTGATCGGTATTAATTATTAAATTCAATAGATTGTTCAAAAATATATCAATATAAAATAGAAAATTCTGTCCGACATTGATTCTTGGCATACCTATTCAATATAATTATATATCATTCACTGGGGTACATCTATCCGCAATGGATAAGACGACATAGTTGAACCTATATATCCAAATTAATCTATGATGTGGACCATTATAACAAAGAATAATGACTGGATGAACATGTCTAATTCAACATATATGACCTCAATATCCATTTTCATCATTAGAAAATTCATCAGGTCTCTGAATTTACTACATATAGGTTTGAAAAAGAATCAATGTCAGGTTAATGTATGTTATTCATTTTTTCTGCTGAATTCTTCAAAAAGTGAAAGCCATAAAATCTGGAATCAGAACATAAAAATGATCTTATTATTGACACTGTGACATCAAATTATTCATTGAAATTATATTCTATATTTATGAAAAAAACACCTTTAAAACTATTAAACTAAAAATAAATTAATTCTTTTATTTTTTCTATATACTTTATAATCTATTTGAGGAAGAAGATTATTCCTTTTAGACATAATTGGTGAAAAAATTTCCCTTATTAACATTTTAATCATTTCAAACCAATACTTTATTCTATTATGTTTAGACTAGAAAATATGGTAACATTTCAATAACACAATCGAATACACCATCTACCACATGCATTACTATCTGGAGCTACCCCAGGTACCCTAGTAACCTGATAATCGAGCTGCCCCTAACATAGTCTAAAGGGAATTCATGTTCCCTGCGGGTTGGTGACTTGTACCTGGCACATCACAACATGCATGTATGAAATATGTTGACACCAAAAATGGGGACTAAATGAAACCAGAATGAATATGTAACAAAAGAAACTTCCTTGGGAGTAAGGTACTAGAATTCAACAATGAATAAACCATGCCAAATAACTACAACAAATGTACCAAAACATTGATGAATTCCCAAGGTCTCTATGTAAAAAACTCACCACATCCAATGCTCAACAACGAGATCCACCTCCAAGAGATCCTTTATCCTTAATATGACCTGGAAGGATATTATCTACAAAGAGTTGTGGGAAAATGTAAGGTGTGAGAAAAAAATACTATAACGGTCTCACCTAAGATGCACTAACATGTTCCAACAATTGATGAAACAATGGAATACTTTCAATATTAAGGATAAATTGGATTGACATTTTGATGCTTAATTAAATAAATAATTTTATACTGTTCAAATTATGGAAAAATACATTAATAAAAGGCATTTAAAAATGATTGAATATTACATAAAAAATGGATTAAATAAAACAGTTACATTAAATAGTTAATGTAAATATAGAAGACATGTAAATTAGTTAAAATTTATTGGCATACATTTATATCTCAAATATAATTAAACAAGAGAGTAAAAAGGTAATCTAACAAAAGGCATGGCATTATTAACCATCTATTGGGTTCCACACTCTCTATCTGAACTTTAAAAATTGTGTATACACACGACCCAATGACACTGGCCGAAATAGAATCATCACTGACCTGTCAAAGATGTGACCTGCCAAATGTTTGTTATAGAATGTTTTCGTAGAATATAGAGTATCCATATAACTTACTAACTACCCAATTCTTCCATTACCTCTTACCTGATGGGTGAACTAATTTAAGACTCTTTAGTAATTTTATCAATCCCATTCTTCCAATTCAAAAGTTCCAATTCCATTCCATTGAAAACCAAATGATATATTATTAAAAAATGTATCTTCTAACAAGATAAAACCACTAATTATTTATTAAATAATATAAATCAATTTTCCATAGTCTCAATTCCATTCAAAACCGATTCCTTCATCCCATAATTCATTGTCACAATTATATCCCACAATTTAATTGAAAACATTTCAATCAATTCCGTAATTTAAATTCACAATTTAAATGATCTTATTTTCATAAACGTACACCCCAATTAAATGGATTTTGGGTATTTCAAGATTCCCATTCCAAAAAAACAACTCAAATATCCCAATTCAATGGAATTGGAATGGATTACATCAATATAAATCAATTTAACTAAGGGAATTTAAATTAGTATTTGAAGTAAATAAAGAAATACAAGGATAATCAATTTGGCTAATCAGAATAGATCCACCTACCTAAAGGTCGTTGATGTTAGCGGTAATGATAAATCACCCCATGTGGTTACATACACCTCTCCATGACCCTATTATCATAAGTATCAACACACTAGTGGTCGATGTTCATCAAGGGTTTCACGAACCAAAACATCTATTTTATATTACAAGGAAATAAAATTGAGCATGTGACTACACTTTCTCTCTCACAGATAATTTTATATATGTTGAATTAAGTATTAAATTCGATAATATTTTCAATCTCATTGATAATTTGAGATTATCAATTAAAATATTATGTGGGACATTCTTTTATCTCTAAGGGATCATATCTGGATTATAATTTTATGTGAATGCATTTGTTTGAAATTACCTTCAATTATTCATGCAATTACATTTTGATTGTTATATATTGAATAAAATTTTCCTTAACATCTAAAGTAAATATATATATATATATAATTAATTATATATTGATACTCTAAATAATTATTCCATGATAACATGAATCAATTTTCCATTCAATAATTTTCTTGATAATTATTTTGCATAAAAAAATTTAGTGACCTTTTATAATTCAAATCAATTATTGTGTTACAATTTTGTAAATTTTATATCCATAAAAAAATGATTATCCATTGATATTTTTTATTAATCAATTATCAAAGACTATAAATTTTCAATGATTTATTTAAGATGAGGAAAATTGGATCACGGAATACATTATTACCTTCGAAACAAAAATATTATTTAACTTCAACTCGTCTAGATGAATCCATTGGTACAAACAACAGGTAAATCCAGTCTATAATAGGGATATTATATAAGAGTGACAATTTTTGTAAAGAAAATAAAAAAAGTAATAAATAAAATATTTTTACCTCCATCAACCACGTGGAATTTCATTGAGGAATGAAAAAAATACACACATAATCATGGGGAGCAAAGGTGGTGCGCAAGATAGTATAAATCGATCAGATGAAATCTTCAACGATCACATGCAAGGAATCTCGGGATCACTCGGTTTCAAGATTAATGACCAACAATAATGATTAAATGGGTATTTCTATTTGAAATTTACCCTAATTCCTTTGTGCATCAAAATTCAGAAGACCCTGTTCCAGACCATTTTTGACCAAACCAATCAATGCATAGTTATTAAATTAACCATATTAAAGTGTTTTAAATCAAACTATTACAAATAGTAAAGAATAAAATGATTTTTAAAACATACCCACATGGATTAAGAGTGTTTGTTTCTTGGAAGATGAGTCGTTAATCAACTTACATTTTTAATTTTATTTAATTTTTGAATATTAATTATTTAACATAAAAATTTAATGTGTCCAAATATTCATTGCACATTAAATTAAAACCCCATATATGATAAAACCCTCCTTTTGGACCCAAACACCATATCAAATTTCGCTTAGGACTCACCATTCAATAGATATTATTGATTTATTAATTAAAAATTCAAATAAATAATTAATTATAATAAAATGTTTTATTTTCGCAAGCGAGGAATCCAAGCACCCGACGCTAGAAAATGCCATACCTTGTCTAGGGTAAACCTCTCACTCCAGACCCATCGTTGTTCTTCGATTTCTAATATAGTTCACTGTTTGGGATATATTTAATTATTTTTAACAAATAATATATTAAATATTATTTTATAAATTTATATAATGGGGGAGGCGTCCAAAAGTATGGTGTGTTCAAAAATTACCCCCTTCTAGGGTTAAAAAGACATTTAATACATTACAATATGATAAAATTTATCATATAAAGAACCGTTTTAATTTCATTCAATTATTTTGAATAAAATTTCCTTTATTATTAAAATATATTTAGTTTTTTTATTCCAACATCCCGGAGGCTTTTTAGACATTCGATGCTTATTCTTACCTAGTGTTTAATATAGAAAAAATTTATTTAAATATTCTGGAGTCTTAAATAGGCTTCTTACCATTATGTGATGTGTTTAGGAAAAAACATATTTTCACTGATAAACCATTTTTTCTCAATTAACATGATAATTGAACACAAGAGGGTTTACGAATACCTGAAATAGTAACACTATGTTACAACCATCTTACCATTAAAACTTTTTGTCCCTAGAATGCTAACAAAGAAGCTTCAACTGCAAAAATACATGGCGATTATTCTCTCATCATGGCCTCCATCTGTCATATATCATGAGAATTTGAACCATTCTTCAATATCATAAAAACTAGAGGTATAATACAGCCATCGAGTACCATTGTCTCAGAATAAAAAAAGTTCACTCAGTCACATATAAAACTTGTTCCACTTCAAGATCACACCAACTCAGAATACGATATGGGTTGACAAATGCTGTGAAGGTTGATATTCATCAAACACATTATATATCGACATTAGTTTCAGTGTTATTGAAAAATGGTAAAAAACTTTACCCACTTAATTAAATACCTCAAAAGATCCCAAAAAACATGGAGCAAGCTTCCATTGCATCTGAATCCATCGATTACCAAACCGAGATTAAAGAATCAATAATACACGGTCAAAAAATTACTACATCAAGTTGTAGAATGTCTTAGTGTTTCATGAGTGAAAAAAACATTGGAAATTATGCCATTCCCCAATTATACACATCCTTGTTCCTAACTGTGCTACATAATAGTTCTGATAAAGATAAACACCATCATTAGAGAATTAACAATGGGAATAAGTATTCCCACAACAAATAGGATCTCTAATGCTTAAATAATTCATCAATAAGATTCTATTCTTGAAGAATTTTCTTTTGAATAGATGAGGTTAGAGGAACAATAAAATTCATGGAGGATAGAACTTGAACAGCCCATGGTGACACACATCGGTTAATAAATGATTTCATAAGAATTTCGTCCTGCTAGGAAATTAGTTCTTTTAGTTCTATTATTGTAATTTGGTAAGTGAAAAATGAAACTGGTAGAGTACAGGTCATCAAGTCAAAGGAAAACTCAACCTCTCTTACCAGTGGTAAACCAGAAAAATCATAATGAATCATTATGGGAAAATTGGATATAATTAGAGGGAGAGCACCTATCCGAATAAAAATAAAACACTAATATTACATTACCCAACTCTAGATAAGAATGTCTGGCCCTGTTTGACCTTTTTTCCACTCTCCTTGAAGGACAAGAGACACACAACTCGGCGTACTAATCTAGACCAATGAAAAATAAAAAACAATATAGTCTTTTTTGGAAATGATCCAATCCATCCCGAATTTGACATCATGAGATTTCATGTGGAGTACTAGAAAGCACCATGAATGTTTCACATCAAATAGAGAGAAGATAGATGTAGGACTATAGGGAACATGCTCTCTCATCACACCAAGGGGTGTAGTAATATCCATTTCACAAGATAAAATCTCAATACGAACATGTAATGGCTCGAACCTCTCCAACCCATTCCTTTGTAAAAAAGAAGGTCACGAAATGTTCTGGAGGGTAAAATGGACCTTTCCCACACTTTCCAGAATTTTGAAGCTACACGCCATGTAGTGTGAGTACACATCATGTACCACCTCACTGGGTATACCCCGTGTTGAAGGAGGTGTCCTTGCCGTGTGAAATAAATGGGTACACGACACGTGTCCTAAACTACACGTTGTGTAGTCCCTCCCCGCGTACACGTTACCATTCAATGGTCGTGTGCCATTTTGGAGCCGTGTATTTGCCTTGTGAAATAAATGGGTACACGTCGTGTGTCTAAACTACACGCCGTGTAGTCCCTCCCTGCATATTTGTTACCCTAAAACAGTGTGTTGACCAATCAATGGCCGCGGAGCTGTGTTGGAAGTCGCATGTACACCGTGTAAAATAAATGATTACATGCTGTGTACCATAAATTACAAGCCCTGTACTTTTGATTTTCTCAACTATAAAAGGAGGGGTCCGTCATACTTTTCACCTCATTCCTCTCCTCCCCATTCCTCTGAGCAGAGCTCTCCCAAGAGACTCGAAGGCTCCTTTTCTTCCATAACTTCTTCGTCCGAGCTCCGATTTACGATCCGTCAGCGGCCACATGAGCGTAACGACAAATCGGAACATCCGAGATTAGATCTGTTGTCTCCCCTTTGGCCTTTCCTTTCCGACTTCCACATGAAGAGGGTTTTTCTGGGACCCGATAGAAGTGACAGACGCCGACAAACGTCTTTTAAAGTTGATCAGGGGGAGCGTTGTGATCAAAATGTGTTGAGGTAGGGATCAAACCTTCGTCTCTCTAATTTTTGCATCATGCGGGGTCATTATCCTTTTATTTTCCTGAGAAACAGTTGAACCATTAAATAAATATAACAAGTAGTAATAGAACGAGGATGGGGAAGTTTTTATGTTTATCTTTGTTTATCCTACATATATGTTATTAATTGAATATGATTATGCCTACTGAAAATAACGTTTGTTAGGGGAATTTGCATGCACAATTAAATGTTTCCCTATCTTTCTAGACCATTTCGTGGATGGAAACTTCGTTGAATATGGAAATTGGTCAATCCAGTAAAGTTGTATGATTTAAAATCTAGAACCCTAGTGTGATCACCCCGGTTGAACAAAATGGAATAATGAACATGTGGGCGTCGGCTTAGATACGTGGCATGTGATGGGTGTGTTTTGTGGGTTGTTGTGTTTTGGGTGAGCAGTGGGACTACGGTTGGCTTGGTTGTGGGTTGGTGTGAATGCTATGTTAGTGATGGCCAGCGGGGCTGCAATAAATTGTATTAAAGGGGTAATGATGTACGGGTTCAGTGTGATTTTGGTTATGGTGGTTGGCAGTGGGGCTACAAGGATGTGTTGGAATGTGTATGAACTATGGGTTGTGAATAATAAAATTTAATGAATGGTGGGGCTTGGTAATGGAACGAAAATAATAATCATGGGGTTGTTTGGCTAATAAGAATGACTTGGTTGTGTTGATTGTGTTTTCCTAACTTGATTTGTGGATGACAGGGATATGTTTTACGAACTATCGATGTGTTTGGTTGTGGATGGTTTCCCAGTAGTTAAGGAACTAAATAAACTAATTCAGCTAAGACGTGAAAACCTAAATGGGGTTGGGTTGTTTGTTGTATGCATGCTTCGTGGTAGCAGTGTCAAAGAACGTGCTCAGTTTCTCTATTTAGAATCCATAGGTTGGGCTGAGGGTTTGGTTTATATATATATATATCTGTATCATTGTGTTTTGACGCATCCCACCCATGTTGAGCACTTAGTGCCGAACACTCCCATTTCATGGGAGAGGATGTTTTCCCGTAGTAACTAGATCCTTCCCGCTCCTTCTACCCTAGGTTGTGCTGGCTTGAGGTGACCTTACACCTATGACTCTCTGGGTAGGTTTCGATTGGGGTGGATTTATCCCAAGACTCTTCGGGCAGGTTTTACTGTTTCCCAAGAATCATCGGGATGAGGCCCAACTGTGTGTGGGCGTGATACGTGGTTGTGAGGCCCAGGTGTGTGCGGGCGGGATACGTGGTTGTGAGGCCCAGGTGTGTGCGGGTGGGATACGTGGTTGTGAGGCCCAGGTGTGTGTGGGCGGGATACGTGGTTGTGAGGCCCAGGTGTGTGCGGACAAGGATAGTGTGGCAGCGTTAGGACGTTCACTATTATGAAGAATAGCTAACTAATGTGGAATGGTGCAGGGTACCCAATACTCTTGCTTCTTATATACTACTACCTGTTGTGATTGTGCTTTTGGTGAGTGTGGCTGGTGAGGTTGGGTGGATAGAATTCCTTGATAGGTTTCTTCTGTTGTTCTCACGGGACATTAGGATGTCTCCCCACTTGTGCACAAGAGGTTTAGGATTCCCTACTGAGTATACTTGTATTCTCACACTACGTTTACTTTTAGGTTTTCAGGAGGACTACCAGGGCCATGCGGGACCCTAGTAGTCAGACAGTTGGAGTTGTTGCAGTTGTTGTACTCTTTTTTTCTTTTGGTATTGTACTTTGAGCTTTGTTGTACTTGCACGTTGTTATAAAATTGTTTAATCATGCTTGTGGGCATGGTTTGGGTATATTTCTATACACTTGTTCATTTTTTTGTGGTTGACTTGCCATATTTCCCGATCTTAAAATAAGAAAAGGGTAATGCCTCCCATATTTTTGAAAACTCACACCCTTGGGGCTAGTCGCCAACCCGGGTCCTACTGGAGGCGGGACTCGGGGGTCATTATCTCCCTTTCACCATTTCCAGCTCAATAGGGGCATATATGGTGGGAGGGGGTCGTGAAAGAATGGTATTAGAGGTGATGGTTGAGATATAGGATGGAGTCTATAGTTAGGCACAGTGAGGATTACCTGGGATGGTAGGGCAACAATGTTAGTTAATCTTGGTGCATGACATAGGCCAGGGAAGACTGGCTACAACATAGGATTTTAGGGCCCCCCGTGATCCGATGCAAGGACTCTAAACCTACCGAAGGACCAAGTGAGACTACATTGATTTTAGGTTAGAGACGCTAGGTAAGGTACATGCATCATCATTATTATGTTTTACTTTATTTGGGTGTCCTGGGAACGAAATTGAAATGAAAATGATAAAATAAAACCTTGATAAATTTCCTTACTACTTAGGGTTAGGCGATCATTGTTTACCGTAAAACTATGGCACCTGGACGTCATCCCTGGGTGGCTCAGACGGACAAGGCCCAGCAGATTCAGGCGGTCGATCATTTGAGGATTGACTGAGAGGAGGAAGATAACTAGTGGTAGAAGACTATATGTTCTTTCCAGCGGAAAACCCTCAAGAAGTACAAGGGTAGTACTTCAGATATAGAGACGGAGGGGTGGCTTGTGGAGCTAGTGATTGCTTTTACCTTGATCCGTGCTCCGAGGGAGTACTGGGTTACCCTAGAAGTCAGTCAACAAAGAGGTACGACACGATAGTGGTGGACGCTCAACCTCGGAGAGAGGATAGAGGCAGAGGATCCATGGGCTGACTTTGAGAAGGAATTCTGATAGGAATTCCATTATTCCATGATCAAGGCAGAGAAGCGGCAGGAGTTAGTCTCCCTTCAGCAGGGGAGTATGTTGGTACGAGAGTTGGGGATCAAGTTAAAGGATCTCCTACGCTTTTCTCCAGTTCTCTTTCACTATGAGGAGTATCGGGCGAGACGTTTGGAGGAGGCGATTTGTCCTTCACTCTAGTATGTTGTTACCCCTCCGCCCATCCGACGTACTTGGCAGTACAGAAGAAGTCAGAGGTTGTAGAGAGGATGCACTCACTGGGAGGTGCACCATGAGAGGGGATCCAGCCGGGCTCGTCGAAGGGGAAGTCAGTCAGTAGAAGGTCTCCTGCGACAGGACCATCTAGGTTCAGGCCAGTGGGGAGCATGCCCCAACCGTTCCAGTTCAGATCTTCAGATCCTCGTCCCTTTTTCACGAACCCAGGACTGAAGTGTTTTTCTGGTGGAGGTTTCGGGCACATTTAGAGTCGGTGCCCGACCCGAGCTGAGTACGGTGTAGGTGGGCAGGTTCAGCACCCACCTCAGCAGCACCAGTTGCCGACAAGGCCCTTCCTGCAGTAGCAGGACCATGCTCCTCCATGGGCAGACTTTGCGGTAGGAGGCCGACCTCAGGGTGATCCTCAGGGACCTCGACCTGGGCATGGTTGGGGAGGTGGACGACATTAGAGATGTAGAGGAGCTATGCATGGACAGTTTCATGTAGCAGATTTGACACCTCTGGGAGTACCAAAGGTGCTGCGAGGTATGATTTGTTTGTTAAGAACTCTTGTTTCTACTTTGTTCGATTCAGGAGACTCGCACTCCTTTGTTGCACCTGGTCTAGCCTATGCTTTGGGACTATACATAGATAGAATTTTTGTACCACTGGTACTGAGTACACCAGTTGGAGGCGATACCAGCATATCATGTGATTGTTGGGATGTGGGCTGACGTTGGGACCCCATCGATCTAGTGGAGACCTTCTTCTGTTTCAGATGCATCCATATAATGTCATCCAAGGCATCGACTGGTTTTTTTTCTGTTAGTTCCGTTATCGAGTACTTCCAGAGAAGAGTTGTCTTCTCCAACATGGACGGGCAGCATGTAGCTTTTGTTGGCGAGAGGAGCTATCAGGTGGGAAGTCGGTGTCTGGAGCCTCTCCTTTCCTTGTTAGGCGAGTTATCAGTGGTTCTAGCTGATACATAGATGATGGATGTCCCAGAGGTTGTTGGGGAGTTCTTCGATGTTTTTCTTGAGGAGGTTGTGACTCTACTCCCCGACGTGATTTTGAGTTCGGGATAGACTTACATCCTGGTGCCCATTCGATTTCGATGGCCCCTTATCGGATGGCACCTTCGGAGTTGCAGGAGTTGCGAATTCAGATTGACGATCTGACGGAGAAGGTTTTTGTTCGACCCAGTGTATCGCCATGGGGTTCTCCAGTTTTGTTCGTGAAGAAGGAAAATAGTGGTATCAGGATATGTATAGACTACCGAAGGTTGAACAAGGTAACAGTCAAGAATCGCTACCCCTTCCTAGGATAGATGGTCTCTTCGACCAACTAAGGGGAGCAGGTTGGTTTTCCAAGATGGATCTACGACCGGTATATCATTAGCTGAGGGTAAAGGACAGTGACATCTCGAACACGGCTTTCATGTGCAGGTATGGGCACTTCGAGTTTGTAGTGATACCTTTTGGAGTTACAAATGCACCAGCTGTGTTCGTGGGACTTATGAATTTTGTCTTCTGAGAGTTTCTAGACCGGTTCATCGTTTTGTTTATCGATGACATCCTGGTCTACTCAAGATCAGAGGAGGAGCACGTTGAGCATCTCAGGGCAGTCTTGGGAGTGCTTCGACACCACCAGCTTTACGGGAAATTGTCGAAGTGTATGTTCTTGATGCTAGAAGTACACTTCCTTGGGCACGTGGTGTCTCAGCATGGAGTGTCAGTGGACCCGTCGAAGGTGGAGGCAATTGTTTCATGGGCAACACCCACGAGCGTGGCAGAGGTTCGTAGTTTCCTGGGGTTAGAAGGTTACTATTGGAGGTTCATTTTAGACTTCTCTCATGTTGCTACTCCATTGACATCTTTGACTTGGATGAAACATGTCTTCCTATGGAGCGAGCAGTGCCATAAAGCTTTCGACTACCTAAAGTAGAAGTTGGTCAGTGCTCTCATACCCAGGTTCCCAGAGGAAGGGTTGTTGTATGAGGTCTTTTGTGATGCTTCTGGCCTTGGTCTGGGGTGCGTGCTGGTGCAGAAGAAGGGAGTGATCTGTTATGGGTCTAGACAGTTACACCCTCACGAGCGTAACTCTACCACCCATGACCTAGAGCTTTCCGCAGTAGTGTTCACACTGAAGTTGTGGCGAAATTACCTCTTTGGGGAGTGCTTTGTGGTCTTCTAAAATTACAAGAGCATGCATTATATCATCTCCCAGCGTGACCTGAACTTACGGCAGCAGAGATGGGTCGAGTTTCTCCAAGACTATGACTTTGAGATCTCTTACACTAAAAGTAAGGGCAACATTGTAGCTGATGCCCTGAGCAGGAAGTCACATAAGGAAGTAGTTTGGAAATCCACTGATGCTTGGAAAGTGATGGGATAGTTGGCCGCCTTGCACTTCGATGCAAGGGTAGAAGGTGTTAGAGGCTGTTTGATTCAGATGACGGTGTAGTCCTTCTTGTTGTAGTAGGTGGAAGAGTCTCAGTGGGGGGATTCCGAGGCAGAAGTGATGTGGGATTGTGTCGATCATGGAAACCCTCCAAAGGGATGGTAAGAGGACAACCAACATTGGATGCTTTTCCATGGAAGGTTTTCTGTTCTGGAGACAATGCGTGAGTGAGTTCTTCATGAGTTCCATATCTCAGCCTTGGTAGTACATCCAAGAGTTTCAAAAAAGTTTCGAGGCCTGAGGGAACCGTTTTGGTGGCCCGGGGTAAAACGGTTAGTGGTAGAGTTTTTGGCTAAATTCCAAGAGTGTCAGCATGTTAAGGCTGAACATTGTGTTCCCAGTGGGTTGTTGCATCCTTTAGATGTCCCCGAGTGGAAGTGGGATGACATCTCAATGGACTTCATCACAGGACTACCCAACACTCAGGGTGGTTAAGATGCTATCTGTGTAGTGGTGGATTGGCTGACGAAATCAGCTCACTTCTTAGCAATTATGGAGTTGGGCCCAGTGAGTACCTTATCATAGAGGTATGCAGATGAGGTAGTGTGTTTTCACGGAGTTCCAAAGACCATCATCTCAGATCGGGATACTTGATTTACCTCCCGAGTCTGGAGGGGGTTACAGCATGATTTTGGCACCCAGCTACGCCTTAACACTGCTCTCCACCCCCAGACCGATGGGCAGACAGAGCGGACTATCAAGACGTTGGAGGACCTGCTGCGAGCATGCGTTCTGGATTTCAGAGGATCATCGGTACGACATTTGACTTTAGTAGAGTTTTCCTACAACAACAGTTACCACTCTACTATTGGCATGGCACCGTTTGAGGCTTTGAATGGAAGACCATGTCGTTCACCCATTTTCTGGGAAGAGGTTTGTGAGATAGGTGCTCTTGGGCCAGATGTAGTACAAAACACCATGGAGAATGTCCAGCTTGTACGTGAGAGGATGAATGTGTCTAAGGACTGAAATAAGTCTTATGCTGATCTTCGGAGGAGGCCTTTGGAGTTCGAGGTGGGAAATCATGTGTTCTTGAATGTTTCCCCTCGATGGGTGCATTAGAGGTATGGGAAGGGAAGCAATCTCTCACCTAGGTTCATCGGACCCTTTGAGGTGCTAAGGCGAGTTGGCGAGTTGGCATATCAGCTGGCTCAACCACCTTAGTAGGAGAAGGTGCTCCGTGGATGAACCATTCTGTTGGTTCGTGTGTTGTGGAGGAATGGCGGCCCTGAAGAGAGCACTTGGGAGTGGGAGGCCCAGATGATCGCTCAGTACCCGGAGTTGTTTTGACTTGTGTTTTTCCTTGTTCTTCTGAGATTTGTGTTGATTTTGTACTCTGTACCGTTGATATATGGAAATCCTGGATTATCGGTTGTGAGACCTTTTGTTTCCTTCTTCTCTGGAAGTGTGTGTCATGTTCGGATGAGTGGGAAAAAGGAAAAAAATTATCCTTAATCGGGACCCATTAATTCTGATGTGATTGATCCTGTGCGGGCGAGTTAGTGCCGCCTAATGCGTATAATATATCGACATCGGAGAAGGAATTTCCCCAAAACACATGTTCTGGTAGTGTGTTGGTTGTGTGGTGTTGGGGGAAGTGAGAGTTGAAAAATCCTAATGTATGAAAGTGGGAAGACCCAATTCTTAATCGAGACGCATTAATGAGGATGTGATTAAACCCGTGCAGGCGAGTTAGTGCCGCCTAAATTGGATAATATCTCGACATAGGAGAAGTAATTCCTAAGGCATATGATTGGGGTTGTTAGTTGGGTTCCTATTATAATGAGAACCCTAAGATGTATCTTGTTGGGTTCCTCGGGGATGGTTTTTGAATTCTCGGGGATGAGAATGTTTTAAGAGGTATCTGATGTAATGGCCCGGACCTCTCCGGCCCATTCCTTTTTCAAAAAGAAGGTCACGAAATGTTCTGGAGGGTAAAATAGAATTTTCCCACATTTTCCCGTATTTTGAAACTATACACCGTGTAGTGTGAGTACACGTCATGTACCCACTCACCGGGTATACCCCGTGTTGAAGGAAGTGTCCTTGCCGTGTGAAATAAATCGGTACACGCCGTGTGTCCTAAACTACACGTAGTGTAGTCCCTCCCCGTGTACACGTTACCAGTCAATGACCATGTGCCATGTTGGAGCCGTGTCTTGGACATGTGAAATAAATGGGTACATGCCGTGTGTCTAAACTATATGCCGTGTAGTCCCTCCCCACGTCTGCATTACCCTCACACCGTGTGTTGACCAGTCAACAGCCGCAGAGCCGTGTTGGAAGCCGCATGGAGACCGTGTAAAATAACCGAGTACACATCATGTACCATAATGTACATGCCGTGTAATTTTTCTTTCCTCTCCTATAAAAGGAGGGTCCCCTCCTCCTTTTCAAATCACTCTTCTCCTCCCCATTCCTCTGATTAGAGCTCTCCCAAGAGACTCGAAGGCTCCTTTTCTTCCATAAATTCTTCGACCGAGCTCCGATTTATGATCTGTCAGCGGCCACAGGATCGTAACGACGAGGAGGAACTTCTGAGCTTGGATATGTTGTCTCTCATTCGGCCTTTCCTTTCCAAATTCAACCTGAGGAGGGTTTTTCTGGGACCTGAAAGAAGTGACGGATGCCGACGGGTGTCTTCTAAAGTTGATCCGAGGGAGCGTTGTGATCAGAACCTGTTGAGGTAGGGATTATACCTTCATCTCTATAATTTGTGAATCATGCGGGGTGGGTATCCTTTTATTTTGATGAGAAAGATTTGAACCATTAAATAAAGATAATAACTGGTTAAAGAATGGGGATGGGGAAGTTGTTATGTTTATCTTTGTTTATCCTATTGATATGTTATGAATTGAATATGATTTTGCCTACTGAATATCATGGTTGTTGGGGGCCTTTGCTTGCACAATTAAATGTTTCCCTATCTTTCTAGACCGTTTTGTGGATGAAAACTTCATTGAATATAGAAATTGGTTAATGACGTAAATTTTGATGATTTAAAATATGGAACCCCTGTTTGATCAACCTGGTTGAACAATATGTAATAATGAACATGTGGGTGTTGACTTGGATACATGGCATGTGATGGGGGTGTTTTGTGGGTTGTTGTGTTTTGGGTGAGCAACGAGACTACAATTGGATTTTTTGTGGGTTGGTGTGAATGCTATGTTAGTGATGGGCAGCGGGGCCACAAGAAATGGTATTAAAGGGGTAATGATAGATGGGTTCGGTGTGATTGTGGTTATGGTGGTTGGTAGCGGGGATACAGGAGGGTTGGAATGTGTACTGACTATAGGCTGTTAATAATAATCTTTAATGAATGGTCGGTCTTGGTAACAGAACGAAAATAATAATCATGGGGTTGTTTGGCTAATAAGAAGGACTTGGTTGTGTTGCATGTGTTTTCCAAACATGATTTGTGGATGGAAGGGATATGTTTTACGAACGATCGATGTGGTTGGTTGTGGATGGTTTCCCTGTAGTTAAGGAACAAAATAATCTAATTCTGCTGAGATGTGAAAACCTAAATGGGGTTGGGGTTGTTTGTTGTATGCATGCTTCATGGTAGAAGTACCGAGTCACGTGCTCAGTTTCTCTGTTTAGAAGCAATAGGTTGGGCTGAGTGTCTGGTTTGTATATATATATATATATATATATGTATGTATCTTTGTGTTTTGATGCACCCCACCCATGTTGAGCACTTCGTGCCGAACACTCCCATTTCATGGGAGAGGGTGTTTTCCCATATTTACTATCTCCTTCCTGCTCCTTCTCCCCTAGGCTGTGATGGCTTGAGGCGATCATACACATAAGACTCTTCGGGTAGTTTTACATTGGGTGGATTTATCCCAAGACTCGTCGGGCATGTTTTAATGTTTCCCAAGAATCATCGGGATGAGGCCCAGGTGTGTGCGGGCGAGATACATGGTTTTGAGGCCCAAGTGTGTGCGGGTGGGATACGTGGTTGTGAGACCCAGGTGTGTGCGGGCGGGATACGTGGTTGTGAGGCCCAGGTGTGCATAGGCGGGGAGAGTGTGGCAGCGTCAGGATGTTCACCGTTAGGAAGAGCATCTAACTAATGGATAATGGTGCGGGGTACCCAATACTCTTGCTTCTTATACACTACTACCTGCTGTGATTGTGATTTTGGTGAGTGTGGCTGGTGAGGTTGGGTGGATAGAATTCGTTGCTAGGTTTCTTCTATTGTTCTCATGGGACATTAGGATTTCTTCCACTTGTGCACGAGAGATTTAGGTTTCCCTACTGAGTATACTTGTATGATCAATCTACATTTAATTTCACGTATCCAGGAGGACTACCAGGGCCGTGCGAGACCCTACTAGTCAGACAGTTGGAGTTGTTGCAGTTGATGTAATCTTCTTTTCTTTTGATATTGTACTTTGAGCTTTCTTGTACTTGCACCTTTTTATAAAATTGCTTAAACATGCATGTGGGATTGGTTTGGGTTTATTTCTATACACTTGTTATTTTTTTTGTGGTTGACTTGTCCTAATTCCCGATATTAAAATAACAAAAGGGTAATGCCAACAATATTTGTGAAAAATCATAACCTTGGTGATAGTCGCCAACCCGGGGCCTACGGGAGGCGGGGATCGGGGCTAATTATCACCCTTTCACCATTGCCAGCTCAGGAGGGGCATCATTGGTGGGTGGGGGTCGTGACAGAACATTAATAATATTAAATGTATAGAATATAAAATGAGTGAGATGCACTAGAATCAAATAAAGAAATCACTAAAATTGAAGTTATAGTAATGATACCCATCATGATCACTCGACATGTATCATCCTATTTTGGAGACTCTTCCATTGCGTAAAGAATATTGTTTCTTGATTTGTATGGTGGTATCTATTTTGTACATGAAGAATTTGATTTATCTATAGTTTTTAAGGTTCTTCTAATCTTCTGAGATTATGTTTAGTAGAAATGTTGTAAAAGATCTTTCAAGTTCCATAATCATCTATCGGAGCCACAGTTGATCCCACCCACTCAAGCTATAAAAAATCCACAACATTAGTAAGAACCATTAACTCTGGATATATGTGGATACTGAAAATAACCTTGAAAACCTTATACCCAATTCCCAATGATTCATTTATATCATTATCATATCCCACCATATTCTTCTTGTTCCCTCTAACATGTAGGTGGAAAACTTCATCAGGATCTCATTTTGTGTCTCCAAGAACTCATGCAGTTGTTTTATCATTCCCAACCATTCATCAGCATGTTGAGGACCAATAGATCACTTGAAAACATCTGGATACTGGTTAATAAACAATTTAGAATTATTTATAATAAACTACAATTGAGAGTCCACAACTTCAACCTAAACAAGGTCTGGTAGGGCTGCCTACCCCAAATCATGGACAATACACATGATCTCCCATGTTATATTTGGATCCAAAATTGAACTCACTTGCTGAGGTCAGAAAAAGTCTCCTCCTAGATCCGATTCACACGTCTTTTCAAAGGCAAGATGTTAAAAAACATCATCAGACTTCAAGGAAGGCATTAGATAATGCTTGTACAGAGAAACTAGGGAAACATAATCCTGGCAGTTAGACCATACAAGATTTTTATTTCCCTTCATCTAAATAAAAAGATGGAAATGAATTGAACGAATCTATAAACCAAAATCCCTAACTATAATGGGGACATAAGGCTCATTACGGTGAGTGCTATCCAGGAACTCAATCAAAACTACCTCCTATGTCTCAACATGATTACACAAATGAATAATGACTATAAGTCAATATATCAATCTATTTTTTATACCAATTTGTCCCATCCATTCTTTTATTCCTTGGTAACCCGATAATTGTGCCAGCACAGACTTATCCCGATGGGTGTTCCCATTCCCCATAGAATGACCACTAATATCTTCCATCATACAACCTGGTGATGGTTATGATTTTTCCACCAACAATGTTGAATAAATGAAACATGACATTATACATAACAAATGAATCTACAATCGGGGTAATGTCTCAAAATTCATAAATGAAAAAACCATCCCAATGCACTAAAACCAAAGTATCAAAATAGGTAAACTAGACCAACATCCAAATGAAGACAACTCACCCAGCCCAACGCTCACCAGCTAGAATCACCTCCAAGTGACCATTTCCCAGTGTTCAGAGCAAGAAGGAGAGTTTCTACAAGCACAGGAAAGCAACAGTAAGGTTTGACCTAAAATGTCAAGTAGGGTATCACAACATATTCCATAACATATTCCAACAATTGAATAACTAATGGAATTATTTCAATATTAAATATAATTTTTTTTTGGAAAATTAAAGGATAATTAAAAATTCATGTTAAAAAGTTAAAATGATGAAAACAAAAATTAATAAAAGACTGAAAAATTGATGTATTATCACTAAACAAATGTCTTAAATAAAACAACTTCATAAAAAAGTTTATCTAAAAATAGTAGGCATGTAATGTAGTTTAAAAGTATTGGCATAAATTTAAATCTCAAATAAAAATAAACATTCAACAACATGGTTGACTCCCAAATGGAATGATAGTATTAACCAGTGAAAGGATTCCATTAACTCTATGTGAAATCATAAAAATGTATATACCCTTGTACCTATGATGCTTGCCATTGGATACTCATCACAAACATGTCGAGGATGTAACCCTTTACAAGTATGTATTAGAACATTTTGATAGCATAAAATGAATATAAATAACTCACTAACTACATAAGGCTTTCTTGTGATTTTACATGATTGGTGAACTATTTTATGACTTCTTAAAAATATGATCAATCCATTTATTCAATTTAAAAAGTTCCAATTTAATTTCATTTAAAACAAAAAATGGTTTTATTCAAAAACATTCCTTTTTCACAATATAAAACCATTGGGTATCTATCAAATAATTTTAATCCATTTTCCATTGTTTGAAGTCCATTAAAAACCAATTCCATCATTTCAAAATTCATTTCCACAATAAAATACGAAATTTTAATTGAAATAATTTCCATAAAATACGTAATTTAAATTCAAAAATTTATATCATCTCATTTCCTTAAACATGAACACAAATTCAATGCAATAGGGGGTTTTCTAGATTCTCATTCCAAAACCAATTGAAATCAAATAACTCAATGGAATTTTATTTTATTACATCAATTGAAAGAGTGTTATGTAATTTATTTTAAGTCATTAGTTGAAATAAATCAAAAAAATCACCAGGATAAATGATTTTTCTAATTGTAATGGTACCAAAAACCTTAAGGTGGTCATTGCCTATGATAATGACAAACCACCCCGTGTGTTTCTATAAACCTCTGCACAACCCTATTATCATAAGTTTTGACAGACCAATGTTTAATGTCGTCAAGTGTTCCTAGAACCAATATTTTTCTTTTATTACACAAGGAAATAAAATATTACATGTGATAACACTTTCAATCTCCTTGATAATTTTATAATTATCAAATAAAATGTTAGATACGATAACATTTTCTCTCACATGGATTATTTCATATTATCTATTAAAATATTACGTGTGTTAATATTTTATCTATCATGCATAATATCTATATTATTGTTTTATGTGAACACATATGTTTGAAATTACCTTCCATAGTTCATGCAATTACATGTAGATTGTTTTATATAGAATGAAATTATCCTTAATCTATTAAGTATGTGTCAAAATATATATTTATACCTTTATATATATTGAAAATAAAATATCTTTTGATAATCCAAATAATTATCTCTTTTTTACTTTAATCAGTTATACATTTCATAATTTTAATGATAATTATTTTGGATAAAACATGTAATTTACATATGATAATTCAAGTCCATTTTTTAAGAAAATTTTATAAATTATATATCGACAAAACAAAAGGATTCTCCTTTGATAATTTTATTCTACAAATTATCATTGATAATATATTTTCAAGGATTCATTTTAAATTTCAAACATTTGATCCAGGAATACCTTACTACCTTAGGAAAAAAATATTATTTAGTTTCACCTCATCAAGATGAATCCAACCATTTCGACAACACATAAATCATGTCACAAATGTGGATGTTATAGAATATATAATATTTTTTTTTTAAAAAAGTAAATAAATTATCTAATTAATAAAATAATTGTACATCCTTCAACCTCATGTGATTATTGGGATAAATGGACGAAAATGCACACACCAACATAGGGAGGAAAAGTTGTGCACCAGACTGTATGAATTGATCTGATGAACTCTTCAACAATATCATTCCCGGAATATCAGGATCACTCAGTTTCAAGAGTAATGTACAAAAACAATGCTAAAATGTGTTAATATATTTCTAAGATACTAAAAAACAGTTGTGGTTGTGAATGTAGAACACCCCATTCAAGACCATTTTTGACCAAGAAAATCAATGTAGCATTTTTAAATTCACCATATTTTATACGTTGCAAAAAAACTATTCAAAATTTTCAAGGAATAATTGATTCTTATAGCATAACCACATGGTTTTGTGTGATTATTCCAAGGATAAAGAAAAGTTAATATTTTTACATTTTTCATTTTAATGTTTATTTCATTATAATTAATTAATTTACATTAAATTTAAATGACTCTAAACATCTGATCTGAAATAAATTTATACCCTATCTAGTGCAAATATATCATTTTGGAATCAACGGTGGTGTCGAATTTGTCACATGACTCACTGTTTGAGAGATATAAATGATTTATTAATTAAAACTCATAATAAATAATTAATTAATATAATAGGTTTTTTGGAGTGAGGAATCCAAACTCTTGATTCTTATAAATGTTATACATGGTATAGGATACTCCCATCATTCCAAACCCATCAGTGGTCTCAGATATCCCATGTGATGAACCGTTTGGGATATATTTAATTATTCTTAATAAATAATATATTAAATATTATTTAATAAAATTATCTCATGAGAGAGGTGTCCAATAGTCCAGAACATTTGAATGTTTTACCCCTACCAGGGTAAACACCACATTTCAGACATAACATTATACTCAGATTTATCATACGAATAACCATTTTGGAGTTATTATATTATTTATTATAAATTCTTTGTGATTAAAATAATATATTTAATATTTATTTTATGTCCCCCCTGAGGCTTTGTAGACCTTGGAAAATTATACTAACCTTGTGTTTCACAGTTAAAATATATAATTGAATATATCGAAGTATTAAATGAGCATTTTACCATTTCACGATGTGTTTAACAAAAACACAACTTTTCTCTAATAAACCATTTCATTCTCATTTAATGTAATAATTTTACACAAGAGGGTTTACAAATATGTGAAACAGTAACTTGATTTTACCATTACATAATGAATCATTATAACACGTAGATTATTTTAGAGTGTTAATTAAATAATGAGTGATCAATTTTATCAATATTATTTATTTTGTTTTATAGAAACAGGTTTACTTAAAATAGGTTCAATACAATTGAATTTTTGAATAGTTATTCACCCATTAATTGAGATAGTATTGTAACTAATTTGGTATTCCCACTAAATATTAATTTCAATGTTCCATATTTATATTTTTGAGTTAAATATTGGTGATTTCTTAAAAACATAGTATTTATGGGATGTTTAAATCAAATTTAGCACATGAGTGATTTGAAATTGTGACACCCCAACATTTCATTAGTGTTATGGAAAGAAAAAATCCCATTTGTTTTGATGTCATTTATATTCCTATAAAACAAGGATCTAATGGTAAATTTTTAACAATTATGGGCATCATAAAATTTAAAACATTTATCCCACATAATATTTTAGTTATTAAATTAATAGACCCAAAAAGTCATAAATATCATTATCATGTAATTTGGGTCTAGATATAAGTAGTAAAAACATTACGTTTTTTCACGTCATGCATCACCATAGTAGAAACAATTAATTTACAAAAATAACTATCCACTTACTATAGGTAATACTCTATAGACCAAAAAGAATTTATTAAATCTCTATATAATTCAATATGGTGGATTCTAAGTATAACGACCCATACTTTACATACATTTTTAATACTTCAAAAATTGAAGCACACTTATTACAACATATGATAAAACTACAAAGGACCGTATAGGTATAGTGCCTTTAGAAACTGGGAAACATAAACAACTGGTTCATAAATCTTCTACAGTGTCTCCCATTTATTTCATCATATCTAGGGTCCCTTTTAGCATATTCTACTTAATATCCATCTTCCTGACCTGGGGAAAAGAAAACATAAAAGGGTGAGCTCAAATGCTCAGCAAGGCAAATAAAGGAAATAAAAATCATATCATATCTTTTTGAAAATCATAACCTGCAAAAGAGATCATAATATCTTAACATGGAACAAATCATAGAAGTGAAAATGAGATCCCCATAATCATAACATAAAACTTGAAACTTTGTGGCATGCACACATAATCATGTAAAATCATTTCTTGTTAGTCATGACTCATCGCCAAGACTATCTTAGTGGACAAAGTCCCTTTCTAAACCGAGTTCACTCCTCGTTTCAGTCCTGTATCACTGAACCGAAATAACCTTCCGTTCCAGCCATGTCTATCTCATGAGATATAAAATCTTTACCCAATGCATTGGAGGGAGATATAGGTCCCACCCATCTTATAATGAATCCTTTCTTATGTGTGCCACATAATCATAAAACATACATCATCGCATAACACATGAAACAAAAATGGGATTCTTGAAACATCATGACATCATAAATCAATTCATATAAGATAAAGGAATTCATAAAAATAATTCCATCACAACATGATCAAATCAATGTAATAATAGGGATAAAAACAGAACCCTTTATTATCTTAGATGGAAAATAATTTTGAAAATCACTTGAACTCCATTCTTGAGGAAAATATCCTTTCTTCTTCAAAAACATTTTTCCTTTCATAACATGTCATACAACTTTAAAATAAAAGAAGTTGATTAAAAATAAACTTGAAAACTTGTAAAGGAAGCTTCTTGGAAACAATGTTTTAAAAATCCATTCATGCCGTATAAGTTAAAAAAAACATTCTTCGTACTTTTGTCGGAAAAGTCAAAAAGTACCTCGTACGGAAAAACGACAAAAGATTCCTTTCATATTCTTTACTAAAAACTTACCTAAGGGTAAAATTGGATTTAAACTATTGCAAGTGGATGGAAACAATATTTCATATTGAGGGAACATGGATGTGGATGATAAAATACACCCCAGTAAATACTTACGAATAAACAATCTCGGATAAAAATGAGATTGTGATATTTCCCTTACCTTAGGTCCGATTAGCTTTGTACGTGTCCGAAGCTCCTGTATAATGGTTTAAATAATGTTATTGACTTATTCCAGAATCATACATATTTATATGATATCATATATGGTCATATTATTAGCTTCTTGTTAGTAATATTTCATTGTTACTTGTTACTCAGGTCTTTATAACTTTTTGTTCTTATGCGTGTTTTGTAGAATAAATTCTTATTCTTATCTTTAGGTTATAGATAATTCATTTCCAGAATGGTATTAGTGTATTATATACCATATTCATTCATTCAATTCATTTATATAATCATTATGAAATGAAGATCATGCAGAACGAGTCGCATCACATCGTGGAGACGGTATTCCGTACGTACGCACGCGTGGTGATTTCATTTTTCCATAGGATGGATAGAAGGTGAAATAGGGTTTTTTCATATTTATAATAACATATCAGTATGTAAGTAATACTGATGTTATTACTTTATCATGAAACAACTAAAGAAGAAGAAGTTGAAGAAGAAAGAAATTGAAAAGATCGGTAATGGATATTACCTCTTCTTTGGAACGCCTCTTTGAATCCTCCACTTAAGGAACTAAGATTGGTCTTTGGAGAAGACCAGGACCTCTAGGATTATTCTAGGGAAGTGGAGAGGAGAAAATGTCAGGGGTTGGCCGAGCTTGAGTGCTCAATTTGGTGTGAGGAGGAGGGGGAGGAGGTGCCCTTTTATAAGGGAGGAGAGGGGCACCTTAGGAATATCTCAAAATATTATTTTATATTAAAGTAAAAATCGTTTTATAATGGTTCCAAAGGGTCTTATTTCGAAGATAAAGTGGGGAAGGGTCGAAATCCTATCAACCAATAGGATTTAGACAAGTTTAGGGTATTATGTTAACCTTATCAATTAGATTTAACTCTAAGTTAAATAATTTAACTTTTACCATGTCTTTTTGTTTTCTTTCACTATATGGTTAATACACTTACTATAACATGCCGAACGAACCCCAAATTGTTTATTATTAAAATATATATCCTTATCTAAGTCATTTGGCCGAACCTTTGATTTTTAGGAATAAAATAACAATTAATAATATAATATTTGATTTAAAAACTATTTTGTTTCAATTTTGACACTATTTGATATATGATTTTTGTGAAAGTCATAACAGAATTAAATGTTCGAACCAAGTTAATTATATCAACATTAATATATCATAGTAACCTAGTAAAATTAGTGGAATTCATAAAAAGTCTCAAATTACATTTATTTTGGTGTTTATAACATCAATTATGTCAATATTTCATTAATAAGATAATTACTGCATCATCTTTGTGTCATAAATAAATTACATTATTTGATGTCTAAAAATTACAAATAAAATATCATCATGTAGGAAATCTTTTTAGCTTTCTAATGAATATTTACAATTGAATTTATCTTATGTATAACCCCATATTAAAAATGATTTACTTATTAAACTTTGATTTTAACTATTTTAACCCTTCTTTAAATAAATTAATAATAAATGTCCTAATCTAATCCAAGTGGGCCTAAATGGTCATATTTTATTCCTAAGTTTGTTTCTGGTCGAATTAAACTTGTCCAATAGAATTAGGACATGTGTTAGGGTAATATTAATATCATATTTACCCTTAGTTACCCTATTTACTATTAACCGCGGTAAAAAAAGTAAAAAGTTACTATTCACAAAAAAATTATTTTCATCTCATTGAACCAAATTTTAGTCCTTGATATTAACCGTGTCTCTCGGATTTTCGAAATTCCAATCACAGAAGCGGTAAAATTAAGTTTTATGCAAAATTCAGTTTTTAACCTACCACTTAGTGGTTTCACTATTCATCAAAAATTGAAAGTTTTCAGAAAAATACCAAAATTTCACCCTAGGCTAATTTCGATATTCTGAGTCCAAAAATGAAGTCCATTTTGAAAAATAAAATTTATAAAATTCCAAAAAGTGGTTATTACTATTCATAACGGCTAGTTTTAATAGCATAATGTTGTTTAGTGAAACTCGGTATTGCATACGACGCAAGCTATCGAGGAAGGTCGCGATTGCGTGTAAAGAAAGCCAAGCAAGTGTTGTATAGAAAAAGATTCCTTTGATGATTTATATAACATAAAAGTCTCGGGTGTTACATTCTACCCCCTTAAAAAGAATTTCGCCCTCGAAATTCGTCACTTTGCAACAAACAGATGAGGATACTTCTCCCTCATCATATCCTCAAGCTCCCATGTAGCTTCTTCAAGTTGGTGGTTTCTCCATAAAACTTTCACCAAGCGAGTGGTCTTGTTTCGTAGGACTTTTTCGCTACGATCCAGAATCTCTATCGGCTGTTCTTCATAAGAAAGATCTTGCTCCAGCGGTACAACTTCTGAGCTGAGTACATGTGAAGGATCAGGTATGTACATTCTCAGGAGAGATACATGGAACACATCGTGAACTTGAGAGAGATTCGGTGGAAGCGCCAATCGGTAAGCTACATTCCCAACACGATCCAGTATTTCAAAAGGACCGATATATCTAGGGCTCAACTTCCCCTTCTTTCCAAATCTCATAACCCTCTTCCAGGGAGATATTCGTAAGAACACTTTATCTCCCACTTCAAACTCTAGGTCTTTTCTTCGGTTGTCGGCATAACTTTTCTGTCGACTCTGAGCTGCTCTTATGTGTTGTTGAATAGATCTGACCTTTTCTGCCATTTCATCAACGAGATCAGGTCCTAATAGCTTTCTTTCCCCAACTTCATCCCAGCTAGTTGGAGTCCTGCATTTCTTTCCATAGAGAGCTTCATAAGGATCCATTTGAATACTGGAGTGAAAGCTATTATTATAAGAAAATTCCACCAAAGGTAGGTGTTGATCCCAACCTCCTTTGAAATCCATAGAGCAAGCTCTCAACATATCTTCTAGGGTTTTAATTGTTCTCTCAGACTGACCGTCTGTCTGGGGATGATAAGCAGTGCTGAAACTCAACTCTGTATCCAGAGTATGCTGAAGACTTCGCCAGAACTTCGAGGTAAATCTCGGATCTCGATCAGATATAATAGAAAGTGGTACTCCATGCAATCTTACCACTTCCTTTACATATATCCTGGCAAGCTGATCTAGAGAGAAATCCTCTCTAATAGGAATGAAGTGTGCAGACTTTGTGAGACAATCAACTATGACCCAGATAGCATTATTGCCTTTGGATGTTTTAGGAAGTCCTGTGACAAAGTCCATAGTGATGTTTTCCCATTTCCATTCGGGTATGGGTAATGGTTGTAACATCCCCTTAGACTTCTGTCTCTCAGCTTTAACTTGTTGACAAACCAAGCATCGAGAGACATATTCAGCAACATCTCTTTTCATGCCATCCCACCAGAAGTACTCTTTCAGGTCCCTATACATCTTCGTGCTTCCAGGATGAATAGAGAATGAAGAACTATGAGCCTCATCCAGCAGCTCTTTCTTTAATTCGGGGATGGGAGGAACACAAACCCGATTCCTGAACTTTATTATCCCATCACAATCAAGGTTTAATTCAGGAACATTTCTCACCTTCTTTTGTAACTCGACATCTTCTTTCTGTGCCTCTTTAATCTTCACATGTATAGATGGTTGAACATTCATTTGAGAAAGATAAGATTTTTCCCCTTCCATTATAATTCCAAGATCCATCCTTTGTAAATCCATAAATATTGGATCTTTTGTGATCCTCATCATGGATAAACTAGCATGGTCTTGTCGACTTAATGCATCTTCCACCTTGTTTGCTTTCCCAGGGTGGTAATGGATTGAGCAGTCATAATCCTTAATCAGCTCCAACCATCTTCTTTGACGCATATTCAACTCCTTTTGTGTGAAAATATACTTTAAACTTTTATGATCAGTATAAATATCACACCTTTCACCATAAAGGTAATGCCTCCAAATCTTTAATGCAAAGATTACCGCAGCCAACTCCAAATCATGTGTTGGGTAATTTTGTTCATGGATTTTCAACTGTCGTGAGGCATAAGCTATCACCATATCATTTTGCATAAGAACACACCCCAATCCCTTCTTGGATGCATCACTGTAGATCACAAACCTTTCTCCACTACAAGGCATTGTGAGCACAGGTGCACTGGATAACCTTCTTTTCAACTCCTTGAAATTCTCTTCACATTCCTCTGTCCAGACAAACTTAACTCCTTTCCGAGTCAACTTGGTGAGTGGATTAGATAATCGTGAAAAATCTTTTACAAAACGTCGATAATATCCAGCCAAACCAAGAAAACTTCGGATCTCAGTTACTGTTGTTGGTCTCGACCATCTTTCGATAACCTCTGTTTTTGCTGGATCCACAGATATCCCCTCTTTTGAGATTATGTGACCCAAAAATGCAACTTTTTGAAGCCAAAATTCACACTTGGTAAATTTGGCATAAAGCTTCTCCTTTCTCAGGGTCTTCAATATAATTCTCAAGTGATCTTCATGTTCTTCCTTGCTCTTTGAATAGACAAGAATATCGTCTATAAAGACTACCACAAATTGATCAAGATAGTCTCTAAAGACTCTATTCATTAGATCCATGAAGATAGCAGGGGCATTAGTAAGACCAAATGGCATCACTATAAATTCATAGTGTCCATACCTTGTACGGAAAGCCGTCTTTGGTATATCCTCCCTTTTGACCCTTAATTGATGATACCCTGAACGAAGATCAATCTTGGAAAAGTATTGAGATCCGCGTAGTTGGTCAAATAAGTCATCAATGCGTGGGAGAGGATATTTGTTCTTGATAGTGATCTTGTTAAGTTCACGATAATCAATGCAGAGTCTCATTGATCCATCTTTCTTCTTAACAAATAGAACAGGTGCTCCCCAAGGTGACGCACTAGGGCGTATGAATCCCTTATCAAGATTCTCTTGGAGTTGCTTCTTCAATTCCTGCAACTCAATTGGGGCCATTCTATAAGGTGTCTTTGAAATAGGCAAAGCACCCGGTACGAGTTCTATTGAAAACTCAACTTCACGATTTGGTGGAAGACCCGGTAATTCCTCCGGAAAGACATCATCAAACTCCCTTACAATGGGCATATTCTTAATCGTGAGTTTCTCACCAACCATTTGAGATAAATAACCTTCATTTAGTGGGATCAATACCCATAAGATGGAAGAAATTTCCACTGGAAGGTTATGTTCATCCTTGCATTGGTATACGATCGTATATTGATCTGGAGTATGAAATGTGACTTCCCTTCTTTGGCAATTGATATGAGCTCCATGTAGAGAAAGCCAATCCATGCCAAGAATCACATCAAATTCCACTAAAGGAAGGATCACAAGATTTGCAGGAAGCACTTTCCCACAAACTTCGATCGGAGAAGAATTATAAACTTTTGATGCGATTGATGTGCCATTAGGTGTTGTCACAGCTAACTCAACATCTAATTGTTGAGGTAGTACGGTGATACCCTTAGAAAAGTCTTCAGAAATAAAAGAGTGGGTGGATCCAGAATCAAATAAAACATTTGCTACTTTAGAGTGGATGGTAAGTGTACCTTTCACCACATCGTTATCGTACTCCACATCGCTGATAGAAATTGCATGTGACTTTCCTTTTTCTTTAGCTTTAAGAGTTTGTTGACGTCGACCATCATCATCAACCCTTGGATTTGGGCATTGATTGGCATAATGCCCCATCTCCTTGCACTTGAAACATTGAAGTGTTGTAGGTTCATTCTGTGTATCCCTTCCTTTGTTTGCGTCATTAGACATCTTCTTCCCATTATCACGGCATTCAAATGCCCGATGACCTTCCTTTCCACATTTAAAACATTTACTTGTCCCTTTAAGACAACTCCCTCCATGTTTCTTTCCACACTTTGAGCATAAGGAAAATCTCATCTTCTTTTCTGTGTGCTCTTTAGATTTTTCTTTGAATTCCATCTTCCTCTTCTTATCAAACCCATGTGACTGATGGGTTACTCCAATCTCCATCTCGACTTTGAGAGCACATCGAACGATTTCCTCGTAGCTATTGAAGTCTCTTATGGCTAACGCCCTTCGAAGACTTGGTTTTAAGCCACTAAAGAATCGATCGATCTTACTCTCAGGTTGGATAATAATACCAGAAGCGTACCTTGCCAGTCTTGTAAAATTTGCTTCATAGGTACCAACAGATTAATCATCCCTTTGCATCAGTTCAAGAAACTATTTCTCCATCTTTGTTCGGAGAATACGAGGGAAGTACTTATTGAAAAATAAGTTCTTGAACTCGTCCCATTCCATAGACTCAATTTCATCCCTTTGCCTCGTATTCTTAACAAGATTCCACCATTGATCAGCATCTCATTCCAAACGATACACTGCTAGGATGACTTTATCATGTTCAGAACATTGAAGAACTGAAAATATCTTTTCAGTAGTACTAATCCATTGTTCAGCAACTAATGGATCAGTAGACCCGCTGAAAGAAGGTGGACGCTGCCTCATGAAGGATTCAACAGAATGTTGCTCCCTCCTTTGCTCGTTTGGAAATCCTGCATGATTCATAGCTTGAGAAAGTTGTGTGAGCATGGCTACAAGATTTTGCATTCCAGCTCCCATATCGTTTGGTTGTTCAGGGGGACAATCATTGCATTGCCCATCGCATTCTGCATTAACACGGTTCCTTCGGGTTCCAGCCATTGACTAAAACCAAGAAGAATAGTGTGAGCAACACTAATTATAATAGGAAACCACATAATTCAAGAATAAAATTTTCATGCTTATGGTCTTATCCTAGGTTATTCAAGGCCATTTCTAAAACACTAAGATTGTGTACTATTCTTAGACTTATCCTTAGGGTTCTTACTAAGGCTTTCACATCCTAGTTTCCAAAGGTTGACTATACCTTTCCTCTGATACCAACTATAACGACCCATACTTTACATACATTTTTAATACTTCAAAAATTGAAGCACACTTATTACAACATATGATAAAACTACAAAGGACCGTATAGGTATAGTGCCTTTAGAAACTGGGAAACATAAACAACTGGTTCATAAATCTTCTACAGTGTCTCCCATTTATTTCATCATATCTAGGGTTCCTTTTAGCATATTCTACATAATATCCATCTTCCTGACCTGGGGAAAAGAAAACATAAAAGGGTGAGCTCAAATCCTCAGCAAGGCAAATAAAGGAAATAAAAATCATATCATATCTTTTTGAAAATCATAACCTGCAAAAGAGATCATAATATCTTAACATGGAACAAATCATAGGAGTGAAAATGAGATCCCCATAATCATAACATAAAACTTGAAACTTTGTGGCATGCACACATAATCATGGAAAATCATTTCTTGTTAGTCATGACTCATCGCCAAGACTATCTTAGTGGACAAAGTCCCTTTCTGAACCGAGTTCACTCCTCGTTTCAGTCCTGTATCACTGAACCGAAATAACCTTCCGTTCCAGCCATGTCTATCTCATGAGATATAAAATCTTTTCCAATGCATTGGAGGGAGATATAGGTCCCACCCATCTTATAATGAATCCTTTCTTATGTGTGCCACATAATCATAAAACATACATCATCGCATAACACATGAAACAAAAATGGGATTCTTGAAACATCAGGACATCATAAATCAATTCATATAAGATAAAGGAATTCATAAAAATAATTCCATCACAACATGACCAAATCAATGTAATAATAGGGATAAAAACAGAACCCTTTATTATCTTAGATGGAAAATAATTTTGAAAATCACTTGAACTCCATTCTTGAGGAAAATATCCTTTCTTCTTCAAAAACATTTTTCCTTTCATAACATGTCATACAACTTTAAAATAAAAGAAGTTGATTAAAAATAAACTTGAAAACTTGTAAAGGAAGCTTCTTGGAAACAATGTTTTAAAAATCCATTCATGCCGTATAAGTTAAAAAAAACATTCTTCGTACTTTTGTCGGAAAAGTCAAAAAGTACCTCGTACGGAAAAATGACAAAAGATTCCTTTCATATTCTTTACTAAAAACTCACCTAAGGGTAAAATTGGATTTAAACTATTGCAAGTGGATGGAAACAATATTTCATATTGAGGGAACATGGATGTGGATGATAAAATACACCCCAGTAAATACTTACGAATAAACAATCTCGGATAAAAATGAGATTGTGATATTTCCCTTACCTTAGGTCCGATTAGCTTTGTACGTGTCCAAAGCTACTGTATAATGGTTTAAATAATGTTATTGACTTATTCCAGAATCATACATATTTATATGATATCATATATGGTCATATTATTAGCTTCTTGTTAATAATATTTCATTGTTACTTGTTACTCGGGTCTTTATAACTTTTTGTTCTTATGCGTGTTTTGTCGAATAAATTCTTATTCTTATCTTTAGGTTATAGATAATTCATTTCCAGAATGGTATTAGTGTATTATTTACCATATTCATTCATTCAATTCATTTATATAATCATTATGAAATGAAGATCATGTAGAATGAGTCGCATCACATCGTGGAGACGGTATTCTGTACGTACGCACGCGTGGTGATTTCATTTTTCCGTAGGATGGATAGAAGGTGAAATAGGGTTGTTTCATATTTATAATAACATATCAGTATGTAAGTAATACTGATGTTATTACTTTATCATGAAACAACTAAAGAAGAAGAAGTTGAAGAAGAAAGAAATTGAAAAGATCGGTAATGGATATTACCTCTTCTTTGGAACGCCTCTTTGAATCCTCCACTTAAGGAACTAAGATTGGTCTTTGGAGAAGACCAGGACCTCTAGGATTATTCTAGGGAAGTGGAGAGGAGAAAATGGCAGGGGTTGGCCGAGCTTGAGTGCTCAATTTGGTGTGAGGAGGAGGGGGAGGAGGTGCCCTTTTATAAGGGAGGAGAGGGGCACCTTAGGAATATCTCGAAATATTATTTTATATTAAAGTCAAAATCGGTTTATAATGGTTCTGAAGGGTCTTATTTCGAATATAAAGTGGGGAAGGGTCGAAATCCTATCAACCAATAGGATTTAGACAAGTTTAGGGTATTATTTTAACCTTATCAATTAGATTTAACTCTAAGTTAAATAATTTAACTTTTACCATGTCTTTTTGTTTTCTTTCACTATATGGTTAATACACTTACTATAACATGCCAAACGAACCCCAAATTGTTTATTATTAAAATATATATCCTTATCTAAGTAATTTGGCCGAACCTTAGATTTTTAGGAATAAAATAACAATTAATAATATAATATTTGATTTAAAAACTATTTTGTTTCAATTTTGACACTATTTGATATATGATTTTTGTGAAAGTCATAACAGAATTAAATGTTCGAACCAAGTTGATTAAATCAACATTAATATATCATAGTAACCTATAAAATTAGTGGAATTCATAAAAAGTCTCAAATTACATTTATTTTGGTGTTTATAACATCAATTATGTCAATATTTCATTAATAAGATAATTACTGCATCATCTTTGTGTCATAAATAAATTACATTATTTGATGTCTAAAAATTACAAATAAAATATCATCATGTAGGAAATATTTTTTGCTTTCTAATGAATATTTACAATTGAATTTATCTTATGTATAACCCCATATTAAAAATGATTTACTTATTAAACATTGATTTTAACTATTTTAACCCTTCTTTAAATAAATTAATAATAAATGTCCTAATCTAATCCAAGTGGGCCTAAATGGTCATATTTTATTCCTAAGTATGTTTTTGGTCGAATTACACTTTTCCAATAGAATTAGGACATGTGTTAGGGTAATATTAATATCATATTTACCCTTAGTTACCCTATTTTCTATTAACCGCGGTAAAAAAAGTAAAAAGTTACTATTCACCAAAAAATTATTTTCATCTCATTGAACCACATTTTAGTCCTTGATATTAACCGTGTCTCTCGGATTTTCGAAATTCCAATCACAGAAGCGGTAAAATTAAGTTTTATGCAAAATTCAGTTTTTAACCTACCACTTAGTGGTTTCACTATTCATCAAAAATTGAAATTTTTCAGAAAAATACCAAAATTTCACCCTAGGCTAATTTCGATATTCTGAGTCCAAAAATGAAGTCCATTTTTAAAAATAAAATTTATAAAATTCCAAAAAGTTGTTATTACTATTCATAACGGCTAGTTTTAATAGCATAATGTTGTTTAGTGAAACTCGGTATTGCGTACGACGCAAGCTATCGAGGAAGGTCGCGATTGCGTGTAAAGCAAGCCAAGCAAGTGTTGTATAGAAAAAGATTCCTTTGCTGATTTATATAACATAAAAGTCGCGGGTGTTACACTAAGATAACATAAAAATTCAGGATGCTAATAACGAATTTTCTACTATTGAGGTGAGTTTTTGGGATGACATAGTTACCCATATTTATTTATTGTATTTTATTTCCTTGTAAATAATCATCTGTTTCATGTAATACTAATGGTATTCTAATCCATTGAATGATATGAATGTACTACATAGATTTTTATAGAATTTATATGTCTTTATTATATCATTCAATGCCACACATAGGGAATTTCACGATTGATTCAACATTCATATTGAATAATATGAAAATATATGTATGGGAATATAATTTTTAGATATCATTCCCATTGAATTAAGAAATAATTTTTCATCATATGTTTCATAATGATGTTCATTTTCAGTGATTAGAATATCATTCATGTTTCCAAATTGATAAATAAATCTATTATCACTCCACCAACTACAATATTTCATGTTATATAACTTCTATACAGTAGAATATGTTTTATATTTTTTATAACTCATATATAGTGGTATCTTAGATAAAATATTTAACATCTCAAATAATGTTTTAAAATTATTATGTTCATCTATAAATTTCATTATCAATTAATCCATATGATCTCCATCATGATTTATACTTGTATTCATATATAATGATCAATAAAATGTTATATCATCCCAATCAGGGTGTCAGTTTATTTTCTCCCTGCGATTATTCCATCATTCATATCATTGATATATTCCATGGAAAATTGAAAGATCTACCAAGTCTTACTGAATATTTTATCCTAAACAAAAAAATGAAAACAGGGAGAGAGGATTTGAGAAGGTTTGTATTCATGATATATTAGAAACATGATGTAATCTTTAACAACATTCTCATAATCCATTTTCCAATGATTAGTATTCATCTATTTTCAATACATATCAATCCTATTTAGTTTATAACATATTCATTTAAAGAAAATTAACATGAGATTTTTAATGTCAATGGAGAATGATGTAGATAATTCTATTAAGGGGAATCAAATAATCGACTGTTATGGTTTATGATTCATGAAAATTTATCATTTTACACATGGGTGACAACAAAAGAAACAACCTAGGGTATACATGTGTAAATGTTTCTAGGTTCTTGATTTAAAGTTGTGTAGAACAAAGGTAGTAATTAAAGGATGGTTTCATTAGCATTTCTAGGTGGGAGACAAAAAAGATGGAATACATACTATTTATTCATTTTTTCCATTAACACATGGCGGGTAAGGTGGTGTTTCATTTACAGTGTTCTTATAATACAAATTTGATGCTCATTTATCACATGATGAAACAATCTACATCAACACAAGTTGATGAAGAGTCCTAGTATGATTAGTGGAATGAATTATCTCGAACTAATTATTGGTGTATAAGAATATCCATATTGGATCATATGAAAATAAAAATCATCCTTAATGGAACCAATAGACAGATTACACACATGAAAAATATTATAGTGTAAATTTGGATAATAATTTAAATAATATTGTTGTAGATATAGATATTTTGAATACTGGTCATGATTCTTTTCTAATTTTTTAAGGGTTCTTTTAATTGTTATTTACAAATGTTTTTGGGAGTCCTTATATTTGGTATTGATGTTTATATAAAATTGTGGTAATGTCTCAATGGGATAGATAGATAACGGGACTCAAAAAAGTTCTAAATATTGATGATGTAAAGAGATCCAACGGATGTTCGAATGATTTCATGTGAAGGAATGAGAAAGAATGCATGAAAATAAAGAAACCAATTAGTAATATGAGTTGAGGATGAAATGGATATGTATATATTTTAATGTCACGAATATTTTCCATATATATCTATATAAAATAGATAAAATATTTTAATATCATTTTTATGAATTTAATTATTTCACTTTTATTATATTAATTCAAAAATAAAATGTTAATTATTTTATAAAATTTTAAATATTATTTAATAATTTCAACAAATAATCATTAAAGAACATTATAAAGAAACAATAATGATTATTAATCGATTTGATTAATCTAAATTAGATGACATTATTATGTTTGTGGATATTATATATATATATATATATATCAATGGCCCCCTATGATCATTAGTCACCTTTCCTAAATACATGTCTACAATATCATTTGTACAATATATGATTTCTCCCTAGATATTTCATGATTCCAATCACCAAAAAAAATTATTTACTCATCTATAAACTCATACCAAAAAAATAATTCCACATTATAATTGATGGATATTTCCAATAGTCACATACCTAATTTTTTAGTGGAATGGAAGATAAATCTTATATGTACATAAATAAAAAAATTAGGAGAACGTGAAAGATAAATATCCAAAAAAATTAAAAAAAATTATCTAATAGTTTTTATTAACATTCAATGATTCATAGATGGGGGAAACTAACATTGTGAAAAAAAGTTATATCAATATATTAGGCATCTACATTGGACTGATATTTTTTAAAATCCATTCCAAGGTATTCATGTATTGAGTTTTTTTTATTTTAGAATGATTTTATGAAAATATTTTTATATATTTGGAGTGGTCTGTATATTGATTTTGCAATAGATAATGATAAGGGAAGATGAACAAAAAATGTAACATGAAATTAAAGACTAAACATCATTATTAGATAAATATATATCAATCCCTCAAAATAATCACATTTCCCCATGAATAATATTTAGAAAATGACCTGTAACAATGGGATATCAATGGTGGCTATGCGCGGTGCTGTCTCGTTTACACGAGGGACATGACCTACGTTGAGTATTGAAAACAAATGCTCTCATAAATGATAGTGGAATAAAAATAATAACATTTCATAGAATTCTAGATGCTTGGATTTTTTGAGAAGGTTGACAGGGAGCTTTGACAGAGGTATCCATCCACGAGATGTTGAACAATGACAGATAACATTGGTTGGTTAGGGATAAATTTATATGACCATGAAGGGTTTTATCAGTGCTTCTAATAAAGCAATGATAATAAGGTTTGTTATTAGTGTCAAAAATTTATGTACTGACAAAACCCTTATTTATCAGTTCTAAAATAGTACTTATAATGTCTGATCAATTTCACAACCTTTATATTATCTATGATAAATATACCTTGTTTAAGCCCTTACGATTATATTGATATCCATAATATATATTTACAAGTTCATTTAATAGGCTAATAACTTTATATCTTCATCATTGCTAATAATGTTCATATAAAAACCTATTTAAATAATATATAATAATATAATTAATAAATTCGAAGTAATATAATTTTAAATAAATATAAATATAAATAATTATAGATAAATTTTCATGTAATTGTAAAAAATATTTATATTAATATAAATATATTTAATGACTGTAAATTGGTATTTATAAATAAATTTAGAAATTAATGTAAATATATATATTTTTTAAGAAATATTAATTTATATTGTTATAAAAATAATACTAAAAATATAAATGTGTATTTATAAACATATATATATATATATGTTTATAATTATTTTCATTAAATGAAAATTATATATATATATACATATATATATAATTATATATATGAAAAATATATTTATTATTTAGATATATTTTCTATAGTTTTATAATTATTTATTTATATTTATATAAATACAATTAAAAATTGAATATTTTAAAACACAATTATAAATATATTGTTTTATAATTGTTGTAATTATACATTAATAATATATATATATATTTAAATTTATTTATTTTTATTTATTTTTCTGAAAATATACATTTATATATTTACATATAACAATATTAAGGAATATATAATAATGGAGGAATAATGTTAAAAATGACTCGGGTTTTATAATTTAAAATGAATAAAATTTCGATATATTGAAAACTATATAACTTTTATTAATTATAAAAACTATTAAACAAATAAAATATTGATATATAATGAAATGAAGAAGGATGAATATTGAAAATATTAAAACATTATATGGAAAAAATTAAGAGGAACATATTAATAATCAATCAATGTAGAATTATAATGCCAATCAGGGAAATGATGAAGCCCAAAACGGTCACTCTAATATTTCCTAATGCTTTCCAAATAGTGGGCCGCTTGATTTAATCCTACCTTTTTAAAAGATAAACTACAACATTTGGAATCATCCAATAATGAATAGATATTATTGAGAATAAGTGTATAAGGTTTATAATAATCTAAATATTTAGAAATAGTTTTAAATACCAAAAATGTAATCTAATTCAATGATTAATTTATCCCACCTGTTGAATGAGCTAGAAGAAGAACATAACGAATTAATGAGACTTCCCCCAAAATAGGATACTAAACTGTCTAAATTGACCAACATTGAGGTACCACATGATACATATTATTTCAATAATAACGATCTGCATACCCACTATGTATCAAAATGTAATAGAAGAATTAATATTAACCTTTGAGAAAATCTTATGGGCGAGGGTCCCAAATTGAGTTTCCTTGCTGAATACGCTCATTAAGAAGAAAACATCACCATTCAGTCTCATTTTGGCCACTCTAAGAATCATATCCCACTTGGAAACAAATTATAAAAGAATATATATGATTACATTTCACTTCACCACATAAAATAGTTTCTTCCCATCATGATTTCTCCTGTAAGATGGAGGCATATCATCAACAACGTTTTTTCCATTATTTTTTTATAAACCAAATATAATAATTAAAACATATGTCACCACATTATAATTAATCGAAACATCTCTCATTTTTATTTATTCATTACGATGACGAGAACAAATTATTTCAATCTTCTTCAACAAGTTATAATTATTATTTTTTATTATGATTATTATCAAATTATTTATCTAAATATTTAAATAAAAAACATTTGGGTTTTTCTGAAAACCAACATCATTGGTTTCTTTAATGATAATCATGTAAACCTTCACAACCTTAAAATAAATATGAAACATATGTTATGAGACTGAAAATATTAATCTTCAGTAACTTCAAACATTAGAATCATTTTCTTGTAAGAATGAAATCCTTCATGTCATTGATTATATTGAAGAATAACATTAGAATTATCTAACTTATAATGAAATTTAATATTACTTTACATACCATCAGTAATATATTCCCTTCAGACCACTTAAATATTATTGGACTGAATTGGATTGGAAAAACCATTTATCCCCCTTTGTTACATCGCGATTGTATCCAATGTTTTACAAAATACTTACAATTTTTGGGTAATAAAAAATAGGAAATAATCTTATGAATCATATCAGATACTTGATAAATCCAATTATCATCCTCATTATGATTATAAAAGCATTTCGAACACATGATGATTTTGATGATCCTTTTCTTCTAGAAAACATCATATGATTATAATAGACATTAAAATAGTCTGATAATTACCAAAAACAATGTGAGGTGATTTCTCCCTCTTTTTTTCCCTTGATAACAAAACACAATACCAGAATATGATAATCTTCATTATCATCTATTTTATAACATTATCAACATGGGATATTGTTGTCAACTAGGATCCATAAATCAATAAACACTATAACATTATAAAATGTATCAGTTATCAAAATTTCTTACCCTACATGAGATAACTCAATATAAGAAACATGAATAACTGATTAGAAAAACAGGTTTCCCCAAAGTACAAACTCATGAAAAACATCCTCATATATTATTCCTTATCATCCTTCCTCGTCTTTTCTTCTTCATATTTATTCCATAGAATTATTCCATTTAATTTCATCCTTATAATTATTTATTATCATATCCCAACTTCTTCAACATCCTTGGAATACCATTGTTTTATTTCATATAACCACTTTAAAAAAAATATAAAGTTGGTCAAACACTTACATACTGAAATCACAACTTACCGAAACCTCCAGCTTTTTACATTCTTTTATAGGAATAGATTTATGAAAATATTATCCCCCTTTTAAAACAGTACAAAATGATACGGTATGAGATGGGGGAAATATAATACATCAACCATGATGTGAAAGAGGTTGGATTCCAATCTTCATCATCAATTTATAAAAATGATAACATCCTAAGGTTTTATTAAAATATCAGAAATTTGTTTCGATGTTGAAATATACAATAGTTTAAAATAAATGTTCTCCACATGATATTTTATTAGGTGGTACATCATATCAATATGTTTTGAATGATAATTTTGTACCAATTATTGGAAAGTTTGATGGAACTTTGACTGTAAAATCCCAAGAGTTTGGGTCACCTCACATCAACAAGTAAGTATTTTAACTGTGGTTTCATCCACATAAGTTGAGTAACATATTTTTTCATAGAAATATAATACTATTTAGTCATAATATGAGTTACAAAATTTTATTTCAGTTAATGACAAATAACACAACTCTTCCCCAAAAAGAAAACTATTTTTGATGTCGATATTATATCATCAACATTCAATATCAAATCTACATTTACATACCCCAACAAGTCAATACATATTGTGATTTAATACATGATTCCCATACTTGTTTTGCATTTGATATATCTCATAATTCCTTTTCTAGGAATCCAATGTGATTATATTGGATATATTTGAAATCATGCAACTATATTAACATCATAATCAAGGTCTGTTCCTGATTTAGTCAAATATAATAGACTTCCAATCAGCTTTTGATAATCTTTATGATCAATTTAAATGACTTCTCCTTATTTACTCAATGTTTTCCACACTGACATAGGTGTGGAAGAAACGATATCTTATTCTCCATTTGGAACTTCTTATGATTTCCTTAGATTACTTTTCTTGTGAAATAAATATGTGTTTCTTTTGTTGTGAGATTAATAACTAAGGAAAGTATTTCATTTATCCAAACAATGAAATAAAAAATAATTGTATCAACACTTCAGAAAATCATCCACTTATTCCTTCATTATTTATAATAATGATAATATCATCAGTATAATCAATTATGATGGAAAAAAACCCCTAACAATCATTAAGGTAATGATTTATATAAAATCATCATTTCATGAAACTCATGTTCCTTATAAAAGTTTCCAATTTGTAATATAATGAATTCAGATATATTTTTATACCATTCAAGTCTTTCATCAATGAGTAAACATAAATTTCATCCTTCCCAAAAAAATTACACAAGGTTCTTCTTTATAAACATCCGCATCGTGTTCCCCATTCAAAAATGTGGACATAACCTCCAACTAAAATATATTTTTTCTTTTTTGTACATCAATAGAATAAAATATTCTGAATTTTTCCTAATATTACTATAAAATAAATGGTTTCATCACATTCAATAATATTTATTTCTAAAAACCTTTTTCAAAAAAATATTTTTGTCCATCACTTCACTATATTTATTCATCATGTTCAAGAAAACCCACATTGTACAAATAATAATTTTGTAATGTGGCCTTTGATTGAATCCAATGTATCAATTTTCTTATTAGGATCCAACTCATCATTCACATATTGAACCCAATCTAGATACTGAAATTTATTACAAACATCAATCAGTTCCTATTTTGAATGTAAATATGTTATTATAATAGTATTTTATATTCTTATTTTTTTTAACATTATGAAATTAATCAATAACAATGGTAAATGAATCTACATTCTTTTTCATCTTGGGATGCGATTTCTAAACCTCTTCATATTCATTAGAAATAAATGATCAGATTAATGATTTGGATTATGATTTCTAATATTCATATCAGAATCCTCATCAACGTTTTATTCAAACTCTTAAATGTCCTCATCTTCTTAATCCCTTTTATATTCTTCAACCTTTTATAAACATTCGCATCAGAGGAATAAATGTTTCTCCCCATTTATTTTTTGGAAAAACCAACATCCTCTTCCTTCTGGAGCATATCAATGAAATGTACTATATTCACCTTTCTTCTCAAACATTCTATGTTTTCCACCTTTCTTCTTTATAATTCATGGACTCCCAAAAAATCGTAATTGTTTGAATATATGAATTTTTTCATAAAACATTTCATAAAGAGTCATATTAGAACCTTTCTAGTTGAAACATTGGTATTTAATCTACACATTATTTTTCATTTTGTACCTCAAAAAGTAATGTGAAATTCTATGCTCAAGTAACATAGTACTCCCCATTTCCAAAAGACATATATTCTTCCTTCTAGAAACCCCATTTTATTAAGGTGTATTGGATAGAATATACTCATATTAATTTACAGGATTATGATGATAACATTAAGTTATTTTATTCTATATTCATCCCCATTTTCTGAAATCTACTTCATTATAGAATACACACATTATTTCTCCTCTTACGAACAGAAACAATGAAACATTTTCTGAGCTATGGGTTTATGTTTAATATACATGACCCAAGAAATATGATAAAATTCATCAATGAACGTGATGAAATACCTATATCTATTTTATTTTTATTTTCTCATTCTACCAAAAATATCAGTATGGTTAAGTTATAGTGGTTTTTTTAATAGAATATTATATTTTTGGTTCATAGAATTTTTTATCTTCTGTTTCTGAAAATAATGCATCACTAATTTCTTCTTCTGTAAATGTCAAGAATTACTTGTACAATGTTTCGTTTATATTACATTCTAATGTTTTAAAACACACGTGTCTTATACTTTTATAAACTAATCAATTTTATTCTTCCATGTCTACATAAAAATATTATTGTACCACATGAGCATGGAATAAGTTTTCCATTGTACAATGGCCTCATGTAACTATTAATCCATCTTTATAAATATTCAAAAATACATCTCTAATGAAATTGACTTTGTTACCATGATCACATAATAGTAAAAATCTCTGTAGTTAATCCTTCTTCCCAACAACATATAAATATTTATGGAATTTCAATGTTCCCTTCAAAATGATTGTTTATCCAACACCACTGATTATTTGTGTTTCATCATTCCTGAAATTCAGTGCTCCTTATCTGATTTCATTTACAATAATTCAATATTTCATGTTTCCTATCATATTGGAAGAACAACCACTATCAATAGTCCATGAACATTCTCATATAATATCATTGAGGGTGTTTTCACCAACAAAATGTTTTTCTTTTCAATTATCATTCTTAATGACCTGCTTCGTAGATTTTTCAATCCCCTTTCTTCTTATGGTTATAACACAACAAAAATCCTAGATTGATGAACCAGTTATTCACATATTTTAAAAATATTATCTAATAGTTTAAACATATTTTCTATTTATACACTTACCTTCTTAGGTTTCTTCATACCATCCTTCTCAACCCTTTTCTGAACAACCTTATCAGACAGACTTCTATAAGAGAACTATCTCCCCCTTAAATCGTACCTTCCATAAATTTTTGGATAATATTAATGTTGTTCCTCAAACCAAAATAAATTACACTTATGTTAAAATCCCATGAAATATCATAAATATTCTTTATATGGTTAATTTACTCTAAAACACCATACTGACCATTATTTTGTATATGTTTCGTAGTAACAATCATAATAGAACATCATTGATCAACCTCATCTCAATTTTCAAATTACACTTTCTTCTTCATCTCATATTTCTTTTAATCCATATTATATCATTATGTAATAAGATCATTTTCATATTCTGCATGTTTCAAAATTTATGACTTCTCAACATTTTTGATCATGGACACATACATAAAATTTAACTCTAAATTTCACAAAGAAACAACTCCATATTTATCATCACACTTATTATAACATTCACCAACAGCATATACCAACTATACAAAATGGGTACTTCCCCATTCATCTTTATATATTTTTTCTGGGTTATTTTCCAACTCCTCATATTTTTTTATCAACTTTATCTCCATATGGTCATTACTATTCTTTTCCTTCCAAATATAATTAATAAAATAGTCAATCTACACCATCTTCTTCTCCATCATTTCTAAAAACATTTTCTGAATTTTTGTTGGGGAAAATTCATCTTCGAACATCATTATTTATTTTTCAAGGATTATAATATTTTTAAAACATTATTTCAACTCTTCATTTAAACTAAATTCATGTTGTGACTATTCTTTAACACGATTTCTTCTTCTGAATTCTCCAACATCCATGATTTCATTAATTGTATTATCCCTAATATTATTAGATAAATTTTGAGATTCAGCCTCACATTCATTTTATTAATCATATATAACTATGAAAAATAAAATTATAGATTTGGATATTTTTTATCTTTTACTTTTGAAATGGGTTTATCCATCTCAACAAGTTTCTTCATTGATCTGATTGACCATTCATCTTCATCAGAGTCTTCTTGATTATTTCATCATTGATAATTATCGGTAAAATTTCCAATAGAACAACATTTAGCTTATTTAAATAGAATTTCTCCCTTATATTTCTTTATACCTCTTTTCAAATTTTTAGAAAACAATGATAAGATTTCATAAAAATAAAGTTACATCCCCCATTTAGAGAGTTATATTCATGAACATTATCCTCAGCAATATTATTCTTGGACATTTTATGATTGTTATCTTTGAATGATATTTCTCTATTTGGTATTGTTTTCCCTGTCATCACATTATCCCTTCTCATTTTAGATGTAATGGTAGTACATGGAAAATCATCAAGAGATTGAGTTTTAGGATCTCTGTTTTCTAATAAAGAATCTTTTACTACAAATTTGTCAGGAATGATTATGAAGATCATTTCAACAATTTTAAAATCATCTAAACATTCACCAAGACACATAATGTTAATGAAAATATCATTTAACCATGTGAAGAAGTCCCCAATATATTATAATTCACCCATAATTATATCATCAAACTCTATCCACATATTTTTATTTTACCATTTCTATTGTTTCTATCATATATGTTTTTTAAATTTTCTCACATACCGTTGGTTATAGAAACACCCTTCACACGTAAAAACTAACATTTATAAATTAATGATATAAAATAATTTTTATCCCTTCCCTAATTCTCAAGATACTTTTTATCAATAGATTCATGTGTTTCTTTATCATCAATTTGAGTAAATCCATATATTACAACTTCAAGAACATCATATCCAATAGACATAAGATAAGGTAATATTTTATGATTTTCGATATGATAATTCTGACCATAAATACAAGAATAACATTAATGTTGTCACAATTCATATTCAACAACAACTTCTCTTTAAAACAGTTGATATGAATTAATGAATTAATTATGGCACTACTGTCACTTGTAATTTCACTGGTAATATAGTTTTATAATTGAGAGGGGGATGAGGTGAATTAGTGACTACTTTTTAATTATTAATTATTTTCTTATTAATCATCCATGATATATTGTTGATTATTTTCTTCCCTAATGACAAAAAAACACAGATGAACGGGAATACAAGAATTTAAAAGGTACACTTCTCATCAAGAAAATATATATCTTTTGTATGATATGTAAAAAATCAAACAGCACACAATCCACTGGGAAACAATCCTTTTGGGTGGAATATAATGGGTTGGATATTCCATTAAAATAATCTACCTCAATTATAAATACAATATGAAATTAGGATCTTGTAAAATAGAATGATATAAGATAATTTTTCTAGAAAACATGTTACTATTCATCATATCCATCTTCCACCAATATGATCATTCAGTAACTTTCTTCACTTTTGTCCCTATAAGATGGTAATAATATGTTGGACATCACAATGATACCAATTATGATCATCCAATATAATTCATTATTCTAATTTCTCAATAAAAATATATAAATATTTCAAAATAACAGTGAAAATATTTTGAACATATTTCCTCTTTAGTCTGGAAAATCCAACATTATTTCCCAGTCCAGTCTAGAAACAATTAATATTGTCTCTCCTCATCTCCTTTATTTATTCTATCTGTAGAAAATTTTTTTAAACAACCAAAATATATAGACTTCCTCTTATATAAATATTGGGGATTCCCTCTCTCTATTCAGGAACAATGTAAATCACTGAAAACACAATGTGTTATCATTATTTTATAGGAATGCAAGAATAGATTTGGTGGGATCATGAAATTGATTTCCAACTTCTCCAAAAGAATTGAATATTAAATCTACCTTAAATATTGGACCTCTCTTTAAATTTTTAACACATTTAGGATTCTTAAATATTCCATAAATCATGGATCATTCCTTGAATTCTTTAACCTTCCTTGAATTTCATATCTTCCATTAATTTCAGATCCCATCATTCATTCTAACAAATCTATAATCTGATTTTGATTCTTCATTATAATTTTCCCATATTGATTCAATATTATAATTTTTGTATTTATTTCGTCCACCACCTGTAAATCTATGACATAAGACCTCATAAAAAATCCGACAGAATCTCATTCCTGATTCTAATTTCATGAATCATTTTTTTAGTTTGGTAAAAGGATTTGTGGTCACTGTAATTTTATTGACCCACATTAAAAAAATAAAAACTGAAGATATTTTGTTACATTTTTTTGTACCACATTAATGACTAACTTCCCATTCTAATCTCATCAACACAATGGAATCATACATTTAAAAATAGTTTCTTCATAAATTTTCTACGCACCAAATATATGAATGAAAACATATAACTTCTAATTAAAACTGTTATAAGCAACTATCATATTGATTTCATTATTATGTTGATGACAACATATTATTTCCAACATATTCATCATCTTATACATTTTAATTTTTTTGATTCAAATGGAAAAACTTATCCAAATATTTAAATCATTTTACTATAAGTTTGAATGAAAACCACCACCATTGGTATATATCATCTTGATCATATAACCCTTCCCAACCTTCAACCTTCAAGGTAATATATATTTGATGACCATAGAAAATTATGTTTACTTTGGGAACTTCCTTCTTCCAGAAAATTTTTCTTGTAAGAATTACTATCTTGAGGAATTTGACTATGTAGAAGATTATATTTAGAATTGTTTTACATATAATGAAAATTATTATAACTTCACATTCCTATAACAACAAATTTTTTTCTATCCACATGAATATGATATCCTAAATATGATTACTATCACATTTTATCCACCATAGTGTCTTAAAGCTTTTATCACTAGTTTTACATCTTAATTTTTATTTTTGGTAAATAAAAAATAGCAAATCATCCTCATATTCATATCAGATCCATGTTTAATATAATTCACATCGTTAGTGTTATCATAACCCCGTTATGATATCATGGGGAGTCTAGTGATTCATTTCATACAGAAAACATCATCCTATTAATTTAGAATATCTTATATATTTTGAGTCATATTTTCCTAATATGATGGTCAGTCTAATTTGTTTCAAAAAAAGTTAGGTTATTTATCCTTTTTTTTAATTTTCATGCCATGAAATGAATATTTCTGATTACGTTAATATTTCATATCAACATAGACATAACACTAATATTTTGGATTAGTTGTTCTTACAAATTATTCTCAATACTAAATAAATACTAAACATGATATGAATAATCATAAAATCGTTGAGAAAAATTAATTCTATTGTTAGACTAAATAATAATCAAGATCAAAAAATAGAAAGAAGCATAAATTTAATCCAAACTCCTAGATCCTGAAGAAACAATGAGGAAATAAGTAGGGGTTAATGAATATTAGAGAGAGATGATGAAATGAACATTGAAAAATGAAGCTAATAAGAAAAAAAATATAGATTGGGTGTATAATGGATATAGAATAGACAACATCTAAAATGGATTTGACAAAAATACTAATGGTGTTATTTAATATTGACCTAAAATGAATTTAAATGAAAAAATAAAATACTATAGAATAAAAAAATGAAAAATATTGTTATATGCACTCTCCATAAGCATAGGAGCAATGAAATGTTAATAGGTTGGATAATACATGAAACAAATGTCATACACATCATGTACTAGCATAGGTGACTTATGACTAAACATCTGACCATTGTGTAAGATATATTCACATCATGTATTTGAGATCCACAATTCATTACAATGATTCATCTTGAATATTTTACTCAATGATCCTTCAAACATTTTAGGACATGTAATCACTACATGATTTGTATGTCATTGAATTTTAGTGAAATTTAAATCCTTGAAATAATCGCTTAATGTAATGAATATACAATTTTTTTATTGTCCACACATCACGTAATGGATTCATGGCCTATTTTATAGCTCTCCAAGCATGATGTGAATGTGTATTACATGTTGTGTATGTGATACATGGTGTGTAAATCATGTTCGTTCCATTTTTCATAATTTATTTAATTATTTCAATAATTCATAATTTCTATTAAATAAAAAAAATGGAATTATTTAATAAAACATAAATTATATTTATATAAATAATTTCAATTTGTGTATATAAACCAAACATATCAAATTCACCCAAACATAAACAGTTTATTGTCCTACAACAATAAGCATCTCTATATGGATTACAAATGAAACAATTTTTAATGTTGTAAACATTCATTAAATAATGAAAATAAAACAATGTGTGAGGTAAAATGTTCATTCCTATAGAATCAATCCAACAGGGGAAATCACTCAAGCCTCAAGGTTATATTCTCTATTTAGATTGTTTGTTATATTAATTATTATTACATAATTGTTCCTTATATGTTATACCCATTTTTCAATTTACTACACAATAATTCCCCCCCATCATTCCATTTAAAGTGTAACAATTTTTCTTCATTTAAACTCAATTTTTGTTAGTAATCATAATCACTCATGGGTTATAACATATCTAATTAGAAATGAAAAATAGATAATCAGTAGTGGGACGAGTTCAATAAATTATTTTTCAGTAACTACTTCCTCGTAATCTTCGAACAAAGATGGAGAAGGAGTTTCTTGAACTGAATGAAAAGGATAATGAATCTGTTAGTACCTACGAAGAAAATTTTACAAGACTTGCAAGGTACTCTTTCTGAATTATTATACTACCTGAGAGTAAGATCGATCGATTCTGTAGTGGCTTAAACCAAGTCATCGAAGGGCGTTAGCCATAAGGGACTTCAATAGCTATGAGGAAATTGATCGATGTGCTCTTAAGGTTGAGATGGAGATTGGAGTAACCCATCAATCATATGGGTTTGATAAGAAAAGGAAAATGGAATTCAATGGAAAATCTAAAGACCACACTGAAAAGAAGATGAGTTTTCCATTATTCTCAAATTGCAGAAAGAAACATGGAGGTAATTTTCTTAATGGGACAAGAAAATGGTTTATGTGTGGAAAAGAAGTTCATCAGGAAATTGAATGTTGAAATAATGGGTAGAAGATATCTAAGGATGCAAACAAAGAATGGGATACACAAGATGCACCGCCTATACTGCAATGTTCCAAGTGCAAGGAGATGGGGCATTATTCCAATAAATGCCCAAATCCAAGGGTTGTTGATGATGATCGATGCCAACAAACTCTTAAGGGAAAATATGTAGGAATATTCCATACAGTTACTATCGGTGATGTGGAGTACGTTAACGAAGTGGTGAAAGGTACACTTACCATCCACTCTAAAGTAGAAAATGTTTTATTTGATTCTTGATCCACCCACTCTTTTATTTCTGAATAATTTCTATGGGTATCACCATACTACCTCAAAAATTAGATGATAAGTTATATGTGACAACTCTTAATGGAACAACAGTCGCATCAAAAGTTTATAATTCTTCTCCAATTGATGTTTGTGGGAATGTGCATCCTGCAAATCTTGTGATCCTTCATATAGTGGAATTTGATGTGATTTTTGGCATGGATTGGCTTTCTTTATATGGAGCTCAAATCAATTTCCAATGAAGGGAAATCACATTTAATATTCCTGATCAATCTACTATCATCTATCGATTCATGGATAAATATACCCTTCCAATGGAAATTTCTTCCATATTATGGGTCTTGATTCCACTAAATTAAGGTTATTTATCTAAAATAGTTGTAGAGAAACTCACGATTATGAATATGCCCATTGTATGGGAGTTTGATGATGTCTTTTCGGAGGAAATTCCAGGTCTTCCACCAAACCGTGAAGTTGAGTTTTCAGTAGAACTCATACCGGGTACTATTCCCATTTCAAAGGCACCTTATAGAATAGCCCCAATTGAGTTGTAAGAATTGAATAAGAAACTCTAATAGAATCTTTATAATGGATTCATACGCCCTAGAGCATCACCTTGGGGAGCACATGTTCTGTTTGTTAAGAAGAAATATGGATCAATGATGGCTTTCCATACATGGTATGGACACTATGAATTTATAGTGATTCCATTTGGTCTTACTAATTCCCCTGATATATTCATGGATCTAATGAATAGAGTCTTTAAAGACTCTCTTGATCAGTTTGTGGTAGTCTTTATAGAAGATATTCTTGTCTATTCAAAGAGAAAGGAAGAACATGAAGATCACATGAGAATTGTATTAAAGACCCTAAGAAAGGATAATTTTTATGCCAAATTTACCATGTGTGGATTTTGGCTTCAAAAAGTTTCATTTTTAGGTTACATAATCTCAAAAGAGGGGATATATTTGAATTTAGAAATGGAAGAGGTTATCAAAAGATGGTTGAGACCAACAACAGTAATTGAGATCCGATGTTTTCTTGGTCTGGCTAGATATTATCGAAGATTTGTGAAATATTTTTCACGATTTTCTAATCCACTCACCATGTTGACTCGAAAAGGAGTTATGTCTGTGTGGACGGAGGAGTGTGACGAAAATTTCAAGGAGTTGAAAATAATGTTATCCAGTGCACTTGTTCCTACACTTCCTTGTAGTGGAAAAATGTTTGTGATCTACAGTGATGCATCAAAGATGGGATTGGGGTGTGTTCTTAGGCAAAACTATAAGGTTATAGATTATGCCTCACGACAATTGAAAATATATGAGAAGAATTACCCAACTCTTGATTTAGAGTTATCTATGGCAATATTTTCATTAAATATTTGGAGGAATTATCTTTATGGTGAAATGTGTGATATTTATACTGATCATAAAAATTTAATGTATATTTTCACATAGAGGGTGCTGAATATGCACCAAAGAAGATAGTTGGAGTAGATTAAGGACTATGACTGCTCAATTCATTACCACCCTGGGAAAGAAAACATGGTGGCATACACATTAAGTCGACCAGACCATGCTAGCTTATCCATTATGAGGATCACAAAAGATCCAATATTTATGGATTTACAAAGGATGGATCTTGTAATTATAATGGAATGGAAAAAATCTTATCTTTCTCAAATTAATGTTCAACCATATATACATGTGAATTTTAAAGAGGCACAATAAGAAGATGTAGAGTAACAAAAAAAAAGGGGAGAAATGTTCCCGAATTCAACCTTGATTGTGATGGGATAATAAGGTTTAGGAATCGGGTTTGTGTTTCTCCCATCCCATAATTAAAGAAGGAGCTACTGGATGAGGCTGATAGTTCTTCATCCTCTATTCATCCTAGAAGCACAACGATGTATAGGGACCTGAAATAGTGCATCTGGTGGAATTTCATGAAAAGAGATGTTTCTTATTATGTCTCTCGATGTTTGGTTTTTCAGAAAGTTAATGATGAGAGGCAAATGTGTAAGGAAATGTTACAACCAATACCCAAAAGCAAATGGAAATGGGAAAAAATCACTATGGAATTTGTCACTAAACTTCCTAAAACATCCAATGGAAATAATATTATCTGGGTCATAGTTGATCATCTTACGAAGTAGGCACACTTCATTGCTATTAGAGAAGATTTCTCTCTAGATCAGCTTGCGAGGATATATGTGATGAAAGTGGTAAGATTGCATGGAGTACAACTTTCCATTATATCTGATTAGGATCTGAGGTTTACCTCGAAGTTCTGGCGAAGTCTTCATCATACTTTAGATACATATTCGAGTTTCAGCACTACTTATCATCCTCAGACAGACGGTTAGTCTGAGAGAACAATTCAAACTCTATAATACATTTTGAGAGCTTGCTCTATGGATTTCAAAGGCGGTTGGGATCAAAACCTACCATTGGTGGAATTTTAATAAAATAATATCTTTCACTCTAGTATTCAAATGTCTCCTTATGAAGCTCTCTATAAAAATAAATGTTGAACTCCAACTTGTAGGGATGATGTTGGGGAAATAAAGCTATTATGACCTGATCTTGTTAATGAGATGGAAGAAAAGATCTGATCTATTCAACAACACATAAGAGCAGCTCAGAGTCGACATAAAAGTTATGTCGATAACCGAAGAAAAGACCTAGATTTTGAAGTGGGTGATAAAGTGTTCTTACAAATATCTCCTTGGATGAGAGTAATGAGATTTGGAAAGAAGGGAAAGCTGATCCCTAGGTATATCGGTCCTTTCAAAATACTGGATCATGTTAGGAAGGTAGCATACCGATTGGCACTTCCACAGAATCTCTCTCAATTTCACGGTGTTTTCCATATATCTCTCCTGAGAAAGTACATAATTGATCCTTCACATATAATATGCTCAGAAATTGTACCATTGGAGCTAGATCTTTCTTTTGAAGAACAGCTGATAGAGATTCTGGATCATGGAGAAAAAGTTCTACAGAACCAGACCACATGCTTGGTTAATGTTTTATGGAGTAACCACCAATTAGAAGAAGCTACATGGCAGCTTGAGGATATGATGAGGGAGAGGTATCCTCATCTATTGGTTACGAAGTGACGAATTTCAAGGGCGAAATTCATTTTAATGGGGGTAGAATGTAACACCCTTATATTTTATAAGAAGTATATTTTTGTATGTCTTATGTTATACGCAACATCAAAGGAATCTTTCACTGCACACAACACTATCTAGGCTTCTGTTACACGCAATCACGACCTTCCTTGATAGCGTGTGTAGTAAGCAATACCGAGTTTCACTAAACAATGATATATTATTATGGACTAGCCGTTATGAATAGTATTAACTAAATTTTAAATTTTATATTCATTACTATTCATCTTACATATTTTCTAGAACATGGTATGAGAACAAAATAAATTTTTTGGGTAAAATAAATATTTTTAAAAAAATGCAGTTTTGCCACCTTTTGATAGAGCACCAACTTTAAATCTAGTTTTTTAAAATAATATAAGTTCAATTTGACAAAATAAAATTCTTCTTTGGAATCAGGATATAAAAATTTACTTTGGGTAAATATTTCATATTATTCTGAAAACTTTCATATTTTCATGAATAGTAGAAACATGAAATATTTTAATTAAAAACCACTTTTTTCATCCTAATAATTTATATGGTTTAATTATAATATTGAATGGTTTTAAAGTATAAATAGAATATATTTTTACTATTTAATATAATGTATGTCATTACCATAAATTTTACAATGAATTCATAAGTAAAAACATTTCAATCTTCGGCAATGTTTTAACTTTCAAAACCTATTTTCTTAACAATAGTATTAATATTAAGTTAATTACTTCAACTTCTGTATTTTAAATTTTTTAAAATGGATTCCATATTTGAATTCATTGGGTTCAAATTATGTTAATAGGTTACTTTTAATTTTTTTTGATATTATGATTAGTAACTACGGTAATTTTTATTTACTACAGTTAAAGGTACATCTGGTAATTAAAGGTAAAAATAACATTATAAAATTACCCTAACACTTTCCAAAATCCTATTGGATGAACAAAAGTCGACCCATATCACTTAATGGTCGGACTACATTCATTTAATGGGCTATTGACCCTGAAATAAAATAATTATTATTAAAACCAAAGAAAGTGACAACATGTCACTCTCTTAAATCTTATAAGTGTAATATTTTTAATTTAGTGATAAAGATCATTACACTTTTGATATAAATAATCCCCAGAAAGATAAAAAAATTATCTACATCATTTTAATTTATTTATAATTTTTAGGGATTAAATAATTATCATTAATTATGACACAATAGTGATGTTGAAATTATTTTATTGATTGAATTATCAAATAAATGATTTTAAAAGTATTAAAATAAATAATATATGAACTATTTAATGTTCTACACTAATTTTATAGATAAATATGACATTTTATGAATCTATTAAATCTTTTAGTTCGAACATATCTTCTGTGTATATTTTATTTCAATTCAAATAAATGAATAGTGTCAAAATTGTAACTATTGTTATTTTATAAAAATTACATATTATAAAATCGTTTAAAAATCACAAAAATACTTAAAAATTATAAAATAAAATTTATATGGTCTAAAATGTAATAAATTGTAAAATTATTGAAAATTCACAACAGATAAGTAATTATTTATAATGATTTAAAATATATAATATTATCACCACAAATAAAATTAAATAGATTATATAAGGATAAATCATGTTGATAATGTTTAAAATAAATTCCCAACTTGTCTAATTTTTTTTGATGATATTACAACCTTATCTCATCTAATATTTGTATGTGAGTAATTTTGGAGGTTTTTATTCAGGGTTAGAATTTATTATAATTTAATATTTCTTATAATTCAAAAGGTTCCCTCTCCTTCCTTCTAAAAAGGCACCACCTCCCTCTTCTTCTCACACCACTATGAGCCTTCAAGATTGCAAAAACCCTTCCAATTTCTCTTCTACACTTCCATAGAATCATCCTAGAGGTACTGGTCTTCTTCAAAGAACAATCTTAGTGCCCCAAGAATAGGTTTTAAAGAGGCGTGTCGAAGAAGAGGTAATATCCGTTACTGATTCTTTCAAATTTATTTCTTTTTCTACTTCTTCTTCTTTAGTTGTTTCATTATGAAGTAATAACATCAGTATCAATCATATAATGATATGTTATTATAAATATGAAACAACCATATTCCACCTTCTATCCATCCTACAGAAAATGAAATCACCGCGCGTGCGTACGTACGGAATACCTTCTTCACATCGTGGTGTAATCTGTTTTCCACCACCACCTTACTTGGATGGGTATTATGGTGTAAAGAATAACTATATATGATTATTTTAAAATCATATTTATTCTGAAATAGCATACATACACATCAATACAATTCCACAATCATGGGAAAGATATCATCGCTCATGCGTACGTACGGCCTACCATCTCCACGATGTGATGCGACTCATTCTACATGATCTTCATTGAATAATGATTATATAAATTAATTGAATGATTAAATATGATATATATTACACTAATACCATTCTTGAAATGAGTTATATATAACCTAAAAGGAAGAATAATGATTTATTCGACAAAACACGGATAATACCAAAAAGCAATAAACACACGAATAACAATTAACAATGAAATATTACTAATAATAAGATAATAATATGACCATATATGATATCATAACAATGTTTATGATTCAATAATAAGTCAATTACAATATTTAAATCATTATACAGGTGGTTCGGAAATGTACAAATCATATTGGACCTAAGGTAAGGGAAAATATTGCAATCTAATTTTTATCCGAGATTTTTTATACATTAGAATTTACTGGGGAATATTTATCATCTGCATCAATGTTTCCTAAATATGTAATATTATTTCTATCCTACTAAAATTGTTTAAATCTAATATTACTCATTGGTGGGTTTTATTAAAAGATATGAAAGGAATATTTTTTTGTTTTTCGTACAAGATACTTTTTGACTTTTCCAGAAAAAGTACGAGAAGAATGTTTTTTAACTTATACGGCATGAATGGATTTTTTATGATTTCATAGAACGTTATTTCTGTGAATCATCCTTTACATGTTTTCATTTTTATTTTTAATCAACTTCTTTTAGTTTAAAATTGTATGATATGTTAAGAATGGAAAAATGTTTTGGAAGTAGAATGGTTATTTTCCTCAAGAATGGAGTTCACGTGTTTTATGAAAATTATTTTCCATAAAAGATAATATAGGGATATGTTTCTATACCTATTATTACATTTATTTTATTATGTTGCGATGGAATTATTTTTATGAAGTCCTTTATCTTATATGAAATTTTTATGATGTCATGATGTTTAAGAATCCCATTTTTATTAGATGTGTTATGCTATGATTTATGAATTATGATTTTGTGGCACACATAAGAATGGTTTCATTACGAGATGGGTGGGACCTATATCTCCCTCTAATGCATTGGGTAAAGATTTATATCTCAAGAGATAGACATGGATGGAACATCAATTTTATCTGGTTCAGTGACATGGGACTGGAACACGGGGTGAACTCGGTTCAGTAATGGACTTTGTCCTCTATGATAGTCTTGACAATGAGTCTTGACTAATATGAAATGGTTTTCTATGATTATGTGTCTATGACACAATTTATCCTGTTTTAAGTGATTATTATTTGGGATTACTTTTCACTACTATGATTTATCCCATGTCATGATATTATGTTCTCTTTTGCAGGTTATGATTTTCAGAATGATATGTTCTTACATAAATGATATGATTTATATTTCCTTTCTTTACCCATTACTAATCATTTGAGCTCACCCTTTGGTATTTTTTCTTCACCTCTGGTCTGGATGAATGGTATAAAGTAGAATATTCCAAAAGGGACAGTAGATATGATGAAATAAGTGGGAGACAACATAGATGAATTATGAACCAGTTTTTTATGTTTTTCAGTTTCTAAAGACACTATACCTATATGGACCTTTCATGGTTTTGTTATATATTGTTATAAGTATGCTTCAATTTTGAAATAATAACAATGTATGTAGAGTTTGAGTCATTATACATATGGATTTCAACCACATACTCATCTCATTGTTTGAAATATCAATTCATCATTATATAGATCATTAATATGTAAATTTAGTAACAAATATCAAGGAACATGTATTAACTCTAATTAAGATACTATAAAGTTAAGCACCTTTATAACTACTGGTCAAATAGTGGAATGTACCAATGACTTTTTTAGAGAATGAGAGTAATTGTATATGTTGTAAACATGTACAAAATGATTTAATCCAGTCTCAATAACTTCCAAATATAATATGAAAATATTCAATTACTCATTGTATATTTATCATTCATTAATATATCCATCTATTTGGAATTATTTACTCACAAATAACATCAAATGATGTTTTTTCCTAATGAAAATTTTGAATCATAATATAAATTTTAAAAAATTATTTGACAAGATTTAATTAATAAATTAAATAAAAAATATTAATATACCTCTCAATTGGATACATCAATAAATTATGTATCGATCCACCAAGATTATTATATTCACCAAAATGAATAGTCAAATGAACATTGTCTATAGAAAAAGAAGGGGAAATAACATATCTAGATGAAATCATTTCAAATCTTATATTATTTGAATTTTATAAAAATTAGATGGAATAACTGTTTTTTCCAAAATATCCCTAATGAAGCTATAAAAATCCACATGAACTATATTTACCATTATATTAATTTTATTATGTAATGGAAGAAACACTTACTCCTCAATAAGAAAATGTGTGTCATGACTTTTCAATAAATGTATCATTCAATGATTAAAGTCAACACATAGTGAAATGGTTCATGAATATACATTTGGAACTATTCCATTCTACAAATATTGATGTAATATATCATTATTTTATTTATTCATAAAGATATAAATAAAATACATTCTAATATAATTATTCCACAAACCATGTTTTATACTCATTATATAAAATAATTTTTGATCCTTATTGTCATCCAACACTTTACAATACTCATTGTGAAATATAAATTTTATATAGTCACATATGTTCTTATAAATATTGATTATTTCAAGATTATCAGGTACCAAATTAAATTCACAGTTAAAATTTTTGAAAAATATAATCTCTTTTTCATTGTTGGATTCCAATTTCATCAAATTTTATATTTCTTACCATTTTATCTAATAATTAAATTGATTAAATTTCCCAAATTATACAATGATATCCATTAAATGGACCAGGATTTGTAAATTATATAACACCTTTAGTGACATTCTCAATTTAATATATCTTTTTAATAGTGTCTTGTTATACAAAATATTATTTGAATCATCACGAAATCAATGATGACATATAAAACACAATTTTACTCTATAAGGTAATCAATGAGGTCCAAATTAATATTTATAAAATGAAAAATTCAAACATCTATGAGTGATCCCATTAGATGAATTTCCTATTTAGGAAATTAAAAAATTGACTTCAATAAATAAACAGAAATTTTAGACTATATCATCAATGAAGAATCATATTTTCAAATAAGATAATCACATAATTCGTTGAATTATTTGTTTAGGTGTTGAAGGTATTAATCATTGTAATTTAATTGAATTTTATTTCTAGGAAATATAATAAAAATAATGAAATATGTATTCTTAATACGCACCTCTCGAGTCAAAATATATGTGATTAGAATAACTGGGCATGTTCTATATTTAGTAAATAATGTATAAAAGGTTACAAAACTAAAAGATAACAATAAAAAACAATCAAATTTAGTATCTAAATAAAAAACATGATATATTGAATCAAACACCTGGCATTATATTTATGTTTTGGATTCCTTGTCAATATATCATATGTCTCTATCATAAGAATTCCACTTAATTTCATATGCAATCTTATAAATGATTAGTAGTTAATAAATGTGTGGATTCTATAGAAAGTAAGTAAATACCATAATGAGATTTTTAATTTTTTTTCTTCTTCATACTGTTATAAAAAATTATTATTATCATTATTACTAATTAAATTCCATATTATTATATGAAATCATCTTAATTATTTTTATCAAAACCGTCTCCCCATAAAATCATGTAATAATTATGGTATTCATGTATCACTATTCAATCAAGTCTATGTCAAGTCATTAATTTGATCATATCTTATTATGGTGATGATATATTAGCCTCACAAAAAAATATAATGTAGAAACTCTAAAATAATGGAAAACAACATTTTTAGTAATTCCTTAGAGAAACATGATATAGTATAACATTTTTATTAATTGTAAATTTAAATAACTAGAACACCGTATAAAGTGTTCTGGTTGTTCAAAAATAACTAATTCAAAAACACACATTTTTTGTCACTAATTATCCACATACGAATAACTAGATGAAGGTCAATAGAAAATTTAATTAATCTATTAAAATAGTAAACATTTTATCTAAAAAATCTAATTGAATCATTTTTCATGTTTGAAACCTAATTATTCTCTATGAAGTCACATTGTGTTTCATTAATAGGAACATCATTTATATTAATTTATATATATTTTAAATTTCCATAGCAAATCTAATAAACATTTCTATTAGGAAATATCTTAAATTCCATGTGATCATATAATTTTTTTAAATTGATAAAATGTAATAAAATATTCTAATTAATCGATAAGGAGACTAGTTGAATGAAAAATGTATATAGGTGATGTTTGAGTCACTGAAGTATATTTATGTAACTATAAAATGATCAATACGTATGAAGATTTATTATCATTAATGTAATCATAAAAATGAATAAACGTACCATATATACATATCCACAATGGGGTTGAACCACTCACGGATGCATTATTCATAATGAATAAAAATATTTTATAGAATTAATGCCTTATATATATATATATTCTATTAGGGGAAAATGGTATACTATTTTTTTATTAGTTATTTATTTTTCATGTAACATCAATGTAAAATAGTCCTATAACTGTGTGTTTAATGTTTCCTAGAATTTTAATGAACAAATTTATAAATTGTGTATATAGTTATTAGTAATTTTAAACATTGTATTTATAATATATGTGTTAAATGTGTATAGTTGATATAATTGAACACATAGCAGACACAGTAGACACACTGCACTTTTAGATGAAATAATTTTTGGGCATTCATATAAGGTGTGAAATTATGAAGTGGTGAACATTATATAGTTTACAAAATGTGATCATGATTTTTTAATTTCAAATAATATATGAAAACTATATGGAAATTTTTTTATGAAATTTAAAAAATAAGTATTCATAAAACCTATGAATCATTATAACAACGGAGAATGAATTGGTATTTTTATGTTTATTTTCCTAACTCTAGTAGCTTTTATATAGTTTGAATATAGGGTGATGCGTACTAGTGTTATTTGAAAATATAGTCACCTTGTCATAGATAGATGGGAGTCGATGTCATATGCCAATTACATTTGTATGATTACAAGAAATAAGGCCCCAAAAAATAAATAAATTTATTATTACTGGTAAACCAGATATAGAAATGAGTATTTAATTACAAATGAATACACTTATTACATCATTTTATAGTCTTTCTAAATAAACATCTTTGAGGATAACTCTATCCCATCTACTAAAATTTTTCATATCACGCATAGTATGCCTCTTGTGTTCACGTTGAAAGAAACAAAATAAGGTTGAGATAAAATTAATAGTGAGGTAAAAATATAGCATAAGAAATAATAGAAAAAAGATGAATAGTAAAAATGGAATGGTAAATAACTGAACACACATTCCATGTAATCAATAAACTGAATGGAAGTACATAAGAAATATTTCAAGGTAATAATTGGAAACACATGCCCTTAAAATATATACATAAGGAAACTGAAATATGGAATGGTGGGAAACTGAATCACATGACTTCTAAATAACTGAAAAATTAAATGTACCAATATATATGTCAATGCACAATCTCAATGATGAATAATACCAAAAAATTGAAAATGAAAAGGCATACATATATATGTGAACTCAATATCACAAGGATGAATAAAAACTAAATATAAATCGTTGAAATTCATAATTATTATAGTCCATGTTTCCAAGGTACATGGAAACTTTACCATCAAGACCATTCACAAGATGGTTTACAAAATGTAGGGTAAAGCCCATCTATGGGACCTAACCAAATGAATCGTCCCATGAGACTACTAATACATTAAGGGAAAATAGTGGACACTTCCTATTTCATAATTGTCCAAAACATTCCTCATATATCAAATAATTGGTCTAACAATGTGACTTATAAAATATCCATATGGGCTAAGTGATATGGGTTTTTTAATATTTACCCAAATAATCAAATAATAGTCAAATAACTCACTATATTTAAAATTTTATATGGTTTATGCAATAGTAATATCCATAATAAATGAAATGTTTAATTAGGGAAAATTCAATTATCAATGATCATTTGAGATTGAATATTTAAAGGGATAAAGGAATTAGGTGAATGTGAATTCTATACCTAGAAAAATCAATCATAATCCATCCTTAAGATGATTAATGATGGTATAAACAAAATATACATAGAGTGGAGTACAATAAAAGTTTGTTGTCATTGATTAATATTTATATAATATAAATAACATAAAAACATTCATAAAAAAAATATCTTTTTGTTTTGTACAACAATTTATCAAATAGTTTTTTTAAATTAAATTTTAAAAAATATTTATAAAAATTTAACATTTTATACCTGCTATGTATGCTTCATAGAAATGATGGAGACTATATCCAAACAAGTCATACGAGGTATAAGAACATTAAATTTTCACAGTTAAATGTGTGAAAGATTCCTTGTTAGTAAAATGGAAAATGATCAATTGAAAATATTTGTAATAAAAAATTGTATAATTTTCATCAAAAAATAGTTTTAAAAGCGTTTATGAAATATTTTTTTATAACATGGTTTGAGAAGGAAAAAAGATCTCTGGCTAAAGGGAGAAATAATGTCAGGTTTTCATAAGAACAATTTCATTAACATTTTGAGTTCCAAATTGTGGGAAAATTGTACTAATACATGAAAATGGTAAAAAATAACTAGATAAGAATGAAATTGTTTATTAAAAAATGGTTTTACAGTTTTCTCAAATTAAAATATCATTTCAATTTCCTTAGGATTTTTATAGAGAAAGATACTCATTAAATATTCCAATGTGTCCCATAACACATTGAATCATTTTATATCACAAATCATGTGCAATAATAACATAAAATGGAATATTTAAATTCAATTAATTTAAGGGGATTAATGATATACTATAACAAACGGGTCAGTAGATACACCACACAAAAGATGTAAGTGTAGAACATTATATTTATCTAATGAATGTAAAAAGTGAGATGAGAATCCATTTCTAATGTAGTAACAAACTAATTGGAAACTGTTTTTGATGCTTTCATCGGGGCACGTGTGTGTGTCTCGTTCAGGGACGAGAGGCGCGGGTTTTGTTGCCCCGGATTTACCCTTTCTAAAGGAGGGTGGTATCCGCTCCATATTTTTGGACGTCTGCTCCATGATCGAAAAAAGATGATGGAATGTTGTATTTTCCTTTTTTGGATTTCTCCTCGGAACTCGTCACCTAGTCTGGGTCTCCCTCATAGACTTAAGACGTTGTTTGTGAAACTCTTCCTGGTGCCATATCATCATGGAAACTAGTTAATTACACAAATTTTGTCAGGATATTATAAGGGGTACGATGAGGGAAGAAACCTTCAGTTAGGGGAGTAGTCACGTTTGGCATCATTGGTGTGTCAGGACATTGGAGAATTGGTGTTTTTGTCTTCTATCTCTTATTATAGGGCTTCTCAAGGGCACAGAAGACCGGGGAATCCCACATCGAACATGGGGAATCGTATTCCATGGGCATGTATCTATGGTTCCCCTCAACATTCCATGCTTTACAGAGGGTGTTCCGCATGTTAAACATCCAGTGGAGACAGATCAGGCTGATCAGAACGGTGATGAGAGTAGATCAGATGGAATAACCCCTAGAGGGAACACCGATACTGGGGCATCATGTGGGTGGCCTCCCGAATGTTGTTATACAGAATGGGAAACGGTGTGGTATGATCCCACTAGGATGTGGCGGCCCGGGTGAGAATCAGGATGGATGATGGAAGGTTTCATGAGGGGGTGGTGAATGGGATGGAACTGTCATGATGATGGTGATGGTTTTGTGTTTAAGCCTCGAAGAGGCTTCCTGCCTATCCACATGGAAGGGGATAAAAGTCCACGTAGTTCGTCTGATGACTAATTTCCACCGATTTGGGATTTCAACGGCTAACCACTGGATTGGGACACAACGTCTTAACTTTGAATGGGGTCACAACGGCTTACTGCTGGATGGGGTCCATAGTTTAACATGATACAGGAAGGGGGCGAACCGATGTGAAGGGGGTCAGAACTGCTGGGTGTTGGGCTTGATCATCGTGGATGCTACCTATGTACCTCACCTTGAAATGATCAAAGACCACATAGTTCAGATTTTTGGTGGTGGGATTATACTCTAGGGTCCCCAGGGTGTTGTCGAATGGATATGAAGATGGTCAGAACGACCGGGTGTGGTTGGGCATGAACCTCAAGGTGGCTTCCTACATACCATGCACTGGAAAGTATCGAAGACCTTTTCATTCAGGTGGTTGGGAACCGACATGAATGTGGACCAGGTGTCCAATGGATATTGGGTTTGAACCCCATGGAGTCTTCCTACATAAATCACATTATCAAAGATCAAATTCCTTATAGTTCGGAAAGGGTCGGTGGACAGACATGAAGGATAACTTGGGGTCCCATGAGTGGTGGGATTGGTGCACCGACGTGGAGATGGTCAGGACCAATGAATGGTGGCGGTCATGAACCTCAGGGTGGGTTCCTACATACCCAAACTTGGAAAGGATCAATGTCCACATAGTTCATAATGGTGGATATAGTTTAATATCATTCATGATGGGGGCGAACCGACATGAAGGTGGGCGGAGCAGCCAGAGTGGTGGGCATGTACGTCGTTGAGGATTCATTCCTACCCTTCCTTGGAATGGATCAAAGTCCACATAGTTCAGGTTCTAGGGGAATTTGGGGATTATGCTCTGAGGCATCCCAAGGTGTTGGTGAACCGACGTGAAGGAGGTCGGAATGACTGTGTGGTGGGTTTGAATCTCGAGGAGGCTTCATACGTACCCTGCCTTGGCAAGATTCAAAGTCCACATAGCTCAGGTGTTTTGGGCATACACTCTAGGCTTTCCATGGAATATTTCATTGTCGGATATCACTCTAAGCCCACTTGAGTCATGATCGGTCTTAGAAATAAGATATTTTAGAGACCCAGTGATCAAGTCACGAAAGGTGCGTCTGTGGGAAGTGGAGTGGAGCTTATGCGTAATTAAAAGACCAAAGAGGTTAGGTCTTACTCCAGAAGGGAGGCCCGATGGTGAAAAAGCGCAGTAGGAGTTGGATTTGAGACCGAAGAAAGGAGAGGCACCACTCCCCGTCACGCCCTTCGCAGGCCCTGGGGACCGAAGAAGAAAGAAGGAGCAGGGATGCTGCCTCCTACAAGAAATCTAGTGGATTACTGTAACACCCGAGACTTTTATGTTATATAAATCATCAAAGGAATCTTTTTCTACACAACACTTGCTTGGCTTACTTTACACAAAATTGCGACCTTCCTCGATAGCTTGCGTCGTACGCAATACCGAGTTTCACTAAACAACGACATGCTATTAATTTATTCTTAAAACTAGCCGTTATGAATAGTAATAACCACCTTTTGAAATTTTATAGATTTTATTTTTCAAAATGGACTTCATTTTTGGATTCGGAATATCAAAATTAGCCTAGGGTAAAATTTTGGTATTTTTCTGAAAACATTCAATTTTTATTGAATAGTGAAACCACTAAGTGGTAGTTAAAAAACTAAATTTTTCCTAAAACATAATTTTACCGCTTCTGTGAGTGGATTTTCGAAAATCCGAGAGACTCGGTTAATATCAAGGACTAAATTGTGGTTCAATGAGATGAAAATAATTTTTGGTGAATAGTAACTTTTTACTTTTTTTTACCACGGTTAAAAGTAAATAGGGTAATTAAGGGTAAAGATGATATTATTATTACCCTAACACATGTCCTAATTCTATTGGATAAGATTAATTCTACCAAAAACAAACTTAGGAATAAAATATGACCATTTAGGCCCACATGGTTTAGATTATTACATTTATTATTAATTTATTTAAAGTAGGGTTAAAATAGTTAAAATCAAAGTTTAATAAGTAAATAATTTTTAATATGGTATTATACATAAGATAAATTCGACTATAAATATTCATTAGAAAGATAAAAATATTTCCTACATAATGTTATTTTTTTTTTAATTTTTAGACATTATATAATTTAATTTATTTATGACACAACGATGATGCAGTAATTATCTTATTAATGAAATATTGACATAATTGATGTAATAAAAACCCAAATAAATGTAATTAGAGACTTTTTATGAATTCTACTAATTTTCTAGGTTAATATGACATGTTAGTATTGATTTAATTAACTTGGTTTGAACTAATAATTCTTTTATGATTTTCACAAAAATCAATTACTAAATAGTGTCAAAATTGACATAAAATAGTTTTTAAAACAAATATTATATAATTAATTGTTATTTTATTTCTAAAAATCTAAGGTTCGGAAAAATGACTTAGATATGGTTATATATATTAATAATAAACAACTTGGGGTTCGTTTGGCTTGATATACTATGTTTATTAACCTTATAGTATAAGAACACAAGAAGACACGGTTAAAGTAAATTTATTTAACTTAATGTTAAATCTAAATGATAAGGTTAAAATAGGAACCTAAACTTGTATAAATTCTATTTTATGAGAGTATTTCGACCCATCCCCACCTTAGATTCGAAATATATCATTTTGGAGCTATTTAAAACCGAACCTGACTTTATAATAAAATAATATTTTTAGTTTTCCCAAAGGTGCCCCTCTCCTCCCTTATAAAAGGGAACCTCCTCCCCCTCTTCCTCACACCACTTTGAGCCTTCAAGCTCGGCCAACCCATGCCAATTTCTTTTCTCTGCTTGCCTAGAAACATCCTAGAGGTTCTGGTCATCTTCAAAGACCAATTTTAGTGCCCTAAAAGAAGATCTCAAATAAGCACTTCAAAGAAGAGGTAATGTCCATTACCGATTCTTTCATCTTTATTTCTTCTTCCACTTCTTCTTATTTAGTTGTTTCATTATGAATTAATAACATTAGTATCACTCATATAATGATATGTTATTATAATTATGAAACAACCCTATTTCACCATCTATCCATCCTACGGAAAAAGAAATCACCGCGCGTGTGTACGTACTGAATACCGTCTCCACGCCGTGGTGTAATCTATTTTCCACCACCACCTTACATGGATGGGTATAATAGTGTAAATAATGACTATATATGACTATTATAAAGAGATACGGATTCTGAAATAGTATACATACACTCCAATACAATTCCATGATCATAGTAATGATATCATCACTTGTGCGTACGTACGAAATACCGTCTCCACGATGTGATGCGACTCATTCTACATGATCTTCATTTCATAATGATTATATAAATGAATTTAATGAATGAATATGATATATATTACACTAATACCATTCTGTATATGAGGTATCTATAACCTAAATATAATAATAAGAATTTATTCGACAAAACACGCATAAGAACAAAATGTTATAAACATCTGAATAACAAGTAGCAGTGAAATATTACTACTAAGAAGCTAAAAAATGACCATATATGATATCATAAAAATATGTATGATTCTGGAATAAGTAAATAACATTATTTAAATCATTATATAGGAGGTTCAGACACTTACGAAGCAAAACAGACCAAAGGTAAGGGAAATATCACAATCTCATTTTTATCCGAGATTGTTTATACTTTGGTATTTACTGGGGTGTATTTTATCATCCACATCCATGTTTCTTCAATATTTAATATTATTTCCATCCACCTACAATTGTTTAAATCCAAATTTACCATTCGGTGAGATTTTAGAAAAAGATATGAAAGGAATCTTTTGTCATTTTTCGTACGAGGTACTTTTTGACTTTCCGACAAAAGTACGAGAAGAATGTTTTTTTAACTTATACGGCATGAATGGATTTTTAAAACATTATTTTCAAGAATCTTCCATTAAAAGTTTTCAAGTTTATTTTGAATAAACTTATTTTAGTTTAGAATTGAATGACATGTTAAGAAAGGAAAAGTGTTTTTGAAGTAGAAAGGATATTTTCCTCAAGAATAGAGTTCAAGTGTTTTATCAAAATTATTTTCCATCTAAGATAGTATAGGGTTATGTTTATATCCCTATTATTAAATTGATTTGATTATGTTGTGATGGAATTATTTTTATGAATTCCTTTATCTTATATGAATTGTTTTAGGATGTCATGTTGTTTAAGAATCCCATTTCTATTACATGGGTTATGCAATGATGTATGGTTTATGATTTTGTGGCACACATAAGAATGGTATCATTATGAGATGGGTGGGACTTATATCTACCTCTAATTCATTGGGTAAAGATTTTATATCTCATGATATAGACATGGCTGGAATGGTAGGTTATACCGGTTCAGTGAAACAGGACTGAAACGAGGAGTGAACTCGGTTCAGAAATGGACTTTTCCACTAAGACAATCTTGGCAATGAGTCTTGACTAATAAGAAATGATTCTCTATGATTATGTGTGTATGCCACAAAGTTTCATGTTTTAAGTTATGATTATTGGGATTCCATTTCACTACTGTGATTTATCCCATGTCATGAAATTATGCTCTCTTTTGCAGGATAAGATTTCCAAAAGTTATGTTCTTATGAATATGATGTGATTGATATTTCTTTTGTTTACCCTTACTGAGAATTTGAGCTCACCCTTTTGTATGTTTTCTTTCCGTAGGTCAGGAAGAAGGTTATTAAGTATGATATTCCAAATGTGACTATAGATATGATGAAATAAATGGGAGACAATGTAGACGCTTTATGAACCAGTTGTTTATGATTCCCAATTTCTAAAGGCACTATACCTATACGGTCCTTTCATGGATTTGTTATATGTTTTAATAAGTATGCTTCAATTTTGATGTATTAACAATGTATGTAATGTATGGGTCATTATAGTTGGTATCAGAGGAAAGGTATAGTCAACCTTTGGAAACTAGGATGTGAAAGCCTTAGTAAGTATCCTAAGGATAAGTCTAAGCATAGAACACAATATTAGTGTTTTAGAAATGGCCATGAACAACCTATGATAAGACCTTAAGTGTGAAATTTGATTCTTGATTATATGGTTTTCCTATTATAATTAGTGTTGCTCACATTATTATTTTTGGTTTTAGTCAATGGATGGAACCCGAAGGAATCGTGTTAATGCGGAATGCAACGGGAAATGAAATGATTGTCCCCCTGAGCAACCAAACGTTATGGGATCTGGAATGCAAAATCTTGTAGCCATGCTCACACAACTTTCTCAAGCTATGAATCATGCATGACTTCCAAACGAGCAAAGGAAGGAGCAAAATTTTGTTGAATCCTTCATGAGGCAGCGTCCAACTTTTTTCAGCGGGTCTACTAATCCATTAGTTGCTAAACAATGGATTAGTACTACTGAAAAGTTATTTTCAGTTCATCAATGTTCTGAACATGATAAAGTCATCCTAGCAGTGTATCGTTTGGAAGGAGATGCTGATCAATGGTGGGATCTTATTAAGAATATGAGGCAAAGGGATGAAATTGAGTCCATGGAATGGGACGAGTTCAAGAACTTATTTTTCAATAAGTACTTCCCTCGTATTCTCCGAAAAAAGATGGAGAAAGAGTTTCTTGAACTGAAGCAAAAGGAAGATGAATCTGTTGGTACCTATCAAGAAAATTTTACAAGACTTGCAAGGGACGCTTCTGGTATTATTATCCAACCTGAGAGTAAGATCGATCTATTCATTAGTGGCTTAAAACCAAGTCTTCGAAGGGCGTTAGCCATAAGGGACTTCAATAGCTACGAGGAAATCGTTTGATGTGCTCTCAAAGTTGAGATGAAGATTAGAGTAACCCATCAGTCATATTGGTTTGATAAGAAGAGGAAAATGGAATGCAAAGGAAAATATAAAGAGCACACTGAAAAGAAGATGAGCTTTCCCTTATGCTCAAAGTGTGGAAAGAAACATGGAGGGATTTGTCTTAAAGGGACAAGTAAATGTTTGAAATGTGGAAAGGAAGGTCACCAGGCATTTGAATTCCGCGATGATGGGAAGAAGATGTCTAATGATGCAAACAAAGGAAGGGATACCCAGAATGAACCTACTACACTTCAATGTTTCAAGTGCAAGGAGATGGGACATTATGCCAATAAATGCCCTAATCCAAGGGTTGATGATGATGATCGACGTCAAAAAACTCTTAAGGCTAAAGAAAAAGGAAAGTCACATGCAATTTCTATCAGCGATGTGGAGTACGATAACGATGTGGTGAAAGGTACACTTACCATCAACTCTAAAGTTGAAAATGTTTTATTTGATTCTGGATACACCCAATCTTTTATTGTAGAATACTTTTCTAAGGGTATCACCGTATTACCTCAACAATTAGATGTTGAGTTAGCTATGACAACACCTAATGGCACAACAGTCGCATCAAAAGATTATAATTCTTCCTCTATCGAAGTTTGTGGGAAAGTGCTTCCTGCAAATCTTGTGATACTTTCTATAGTGGAATTTGATGTGATTCTTGGCATGGATTGGATTTCTTTATATAGAGCTCATATCAATTTCCAAAGAAGGGAAGTCACATTTCATATTCCAGATCAATCTATGATCGTCTATCAATGCAAGGATGAACATAACCTTCCAGTGGAAATTTCTTCCATCTTATGGGTCTTGATTCCACTAAATGAAGGTTATTTATCTCAAATGGTTGGTGAGAAACTCACGATTAAGAATATTCCCATTGTACGGGAGTTCAATGATTTCTTTGTGGAGGAATTACCGGGACTTCCACCAAATCGTGAAGTTGAGTTCTCAATAGAACTCGTACCGGGTGTTTTGCCTATTTCAAAGACACCTTATAGAATGGCCCCAATTGAGTTGCAGGAATTGAAGAAGCAACTCCAAGAGAATCTTGATAATGGATTCATACACCCTAGTGCGTCACCTTGGGGAGCACCTGTTTTATTTGTTAAGAAGAAAGACGGATCAATGAGAGTCTGCATTGATTATCGAGAACTTAACCAAATCACTATCAAGAACAAATATCCTCTCCCACACATTGATGACTTATTTGACCAACTACGCGGAGCTCAATAATTTTCCAAGATTGATCATCGTTCAGGGTATCATCAATTAAGGGACAAAAGGGAGGATATACCAAAGACGGCTTTCCGTACAAGGTATGGACACTATGAATTTATAGTGATTCTATTTGGTCTTACTAATGCCCTTGCTATCTTCATCGATCTGATGAATAGAGTCTTTAGAGACTATCTTGATCAATTTGTGGTAGTCTTTATAGACGATATTCTTGTCTATTCAAAGAGCAAGGAAGAACATGAAGGTCACTTGAGAATTATATTGAAGACCCTGTGAAAGGAGAAGCTTTATGCCAAATTTACCAAGTGTGAATTTGGGCTTCAAAAAGATGCATTTTTGGGTCACATAATCTCAAAAGAGGGGATATCTGTAGATCCAGCAAAAACAGAGGTTATCGAATGATGGTCGAGACCAACAACAGTAATGAGATTCGAAGTTTTCTTGGTTTGGCGGGATATTATCGATGTTTTGTGAAAGATTTTTCACGATTATCTAATCCACTCACCAAGTTGACTCGGAAAGGAGTTAAGTTTGTCTGGATGGAAGAATGTGAAGATAATTTCAAGGAGTTGAAAAGAAGGTTATCCCGTGCACCTGTGCTCACACTGCCTTGTAGTGGAGAAAGGTTTGTGATCTATAGTGATGCATCCAAGAAGGGACTGGGGTGTGTTCTTATGAAAAATGATATGGTGATAGCATACGCCTCATGACAGTTGAAAATCCATGAGTAAAATTACCCAACACATGATTTGGAGTTAGCTACGGTAATTTTTGCATTAAAGATTTGGAGGCATTACCTTTATGGTGAAAGGTGTGATATTTATACTGATCATAAAAGTTTAAAGTATATTTTCACACAAAAGGAGATGAATATGCGTCAAAGAAGATGGTTGGAGCTGATTAAGGATTACGACTGCTCAATCCATTACAACCCTAGGAAAGCAAACAAGGTGGAAGATGCATTAAGTCGACAAGACCATGCTAGTTTAACCATGATGAGGATCACAAAAGATCCAATATTTATGAATTTACAAAGGATGGATCTTGGAATTATAATGGAAGGGGAAAATTCTTGTCTTTCTCAAATGAATGTTCAACCATTTATACATTTGACGATTAAAGAGGCACAGAATGAAGATGTCGAGTTACAAAAGAAGGTGAGAAACGTTCCTGAATTCAACCTTGATTGTGATGGGATAATAATGTTCAGGAATCGTGTTTGTGTTCCTCCCATCCCAAAATTAAAGAAGGAGCTGCTGGATGAGGCTCATAGTTCTTCATTATCTATTCATCCTGGAAGCATGAAGATGTATAGGGACCTGAAAGAGTACTTCTGGTGGGATGTCATGAAAAGAGATGTTTCTGAATTTGTCTATCGATGCTTGGTTTGTCAACAAGTTAAAGATGAGAGACATAAGTCTAAGGGGATGTTACAACCATTACCCATACCTGAATGGAAATGGGAAAGCATCACTATGGACTTTGTCACAGGACTTCCTAAAACATCCAAAGGCAATAATGCTATCTGGGTCATAGTTGCTCGTCTTACAAAGTCTGCACAATTCATTGCTATTAGAGAGGATTTCTCTCTGGATCAGCTTGCCAGGATATATGTAAAGGAAGTGGTAAGATTTCATGGAGTACCACTTTCTGTTATATCGGATCGAGATCCGAGATTTACCTCGATGTTCTGGCAAAGTCTTCAGCATACTCTGGATACAGAGTTGAGTTTCAGCACTGCTTATCATCCTCAAATAGACGGTCTGTCTGAGAGAACAATTCAAACCCTAGAAGATATGTTGAGAGCATGCTCTATGGATTTCAAAGGTGGTTGGGATCAACACCTACCTTTGGTGGAATTTTCTTATAATAATAGCTTTCACTCCAGTATTCAGATGGCTCCTTATGAAGCTCTCTATGGAAAGAAATCTAGGACTCCAACTTGCTGGGATGAATATGGGGAAAGAAATCTATTAGGACCTGATCTTGTTGATGAAATGGGAGAAAAGGTCATATCTATTCAACAACATATAAGATCAGCTCAGAGCCGACAAAAAAGTTATGCCGACAACCGAAGAAAAGACCTAGAGTTTGAAGTGGGTGATAAAGTGTTCTTACGAATATCTCCATGGAAGAGGGTTATGAGATTTGGAAAGAAGGGGAAGTTGATCCCTAGATATATCGGTCCTTTCGAAATACTGGATCATGTTGGGAAGGTAGCTTACTGATTGGCGCTTCCACTGAATCTCTCTCAAGTTCCCGATGTGTTCCATGTATCTCTCCTGAGAAAGTACATACCTGATCCTTCACATGTACTCAGCTCAGAAGTTGTATCGCTGGAGCAAGATCTTTCTTATGAAGAACAACCGATAGAGATTCTGGATCGTAGTGAAAAAGTCCTACGAAACAAGACCACTCGATTGGTGAATGTTTTATGGAGGAACCACCCATTAGAAGAAGATACATGGGAGGTTGAGGATATGATGAGGGAGATGTATCCTCATCTGTTTGTTACAAAGTGATGAATTTCGAGGGTGAAATTCATTTTAAGGGGGGTATAATGTAACACCCAAGACTTTTATGTTATATAAATCATCAAAGGAATCTTTTTCTACACAACACTTGCTTGTCTTGCTTTACACGAAACCACGACCCTCCTCGATAGCTTGCGTCGTACGCAATACCGAGTTTCAGTAAACAATGATATGCTCTTAAAATATTATTAAAACTAGCCGTTATGAATAGTAATAACAACTTTTTGAAATTTTATAAATTTTATTTTTCAAAATGGACTTCATTTTTGGATTCGGAATATCGAAATTAGCCTAGGGTGAAATTTTGGTATTTTTCTGAAAACATTCAATTTTTGATGAATAGTGAAACCACTAAGTGGTAGTTAAAAAACTGAATTTTTCATAAAACTTAATTTTACCACTTCTTTGAGTGGAATTTCGAAAATCCGAGAGGTAGCGTTAATATCAAGGACTAAAATGTTGTTCAATGAGATGAAAATAATTTTTGGTGAATAGTAACTTTTTACTTTTTTTACCACGGTTAAAAGTAAATAGGGTAATTAAGGGTAAAGATGATATTATTATTACCCTAACACATGTCCTAATTCTATTGGATAAGTTTAATTCGACCAAAAACAAACTTAGGAATAAAATATGACCATTTAGGCCCACTTGGACATGATAAGGACATGTATTGTTAATTTATTTATAGTAGGGTTTAAATAGTGAAAATCAAAGTTTAATAAGTAACTAATTATTAATATGGGGTTATAAATAAGATAAATTAGACTATAAATATTCAATTAGAAATCTAAAAATATTTCCTACATAATGGTATTTTATTTTTAATTTTTAGACATTAAATAATTTAATTTATTTATGACACAACGATGATGCAGTAATTATCTTATTAATGAAATATTGACATAATTGATGTTATAAATACCCAAATAAATGTAATTAGAGACTTTCTATTAATTAAAATAATTTTCTAGGTTAATATGACATGTTATTATTGATTTAATTATCTTGTTTCGAACTAATAATTCTGTTATGATTTTCACAAAAATCAATTACTAAATAGTGTCAAAATTGACATAAAATAGTTTTTAAAACAAATATTATATTATTAATTGTTATTTTATTCCTAAAAATATAAGTTTCGGCCACATGACTTAGATAAGGTTATATATATTAATTATAAACAACTTGGTGTTCGTTTGACTTGATATAGTATGTTTATTAACCTTATAGTATAAGAACACAAGAAGACACAGTAAAAGTAAACTTATTTAACTTAATGATAAATCTAAATGATAAGGTTAAAATAGGAAGCTAAACTTGCCTAAATTCTATTGGATGAGAGGAGTTCGACCCATCCCAACCTTAGCTTCAAAATATATCAATTTGGAGCTATTTAAAACCGAGCCTGACTTGATAATAAAATAATATTTTTAGTTTTCCCCAAGGTGCCCCTCTCCTCCCTTATAAAAGGGAACCTCCTCCCCCTCTTCCTCACACCACTTTGAGCCTTCAAGATCGGCCAAACCCTACCAGTTTCTTCTCTCCACTTCCCTAGAAACATCCTAGAGGTTCTGGTATTATTCAAAGACCAATTTTAGTTCCCAAAAAGAAGGTCTCAAAGAAGCACTTCAAAGAAGAGGTAATGTCCATTACCGATTCTTTCATCATTATTTCTTATTCCACTTCTTCTTATTTAGTTATTTCATTATCAAGTAATAACATCAGTATCACTCATATACTGATATGTTATTATAAATATGAGACAACCCTATTTCACAATCTATCCATCCTACGGAAAAAGAAATCACTGTGCGTGCGTACGTACGGAATACCGTCTCCACGCCGTGGTGTAATATATTTTCCACCACCACCTTACTTGGATGGGTATAATGGTGTAAATAATGACTATATATGACTATTATAAAGTGATACTGATTCTGAAATAGTATACATACCCTCCAATACAATTCCACGATCATAGGAACAATATCATCACTCGTGCGTACGTACGGAATATCGTCTCCACGATGTGATGCGACTCGTTCTACATGATCTTCATTTCATAATGATTATATAAATGAATTTAATGAATTAATATGATATATATTAAACTAATACCATTCTGGAAATGAGGTATCTATAACCTAAATATAGGAATAATAATTTATTCGACAAAACACGCATAAGAACAAAAAGTTATAAACACCCGAATAATAAGTAGCAATGAAATATTACTACTAAGAAGCTAAGAAAATGACCATATATGATATCATAAAAATAATTATGATTCTGGAATAAGTCAATAACACTAATTAAATCATTATACAGGAGGTTCGGACACTTACGATCCAAAACGGACCTAAGGTAAGGGAAATATCACAATCTCATTTTTATATGAGATTCTTTATACTTTGGTCTTTAATGGGGTGTATTTTATCATCCACATCCATGTTTCTTCAATATGTAATATTATTTCCATCCACCTACAATTGGTTAAATCCAATTTTACCCTTTGGTGAAATTTTAGTAAAAGATATGAAAGGAATCTTTTGTCATTTTTCGTACGAGGTACTTTTTGACTTTCCGACAAAAGTACGAGAAGAATGTTTCTTTTAACATATACGGAATGAATGGATTTTTAAAACATTATTTTCAAGAAGCTTCCCTTAAAAGATTTCATGTTTATTTTTAATCAACTTCTTTTAGTTTTTAATTGAATGACATGTTAAGAAAGGAAAAGTGTTTTTTAAGTAGAAAGGATATTTTCCTCAAGAATAGAGTTCAAGTGTTTTATCAAAATTATTTTCCATATAAGATAATATAGGGTTCTGTTTATATCACCATTATTACATTGATTTGATTATGTTGTGATGGAATTATTTTTATGATTCCCTTTACCTTATATGAATTCTTTTATGATGTCATGTTGTTTAAGAATCCCATTTCTATTACATGGGTTATGCAATGATGTATGGTTTATGAATTTGTGGCACACATAATAATGGTATCATTATGAGATGGGTGGGACCTATATCTCCATCCAATGCATTTGGTAAAGATTTTATATCTCATGAGATAGACATGGCTGGAATGGTAGGTTATACCGGTTCAGTGAAACAGGACAGAAACGAGGAGTGAACTCGGTTCAGAAATGGACTTTGTCCACTAAGATAGTCTTGGTAATGAGTCTTGAATAATAATAAATGCTTCTCAATGAATATGTGTTTATGCCACAAAACTTCATGTTTTAATTTATTATTATTGGGATTCAATTTCACTTCTATGATTTATCCCATGTCATGAAATTATGCTCTCTTTTGCAGGTTAAGATTTCAAAAAGTTATGTTCTTATGAATATGATGTGATTTATATTTATTTTGTGTACCCTTACTGAGCATTTGAGCTCACCCTTTTGTATATTTTCTTTCCCCAGGTCAGGAAGAAGGTTATTAAGTAAGATATTCCAAAAGAGACTATAGATATGATGAAATAAATGGGAGACCGTGTAGACAATTTATGAACTAGTTGTTTATGTTTCCCAGTTTCTAAAGACACTATACCTATATGGTCCTTTAGTGGTTTTGTTATATGTTGTAATAAGTATGCTTCAATTTTGAAGTATTAACAATGTATGTAAAGTATGGGTCGTTATAATTACTCCGAGATGGTTTCCCTTTCCCCGCCAACAAACGCCACTTTCATAAAGAGGATATCTTCCCCTGTGGAGTCTAGTGGGCATGGAGAATGTTCATGGTGGGGGTACCCCACATGCGAGGCATGGGGTAAGGTCACATTTTAGCATAATGGGCAGAGGATGATGGTGCTTCGCAGTTTAACATCCTACAGCTGGGACGAGGTGGGTTTTCTCTACACCCATAGACATACAAAACAGGTACCTTTTGCTCCTTGGTGTATAGAGGTTTGGGAAAATCCGTGGCAAGGGGGTGTCATAGAGTGAACCATCGGGGAGTCCACATTAGTGTGGCTATGTGAAAAAGAAATATCCATTATCATGCCTATGTGATGAAGTATAAAGCGATGTAATTCAATAAGCAGTATCGTCCATGGGTCGTTGAAATCACATCATGAAAATCTCATGGGCCGCATGGGAAAATGAATTGCAATGTAGTGGGGTTCATAGGAAGGGGCCTTGTGAATCTCTATTACTCCACGTGGTGGAGGGAACATGCGAAGGGGTGTGCTTCACGAAGTGGGGTGCATCAGCCTAAACATTGTGAATAGGTGCATATAGTAGGTGCTTCGCGAAGTGGAAATTCATTCGCGGAGCACCACCTCGTGGAGAAAAGGTTCCTCACAAAGCATGGTGTCGTGAAACAATGTGCTTCGTAAAGTACAGTGACCCTGCCATAGCATGTGGATTTTGTGTACATGAAGGGTGTTTCAAGAAACATAAACACTCCATGACTACCCGGGTCACCTTGGGGATCCCCTTCCTTTGCGGAGGCCCTTCGGCTCCCTGAACGACTTCCCTAACAGAATAGGGGACGTAAACGAGGCAATGGGGATGAACTTTTTAGAGTAGTAAAACCTCTCATAGCTCATGGTTCACAGTGTAGAACAGTTCATAGCAATTCTGGAGATAGGAAATCGAAAGGTCGGAATGCCCGTCCCCTAAACTGGGGGGGGGGGAGGGTGGTATTTATTGGGCGGAGGGGCAGTGAATCATCACTCACTCGGCACGAAGAGGAAGTCATTTTCTTCTCGGCACATTGCGAACATCAAATGCAGTTGTGGACCATTACCACCTCCTTGCTTGGAGGATGGTCGCGAACGTCAAGGGTGGTCAAAGAGCGTTGTCACCTCCTTTCTTCACGGTGGGTCGTGAACCTCAGGGGTGATCGTAGAGCGTTACGTCCTCCATGATTTGCAGATGGTCGTGAATGTTAAGGGTGGTCGAAAATAATTACTGCATCATTGCTTCATAGCGGGTCACGCATGTCAAGGGTGGTAACGGAGCGTTACCGTATCCTTACTTCGAGGTGGGTCATGAAGATCGATGGTGGTCATGGAGTGTTACCGCCTACTTGCTTCGTGGCAGCTTGGTGCGGCTGGTTTTCCACGAATTGGCTTCATTAGGTAGCCATCTGTTTAGTGTCTTCTTCCCCTCCTAACATTTTGGGGTAAAAAAATTCCCCCCCTCAGAGGTGGAGCCACAGAGAAGTCATGGGTCGAAGTCTGAAGGTCAATATCCAAAGTCCTCAGTCATCTGCGAAGATACCTTGCGAAGAGGGCTCGCCAAGACGGAAGAAAAGCACTGGTCAGACGCTCCACAAAGAGGGATTTAGCTGGGATGCACCTTGAAACTCCGAGGGTTCCCCGCCTATAAATAAGGGACCTGAACACTCTTTTTTCTCATTTCGTCTCCATTATTTTTTACCTTACCGCTCTTGATTTTCTATGCTTTGCGAACTCTGAGATTTCTCTCCGTGAATCGGGACTTCACTCCGCATCACACATTGATATTTTAACACCGCTACAGTGCATCGTGATCTCTCACATGAAGGCATGGGCAGGACACCATGAATGCACTTCACGAAATCTCTATGGGAACTGGCTTCGCAAAGGCTCTTCGCAAATGAGCTTCGGGAACCAACCTGAAAATGTTCCATGTTCTAAAACCGAATGGCTCACTAGAAATCTGCTGAGGGGGTTCTTCCATACACCGCCTGATGGTATGAGATGGCCAATAGTCTGGTTCTGGGGGAGTTAGTACGTAACCACTTAGATCATATTTCATTAGTAGAGAATATATTAGAGATTCAGAAGAACTACCAGCTCTGTAGGAGATTTCCCTTGTTCGGATTCATGGTGAGGGATGACGTCTTCATCCATGATGCTAGCAGGGATGAACCAACTCACTGGTTTAGGACCATGTCGTTCTTGCTCCGATGGATCAGGGCAGCTGATGGCCATGCACATGAGGATTTCACACCATCAAAGATGATTGGTTAAAAAACAACCTAAATAACGTCGATGGGAAGGTGTTGTAACTGAAGAAGTATCATTCTCTATACAACATGATAATGAAGGAAGCCTTAAGGAACCCAAGGAATGGGTGGTACGAGTAATGGGACCTACGCTAGGGTGACATCTTCATAGATGATTGGGCCTAGGCCTACTGGGTAGGCGCCTCGTGTGAGGAGTTTGGAGCAGGGCTGAAGAGAGTGGGTTTGTAGGAGGTGGCTTGGGCCTCTCAATTCCACATATATCATCCGAAACAACTAATTACAGAGCTATTAAGTAGATGGTATTCGTGGACCAATACAATCCACTTACACTATTGGGGTGTCGATATCCGCTTGTGGGATGTCCACCAGATCTCGGGGGGTCCCGATACTGGGGACAATGTACGTTGAATTCGTACCCATCAGGAGTGCGTGGGAGGATCTAGAACGAATGCCACAGATGGAGATGGAACTAATGGAGTTTGTTCTCGGGGAGTACAAGGACGAAGTATGGGATGTCCACTTTAGGCGGTGGTTCAAACAATTCCTAAACGTCATAAAAAATAAGCAGTTTTCGGCGATGCCTCAAACCTTCCCTAAGGGGGCTCAACGGGGAATGGAATACTCAAGTTGGTTGTTTTTGGAGGAAAAACAGTGGAAGACGTGGGGATTCAGCATCATCATCAAGAAACAACCTATTGTTAGGATGGCAGCGTTCATCGCAGCCTTGATCTGTGGCTGGATCCTGCCAGTGAGGGATACCAAAATGGGAGAACTTCTGAGAACATTTATCATGGCATCCCGGTTGGCGAATGGAGGGAAGGACAAAAAAGTAATCTCGATGCTTGCTAAGCTGTATAGGGTGATGTGGCATATCATCGAGGGAAAATGGTCGCAGCATGTATGTGGGACATTGCACCACATGTATGTGTGGATAACAACACATATCAGGGGGGGTTTAGTAATACATGAACTATATCTCTCTTATGGGCTCGAACATCCGCCCATCAATCCTGAATGTTTGTAGGAACATTCTAGCCAATCTGACTACACTTTCGGTTCTGGACTGGGTGAAGAGGGTGGAGGAATTCAATTTCCACCCATTTCCATTTCCGACATGGGTATTTACTGAAGAAGACCATGGGATGGAAGAGCATTAGGTCTATCATTTGGCCTTTCGAGGTGGAGTCCTGGGGGCGGGGGTGGACTGTGATCCTCTCTACGAGCCATATACCCCACATCAGTTTCCAAGTCAATTACGGTGTATGTTGTGAATGACCCCACAGGTCTATCTGGAGGAGTGATTTGAATAACACCCATGCGTGATGAGGAAGATATGGCTAATGTTCATTCAAGAAGATTGGAAATTGCGGAACGATTTCCCTCCGTCGACAACCGTCCTCGGGCTGGTAATGGAATATACCCAGAGCTGGGAGGCACCTTTTCCAGGGAAGATGCTAAAGTAACCAACTGTCCGGGCCTGTTATGGTGAGATTTCCCGACCTTGGGGCTGGGGCCGGATGGAATCAAGGGCATCCAATGGTGGCATGTTTTCCATGGTGGCGAGGCCTGCACCAGTTTAGAGTGACGCATTATCCATAGATCCTGTAGTGGTAGTGGACCAAGCAGTTCCTATAGAATAGAGCCATCTAGAGGGGAGGCCACCGAGGGGATTTCACATGATACTTACCTATGATCCGGCAAAGTGGCTAAGCCATATCGACATGTCGGAGGATGCTGTCTTCCCGGAGTCCTGGGACATCTGAGACGTCAGAAGTCAATTATCCAGCATTGCCGAGTTGTGGAAGCACATGAATCTTCTAGGGATGGATTTACCAGGTATAGGCCCTAACCAGGATGACTTTGTGGTGGCCTGGGAAGAGGGATAGGGGTACCTGGAAGAGATGGTGGACATTGTGCATTCTCGAGGTTCCCCTCATCGAATGATAGATCACGTCAAAGTGATGCTCGATCTCCCTACACCCCTGCATTTTTCGGATGCTTATTTGAGAAAACGCTTCCCTCGGTTGGAAGAATCGGAAGAGTCCTCTTAGGGAGACGAGGCCGGGAGAGGGAGCCCGTTAGAGGAGGGTGATGTTTGAGGTCATGACTTAGGTCTTGAAGAGTTTTCATATGCCCTTGAGGTAAAAATCCAAAACTCCCTTTTTTGAGACATGCTTTGAGGTCATTCTGGACTCCTTGTTAACATCTGAATCGTGCAAGAGGGTCTTATATACAGAACTCATCCTCGCCCCTCAGTGGATGTAGATGTGGGACCATCAGGTTCCACACTTTCCATTGCATCTATTATTTCGTCTATTGGGGCTAGGCCACTGAAGGTGAACCCTTCAGAGTTTTAAGACCATCCGACTATATAGAGGTGCCTCGCTTCAGGGTCCCGACGACATCAACTCAAGAGTGAGACCATGGATTCGATCACTATAATTACCCTCTTCCAATTTTGTGATTGTCATCCCCTAACCATTTTTAATGATTTCCATGTCTCTTTTTCGTGTCTATATTTCTTCAAATGGAGTGGGACTCCTTGGTGAGGTTGGTCCGGGTTTCTAGCGGCGTCCTTCCCAGGTGAATGCCGGTGGTCGTGTTGGCAGATGTCCAAACTGACCTTGTGGGTGATCCCAATCACCGGTGGGGCCATCAGTAGGGTTGAACCCAAGACCATTAAGTTGGTGTCCAACTATGAGGAATGGTAGGACTTCCACATTCCCGCCACGCCCGATCAAACACTAGATGTGGACCCGACTGATGGGTTCCTGGGGGAATTCCCAACGTATGAGCCTTCCAATCATGTCGACTGGGATGAGACAACCTCTGATGAAGGGGATAACACGATAGTATGTAGCCGATCATGGAGGATGATCATGCACTTTATCAATGACACCCCCAAGAACTATGCTTTGATGAGACAGGTATACATAGCTCGTGACAACGCGAACTTTGTGTTAGGGGAGTGGATGCTCAGCGTCCTCACATGCTCATCCGAGATATTATGGTGGAAAAGATTCAAGAGTATGATCATGGCCTCGATGTGGGCTGGCAGCAGAGGATGTCGGTAAACATCAAGAGGCTCCAGGAGGCGGATGATGAGGTCTAGCAACTGTAGAATCGGGCGGACGAGCGCTCGACCTCCCACAACGTGCTATCAGAGTTAATATTGCGATTGAAGGTCCAGCTGGAATAAGCCGAAGAGGGCCTAAAGCGAGCCTCTGAGTAGATGACCGCAATCTTGAACTATGTGGAGTGGGACCATATTGTGGCCAATGAATTTTTTACTCTCGCTGCTGAGGAGGTGCAGGAGCTGAACAGGAAGCAGCAACCCTTGAACGCTACCTGCCATAGTGTGGCAGAGCTTCTACGCTCTTCTAACAAGGTCAACCCATCCATGGGGGGAGTCGACCCCCGGGTACTGTAATGATTATAAAACCTCAAACATACATTCATGTTATGATTGTTTGATTCCATAGAATTCATGAGTTCAATTGTTTACATTGGTTTATTTCATCCTGGTGATGCTCAAGGAGCGTCAAATGATCATTCCCTAAGATCACATGGGTTGGGAGGAAATGGGAGAGACCTGAGTGGAGAATGAAGCTCTCAGAATAGCTGAATTACTATTTTCCTAGTGTTCTCTTGTGCATGAATGGGGTAATGCCTAGGGAACTGATATAAATCAGAACATGGTAATGGATGGTGTGAATCGCGATACATAAGGTTCAAAACATAGTGGGGGTGGCATGAAAATAATGAATAACTATTGACCGCATTCGAAACATGGTATTCGTATTGTGTTCGCCTGGATTGGGGATGGAAAATGAGTGACGACCGCTAACCATATTTGAATCATGGGGCTTGACTCAAAATTTCTTCTGTTAGTCTTCTAGAACATCGTCCCAGGGGAATAGTTGAGCCATAGGCCGAGAATCCATATTGTTAGGGGGTTCTATTAGACATGAAATAGGGATAGGGTTCGAATAAGGGGCACACAATGCATGTAATATGGATAGATGGTTTGTTTGAATAGAATTAAACACTCTTAAAATTACACCACTGTGGTGGAAGCGCATTATATGGGAAAATCGGTTTGTTCATGGATCATCCCTTCTATTTGACATGACCTCTCTGGAGAGGGAGCTGTCGCTTCCCAATTTCATCGTGGGGCATCCCGAACATGTTCAGGACAAAGAATCCGATACTTGGTTCCCCACAAGGGGTCAGGGCAGGGGCCAGGAAGGAGGAGGAATAAGATTTATGATTCCTGGGGCTGGACCTAGGATGGAATGCCATGGTGTCCCTACCTATCCCACAAGGATGGGAATCAAGACATATGTAGTTCTCGAGATGTGTGGTGCCATTTTACAGCTTGCAGAAAGGATGCAAAGTGGTCTTAGTCTATTGTCAATGAGCTCAAACCACGGATGGTAGGAAATGTGGGAGACACATGGTGGGGTAATTATAAAACCCGACGTGAATGTGAACCTGGGGTTCCGACCACCACATGTTCCCTATGAGGATTTTAGGTTATGGGCCTAAAAACGAAGGTTAAGCTAGGCCCGAGGTATGGTGCACATACATTCTTATCTACCCCATGAAGATGGGGATCAAGCTACACGTAATTATGAAAGGTGGCTGTTTCTGACGCTTTTGCTAGGGAACGAGCATCTGTCAGCTTGGGGCGTGACATGTGCAGCTTTTGTTGCCCTGCATTCCCACTTTCCAAAGGCGGGCGGAATTTTCTCTTTGGTCAGGGACGTCTTCTCCAGGATCGAAACTAGGATGATGGGATGTCGGTGCTTACTTCCGTGGATTCCTCCTAGGGACTCGTCACCTAGTCTGGGTCTCCCTCATAGATTTAATACATTTTTCATGAAACTATTCCTAGTTCCATGTTTCCATGGACTCCAGTTAATTACACTGCTTCTATCAGGACATTCCAAGGGGTCCGGTCAGGGTAAAAACCTTCAGTTGGGGGAGTTGCCACGTCAAGGCATCATTAACGTTTCTAAACGAGGGGAATTGGCATGTCTATCTTTTGTCCCTTATTATAGGGCTTCTCGAGGGCGCGGAAGTGCGAGGAATCCCACATCGAGCGCGAGGAATCATATTCCATAGACATGTATCTGAGGGTTTCCTTAGCTTCCCATGTTTAACACAGGGTATGCGACAAGTTTAACGTTCAGCGGAGACAGATGGGCTGATCAGAACACTAGCTGGCGTGGATCAGATTGAGGAACCCCACTTGAGGGAACACCAATATTGGAGCTAGCCTATGGGTGGCTTCCCAAATGGTGTGGAGTGGAATGGGGTGGCATGATCTCACCGGGATGTGGCAGCCCGGGTAAGGATCATTATGGATGATGGAAAGATACACGAAATGGAGGGGAGAATGAAATGGAGCCGTCGTGGATATGACAGTGGAGTTGGGCTTGATTCTCGAAGAGACTTCCTACGTATCCCCATGATAGAGAATCAAATTCCATGTAGATCAGAATTAATTCATGGGGTTTACACTCTAGGTTGCCCAAGGTGGTGGGATAACTGACGTGAATGAGGTCGGAATGACCAGGTTGTGGGCTTGAACTTCATGAGACTTCCTATGTACCATGCCTTAACATGGATCAAAGTCCATATAGTTTGGGTTGGACACCACAGAACTAACGTGAAGAAGTACCTTGGTCCAATGGGTGGTGGGCTTGAACCTCAGGGAGGCTTCCTATGTACCATTCCTTGGCATGGATCAAATTCCTCGTAGTTCGCGACGGTTTTGTTGAACTTACATGAAGGGGTGTCAGAACAATTGGATGGTGGGGTCACAATGACTTAATGCTTGATTAGGATGAGGTTTAACATCATGCAAGATAGTGGCATGTTGGAGAACCAATGTGAAAAAGGACCTTTGTCTAGGTGGATGTTGGGGATGAACCTTAGGAAGGCTTCCATTGTACCATGCCTTGACATGGATCAAATACCACATAGTTCAAGTGAAAATGGGGGCTTGACACACCGAGCCGGAAATGGTCGGGGCCAATGATTTTTGGGCATGAACCTCAGGGAGGATTCCTACGTACCATACCTTAACTAGGATGAAAGTCCCCGTATTTCAGATATGAATGTCGGTGTCGGTGAACCGATGTGAAGAAGGGCCTTTGTCTGATTGGTGACGGGGCTTGAACCTTAGGGAGGCTTCCTACGTATCATGCCTTGACATGGATCAAAGTCCTCATAGTTTGGATTGCATTTTTATCGGCGAACTGACATGAAGGTGAACCCAGGGGTCCACTTTGTGGTGGGATTGAACCTCATGGGGCTTCCTATGTACCATGAATTGACATGGATCAATGTCCTCTTAGTTTGGGCATGCAGTTTCACGTCATGATATACAGGGTGTGGAGTTTAACGTCATGCTGGATGAGGGCATAGAGTCTAACGTCATGTTGGACGAGGTCATATAGTTTAACGTCTTGCTGGATGTAGAGACCCAAAGCTTGACATACGTGGACATTACATTACTTTTGCAGAATACTTAATAAATAACAAAAATAGACACACAAGGACCGTAATATTTTAGTTTCTTTGGAAACTCGGAATATAATCTTCTAATCATGGTGAAAGATCTTCAACATCTCCCATAAAGATCTTCCCCTTTTTTATTTTTTACCTAAAACGTTTCTTTAAATCCTAGGGAAATGAAAACATAAAAATGGTGAGCTCAAATGCTTAGTAAGGGTAAACATAGAGATCATAAAACAATCCACAATTATTTTAATGCAAAAACTTGAAGATAAAATCTAAACATCAAAATCTTGAAGAAAGACATAAATCTGGGAAGTACATAAGGAATATTTCATAAAGGAACATCAATCATGATAAAATAGCATGGGAATAAAACATTTAAATGTGGAAAACAATTAAGCACATGAAATGAGTTCCATAGTAGCCAAGGCATTACTTCCAAGACCATCTTAGTGGAAAAAGTCCCTTTTTTAATCGAGTTCACTCCTCATTCCTGTCCGGTATCACTAAACCAGATTAACTTATCATTCGAGCCATGTCTACCTAAAGAGATATAAATATTTACCCAATGCATTGGATGGAGATATACGTCCCACCCATCTCATAATGAAATCATTCTTACGTGTGCCACAACATAAACATAAATCTTTCATCATAACCCAAAGAATAAAATGGGTTTCATTAACATTCTCCCATCATAACATAATCCATATAAAAAAATGGATATCATTTCATCATAAGAAAGGTGAAACCATGTAAATCATAGAATCATTATACTTTAAACAAACACATATTAAATAATGATATCATAGATGGAAAATGGTTTTGATAAAATAGTTCAAATGAATTCTTGAGGAAAATATCCTTTCTTTTTAGAAATCGTTTTCTTTTAACAAATTGCCATGAAATTTTAAAATAAAAAGATTTTATTGAAAATAACCATGAAAAATTGTAGAGTATGATTCTTTAAAATTAGGCGATATAAATCCATAAAAATACATTCATGCCGTATAAGTTAAAGAAAAAATTCTCCTCGTACTTTTAACAAAAGAGTCAAAAAGTACTACATATGGTAAACAAAAGAAAGATTCCTTCCATAACACAAAGTAAAAGTAAATATGGGTAAAAATGACTTTAAAAATACATGGAATAACATTAAACACTTTATAAAAACATTTTTATGGACATGGATGAAAAATATAACCTCAGTAAATACTTACGAACAAACAATCTCGGATAAGAATGAGATTGGAATAATTATCCCTTACCTTAGGCCAGATATGCTTCATATGTATCTGAACCTCCTATATAATCATATAAATAATATCATTGACTTATTAAAAAATGATATTCATTGTTATGATATCATGTATGGTTCAATTTCGAATTTATATTACCCGTTCTTTTGTAAATTCCATGTTAAAGCAGCATTTTGGGTAAAACGTTTTATTTATCGTACGTGTTTGGACTTGTTGTTATTGATATTATTATTACTTATATCATGATTTAATTACTTAAAGAATGTATATAATGATTTATATATCATATATATTCAGTATATATATATATAATAGATAGTTAAATGAAAGTAAATACATCGTTCATGAAGACGGTAGGCCGTAAGTACGCATGAACTCTGTTTTCTTTTACTTATTGACTTGAATGGAAGTAAGTAGATGAAAAATATATATGTATATATATGTGTACATAAATCCAGTATCTTCATTATTTCATATATTTCATTATTATTCATTATATTTACTTTATAATCATTCTTGAATGTTTAATCATGGAAAATGAATGTCATCGCGTTCGTGGAGATGGTAGTCCGTAGGTACGCACGAGCGATGATATCCTTCCCATGATCGCAAAATTTTATTTAAGTGTATGTATAATATTTAATAATGAATATAACATTAAAATAATTATATATTTCATTTATTTACACCATTATACCCATCCAAGTAAGGTGGTGGTGGAAAATAGATTACACCACGGCGTGGAGAAAGTATTACGTACGTACGCACGCGCGGTGATTTCATTTTACATAGGCTGGATAGAAGATGAAATAGGGTTGTTGCATATTTATAATAACATATCAGTATATGAGTGATAATTATGTTATTAATTTATGATGAATCATATAATTATGAATAAGTAGAAGAAGAAATGAATTGGAATGAATCGGTAAAGGATATTACCTCTTCTTTGACGCGCCTCTTCTTAACCTCCACTTAAGGCACTAGAGTTGGTCTTTTGAGGAGACCAGAACCTCTATAATGTTTCTAGGGAAGTTGATAAGGGAAATTTTCAGGGTTTTGGCGATCTCTAAAGCTCAAAATTGTGTAAAGAGAAGAGGGAGGATGATCTCTTTAATAACAGAGGAGAGGGGAAGTTTAGGAAAAAACTTAAAATATTATTTTATATAAAAGTCATATTCGGTTTATAATGGCTCCAAATTGACTTATTTCGAAGTTGAAGTGGGTATGGTTTGAAATCCTCTCATCCGATATGTTTTAGATAGATTTTGGTTGGTATCTTAACCTTATCATTTCGATTTAACTCTAAGTTAAATAATTTATCTTTTTCTGCATCTTCTTGTTTTCTTACAATATACGGTTAATAAACATACTATAACAAGTCAAAAGAACACCAAGTGGTTCATTATTAATATATATAACCTTATCTATTTCATTTGGCTGAAAAATATATTTTTAAAAATATAATAACAACTAATAATCTAATATTTGTTTTTAAAACTATTTTATGTAAATCTTGTCATTATTTTGTAATTGAAATTTGTAGAAATCATAATATCATAATTAGTTCAAAAAAAGATAATTAAATCTATAATAACATGCCATATTAACCTATTAAATTAGTTGAATTCATAAAAAGTCTCAAATTACATTTATTTGGGTTTTTATAATATCAATTATGTTAATATTTCATTAATAAGGTAATTACTACATCATCATTGTGACATAAATAAATTAACATATATAATGTCTAAAAATTATAAATAAAATTCCATTATGTAGGAAATCTTTTTAGATTTATAATTAATATTTATAGTGGAATTTATATTTTGTATAAACCTATATTCAAAATGTTTTAGTGATTAAATGTTGATTTTAACTCTTTTAACTCTTCTTTAAATAAAATAATAATAAAAGTCCTAATCTAATCCAAGTAGACCTAAAGGGTCATTTATTAATCCTAATGTTGTTTTTGGTCGAATTAAACTTATCCAATAGAATTAAGACATGTGTCAAGGTAATAATATCATTTTTACCCTTAATTACCCTATTTACTTTTAACCGTGGTAAATAAAAGTAAAACATTACTATTCTTAAAAAATTATTTTTAACTTATTGAAACAAATTTTAATCCTTGATATTAACCATGTCTCTCATATTTTTTAAACTCCACTCACAGAAGCGGTAAAATTATGTTTTTTGTACATTTTCAAATTCTCTTAGGAGGTGGGTAAAAGACGGTGAAAAGTTCAATAAAATTTCTATATATCTAAAATTATTATAAAATGACTCCAATGAATTACAAAGAACATATATAAGTATTATGTATCAATTTTTACCTAAAATAAATTTAAATAAAATGAATAATTATTTAAATAAAAAGTCGGGTTATAAATAGTAACCTTGTGTTTTCACTATTCATCAAAAATTGAATGTTTTCAGAAAAATACCAAAAATTCACCCTAGGCTAATTTCGATATTCCAAATCCAAAAATGAATTCCATTTTGAAAGTTAAAATTTAAATTTTTTTAGAAATTGGGCATTACTATTCATAATGGCTAGTTCATAATAATATTATAATAATATCTCGTTTAGTGAAACTCGGTATTGCGTACTACACATACTATCGAGGAAGGACTTAATTGCATGTAATGCAAGCCAAGTACGGAATGTGTGTAGTGAAAACTTTGTTTGGTGTTGTGTATAACATAATCAAAACTTATTTAATTTATACATTAAACAAAATCTATACTTAATGTCACGTAGAATAATTTCCACAAAACGAACTTGAAATTCTGTGTAACATGAGCCAAGAATAGTGTTGCATATACTGCAAACTAATACGGTGTTGTATATAGTCCAATCTAATCATGGTGTAGTGTATAATAGAAGACATCAATGAAATTAAAAATAATATATCTCATAAAATATCGGGGTGTTACATTCTAACCCCCTTAAAATGAATTTTTCCTTCGAAATTCGTCGGGGTTATATATCGTTTACTACTTGAAAGTTTCGTTTCTAAAAACCCACATCGTAAAAGGAATACTAAAACATAATTTTAAAAAGTAATGTAAGAAATGTAATGGTTACCCAGATTAACTCATCATTGGGTTTCCACATAGGAGAACATAGGTGGAAATATGGATATGGAAGAAAAATCTAACCATCAAGTTCTGATGGATAGTTGAAGAGGACATGTCTATAAAATAGCCAGCAATCAAAAATCCATAAATTTGTGATGATCTTATGTACCATCTGATTCATCGTATATGAGGACACTAGGAAAAAAAATTTGGTTTCAAAATCATTTCCCTAAATTTGAAGAAATAGAATAAATACTTACTTTATGTCAGTATAATCTCACCATTGTTTGTGCCTTAAACAATTTCTACTTCATCTCTAAAATAAATGAAGTTGAATTTTTCATTCTTGTTGTTTTAGCATATCATGTGATAGAATGATGGGTCAATCCATCTGTCTCAAACAAAAGGTTAGAAAAAGATATAAGTCCATCTATTAGTGAGATTAACCGTATATGTTTCCAAAAATGGACTTTTACTTCATCTATCATAGCGCTTAGTAAAATAAAACTAGTTTCTACTAACCAGGGACATTCTATAGGCAAGTGGTATGCAATAAAGGCCTATCACACTTTGGTTGGGGGTTTTATTCCCATAGCCTTGTATGACGCGATGGGTTGTTGCCCGTCTTGTAGGTTGTACTTATTCTAAAACTACACTATTATAACATTACATAAATAATTTCAAAAAAATGTTATATCCTAAGAAAATACTATCTAATGTCCAACATAACCCTTTCAAATCATTAGATATATCCAAAATACATCTGTCCAATCTCATAGTATAAAGAAAACGATTACTGGAAAGGTCGCAGAACAAGAACCTGAATACCATCATTTATCATACGATATATCTTGTTGGTCACATTCTAAACAAGTGAATTACATAATCATTTATTATCTTGAAACAAAAATTACCATAGAACCATAGTGAAAACATGAATGATGTGAAAATGTAACTCTTTCCACTTACCAAAATCCCAAATATTCTATATACTCCTACCATGATATAACTTTTTCCTTATATCAGTCATAAGCTCATTTCATTTTTTTTCATTATCCTTTCATTATGCGCATATCATCTACTAAACAAAAATATCAGAATAACCTTTCATGGTCACCAGTATCATTCTACATATCCTTTCAAAAACATAAGGAAAACAATAGTGTAACAATCTTTATATGTCTATTTATTCCATAGTATCATGAGATTACTTATACAACATTACTCTTGATAATCATGAAATGATTCCACTACCTTCTTAAACAATTGACCGACATTGAACAATTATTTCATCTCACATATCATTTGTAGTCTCTTCATCATCATCAATATAAATACTACCCATACGACCCTGCTGATTCTCTTCATGAGATCATCCCTTAGGGAATTGGTTTGCATAATGCCCGTACATTCCAAATTTAAAACATTTAATCATTGTTGATGTCTATGAAATACTATTATACCTGTCCATGGTGTTAACTGAACCTTTTACTTTGCAATTACTGGATTTGTGTCCTTCTTTTCCACACCCAAAGCATCTTCCAGTTCCTTTGAAACATTATCATTTATGTCTCTTCCCACATGATTCACATGAGGAAACTTGAACTTTCTTTCCTCTATGATCATCATGAAACTCCTTATTTCTCTTATTAACTAAGTCAAGAAACTTACCAAAGTTGATATTATTGATCATATTATGAGATTTCTGATTAGGAATAATAACTATGTTTTTCCTTCCAAATCCCATTTCATTAGCTTGATCGTGAAGAATAACATTCCATTGTCCATCATATTATCCATTATCGTGAATCATTTCTTTTCCAGCCATTTTCTAAATCCCAAAAAGAATAGTGTGAGAGGAAAAAATCATAATCAAGGGGGAGTACATTCAATATCTAACTTCATAGGTTAAATTCTATGATCGTTACCACAATTCTAGAACTAGAACCTATACTTATACGTAACCTTAGGAACATCCCTAGGAATACATTAGAAATATCTCTAGGGATCTCACTAATGTTTTTGCATCCTAGTTTCCAAAGGTTGATTAATCCTTTACCCTGATACCAATTTCAGAGACCCAAAGCTTGATGTACATGTACATTACGTTACTTTTGCAGAATACATAATATATAACAAAAATAGACACACAATTACCATAAGAGTTTAATGTCTTTGGAAACATAGAATATAATCTTTTAATCATGGTGAATGATCTTCCACATCTCCCGTAAAGATCTTCCCCTTTTTGAATTCTTACATAAACCCATTCTTTATATCATGGGGAATAGAAAACATAAAAAGGGTGAGCTAAAATTCTTAGTAAGTGTAAACATAGAGAATATAAAACAATCCATAAACATTTGAATGCAAAAACGTGAACCTAAAATATAAACATCAAAATCTTGAGCAAAGACATAAATCATGGAAGTTTGTAAGGCATATTTCATAAAGGAACTTCAATCATGATAAAATATCATGGGAATAAAACATTTAATTGTGGAAAACCGTTAATCAAATGATATGATTTCCATAGTATCCAAGGAATTGCTACCAAGACCATCTTATTGGACACAATCCCTTTCTGAATCGATTTCAGTCCTCATTCTAGTCTTGTATCACTGAACTGAATTAACATACCGTTCCATCCATGACTATCTCATGAGATATAAATCCTAAACCAATGCATTAGAGGGAGATATAGGTCCCACCCATCTCATAATGAAATCATTCTTACAGGTTCCACAACATAAACATAAATCATTCATCATATCCCAACGAATAAAATGGGTCTCATAAACATAATCCCATCATAACAAAATCCATATAAAACAAATGGATATAATTTCATCATAAGAAAAGTGAAACCATGTAAATAATAGAGAAATTATACTTGAAACAAAAACATATGAAATAATGTCATCTGAGATGGAAAATGGTTTTGATAAAACACTTGAAATGAGTTCTTAAGGAAAAAATCCGTTCTTTTTCGAAATCATTTTCTATTCAAAAAAATCCATGCAATTTTAAAATAAAAGGATTTTATTGAAAATAACCATGAAAACATATAGAGGATGCTTCTTGGAAATTAGGCGATATGAAACCGTAAAATTCTGTTCATGTCATATATGTTAAAGAAAACTTTCTCCTCAAACTTTTAACGGAAAAGAAAAAAAGTACTACATATGGTAACCAAAAGAAAGATTGTGTCCATAACACAAAGTAAAAGTAAATATGGGTGAAAATTACATTAAACATACATGGAATATTATTAAACACATTATGAAAACATTTTTATGGACATGGATGAAAAATAAAACTCCAGTAAATACTTACTAATAAACAATCTCAGATAAGAATGAGATTGGAATAATTATCCCTTACCTTAGTTCTGATATGCTTCGTACGTATCCGAACCTCCTTTATAATGATTTAAATAATGTCATTGACTTATTAAAAATTCATATTTATTGTTATGATATCATATATGGTTCATTTATGGCTGTATATTACCGATTCTTTTGTAAATTCCATGTTAAAGCAGCGTTTTGGGTAAAACGTTTTATTTATTGTACATGTTTGGACTAGTTGTTCTTGATATAATTATTACTTATATCATGATATAATTACTTAAAGAATGTAAATAATTATTTATATATCATATATATTCAGTATATATATATATTATATAGATAAATGAAATGAAATACACCGTTCATGGAGACGGTTGGTCATACGTACGCATAAACACTGTTTTCATTTCCATATTGACTTGAATGGAAGTAAGTAGATGACATATATATATATATATACGTATACATAAATCCAGTAGCTTAATTCTCTCATAAGTTTCATTATTATTCATTATATATACTTTAAAATCATTCTTGAATGTTTAATCATGGAAAATGAATCTCATCACGTTCGTGGAGACGGTAGTCCTTACGTACGCACGAGCGATGATATCATTCCCATGATCGTGGAATTGTATTGAAGTGTATGTATAATATTTATAATAAATATCACTATACAATAATCATATATAGTTATTTATATACACCATTATACACATCCATGTAAGGTGATGGTGGAAAATAGATTACACCACGACGTGGAGAGGGTATTCCATACGTACGTATGCGCGGTGATTTCACTATCCATAGGATGGATAGAAGATGAAATAGGGTTGTTTTGTATTTATAATAACATATCAGTATTTGAGTGATACTGATGTTATTAATTTATGATTAAACAAATAAATAAGAAGAAGTAGAAGATGAAATGAATTGAAAGAATCGGTAAAGGATATTACCTATTCTTTGACGCGCCTCTTCTTAACCTCCACTTAAGGCAATAGAGTTGGTCTTATGAGGAAACAAGAACCTCTATAATTTTTCTAGGGAATTTGATAAGGGAAATGGGCAGGGGTTGGCCGAGCATGAATGCTCAATATTCTGTAATGAGAAGAGGGAGGAGTTTCCCTTTTATAAGGGAGGAGAGGGGCATTTTGGAAAAAAAACTTAAAATATTATTTTATAATAAAGTCATATTCTGTTTATAATGGATCCAAAGTGACTTATTTCTAAGAAAAATTTGGGATGTGTCGCAATACTCTCAACCAATAGGTTTTATATATGATTATATTACTATTTAACCTTATCATTTAGATTTTACACAATGTTAAATAATTTAACTGTTACCAAGTCTTCTAGTTTTATTACACTATATGGTTAACAAACTTACAATAACAAGCCAAAAGAACCCCAAGTGGTTCATTATTAATATATATAACCTTATCTATGTCATTTAACCGAACCGTAGATTTTTATGATTATAATAACAATTAATAATATAATATTTGTTTTAAAAACTATTTTATGACAATTTGGCATTATTTGGTAATTGATTATTGTAAAAATCATAATAGCATGATATGTTCGAAAAAAGTTAGTTAAATCAATAATAGAATGTCATAGTAACCTATTAAATTAGTGTAATTCATAAAAACTCTCAAATTACTTTTAATTGGGTATTTATAATAACAATTATGTTAATATTTCATTAATAAGGTAATTACTTCATCATCATTGTGTCAAAAATAAATTAACTTATATAATGTCTAAAAAATATAAATAAAATAACATTATGTAGGAAATCATTATATATTTATAATTAATATATATAGTCGAATTTATTGTATGTATAACCCTATATTAAAATTTATTTAGTTATTAAACGTTGATTTTGACTCTTTTAACTCTTCTTTAAATAAAAAAATAATAAATGATCTAGTCTAATACAAGTGGACCTAAAGTGTCATATTTTAATCCTAAGGTAGTTTTTGGATGAATTAAGCTTATCCAATAGAATTAGGAAATGTGTGAGGGTAATAATATCATTTTTACCCTTAATTACCCTATTTAATTTTAACCGTGGTAAATAAAAGTAAAAAGTTACAATTCACCAAAAATTATTTTTATCTTATTGAACAAAATTTTACTCCTTGATATTAACCATGTCTCTCGTATTTTCGAAATTCCACTCACAGAAGTGGTAAAATTATGTTTTACGTAAATTTTCAAATTCTCCTAGGAGGTGGGTAAAAGACAGTGAAAAGTTCAATAAATTTTTTATATATCTAAAATTATTATGAAATTACTCCAATGAATTACATTGAAATTTTATAGGTATTATGTATCAATTTTGAACTTGAATAAATTAAAATAAAATAAATAATTATTAAAATAAAAAGTTGGGTTTTAAATAGTAACATAATGTTTTCACTATTAATCAAAAATTGAAAGTTTTCAAAAAAATAAAAAAACTCACCCTAGTCTAATTTTGATATTCTGAATCCAAAAATGAAGTCCATTTTGAAAGATAAAGTTTATAAAATTTTAAAAATTGGGTATTTCTATTCATAACGGTTAGTTCATAATAATTTTATAATAATATCTCGTTTTGTGAAACTCAGTATTGCGTACTACACATGCTGTTGAGGAAGGTCTTGATTGCGTGTAATGCAAGCCAAGTCAGGGATGTGTGTAGTGAAAGCTCTGTTTGGTTTTGCGTATAACATAATCAAAACTTATTTCATTTATGCATTAAACAAAATCTATAATTAATGTTGCGTAGGATAATTTCCACAAAACGAACATGAACTTGTGTGTAACACGAGCCCAGAATTGTGTTGCATATACTGCAAGCTAATACAACATTTCATATAGTACAAGCTAATCTTGGTGTAATGTATAATAGAAGACATCAAATAAATTAAAAATAACAAATCTCTTAAAATCTCGTGGTGTTACACTGGACGAGGGCATACAGTTTAATGTCATGCTGGAAGAGGGAATTTTCATGGTCGATGCTTACTCTAAGCCCACCCGAGTCATGCTCAGTGTGAGAAACAAGGGGCAGGAGGGACCCAAAGATCATGTCATGAAGCGTGCGTTACTGAGAAGCGAAGAGGGGCTTATGCGTTAGACAGGCCATGGTGCTGGGACTTACTCCAGGATGGAGGCCCAGAGTGCAACAAAGCTTAGAGGGATAAGGATTTCGGACCGAAGAAAGGAGGTGCCTCATTCCCTATCATGCCCCCCACTCCGCTGGCCCTGGCGGTGAGGAGTTACAGAGGTGCATGAGTGCTACCTTCCACAAGAGGGGATAGGGGGCTTAGACCAAGGTGGATTCCCTTCCCCGCGGATAAACTCCACTCCCAGAAAGAGGATATCATCCCCTGTGGGGACTAGGGCGCATAAAGAATGTATGAGCTCGGGGGGACCCTGTGCGTGAGGCACGGGGTCGGATCATAGTTTAACATCAAGTGTTCAGGATGAAGTGCTTGGAAGGTTAATGTCATACAGCTCAGACGAGGGGGGTTTACTCTGAACCTCTAGGGATTACATAACTGGTACCCTCTACTCCTTGTGGGAGGGAAGGCATCGGCAAGGCCGTGTAGAAGGGGGGTTGCAGAGTGAACCATCGGGGGGTCCACGTTAGCGTGGCTATGCGAAGAAGCAATATACGTTAGTGTTCCTATGCGAAGAGGAATTATGTGAAGAAACACTACGGGTGGTGTTGTCCAGGGGACTTTGAAATCACATCGTACAAACCTGGAGGGTCGCACAGGAAGAGGAATTTCCAAGCATAGGTGTCTGCAGGTAGGGGACTTGCGGTTCTCGGTTACTTTGCATAGTGGAGGGAACTTTTGAAGGGGTGTGCATTGCAAAGTGGATTTCCATGACCATAGTATGGGGCATAGGTGCGAGTGGGAGGCGCTTCACAATGTGGGAGGGTGTTCGCGAAGCACAGCCTCACAAAGCAGAGGTGCCTCGTGAAGCAATGTCCTATGAAGAAGTGTGCTTCACGATGTAAAGTGAACCTGCCTTGGCATGTGGATCACATGTAGAGGGTGGATGTTTAGGGAATCATAAACATTACTCAACTGCCCGGGTCCCCTTGGGGATCCCCTTCCTTCATGAATACCCATAGGCTGCTAGAAAGGAATCCCTCTCAGAAGAGGGTCTCAAAACGAGACAAGACAGAGGCCTCTCGCGAAGCAAAAATACATCACGGAGCTCATGATTCCCAGAGCAAAGAGTGATTCATGATTAGGGAGTTGAGAAGACAAAAGGTTGGAATGTCAGTTCAGAGAGCTCAGGGGGAGCTCGGTATTTGTAGGCAAGTGGTGCCGCGAAGCGGAGCTCACCAGGCGCAAAGGGGGATTCGGTTTCTTCGCGGCGGGTCACGAACGTCAACCGGATTCGCAGAGGGGTGTCGCCTCATCAGCTCTATGGGGGGTTCACGAACGTCAGGGCGTTCATGGATCGTTACTGCCTCTGGTTCTATGCGGAGGGTTCACGAACTTCAGGACATTCACGGAGTGATACCACCTCATTTGCTTCATGGCGACCACGGTGCTTGGGGGGCTCCGCGTCGGGGCTTCGCGGGGCAGGGCATGGGGCCTTTTTTTCTTCTCTCCTTTCTTCAAACATTTTTGGCGCTAAAAAATTCCCCCCCTTAGACTTGGACCGCGGAGGGATCATGGGTCAGAGTCTGAGGGAAATCTACAAAATTATCAGCTGTTTCGCGATGCGGACTTGTGAAGAGGGCCCGTGAGGCGGATAGGGGCCGTGTTATCCGGATGCGCTACGATGCTCCACGCTGGCAGGATACGTCGCGAAGCTCTGAGGGCCACCGTTTATAAATACGGGGCTGACCACTCTTGTCTTTTTCCTTCTTTTCGACGTTGTCCTTTTGCGCTCTCGATTCGTGAAGCTCCACGTACTCCGCATCTGCTCACTGAGATTCGAGCTTTACGGTGAACCACGAGTCTCGGACTCCACGAATGTGCCAAGAAAACATCTGATTTCAAGCCAAGGATAGGCTTCGTGTATTGGAATAGCGCCTGAGCTCCGCGAACGGGCTCCGTGAGTGAGCTTTGCGACCAGAGCAGAAATATGTCCAAGTTCTAAAACCAGATGGCCCGCCAAGAAGCTGTGCTAGGGGTGCTTGCGGACACTGCCCGAAAGGATGAGATGGACAACTATCGAGGCCTGGGGGAGCTAGTATGAAGCCACTCAGACCATTATTCTTTGACAGAACACTTTTTCGAGAGACAAAATAACTATCCGCTATGCAAGAAGCTGCCCTTGTATGGAATCAGGCAGAGGGATGATGTCTTCATCCCTGAGGCGAGCAGGGACGAGCCAATTTTCTAGTTCAGGAGCACATCATACCAGCACCAATGGGTCCGGGCAGCCGATGGTCATGTGTGGGAGGACGTCACACTTGTCACCGGCGACTGTCTGTACAACCATCTGAACAACATCGATGGGAATCCATTGCAACTGGAGTCATCCCCTCCACTGTGCCGCACCATATTGAAGGCAGCTTTGGGGGATTCGAAGCAGGGGTGGTCCGATGAGTGGGACCTACGCTTGGGTAGCAACTTCACCACTCATTGGGAATGTGCCTACTAGGTAGGTGCCTCATGCATGGATTTTGGGAACGAGATAAGGAGAGTGTGCTTGTATGAGGAGGCAGTTGCCGATTATGAAGAGGACACTACTGAGCTAGGTTCCACACATGAGGAGGAGGGCCTTTGCGAGGCGATGGGGCTGGTGCCACCGGTAGCAATTCATGTTGCCTGGGGGATTCTATTTGGGCCACCGCAGCGGGCTCGGCTCTGACTTCCCTCCTTGTTGTGAATAAATGGGGCAACAGATGTGCCTGGCTGGCCTATTGCAGGGCATCCTCAAGACACTGGGCCTTATCGAAGAAGTCTCAAAATCATCCAAGGTAGATTAGGGTGATCAGAAATTTCTCTTGAGTCTATGGCATAACAATAGCGTATGTGAGCCCCACCCACATGGCGATAAAGACTGCCACTCTCTCATCAAGCCTTTGTTTTCACTTGAAGTAGACTGCGGTGCTTTTTTATGTGGTCGAACTGAACTACTAGAGGAATCGAATACGAAGGTCCTCCTAGTTGTTCACAGATCCAATGGGGAGATGGTTGTACCGGAAAAATTCTAGCCTGTCCTGTGTCTGGAGGAAACAATAGAGTTTGGTACCCTCCTTCTGTCCTGGAGTATTTAACATGGCCCCCACACCTTGAGTTTAAGTGGGTGAGGTGCTATAGTGGGTCCTCTTTCCCGTCAAAGGGGGATAAGGTGGGATTCCAGAATCACAGAGGTGGTGGCCTATCATCCACCCATGCCAGATATGGATTACCAACTGGTGGGATTTCCACATGTCACATTACCAATACCTCATGATGGGCTATGATCACCGATATAGGATAGTCTATGTGAGGGTCCCAGTTTTAATGGGGATCCCTAACTTCAAGAACGTACACGGGTTCTTTATCATGGAAGACTAGCTCAGTGGATCGTGGAGCGGATGGTAGCACGTATTGCGGGGACGTTGGGGGAGCCTGAGCATGATTCATTGGATTGTTGCACTGTTTAGGATGGTTTGGAGAGACATTGGACACCCTATTTTTTTGAGCTCCAACTTCATCCCTGTCTACGGGAGCTGCATGATCAGGGTTGCATGGGGGTAACTCACTGAGGGGAAAGTTGTTCCTTCCCCTGATGTATTGGATGAGGATTGTTGTAGTTGGGCCATCACTCTACAACACATTCTAATAGGAGTTTTTTGACCAACCCTTTCTGCTCAACATGTTGTTGGCGCAACATGGACTTCTCAGGGTCCTCCTTTGTCTTCTTCACTAAGGTGGATGGGTCAGACTGTTTGATAGATCCTACGTTCTTTTTCCCCTTACTAGAATTCCAACTGAGTACCAATTCATATTTCGTCACAGGGAGACCTAGTAGGTTCCTCTGATGGTGCGTAACCCTTCCTAATGGTTCCAAAAGTGGCGGAACACCCTTGTGGGGTAAATCTCTATCGAGAAGCTCCAACTCTTATTCGTCGTCCACTAGGATAGCCCTTTTGACCGTGACCCTTCCTGGGGGCATGTCCCCAATATCTCCTAGTAGGTCAGGTTACAGTCAGATCATACTAAAGAGGATGGAGGCATACTGCCACATCCACTAATTTTTACGTTGGGGTTATCCTCCTTGATAATTTAGCGGAGTATATTGATACTCTGAACTTATAGCTGCTGGAGGGCCTCACAACGACTTGGTGACTCGGGGCGCTGGGCCCCATGGAGCACAGCCTGATCAGCCTGACGACATTGCTCGCTGATTTCTTTGTTATGAATTTTGATCCTTGGATAAATCACGCACTGATGGAGAATAATAAAATGCATCACCCAAAGGGTGTAGTAAAAACACTCAACATACTCCAGAGTGAGGGATTCTGGTATACATAAATTCTGCGTTGCCACGGGCCAGAAATTATTGGGGAAGTGGTCCACAGTGAGGATGTTCTAAAAGATCCTCGGCTCGGATTCAGGGTATGGTCCTTGATTGGCTCACTCGTCAACTAGGGGTGGGTGAGGAACTAGCAGCGGTACTGAGACAGGACGCTGGGATGGAATGTCAGTTGGTGGAGAATATGGCGAATGGGCTGACTGGCCGCCGATTCTTAGGTTGTCCTATAAAGAGTGTAGCAACCTTGCCACTATTTATTGGTAAGAGGGGATGATTGCCGCCATTCATGGATTAGTGGCTAGGGAATCTGGGGATTGGATGCAAAGCTGCTCGCCCGCCATTGGACCCCATAATAGCTCTCAGTGCTCTCTTATAGAGGTAGACAGCGCTTCCAGTGGCAATGGTGGTGACTGCATGACTGTAACATGTGGGATCACCAGATTTTCATTCACCTGGATAAACCTACGGAGGGAGGTGGGAATCATCTGTACATCGCATTTCGGGAGTACATGGGTGATGCGACTTGTTCCTGCCCCGTCGCTTGACTCGGATGAGCGAGGGGTGGGTTCCCGAGTAGAGTTGTACTCCACATCAGAGTCTGTGAAGCTGACCATTTTGACCTTTGTCCGGGCCTTCCCAGGAATCATCTTGTGGCGGCGATGACCTGCCTTCCTACCCCTGGGTGGCTCTTTGTGATAGGTCTGATTTCTAACATGGGGTACTTCGGTCGCACTAGTGCTGGGGTGCAGAGGGTTTCCACCCAAGAATAATGGGGTGCGTGGAGCACTGGGAAAAATTTCTAAGTGTAAATGGGGAGGACATCCATGAATAGCACTGGAGCAGGTAAGTCCTCCAATGGGACTTGCAGGATCATGGGGAGGAACTCCATGGTGGGTGCGGGTGGAATGAGACTGACCATTACCTGTCTATTTTCCGAGGGGATGAGGACCCTCACTAGCTGCTGATAGGACATGGGGAGGATCCCCATGTTGGAGAGAGACCGTATGGGAAATGTCCTTACAGCGATGGTCGATGAATGGAGGAATGACTCCATACCTAGTGTAATGGGCACAAGAGAGGCTTATGTACTGAGTATTACTACTACGGGGTAGTCCCTTATTTAAATGGAGGGTGGCATGGGGAAGATCTCCATGCTGAGAATCAAAGTGTTGAAGACCTTCACTCTATGAGGTAATGGTTTGGGGAGGACATCTATACTAGGTGGCATCTCTGTAGGTTAGCTTGTGGTGACCAATTCTCATGCCGGTGACCAAGGGATTCAACCCAACCTTCCCTAGGGGTGGTTGTGGTCTCAGTCCCAGTCAGGTGTGTAAGTTCTCCTGCTTAGCGTATGTAGAAAACTGATGATATGCATCGGAAATGGCTCGGGCCAAAATAGCTGCCGACGCTGACGCCCCTTGGTGAGCATCCTCATCTTTTGTCTGATTCTCTCATCAGGTCGGACGAACTGAGGCTTGTGGTGTAGGCACAAAGCTTAACTGAACCTCGTTCGACAAGACCAAGTGGTGGCTCTATGGTGGCCGGGTGGGAGCCCTTGATGGGAGCCCCTGGATTGGGACTCTGATCGGGCTGGGTCGGACGTCACCTACCTCATTAGCGGAAGGCAGGGAGTTGTCAAGGCACTTGAGGGACATGCTCCCGAAGCGGTTGTATGTCGGGGTGGGGAGAAATGGATCCCTGCACGGCCCTTGGGGTGGCATTGGAGACGAGGCACATATGCCTCCAGATCATGGCGGGTCATATCCCAGGTTTGGATTATGCCCTCATCCTCATAAGAACATATGAGGTTGTTAATTACCCTCTGTTGAAGGACCTCAGATATGGAGAGGGGAGATGGGTACCCCATCGTCATAGATGTAGAGGCCCCCATGGGTGAGGTGAAGCTACCTGGTAAGACTGTGATTGTGGTTCCCCAAACCCTACGTAGATGGGAAGGCATTGATCTCGCCCCCTAGTGCAGCAACCTGATTCTTGAGAAGTAGGGAGATGAAATCGTCATTATTGAATGAAAAAGAAATCGGTGTCCAATGCCCCCGCTCTATCCCATATCCCATGATCAGTAAGATGGATCCACATTGAAAATGTCATAGAACAAGATGTCCAATGTTCTACTCCCCCAAATTGTGTTGAGTTTCATGCTTGGCCCGCTATTTGTTTGGGGGGACCCAATGCCGGATAACTGTATCTTGTGACACGTTGATCCATTGATGCCTCGAGCGCTAAAAATCACCATATTGAGGAGAATAATTTCACATTGGGTTAACCATTACTATTTATGACTCTTTCGCTGGGGCGCAAACGTCCATATCATTTGGGGATGTGAGGTGCATTATTTTTGCCCCACATTCCCGCTTTCTAAAGGTAGGCGACATCCACTCCTTATTGAGGGACATCTGATCCGTGATTGAAACAAGATGATGGGTTGTTGATTCTTAATTCCATGGATTTATTCTCGGAACTCATCACCTAGTCTTGGTCTCCCTTATAGACTTAAGATTTTGATTGTGAATCACTTCCCGGTGCCATATCTTTATGGAAACTAGTTAATTGCACTGCTTCTGTCAGGACATTCAACCATTTTTGGTCAGGGCAGCAACCTTCGGTTAGATTAGTAGTCATGTTGGGAAATATTGGCTTGTCTAGACACCGGGGAATTGGTATTTATGTCTTCTATAAAATATTATAGGTCTTCTTAATGGCATGGCAGCCCGAGGTATCCCACATCGAACGCAAGGAATCGTATATATGGGCATGTATCTAAGGATTTCATTAGCTTCCCATGTTTAACACAGGGTATTCCACATGTTTAACATACAACAGAGACTGATCGGGCTAATAAGAACATTGACTAGAGAGGATCAGATGGACGAACCCCCTAGAGGGAACACAGATACTGCAGCCATCGTGTTGGTGGCTGCTCGAATGTTGTTAGACTTAATGGGGAATTGGGTGGCATGATCCAACCAAGATGTGGTAGCCCGGGTAATAATCAAGATGGATGATGGAAGGTTTCGTGAGGGGGTGTTTAATGGGATGGATCATTCATGAGAATGATGATGTTTTTGGGCTTCAGCCTCGACAAGACATCCTATGTATCCCTGTGGTAGGGAATCAAAGTCCACGTTGTTCGTTTGATGATGGATTTCCACCGATTGGGGGTTTCAACGGCTTACCAGTGGATTGGGACACAACATCTTTCCATTGGATGGGGTCACAATAGATTACCACTAGATGGGGTCCACAATTTAACATCATGCAGGATAGGGGAGAACCGACGTGAAGGGGGTCAGAACTACTAGGTGTTGGGCTTGAACTTCAGGGCGGCTTCCGACATACCTCGCATTGGTAAGGATCAAAGACATCGTAGTTCAGATGGTTGGTGTGGGGCTTGTAATCTTGGCTTCCCATGATGTTGGTGAGCAAACGTGAAGATGGTTGGAATGACTGGGTGTTGGTGGGATTGATCCTCAGGGATGCTTCTTGCATACCCTGCCTTGTCAAGGATAAAAGTCCTCTTAGTTTAGGTGGTTGGGATCCGATGTGAAGGTGGACCTGTGGTACAATGGCTATTGGGTTTGAACCTCAGTGAGGCTTCCTACGTACCTCAACTTAGAAAAGATCAATTTCATCGTAGTTTGGATGGGGTAGGTGAACCGACATGAATGAGGACCTAGGGTCCTGTGAGTGGTGGGATTGGTGCATCGACATGAAGATGGTCGGGACCAATGGATGGTGGTGGGATTTATCCTCAGGGAGGATTCCTACGTAACCTGCCTTGTCAAGGATCAATGACCACATAGTTCAGAACAACGGATACATTTTAACGGCATGCAGGATGGGGAGTGGGGGAACAAACGTGAAGGATGTCGGAGAGACTGGAGTGGTGGGAATGAACCTCATTGAGGCTTCCTACGTAACTTTCCTTGGCATGAATCAAAATCCATGTAGTTCAGGTTATGGGGGAATTTGGGTCTTACACTCTGAGGAGGTCCAAGGTGTTTGTGAACTGACATGAAGGAGGTCGGACGACTGGGCAGTGGGCTTGAACCTCGTGGAGGCCTATTACATACCATACATTGGCAAGGATCAATGTCCATGTAGTTCAGGTGTTGTGGGTTTTTCACTCTTGGATGCCCAGGGAATATTTCATGGTCGGTGCTCACTCTATGATAATGTGAGTCATGCATGGTGTGAGAAATAAGAGGTAGTAGAGACCCAACAATCACATCGCAAATGGTGCATATGTGGAAAGTGGGGTGGGGCTTATGCGTAGTTAGCATCCCAAATAGGTTGTAACATACTCTAGGAGGGATGCCTGATGGTCACAAAGAACATCAGGATGCAGATTTGGGACCGAATAAAGGAGAGGCACTATTCTTCATCACGCCCTTCACTGACCCAGGGGACCCATGAATAAATGGGGAGTAGGGATGTTTACTACTACAAGAAATCTAGGGGATTACACTGATATGGTGTCCCTTTCCCCACGGACAAACACCACTCCCATACGAAACATGTATTACCCTTTGGAGACCAGTGGGCGTGAATAATGTCCAAGGTGGGGGAAGCCCGCGTGCGAGGTATGGGGTGATGTCATAGTTTAACGTCATGTGTTGAGGATGAAGGTTCTAAGAAGTTTAACATCCTGCAGCTCGAATGTGGTGGGTTTTCTCGACACCCCTAAGATGTACATAACCGGTACCCTCTGCTCCTTGGTGTAGAGAGGGGACATGTGAAGCCATGGTGAGGGGGTGTAATAGGGTGAACCATCGGGAGGTCCACATTAGCATGGCCATGTGAAGAGGAAATAACCATTAGTGTTCCTATGTGAAGAAGCATGAGGCGAAGCAACATAATAGGTAGTATCATCCAAGGGACATTGAAATCACATTGTGAAAACCTGGAGGGCCTCACAGGAAAAGGAAATGCAACGCAGTGGGTTTCATTGGCAGTTAACTTGTGAATCTCTATTACTCTGTTTGGCGGAGGGCACATGCAAAGGGGATGTGCTTTGCGAAGTGGGGTGCCTCTGCCTAAGCATAGGGAAAAGGTGCATATGGTTGGTGCTTCGCGAAGTGTAAAGGAATTCACGGAGCACCGTCTTGCGGAGAAAATGTGGCTCGTGTTTCAAGGTGTCATGAAGCAACGTTCTTCATGATATACAGTGACCCTACCATAGCATGTGGATCATGTGTACATGAAGGGTGTTTCGCCAAGTATAGATGCTCGACAATGACCCAGGTCCCCATGGGGATCCAATTTCTTCGCGGAGGCCCTCATGCTCCCTGAAAGGAATCCCTCTCAGAAGATGGGATCAAAAAAAGAAAAAGGGCTGGCAATCGCAGAGCAGAAGTACCTCGCACAACTCATGGTTTGTAGAGAAGAAGGGTGATTCACGATTCCGTAGAAAGGAAGAAGAAAGGTCATATTTTTCATCCTCTGAACTAGGGGGAAGGCTGTTATTTATTGGCGAGAGGCGCCACGAAGAAGCACTCGCTCGGTGTGAAGAAGAAGTCGTTTTCTCTGAGGCATGATGCAAACATCATATGCAGTAACAAAGCATCACCGACACTTTGATTCACGGTAGGTCATGAATATCAAGGGTGGTCGCAGAGCATTACTGCCTCCTTACTTCGCGGAAGGTCATGAACATCAAGGGTGGTCGTAGAGAGTTATCGCGTCCTTGATTCACGACGAGTTATAGACATCGTTGTTGGTCGCGGAACGTTACTGCCTCCTTGTTTCGCAGAGGGTCACTGATGTCAAGGGTGTTCGTGGAGTGTTACCACCTCCTTGCTTCGCGGTGTCACGGTTCGGCCTGTTCTTCACGAATGGGCTTCCTGAGGGAGCCATTGGTTCAGTGTCTTCTTCTTCTCCCCACATTTTGGCATCAACAAAAACCCCATGATAATAATCTTTAATTGAAACATTTATATACCATGATGATAATATAAATCAAGATATTATATTCCAATTTGGTTTTATTAACACCATATATATTAAATTTGGTGCATAAAAATAATTAATGCATAACAAAATGAAAATGATACAAGAATCCCTTACCTTGAGTTTCCATTGGGATGCACATTGATTAAATTCATGTATAATAAATGTTTGTAATTTTTTTACTTGTATAAGATCAATGTTCGTGTTAATAATTAATTTTATTTTGGTTATTACCTTGTTTTATATAACTACAAAATCGAAAATGTTTACAACATGTGTTTAGACCAAATTCGGTTTGTGTGTCAAAAAAAATTTATGTCATCAATGGTCACATGGGTCATCATATATCCTTTATAGAATAATAATCATGATATACGTATCATATTTATAAATATATTATAATATTAAATCCAATAATTCAATATGGCTATAAAATATAAATTAATGTGGCCATCATGAAGATAGTAGCTCGTACGTATGCATAACTAACATTCCCCTTTTAAAATGTTTTTTATGGAATGATGGTAAGTAACACCATATCATTCTAGAATGATAATTATATAATAAATAAAATATTATTTAATCATACATAATTTTATATATAATTATTTTTATGAAAAAGGAATCACATCATGTTGTCGAGGCGATAGTCCATACAACCACAAATAACATTATCACTATTTATGTGTGTGAAAGGGGAATAAATAAAATTGTATTTATATATTTATAGAAAGAAATTTATCTAAATAATATCATATATGTGTTTTTATGTATCATAAGATAAATTCTAACCATAATTAATACATTCTATGTGTCGTGTGAATGAATCGCATCGCATTGAAGGGGCGGTAGCCCACACTTCCTCAAACAATGTTATCCCATTATCATAAAATAATAAGTATTAAATGCATGTGTTATAAAAGGATAAAAAAATTATAAATACATATCAAATATCATATATAATATTATATAATATTGTTTACATCATAATTTCTACCATTAGAGTTGGTAATGTAACATTGAACAATCATCATTCTGTGATGCAGTAGTTCACTATACACAAAAACAATATGTTCACTTCAATTAAATGGATGTCTGTTTGTGTTTATGTCACACCCTTATAATAAAATAAATCCAAGTATATGGAAGAAGTTTTTTTGTTATATAATCATATAATACGAAGAGTATAGGATGAAGAGAGTGTACAAGAATCTAAAAAGCTTGAGATAAGGCATTACCTCTTAATCGGGTAACATTTTTTGGTTTGAACCTAATGATTATATGGATTGCTTCCTAAAAAAAGAGGCTTAGAGGTAATTTTGAGGAATTTTTTGAGACTAATTGGTTATATATTTTCTGACCCTGAGAGGTTTGATAGGTGTGAATAAGTGAGAGATGTGGTGGCCTTTTATAGGGATGGAAAATGACACACATGTAATTTTTGGAAATAAGTTCGTTGTGCACATGTTCATACATAAATAATTCATAAAAACAATCAAGAAACAATAATTGGAGGTTTGTGGACGAATTATTTCCATATAATTGGTTTTTTATAAGTTTATAGGTCATTTGGGTCCTTCTAATAATGGTTTATTCCTTTATTAACATCCAGTTTACCTAAATAATTGTAATTTTGTTTTAATCACATTAATAAATTATTTCTGTAAAAAACTATGTTGTTATTTTTATAAAAATTCATTTATTATTCATTATAATATTATATCTATTTTTTACATATTCCAATAATTTAATTGGTATATGTTAAATTTTAATTCATACTACATATGTGATGACAATGCTGGTTTTTGGAGTAAAAATGTCATAAAGATTGATATGTTTATATAATAAATTTAAATGTGAAATTTATTATAAAGAAATAAATTTCATTAAATGATAAATATTTTATCTAATTAAACTTTAAAACCAATTAAATTTATTATTGAGCCTTATTAATAAATTATATTAAATATCAATTTTGAACTAAAAGATATTATTTTTAACTATTCATTAAAAATGAAATATCTCTGAAAAATATAAACAATTTACCCAAACATAATTAATAACTTTATAATTAAACTATGATGTTTATTATTATATATTAAATGAATTATTTATTACTAAATTAGATTTAAAATCGGTTTTGCAAAAAAATACATCAAAATTTCCTTTATAAAAATATTTGTTTTTATATGCAAAATATGGTTTGTTCTTATCATAAACATATCAAACCTAATGAAAAAATATAAAATATATATTATTCAATATATATTATTTTTATTTTATCAAAATAATTTACTAATTTTAATTAGTTGTTTTTTTGTATACAACACCATCAGAAGCATTAATATAATAAAATTTAAATATCGTATCAGTTCTAATTTTTGTTTCTCATAAATTTTAACCCCTGAATTCATTTTATATTTTTATAAACTATATATTTTCATATGTATTTTAATACAATTCATAATGGATTGTTTATATATTATTATTTTAAATAATATCATTTTAATAATATATCGTTATTTAGTGTAACATGGCCTTTTATATAATGCATGTTTTTGAGGAAGGTCGCTTTTCTGTGTAACTAAAGCTATGGAGGACGGATTCTCTTGTGTGTAACATACAATATCACGGTGTTTCATGTGTGTAAATATATATAATATATTTGAAATATTAAATATATTGTAAAGTATCTAGATATTATATTACATTACATGCTTGGTGTCGCGCGTAATACACACCATCAAATACGAGGCTCTTATTTTAGTTTTTTGAGGCATCACAATCCCTCCCACATTAATTAATGTTAATTTTAATAATTTAAACTCAATAATGGTGATATATTGTTTGATACTTCCAAGGTATGAAATATCACATCATGGGAAGGGATAATAAATAATCTTCTATAAACAAGAAAATGAAAATTACAAAGGTCACATGGGCTAACATGTAAATAGGTATCTATGTGGGAGAACATCATTGGAATGTATTGATATGTAGTTGGAGGAAAAGAATAAATATTTATAGGAAGTAAATGTGGTAATTAATCACAAACAAGTGAATTTTAAATGTAATGTCAAGGGCTACAAATCAAAAAAATCTATGATGATTTAGAAGACAATTTGTTCAAATGAAATTAAGTTATTAGGATAACATTTTATTTTTAAGTCATTATCCTAATTTTTTGTAATTTTTTTACTTTTCATGGATATAAAAATATATTCATACCTGATTGGTTTCAATTTCATATGATCAATCCATGCTTTTTGTTGTTTTTTGATCAAATCCTAATACATTACTTTACTAAGTTAAATTAATTACCAATAATTATTTTTTATTCCTGAATCACTAAAAGAATCTATAAAAGTGTCATAAGGCCTATAATTGATTGAAAATTCAACCTATTTATCATTATCTATATTGCAAAATAAATATGATTTATAAATTAATATATAATACTCAATAGTAATATTATTGGTTCATTATTAATAGTTAATCATCAAATATTTAAACTAATAACAATGAAAAAAATTAAATGGGATATTTCATTGGCTAGTTTTAGGTGTGATACCCATATTGTTAATTAGTCATGGGATCAAGAATCACGACCTAGTCGGATTTAATTGGTTTTTACCCGAAATATAGGTTTTCTTTTTCTTAAATCTAAATTACTATAATTTACAAAATTAAATATGTTTTAGATCCTTTAAAATAGTTTAATCACTAAATAGTGTTTTAACTGAGGTTTTCAATACAACCTCAACACTTTATCCATTATTTTTCAACATAGGTCGTCCGTTGGTCTTAGGATTGTCCGTAATATTATTTGAATGATATCTAATCAGGACACCTTATCATAAATCAAAAAGACCATATTTTTAACCTATGATATTAATTATTATTAAGTATTATAATCCTTCTTAATTACTTGAATTGTAATTTTGAATTATCCTAAGTGTATCCCCCAGGAGTTTCGCACTAGGAGGAAAGTATGCCCCATTTTCGGGTAACGTCTTTCCCCGAGTTAATCCCAGATCACATTTTTAGAGTTGTTACTGAAAGTTACATCAAGTCCAGAACCACGTCCACTTTTATAATCTAGAAAGGGATGTATTTTTAGTATGATCTGAATAATATATACTTTACAAAAAATATAAGGTGTTCTTATATACATACCATAAAATTTTACCTTAGGGTTATGATCTCTAAACTACATTATACTAAATCATGTTCCCAAGATTTCCATTAAAATTCCATTAATACAAACTATAGAGAACCAACTCTAGAAAGCCCAATGCCGGTATCTTATATCAATTACATTACAATATTACAATGAGTCGAGGCTTGAAGGGTCGAGATGAGCAGTTTTTTTGTCTGTGATAACCATAACGTCAATGGGTAATTATTCAAAAATAAAAACATTAATTTCATAAAATTTTTCTTCATATTTATAAATAAACATATTTGATGATAACTCTAATAAATCTACAAAATTATTTAATATCTATAATATTACTCTTTATGGATTCTCGGGAATAAAAAAATAAGTGGAGCCTCAAATACTATATAAGGAAAAAATAGAGAGGGAGTAATAATGAATCGATGATAATAGTCAATATGGATGTGTAAATTATTGAAAAAACATTCCATGTAATCAATAAATTTAATATAAGTACATATGAAATATGGAAAGGTAATAAATGGAAATGCATTCCATTCAAATAACTATATAAGGAAAATCAAATATGAAATGGTCAGAAACTAAAAGACATTCCAACTAAATAATTGAAAAATGAAATGTATCCACAGATATGTTGATGAAAATGATTATGGAAGAATAATAATTTAATACTAAAAAATGTAATATGACTATCGATATGTCGACAAACAAATCTCATTGTTGACTAACAATAAAATATAAAACAGAAATGCATAATTATTAGATTTCATTTTTCATTGGAACATGGTACCTATAACATCAAGACATTCCAAAAAACATTATACAAAATTTATAGTAAGAACCCATCAATGGCATCTATGAAAATTACTCTTCCCATGAGACTATCTATGAATCATGGTGCTATAGTTTTCCCCACCAATGTTATATAGGTGAAAAAAATTCCTCATATTTTGAATAATTGATTTAATAATATCCATCAAAAAATATCTATAACATGTAAGATATATAGATTTATCAATATTCACCCAAATAATAAAATAATTGGAAATGTTTACACCGTATGTAAAATAGTATATGGATTAGGCAATTATAATAACCATGATAAATAAAATAGATAATTAGGGGGAAATTCATCGTTCCATGATCAGAAGAGTGAATAATTCAAGAGAAAAAAGATATTAAGTAAATGACTGTGAGTACTATCCTTGGAAAAAATAATCATAAATAATTCTATTTATGATTAAGTGTAGAATAAATACAACATACCCAATGTGATATAAAATAAAGGGTTTCTTTACATTGATGTATATAAATATTACAAAAATATTATTTTAAAAATCATTCTTCAGGAAAATAACATTTAGTTTCGTTAAAACTTTTGAAAAAACCTTTTATATGAAAATTAGTTTTGTAAAAAATTTCTTTTATAGTTAACCTTTTAAAAATTTAATGTTTTATATAATTAAATGACATATAGTAAATGTGTACAAGTCATACACGTTAATAAAACATTTCATTTGCACATTTAATAGATAGAATGATGGATTGTTCAGAATGTGACAAGACAATTCATTTGAAAAAAATGTAAAAGAACAAAATGGTATAAATGTATTTAACTAATGTTTTTAAAATTATTTTTTATTTATTGAATTAAAACATTGTTTTTATAAAAAAAACATGTTCTCTGACTATATAGAGAAATATTATCGGGACTCCTTTAAAACATTTTCGAAAACATTTTCAGTACCAAACAATGAAAGAATAAGACTAATAATAAAGAATGGCCATTATTAAATAGGTATGAATGAAATGGATTATTTAAAAATAATTTTATAATTTCATTGGTTGGAAATTCAATTGAATGATCATTAGGATTAGTCTCAATAAAGTTAATCTTTAAGAATTCCAAAGAGTTCTCAACCACATTATGAAATTTTAAATCATAAACCTCTTGATACAATAATATTAAATTAATGAATTAAATAGAATTTTTTAATAGTATTATTGATATAATATAACATAAGGTTAATTAGATACACCACACAAAATTTGTATGTGGGAAACATTACATTTATCCCATAGATGTAACAAGTGAGATGATAATCCCTTATTAATATAGTACTATATGAATTGTAAACAAAAATGAAATAATCCAACAATAAAATAATTATATACAATAAATCTAATATTATTCATGATATTATATGTCAATTTTTAAGTATATAAAACATATATAATAAATTTGGTGCCCCCCAATTATGTATTCCTCACAAAATGAAAACAACACAAGAATAACTTACCTTGTGTTCCCATTAGGGTGAACGTCTTTTAAATTATAGTATAATAAACATTGGTTAATTTTATAATTTCATAATAACATTTTTCAAGTTTATAAATACATTTATATGACTTGTTACCATGTTTTATACTATTATATAATCAATTAATTTTACATCAGGTGTTTTAATGAAATTCTATTTGTGTCCAAAACAACTTTCGTAGGTAAACAATGGTCATATGTGTCATTATAAAACATAGACATGGTAATAATCATAATATAGTTATAATATATACAAAAAAATTATTATTTTAAATTATATCATTAAATATTTTAATGAGAAATGAATCAATGTTAAACTCAAGGAAACAGAATGTTGATCGTACGCATGAGTGACATTCCCATTTTTCTATAGTCACTACAGAAAGAAAATATGTTACACCACATTATTATTAAATGATAATTATATAATAAATACGATATTATTTAAACATAAATACATATATATATAATTATTATGATGAAAAGTGAATCAAATCGAATTGAGGAGGCATAGTCCCCATGTCCACGAATAACAATATCACATTTTTGTGTGTAAAAGGGTAATAAATATATTTTTTTGTTATATTTTTCCATAAATTTATTTATTAAATAATATCATATAAATGGATTTTAATTTCTCATATGATTAATTAAAACCATTAATTATACATTCCATGTATTTTGTGAACTAATCACATCCCTTTTAGGGGGCGGTAATACACACTTTATCAAATTACGTTATCGTATTATCCTAAAATGGAAATTAAAAATTGTATGTGTTATGAAATGTTTATAGATCTATGAATACAAAAAAAAATTCATACATAATTTTAATAAATATATTTTCTATCATAATGGCCACCATGATCGGTTCTAATGTAAAATTAAACTGTCATTTTTTACTGATTCTGTAGTTCGCCGTTCACAGAAACAAAATGTGTATTTTTATTAAATTTAGGTTTGGGTAAGTGTTGGTCATACCCATATCATAAAAAAACTCCTAGTATACTAATTATACCTTTTATTTATGTAATAATATAATATAAATATTACATTTATGTTTAGAGTGGAAATAAAACTAAAAATTTTGAGAGAAGGTGTTACCACTAAATTGGATAACTTCATTTTGATTGAACTATATGATTCCATGGATTGCTTCCATCCCAGGGGGAGAATTAGCGATTTTTGATAGGTATTTTTATATATTATTTGGGAAGTTCATGTAAAAACCATTTAGGATTTATAGGTGTGATGATGTGGGAGAGGTGGTGGCCTTTTATAGTAGAGGAAAAGGACTCACTTCAAATTTTTGGAAATAGGTTTGGGGTGTAGATGTTATAACATTACCAAATTAATAAAAAACATCAAATATCAATAATTTTTGGTTAATGGCCAAATTATATACATGAAATTGGTTTTTGGAATCGTTTATAGGTCATTTGGGCCATTAAGATAACAGTTTTGTCCTTTGTTAAGGTAAATTTTATCATAATAATTATAAATAATTTTATTCACATTAACTAATCATTTTGGATAAAAAAATATGTTGGTATTATTATAGAATATAAATTATTCTCCTTTCAAATATGGGATCAGTTTCTTCATATTCTATTTACATAAGTGGAATAAATTAAAATAAAATCCATCCCACAAATGGGATGATAATGCAGATGTTGAGAGTAAAAATGTCATAATATTTGATATGTTTTTATAATCAATTACAAACTAAAATTGAATCCATTGACATAAATTGTTATAACTGATAAAAATATTATCTAATTAACCTTCAAATATAAATAAATTTATAAATATTCCTTATAAATAAATTATATTAAAAAACAGTTTTGAACTTAAATAATGAATTTTTAACCATTCATTAAAAAAAGGATATTACTCAGAAAAATAACCAAAATATACCTTCACATATATATTATGTTTCAAAATAATTCATAACGTTTATTTTAACATATTAAATAAAATAAATTGTAAATATTTAATTTAAAAAGGATCTGTATTAATAGACAGTAAAATTGCCCTTATAAAAATTTACGTTTTTATCTGTAAAATAGTGCTTGTTCATTTATCAAGAATATAAAACAAAATTGATGATTATAAAAAATAATTTATAGAATATAAAACATATATATTTCATTAATATTTTGTAATATTTGTAATTAATTTAGTTTTTTATGATAAAACTCCATTGGATGCAGAAATATAATAATATCCCATTTTATATCCAATTAGTTCTTATTTTCATTTCACATTAATTTGTAACCCATTAATTCTATATATATATATATTAATCATATAATTTAATAAGATAATTTATTAAATTTATGAAGGAACATTTATACCATATTATAATATATATTAATATTTTAATAATATATAATTGTTTTGTGAATTTTGGTCTCGCGTACAACGTAATTTTTCAAGGAAGGTCTCTTTTACATGTAACTCAAGCTATAAGGGAAGGAAAATCTTGTGTGTAATGTAAAATACCTATGTGTTTCATGTGTTTAATTATATATAATATATTCTATATATTACATATATCATAAAGTATCTATATATTATATTACCTTATGTGTTTGGTGTTGTGTGTAATACACACTATCGAATACAAGTTTCTTACATTAGTTTTTCGCGGCATCACAATCTAATTACATTATTTAAATTTCATCCTCCAAATATATACTCGATCATGGGGATCGATTTTTTGATACTTCCTATGTTTTAAATACCACATCAGGGGAAGTATTAATATGTAATGGTCTATACTAAATAAAACAGAAAGTACAAAGGTTACATGGTCGAGCATGTAACTAGGTCTCTAAGTAAGGTAACATTAGTGGAAAATATATATATGTAATTATAGGAAATGAATAAATATTTATAGGTAGTTAACGAGGTCATCAATCACAAAAAAATATATGATCAATGGAATTTTGGGGGGCTCAACTCCTTCAATGTGAGATGATTTTAATGACCGTTAGTTCAACATAAATTATAGTATTAGGAATATATTATATTTTGATGTCATTCTCCTAATTTTGCATAATTATTTTACTAACCAATAATATAATGAAATATTCATGATTTATCAGATTCAATATCATACGAACAATCCAAAATTTTGGTGGGTCATTGATCAAATTCAAATCCATTCATTTACTGTGAGAAATTAATTACCAAAAATGAAATTACTTATGTCTGAAGAACTAAAAAAATATTAAATGAATCATAAGGTCTATATTGGAATTAAAATTAAAACTATTTGTGATTTACAATCTAGAAAAATATTGATGGTTAATATATTAATGACTAATCATCAAAAGTTATACAATTGGTTTACCATTCACATTAATTCATCAAATTTATTAACTAATTACAATGAAAAAATTAACCAAGACATTGTGAACTCCATTTTTTGGTGTGAAATCCTAATCATCCATTGGTCATGGGTTCAAGACCTATATCATTACTATATTTTTTTTCTGTCATCCAAAATAATGGTTATCCATTCCTAAAACAAAATGAATATTATCTCCAAAAAAACGATGGAAATCCTTGAAATAAGTTAATTAACTAAAGAACATTTAACTAAGGTTTTTAATATAGCCTTAAAATTTCATTCATTTAATTTTGGCATTTGTTATTTTGTGGGTCTAAGGACTGTCCATAATATCATTTATTTCATTTATCATCATTACACCTTTTCAAAAATCTTAAATGTACTAATGTTTAACCTATGATATTCATTGTCGTTATATATTCAAATCCTTCATAATTGTTCGTAAATAAAATGTGAATTTTTCTATGTGTCTTTATCCGGGAGTGTAAAACAAGCTGCACAGTAAGTCCCATTGTCACATACCAGGTTACCCTGAGACAAGCATGAATCACCTTATTAGATTTGTTACTCTTGGGTACATCTATTCCCGAACCATGTCCACTTATTGTATCTAGAAGGTGATTTATTGACAAGAATTTCCACATAAGCTATAAATTAAGAAAAAATTATGGTGTTATTAAATACATATCATCAAATTATGTCTTACATTTATGTTCTATAACCTACATTTTTATAAATATAATTCCAAAGGATGATACTATTCAACCATTTACTCCAACTGTTGTGACCTAACACCATCTATCCCGGAGCCTGTGTCTGTAATCAATTACCTCGGCATGATTACCAGGAATCAATCCCCAAAGGACCGATCATTATTGTAGTATTATTAAATCAGATACATAAATTAGTATTTAAATAAAAATGAATACAAAAATTACAACATATTTTTTCCTTCATTCTAAATTAGCATATTTCAGGATAACTCTAATCCATATACTAAATTCTTATACATCTACCATAATACACTTCTTAGATTCCTATGGAAAGAAACAGAATATGGTGATCACAAATGATCAATAAGAGATAAATTTAGTGGAAGTAGTGATGAATCAATGAGAATAGTCAATATGGAAAGGTAAATAATTGAACACATAAGTCATGTAATCAGTATAAAATATTGAAGTAGGTAAAAAATATAGAAAAATAATAACTAGAAACACATGCCATTCAAATAAAAAGATGAGTTGAATAAAATATGGAATGGTGTGAAACTGAAACACATTCTATCTAAATAAATTACAAATTCAATGTATCCATAGATATGTCAATGAAAAATCTCTTGGATAAGTAATAAATTATAGCTAAAAAATGAGAAGGAATCCTTTTATATGTCAACCTAAATTATCATGGATGAACTATAAGAAAATATAAATAAGGGAAATGCATAATTGTTTGACTCCATGTTTCCAAGTACATGGTTCTTTTACTGTTATGACCTTTCAGAAGATGGTTTAAAAATTTTATGTCAAAACCCCATCAATGGTTTCTATCTGAATGACTCATCCCTCGAGACTACCAATTTTTAGAGGGGATATAGTGGGCACCTCCGGTATTGTATTAGTCGAAAACATTCATCCTATATCAAATGACTGATTTAATAATGTGATTTATCAAATATTGAAATGGTGTAATAGATAAATATTTATCAATTTTTAACCAAATAATAAAATAATTATCAATAAATACAATGTATGTAAAATGGTATATAGATTATGAAATAGTATTATCACAGATGAATGAAATGGATAATTGTGGGGAAGTTTAATGTTCAATGATCATAATATATTTAATATTTCAAGGGTAATATAAATCAATGAACTTAATGTAAATATTATCCTCGAAAAATTCATTCCTAAAAAACCCTAAGGATGATTAACGATGGAATCAATTAAACATACCCCACGTGGAATAAAATGAAGAGTTATTGTTTGTGATGAATATAAATATTATAAATATAGCATTAAAAAAATTTGAGGAAAATATATTTTTGTTTTGTAAAAAATAATCATTGAAAATTACTTATGAAAAAATTTTCATTAAAAAATAACCTTTTAAACATGAAAAGGTTGTTTCAATGATACGACGGTGAGAAAATCTATAAATGTTGTATGAGGTAAAAGTATATTCCTTTTTCATGGTTAAATTTTTTAAATATTCCTAGTTCAAAAGTGATAAGAAGAAGTCACTGAAAACATCGGAAGAGGACAAAGAGGGTAAAAAGTTATTTTCAAACTCTTTTGAAAATGATTTTGAAAATATTTTATTAAAACATGTGATTTATAAGAAAGCATGTTCTCTGACTAAAGAGAGAAATAAAGTCATTTTTAAAAAAACATTTTCTAAACAATAATTAGTTCTACAATGTGAAAAAATGGTACCAATACTTGAAAATGGTCCTCAATAACTATATAATAATGAAATTGTTTATTATACAATGGTTATATAAGATCCTCAATTGGATATTACACTAAAATATCATTAGGATTAATCTTTAGGAAGATAATCATTAAAAATTACAAATAGTCCCATACCATTTTTAAACATTTTAAATCATAAACATAATAATCGAATAATATTAAGTTAATGTTTTAAAAACAAATAAGTAAATATGATTTATTATATCATATAACAAAATGGTTAGTAGATACACCAAAAAAAGAAGTAAGTGGTGAACCAAACCATTATCTCACTTATGTGAAAGGTGAGACGGTAATACCTCAATAATGTAGTAACAAATTGAATTAGAACCCCAAAAGGAAATAATCTATAAATAAAACATTTAAATACAATGAATAAAATATAACTAAAAATATTATATGAAAATGTGTCCTTATTTATAACATATATAATAAATTTATTACATAACAATTAAGTATGCATGATGAAATGAAAATGAGACAGGAATCCCATAACATGAGTTTCCATTCGGGTGAACATCCATTAAAATAAAGTATAATAAAAAAATGTTAATTTTATTCTTTCATAAAAACATTTCTAATGTTATTAATTACTTTTATTTCACTTATTACCATTTTTATATAACTACATAATCAATTAAATTTACATCGGGTGTTTTGATCAAATTCGTTTTGTTTGTCAAAATTATCATTCATAGATCAAATACGGTAAAGGTATTATTTATATAACATTTATAGAATAATAATAATGAAATTATTATCATATTTTTACATCAATTAATATTTTAAAATCATTCATTAAATATGGTTATGAAAAATGAATCAATGTTACAATCGTGGAGACTGTAGGTTGTACGCACGCATTAGTAACATTCCCATCTATCAATGGTTGTTATAGAATGAAGCTATGTAACACCATATCATTCAAAAATTATCATTATATAAAAAATTATATATTATTTAATCATGCATACATATATATATAATTATCTTTATGAAAAATGAATCACGTCTTGTCGAGGATGTTGTTGCCCAGATACCCATGAATAAATTTATCACCCTTTAAGTGTGTGAAAGTGTAATAAAAAAGTGGTATTTATATATTTAATTAAATTTAATTATGTGAATAATATCATATATATGTTTTTTTAAAAAAAATTAATTTTAACCATCATTTATACATTCTATTTATCATGTGAATGAATTGAATCGCTTTGAAAGGGAGGTAGTCCACACATCCAAAAATGATGTTATCCTATTATTATAAATTGAATTCTATTAAATTACTTTGTTATATAAGGATTAAAATGTATAAAGACATAATAAATATCATATATACCATTAAAAATAATGTTTACATAATAATTATCACCATTAGATATGATATTGTCACGTTGAACATTCATCGTTTTGTGAGGCAGTAGTTTGTCGTACTGAGAAACAGTATGTTCGCTCCCATTAGTCACAGGTCTGTGTATGTTGAGTTCATATAAATAGCATAAAATTATAATATTATACATATTATGATTTTTAATCATATAATAATATTAGAAAAGGATGCGGAGAGTGGAAATGAAACTAAAATTCTTGAGAGAAGGTGTTACACCTTAACCAAGCAACTTCTTTGTGTTGAACCAAAAAGCATCAACAGATTTAATCATTACAAAGGGGGTATTCTTAGTCTTGGGGAGATATGTTGATAAAATATTTTGTTAGATCAATTTTGAAACTAAGAGGATTGTGATGTTTGAATATGTGGGAGAGGTGGTGGCCCTCTATAGGGAAGGAAAATGACTCACATAGAATTTATAGAAACAAGTTATGGGGCACATGTCCTTACCTAAAATTATTCCTACCAAAAAAAAAAGATCAATAATTTGAGGTTCAAGGATTAATTATTGATATTAAATTGGTATCAGAAAAGTAGCTATGTCATTTGATTACTTAAGATAAATGTTTTCCCCCTTATTAAGTTCACTTATTGCTTGAAATTTATGATTAATTTTAATAAATTTCAAAAATAATTTTGGTCAATAATTTTGTTTGTATAATTAGAAAATAAAAATTATGATGATATAAAATATTGGATACATTTTTCTAAATTTCAATCACATATCGTGTAGAAATAAATTTAAAATTCATCCCGCATATAGGGAGACAATGCTGGTTTTTAGAGTAAAAATATCCTAATGTTTACTATATTTTTATGATCAATATGAAAATGAAATTGATTATGATGAAATAAATTGTATTAATTGATTAAAAAAATATATAATTTATCTTTTAAAATATTTAAAAATATTATTAAACCTTATAAATATATTTTATTAAAGGGAAGTTTCGAACGTAAAATTAGTATTTTAAACGATTCATTTAAAAATTTAATGACTCAGAAAAACATCATAAATTTACCCTAACCTGACTAATATTTTTATCATTCAAATAGTATGTTTATTTTAAAATATTTAATCAAATAAATTTTAAAAATATAAATTTAAAATGGGTTCTCCATTAATAGGCTGTAACAATGCCTTTATAAAAATATAGGTTATTATGTGTAAAATAAGGTTTTTTATTATCTTATGAATATCAAAACTAATGGATGAATATAAATAATATTTGGATGAGTATATGACATATATATTTCCTTAAAATCAGTTTATAATTTTAATTATTTGTGTTTTTTACGCAATAACATCATTGGAAGCATGAAATAATGATATTTTTTATATCAAATCGGTTCTTATTTTTGTTTATCATTAATTGGTAACCCATTAGTACATTATATATTTATTTATAACATATATTTTAATAATTAATATTACACTATTAATAATATTTAGTTTATATCTTAATATATTAAATAATTATATTATAATAATATATCATTTCTTGGTGAAACTCTGTCTTGCGTATAATGCATGATTTCATGAAAGGATACTTTTCTTGAAAGAGAAGCTAATGAGGAAGTTTGATCTTGAATGTAATGTATTCTAATTTTTAATTACATGAGTTTAAATATAAATATTTTAAATTAAAAATAAATTATAAAGTATACAAATATTATATTACCTTTCATACTTGGTTCCGCTTTTCATGTGTGCTATCAAATACAAGGTTTTTAATTTTTATCAGTCCATCACCGAAAATGATCATTATATGAATTAAATGTAAATATATGTGTAATGAAAATGATATTTTATTGATTTATTTTATTTTTTTATTGGAGCTTCATGCATCAATATGATATCTAAAAGGTCATTCCATGACTACGATTATATTTTTGTTTTAACTCTTAAATATAAAGTAAGAAATTATTTATAGACAAAATCAAATGAGTTCAATATTACTTTAATGAAATTGTGATTTTTAAAATATTTCTTTTATCCCACTAATGACATCAGGTATAATTAAAATATTTTAATATTAAAAAAAATGTATTAAATTCGTTGAAGTGGAACAATTTATAATCTCCAAGAAAACATGAACAGTGTGTAAAGAAATGGGGTATGTACTACTACTTATTTTTATTGGGGATATTTTTCCAAATTTAGCTATTTGGGTATTTTACATTGAAGCTTTACTGTATCAAATCTCTTTAAAACACTGAATATTGTCAATTTATATGATATTAAAGTAATATTTTGTTTTGACTTTCTTGTGCAAGAATGGGATATTTAATACCTATAATGATTCACAAATGTATTGGAAAAATAATGATAAGGTACCATCATGTAAGATACAATATCAAATTTATAACTAATATGTAGAGAGAAAATTTTATTTTTTATAAAATTAGGTCACTAGCCATATCATGTTTCAAAAATAGTAAATAATAAATGATTTTTTACACTTTTAAAAATATTAACTTATATTTGTAGTGTTAATATAATTGGAATGATTTATTAACACAAATAATGATTACAATAATATTATTCAAATTTAATTTTTTGTATATAAGATGACAATGATGATGAATGAATGAATTCAATTATCAGATAAGATAAATCAAAAGAAAAAATATGTATTGAAATAGAGTGGAAAACATAATATATTGTCATATACTATGTTTCAGTTAACATTGATTCCGTGGAAATTAAGAAACAATTAGTGTATCAACTATGTAATAATTTAAATTTTTATCTATTTTTAATTATGTATCATTAGGGGAGAGTGTTTTCATAGAATCATATATAATTTTTACACACCCCACAAATGAAATAAAAAAGAGACAATTATCATACCAAACTACAATCAATTCTTCCTTTGACAATCCACAATGTGATTCCTCATTCACAAAAAAATAAAAAATGAATAATGAAAAAAATATCATCAATCTATTAATTAATACACTATAATATATCATTGTACCACAAATAAAAATTATCCTATCAGAGTATACAATATAATTGAATCATCCTATTACACTAGAAACCCACTAAGCACACCTACATATCCCTTTTCTCTACACAAATAATCAAATTAATGAACAATATGTCTTAAATTATCCAAAAACTGAATTAATTCATCCACAAACAATAATAATTTAATCTATAACTATCATCTTCACAAAATAAATTAAATTATCCTAGTAAAACTCTACATCATTGATTATTTAACCACATAAGTACAGAAAAAGTCAATAATTTAAAATAATTATTTCAATTATTCTAGAAAATTTTAGAATATAAAAATGTTATCACCCATGAAAAATATTTGATTCAATAAAAAAATTAAAAATTAACCTCACTCCAATAAACATCACTAGTAATTTTTAATGAATATAAACATAATTATAATTTTAATCAAGAATCATGAAATGAGGAAATAAATTTGTAGAAAAGTATTCTATAAGTGACTTTCCACTAATACATATTGCCTTTTTCACCCATGTTGAAATAAATTTTAATTGTAAGATGAATGAAATAATTATCTTAACATACATAAATTGAGGATTTGAGATTATATTACGAAATCAACATATGCTTCGACGTTAAGAGTACATATAATGCCACAATAACATATGGCTAATATTATTTTGTATTGAAAATTCCTATATAATTTAAAAATTAGTTAAGAATAAAATAAGATAGTGGAGACCAGTTTATTATATAGTATAAATTTGTATTAGAAAAAATAACAAGTTTAAAATATAAATTGAGCAATTTAATGATGAAAAATAATGTTAATTTTTAGGGTTATATCATATAATTTATTAAAATTAGTCTAAATATAAATATATATATATATATATCATATAACAAACTAATCAAAATCCACTAAAAATGATATAAACTAGTTATATTTATATCATCCAAGCTATCAAAAATTATATTCACTAAAAAACAATTAATGTAGATAATTAAATTAATTGAATCATAAAAGAATATTTAAGAGAGCACCAAACAATAGAAATAAAACATTTGACACATAAATGAAAAATGGATTTAAAAGAATATATCATTTTCTATAAAACCAATATTTTTGATATAGATTTCATTTTAAGAATAATTTTTAAATATTATTGGGAAAACATGAATTCCAATAACTGGTTCATAAAATTAAAAAAATGTAGTATTAAAAGATATGTTTTTAGAAAACAAATTAAAATACGTTTCATTGTAACAAGACAAAGAACTTGGGATGATAAAATATAATGTTGGAAAAAAGGGTATGTATATGAAAAACTAAATCATAAAACAAATATTGAAAAATTATTGGGATATTAAAAAATGGGATGAAAACATAACATGATAGTAAAAGAATATGGGCTTTTAATGTGTCTCAATAGTTAATTAATTAATTGAATGTATAAGAAAATTAAATTGAAATCGATTCTAGAAATATTTAATAAATGGAAGTAAGAAATTTCTAGAAGTAAAACTTATCAAATTGTAATTTGTTGGTTTCAATCATGAAAATTATGGTTTAGATTTGGGAATTAATGACCCTACTCTTTGATATGGGATGGTTATTCTTCGAGGAAAGAGATAAAATTGATTATGAATTATCCTATATTTCATCTTTATCACTACACCTTCACTAGATGGTCTATATAACCATTAATATAATGGGAATATATGATCTGGTAGTCTTCTGATGATACATGAGAGATTTATTGGGTTTCTGTAATTAACAGGTAGGAGAATTTTAGTAGACGATGTACATGTTATGGTATAGGGAGGATTTGTGGGAATTAAGATATCATTCGATGCGGTCCCATTGAATGAAAATATTTTATTGTGGATGAATTATAATGGGATGATGACATTTAATGTTTTTTAATTTCTATTTTGGGAAGAGTAATTAAGGGTAAGAAATGATTTTTGGATGATGAGATGGTATTTTAAATCAAATGTGAATAATATGAAGAATCAATATTTTTCGTGGAAAATAAGGAATACGAAAAGGATAATTGAGTGTATATTAGATTAGATGAAGCATGTGATAGAGATATAGGATGTTTTTGAGGGAATTTGGGTTTGTGAATCATCATTTTTGGACTAAATTGAATAAGAATACGATTTTTTAAATAATGAGTTAATTTATGAATTGGATGGAAAGAATGTAGAAAGATATATTGGAGGATGAGAAAATTTTTTAGTGTTGGAAATGTATGTGGTAATGGTTGTGGCAGAGCCTCATGTACATAGATGTCATTATCTTTAATTCAAGATATGGTATCTGAAGAGATTGAAGATTCCCTAGCTAATTATTGATCCTTGAAAATTGAAGGCTACAGAATATGTTTCCCTAACATTTGATGGATGTCCCCCTTATGTAAATACATGAGAGATAAATTTATTATAGAATATCATCAAATACATTTGGTGTATGTAAATATATTTGTAATCACTATATTTAACAGAGGCATTATGTGAAGGAATGGACTAAAATTTTCTCATTTTTTATGATGACATTCAACTATGCTTTGTGGAATGAAATCCAAGATAACACTTCATTTATATGGTCATGGGTAGTTCTCAATTAGCTCTATTCGAATTTATTTGTATTGGTTGTTATATAGTAGAATTGTTTTTATCATATTAACATTTTAACACAAAAGACACATGAATGATGTTGTTGTCGACATTATAATTCCCTAAAATTCAATAGTAATAGACCACCCATTCCTAAAACACGTTAATATACCAACAAACAATCATTTCTAAATATAGAATCATGTCTAGTATTCGTGGACCCTGGGAAGATTTAATTGGTATAGTAATGTTATTTGACATAATGGGAGAAATATAGGACACATACATGAACATAATTTTTTTGATCTATTCACTCTAACCAAAGAATATGAAAAAACACTCTAATGAGCGTACATACTGTTCATTAATATATTTAAAAGGGTAAGATGTGCATCCATGATATGAGAAAACTATATTTTGGGCTTCATATATGGAATTCAGCATCAAAAATTATGATCTCTTATCACCCCCTATCTTTTTCCTTTTTGATGACTATCTCATTAATGTCCACAACTCTATGTAATTACTAGGTAGACACCCATATAATAAGCTAATAATATCAATATATATTCATTTTATTTCTAATATGGTCACCAATAGAATCCCACCAAATAACATGTAAGGGAATCATGATTATTTATATATGATATAATGTGAATAAATGAAAAAATATTTACACTAAAATCCATATGCTCCATATAGAGAAGGCAAAGACCACTAGAGTGACATTTTCAAGAAACCACTGAAAACCCATGAAAAACAAAATAATATTCTAAACTACACATGCCTTTACCAATGATATGTTTTCAATTAAGAAACCACACATGGTATATTTTCATGATCAAACATTGGATATTATAATATATAAATGGGTTTTCATGCCCAAGATCATTATAAAATATTATTTTCAACAGGGTGGGTAGGTCTACCTACCTCCATCCTATAACTCTATATATTAATGAAAAAAAACCATTCCCCACCATTTTAATAATTTTATAGTTTCACTAAATAAAATGTGGATCCTTTATATATCTTTTGGAGTATAGGGGTTCCAGTACCAATATATCTGTACTTAGGTCCTTATAACCAATAATCCTCCATATCTGAAAATTTTTCAAGACAACCATTATAGTCTCATTATGTTCTTCGCCTAGCTATGATATGGGGAATAGAGGATCAAAAATCAGAGTGAAAAATTGTATAGGAGGGAAATAATGTAACCATTTTATATTATAATGTCTTTTTGGGTTCCCCTCAAGGATTTTAGGAAATAACACTATTGCACTGGTGATCACCCTGGAAAATTGAACATTGTCACCAATCATCCTCCAAAAATAACTAGATTTAGTTTTTGAGGTTACAATATCTAAATACCTTAATCCAATATTAATTTTGTTTATTATAAAATAACTCAATGGTCTCATCCTATGGAAATATTTTAAATAGGAATATATCGTACACATATAGACTCGTTGAGTTTATTTTTATCCCTTTGTATCTCTAACTCCATCTCAAAATGCCTGCCATGTTTTTTCATAAATTCATGGACCATGATAGATGAAAATATTAACTATTGTATCCAAAACATTAGAGACACAATATTTTTGATTATGTCTACTTCATATTTATATGAATTAATATATTGTTAATTTTTAATATAAAAATGATTTAATACCAGTTAAGTCTTCTATATAAAGGAATATGCCCCTACTAAGGGGTTGCATGACATCAACAAAAACGTGGATATGCTCAAATAACCCCAATAGTATGGGATATGAGTGATCAAACACCATACATTACCTAATATAGCCTCCAATATCCTTTATAATTAATTAAAGTCACCCAAAAAATGGGATTCCTAAAAGTCAAATCTAAAATAAGTATTTTTTCAAATTGATATTTGAATCATACCCTTTATCTATTAGATACTCCATTATAATGAGATAGTTATCAAAAAATCCATTATTCCAAAGATCAATTTTTAATATCTTTTTCATTAGTGAACTAAAAGATCATATTACTATATCCAATTTCTATTATTGAAATGTTGGCCTATAGGGACCATAATGATTTTTTATTATTTCCAAGGAAATATGATGTAATGTATAATTTTTTTTTTAATTTTTAATGCATGATTTATAGCAGCTGATTTCATTTTCAACTATCTACACATGAGATTTTAAAATAACATATGTCGAATAACTCTGATCCAAAATATCATAAGGCATAATGTCCTTGAATAATTATGTTTATATTGTATCAATGTTAATATTTAACAAGAAATATTTATTTTATTATTCATCATGAGATCCTAAAATACATTTTCTCACCAAAATATATATTGGATAACCCGTTGGATTATAAACAATTTTGTGGACCAATACCACAATATGAGGATAAACAAGACTATGAAACATAACATTTGAGTCAAAGTTGTAACATTATTCCACAAAAATATCGGATCACGAGGAATCAAAAAGATTCATAAAAAATACCATGATATAATAAGATCATGGAATCATAGGAAATGTGTTATAAACATATAACATGATATAATCATGAGTCAAGTATAATGTCATAGAGAATATCACTTTGTGGACAATATTCCAAAATGTATAAAGATTTCACAATAACCCATACATGACACCTCATGAGATTAATTCATTACCCAATGAATTGTAGAACTATATGGGTTCACCCATCATAACATATTCATGATGTACATGTTCCACATATATGATTCAATCCCATGGAATAAACTAAGAATTATTCCGGGATATATAATGGGTTTTGTAATATTTCTAAATATTATAATAAATGTAAATGTTACAGTAGAAATTTTTTAAAAATTATCATAGAGTATATATTTCCACATCAAAAGATAGAGAATAGGATAATTATATATGAACGAAATATATATATATATATATAATTTAAAACAAAATTCTATTAAATTAAATATGTAAATAATGGATGTTATAGAGAGAAAGTTCACAACCCAAATGAAGGGTTAGTTTTTTAGAGATACCTTGCTTTGAGACTAATTTTTCATGTACGTTACATATAATCCTAAAGAATAAAATTATCTCAATAATTTATTGACCTCTAATCATTTATCATTTTTATTATTCCTTTAAAATTATTTTTTAATATCCCTTATTTAGTTGCATTATCATGTTATTCGACGTCGGAAATTTAAACAGTAAATGGATTTTATGTTTGAAATCACAGTGGTATGTTTAATAACATTATAGAGATTATTATTTAACCACATCCATAACAGTAATAATAAAATTGTTATAATATTTATACATAATTTTTCCATTTTAATCATTCCATGAATTATTATTATGAATAAATAACTTTGTTATAATAATCAAGACAGCAGGTGTACATACGTATGTGTAACATTTCCATATTTTTTTGATCATTTTGGAAATAAAGTAAGTATTATCATATCATTAAAGGGTTATATGTAATTAAAAAATAACATATTATTTCATTGAAACCCATTTCATATTCCCTCTATGTGTTGTTTTATAAAAATCAATCACATCACTTTGCAAGGTGGTAGTGCATCGAAAACATGATTGGCGTTATCATTTATCCAGTGGATAATAAGATATGAAATTATATGATATATTTCAATTACATAATTTTTATTACCTAATTGATATCATGTGTCTATATAAAATTAAACCTTATTACCTTCCATGTAAATAAGAACAGAAAAGTGATTCACATCACATCTGAGGCAACAGTCCACCATACACACGAGTGACATTATCAAATTCCCTATGTAATAGAAAGTAAAAATTGATTATTTTATATTATAATTAGATAAGTGTAATTGAAAAATATATATCATATTTACAAAATTTAATAAATCATTATATCCATCCGTACGATGTGGCGATGGAAAGAGAACTACATCGGGTTGTGAGGTGGTAGTTCTCTCTATGCATGTTGAATGATTAATTGTCCAATTTATGGAAGGAGGAGATATATGAAAGTCAAAACCATATAATAAAATCATATATTTAAATTTAATATTTGATAGTTGTTATTTCATCTTTATTCAGTAATTTATTAAGGAGAGGAAAAAAATAAGTCAAAATTATTTCTTAATGATTTTACATCTTCTTCAAACTACTTCAATAGGATTGAATGAAAATAATCAGTATGATAAATTACACATCATTTTCATGGAATATACATTGAGTTATTGAAATTATTTATTTGATTAGTATAGATAATTGAATATTCAATGGGTTTTAGTATTGTTTAATTGACATGAGAGGGGGTGGCCTTTTATAAGTGGGGGACATGACACACATGGAATTTTATAAAAGGAAGAAGTACAACCATGGTTTTATAGTTCCCCGAGGATCCAAAATATACCATTATATAATATTGAATCCATAATGCATATAAATGACAAAATATTAGTAGTTAGATATGTTTAGGATCATTTTAAGCCATTTATTTTTATTTTAACCCCTAGTAAACCCATTTTCTGCATAACTATAGTAAATAATTTTTATTATTTTCATTATTTAGTATGGTTAAAAATTAGGATGGAATATTATATAATATTAATTATTATTATTCAAAAACATTAAATAGTTCTTCCATATTATACTTATATAATTTGATGAGTTTAATTTAATTTTAAATCCCCTAACGTGTTAAAAAATATGTTTTCAAGAAATTAATTCTTTAATAACAAGATGATCTCGTAATAATCATATCACATGTAATAATAATTAAATGAATTTAAATTATAATATATATATATATATATATATATATTTATATATATAATTTCAATTAAAATTTTCTCAAAAGGTATTATTTTATTTTTTAAAAACGAGGTACATTACTCGCATTAAAATGGGTTTCAAAATAAATGTATTATAAAACATAAAAATAAATTCATACTAAATTATATAATAAATATGATTTAAATTTATTTAAATGTGTTAAATATAACTATCTATTAATCTTGTAGATTTTTAATATAGTAAAAATAGAAAATATTTCAAAAAAAAATGTAAAAATTATATGATAATTATTTAAAAAATTGAATTTTTACTATTCACATAAAATTAATATTTTTAAAAAATACCTAAAACATTACTATTGGAAAATATCAGTATGTTAACTTAAGAATTTGTTTTATTAAATATAAGTATTTAAATTTTTTTTTAAATTTAATTATATTATTTTCTCATAAATGTAATTATAAATGTTTTATGGAAAAATAGTTTTTATTAAAAAAGGGAGTTCTTGATTTTTTGAGTTTACAAATACATTTATTTAGTGTAGTAAATTTTTATACATATAATAGATTATTTAATTTGTTTCGAACCCACCAATATAAATACTATTTCTTAATGGACTTATTGAAATAAACTTTTTTCATTTGGGTTCAAGGTTTCCTATTGCATACACTGTCAAACATAGTTTTCTCTTTTAAAAAGGTAGAGTGATTCATTTTTTACCCGATAATGAATTTTATGCTTGAAATTATATATTATATGACGTGGTGAGAATAGGTGATGTCATTTCCACATAATCTCCTATTTTTTCCCATGTTTATTTAATAATATTTTTGTTTCTTCTAAACACATTTCCCAAGTTAGTTGTGTCATTTAGTAGAACATTACCTCTATGTTATAAGATATTCCCCTATTAATCATCATATGAATGGTACTTCCATAATCAAATCACCTCTATTTTCTATATATATGATGTTTTGTTTTCAATGTACTTACGTAATAGGGATACATGGAGCTCAACATATAGTTGGGATATGATTGGTGGGAGTCCCAATCGATAGGCTGCAATATCAATACAATCACGGATCTCAATGAGACTGATGTATATAGGATTAAGATCTCAATTTTTACAACACATTGTGACATTCATCCATGAGGATATATGAATGAACAAAATATCTTTAACATCTAAATAAAGGACTCATCAAGGATTTATCTTACTGGATCTTTTGTCAATATTTCATCTATTCCATGTGATTCTGAATGTTTTGAATCTTGTCTACCATATCATGGACAATATTTGGTTTGATTAGAGACCACACTGTAACTTCATCTTGAAAATATAAATTATGTCATTTCATAACATATAGAGACCCATATATATCCATATTAATTCTAAAATGTATGTTTTGATTTAATGATAACTCTTCTATAATGTAGATAGTTCACATAGTCTCCACATTTTTTATGGGTGATAATGAAGGATGAAACGCGGTTATATACATAATTATTTTTGATGTCTTCTTGAAAAGAATGTGTTAATCCTCCAATATCAACTTAAAAATATAATGAGCGGAACTCCTTGAAATCAAACCAAATACTTTATTTATATTATAATGTCCGTTAAGAGGGAAATATAAATTAAATAAAATGAAATATGTCGGATTTTTAAGGCAATATACTACCTCCTAGATGGAATTATTACCAATAGGTGTCATGATGAGTCTGAGGATAAAATCACTGATTTTGTTTTCCGATTTCCATAACAGTATATGAAATTTTTTAATGACACCATCTGACTCCTATTATTCAACCTAGACTTCCAAGCATTCAATAAATTAAGAAGGAATTTTTACAATATCCCTCTCATGTTTCACAACATAAGACTCAAATTAAATCATTATTCATATTAGTTCATCCCATATTTGTAGAGAATTATGAGTTATATGCATCATTTAGAGTCTATGTCTTCAGTACGGGTGTATATGGGACACATATCTGAGTACCATAACATATAAATACATCTTTATAAATGTTTAACTATGAAGTATTCACTACATTTTTTGGTATCACATCATGATCTCTTTGATCCTCTGTGATATTATCAGTAATGGATGGTTAATTTTTAATTTGGACATCATTTGATGAAAATTATTTTAATATTTATATATCTATCCAACATACATCGGGGAATATTGGATCCTTCAAAATTATTATAATTTATAAAATTATAGGATCCTTTCATAGAGAATCATCCACCATATTTTGATTCCCATAATCATAACGGATTAATAAGCCATACTCCCTAATTAGTTCGAACCATATTCACAGGATCATGGTAAGGTCCTTCTATGTTAATATATATTTGAGGATATGTTGGTCTACATATATTACAAACTTCCCCCAATAGAGTTTTTTTATAGCATAAATTCAAGGTTCACTACATTGAATATAGTTCATGAATGTGATAGTTCTATGTAACAAATTATAGTTTCCAAGATTCATTGCCCATTATATTATAATTTTACATTAATTTGTCTCCCTACCCCATATTTTAGGAATTTCAATAAACCAAAAAAATAACTATATTTTTGGGATGTATATGTACTGGTGATGTGGTAAGACAGCTTTTCATCTCTTTATATATTTATTTAAATTCACTATACTATAAAAACATTATTGTATCTTGAGATATCTTTGTATGATATTTTGATGATCATTATAATTTACTAAAAAATTATCAATATTACCAAGATAATCTATGGAATCTATAGAACATTTTTTTATAGATTTTGGTCTTGGACGGTACTCAATTTTCTTTTATCATATAATGTTCCATATATATAACTTTTCTAGTGATAATATTTATTGATAAAGATGATTTACTCTAAATAACTAACATTAATTGTACATTTAATATAAATTCTCCATTCCGAAAGCCTATAATATAGTATTAAAATTGTCCTCTTGATCCTCCTTGATGTTATTTAGAAAATAAGTATGTTATCTATAATGAACACCTCAAATTTATCAGGGTAATCCCTAAAGCCTATAGTCATTAATTCAATAAATAATGATAGAGAATTATTGAGTCAAACAAGTTTCACTATGAATGCATATTGTCTATAAATTATTCGAAAGGCTTGTTTCGGAATAAAATCAATTCTAACAAATAACTAATTATATTGAAACTAAAGATCCTCCCTTAGTAATTCTAACCTTAACTAGTTGATTGAATAAGTAATTTATCCATCGAAGGGGTTACATTTTCATTATTTTAATTATGTTGAGTTCACCATAGTCAACAAAGAGTTATGTTGACACATACTTCTTCATGTTGAACAGGACTGACAAACCAAAAGGTATTGAACTTGGGAATATAAAACCATTTTACATATTATCTTGTAACTGCTTCTTCATCAATTCCAACTAGATAATATCCATCCATTAAGGATACTTCAGTATGGAAAATTACTAAAATATTGTTTGGATGACAATTCAACCTATCGGTTTGGAGGAAGTACTTGAAACTCTTTTGGGAAAACATCAGTATAATCACTTGCATTAGAAATTCCATAAAGAAAAATTCTCATATTTTACCACATTACAAGGGAGATATATTTTTGACATTGGTATGTAATACTCATTCTTTGACAAAAGATTATATTAGATATTCATCCTCCCCTTTATAGTAGAAATAAATCTGTGGATGACTTGGGACCATGAAAGTGATCCACCACTCACGAAATATGATGTTTTATTTATATGAGGATATACTATCCTTGAAAAAAAATTTGAATCAAACTCTACTAAAGGATTTAATTCAACATTTCATGGAATATTAACACATGAAACATTGACTATGGATGCATTATATACTAAGTATTGAACCATAACTGCATGTTCTATTTTAATATATCACTCAACCCCGATGTTATGAGATGGTGTTTGGGAATTTATAATAAACATATAAGATAATAAATAATTAATATAACTATAATAAAAAAATTTCTAGCGACTCTATAATTAACAGCTTCTGTATTTTCCACTGCATATCATTACATCAGCTACAACCATAGTAATGCGAAATAGATGGTCCTAGGTGGGGTGGGCCACACCCATGAGTGATTGAGCACACAGAAAAATATTTTCAAAACCATTCATATAATTCAAGAAAAACACATTCCCACCCCATCCCACATAATCCCATTTAAATCCCTTAGGATTCCATGAATTTGATAAGATTATACTATTTATAACCACTTATATATTGTATGTTTTCATATTATTAAAGATAGTTGTGGGGAGAAGTATGGATCAACAAGATATGTTGTTTTAATGGATGTGATGGAATTATTTTTGAGGGGTTTCTAGTTCTATGTGGCAACATCGATGTGGGGGATATCTATTGAGATGAATAGTAGGTGAGTGATCCGTGAGTTGTGATGATTGATGTTGCTAGTTGTGTAGTGATGAAAATAGCTGGACCTATGAAAAAATTCACCCTCCAGGTAATGATCAATTTTAGTGAATTATTTTAGGTTCCCATGAGGATCTTTCATATTTTCTATCTAACATCATAATAATATATAATTACAACAATAAATGAACCAAAAAATTATAATGATTATAGTAAATCATTTAGAATTTAATCTATATGAATGGGATATAAGTTATGTTTTTGAGAGATGGTAAAAAAATGTTAATAAGATTAATAATTATAAGATAATTATTATAATATCATAATATAATAATAAATACAAGTCTATTAAAACCTGACATGTTATTTAAAGGTACATTTATAGGTCTATTATGGTGAGAAATCATGTCATCATTTAGTTATGAATTTTTGTTAAAAAACTAATATTTTAAAGAATCATATTTTGAAAAATTATTAATCCTTTTTAATATATCCAGTGAGTTACCACACACCCACATGGGATCAACATTCTTTAGCCCACACCGATGCTTGTTGAACCATAATTGGCTAAGGCTCTTAATGATAAATTATATTAGGTATAAACTAAACCACATCCTCCCCATATATGTGAATCCCATGGGCCGTAAGAATTTTTTTATTAATACTCATCATTAGTGTTATAATATTCCCTTCTTTTTTTCCTTGGATAGTTTTTCTACATAATGTCTCTAAAAACCATTTTTATAACGAATGGTATTATTTAGTGATCTGGTTCCATTTAGATAAAATATTGTACTACATTAATAGTTTTTATTTTATCATTTTATTAGCCTTACTCATTAGTGTGATTCTTTCTTTCCATTCAACACTGATTGAAATGATGTATCTTCATTCAACAGTACAGAAAAATTTTAATTTCATTGAAGATGTATTAAGAATATTTTAATTGAAGGTCGATATTTGATCAAATGACTAAAGAAATTTTAATTTACGAAAGGAAATATTACATGAGTCTAAATAATGGGATCATATTAAAATCATTTACATGAAGGGGATGAAAATTGTCGAGAAGCTCCTTAATCCTGGTTAGGACATGCGCAACCCAATTATTGGTGAGTCCATCTGCAGACTTAGTCACCTCATGATACGTGTGACTTGATATGTTGTTTATGTCATGTAGAGACTGAAGACTATTCATCTAGTGAGTATTAATCATCGTACCCATGGGTATAATATCTGAATTGGACATTGTATTCCTGATAATATTCCAACACTAATTAGCTTCAACATTAATGAAAAAAACAAAATCATATAATTATATTTATCTATACATTGAATCAAATATAATATATTTTAAATGGATTTAATTCATTACTCTCTGATTAGGAGATAAAAATTACAAATAAAGGTAGTGGGCCACTATCCCAAAAAAGACTCAACAATACTTGATCCTTCTTAAGTGGAGTAGAAATCTCTTCATGATTCATGGGATTATTCATACAATAATGTAGTTGAGATAGTAAATCCATGAATTACACAACTCCCACAGACCTATTATTAGGTATATAACTGGTCACAATTACTATAAATTTGGTTTTCGGTAATGATCCTTATATTTCCTACCAGTAACTAAAATAAAAATTAAACTACCGTATCAAAAAAATGTACACTGGGTACTATTATAAATAGGGTTAATAAAATATAATTGATAAATAAATACAACCATATGAATGTTTTGTATTCTTTGTTTTCTATCCATTGTAATTTTCCCATGAGGTCTTCTTACCTAATAATTTGATTATGTTCTTCATAATGGTACATGAAGAGTTTTTGAATTTATGAAAACAATACTGTAGGAGTGTAAAACTAGGTTCAATGTCAATAATTTTTTAATTTAATGGGTAATGATAAAGTTATTATTAATATCACATTCCCAGAGTTTTTTCCTTTAGAAAAATATGTCTCTATTCCACATCTACTTGTAGGATCTAGAAATGGATATAATTTATCATTAAACCCTTGATCTATAATTCACCAATATTCATGGATATTATTTATACTTATTCATATCCTTGAATTCTCTCTATGGTTCTCAATAGTGTTTTATCATCCAATTTCTAAAGGATAATTTAACCATTAATTAGATAAAAACTATGTTATCCCATACATTTGAAAAATATGTTTACATGATTACCCATCATAAATATCTAACAAATATAATTATAATGATCATGAGGCCTAATGTCTTTGGATGAAAATGTCCACATTACTAAAAAAAGAACATTAATGAAGGAATCCTTATTTTATTATTCACAATGTGGTCATAAATTCCATTAGTGGTCCTAAAACTACATTGGATAATCTGGGAAATGCATAAATAAAGGGGTAAGCTATAATTCCAGTCGAATAAACATTATAATGAAAAAATGTGAATAAAAAGTATAACATGATAAAATAAAAGTGAATTATCATGTGTAACTCCATGGAATAATAAAATAAATAACTTGTTATCATAATATCATGTCATCATAGAAAGTTTCATGGTATTATATAACATTACATAAACATGATTCAATGATAACTACCTAGAAAATATCACATTGGGGGAAATCTGATAATGTATTCGATTTACTCCATAATCTCATACATGACCCATCATGATACTAAATAATTACTTAATGAATTAAATCTCTATAATAGTGCACCTACCTTAAAATGTTCATGGTCAATGTTTGTCACATAAAATAATAAATCACAAGGAATATAATAAAAATTACCCATGAAATTAAAAGGGTTATCATAATATTATTTCACATCACAGTCAAAATAAATTACATAATAATTGAATTTCATAAATGATCTTAAGGAATGTATTACCCCATAAAATAAAGTGACAATAAACTATGTATATATGTTTGAGACATAAATTGATAAATTATTAGTATTGTAAAAAATTAAAGATATATATATTGTGAGGTCGAGTGGGAATGTCCATTACCTAATGGAAAGGGTTGTTTAGATAGTTACCTTACCTCAATCACGATATGCCATATGCATTATTTATCAACAAGAATACTAAAAATATATTTATTATTTTTTTCTCTTAAAAACCTATTTCAACATTATTGGTACTTTTATTTTATTTTCTACCTTGTCATATTCAATTTCAAAACAAATTATTTTCACTTTAGATGATTTATCGAGAAATGCCTCATATGTCCAAAATCACAATGGTTGGTTCAATAGGGTAAAAGTGATTAATATTTAACCATATATTAAATTTAATAATGAAAATATTATCATTTTTATTCATATATTGTTCTTATCAATATAAACTATAAATATGGTTATGAAAAATAACCTATGTTACAATCATGGAGATGGTAGACCATACATACACATGACTAATGTTTCAATTTTTTCAATGATCACAGACGAAAGAATGAATCTGTTATATTATCATTAAATTATTTTAATAATATCATAAATATATTATTATTTCATAAAATATCCTTTAAAATATCATCCATGTGATGAAGTGATAAAACTGAATAAAATTAATTCATGAGGTAGGAGTCATCTGCAGACACGGACGACATTGTCATTTATTCAATGGATGGAAAGTTAAGAATAATTATGATATATTTAGTTTATAAATTGATTATTATTCTATAAATAAACTATATCAATTTAAAAATTATTATGATTACATTACACGTAAATCACAAGTGAAAAATGAATCCCATATTTTTGTAAGGTAAAAGTTAGACATACACACGAGTGACGTTATCGTATACCCTAAGGATTGGAAAATATGGGCATGTATGTGATATTTAATGTACATAAGTATAATAATATCATATATAAAATATAAATCACAAAATAATTCATTATATCTATCTCTTAGAAGCTATTAGGGACTATAGTCTATCGTACATGATCAACAGTTTTGTTTCCCATTTAGGGGATGAAGAGATGAATGAAAGACCTTATATTAAGATAAAAACAAATATATATATATATATATAATAAATGTATTATACCATGTTTATTTTATAATAATTTATTATTTTTTATGAATAAATCATAAAAAATGGTGTGTTAATGACAATACCTCTTTTTCAAAAAACCCAATTTAGATTTCACCAGAAAGAAAACTATGTGGGATTTAGAATAAATATAAGGGTTTGGGGATTATTAGAGGAATGTTATAAATATATTTGGGAATTAAATTTATGATCTATTTGGTTTTGGATGTTTCTAAAGGAGGTGACCTGGTGTTTCATTTTATACGTGAGGGGGAGGATACAATTTGAATCATTGAAATGAAAGATTTACACTAAATTTTTATCATGCCAGAAGTGATTAAACTTTAATTTATCTGACATAGAATATATAATGTTACAATATTAATATAAAATAATAATTAATAAATTTCTTAGTGATTTTTATCCCTTATCTCTTAAGTTATCCCCTCTGATAAACCCTTTTTTACCATAATGCCAATAATTAATTTTTTCAATATTCACTATTTATTAAAATCAAAAAATAATTTGACATAATATAAATTATTTGGAGTCCTCATATTTAATGAATAAATAAAAATTATACTCACAAATATTTTATAATTTTATTTAAAATTAGTCTCATAGATATGTCAGAAAGATTGTTCTCAAGATATATATTTTTTAATAAAGATATTTTCTCATATTAAATATATTAATAGTAATTATAATTTAATTAATTTTGAATAAAATCTCAATAAATAAAATCAATTAATATAATTTAAATAATTGCTCATTAGGTTTTATTTTAGTTATTTTATATTGTTTAAAAATATTCATATTAAAATAGTTTTTGAAACTAAAAGTGTTTAAAGCCTAACAAAAACTATTAATAAAATGTGTTATAAAGTTTATTTAAATATAATAAATTATATTTTAAAATTAAAAATAATTATAATGTTGTGAATAAATTAAAATAAATTAATAATGGGACTTCATTTATAAAAATGATATGATAATTTTATTAAAAACCCATTTTCACAATTCATTGAAAAATTAACATTTTTCAATGAATCCAAATATCATAACATAAGTTAATTTAATAAAGATTATTTCAAAAGTTGTTTTTATTTTATAAATACATATTTATTCAGTAAAAAAATTATTTATAATATTTTATAAAAAATAATAACAATACAAATTTATCAAAAAAAAATTTTTAACAACGAATTATTAATAAGTTTTTACGAATAGATATATATTGTGTAGTAACATTATAATAATTTCATGATGTTGTTAATTATATTAATTCTTTCCAACATAAATGAAAATTTACAATGATCTTAATTAAACAATCATGTCTTTTATGGGCTCTATGTTTTGATTCACATGCACTATTTAACATACATTTCTCTTATAAAAACATATGGTGATTTAATATTTATCACCATCTTAGTGAATTCATTCCCGACACAAAATCCTTTCATGGTTTCCATCGAAAAACTAATTAGTGATAAGAGGATATCCACCACTCATTCTTGAAATAAATTTGCGATTGATTTTTCAATAAAAATTTCACATATAAAATTATACACTAAAATGCTAGGTCATCACGTAAACTATAATCCATTTTATACAAATCATATTTAAATTGAAATTTTATTCCAATCATCAAGGAGAAACCATTCCTACCAACATTAATCATGTAGAATTTATATCCAATGCACCATCCCATATTTACATGATCTAAAGATATCCATTATTATCATTCTTAAATAGGTTTGGGGCCACCCACATCTCACATAGGATTCACCATAACTTTAACACAACTAGTTGGGGTGATTCATCAGTAACCCAAAAATTAAAATCCTCCCATTTAGATTACCATTATTAAACCATTTTAAAAGGAGTACAATTCCAACCAATCCTATATTTCATCCACCACTCCACGTGGTATATAATGTTGGATTGTGGTTTCCACCAAAATAATTTCTTAATGTGTGGAGATACATTTTGATGTAATAGGATGAAAAAATCATCCATCATCCAAATAATATTCTAATTTTCCTAATCCTTAAGTATAATATTACACCATTTATTCTCTAGATAATTTTCTATCATGCCACTAATATCAAAGAGATACAGCTATCATCATCAAGAAAGAAACACAAATGAAAAATAATTTTTTTGCGTAACCCCCATGGTACCAACAATCCTTGGGAAACCCCTAGAATCACTTAGTAATAGAAAGACTTAGGAACACTCCCTCGTGTATTAATAACTAGTATTCCTCTCCTTCTCGTAAATCACATATCTTACATGGAAATATTGGTTTCTTTTACATAAATCTCTCTCATGGACTCATATTAGTTTCTTCAATGTTTTGGGTAGAAGCATAATTTTTATGGCTCATGTAATTGAGGTTGGATGTAGGATAATGTTATTGGGAATGATAGAAAATTTTATATTTTTTTCTCTCACAGCCTCCTTCTGTCATGGATAATATCTATATTCCAATTCCAATGCAGTTCTTGGATACCATGAACAGTTCATGGAGAAGAATACCAGGCTTTCTATTTTATAGGATAACTAATTTCCTATTTTTAACTCTACACATTGACATAACTCTTCTACATTGTTAAAATTTTACCATGTCCAAAGATGGATGAACATAATTAATATAGAATTAAGAATCACCCACAATTTTGGGAGAGAAATAAAGAAGATGATTATCTAGCCTACTAGGCTCTTTTTTCTAAATGCTTTATTTATATTGTATGGGATCCTTTAATCAAGATGATGCTATTATATTCATTCATTATTCTCTTAAGCTTCACTACAATAGGCCCTGATGATTTTTTGTAAACCTAACTAGCCATATTTTTGGGGCTAGGTGACTTATTATATAATAAAATACTTGTTGTTTCCGTTGATGTAATTTAACCTAATAGAAGGGCCTAAAAAATTAATGCATTTATTGATCTTAAGATGTGGATGATACCATATCTTGGAAATTCGGTACGTATTTGGAGTATTTTTAGTAGTATAAAAATTATTATTTTAAATTAATATTTATTTTAAAAGGTTCAATAATGTTATTTTTATATTAAAAAAAATTAATAAATTTTATAAATGATGATCTTTAAAATTTATTTAGAAAACATTGGTGGTCCTTGATTTTATCATTTACTATAGTGTTCAAATTTTTGGAATATTCGAGGTTTTTAAATTTCTATGCATTTTATTAAATTAAATTGTATATTAATTTAACTATGAAATTAATATTTTTTTTCATGTTTTTTACATAACATAACTCTTATTTTAATTATATTTGTTTCAAGCTTCTCATGATATAGTGATATATTTAACAACAATTTAAGATTATTTTAGGGTCTCATACAAACCCAAGATCATTCTATTTGGTTGTTGATAAATTCACATAGAGTTGGAATAGATCCAATTTGGGCACATGATTCGAGGTAAATAGATCACACGATGATAGAGATAAAATTATATGACCCCTTGAAGTTGGTTTACTCAAAATATCAAATTCAATTTCATTGATGATGTTGAGAATCTCATTGATTATACTTTATAAGAATCAAATGTTTACCATATTGATTTAAATTCATGAATTTCAATTAATTTCAATTTATTTAGCAAAATTCATAATATGTTTATAAATAAATTTCTACCTTTTTTACCTCTGACGAAAATTTTTCTGGATATATATAATATTTCTCATCAATATCCCACAACTATATTATGTATTTGGTAATCCATTAATCATTTATTGGATTTTTATAACATAGTCTATCGTCAATGCTCGTCCATCAAGACAGTAATATGAATCAACTTTATCCATAATAAATGATCTATGTAGAGCCGAGTTCTGTAGAAGGTCAGTTAACATAGATAGGGAAAACTTTAGGGTGACACAACCAGGTTTTTGTGAATGTGGAACTGGATTTTGAAAATCATTAATCTAGTACAATAGTTGCCCTACACAACTAGGATTTCATATATTGTTATGAGTAATCCTATTATTATATAATAACAATTGATGTAATATAATGGGTTATTATTACACAATATTAATGTGTATTTTATAATTTAGATATATTAATATTTTGTATGTTTAATTTTTTTTAATTTCTATATTGTATTATTTATTTATAAAAAAATTAAATATTATTTGACATTTTTAATGTTTTTTTGTTATTATAAATAAATGAAACCCAATAAAATTTAATAACTACCATTTTACTAGATGAATAAATTTAAAGAGAATTATGTTTTTTTTCTCACTTGAATATGGGTTTCTAAGAGCAGGGCTAGGTATTATGAAATATAAATTTATTAATTTTTATTATATATAATATTTTGAAAATACTATGTAATTATTACATAAAAATGCACACTAAACAAGGGATCATTTATTTATCATTCATAAAGATCTACTAAATCTCATTTGCACATTGAAACTATATTATATTAACTAAGGAATTCATATAGAAACCAGTGAGATATAAATCCTAATAAGGAAATAATCAAGGCAAAGAAACGAAACATATAATTAAATGGTATAACATGAGACCATAAAATACTAGGATCATGAGTAATCACACGGAATAATAATTTTAAGAACAACATATAATAATATCATTAAATTATATAAAATATCAAAATAATATATAACATATCATAAACATTATTCATATAAAACTAACTAAATAATATCACATGGTGGAAAACATCCCATAATGGATTTGGTTTATCCTAAAATCCCATTAAGGACACATCAGGAAGCTAAATATATTACTAATGAGATGGATAGAAATATTGGTGAACCAATATTAACATTACCATGATCTATATGTTTCATATATTGGAATCAATCATAAAGAATATCAAAAAAAATTACACATTTAATTAAAATGGGTTTCATAATCTTATATCTCAATGTAATCAAAAGTAATTAAAAAATAAATTAATTTGAGAATTGAAGAATATGAATATATTTCACCATAAAAGGAAGTGAATATAATCTATTTATATACTAAAGGTACATATATATATTTAATTTATTAGTATTCTATAAGATATACTTAAATTGAATTTGAGAGAATGCTCATAACATAAAGGAAATTTCAGTTTAGAGATATCCCATACCTCAAGCCTGATTCGTCATGCGTGTTAGTTATTATAATGAATGATAAAAATATATTAATTATACAATCTCTCAATAAAATTTTTCTTTTTTATTATTGAATTTATTTTATTTTTAACTATCTCATATTCATCTACATTACAAATTAAATTCAAATCGGTCATTTTAAAGATAAATGGGTCATATTTCCCAAATTGCATTGACATGTTAAATATAGTCAAAGAGAAAACTATTTATTCAAATATAGAATGGTAATAATGGATTAATTTTCGTTTTTATGAATGAATAATTATTTATAACAAAACATAAAAATAATTTTATGAAAAATGAAATGTGTTACAATCGTGTAGATTGTATGCCATACGTATATATGAGTGACGTTTCCATTTTTCAATGATAACGGTCGGATAAAGGTATGAGTTATTTTATCATTATAGGATAATAATTACACAATAGATAGCATATTTTTTTAAATACCCATAAACCTATTATCCATGTTATGCTGTAATAAAAATGAATCACATCACTTCATGAGGCAAGTGTCATCCGTACAAACAAACGACATCATCATTAATCAAATGGATGGTATTTTATTAACTTATATGAAATATTAATTTTACATATATATTAACATTTGATAAATAAAATGTATAAATTTAAAATGAATCCTTATTAATTTCCATGTAATTCATAATTGAATAACATATCACATTACTTCGTGAGATAGTAGTTTGTCATACACATGAGTGACATTGTCTTATTACCTACAGAGTAGAAAGAATGATGGTTCATGTTATATTATAACTAAAGAAATACAATTTTATAATAAATATAATATATAAAACCTAAATACATCATCATATATATCTGTAAGAAGTGTTTATGGAAAATGAATTACGTCTCTTCGTGAGGAGGTATTATTCCGTACACAAGTTAAATAGATTATTTCACATTTAGGGGTGGTAGAGAAGAATATTACTCATCAAATTAACATAAATATCTTAAAAATATATTAAATATAATGATTTTAGTATATCAAAATTATTTTATTGTATTTTAAGGATGTGGATGATGAAATAAATCCAATTTTTGGAAAAGGACATTACATGTTTTTCATACAACTTGATTAGGATTGCACCCATGAAACTTCTATGATGAATTTATAATCAATACAAGGAATATAGAATGAGGGGATTGATATAATTATATTATTTTTAATTTTTTTACAATGTAATTATTTTATTGAGTTTTTATAAGAGATGAGAGGGTGATGGATTCCACAAGTGGGAGAGAGGGAAAACGTGAATTTTTTTGAGAAAAAAGAATGACTCCAATATTCTTATCCTAGAATAATTCTATAAAATGGAATATTATTAAAATTAAAAGATATAGGGTTGAAATAATACTATCATCTATATATTATATATGTTTTGGGTTATTTGTAAGAATTATTCTTTTAGTTTAACTCCCACGGTTAACCCAATTTTACCATAACTGCGGTAATTAATGATTTCAATTTTCACAATTATTTATTATATAAATTTAATTTGACATATTATAAATTTTTCGTATTAAAATATTCAATTAATATTTATGAAAATTATTATAATAATGTTCCATAATTTAATATAAAATTCAACTCTTCGACATGTGTAAAAGACGGTTTTTAGGATATAAGATTTTGTAAGGAAAACATGATATTATATTAACTATATGAAAAGTAATCATAAATAAATTTATTTTAATTCATATTTATAGATATATTTTAATTAATGTAAATTATATAATTCCTAATTTTTATTATTATTATCACGACCCCCTTTCCACAATGTGTACCCCTCCTGGGTCGGCAATCTGAAAAGGGAGATAAGGACCGCCGAGTCCCGCCTCTAGTAGGCCACGGGTTGGAGACTAGCACCGAGGGTATAATAAACACATGAATGGGAGGCATTACCCTCTATGAGAACAAATGTAGAAGCGGGAGATAAGATAGACACCAATCAATTCCCACTTAGAACTAGAAATATAAATGAAACCCAAGTGCACAAATGGATTGTCATAAAAAAGTACTACAACTAAAAAGGAAAAAACTACAAGTACCAAAAAGAATGAAAAACAACTACAACCACAATCTCGAACAGATCCTACAACCACAACCTCGTAGTCACCAACCTGATCTCTAACCTGCTCCATGTTACCTGAAAAACAGTTTATATATATGTAGGGTTATTATAACAATATACTCAGTAGGATCCTCCCCGAAACCACTTGGGCAAAAGTACAGAAATAATGCTAATGAACAGTGATCAACAAGTGAAACTAACACATCACCTATACAAGTATACTATGTTTCTAACCTAACCATGGCTACTCTCACCAAGTAACGCATACAAGATTATATAATATAGTAAGCAATATAAAGGGTACCCCGCTACTACATCCCCAATGGTTTTCTGCATTTCCCCAACGACATACATCATATGCATCTCTCTCCAAAGGATTGCCCGAATACAACTGGGCTAAGCTCTACAATCTTCACCACAGGCACCACAAAGGCTTTCCCGCAGACACCTGGTCTAAGCACCACACCATCCTCACATCCAAAAGTAACCATGTAGTTTCTGAGAGCCACCACAGCTCGCGTAACTTGTATCATATGTCGGGTATTATAACTCAAGCCATTACAACCCATACACCGAGTAAGCGTCCTCAAGCCGTCACAACCTATACACGTTACACCTATATTAGTCCATAGGATACTATATACAGAATATATGTGTGTGAATAACCATAAGCTATTACAACCATCTACACATATATATGGGGAAAACTAACTATTGTTCCTCATTGCACTAGTATATACCAATAGAAGAGAGTGGGGTCAAAGGGGGTAGTCATCCATTCATCCTCCCACTGAAATGTTGGTGAAAACACCCCCTGGGCTCAGAATCCCCAGGATGTCATTTTCCCTTACTAACAGGGTGGAGTAGCGTATAGAAACACAACAAGTACAGAAAGTATTATAACTCAAAACCACACTATGTACATAACCTAGTCTTAGACACAACGACAGCTAACGTCTCTCAGAAACCGGGCTGCCACTTCTAAGACATAGTATCCTATAAGCACACAACCATTAAAAGGGCTTTATTAGATTACATCATTACCTATTTATCAATTCCACTATATGTTAATTAATTCTTCAATATTAATTAACCAAGAATAATTCCACATTATGTTCCATTAACATCACATCCAAAAATACACTTTACATTTAAATATATTACTACCTCATCAATATGTTTTAGTGAACACAAACCCCATGGGTTAACACCATTTATTCAGATATTCATTTTAGAATTAATTCCCATATTCCCAGGCATTCTAGAAAAGCATTCTATGCTACTAAACACAAGGGGGATCAACACGGTGGGTAGATATAGTACCCATCTAGTCTTTTCCGCCAATAACAAGAGCGTAGACCCATTTTCCTTTGAGAATATAGACATGGAAAGCAGGTGGTATACCCCGTGCGCTTTTGCTTCCATCAAAAGAAGGGTAAGAAAAACCATCTTACTTGAGCAGTGGGGAAAAGTAAACCAGATAAACATTCAATCAATGTCACCAATAATCCAACAAACAAATCTATCCCATTACATCATCACTTTTTTCCTCTCTGACACCCACATGCATAAACAGATGAAACTCGCCACACTAGGCGTCATCCGCTACCACAACTACAAGGTTTCCCTACTTCCACATATCACTACACCCATCCAAGGTCACATCACAAAAAAAGAAGAAATAAATCAAAAATCACATCAAAATGGGCTCTTGGCCCTTTAACAAGGCATCCAACTTTCATACATAATGAGTACTCATGGCTCTAATGCACAAGGCACTCGGCCTTACGAATAAAAGGATAACTAAGAACCCTACCAGGAGTTATCTTTTATCAACCAACTAGTTCTTTAATCCCTCTTGAATTAACATATTCAATTCGTAGGTTCCAATTCCAGGAAACCTATTCAGTAAGCTATCAAAAAAGATTTAACATGCTTACTAAGCAAATTTGATTAACATAAAATTAGATCAACTAAAACAACAACAAAAATCTGATTCATTTACATGACTCTTTATGTTTATCCAATTTATTGTCAATTAATTCTGACATTACGTTCTTTATCAATTTCATCAAGATCAGCATGCTAACAATCATGGCATATATATCACACTATCTAGAAAAATAAGAGGTACATCTTTATCACGACAAAAAAAACAACATGTGATCAATCCAATTAATTTAATCCCATTCATGTATGTAATTAGGTCAATTACATTATGATACAAAGGGCTAAATCGTGCTAACTCTACGACTACACATAAACAATCAGAGAATCCAAGAATCCCCTACCTCAAAGGTTTTTTAGGAAACCCACAATGGTCGAAGAACGCCCGAGACGACCGGGCCAATTCACCAAGGATACTCCCTAGATATCTTCTCCTAATACAACTGAGACCAAATCTCATCATAACAGACATCCACACACTTAGATCTACCCATAATAGGCATAGATCTAAGATCCCAAGAGAAGAGGAGGAGTATATCTAGGAAGATCTAAGAAACCAAACAAAAGGGTCAGATACCTCAAGAAACCGGCTTTGATTCGCGAAGAGAAGCCTCTAGATCACCTTCAAAATTCTTGGGAGAGGTTCTATAACATTCAAGGGAGATTAATACTGAGTTATGGGCACTTAGGGGATTAAACGAGGTGATTAAATGATAAACGAGTTAGATCCACAATTTTAGGATCTAACTTTATGTTTCTGCACGGTTTAACAAACCATGTGCTAACTGTGCGTTAGCTTCTGCCTTTCCAAACACACCTCACACGGTTAGACAAACCGTGCGCTAAACATGCATTAGCCACTGCCTCCAAGACCAGCATTGCACGGTTTGTCCACTTGGTTTAGGAAAACAGTGTGCGAAATGTGTGAATGATATTACCCTTTATATTTCCTTAAAAGTCCACCCAAACGCACCGCAAGCCACCTTGACCATCCAAAACACCCCTAACACCATATTTACATAAAGGAATGGACCATATAGGTCAGGGAAATTATATCAGTTACCTCTCCAAACATTCTCACCCTCGAGAATCCAAACCCACCTAAAGAGAAAACGAAATAGGGTCTGAACAACCACCCACCGAGATACCTCTCAAAAGTGACAAGCCACCAAAGCAACCAAGGGATCCATCTCATAAACATGAAAGTTTCATACCCCCATCAGCTACAATGATACATGGAAAGAGTTAAAAATCAAACAACTCTAGGTATTGAACACGTATCTGTGACTCACTTTCCCAAGTAATCTCCTCCATGCCACCGTGACACCACAAGACACGAAAAAAGGGGATGGAACACCCACGTAATGCCTTATCCTTGTGGTCTTGGATCTCCACAAGTTTCTCCTCAAAGGTGGAATCATAATCAACATAGATTTCTCCCCAATCAATGATGTGGGAGTCGTTATGAAGATAATGACGTAGCTGTGACACATGGAAAAATCATGTATCCGACTCATTTGAGGGGGAAGTGCCACTCTGTACGCAATTGATCCAACATGAGCCAACACCTCAAAAGGACCAACAAACCGGGGAGAAAGATTACTTCCATGACCAAACCTTCACTTCCCACGATGGGGAGTCACCTTCAGAAACACATGATCCCCAACATTAAACTCCAAGTTCCTCCTCCTTTGACCAGCATATGATTTCTTACGATCTTGCGCTGCCTTCATCCTATCACGAAACATCCAACCCATCTATGTTGTATTCTTCACTACTTCCCGTCCGAGAATTGCTGACTCTCCGACCCTCATCCGGCACAAGGGAGAACGAAAAGTCCGGCCATTCAAGGCTTCAAACGACGCCATAATGATTGGTGGAGTGGAAACTATTATTGTACGAAAACTACACCAAGAGTAAGTGCCTCATCCACGAGCCACCAAAATCAAGAACACAAGAGTGCAACATGTCTTCAAGAGTCTTGATGGTTTGGTCCATCTGACAATCCATTTGAGGATGAAAAGCAGTGCTAAGGCATAGATGAGAACAAAAAGCATGTTGGAGACCTTTCCACACCTTGGAGGTAAAAGGAATAACTCAGTCAGAAATGATCATCCTAGGGACTCCATGAAGTCTCACCACCTCCTCCGGATACTACCTGAACAAAACATCCAATGAGCATGACTCCTTGATTGCTATAATGTGGGATGATTTTGTTAAACAATAAAGTACCACCCAAATAGAATCATATCCTCCAAGAGCTCACGGTAATCAAGAAACGAAGTCCATTGTGATGTCCTCCCACTTCCACTAAGGAATATCTAAGGGCTGTAGAAGACCACCAGGAACACGGTGTTCGGAGTTCCGTTTATGGAAGACTAATCATCGAGAGACAAACTCTGCAACCGCACACTTCAGCCCAGGCCACCAAAACTGGCTCCTCATGAGTAGGAACATCTTCTTCACACCAGGATGCACTACTAAAGGAGAACCATGGAACTCTCTGAGGACTGTCTCATGCATCACAAAGGGAACAAAAATACTTCCATGATATAACAATCTATGTTGTTCATCCTCAGACCAACCATCAGGGGCCTCACCATAAACAACTCGGTCTCTCCAAACCTCCACCTCTAGATCTCCCACTGGGACTCTTCCAACTTATGCACCAGGGATGACTGCACCATCATCGGAAAAAGAAATAATCTACCCCCAACTTCTCCCATATCAAGATGTAATGCTGGCATTTATTCCATTACTCTCCAGGAATCACCGGATTCACGCTCAGCATTAGTACGTGAATTTCAGCTCAGTGCATCAGCTACAACATTCCATTTTCTAGGGGTATACTATATTTCGATGTCATATTCCAATAAGAACTCCAGCCACCAATGCGGTCGTATGTTTATGTCACGCTGGGAGAAAACATACCTCAAACTCTGATGATTGGTGAAAACCACAATACGCTCACCAATGAGGTAATGTCTTCAAAACATCAGAGCAAACCCCACGCCTGGCATCTCAAGATCATGGGTTGAATAGTTGTGTTCATGGGGACTCAATTGTCGAGACTCTTAAGAAATGACTGACCTATGTTGCATAAGAACACAACTTAACCACAGATATGAAGCATCGTAGAAGACATAAAACAGATCTTCTTCAGCTGAAAGACAAAGTACTGGAGCACTTACTAACTTCTTCTTTAGATACTTGAAAACTGCCTAACGTTGATCAGTCCATATGAATGCTTGATATCTCTTGGTCAATGATATCAGAGGGGTCGCAACCCATGAGAAATTTTCTATGAACCTCCTATAGTAGTGTGGGAGACCAAGGAAACTCTGCACCTCTGACACTATCATGGGGGATTCCCAAGACACAAATTCTTCTATCTTCGATGGATCCACAACTACTCCATGTTGGGACACAACATGCCCCATAAAAGGGACATGTCGAGCCCAAAACCCACACTTTGACGACTTCCTGAATAGTTAATGTCGACGAAGAACTCCCATGATGGCTCGAAGATGCTCTGTATGCTCCTCTTCAGATGTAGATTACACAACGATGTCATCGATGAAAACTACGATGAACATGTCCAGGAACTCACAGAACACAACATTCATCAATCCCATGAATAAAATTGGAGCATTTGTCACGCAAAACATCATTACAATGAACACATAAGGCCCATGATGCCAAAGAAAAGCAGTCTTCGGAATATCCTCATCCTTCACACGCTTCTGATGATATCCTGACTGAAATTTCTTTCATTGGGAACCAACTTGCGACTTTATTTGATCAAATAAATCATCAATCTGTGTAAGAGGATTTCGATTATTTATTTTCACTTTGTTTAAGGGACGATAATCGACACACAACCGCAAAATGCCGTCTTCCTTCTTCATGAACAAAACTGGTGCACCCCCCGGTGACACACTCGTCCGAACAAAACCGCACTTCAATAGATCATCAAGCTGTATATGTAGCTCCTGCAACTCAGAAGGGGTCATCCTATATGGAGACTTAGAGATAGGAGATTCTCCCGTCTGTAGATTGATCCCAAATTTGATATCTCATTGAGGGGGTAAGGCTATAACCTCATCTGGAAAGACATTAGGGTACACCTCTATGATCCTAGGAAACACCAACTATAGAACATCGTAAGAACTCAACACCATATCAACCGCCATGGATGGTAAGGGTTAAACGCACCAATGACCCATATGAGGGTCTCTCTCACCAACAAACACTGCTTGCTCTCCATCCACATCAACAAAAACAACCTTCTTCCTGAATCAGTCCATGATAGCCTGCACTGAATAGAACAAATCCATGCCAAGGATGAAATCATATGGTTGTATTCATAAACATAGGAAATCTCCCCAAGAGCAGTGCTACCCCAAAACTAGTTCAAAATCTCTATAAACATCAAACAAGTCTGGTCGACCTCCAACTGGAATAGTAAACGCCAAAGGCACTAGAAGCCTCTATATCTCAAGTTACATAGAATGGACAAGGGTAGGTGATATGAAGGAGTGTGTCTCTCTTAAATCAAACAAGCCATACACCATGATAGAAAACAAGAAAAGGGTACCTCGAACGACAGCTAGCTCATCTGGTGCTGGAAATGCTAGAGCATGAAGCTGACCATGACCTCTTCCACGACCTCTCTGAACATGATGACAACCACCACCATGGCAGTGCACTTCTCTCTAAGTATGGAGAGCATCAATGGGTTGTCCTCTACCTACCCCATCTTCTCTCTGCTAATCTAAAGCTGGTGCAACCTACTGCTGCTGCCTCGGCTAGAACTGCCTAAACAGAGGAACCAGTAGCGGAGCGCCCGGTGCACGATGACCTCTCTAAAATGTCGAACTCTCCCGCTTCTAATTTCCTTGACCACCACAATAAAAAAAAGCACCTTATCCCTTGGAATAGGCTAGATATTTTTCTCCTCCGGAGAAACGAGATGTGAAGGGCTGAGACCTACCCCCGGCTGAAAGGAAACTCTTCTGCCTGGAATACCGGGAACCCTGGACCACAACTTTGCATCATGAGGAATCTTGCTGATTCCATTATCATGATGATCTGGTCCTGGATAATGTCCTCTCAACAACTTCTACCCTCACCGACACCTCATGGTATGTCTCTAACATAAATGGGGTGACCCGGCACTGGATATTCAGACGTGAAGCCCCCTCTAAATGCCTCGCCCTTGCCTCCTCGTCTAGTATCATGTCTGAAGCATATCGTAAGAGGTTCGTGAAATGGATCCCAAACACACAAACACTGGAGCTCCCCTGGTGAAGGATAAGATGCACCTGGAAACTGGAGGCCTTTGTAGTTGAGGAATGTAACTCGACTCTGAACTTTTCTCGGAACTCCTCCCATGAGATCGCTGACTCCTCACGATCCCAGAGGAAAAAGAACCACCACTGCCTTGATGCTCCACGCAACATCATCATAAATAAGGACACCAAATCCTCCTTCCATGAAGGGATCAAACTGAAGCCTATCTCGACCTCCTCCAACCAATATTCTGTGACTACATCAGAAACGGAGCCCTCGTACTTCTGTAGACTCTGGTGCTGAAACTCTCGGAGTGTCTTCGTCCAAGTGTCGTTGTCGACAGCCTCTACCCTACGACGATATGTTGGACCAGCCTGCTGGACATTTTCTATGCAAACCTGATGAGGACATCAACCTGGATCCATACCTGTGAAAATAATAATAATTAGAGCTCCTATGTCTGGAATATGGAAGACTCAACATTAATTAATTAATTGTTTTCATTCATTCATTTTTTATTTTAGGTTAACCTATCCCATGGTCTACACATTCAAAAACATGGAAAAAAAATAATGATGCATGATCCTTTCAAAGGTCTCTACCCTGCAACTAGTATCACCTTGTTTAGTAGACATTGTAATCATAAAGGTCTATACATAAGATCATAGGGGGACATAAACTCCAATGTCTGTGCTGTTCTCCAATGTTTACATCACATGCTAAACAAGAATTCCCCCATTGCCCTACCAACCAATGCAACATCACCTGTGCCTAACTCCAAACTCCACCCTATCCCTCAACCAGACCTCTGATACCACTCTTTCACGACCCCCTCCACACAATGTGTACCACCTCCTGGGATGGAAATGTGAAAAGGGAGATAATGTCCCTCGAGTCCTGCCTCTATTAGGCCCCGGGTTGGCGACTACCACCATGGGTATACTAAACACATGAATGGGAGGCATTACCCTTTAAGAGAACACATACAGAATAGAGAGATAAGATAGACACCAATCAATTCCCACTCAGAAATGGATATACAAAAGAAACCCTTGTGCACAAATGGAATTTCATACAAAATTACTACAACTAAAAAGAGAAAAACTGCAAGTATCCAAAAGAAAGTAAAACAACTACAACCATAAGCCTGAATAGCTCATGTAACCATAAGCTAGTAGTAACCAGCCTGATCTCCAACCCGCTCCAAGTGACCTAAAAAGATGTTTAAATATACGTAGGGTGAGTATAATAGTATACTCAGTAGGATCCTCCCTGAAACATCTCGTGAAAATGTAAATAAAGCAGGCCAAATCACAGTGAACAACAAGTGAAACTAACAAGTCACCTAAACAGGTATACTAAGTTCACAATCTCAAAAAGGCTACTCTCACCAAGTAACGTACACAAGAATATACCATATAGTAAGAAATATCAAGGGGGCCGCACTACTACTTCCACACCGGTATTCTACTTTTCCCCAATGACATAAATCTTCTACATCTCTCTCCAAAGGCTTGCTTGAATACACCTAGGCTGGGCTCCACAATCTGCGCCATGTGCACTACAAAGGCTTTACTGTAGACACCAGGGCTAAGCACCACACCATCCTCACAATGAAAAGAAACCAGGTAGTTTCTGGGAGCCACCACAACTCACATAACGTGTATTATACGTCGGGTATTATACATCAATCCATTACAGCCCATACATCAAGTAAGGGTCCTCAAGCCATCACAACCAATACAAGTTACACCTATAGTAGTCCATAGGATACTATATCCATAATATATGTGTAGGAATAACCACAATCCATTACAGCCCTATACACAAATATATGGGGAAAACTAACTGATGTGCCTCATGGCACATGTATCTACCAAGAGAAGAGAACGAGGTCAAAGGGGGAAAGTCAACCATTCATCCACCCACCAGAATGTTAGGGAAAACACCCCCCCAAGGCTCAGAATCCCCGGGGTGTCAGTTGCTCTTACTGACAGGGTAGAGTAGCATATAGAAACACAAAAAGTATAGAATATATCATAACTCACAACCACGCTATGGTCATAAACTAGTCTTAGACACAACTGCAGCTAACCTCTCTTAGAAATCATGCTCCCACTTCTAAGACTAGTTATCCTATAATCACACAACCATTAAAAGGGATTTATTAGATTACTTCATTCCCTTTTTATCATTTCCACGGTACGTTAATTAATTCATAAAAATTTATTAACCATGAACACTTCCACATTAAGTTCCATTGACATCACATCCCAAAATCCACTATACCTTCCAATAGACTACTACCTCATCATTATGTTTCAGCGAACACCGACCCCATGGGTTAACACCATTTATTCAGATATTCTTTTCAGAATTACTTCCCATATTCCAATTCATTCTAGAAAAGCATTCTATGCTACTAAACATAAGGGGGCTCAACAAGGTGAGTATATTTACTACCCGCTGAGTCTTTGCCGCCTATAGAAAGAGTGTAGACTCATTCTCCTTTGAGAAGCTAGACACAGAAAGCATGTGGAATACCCCGAGCGTCTTCTCTTCCTTCAGAAGAAGGGTAAGCAAAACCAACTTCCTTGAGATGTGGGGAAATGTAAAGTAGATAAGCATTCAATCAATGTCACCAAGCATCCAACAAATTCATCCATCCCATTCCATCATCACATGTGTCCTCCCCAACACCCACATGCATAAACCGATGCATCTCGCCACTCTATATGTCATCCGCTGCCACAACCACAAGGCCTCCCAGCCTCCACATATCACAACACCCCTCCAAGGTCACATCAAAACACAAGTAGAAGAAAATCAATCATCACATAAAATGGGCTATTGACCCTTTAGCAAGATATCCAACCTTCATATATAATGAGCAGTCATGGATCTAAATAACAAGTAACTCGGCCTTAGAAACAAGAGGGTAACTAAGAACCCTACCACACGTTATCTTTTATCAACCAACCAGTTCTTTAATCCCTCATTAATAAATAGATTCAATTCGCAGGTTCCAATTTTGGGAAACCTATTCAGTAAGCTATCACAAAAGATTTAACATGCTTACTATTCCAATTTGATTAACATAAAATTAGAACAACTACAAAAATGGAATCTACCGGATTCATTTACATGTCACTTTATCATTATCCAATTAATTATCAATTAATTCTATCTTTACGTTATTTATCAATTTCATAAAGAGCAACATGCTAACAAGCAAGGAATATATATCACACTATCTAGCAAAATAAGAGGCAAACCGTTGTCACGGCCTAATGCAACAACATGCAATCAAACCAATTCTTTTAATCATGTTCATGTATTTAAATAGGTCAATTACATTTTGATCCAAAGGGATAAATCATGATACCTCTACGATTGTACATAAAAAATTAGAGAAGCCACAAATCCCCTACCTCAAATGTTATCGAGGAAACCCACAACGGTCGAAGAACGCCCAAGAAGATGGGGATAATTCAACAAGGATCCTCCCTAGATCTATTCTCCTAAATAAAATGAGACAAAAGAACATAATAATCGATATCCACACAAATAGATCTACCCATAACAGGTGTAGATCTTAGATCTCGAGAGAATAGGAGGAGTAGATCTCGGAAGATCTAAGATACCAAACAAAAGGGTCACATACCTGAAAAAACCGGCTTTGATTCACGAATAGAAGCATCCTAATCGCCTACAAAATTCTTGGGAGAGGTTCTCTAACCTTCAAGGGAGATTAATCCCATGTTATGGCCGCTAAGGGGATTAAATGAGGTGATTAAAGGAATAACTAATTAGATCCACAATTATAGGATCTAACTTTAAGTGCATGCATAGTTAGTCCGCACTGTTTAACAAACCGTGCGCTAACCGTGTGTAAGCTTTTGCCTCGCCAAACACTCCTCGCACAGTTAGTCCGCACAGTTAGACAAACCATGCCCTAACCATGCATTATCAACTGCCTCCAAGACCTTCCATGGATGGTTTGGCCTCACGGTTTAGGAAAACTGTGTGCCAACATTGGGAAAGCTATTACCATTTATGATTCCTTAAAAGTCCACCCAAACATACTGAAAGACACCTTGACCTTCCAGAACACCCATAACACCATATTTTCAGAATGTATTTGACTGGAGAGGTCCATGCCATTACAATTATAATTATTTCAAATAGGAAATCATTATTCACAAAAAAAAACTAATATAAGAGAAAATTTTCTTTTAAGACATAAAATATAGTTATACTAATGTATTATATGAAGAAGATTGAGATGAAATTTATTTGTTTTTATAAATATAAATAATAATTATCTTAATCATAATTCTGAAAAAATAAAAAGGGTATTAATTTTTTAAAAATACATTACAATTTTATAAAAAATGTATTCTTCTATATTGAATGATGAATTGATATTTTATTTGTAATCATAATATATTGCAATAAGTTAATATCAATATTATGACACATAATGTTATTTTACATTAAAAAATAATTTTTATAAATGTTTACAATTTTAATTCCAATATTTTATCCCAAATAGAAATTAAAATTCTTCTAAAATAAATGGTTTTTAATAAAATGACCCGTTACTCCTAAGTGTTTACAAATAAATTTATATTGGGAAGTACCATTATAAAAAATAAAAAAAAATTAGTTAAATATATCAATGCACGAAAATTTAACACCATGGATAAAAATGGGATATTTTGATGATCATCACATGTTTGGGTTTAGTTTTTTCTATGTAAAACACAATTGAACAATTGTTTCTCAAATAAAACATTGCACTGTTAAAAGATTCATAAAAAACCTAGTCAATTCGGGCCCAACACATAATCCATTTTGGGGATTCATTCTAAAAAAATAGGAGATATAAATAAAACCTCATCCATTTATATATGTGAGCCACCAATCCATTTAGAAATCAATGTGGGGATGAGTTAACACCCAACAATACAACCAAAAATCAATAACCATAAGAATTTTCCTTCCCTTCATTGATAATCCATCCATTTCAAATCATCACTAACTTTCACATCCATTTATATCTTCAATGATATATTCAAGATTACCACTATTATAATGATGATTTTGGATACATAGATCATAAATTAACCCAAAAATCCATAATGACCTGGCATTATGATTTTCAAACGGGTTTGGGGTAACATGCATCACACCAACGTTACACCATGGCTCTGATACTACTATTTGGGGGACATTCATCACCAGACAAGACCATCTAGGAAAAACACATAATACATTCATGATATCCATCATAAAAACAATCGGCGATTAGAGGAGTGTCCAATATAAGATTATAATACATCCACCACTCCTTACGGGATATGAATTATGATTGAGTTTTAATCCAAAAGTTTTTTTCTATTATGAGGTGGGTTATTCGATGCACTAGACAGAATATTCATCCTTTGTCATAATAGTGTATTATTTTTCCTTATTTTTAATTAATATATTCCTTCATTGGTTCACTAGATCATTTCCAACTCCTCTCATATAGATGATAATCATCAATAGGCAGCATAAAAGAAACATGATAAAAAATATTGATTGCATCACCACTCACATGGTACCTTCAAACCTAGGAAAACCACACCAATCACCAAAACATAGAAACACCATAGATCATTGAATAACATGGCATCAAAAGTCGATCAATTTCAATATAAATTTTTTACATCCTAATAGATGTGAAAACAACTAATTGGTTGGTTGATCATGGGATGGGGTGGTTATCCCAGGTTTGACAATTGTTATATAATGTTTTGAGATGTGAAGTAATATATAATTTAAATAATAAATTATTTATAAATGTTCAGGCTTTTTATTTTAATATTTTAATTAAAATTATTAATTATCTAGAAAGTTCGATTTTGAAAAAATCATTAAACAAAATCCATTGGACCAGAAGTCATCATTTACCTTTGTGTAAAAGATATTTTAGTGTTTGGGGAAATTGAATTTTTATGAGTCTTATTAAATTAATTAAAATATTTAGTTAATTAATAAATTCATATGAAACATGTTTAGTAATTTTTTAAGAAGACAAATATCAAATTAGTAATAAAATTTTCTTTTTCTTATAAAGATGTGGTGTTCTGTTTATCATTGATGTTAGTATATTTTAGGCTCTCAACCGAACCCTAGCCTGTTCCATGTGTCTACTGATAAATTGAGAGTGATCCTAAGAAAATATCATTTAGGCACACAATTCGATGAATAAAGAGTATAATATCATAGAGGGTGAAATGGCATCTCCCTCAAGAATGTTTTAACCCAAATAGCTCATTCAATTTCAAAAAAAAAAATTCACTGTGTTGACTAAAAATTAAAAGAATCAATTAGTCTCTCTATATATTTTAATTAATTAATAATAATTAATTTCAAATTTTTTAAAAAATTCAATAATTTTTAATATAGTATTTTCCTACAATATTTATCTATGATAAAAATTATTTAACATGTATTGATATTTCTCATTAATATCACCCATTCCGCTTTTGAGTTTAGTACACCATTACATGTGTATAAGCTTTTATATAACATGGTTGGTGAGAGTAGATTGGTGAGGTTCAAACGAAGGTCGGGTCTCATAGGTTTGGAAAAGTTGAGGGATGCATTACTACATTTTATTAAATGTTAAACATGATTTAGAGAATCTTCAATCAGGTACACCCACTACCCTACTATTAAGATATTTGGAATATTATTATGAATTACTATATTTTTAAATAATCATAATTCATGTAATATTATGGGTCAGGATTACATTTTATTAATTTATATTTTTAAATTTACATATATTTTTATGGTGTATCATCAATTGTATTATATGTTTTACAGTTGTATAATTTATTTTTAAAATATTGATTATTGTTTTATAAATTTTTATTGTTTTTTATTAATTATAAATTCAAACCTAAAAATGAGATAAATATTATTTTCAAGAAAATAAAAAAATAATAAGAATTATTAAGTGGGTCATTCTATTTGTATGCAATTTCATAAGAGTAGGGGTAAGGCCTTGGGAATATAAATTTATTCATTTTTTATTCTATATAATTTTAAAAAATAAACTAGGATTTTATATATCATAACATTAGGTTTTTAATAATATAACATTCTACATAGATTAATTATTAATTTCTTACATAATGAAATATATTTTTGGAATGTTTTTTTAAATAGATCTGGTAATACATGATAAATTGATGTAATAATAATAAGGTGAAACATATAATAGTATTCTTTTTCTTGGAGTTCATTTAATATATGTAATTTTTTATTAATGTATACCGTACTACATTTTAGGGTTTTTGGTTAAAGTCATTGTATTTATCAAAATGAATCACGAGATAAACTCTCCACAAACAATAAGAATTCAAAATAAAGATTCCAACCTCGATTTTAAACTCTTCATAAAACCAACATGATGTTACTCATTACGTTAGCATAATGTAATATAATCATAGTGTAAAATAATAAAATCCACAATCCATTGAATCAAACAATAAAATTAATCACCAGGAATAAAATTTTTAAATAGGATGAAAATATTAAATTAGAAGACCAAATTGTTAATAATTTAATCGTTTTTTTATTAATGAAATATTAGAATTTTTTAAAAAAATCATAAAATAACATCCCAAATCATGACTACCTTGTATCATCATGGAATATATTCTTACACATCCATGATGTCGATGTAGAATTTGGGGTGGTTTAAATATAAAATAATATGGATCATTAAAGTCATATTATTCATCTGGTTGACCATATTATCCATATTCAACGACCCTTATGTATTACACCTCTTCCTTAATTTGAAGGCCCACAAAAATACAAGACTCATTTTTATGTTTTTTACATTATATCAATTAATTTCATTGTCTTATTATGGTGTAGACACAAATCTGTTAAAAGGGGTGGGGTGTAAGACTTGGGATCACAATCAATGGCTAGGGATTCCCTTAATTCATTCCTATTGTTTCCATGTGTTTGGTCGTGGTAGAATTTCATGAAATTCAATGAAAAGGGAATGTTATAAAAAACAACGGATCCTTCCTCTCCAATATAGAAGTCTTGAACATAAATTTGGGTATATGGAATAGTGTTTCTAACTTGATTATGGATCTATTCCTATTATATGACATTGAGATGTTTAGGTGACATGCATGATGAATATGAAAAGGGAGAATCATGTGTGTAAATTTGTTGGAACACTTTTCTTTTTATTCCCTTTCCATTTTGTGGTAATAACCAACTCCATGTACATTTACTTGGATAATCCTCATGTTTTATTAAACATGGGGTGTACATGTCTGCGCACACTAAGAAAATATCCCTTGACATATTGCGATGAATTGTAATCCACTATGTCTTTACATTAGAAATTAGAAGTAGCGAAAATAGAATCCAAAAATATGAGGAGAAGAGAATTATTTAATGTAATATTATGGGGTTTGGGTTTTTGGGTTAAATTTGAGATAAAATTCCCCCCACCAAAATGGTGGAGATATATAAGTAAGGAGGAAGTCATTGAAATTTTAGTGGGAAAGGAATGTGTAGACCCACTTCATGAGGGCTTTGAAAATAAAACCCTAGTTTTGAAAAATAATTTTAATATGTTTAACAATCTCCATAATTTATATAGCATATGTATAATCATTATCATTTATTATTTAATGTTTTTAAAAATTAAATTCAATGTTTACAAAATATGGATCAATCTTTCTATCACTATGTATGAGGGCTAAAATTAATATTATATTGCTTTTATAATCATTTATTTAGAGATTCTACCATTTCATGTGAGTGAAAAAAGTCTTCCTTTTTATCACATTTAATTCTACTTATTATATATTGTAATGAATACGGGTTTTGATGAATTTATTTATAAACAAATATTATTTATCGAAATGAATTAATGATAATGTATAAATCAATCCTAAAATTAGATCTGATAAAATAAAATATTTTATAATTTAATTATTCTAATAATAAATTACAATTATTTAAAAATTAATAATATTTACTTTTAATTAATGTTGTTGTTTGTGTCAAAAATAAGATCCTAAAATTTAACATTAAAATTTTTTCACAAAAGAAAAAATCATTTTTTATTTATTTATAGCCATTTAGAAATTTTATGATTTTACTTGTTCTAATTTTTTACTTTTGTTTTTTAAATTTATTACAAAAGTAATAGGGGGACTAAATGTCATTATGTTCAAAGGGAGGTTTTATAATATTTCATTGGATGCTGTTTGTAATGCTTTAACTTTGGTTGGTGGTACCAAAGTCCTTTTTCATGTGAATAAATGTTAAAATGGATTTTCATTTTATCCCATCAATGTGAGGATATAATCATTAATAACATTATATTCTATGAAATGTATAATATATGAATGTTACATAATGTTTTATAGAAATAATTTAAGTACAATTAATATTTATTGAAACAATTTAACATTAATTGAAAAATCCATGCAAAAAATTACGATGATAAAATAAACAATGATATTTATTAATTATTCCCTTTAATAAAAACAATTATGAAATAACTAATACCCAAACCATGATCATCACTACTTGAGAACTAAAAAACATTAATGTTTTTTCAATTGGAGATTATTTATTGGTAAAAGATAACTTTATATTGGAACAGAATTTTACACTCATATATATCTCTGTTAATAAATTTTTCAAAAAACATAAGCCACTAAATGTGATTTTGACGGATAAAATGACTATGTTGAAACTAAAATAATACTAAAGGGTAAAATATATTCAGGTAAATATGTTTATAAATAGATTAATACTTCTAATATATATATATATTAATAATATTATTATATTTTAGAAACAATACTGATAATTAATATCTATCTATAAATTTTTTTTAAATGTTGGTATTCCAATATTTTTTTATTTGAATTATATTACATAATTATATACATTATATTTTTTTATTTAATAAATATAATGTCATATTATATTTTAAAAATATAATGTACTATTATATTAATTATATAAAAAATATTAAATTAGCATTTATAAAACAGAAAAATTCTATGATTTTATTTGATGTTTTAATATAATCCTAAAACAAGAGGATCGACAAAAATACATGATGTTGGATATTTTTTTTCAAACATGTTTGAAGACTAAGAGACATTACATGCAACCTGATAAATCTTCTAATACAATCACTTTCTTACAAACATTGGAACATTCTATCATGGATTCCACACCACATCCTATGAACTATTCTCTACTTTAGTGGATCTGAATGAGCACAACTTCACCATCACAATGGAACACCATTATATGATTGAATTTTTCCTTTTCCATGTTGGATTTGCAAACACACATTTTTAAATTGAAAAGTTCCACCATCATGTCAACACGTAAAACTTCAATGTTTGATAACAATTGACCACCATCATCCTATATCTGACTGTCCTAGCAACATTTCAAACTTCACAATTATATTATTGATGTATGACCTATCCAAACACTTATCAAACAACCATATTGCAGAAAAATAGTAAAATTATATCAAAATGTGAATAAATCTATCTAATCATGTTAAATTACATTTCTACGAACTATATAGAGAATAATAAATATATCACCCAACTTCATTCTAGAAAACAATTTATATTACAAGGGAAAACCACATGAATGTATAATATAATATTATGGCCCATTAAATTTATATAATATGAATCATAATAATATAAATTATTTTTTTTGGTCATGATCACAAATTGGATATTTCATCATTAAAATATTAAACATCAAAGAATAATAATGTGTAAAAAATATGGAAATTCTACCAAACAAAATAAAAGGCCCTAAAAATACATTTTATAGTTATCTAGTTATTAAAGATATCAAAAAACATTACATTTTTTATATAAAAAATACATATTGGATTCAATATTTATTGAAAATAAATCATTATGATAAAATTAAATAGATAATCTAAATTAAACCACATGAAATACTATAAACGAATTGGAAGAAAAGTGAAATTGGGTTTCCAATTTATTTATAATCAGGGATAACAAGGATCATTTACGTGAGTGACCATGAGTATTTTTACATGATAAGAGAAATGTATTACATTTAATAATGATATATTTTGTATCATACTATGATAGGTAGAATGATTAACATATGGTTTTTCAGAGGTTTGTTTCTTCGATACCTATTTTATAAAGCGGTAATGAAAAAAATAGATTGTGCTAGAAATAATATATAATGTTATTGTTGATATTTTTTTAGGAAATATTGATTTTTTATTCCACATTAAACATATAAATAAGATCCTTATAATGAGGCATTTATAGTGTTTCATAATAGTACAGGTTACATGTAGTTACGAGTGTTTTAGGTTCACAAAAATGTTAATAGAAAAGTATGAATGTGGGTATTGGTATGAAAATATTCAATTATTTTAACATTAGAAATTTCAGTGAAATTATAATTGACCTATACCGATCATCCATATCGATCTCCTAGATCAGTAAATCATGGTGTGTTGTAAAATAAAGATAAAATAACACGTCTCATAAATACAAAAACAAGAAACTAAATCAAAGAACAAAGAGGAAACATGAGGGTATAGAATTGTGTGAAACTAGATAACCCAAATTGAAATACATGTCAAACAAATATCCATGTGACTAAATGTTACCTCTTAAAACTATCCCAATGTGATATAGCTACATAAATATAAGCCTTCTTTCTACAAAATGATCTTCCCTTTACCTAAATCTGGAAAAAAGGTCTACATCTGCCGAAATATTGAAGTAGGATGTGAGAAACATAGCCCAATGGGATACCACAATATATTCTATACAAGTTCTAAAAACGGGAATGTACATGTACAAAAAATAATACAAAATAGTTTTATAAGTAATTACATATATATATATATTGGAATAATTCTTCAAACAATCATTAAGTTGTCACAAATTGAAAATAAATGTTTCAAAATATAGAATTAAAGTATATAATGATTTATTATATAATTATAATCTTGAGAAAAAAAATGTGATAAATTATCAAATAAACAAATTACCAAATAAAATGAATCTTATAGTAGAGCTCTACTCCATGTGAAAATACATTCTAGATACTCATAATCAAAAAACCAAATATGGATGGATCCAAAAACATAAAGGACTTACACAGACCATAGAAACTCAAGATATTTACACCTAGTGGTGTCGCACACAAAAATGAAACTCGTGATTCTATTTCGACATTCCTAGGGTTCCCACTATGAAATGTGTGTCAATTTAAAATTTAAATATAATTTTACATTTTTATAAATAATAATATCGAATCCAAAAAAATTTAATTAGGTTTTGAAAATCCATATTCGATATTAAATCAATGAAATTTTACTTTCCATAAAAAAATCCTTTTTAATACAAATACATGAACTTCTAAATTTTAATACATGTTAGTGCATTTATAATTTTAATGAATCAATAAGAAGAATTAGAAATTAAAGAACATATAACAATTAATGATATGCACTTTCCACAAGACTATATAAAATCTTACCAATATAAAAAATGGTTATTGGAAATAATAAAATATTTCTTTGGAAGACAATGCATAGAATGTGACTGAAATATATAGATAGAAATCCCAATCTGATTACAAATACTGACAAAAAAAATGTTCCCAAAACCAAAAGAGTGAGAAGCTAAGAGGATGTCATACCTGGGGAGATGATGTGTGTTACCAAGTTGACTAATTACTGAATAGGTCGTTCCATACAGAAGGATGTTACATAAAAATCAGGTACTATAAGATATCTTACTGAAAGAAGAATACTAAAAAATCAATTAAATCCTAAAACTACTACACAAAAACCTAAAAACAATAAAATGGGGAATTACAAAATGTTTATTATTTAATAAATTGTGAATCCATTTAATTTTATGTTACAACAAAAAATGTGTCACCTCAAATTGAAAACATAATTTCCCATATGACCCGATGTGTAATCTTAAAAGACATGTAACATTATCACAATGTGTAATCAAGATCAAGACAAGTTTCCACTAACCATTACATATCTTGAGATCCCATTGATCTAAATAATCAATAGAAAAGTCTAGGAAAAAAATTAAAATCCATCAGATCCTTGACATCACCATTACTGTAATCATCCGAAATTAATGGTTGACAACACACGCTCATGGAGAAAATGAAAACAATACAAATGATGAGTGTTGTAGTTGGTGCCCTAGAAAAGACATCAATCTAGTTTATGATAAATTTTATTCATGGTTTGTAATATTAATTAATTCTTTGTCAGAACATTATTATTCTTCTACATGAAATTGTATGTGACAATGACTCGAGAATATCTATTGTACTAAAAGGTCATAGCAGTTCCCTGCAATGTTGAGACCTAAAAGTGCTACGACACAATTCTAGAATATATGTTCTATGTCTGGATGATATAATTTAATGGTTCATAAATGATATGGGTTATTAGGGTTGGATAATCATTGGACATTGAGGAAACTTCTTTTGTAGTACACCCTTGGTAATATTAGTAGGATATTATGAAAATGAGACCCAACGATAAGAAATCCACAATTAAAAGTGTTGTTGTTTGTTCCTATAAATGGTCATGTGTTTTGATACATATACATTATGATTATTAAAAATGGATATTATTAGTTTTTTACTATTATGTACTGATGAAAACCATAAGGAAAAATTTTAATGGTGATTTAGGATTGGTTGGGTGTGTCACGAGTAATATTTCTTTATTGTATAATACAAGAAATGATTTATCCCTTATATTCATTAATAAAATTTAATATCTCTATACCATTTAAGTAACTGATATAGCCTAAATAAATTCATTTCCAGGGTGTTCGTTAAAAATATTCAATTGCGTGAAAGTCAAAGAATGAGATATCGAGCACATAGGTTGATTGCACTAGAATGCAACATATATTATTGAAGATACTGTGATTAAGGGATTATATTATATTGTAAGCATTTCTTTGTGGTGGCATGTTGTTTCGACATTAACTCCTTTCTCTATGGGTGAGATGGCATGTTTCAAGAAACTATCCTTGGAAATTAGGTGGGTTTTCCTAACAAAATTGTGAAAGATTCCAAGAGGGTCACACACTAAGTTTATCATGAATCTCTAATACATAATCTTATATTTAAAAATTTGGACAAATATTATTCACAATAATAGATTAACAATTAATCATTTATTATTGATCACATTACTTCCATAACTAGTTATTTGAGTGAGTATATTGTACGAAGAATAATTATGAAAATTTTAATTTCAATTTTTATGAATATAATATTAAATTATTTATCATCAAATCATGTAGTGATATTTATTTAATAAATAAATAGCCATTATTCATGTCTTGATAAATATTTTGGAGGATTGGTGGACTTATTTTATGTTTCTAGTGAGAAATAATAATATTAAATATTATTTGATACAATAATATTTAATTATAACTCACAGGTTAAGGGCGTGTCAGGAAATAATAATATTCAGTTATTATTTGACATTGGGATTTCTCTAGGATTGATAAAATAAATGCATTCACTTGTGAAACATAATTATTATTACCCTTTTGAAATTAATGTTCAGTTATATTATTCTGTTATTAGGCAAGATCTTTCCAAATGATCCCAATTTTGTAGTGACCAAAATTTGGAGAAAACCTCTAGACCCTTGAGAGTTCTTCCCTCTCCAAGAAAGCTCGAAAGAACAAGAGAAATACTCCTCCAACAGTTCAAAGAGAATACTTTGGATGCGGTTATCAAGGCGATCGAATGTGTATGAACCATGTGCATGGATATTCCAAGATAGCACCTGGAGCCTTCTTGAGATATATCTGAAGATTCAAGGATCATGTGTCGATCACCTTTTGAAGAGATATACCATTAGTTTATACAACACCAAAAAGGTATACTGAACATCAATGATCAAACCCATAAATGAATAATGAATTACCACGAAGGAAAATATATTTAATTAAATTAATTATAAACCAAATATGTGGACCTCATCTCTATGTGTTCCAGGATTATTTCCTTTGTATTATTTCATTAATTCAATTCCATGGATCATGACATTCATCAATGCATAGATACATGATTGTAAATTTAATATATAAAAATAAATGCTAAGCACCATCCCTAACTGTTCTTATTGTACATCTTAATCCCATATGTTTTATCAGAGATAGAAAATTATTGGTTATAATTATTTATAATCATGGGTGATTTATGTATTCATAATTTAGTTTATCAATTCACGATAAATTATTCATTTTAACTGAATGTAGATATATGTTTATTCTTCCATTGTTACTTGTATATATAATAGAAATGATTAATTTTGTGATAAAATTTTAATCATGGTATTTTTCCATAGGTTCTAAGGATTTTGTCTAGATTATATTAATGTAAACACAGTGTAATTAGAATTGCTTGACCTGTAGTTGAGTTCAATCTAGTAAGAGTAATTCATAAATTAATAAACCCATGTTCATTAATGACATGAGATGTACTTAATTCTTAAATTTTTTGTTGATTGAGAATTAACAAAACATGGTAACCAGACTACACACCATGTGGCCCAATGGACATAGCGTGTAGTCTCTTTTGGGTCCGGATCAGACCATGTATCAGATACACAACATAAAAAACCAATGTCTATGTAACCCAAAGTCAACACGACATATCGCCCACTAGACATGCCAAGTACTCTCAAATTTTCGATGTAGGCCACACATACTGATTCCATAGGGATGTACTTTTGATAGATAGTGAATTATGTACATGTTTTTTAGATTAGATGTACACATCATGCACTTTTATCAAATTAACAATATTTAAAACATTTATATTTGTATAATGTTCAATTCCTCATAACTTGTGTAATTCAAATTACTTGTTCTAACTTTATGTTAATTAAAGCATAACAGATCACGAAAAAATATCATGATTTATGTAATCATCTGTGATGTAAAGGTTGTTCTAGTAGGTATTAAATTGTGTACTCCATATTACACAAGAGTAAAATAGCATACAATTATAATACATGTTGGGTAGATTTGGATGGATATTCTTCGTGTTACCTCCATGGTAGATTTATGTATTAGGTTAATACTAAATGCAATTACTTAATTTTTTAAAAAATTATTATAGATAAGAATCTCATAGGAATTCAGAAAATTATTAAGGTAAAATAATTGATTAATTAAAAATAATAATAATTCAATTCAAGCATGATTTATATTTAATAGAAATTATTATATAAATGAATAATAATTTTATTAATTTCATAATTCATTGCATGTAGGTGGAATGATCATGTGCTAGACCGGACAATTTTATGTGATTGGTTTCATTTTAATAAATTAATTTCATTGTCTATGTGACATCTCTCCACATTAAAATGTAGGACATGTGTGCTTATTGATTCAAAAATGTAAATCCCCTTTTTACCCTAAACTATGTTTGAGGAAATGAATATGTAACGGATGAATCTCCCATGATAGTGGAGGTGGTAGAAGTGAGGAGTTATGGCCAAACCAATCTAGTGTGATAAAAAGTTGGATATTTTAAATACTTTTAAAAGAAACCATAGATTTGTTCGAGGTGATTCCCTCATAGGTATGTAGTTAGTTTGTCATCCTCTAGAAAAAAACCATTAAAAAAGATCATGAACATACACATTATTTTATTTCTATCATTTTCAGGGTTATTAATTATGGATATTTTTTCATGGTCACATAATTAATAAATTAACATACATGCATGATTGAACAAAAATAAACTTTCTTTTGTGTTAATATTATATTAAACATGGATTATCACATATGTATACCACACATAATATTAAAAATCATGTGAAATGATAATAATTGGAAATTTACACATAATGGATAATATACCACAATAAAATATTAATTCGGTAAAGCCTTTTATTACTTCAGTTAGAATCAAACCAAAAATCAAAGTTCTTGAATAGCCAGAGTTGTGGATAATTCAATTATAAGAGAATGATAATTTGTTTTTTTGGGTTAACTTATCATTATTAACATCAATGGGTGGAATATAATGTAGTACATGCTGTAATTGAGAATAAAATGTTGGGGAAATCTACAATTAATGATTTCTGGATTGGGAAATCCACTCAATGGATTAGGGAACTACATGTTAATGCATTTGGTATTTTATAATGCCTACATAAAACTGCTCAATTATCACGACCAATCAAAGCTAGGGTAATGATAATGGAATATCGATTATTTTAACTATAATGTCCAATCAATATAATATTTTCATTCCAATGGAGAGGGATATTAGTTTTAAATAAAACAATGAGAGACAAATAAATATTTATTTATTCGTCTAATTCTATATAGATATACTACTAAATAACTTCTCATCACAATTGTTGAGAAAATATAAAAAATGACAAAAATCATATCATTTTGACCCATACTCAATAAGGAAACATTCTCAAGGGAACTAACTTCTTTAATGAAAAAGGATCACATGGGTCATCCTTCACTATTAAATGAATTTGTATTTTCTAGAAGAACGTTTACTAGTTCTATTTTGAAATTTGGCAAGTGATGAAGATATCTATCTATATGAGAAATGCCTAAATTATACTATGGATATTAAGTGCTTCATTATATCATTATAGACCAATAATATCATGAATTAACATAAATAAATGTATTATTATAGTATGATGTCCCTTCTTTTGGGATCACTATCAATAGAAGGTGCTAGAAGAGATGTATCAGATCACCAATGCATTGGTCCTCACTATGATTGGAGAGTTTGTTCAAGTTGGGACTCATGTAGTAAAGCTTATTGGCTACATTGAATGGCAGGACAACATAGTAATTAAATTCTTGGAGGAGTTTCATACAGATTTCCAACATTAATCACTTCCCAAGGCCTTCTACTGTTTTATTTTTGAATTATATCATGATAAATAATGAGAAGAACCTATCATAACTTCTGGCCCTGATTCTCCAAGTGTATTAAGACATGGGGCATGATAAACCCATATTCTATATGGTGAATCAGCAGATGGAGGAAAAGAAAAAGGGTACTATGGTCAATAATCAATTTAATGTCGTTAAGCACTATTCAACCAAGAAGAAGAAGATCCCATGTTTGGGAATGGAAAATGAGGTGGTTTGTTTTTAATGTGGAAAGTCATGCCTGTGGAAGGGGAACTCTACGATGAGGCAAGGGGAAGAAAAACATGTGTTCTCTATCCTGTGAAATACTTTAATTTATATAATTGGGTATTAGATATAGCATGTGGGACTTACATCTGTATCCAAATGCAATAACCATTTAGACATTGGAATATTGATATTAGAGAGGAGGATATGCGAGCTTCCAATTGTGATAGGTTGGTTTCTCTTGCAAATGGTGAATAAAACCATTAATTTCTGATCAAGATAGATTTTTTACATGACTGTTATTATCTTCCAACAGTATCCAATAAAAGAACTTTTATATCATGTTTAGAAACATATGAGTTTTTTTCATGATCAGCAATAATAGAGGTCTCGTTTATAAGGACAACATATGTTTTTTATGTGACATTTAAATAATGATATACATATGTATTGAATTAGGAAAAACAATTTTTGTCATTCGATAATGAATCAATTTCAAATGATTAATATAACACCCAGTTGTGGCATCACTATCTTGGTCTTGTAAATGAGAAGATTTTGAGAAAGATCTGTTAAAAAAGTTATTTATACTCTTCTATGATAAAACCACATGATAGATTTCATTCTTTTATAGAAGGTAAAATTACCAAACTACCATTTGGAGGATATAATTAAATCTCTATAGAGGTACTAGGATGTGTACACACTGATGTGTTTAGAAAATTTCCATTATAATATAGAGGTGGATATTCTTAGTTAATAACTATTACTAATTACATGAGTAGATATTTCTATATTTACATGATGAGGTATATGTCAGTTTCCTTTTTGAAATTCAATGATGTAATGAATTACGTTGACAATCATTTTGTAATGATGATAAATATGATTAGATTAGATCGAGGTGTAGAATATCTAAACAAATATTTCATTGATTTTTTACAGGAGTTTTGGATTCTATATCAACTCACTTCTACATATACACCATAGTGGAATGGTGTTAGTGATTAGAGGAATCATACCTTGTTTGCCATGGTAATGTTGATGATTAGTCATTCTGATCTTTTGTTATCCTTTTGGGGATATGCATTATAAACTAAGTCAAACACATTTAATCGGGTAAAAATTATGAAGTAAATTGAATCCCATTATAATTATGGATTGGAAATAAAACTATTTTTTGCATACACAAATATGGGGGTGAGAGGAATTTTTCAATGATTTCCTAGGAAACATAATAGCACCCTGGGAATGATGTGTATCTTTATAGTATATCCCAAGGAAAAAATGAGATTCTGCCTATATAACCCCTTATAAAAGAGATTTATTTTCAATATAAAATCTATCTTTATTGAGAGGGATCACATACTAAAAAAGGTTAGTGGGAACAAGATTGACGTCAAGGAAATTGATAGTCAAGATAAAAATTAGTTGTTACAGGAACAATTTCTAGAGATCCTGGTGGAAGAAGTAGTTCTTAATACACATGTACTGCATAAGAGGGTAAGATATATAATGGAACCAAAGTTATATGGTTTTCTTGCGAACAAGGATGGTGATTCATTATTACTGGACAATAATAAACCTCTCTCACACATGGAATCTGTAGAGATCTATGTTTTTGTTCGATGGATATATTCTATTAGTTTTGAGATGGATTCCATGTATCAGAACCATGTTTGGGTTTTGGTCAATGCTCCAGTTGATGTAAAGATGGTTGGATGTAAATGGGTATTCAAGATGAAATTTGACCTGGATGAATAATTTAGTTAATATAAATCATTTCTAATGGATAAAGGTTTTAAACAGGATCAATTAATTGACTATAATGAAATAGTTTTTCTTATTTCTCTATTTAAATCTACAAGAATCATTCATTATGTTGCAGATTACCATGACTATGAGATTTGGAAAATGGATGTAAAACATTATTAATTAACAAGAACCTTATTAATGATATCTATATGATCAAACTAGAAGCGTTTGTCATAGAAGGTGATTGCACAAGAAAAATTGGAGTTTCCATGATCCATTTATGGATTATTGAAAGAATCCATGTTCAGAAACATTTTATTCAATGAATCCTAAATAGACAGTTGTTTCACTAAATATTAATTTGATATGATTGTTTACAAAATCTTTAATGAGAATACAATTGTTATCCTGGTAGTATATGTTGATGACATATTAAATTTATGAAATAATACAGCTGTCTTAAATACTGTTATTGTCTAGTTGATCATGTTCTTTCACGTGGTGGAATTTGGGGGAGTAGGCTACATTATAGGGATGAACAACTTTCATGATAGATCCACGAGTCTTCTTGGACCATGCCAATGTAAATATATTAATGAGATACTAAATAGATTTAGTATGGAAAACCCTAAGACTATATTGGTCCTGGTGTCACATGGTATATATCTTTCAATGAAAACGTGTCCCTAAACAGAACAAGGGAAAGAGAGAATGAGTAAAATCATTTACACTTAAGTTATATGATCAATAACTTATACCATGTTATTTACTAGACATGATGTTTCTTATACACTGAGCATAATATGAAGCTATTAGGAAGATCCAGTATAACGACATTGGATAGCTATTCAGGTTATCATGTTGTATTTGGGGAGAACTAAGGATATTTTTATAGCATATCCAGGAGATAAGGAGATTGTAATAATAGTTTATGGTGGTTCTAGTTATCTGATATACCATAATGATTTTAAGTCATAATCTGGATGTGTTTTGTATCTAAATGGATGATTTGTGAGTTTTAAGAGTTCATAGAATCCAATTTTTTCTGATTCAACATTAGTGCTTTAGTATTTGGTGACTTCGGGTACAACAATGGAGGGAATATTTATTTTGAACATTTTCCATGAGCATGATTTAGTACATTTATGTAATGACCATATCACATTGTCTGGTTATAATAGTACATTGGTGGATCTTGAAAAAGGGCCAAGGTCACATAAAAATTAGATCCCATACTCTGAAAGTATTTCATTTTGGGGGATTTTCATTATATGGGTGATGTTGCATTGAGAAGAGTTTCCATGTAATCGAATGTGGAGGACCCCTTGAATAAATTTATATTTCAGAAGAAGCATGTATATCATGTAAGAGCTAGTATATTTTGGTAGCTATTGGCTCTAGTTAATGTGGGATTACATTGGAGTTGTTTCCTATGTACCAAATTCTATTTACTTTATAATAACTTATATTCCGGGTTTTGAATATTAAATAATATCTTATCGACAGATGAGATTACCTATTCCTCAACGCCCCTCCATTAAATTTCTTCATAGGGAATAATGATGGTAATTTATGAAGACCTAAACATGTAGATTTACTATTTGGAAAATGAGAAGGAAAAATGGTTGTGGGTGGCAGAGCATGGAGGCTAGAAAATGAAGTGAATAGTGTGGGAGGAGGTGCCCTTATATAATTGAGTTGAGGGGTGCTTTTGTGAACCACCAATTTATTAATTTAAAATAAAATCAACCCCCAAATAAAATCAAAAAAATGTATCAAATTCATATATAAAAGTATATAGTGTTTTAATATCATCAACGAATAAAATTTCGAGAAATATTAATGTAAATTTAAGAATAATCAATTTATTTAACACATAGTTATTCTATTTAAATTTAATTGTGTTAATTACATTCTATGTTTTTAATGGATATAAATATATAGAAATATGGTGATAATTAACCATAAATGGATATTTTAGGACATTTTAGATCTTATATCTATCACTTTTAAATTTTTTTAAAATATTTTTATGATTTAAATATTTTAATGAAATGTTATTTTCACAAAAAATTCAATTGTGTCAATTTTGACACTATCCATTTATTTGACATAAAAATAATCCATAAAGGAGGAAAATTAGGAAAAAATTATTAAATATACTCATAAAATGTCATGGTGACCTAAAAAATTACTAGAAAACTTTTATTAATTTATATGATAAATATTTAAATATTTTTAAAACATTTTATTTGATATTTTTATTAATAAAAAATATTACATCACTATTCATTCATCATTATTGTTCATTATTTAATCTCTAAAAAACATTAATAAATTTATATGATATGGTTATTTCATTTAGATTTAAAAATACTATATATAGTAGATATTATCACCGACTTATACAAATATTATATTTAATATTCTTATATAAAATCAGATTGTGACATTTTTCACATTTATTAGTTATTATTTCATTCATGTAATATTCATAGTTAAGTGGTCCAAATGTGATTCCATTTTGAACAATAGATGATTCGAGTTGAATTTAGTAATACAATAGATTTTATCAGTGTAATGTTAATTCTAAAATATTGTTTTTACTCATAATTACTTGATTTACCATTAACCATGGAAATAAAAATAATTACCAATGTTACTTTTCATAATGCCTAAAATTAAATGTAGGCTATTATGAGAATTTCGACCTAATAATTTCAAATATAGGATCCATTTTTAAATATTCAAACTACATAATTTTAAGTAAATATTTTAAAATTAATATCTTTGATGAAAATATAGAATGGGTTTTTATTAATAAATCCTTGCAAAATATAAAAATCATTTAACAGATGAATACAATGTAAAAAAATACTAATTACATAATTTATTTAGAATGATCCGAATATATTACATTTATAATTTAAATCCATTTAATAATACAATTTATCAATATAAATTATCTCTATAAAGAAGTGGGGTTTTAATAAAATTTAGCGTATTTTTACTTTTCAGAAAACATGAAATTTATCAGAGAAATATCAGAAATTTATCTAATGAAAATTCATATATCCCACGTAAAAATTAAATGTTTATGTTTTCATATAAAAATTGTAAATGTCTCAATAACTTATTTTAAAATGTGTTCGGCATAGATATTTTTAAAATCAACCTTTCTAAAAAATAGTTTTTTATATATCATATACTATTTTATTCATACCCTATGACTAAAATATCCAATAGATGAATATTAAATATATTTTATTATGTGTATAAATAATATATATCTCATTAATTTCATTACCAAATGTAATTCAATAAAAATAGAAATATTTAATTGATTTAAATTTTCATAAATAATTGATAGCCAATGAATTCAAAATTCATTTTTAGAAGTTATTTATAATTATTCCAACTAACATAACGACTAGGATATAACGATAATTTGATAATAATGGAATCTTGCAGTTCTTTTAAACTCATGATTGCATTAAAATCAAGCTATTGAGGAATAAAAATTATTTAATGAAAATATTTCATAAAAACATCTGAGTGTTACATTATACCCCTTTAAACTGAATTTCACCCTAGAAACTCATCACATTGAAACAAACAAATAAGGATACCACTCCCTCATTATATCCTATAGTTCCTATATAGATTCTTCAAAGTGATGGATCCTCCATAAAACTTTAACGAAGTGATTGTTCATGTCGTAGAATTTATTTTGCAACTATCCATAATCTCTATATTTTTTTCATCATAAGAAATATTTTTCACCAGTGGTATGACATCTAAAATAACTACATGTGAAGGATTAGGTATGTAATTTATCAGGAGAGATACATGGAACAGATCATGTACATGATAGGGATTCGGTGGAATATCCAATCGGTAAAGTACCTTCCAAACACGATCCAAAATTCCATAAGGATCTATGTACCCAGTGCTCAACATTCCCTTTTATCAGAATCTCATTACACTCTTCCAGGGAGATATTATTAGGAACACCATATCACCCAATTCAAAATCATGATCTTTTATTCACTTGTTAGAATATGTTTTTTTGTCAACATTGATATTCTATAATGTGTTTTTGAAAAGATTTGACCTATTCTTAAATTTAATCAACAATATTATGTCCTAATATTTTTCATTCCCAAACTTCATCCCAGTATGTTGGATTTATGTGCATATTTCCATATTGGCCATAATAAGAATCCATCTGAATAGTGGAGTGAAATAAAAAATTGTATGAAATTTCCACCAATGGTAGGTGTGGAACTCATCCATCATTGATGTCCATAGAGAAATATCTCAACATATTTTGGAATGTGGGAATTGTCCTCTCAGATTGACTGACTCTCTTAGGATAATAAGAAGTGTTGAAACATAACTCAGTATCCAATGAATTATGAAGACTTCCCCTGATTATTATGGTAAACCTTGGATCCTGATCAGATATAATGGAAAGTGGTACTCTATGAAATTATACCACTTCTGTTGCATATATCCTGGAAAGCTAATCTCATGATAAATCCTCTCTAATATAGATAAAGTATTTTAAATTTCTAAGAGCAACAACTATAACCCAAATAACATTATTGCCTTTGGATGTTTTGGGATGTCCCATTGACTAGTCCATAGTTATGTGTTCCCATTTCCATTATAGTATGTGTAATTATTGTAATAGACCCATAGTCTTCTATCTCTCATTCTTAACCTGCTGACTAACAAAGCATCGAGATACATATTCATTGAAATATCTTTTTATTCCATCCCTCTTAAAGCAATATTTTAGATCCTGGTACATCATTTTGCTTCTAGGGTGAATAGACAATGAAGAACTATGAGTCTCATCAAATAGATCCTTCGTTAATAATTTTATGGGATGAATAAAAATATGGTTCTTTGAACTTATTATTTCATCACAATCAAGGTTGAATTCTCGAACATTTCTCACCATCTTTTGAAGTTCTACATCTTTATTTTGTGCCTCCTTAATCATTACTATTATTGAGACTTGAATATTCATTTTAAAAAGATAAGACCCCCTCCATTAGAATTTGAAGATCACATGTTTGAAGATCTATATATATTGGATCCTTTTGGATCCTCTTCATAGACAGGATAGCTTGATGTGGCGGACTTAATGCATCTTCCACATTACTTACTTTCCCTGGGTGGTAATGTATTGAGAAAAAATAATCATTAATCATCTCCTACAATCTTATTTTGATCATATCCAGATCCTTTTTTGTGGGAATATAATATAAAAATTTATGATGAGTATAAATATCACACCTTTCACCATAAATATAATCCCTCTATATCTGTAATTCAAAAAGCATAGTAGCTAACTCCCAATCCAGAGTTGTGTAAATTTGATCCTGAATTTTAAATTGCCAAGAAGAATAATATATCACCATCACATTTTTCATGAGAACACATCCCATCCCCTTCATTAATGCAACATAATTGATCATCATCCTTTATCCACTATAAGGAAGTGTGAGCATAGATGTACAAGAAAACATTCTTTTTAGTTATTTGAAAATATCTTAAAATTACTCCGTCCAAACAAATATAACTCATCTCTGATGAAAATTGTTTAGTGGAATAGGTAATTGTTACTGAAATTTTACAAAATGTGGATAATATCCTGCCAAACCAAGAAAATATCATATCTAAGTTAAGGTATCCAGTCAGAACCATCTTTCAATAACCTCTATTTTTTGCTGGATCAACAATTATCCCATCCCTTTTGTTTATGATGAAAAAAATGAAACTTTATTAAGCCAAAATTGACACCTAGTAAATTTTGAATAATGCTTCTCCTTTCTGAGGGTCTTGAATACAATTCACATTTTATTTTTATGATCTTCGTTTCCCTTTGAATAGATAAGAATATCATGTATATAGACAACCAAAAAATGTTCATGATAGTCAATGATGACTCTATTCATTTTGATCTATGATGATATAGTTGGAATTAGTAAGTTGAAAATAAATCACTATAAATTCCTAGTGTCCATACCATGTATTAAATGGAACCTTTGTTATATCATCCTTTTTTACCCTTAATTTATCATATCTTGAATTAATATCAATCTTGGAAATGTATTATGATCTATTTAATTTTTCAAATAAGTCATCAATGAAAGGAAGTGGATATTTTTTCTTGATAGTGATCTTGTTATATTCTCAATAATTAATACAGAGACTCATTGATCCATCTTTTATGATGGAAAATAGAAAATGTGCTCCCAATGGTTACTCACTTTGGTGTATAAATGCTTTATGATGATTCTATTCTAGTTTTTTATTAAATTCCTCCCACTCAATTAGGACCATTATATAATATGTCCATGAAATAGCCATATCACCTGGTATGAGTTATATTGAAAAACCAACACATCGAGTTGTTCGAAGACCTAGTAGTTTCTCCAGAAATTCATCATCATACTCCCATAAGATGTGTATATTCTTAATCGTGAGGTTACCCCCACCAATTTGAGATAAATAATCATCAATTATTGGAATAAATATTCACAATATGGAAAAAATTTCTATCAGATGTTTAAATTCATAAATTCATCGATAAGTGATCATTTATTGATATTTAATAGGAACTGTGAGTTCCCCTACTTTTCAATATGATTGAGCTCTATAAAGACAAATCCAATCCATTCCAAGAATAACATATAATTCCACTATAGAATGGATCACAATATTTATAGGAATCACATTCACAAAAAATTGAATTGGAGAAGAATTATAAATATTTTATGTGACTGTTGTGCCATTAGTATTTGTCAACACTACATAAACATTTAATTTTTTAGGTAACACAACAATACCCATAGAAATTCATTAAAATATAAAATGGTGGGTGGATCCAAATTAAAAAAAACATTTTACACATTTGAGTGGATGGTATGTTCAGAATTGACAACTTCATTATCATACTACTTGTCACCGATAGTAATTGCATGTGACATTCCTTTTTTCATTGGCCTTAAGTGTTTTTTGACATCAATCATCATAAATAACACATTGATTAGGTAATTGATGGGCATAATACCCCATTTCCTTTTGATGGTAACATTAAGGTGTTAGAGGTTCATTTTTTGTATCCTTTACTTCATTATCATCATTACACATCATTTTTTCAATCACTCCGACATATAATTTCATGATGTCCTTTTCCAAACTTAAATCATTTACTGGTCTCTTTAAGATAATTCCCTGCATGTTTCGTTCCACAAATTGAGAATAATGGAAAAATTAACTTCTATTCATTGTGGTATTTATATTTTCCTTTGAGTTCTGTTTTCCTCTTCTTGTCTAACCCATATGACTGCTGGGTTACTCCAATTTCCTTCTCAACCATCAACATCATTCCTGATGAAAATATATTTTCTTCTTCCTAAAATTTTTCCACCCAAAAATAGAAAAAAATTATATAAGAAATAATTTTATGTGAAAATAACCTTTTATGATTATAGGGAATGAATCATGGAAATAAATACTGATGAAACTGTAAAAAAAAAATTCATTCCATACAAGTTAAAAAAATTATTCTTCTGCTACTTGTTTTGAAAAAGTAAAAGTATACCTAGTAATGAAAACGAAAAAAGCTTCCATTCAGACTATTTAGTAAAAATTTAAAATTGGGTAAATTTACATTAAAAAATTTATTCAAAGATCTAAATAATATTTTGAAATTCATATTTAGGAATCATGTTTGTGGATGATAAATATCCCCTAGTAATAACCGATGAAAAATCAATTTCTGAAAAAAACATGTATTGAAATGTTATCCCTTACCTTAGGTCAGATATACTTTATATGTATCCAAAGACCTTTTATAATGATTTAAATAATGTACCTAATATTTTAAAGAATCATATTAGTTTTTATGATAAAATTTATAAACATATTTTCATTCATTTCATAGTAACATCTCATTATTACTCGTTATGCGAGTATTAACTGCTTTATTTATTTATTTTAGGTTTTGTCGGATAAGTTCTTATAACTATTTTAGGATATATGTATATCATTATAAAATGATATATATCATATTTATTCATTCAATTCATTTATATAATCATGGTTTAATTTTGATTTTGTAGAATGAATCACATCGCCCCGTGGAGATGGTAAGTCGTACGTATGCACGAGCGACAATATCGTTACCAAAATTATTGAATGTTATTGAATTAGTGGGTGTATAGTAACTCTGATTAATTATTATGATATAATAATATATAGTTATTATTTATACCATTATACACATCCATGTAAAGTGTTGGTGATAAACAGATTACACCAAAGTGTAGAGATGGTAAGTCGTACGTACGCACGCACAGTAATTTCATTTTTTGTATTTTGGATATATGGTAATATAAGGTTGATTAATATTTATAATAGCATATTTGAAAATAAGTGATACTTATTTTATTACTTTATAATGAAACAAATAATGAATACAGATTATAATAAGATTTATGTTTGAAAAAATATGTAGAAGAGATTACCTCTTCCTCGATGTGCCTCCATTAATCATCCACGTAAAAGAACTATAATGGGTCTTTGAAGAAGACCAAAACCTCAAGAATGAAATTAAGTATGTTTAGAAGGAAAAGGAATAGGGTTTCCAAGCATGAAAGAAAAAAATTAAGCATATATGTGAGGAAGGAGGTGCCCTTTTAAAATTAAGTTGAGCGGGACTTTCTGGAACCTCCAAAATATAATCTTGTTATAAAACAAAACCACACATAAAGTCTTCCAAAATGTACTAATTTAGAATATGAGATGAGATAGGGTTGTAATATCATCAAAAAAACATTTAGAGAAATATTTATGTCAATTAATGCATTATCATTTAATTAATACTTAGTTATTCTATTTAAGTTTTATTGTGGTAATAATATTCTACATTTTTACTGGTTATAAATATTAAAAAATATGGTGATTATTGACTAGAAATGGACATTTATTGTCATTTTAGACTTTATATTTATCACTTTGTAATTTTTTTAATTTTTTTATATTTAAATAATGTAAAAAAATAATATTTTCACAAAGAAAATAAATACTGTCAATTTTGACACAATTCAATTATTTGACATTAATAAAGATACACATGGGAGATAAATTCGAAAACAATTATTCCATAAACTCTTAAAATATCATATAATCCTATAAAATTCATAGATTATATTAATGAGTTCATATAATAGTTATTTTAATATTTCTAAAATAATTTATTTGTTATTTCTATTAATTAAAAAAATTATGCCACTATTGATTAATAATTAATTGTAATTATTTATTATTTAAAAGTTATAAATTAATTTTCATGATGTAGATAAAATGTTGATATTTCATGATACTATCTATATTATATATTATCACCTAGTTTTAAATATATTTAAATTATCATACTTATATAAAACGAGATTGTCGTATTTTTTCACATTCATTAGTTTTTATTATATTCATGTCATATTCATCGGTTAGTGTCCATAAAGAGATTACATTTTGAACAGTAGATTATAAGGGTATAATTTTTTCATCCAATAGTATTTATAATGGTTTTGAGGTAATATCATAATATTATTTTTATTCTCAACTACACAATTTACTTTTGACCATGGTGATAAAAATAATTACCAAAGTTACTATTCCAAATACATAGAAATAAAATTATCATATTAACATAATTTCGATCTTCTAATTTCTAATATGGAAATAATTTTTCAAAATTAAAAACTTATGAGAATAAATAATTAATTTAAATTTAATCCTATTGTTAAAATGAGAAAATGAATTTAAAAAGTTAAAACAATGAAAATGATTGAAATGTTTTTACCTATGAATTATATGTAAAACTAATGATAATGAAATAAATTATATTAAATGGAAAAAATATATTTCATTTATTTATTAAAATAATTAAATATTATAAATTAACAATATAATTTATCTCCAAGATAAAATTTGTTTTTAATTAAAATGTAGATTACTTTTGATATTCATCAAAACAAGAAAGATATCCGAAAAATATATGAAATTATTCCAAAGTAAATTTTTATATCCAACATAAAAATAACATGTTCCTTTTCTCTTTTAAAAATTATAAATGTGTGAAATTATTAATTTAAAATTAATTTTCCCTTAAAATGTGTAAAATTAACCATTTAAAATAGGTTATTAAACATAAAATATGGTGTATTCATACCCTATGACAAAAATATACATTAGATGAATATAATAAATAAATTATTTACTATATCACTCATCTATATCTGATTAATTAAATTAAAAAACGTAATTCACTCGAAATAAAAATATCTAATTGAATTATATTTTTCATAAATAATTCATTGATAGTGAAATCATAATGCATTTTCATAAGTTAGTTGTAACTATTCCCACATAGCTAACAACTAGGCTATAACTCTAATTTATTAATAGAAAAATCTCTCAATTTTTTCAAACTCATGATTCTCTATAAAGAGATAATTTGTGTAATAAATTTTATTTAAAGCAAATATTTCAAAAAAAATGTCTGGGTGTTATAAATAAACATTGGATTAAATCATCCTAGTTCACCAGAAACTAGCGAATGACACCTCCCTATTTGGTATATCCACCCAATGAATAAAATTAGTGAATAATAAGAATTTACCTATCCACAAAATTAATTCAATCATCCCAAAAACACAATTAATTAATCTATAACAAACACATTCACAATAGGATGAACATTGGCCATTTAAAACTCCATACCTTGCATCTGAACCCATAAATTCTCATAAAGAGTCGTGAATTAAAAATTAATTAAATTAATTATTAATGAAAATGATGGAAAATGAAAATTTAAACAACATAGTTAAATATGATAGAACCAGAAGAAAAATATTTGATGATAATATAATATTGAAAATGATACCTCATTTCAATGAACTTCACTTGTAATTTTTAATTAACAAAAAAATCACATCAATTTTAATCTAGCAGCATTGAACAACAAAATTATAGTGGTTGGTAAGAATTCCATAAATGACCTTCCACTACTACTCATTCCTTTTTTTTCACCCATCACAACACACAAGTTACACATAATACCCATGAAATAAATATCCAATGACACTTGCATTTATTCCTTCAGAGTATATTACCATAAAAGTAGATGATTCAATGATAAGATTAAACATAGAGGAACATGAACATGTAGTTATTAATATTTTGAGTAGAAAATATCTATATAATTGAAAATTATTTATGAATAATATTATATGTATGAGACCATATTATTTTTATTTAGTGTCATTTTTAATAGAATTAACAATGAGTATTTTTTCAATATTAAAAAGTTGAACAATAAAAAATAGATTTTAGATTAATGGATTTATCAAAATGTCCTCTAAAATTAATTTCTGAAATTAATATATATATATATATATATATTAAGAACATAAAAAGTAATTATACACCACCAAAAAAAAAATTATTATTTTTAAATAATCCATGATATCATATGTTATAATCACTAATAAAATATAAGGGGAGATATTTTCATAAATGATATAGTACATGTATATTGAATTGATCAAAAGTTTTTTGGAGAGAAAATATTAACACTAAAAATATGAATTTATAATTGAATAAGAAAACCTTGTTAGAGATATAAATAGATATGTAATACATGTCCTTGTAAGATGATTTTCAAAAACACTCATGTCCACACATGAATTCTCATACCAAGTTCAGAGAAATATTAATAAAAATATGATTTAAAAGGATGAATTGGAATAAAATATATTCTAATATGTAATAATATATTAACTAATACAACCCTAGATGATAAAATTTGAGGCTTACCAAAAAGAGAAAGCATGTGGAAAAAATTCATAAAAAATCGAAATAAACATTGGAGAATATAACAAAAACATGAAGAAAACAGAAAGGAACAGTGAAAGACTAATATTTTTGAACATGGAATGTTGATTTTTTTAATGTAATATAATTTTAATGTAATTCATTTAATGATAAAATTGATAAATGGAAATAATAAACTACATGAAGGAAAATTGTAAAATAGTAATCAGTTGGTTTCTTAAATTTATATTAGATTTATTATTTTTGATGTGTTTAATCCACTGCAATATAAGTGTCTGTATATTCATTGAGGATGGAGAAAATTTTGATTTACCATTAGATGATTATTCTTCATGTTCAATATACTATTAGAGGATGATCTACTTCCCCATTGACCTAAAGTAAAATATGATTTGGAGATATTTATATGATACTTGATATATTTTTTGGGTTTAGAGAATTTATAATAAGGATATATTTAATAGAAATTGGCCTTATGATGAGTTAGGATGAATTTAAATCATTATAAATATCACTTTATGTGGTCCCATTAAAATATAAGATGTAATTTCAAATCAAATAGATTTTTATGATGAAATTACCTTACGATAGAATTGATATTTGAGGGGGAATGAAGAAGGGGAGGATTTTATTAGTAGGGGTGGATTTATATTTATCACAGAAAGCGAATCAGGTAAAGAATAATTAATTTTTTCTTAAAAAATGAAATGGAAGGTTGATATTTTAGAGGAATATATATAAGGGGACATGTGGGATGGAGCTATTGGATGGTTTCGAGGGAATCAGGGGAGTAGAACCGATATTAGAGTAAAATGAAGAGGAAGATGAATAATTATTTTCCATGGAAAATTATGAAGTATAAGAACATAATATATTAAGAACAATTGAATGATGATACAATCAATGGAGGTGGACATGTATGTGGTAAAGGTTTTGATTGAACAATGATTCCATGGAAGGAGTGTTTTTAATACAATATATATTATATAAAGAGATTGTAGATTTACCAACTAAATAAAGATCCCAGAAAATATTCATCATATGATTATGAATCTACTTTTCTTTTAATGTAACTTAATCATCATGAGTATAGATATAGAAGATAAAATTTATATGGAATCTCAAAAAAATCATTTTTGCTGATGTAATGAATGTTGTAATTACAACCATTAACCCGAGCATCATATACAAGAATGGACTAGAACATTTTCTTAATTTTTATGTTCTCATCCAAATCATATAAAATGGATGAAATTATGGAAAATATTATATCTCAGGGGAGAAATAGTAGGTATAACTTTTCCTTCATTCAAGGGACTCAGATCGTTTGTCATGCTGGTAGAGATTACTATCACATTATCTTTTGGTACGAAAATCATGATAATATATTTTAAACGTGTCATTGAACTCCTATAATACCCATAGTGAATAGATAAACCCATCATAACCCACCAACAAAGTCCAATACCATTCAATAAATAATACTGACCCATATTAAGGATTATTGTTCGATGGGAAAATGATAATGAGGATGGTATGTGTTTCAAGACAATGGGAGAAATAAAGGACTCGTAGATAAATTTAAATAGGATGAGGAATTCTAAAGAACCAAATAATCTGTCCATATGATAATCTATTATAGTATAATATTCCCATTAAAACTGTTAAATATTTTTACTGTACTAGATTTTTATCTTCTTATAGGATATTCATCATCGAATATTGGTAATTTTGACCCCCCCCCCCCCCCCCGTGATTTTAATTTTGGAACATGACTTCATTAAAGTCACCCCTATTAGAGACGTATTTGTAGACACTCCTGTAATTACATTAGAATCACCATAGATGTTAATTTATCCTTCTACTATATATATCGATAGAAATCCACAAACTCAAATGTAATGGAATTAAGATGATGAATATAGGATTCATTTTTATTCAAAGAGAAACTCTTAACACTGAAATCAGTATCCAATTTACAAATTTGTCACATACCCCTAGAATGACCATATAATGAATTCATCTACCATAAATGAAAAAAACACTGTCAGAAAGCTACAGGTATCATTAATATCTTATATGTTTTCAGAAATAAAACCATATAAAGGATATTTTCATAATCTAGCATTAAAGGTTCTAAACTGTATATGGGAAACCAATTCCATTGTAGTTCCATCTTATGATCTCCATTTGGTTGTCTGGGTTCATCTCACACCATCCATTTCCTCTCTATGTTATAGAATGGATATATTCCCTACTATTTACACCATTTATAATATCACTCAATAGTATGATGAGTTTCCCTAATTCTTTTCAAGTTGTTACATTCCGCAACAAAAATATCATTACTGACATCACCTTGACATATCTACCTCCATTTCAGATGTTTTTTCAGGGAAACCATCTTCCTATCATTCTGATTATCAATGTGTTTGGAGGAGAGAAATGGAATATAAAAAATTGGAGAAACAACCTAGTCATTTGGGTCATTAAATAACCTTTTATATAAGAAGAAATTTTATGATTACCATGAATGGTTACATGAAATCATGCCATAAGTGTGGGGATCACCATGAAAAATTTGAAATGGTCATCAAAGGTCTTCCCTAAATGATTAAGAAATTTTTCGGAGGTAGGAATATACAATTCCTTTGATAAAATATGTATACATTGGTCTAGAAATTAAGTCGACAGTCCCAACCTAATTACTTTATTTTTATAGAGATTAGAATACATACATAGAACCTTAGTGAGCTTATTTTCACATTTTTCCTCTCCACCTCCAGTACAAAATAACTCCCATTGTTTTTTCCAAAATAAATGTAATATATTAAATGAAAATATTGTCCTCTATATTGGTAACTACAAATACAAAATCTTTCTTTTTTATGTCTGCTTCATCTATATATGATACAAAATAATGTTATTGTTTTATATACAAATGATATAAAAAAATTTAAGACTCCTATATAAATGAAATATCCTATTTAAAGTGGTTTTGATATGTCAGACATTACCCATTTTTATAAAAACATCCCCCATTGAACTAAATCTATGTGATCCCACTCCCCAACTTCTATTAAATGGCCTCAAATATCCTACATATTTCAATTCAATATTCCAAAAATTGGGATGTCTAAAATTAAAACCTAGAAGGTCTATTTGAATAAATTTAATTTATAATCATACCCATCAAATCTTAAATACTTTATTATAATGAGTAAATTATCAAACATTCATAGAATCTTGAGAATCAAATTTTATTTATCCATTTCCTTGACGAATTGAATGGTCAAACACTTGTATCCATTTTCTCTTATTCAATTAGTATGAACTATAATCCCTAATGTTTATATACTAATTTCTATTTCAATATAACTAATGTTATGATTTTTGTAAACATTTTTAGATGAGAATTACAGTGACTAGATTATTTTACAAATATTATTTTATGATTTTTATCTAAAATATCTAACATGTACAATCCCAAATATCATAATGCATATTTTATTTTGAGGATTAAGATCATATTACCTGAAATGTTATTTAAATAATGGAATCCTTATTTTATTATTTATAATTAGATCCAAAAAGACATTCGAGATAAAAATATTACATGTGATATCCTACGGGGATGCATAAATAAATGTGTGAGCTAAAAACCCAATAAAGTAATTAACATGACTAGGAAACACACCATGTAATTCAAAGGTGTAACCTAATATCATAATAGAGAGGGATCATGAGTAATCACATGGATACAGGAAATAAATAACATAGTATAATAAGATCATGGAATCTTAGGAAATGTTAGAGTTATAAATAACATGATATAAACATAATTCATGGATAATTTCCAAGACTGTGCCTCATTGTGGACAATTCACCATTATGGATTAGGATTCCAATCATATCCAATACATAACATCTCTTTGGTCTAATGCATTACCCACGGCATTGGAGCATTATATGGGAGAAATAATAATAACATGTACATGATATATATGTTCCACATAAGTTAAAGAATCTTAAGACAGAAATAATATTTACCATGGAAAGAAAATGGGTTTCATAATATTGAAAAAAATTATACTCAATGGGAATATCACAATTAAAACATTTGATAAATGGTCATAAAGCACGTATTTTTCCATTAAAATATGGATAAATGAGAAATTTTAATTTGTGATATATATACATATAATTTAAAATATGTCCACAATATTAATGATATAGAGCGATAAGTCTATTAGAGAGAGAAAGTTAATAACTTCACAGAAAGAGTGGTTTGAGGAGTCCCTTGTCGTGAGCCTGATTTTTCATGTGTGTTATTCATCTTCCAAGATAAAAAATTATGTTATTTATTTTTTCACTTACAAAAATATTACATTTGTATTATTCTTTTTTACTTTAATTTTTACAATGCCTTATTAAATTACAAAACCAATTAATTTCACGTAGGATGTATTAACAATAAATGGATTATATATCCAATATATATTTTTAATGCTGAATAACATGATATTGATTATTATTTAAGCATATAAAATAATTAATAATTAAATATTCATCATTTATACCATAATTTGTTTAACCAACTATGAAATAGAGTAATGAAAAAATAAGTTCAACACAATCATCAAGACGGTAAAACATAAGTACGCATGGGTAACATTTTTATTTTTCAAAGATTATAATTGAAAGAAGGTATGTATTATATTATCATTATATGATTATAAAAATTGCATGAAAACAATATTATTTCATTAAATACCCATTTAATTTCCATCTATGTTAAGTAATAATAAAAATGAATTACATTACTTTTCATGGCTACAGTCAATCATGCACACGTATGACATTATCATTAATTAAATTGATGGGAAGGTATGAGAGTATTTCATATATTAATTTTAAATAATTATTATTATATAATTAATTTAAAATTTAAACATGAAATTTATCCATATTACCTTTAATTTAATGTGTCTGTGAGAAATTAATCGCATCACTTCACGATGCCGTAGTTTGCCACAAACAGAAGGGTCATTATCGTATACCCTATTGGATGTGATGTAATAATGTGTATGTTATATTTTAATTAAATAATTACAATATAAGAATAAATATTATATATTATATTTAAATATATCATTATATCTAGACATTACATGAAATAACATATAATGAATTACATCAGTTCGCAACTACGGAGACTTCAGTAGAGACGATGAATGGTAATGTGTCCCATTTAATGGAAGTAAAGATAGACATAATTCATTACCATAACATAAAAAAATTAATTTAATATAATCTTGTTATTATATCATTGGGAATTAATAATATATGATAGAAGTGAAAGAGGAAATAATGAAAATGATATTTTAATGATGTTACCACTTCTTTGAACAACTTCATTATGTTTGCAGAAAACAAATACTGGGATAAATTTTTGGTCACATTGAGTCATCTAGAATTATGGGAGGGATCTAATTAATTTATTTGCATTTTTATTGGTTGATACAATTGGTTTTTTGTATTGTTTCACTGATAGGAGAGTGGGTGAAATTTTATATGTGGGGTAGAGGACAAACATGGAATTTATTAAAATATAGAAATTCACCCACGTTTTTATAATGATTAAAGATAGTAAAATGTAGATTATTGAATTATATAACTTTTAATATCAATATATTTACATAAAATTTTAAATTGGTATGTTTTGGATCATAGTTACCCCTTATATTTGTAGTTTGACCCCCCAAAAAGATGTTCTGACCAAAGCCACATAATTTTTTTTACAATTTTCACATTTCATTATGTTTAAAAATTAGGTCAACCAAATTCGATAATATAAAGTATTATTATTCCAAATATGGAATTCATTTTTCCATATTATACTTATATAATTGGTATAAATTAATTTATTTTTAATCCTGTAGATGTCTAAAAATTGTTCTTTCCGAAAATGATTTCTTAAACATAAGATGATATCCCATTAAATATATCTCATGAAATAATAATTAATTGTATTTAAAATAGTATTATGGTATAAATAATATAAAAATTTGTTTTACATCATCGATCAATATGTGTTATTTTGATTATTTAATATGGATATACATTATACAAATTAGAATAGTTTTTAGATTTAAAGCATTTTAATGCTTTAAAATAAAATTTTATTAAAATATTCTATAATTTATTTTTATAAGTAATAAATTGGATTAAAATTAACTTATTAAAAATTATTTTAAATTTAAATCAAATTATATTAAATCAATTTTCTCAAAATTGTATAAAATATAGTTAAATTTATAAAATAAAACCACTATTAATAGAAAAATTAACTTTAAAAAAAATTATATTTTATTTTATGTTAACAAAAATTTGATGATTTAAAATAAAATTTTAATTTTATAAATATATTTTATAATTTTTAAGAAATCTGATTAAATTTTTATTTAATAAAATCATAAAAACCCATTTTTGAAATAAATGTTTTCATTAATAATTATTGCATATTCATTTGTGTATAAAAAATGTATTGTTTAATACGACTATATACATTTCATAAGTATTTTAATATTATTAATATCCAAAAATTTAATAAACTTTTCTGAATGGTTTTATTTAAATAATCATTTATTATTTTGGATCAGTATTTCATGTCCCTTATGCTAGCAAACATAGTATGGTATTTTAAAAACAAAAGGGATTCCATTCATGACCCCATAATTAACCGTATTAATTAAATTCATCAATAAATTCTTATGTGAAAATTGATGATGGTATTTTTTATTCATTGCTACTTACTTTTAAAAATATTCACCCATACAGAAGTATTTTCTCTACTAAACATTGAAAAAGTGAGTTGCCTGGTTTCATATTACATTGTTTCTATGATCTAAGATTTTAATTGGATGATCCACATAAAAAAGTTATATAACAAATGGTATCACATCAAAATATGGTATATTTGATGGATCTATTATATACTTACTTAATATGGATTCATAAAACACATAATTTACTAGAGATATGTTATGTGGGAGTGCAAGTCGGTACCCACTACTTAAATGAGATCAAAGACCTCAAATGGGCCTATGTTGGTATGAATAATATTTCAATTTTTCCCAAACCTCATTACATTTCTCCATGGGGATATACGGTGGGAAATAAAATATATAACCTCAAAATCATGGTCTCATAAATGATTATATGCAAAGATAATCTGTCAATTTTTTTGGATTTCATGTGACGTTAAATTGTTTAAAACAGAAAAATTATTTCATGGTCAATATCAGGACTGATCCGCGCCCTCTTTACAAATTATCTCAAAATGTCATAGTATAACACTACATTATATATATATCCTCATATGGTGGCATGTGAATACTAGGATGGAAACAATTATTATTTGAGTACTCTATGATGGAAAGGTGTTGATCCCAAAAAATATATGAATGTCAATTAAACATTATCACAGAATTTCTTATAGAATATTTCTTATAGAGTTTTGGTGGTTCCTTTAGACTGACCATCATATATAGATTGATATTCTATTCTAATGAAAAGATATATACCCATGTCTTGTTAAAATTTTCTCAACAACCATGATGTAAATCTTGAATCACAATTGGATAATTTATATTGTAGACCTCAATACAATAATACGACATATATTATGTATATCATGGCGAGTTTGTAATGAGGGATATCATCTATGATTGAAATGAAATATTTCAGCATTATAATGTGACTGACTACCACCCAAATGGACGTGTAACCATTTGGTGTCTCTGTAAGTCTTAAGATGAAATCCATGATTCAGATCCATATATCTATAATAGTATAGAAATTTTTTGGATTATACCATAGGAAGTCTATCAGTTATCATTGACATAATAGGATTCCAATAATTGACAGACAAATTCCACAATATCACACTTCATGTTACACATGATATGTTTTTCTTTAGATCTCTATACTTATTAGTGGTTTATATATGAATAAAGATGGATGAGAAATATGCCTCATCCAGAATCTCCAACTTGTAAAATAGTGTTGATGGGACACATATTCATGATCAAAACAATAAAACTCCATCTATATCAATGTAGAACACTACATTAAAAAATACATTTTTCTATAACATCTCTTTATCTTTCTAGTCCTCCTTGATCATCTCAATATTGGATTTTTGATATGTAAATTGAGAAATGTATTATTAACATCCTTTTACAATTCCCGTATTAATCCTATTAAAATCAAAAATGATTTGATTCTTCAATATTCTCATCATTGAAAAAAATGTAAGATCACTTCTATAAAGAGTGTGCACCCCCATATTTGATTAATCATGATTATAATGGATTTATAATTCATACTCCATAATTTTCTCTATACATATTCATGAGAACATGTTATGGTCATTCTATATGAATATATATTTCCGGATCTTCTAATCTGTAAATATTTCATAATTCTCCACTACAGAGATAATATTTACATATGTTCAATGAAAAGTTCATAGAATTCAACTCTAGTTCATTAGTTTGATAATTTTTCTCAGTAACAGTATTGTACCTTTTGGAATAGTCTAATACAATATCAGTATACATTAGTAAACTACCCAAAACCTTCATTGATTAATTTTTATAAACCAAAAAATATATCAAACATTATAGAATCATAAGTAATAGTGAAATGATAAGAAACCATTTCAACTCCTTATATATATATTTTAATTCACTATCCTAGAAGAACATTAATCCTTTATGATTTATCAAGGGTAGTTTGTTAGAAAATATTGATAAATTCTTCCCAAATATCTTGCGAAGAAAAAATAATGTAATGAAACTATAGATATATATTATAGACACTGTTATATGTAATACCTCATCTAAATTAATCATATAATGTTAAATATATATTACATTTTGGTGATAATATTCCCCCAGATTCATAATTTGATCAACTAGAACTATCACTTGTTATACATTTTATAATGTGTCTACATTCACAAATCATTTAGCATAGTATTCATATACTCTTCATGCTTCTTCCTAATTACATAGAATGTAAATTTTTCATCTATAAAGACCGTATCAAAATTTTCAATATAATACCTAATTGGTATATTAAATAAGTAAATAATTATTTCTATACCATGAACTGGTTCTAAATACAAAAATATTATCTCATATTGTCTATAGATTATTCAAATTAATTTTATATAATATTATCATTCCTTACACTTAACTGATGAGATCAATGCCAAAGATCCTCATTAAATAAATACTCACCACCACCTAGTTGATTAAACCAGATGACTATCCATTGAAGTGGATGCCTGATATTTATTTTGATATGTTTGATCATACAATAATCAATATAGTGGTATGTTGATGCATCCTTATATGTGATTAAATCAACCAAAACCCCCACACTGAAGTATTCATACATATAAAACCCTTTTATATAATGTCTTCTAACAGATTTTTCGTCTTTTATAACTAAATGGTGGTAATCCTATAAGGCTTTATTATTATGGGAGATGATCCAGTTAAACATTTTAGTGAGAAATTAACCTCTCTGACAGTAGGATGAGCTACTATGTCTTTTAAGAATACATAAGTATTACATTAGGCTTATATTCAATAGTGATTCTACAATTTCCTTAGTTATTTGTGGTAGATATTTTTTCAAATAAGAAAATAATAGTTCTTCTTGAAAAAAAGTATGCATGAGAGATTTATCTTCTTACTTGAAGTGGAATAAAATTTCTAGGTTCCTAGGAACCAGGGGAGTGGTCCCCAACTCTCAATAGAAGAATATTGTATTTATATAATGATAACCAATCCATGAAAAATATAGCATCACACCCTTCTCATTAATATAAGTTGAAATTTAATAAAATATTAAATCCATATTAAATTACTAGTAATGAGTTATATACATTGGATTATACCATAAGTATTTTCATTACTCTTAAAGAAGGATCATCCCCTGTGTTTTGAGGTGGTGTTTGAAAATCTCTACTAAACTTATAATATATGAAATAAAATGTAGAACCAGAAAAAAAATATGTTTTCTATTCTAGAATGACTGACCAGTGTACCCATCAATAAATATTTATTAGAAACCAACTATTACATAGTGAGAGAGTATTCCAACACTTTATTGCGTAGAGGTTGTTCTAACTGATTATATCTAAAATCCCTTTCCATAAATCATTATAATTCATAGTTACCTTGTATCATGGAGGTAAAACACCATATGAAATTCATAGTGTTGATCTGAACCACCTTTTTTTCATCCAATGTAGAGGTATTTTAATTTCTCTTTGAAATTTATTATCCTAATGTCCCTCTTTTCCATTCAGGAAACATATTTTGGATCCCCTTGTAAAGTCTTTTAGATTCATCTTCCCACACTATTGACACATGGGATGATGGATTTTCATTCTACATTGAGATTTATCTTTTGATACCACCAAATAAAACACAATTTAATGTTTTTTTGTCTATAGTCCCATGATAACCCATGTAGTCTTGATTCATCATATACATATTTAGGGAATAACAAAAAACCTCTTTAATGATTTTAAATTCCAAAATGGATAATATATTTTCCATCCTTCTCATTTACACCGAAATGATGTGGTCCTCCTTTCATTAAATGTTTATGATAATGAAATATTTGTACCGTCCAAGCCATATAATGTTTTCCTCATAGTCGTCTACAGATTCATCATAACTTTATTTATTTATGAGGAACTCCTTCAATATTTTTTGATGATGATTTGAAAAAAGTATTAATGAATCATATTTTCATAATTTTGTTCCATTCAATGGATTAAATATCCAATTTGGACATGGTTTTCTTCATTAGAGTTCACCACATATTAGGTTCCCCCTTAATGAGAAAAATGGAAATAAAAAATTTATGTTTTATCATGCATTAGATGACAGAGAATATCTTATCAATTGATCTAATACATCATTCTGGGATAATGGGATAAAAGGACCCACTAATGATCTTGGGCCTTTATCCCATAAAATAATCGACTATAAGATGATACTTTTTAAAATGAGTATGGAACTCCATATGATTAAAATTATTATTCATAACTTTATAATTTATAGAATATACATATATGATATTCTCAACTCCCATACCCCTAATATAATTCATATTATAGGTGAAATCATTACATTTCCTATGATGTTGGATATTGGAATGGTTTATCACTTTTGACACAATTTACTAGAATGATAAATTAGAAGACCATAACTAGAAAACATACACAAAGTAAAACTACAAAAAAGGATGGAATAACATATATATGATAATTACATCATTACTTATTTTTCTAACGGTTTAAAATTATGTTATAAACAGTAATTTTCTTATTAGATTTTCTTACAGAATAATTTATTTCAATTCTTCATAATGTTTCCTAAATAATTTGTGAAATCAAAAAATCTATCCCCTAGGATTGTCAATCCATGTGCACAGTAAGAATCATTTTCATGATCCAAATAATGCTATAGTTTACCCTAACATGAATTATTTAGAGATATTACACATAGGTATATCTACGATAGAACAATGTCAACATGTAGGATCCAAAAAGTGGTGTAAAAAATAGAAACAACCCAATCTATACATCTCCAAATTTTCAAGGATATTTTTTTCCACTCAGTCCTATCCTTAGATATAAACCTAAGGTTCTCACCAATGTTTTTTCATCAAAATTATAAATGTTAATTAAAAATTTACAATAATAACAACTATAGTGACCCATTAATTTCACACATTTTATTTCAAGATTAATAACCATAAATATCAAATAAGTACAATCCCAATGATCTTGAGGCTTAGAATATTTACAATGATAGTTTCATGTTATATATAATTAATCATAAAATATATAATCATTATTTAATTATTCAAAATGAGATACTAATATCCATTTATTCTATTAAAATGATATTGGATAACTTAGGGAATACAAAAAGAAACAGGAGATCTAGAAATCTATGTAATGGGATAAACATGAAAAGGAAACGAAACATGTGATCCAATGATATAACCTGATATCATTAATGTGAAGGCCTATTATTAAGCACAAAAGATAACAACATAACAAACATGGTATCATAATATCATATATTCATAGTAAATTTACAATCAATATATAAAATTACAAAATCATGATTCTGGGATAACTACTTTGAAAAATATCACATTGTACAAAGAATCCCATTAAAGATTATGTTTAATCCCTAATCCCATACATGAAGCCTAATGAAACTAAAGCACTAACTAATTCATTATATCACTATTTGGGTTCACACATACTAACATTTTCATGTTATTTGTGATCCAAATAATAGATTCAATCATATTGTACTTCATATGAATAACCTAAGGAATGAAAATCTATTTCATAATATTATTTCATATAATAATCAATAGAAACTACATAATAACAGAATTTTATAAATGATCATAAGGAATGTATAACCCCATAAATAGAGGAAAAGATAATCTTATAAATAATGGTTATAGTGAAATAATTATTTTTTTATTTATACATTTTACTTTTTAATCCAAACCTTTAATATGGTTATGAAAAATGAACTATTATATAATGATACAGATGGTTAGCTCTACATAGGCATGAGTTTTGTTTACATTTTTCTATGATCATTGTTTAAAAAAGACAAGTGTAATTTTTTCATTACAGGGCGATAATAATTTTATTAATATAATAATAATTATTTAAATACCAATAAATGTAAATTCCATGTTAAATAGTTATATGAATGAATCAAATTGCTTCACATGGTAGGATTGATCCGTATACACCAATGATGATATCATACTTTCAATTGATGGTATGTTAATAATGTGAATGATATATTTATTTTCCAAATTGTTTAATATTTTATGAATAAAATATATCACTATAAAATTACAGCTAATTATCATCCATATATATATTATTTGGAAAAGAATAACATCAGTTCATGAGGTTGTAGTCTACCCTACACATGAGGGACATAATCACATTCCTTATGTAAGGAAATGTAATGTGATTAATTTTATATTTTAATTAAATAATTATAAATAGAAAATAAATATATTAAAGAAACATTAAATAAAACATCATATCCTACCATGAGGAGTGGTCATTGATACTGAATTACGCATATTTGTCAGATGGTAATCCATCGTGCAGAAAATCAACAGTTTCATTTCCCATTTTGTGGAAGAGGGGATTAATGAATGTAATTAGATTAAAATAATAGTATATAGATATATTTAGGATACTGAGTATATAATATAATGATAATTTTATAATATAAGTACAATGTGGATAATGAAATATAATGAAATTACAAGTTAAGGATGTTACCTCTTCCTCAGAGAACTTCCCTAGGGTTTTAGCAAATACTATAATAGGTTAGGTATATAATAATTCTAAGGATTATAGGATGGGGTTGTCTATGTATGAAAGATATTTTGATAGATATTTTCTGACCCAATAATTTTTGTATGTTTTCTAATTAGATGTGAGGATATATCCATTTATAAGTGGGGGGGGGGGAGGTCACAATTAAAAAAAATTAATAGGAGGAAATACACAATAATTTTTCAAAGGACGACAATATTTCAATATTTATATAATAGTCATTGTATTCTAAAAGGTCCCAGAAATTTACCAAAAGTTATTATCAATATAATGATTTCAAAAATGGTGTTCATTTTATAAATAACATTTCTAATCATTCAAAAATGTATTAATAATATATTCTCACAAAAATAAATATATATCATTTTTGAATTACATATGTTTTTTTAAAATGTGCCTATACTCATATTTGTTTATAAATACATTTTTTTGGTAGTACATCTATATAAATCTCAAAAACTATTTTATTCTATTAATACTATCCAATTTGATTACTGGGTAATAATGGTATTATTTTAATATTCATGGTTCCATGGAATTTTTGTGTGTGTGCCACATATTACATTAAACATATATTTCTCTTAAGAAAATATATGGTGTTACAAGATTCGTCACCATCCCAATAAATAAAATCCCAACACATAATCCATTTTTGGGTGCCATCATCAATATAATTGGTGAAAGGAGTAATATCTCATCAATTCTTATATAACATCCACCTCTCCTTGTCGAAACCAATATGTGGTCGACTTCTCAAATAGAAAACCTCCCATTAAATTAAAGACCACAAAACTCAGCCATCCCTTTAATGATAATATGACTAATCCAAGTCATCATCCAATATCACCACCTTTTATCTATTAATTTATACACAACACATTTCCCCTAATAGCTGCAATACATTTGATAAAATTCACTACAATGAACCTATAACGATCAAAATAATCATTCATTGTCATTATCAAACTAGTTTTTTTCCACCCCCATTGCAAATGGGTTACACAATGGCTTTAATAATAGTTGTTGTGGAGATTCATAATTTTACTAGTCCATTCAGGATAACCACTCTCGTCATTGGATTTAATATAATATCAGTTAGTGATATGATAAGTAGCCCATCTGATCTTATATGTCATCAACCAATCCATGTTGCAACTGATACAGGGTTGAATATATACCCAATTGAATTTTTGCAAGATAATGAGATATATTCAATCCATAATGAATAATGATTCATTTTTCAATTAAATAATATGTTGTATTTCGTATCTATATGTTGTATATTCTATCATTGATTTTCTATATTACATTCCATCGTTCCACTCATCTGTAGGATAATAGCCATCACCATCTGGAAGGAAACAATACAAACAAACATTATTGTGGCATCACCCCCATAGTGCATCCAAAACTAGGAAAACCATTTAAATCACCAGAACCATGTAAAACCATAGATCATGCTTTAATTAAGTGGATATATTGTATTAAAAATGTAATTTAACTTAATAGATGTTCCAAAAAAACTAATTATTTGGTTGATATTGTGAGGGGTTGGTTACGTTAGGATCAAAAATATTTTGTTTTAGTGGTGTTTTGAGTTTTGGAACTATCAATTATTTAAATAATTAGTCATATTAATATGTACATGCATGATATTTTTGAATATAAAATTACATTGGTAATTTTTTATAAACATTTTTTTTTGTAAAAAATTTCATACTAAAACATTGGACATGGAATGTATCATTTACCTTAGTTTGTAAATTTGTTGATTTTTATGGCATTGAATTTTTATCCACTTATTTAATTAATTTCAATATTTATTTTATCTATAAATTGATTTCAAACATGTTTAGTCTAATTTCCAATAAAACAATGATCTGATTTGAATTACATTTGTTCTAAACTTTTAAAGATGCGGTGATATAAAAAAAATTTATCAGTAAATCTTAGACTCATCGCTCAAACCTTACGTGTTCCATGTCTCTGTTGATAAATTGATTGAGTGCCTAAAAATATTCAGTATTTTTCCTGATTTGAGGATGATATATCATTATATAATTTATGTATAAAACGAAGCTTACAAAAGGTTGGATTACACCTAATATCCCTTTGAAATTTAAAGAAAATATTGTTAATTAAATTGTTTAAAATTTCTAGGAATCAATTAGTTACCATATTGATTGCAATTCCTAAAATTGAGTTAATATTGGAATCTATAGAAAAATTCTTATTATGTTAATATATTAATTTCCATCAATGTTAATCTATGACTAATAATGTTTTCAATGTATTGATATTTGTCATTGATATCTGTCATCCAAATTTTTATTTTAGTACAACAGTCAACATGTTTTGGATTGTATATAACTTGATAGGTCATTGATGATCTTACATTACGATAATAATATGAATCATCTTTATCCATTGAGAATGAGCTACATAATGGTTATGGGAAATGGAAGGTCTAGCTGCATAGCTTTGGAATACATGAGGGAGGCGCGAACTGGGATTTTATGAATGTGAAAATAGATTTTCTAAATTTTCAATATAGTACACATACTTCCCAATTCATTATGGATTTTTAATAATATTACATGCTACTCTATTTATAGATATGAATAATTAATTTAATATTAAGGATAATAAATACACCAACATAATTAATATTATTTAATTTATATATATTTATATGGGGTATTTTAAATTATATTTCATCTTCATAATTTTAGTTCTTATTTTTACATAATGGATATTAATTTTATATTTGGAATTTTTTTTTATTAATAATAAATTATAACAAAAAAATGAAATAGATATTATTTTATTGAAAATTAAAAATGATATAGAAGATGTAGGTGGGTCAGCATGCTTGCATACTGATTCATATGAGTTGGCATAAGGACTACGAAATATGAATTTATTCATTTTATTCAATACAATTTTAGAGAACGAACTATGTATTTATATAATTTTATTTAATTTTTGTAATGACATGATAAAATACAAATAAATTTAATTATATATTTTTAAAATAATAATAAATAAATTTTGTATTTATTTGATTAAAAAAATTTGATTTTTCCAAGCATGAAAATGAAAACTAATAACTAAAATGAAACTCATATGAACAATATATTAATTTATTGTATTTAATTTAATATTATTTATTGTGTTTTGAATAATGACTCAATGCCTTTTGGTGTCTTTGTTCAATGACATGATAATGCTCAACCTGAACCTTGTGATAAATTCAAATCAAATAATATGAAATGAAAATAATGACCTTGTCCTTGATTTTATAAATGTTTATAACATTAAAATAAATATTATCAATTCCTTCATATAATACAATATAATGAATGTGTAAAATAATAAAATCCTCCATATATTGAAAAAATTTATAAAAATCATCATTGGGGAACCAAATCCTTAAATAGAAAGATAATCAATAAATAGGAACACCATATTTTTTATAATTTACTCTTTTTTTGTAAAATAAATTTTGGAACATGTATTTTATAAAAACATAATTCATAAAATAATATCCCAAATCATGAAAACCATGTATCTAAATAGTTATTAAATCCAACACAGATATAATATTGATCGATAATTGGGAGGATGTTGATTAAAAAAATTAATTATGGTCATTATAGTTATCTTATACTTCCTTTAAAACATTTTATATATATTCTAGCTCTTATATATCTAACTCTAAATAATTCCATTTATGCGTCAAAGCAAACCATGACTCCTTTTGATCAATTTTTAACTATGATTACTCTAATATTAGAGTCATCTAATTGAATATACACAAAACTATATTAGGGGGCTGGGAATAAGAATTGTGATCTGAATTGATGGACATGGTTCGATTAATTTCATCCACTTTCTACTTTGTGGTATGACTCGATACACTGTCTTCAATTTATTTCTATAGGGGCAATAGGAGAAAACATGTAATGTTTCATTCTCCACCCATAGGTATTAAACATCAATCGTTGTCTCAATAAATGGGATTCAAATAAGATTATTAATGGATTCATGTTTTTTAACATTGAGGTGTTTAGGTGACACACATGAATAATGAAAAAAACTAGAATACACCATGTCCACAAGTTCAAATATTGTTCTTCATTACATTATTAATGGATGATCCGAATCTTTAAAAATTGTTTTTTTGATTATATTGTTGTAATAAAAATGGGGTATAGATTTTGCTTCTTCCACATCCATCATGGGGGATTTAGGAATTATGTTCATTAGAAAAAAATATATGAGTGAAACATAGAAGCATTGATGATGGTCCTAGTAATGTTGATTCCAGGTTTTGGGACCGCAAAAATTCTTCTTGGATGGGTCTTCATTGGAATGTAGGATTTCCCATCTTTATAGATTCAATGAAAACATTTGGGGTTTTTGTTTTTTTGGCAGATTAGATACTTATTCACTATAATTTTGAAGGTGGATCATGGGAAATTGATGTGAGGGTGAGTGATATTAAATGGATATAGAAATTATTTAGCTAACACACTAGGGTTTATAATCTATAACCCATGTATTGGCAATCAACACTAATAGAAAAAATATTCTCTATAATTTATATAGAATTTATTTATCATTTCTAATTTATTGTGTAATGTTTTTGAGAATTTCATTTACTTTTTAGTAAATATGGATAAATTTTTTTACTCTATGTTTAAAGAATAAAATTAATATTATATAGATTTTGTAGTCTTTGATTTTGTGATTCAATTATTTAAAATGAGTGAAAAAAAACATCCACGTTTATCAGTGTAAATTTAATGTTTTATATAGGGAAAATATATAATGTTCTATAGAAAATATTTGTGTAAAATTATTATTTAGAGAAACTATTTAATGTTATTCGATAAATGGAAGAAAAAAATGGATATGGTAAATGAATAAATTTTATAACTAAATGATTTCCTCAAATCATTATATTTTAAAAAATAATAGTACCTACCCGTGGAATTTTCATGGAATCTGAATTTACGTATAAATTTTCAAACACACACTCAAGAAATTGTCATGATTCTTTGTGAATTATGTGTCCCTTGTTAAGGGAGTTATGGTTTGTGGTGAAACTTGTTACTTGAAATAATATATATAACAATATATCTTCATTTATGTGATCCATTCTATAAAAAATCAATCATTGTATCCATAATGTATGCGTACATGTATATGTGATTTCAATCAATGTATTCTTTCTATATTCATAATACAATCTGGAATTTGTTAATTCATAAGAGTAATTGTAGAAATCTGAAACTACAATAAGAATGAATTCTGATTATAATTTCGGGTAGTATATACTGTATTAATACATTTTTTACAAAGTGGTGTATGTAGGATTGAAATGATATTAAATTAAATATATATAGATACAGAGACTGATAATCTAGAAAATGTGTATACAGTTTTTAGAGACTTGTTATTATTATTAATGAAACATAAACGTTTTACCACTACATATGTAAAAAAACATTTGAATTAAAGGAATATGTATTGAGAAGTAATATTTGTGTAAAATAAATTTATAGAAATCACATAATTAAGTGTTAGATAGATTGAGGTGATACTGCATGAACCATTATAAGAGAATCCACACTTGTTGTAGGACTCCATGTACTGATCTATCCTCCATTTCCCAAAAACATACATTGTGTAACCGAATTTTAAGAGTATGAATCTACTAATTATTACAAGACTACCTTAAAATTGAAATATATTGTCCAAATTCTCCAAAAATATTAAATTTATGTGCACATTTTTAGGTGAATATTAATCAATGACTTCCACCATGTCTCCTCAATGTTCAATAAAGTCAAAATTTCAAAAAAAATATAATTTCAATTCTGAGTTATAATATATATATATATATATATAAAATAAAATCTATATTAATTGAAATAGGTTTTATAGAAACTTGAAATGATGATTGAATAATGTGCAATAGGTCAGTTTGATAGATTAATCTACAATGGATTCTAATTGTTGGACAATATAGTTTATATTTTAATGGAATGGAGAAATTATATCTAGAAAAAATAATTTCCCTAAGTCTTTCCATGAAACAACGATATAATGTTTTTCATATGAATCAACTAAATCATATAAATCATGGTTCATCAAATAAATGGAACAAGTTTTTACAATTACAAACACAATAGGTTCAATAAAATCTATGAATTATAATGGAGTTATAAAATTCAAAGACATATGAATCATCAAAAAATTGTGAATTAGTAGTATTTTGGAATATAATTATTTTATAATCTATGTAACAAGGATTTTATACTTGAATTCTGAGATTCAAAATACAAAAAATCAATGAATATTTAGTTATATACAAATTGAATAGTATATTAGAAAATTTTATATTATAATTTAATAATACGTCAAATAAACATATGATACCCAAACAATATGTTCTGGTACATAAATAAATTTTCTATCATAGTTTATTTTAAATAAAGATAATTTAACGATTTTTTATGAATCATTCCTTATAGTATTGGAATGTTATGGTTGATTTCATATAATTTAAATTAAATAATATTGAAACACATGTATATTGTATACTATAATTCCTCTTTGTGAATTATTATGCATAATGTAATTATTATTGTAGAATCATAAGAGAGAAATAAATTGCGTTAACGTGTAGTTTCCTTCTATGTGTAAATTCATACTATAAAATATTCATATTGGTGTAGTGGATGTCATGAGTTATTATTCATGTAAATATATAATTATCCACACCGATGTGGGTTTAATTCCTGAAATGAAATCATATAACAATAAAAATATAACTTTATAAATATTGATAATGTTGTAGATGAACTCAGTGAATCATTATTTGTAATGAAATTGCAATATCATTTAGACATAATTCCCAATATACAATAACTATTACAAGATTATGCTATACTATATATGTATTCCATATTTATTTTCATATAGATTAAATGTAAAACAATCTTTCAGTAGTGTGTTTACAACATTCTCTAAATTGAATTTTCATATTCTTAGTATATGTATACAACTGTACATAGTATGAAATATTATGTTTATAATATATGTCTTTCATGAAAATTGTTGTTATACCTTAAAAAGTAGTAGACACCGGATACATGATGTAATTATTGATGAAATGATTAGTGAAAATTAATGTGATTTTTGAATGTATTCAATTGTACATAGTATATAGTCAAGCATATGTGATCTAGATTTTTTAATTTCAAAAAATAGATGCATGCAGTGTGGATGCAGATTTTTTGTAATTATGAAATTTATATACATAAAACCTATAAATAGTTCTCATAATGAATCGAATATTTTTCTTTATTTTGGTGGTTTTCCCAACATAGATATTTTTAATACAATATGCATACATTGTTATTCAAACTAGTGTCAATTAAAAAAATCATGATATAAATACAATAGTAATAAATGTGTAATTTATACTAATCATTTTAATAAAATTAATGTTTATTATTGATGTTTTAGACATTAATATGATATCAAAATGTTTATGGAAATAATATGATTCTGATGATTTTTTAGTTCAAACAAATAATGTTAGACATTATGGTGAACAACATTTAAATTCAATTCAAGGTAAATTTAATGACACATATATTTTGAGAATATATAATATATCCAATTAATGATATGAGGTCTAATTAAACTACCAATATTTTAACCTAATATATGATATTAATTAATGTTTCAAAATATCAAATCATCTATGAAAAAATAGAGTTTGTGGTAATGGGTAATGTACCATCATGTATTCCATCCAAAGAAGATGTTTTACCCATGTTATATGTCAAAATATTTTTCTTTGATGATTCGTTGTTGTTAATCCCCTAGAAAACCTGAATATTTTTATTTCTCATGATATTATTGGATTATTTGGTTTTCTATTTCCTAGGTTTGAATGGGTTTTTGACTACTTATAAATAGCCACAGGGGATATGAATATATTGGAATATCATGAAGAATCAAGTAATGTACATGATAAAATTTGTAATCAATATATAGCATGAAGATTGGCAGGTCAATAATATATGGTTTTGGCCTACTCATGTTTCACAAAAAATCCTTATTTAATGAATGTTTTAACTATTAAAAACAAAATAGTGATAGGGTTAATATAATTTTAATTATTTATTAAAAAAATTTAGGATTATAAGGAAATTATTTATATATGTTTGTTTTATACATCATATGGTTTTGATGAACTATAGATGTAGAAAATTATCTGACATGTTGCATCAAAAGAAACTCAATGTATTGTCATAATGGTAGAAATTTAGTTGTTGTGATATATTAAATTTCTGTAAAAAAAATAGGCTGTAATTAAAAATTATTGAGTGTCTCTGAAATTTAATACTACAGATCTTCATATAATTTTAATTAGCTATCATCATTGTAGAGTGAGAACCAAATAATTGTTATTAATCAAAAAACTCTCCATGGATGTAACATAAAAAAGATAAAACTACTATACAAGTCACTAATCAACTCCATATTCAAAAATATTCAATGGGAGTCCTTGCTCACCACTAAATAAAATGGTATAATGTTTAAATCAAAATATCATCATGATAGTAATATGTATATTAAATTTTATCAATGTATCAATAGTAAAAATTATCCTATAAGAGAATAAAATTAATTAAATAAGTCTAGATTTCTAAAAACTATCAAAAATAACCTCACAAAAAAATACCTCCAAAAAACGAATTGCATTAATAAACAGTCTTCATTCCATTAGACAGAAATTGAATAAATTATACATATACCTGAATTAAATTTTCCATAACCTACATCTGTATAAATACAACTAAATTAGACATTTAAAACTCTATTTACCACATATAATACTACAAAATTGGATAGATATCCAATAATTTAATGTAATTGTTTTAATTATTAATGAATGGTATTGATGATAAAAAATATTTTATAGCACATGAATCTCAGCCCAGTTGGTGAGGACTTTTTAAGTGCATTCATGCGAACTGGGATCAAATCCAGTTGGGGGCTAATTTCTGGGGAATGTAGCAGTACTATAGAGGGAACTATTTGTTACTGTAGCATCTGGGAATATTCACCCATTTGGGCCTTCGGGCCATCGATTTGGTTTTTGGTTCCTTTAAGGCCTTCAGGCCAACAGACCTTCGGGTCAGTAAGGCCTTCCGACCACATCAAGGCCTTAGGACACCATAAGTGCAGATACAAACCAGACAACCTACAGAGATCTAGCATCAGATTAAGTATGATAAATGAGCTTTCAACATTGAAAAATCATAATGGATTGCAAGAATGAGAGGGTATGGAACCTTCCATCAGGACAAGCATGTGCATGTATGGGAAAGCCTAGTCGAACCACCATTCGAACGTGAAGAGCAGATTTCACGATAAAGATGATAGGGTGGAGTAGTTCCAAGTATTTAGTCAGGGTTTTATGTATGGCTTGAATCGTATGGGGTGTGAATTACTCTATGCCCTATGGTCCATGTAATAAATACACCTACGAGCCTTGTATGTGTTCCGCATCTCCACTTAAAAAGTGAATCATCAAAAATGAATAGAAAATGAATGCCTTCGGGCTTTGGATGGATAAAAATATTCTATAATATGGTTAAATATGCATGCACCCTATGAAACATATTTGATTCTAATAAAACATACCAAACGATAATTGAAACCCACCATTAACACTAGTAATTTTTAATGAACACCACATATCATTTTAATTTTAACACAACATCACAGAACTCAAAAATTCAAAAATTTGAAAAGCATAATAGAAATGGAAATATATTTCATCTTATCCTTTTTTTCTCTATGAAACCCATGATATATATATTTTATAATAAATCAATATCCTGACATACATGCATTGATGAATTAAGAATAGATCCCCAAAGAACATGTGTGTTGACGATAATAGTTCTTATGATGGTATAAGAACATGAGGTAATTATAATTCTGAATTGAAAATTTAAATATAATATTATAGTTAGTTATTCAAAAAATATGGTGGTGTATACCATATTATTTTTATTTAGTTTAAATTGATAATAGGAAAATTAACAGGAATTTTATTAAAAATTGAATAATTGAATGGTTAAAAATATATTTACGGTTATGGGATATATCATGTTATCTTGTAAAATGTGTTTAAACCATAATATATTTATATATATGTAAATATTTTTAGTCAAATCCACCTCAAAAAAAGATATTAATGTTTAAATTATACAATCTATAAAAATCATAATCACACAAATAGTATGTAGAAGGATATTTACATGAATGATATTAAAAATTTCTATTGAGGAATGAACCAAACTAGACAAGAAAAACTATTTATACACAAATGGAAGTATCATATTGATGAAGAGTAAAATATCAATGAAAACAACATATGAGAAATAAATGTCATTATAAGTATATTTTCTAAATTTAAATCTAATGATGTATTCCAATAGAATTTAGTTAATATTATAAAAAATATTGAAAAGGGGAATGTTTTTATAAAACCTAATACCACATTTAACAATGTACTAATACAAATAGTCATGGGTGATGAAATATAAGTCTAAGGAAAAAAGGATAAATCATCTGAAATAATCATGAACAAAACAAGGCCATGAAAATATTTTAGAACAAAAAAAATACAAATAAGGCTCAATAACACAGTGGAAGCCTGTGATTTTCTAATATGAACCCTAGGATAATGAATTGTGTGATGGAATGATCTATTATAAAGGAAATAAATAAAATATGAAATGTATAAATGGGAAAAAAATCATGGAGGAATATTGAACAAATAGTAATTGGTTCAATTCATAAATGTACATTAAGTGTCTTGAATTGGGAAGCGATGAATCAACTCTATTAGAAGATGATGTACAATGAACCTAAACACTTATAGATATTATTACATGATATTGAACATAATTATCCAACAAAAAAACATGGATCTATTGGTCTACTTTATTTGGATGATTAGGTATATAATTAAACAACCAGAAATGAAAATGATGATGTTTTTTATTTAATATTGAAAATGATATAATTACATTGATCGAGTCATTATATATGTATATGATAATGTAATGACCCATTTTTTTAGGAGGTGTAGATCCTTTTATTTTTGGGTTTAATTCCCTGTTATGGACTTTTATGAATGATTTTCTTGACCACATGATCTTTTGAGGTGTTCGATAATTGTTCGGAGGCTGGAAACATGTTTTGGGATGAAGATGACCTGGTACACAGTTTTCACGGGGCTTGTGCAGAGTTAGTATTATCCCTATGATAGTTCTAAAAAGTGCATTTTTTTTGTAGAATACTTTCACTTGGTTCACTCATAGTTAGTCCAACTATGCCGGGTAGTTGTGTGAAGTGTCCCTTCTAGGTAGGGAGGTGTGCACAGTTCCTGCATGGTTTGGGAAATAATGCGGGTAAAATGTGAAAACCTACTATGTTGGTTTTTTATATTTCATTAATTAAAAACAAGTTTCTATATTAAAACCAATTTGGGATTTCAAATTTATGAAAACCATCCTCTCTATAACGCTCCCATTGGTTCCAACCACAGTCTTTTTTCCAAACTCTCCATCTGATCTCTGTTTTGATTGATGATCGTCTCATCAGATTATCCATGGTAAGCCCGCGATTCCTTTTTTCTCGTTCATGATTCTTTAGTACAATGACTATGCTATTTGGATTTAGGATCATATGCCCAAATATTTCATTCTTCACCCGTTCTTCAGATTTCTTCTAAACCAAGATGAGTCAAGACTGGATACGGGATGAGTTTTCTTTAACAATGGAAAGGTTGGTTTTATATACATTCTCTATGGTTTTATTGGTGTTTTCAAGCGTTTGGTCATTACACCATTAATCATAAATTCCACGGATGTCAATTTTTTGAGTGATTTTCTTTTAGTTTTTTATGTTTGACCGAGTGAGCATGCTCATACATTGCATTTAGGTGAGTTGGAACTTGTAACTCATTTCAAGGTCACCCATGGTGTGTGTCTTCTTGTTTTAACATGCTTATGCATGTTCAAACCACCCAAGGGTGTGTTTTTATGATTTACTAGTTATAGGAAGCATGTTAATTCCTAGATAGCTTGGATAGCTTGATTATGAGATGTACATCATCCATGCATATTGATTTCATGTGGGACCATAACTATTTTGATATCATGGGTAAAATGAAACTTGTTTATATGGGTAGGATTACATATATAAAATGGTTAATGGAATGTTAAATGGATAAAACGGGAGGGTACTCCCATATAAATTGTGAATGGTAAATTGAATGCCTAAGTGGGTATACTCATAGTTGTGCTTGTTTATGTGAGTGGGTATACTCACATGGAATTAAATAGATTAAATTGTATGAACTGGATGAATGGTTTGGAATGCCGGAGTAGACACCTTGGGATGACTCTTCCCCTGGGGTTTTCGTTCCATTGGATGCCTCTGGCCATGAAACCCCTTGGATCTAGCATACATGGGATCATATAGGACATGATATTGTAATGCTCCTTGGAACCCAAAGAGTTCCTAACTCTTATTCCACTTGGGGTTAAAATGCTAATTAATGAGATTCCATGGACAAGCTACATGGATCCGACCCTCCGTGGTTTAGATATTTTAAATGGATTTATTGGTTTACGACAACCTCGATCTGGACCATGAGGCTTGCTACTTCACTATACATTGTGGTCATGGGAAGATACATTCAATTTACAGTGTGTTCATAGGATATTTGAATTCACTATATGGTGTGGACATGGTATACATAACTCCTATATACATCATGGTAGTGCGTTGCTTGATAAAGATGGATGTATGTTGTTGCTAGGTGATATGTTTATTTACTTTGTTATATCTAAAATTATAGTAGATAACTTTCTATTGTACGTATCCATGAGGAGTGAGTGGTTTTACATATTGAATAGTCTTTTTACATGGGAATACGCACTTACTAACTGGTAGTTTACACTTCCTAGCACTTTAGTAGAACTGTTTTAGAACTGTATGGTCCTGTGTGGTTGCCTACTAGGATTTTAATCTAACATGCTGTTTTGGCCTCTGTGAGGAACCAAATTGATTATATGGATGTAGGTGATGATAGGGGTGTGAAACCTATTACAGGTTGTTGACTGAGGATTTGGAGTAGGGGTGGGTGGGACAAAGTAGAGGCTTGTGATGCTGGGAAACCTTTTTAATCATTTGTTCTTTATAGGATACTTGTACTATATATTATTTCCATGTACCTGTTTGGATGCATTCTAGATTCATTTTCCATCTAAATCATTTTTTATATGAGAGACATCTTGTTATTTATATACATTCATTTCTAGGCTTAATTTTATTTTTTGGTTGTTTATATTAGTTCTATTTTGGTATATGTATTTTAATTCTGGTGTGGTACTCTTGTAATGAATGCATAGTCTCACAAATTACTGGCCTAGTTCCTCACTCGTAGTTGGAATCCTATGGAATTTGGGGATATGTGTTTGAGTCCATGTGAAAAACATGGTTAGGCAAACCATTTTGAGTGGAATTAGGGTCTGGGAAATTAAAATGTGGTATTAGAGTTGTATTTCTAGTTTGAATTACTATTTTTAAAATTAAATAGGGATAGGATGGAAATAGTGTTTTTTCATAAACTGTTCCTAAGAGTAGCTACCCAGTGAATAGGTAAAATCCAAAATACCTTGAATTATGTTTTTATTTTTTAGATTTTGATTATAAAAATTGATTTTATTTTACCATTGGGTGATAGACATTATTTCTTCTATTATTATTGATGCAATTTTGGGTTCTATTTTAGTTACAACCAGATAAAAATAAGGGTTTTCTATCACATTCATCATATGGATAGTTGTTAGAATCACATCCCTTGCATTTGACATGCAATCTAAAATGTATTAGATATTAAATGTTGTTGTGATAGTTGTTTTCATATTTGTGCATACTATTGTATAATATGGATTCAGTTGATAATGGTGATACATCACATTTTGATCCATAAGGAGTATGGGTCCTTATGAATTTGGAAATGACACATTGATGTAGTGTAAATGATAAATGAACTTATTGCATGTATGGTTAGAATGGGAACCATGTTTTGGGTTCATGAGGTGTTATGGGCCATCATGGATTCAGAAATTGGTAAATCGTTAGTAGATCTTAATGGTCTACTAAATTTGAGCTCCAATGGATCTGGAATGGGGAATATGGACATGGACTAACCAATATTTTCATTGGGAATGATACAATGTTTCTAGTGATTTGATGGTTTCTCCTTATAAAGTATTGCAATGAGGAGCATGTTGTGGGTTTTACGTGGTTTCTAGGAGTGTTTTGATCTATCATACACTTTTGAGCATTGTGAATTGATGTTTTCCCTCCTGAGTTGTGTTTTTCGCATTTTTTAGACATGCCAAAAGGAAGAATTCTTGTGGTGTGCCTTGACGGAGGTGGGGCCATACTTCCGAGACAGTGGGAAATGAGCTAATAATTCATACCATGATAGAGAAAGATGTGGAACCTAAAGCTGTTCCAGACATACGTGTTAAGGCACAATTCCAGGATGGTTTCTTTCACTTTATGTAGACTTTATAGTTATCACTACAACCAACCTTAACTATGGATGATCTGACATAGATGTTACAACTGCATCATCCTCCTATGTTTTGATGGGATGGTGGACCAAAGGCTATGGAGCAATGGCTAGAGACTACATTAGAAATTTTTCAGCATCTGGAGAAGCCACTAGAGTAGAGGGTAATTCTCGCGACATACATGATACATGGAGCAGAAAATAATTGTTGTGACGTTTTGAACTGGGATAATGGGATATGGAATACTGGTTGGGATGAGTTTCCAAACTACACCAACGACTACATAAACCCTGCTACTCTAGAATAAGAGTGGAATAGTGAGTTCATGTATCTGGTGGAGGGTGCGATGATGGTTACAGAATAGTCAGAACCCAATTTAGAGAAGTAGTGTTTTTCACCGTTGTATCTTACTGATGAGATGTCGATGGAAAGGAGCATTTAAGAAGAGCACATACATGATATAAGATCATAGGTAAATGTGTTCGTGTTGCATTCTATTAAGGAGTTTTTCATTCAGGCACTAATTATATAGATGAACCTGATAGAATATTGGTGAATAGAACAAGGGAGTGTTGTGTCACGACCTGTCCTCGGGACCCATGCCGTGACTACCCCAAGCCCGCCTTCCATAGGCCAGGGGCTAGCGACTAGCACCAAAGGAGTCAATCCGGATAAAAATGGAAATCATTTACATTATAGGTAAACAAACACCACAGAATAAGCAAGATGAAGTAAACACTAAGTAAAATTGGTACAACTGTAAGTGCTGGAAGGTAAATGGGCCAGAATAAAAACCCAACTGAAAGTAAAGTAAAACTGAAAAGAATGTACAACAACTGAAAATTAAAGCAACAAAGCTGAGCCGTCCACTATAAATCCCTCTTGAAGGTTGGGTACGGATAACCTCCTCAGCTACTCGGGTTCAACCATCCGCTCTGTGTACGTCCCGCCCAGTGGTCCACCTCTAGGTACCGACTTTCTCCACAAGCCTCCACCACGATCAGCGCTATCCGTCATCTGCATACAACATACCGTAGTGCAGGCATAGCCCATGCAGGGGTGTGTATACGCTACTCAGTAGGGACCCCGAGACCCCCGAAGGTCTCCCAGAATCCACAAAGGATAATCCCCAAAGGAAAGATACAATCACAAAGTAACAACCAACTCTTCTTAGGTATATTCCCATACATATATCTAAGTCATCAATTCCAGTTTGGCACCAACATCCGAGCCCAAGTTATATCTATTACACACAGGGAATCACAACCAATCCACACAGGATAACACAACCGAGTCCACTAAGGAAAACAAGTCAATCATATCAAAGATACTGATTGAAAAGTAATGAATCATCCCAGACATGTATACTTCTTTGTAAGATGATAGAGATGATCAGATGTATCCATTGATTCATCTAAGCTATTGGACCCACGTAGTATACAAGACCAGCTAAGCTGTTAGACACACAATGGATACAAGACCAACTACTCTGCTGTACCTACATAGGATACAAGTATAGAGTCATATACTGTAGGGCCAATGTATGATACAGGAACAATAGTCATGTACTTCCGGACCCACATAGGATACAAGAATAGTAGTTATCACCATCGATCCCACGAAGGTTTCCAGTACGGTCGTCGTCGCTGCCAAACCCACTGAGGATTTCAGTATAGTCTTCATTATCATCGCAGTCCCAACCAGCTCTAGGGTTCCCGCACAGAGCATGCTCGATTCTAGGAGGGTCTGCTCCACAAGCCATGGGGGTTGATACATAAAATAACATGTTTTCCGGAGTTGATGTACCCCAATGTTCCATATCGACAAAAGGAACACAACTTGGAAGATGGCGCGACATTCGGTCGCCTGGTCCGAAGGTTATTTGCTTTTTTCATTCTAGGGGCCCTATTGGTTTTTAAGTAAAAACCAACCTGATCGTACTGCAACTGCATCCAAACATCGATCAGAGTAATCCAAAAGGTCTGTCTCACTATGATGAATCCAACAATGTCGGCGGAACGTCAATCAGACATCCGGAGCTCAAGTTATAAGCATTTCCGCTCTGAAGGCCTGGTTGGTTTCATGTTCGAACAAACCCTTCCATACCCAAAGTTCTCCAAAACCTTGAGTGTAGTATACCGAAATGACTGGCTCAATCCATGGATCGCATCTCAACTAACGATGAGTAAATTGGAGGTATGTAGCCCACACTATTGGCCTTTGAAATAGGCTGTCCGATTTTAGGGGGTTTTGGGCTCGGACCGACCCGGCCCGAGACCCCCTGGGTCGGCCCGAACCGGGTCGACCCAACCCGGGTCTGGGTCCGTCCCACAAGGGCATGGCCTGGCCCAGCCCGACACAGGAGTCCGGCCGAGTGCGGGCGGACCGGCCCAACGCGGGCGGTCCGGACAAGGGTGGCCGGTCCAGCCTGACGCGAGTGCGGCCCGTGTGGCCAGCGGCTTCGTCCTTCGGATGAGTGGAAAGCGGAGGGGGGCACTTCCCCCCCTTGATTGAAGAAACAGACCCCACATGGGGGGCCCACCTATTTGCCAGCCGGGGGTTACGACCCCCGGATTTTACCAAACCGGCCGACCGAATTGGCCGGCCGGTGTACCACCGCGGGACCCCCGCGGGTCCCACCTTCCATATGCCGGCGGTCGATGGTTCTGGCCGCCTCTCCCTGCACCGCCGCAGCCTTAGGCCATGACCTTGTCCGACCGGCACCACGCGACGGCGCTGCGCCCCTCCACCGCGGCCCACCTCGGCCGTGGCCCTCCATGGTCCTCCGGTGAGGCGTGGCATGACGACTCCATGCTCCTTCGCATCGGTGATATTCCTCATTTTTGGGCGGTGTCGTTGCACTGCGCTGCCTTCGTCCAATCCGCAACAGTGAACATCAACAAAGGGGGAGGAGGATTGGCCATGTTTGTGCAGTTCGACCTCCTACATTTAATTGGATAACAGGTGGAAAAAATAAAACAACTTCGACAAAGCAAGCAAAAATTTATTCCATTAAATTTTAACTTAAAACCCCTACCTCGAAGAAGTCGTCGAATGAATATTGTCACGGGAAATGGCATCGCCAGGGTGGTTCATTGACAGTGTTGGCGAGCTTTCAATAATAGGATGTCGTCTCACACCGGCTACAGAGCAGGGAGAGATCAGCACGTCGTCTCTCTTTGGTGCACCGGCGTTCTTCGTGTTCTTCAACGAGGAAGAATATGTTCTTCAATTCCGCTTGAGTTCTCTCCTATATTCCACACAACTAATCAACCCAAAATAAAATAAGACCTTGTCTTATTTTATTCACACACACACGTGAATACATTAATTTGAAATTCAAATGATCTCATTCAATTAATTAACTAAATTGAAGAGCATTTAAAAATCAAATTAATTGCGAGAGTTGACATTTCATAAAGAGGGAAGAGGGTGTGTTACACAATTAATTTCTAGAGGGGGGTTTAATGGGTTGTTGGGAAAATTAAAGGAGGTGGGGGCTCATGTGGGTCCCACCCCAACATCCTCAAATTTTTCATTCCCATAACACTTAATCCATCTGCATTGCAATAAAAATATAATTGTATAACAACTATAATTTTATTCTTCACATTTTTAACAAATCATACCGAGAAAACACACCATCAAAAAAGGTGTTCCTAGGAAATTAACTGTGTTGCGGTTTCATCGGTACCCTGAGATTTCGATTCCGAGCACCGTTTAAAAAGTTAGGAAAACTCGCTCGTTCGTTCACGGAACGTACCCGAGCTAAACTTCAGAAATGGATTCCGGGCACACCCGGCCTCGGAATCAGGTGTCGTCAGAAACTGCGTACTCGTAAAATCCCAAAATAATATGAAAAAAAATTCCTTGAAATTTATAGCTCTTTACATTACTCCCACCTCAGGGATTTACGTCCCCTTAAAGATACATCACAAACTAGGGGAACAAATGAGGGTAATGTGCACGCATCTGAGCCTCCCGCTCCCATGTCCTCTCCTAGAGGATCTAGTGCTGCCACCTGATGCGTACTAGAGGAATAGACCACCCACATAGAACCCACTCATTTTTATACTCGATCTCCAACGGGACCTCTGCAAAATTATCCCCATCATCAATGTCCAGCTCCCCATGGTCGATGATATGCGTCGGGTTGTGAACATTTCTCATCAGCTGAGATACGTGGTAGACGTCTTGCACCTGGTGCAACTGAGGTGGTAGAGCCAGACGATTATCAACCTCTCCTATCCTGTTGAGGACCTATAATGATCCGATGAAGTGTGGAGGTAACTTTCCACCATGACCAAATCTCCGTAATCCACGCCGAGGTGAGACCCGCATGAAGACATGGTCACCATACTCAAACTCTAGTATTCTCCGCCTCCTGTCAGCATAAGACTTTTGTCGGCTCTGAGTTGTCCTCATCCGCTCCTGGATGACCTAGACCTTCACTATTGTGGCATGGACCATCTCTGGTCTAATAAGTGCTGACTCCCCAGGGTCTGTCCAGCACAGAGGTTATATGCAAGGTCGGTCGTACAATGCCTCATATGGTGCCATCCCGATGGTGGAGTGGTATCTGTTGTTGTACGCAAACTCCAACAAGGCTTGGTGATCCTCCCAGCTATGACCAAAGCCGAGGAAACATGCACAGAGCATGTCCTCGAGAGTCTCAATGGTCCTCTCTGTCTGACCATCCATCTTAGGGTGAAAGGCGATGCTCAGACGTAGTTACATCCCGAATGCCTCCTGCAACCCCTTCCAAAGCTGGGAGGTAAAGTGAGCATCTCTATCGGAGACGATAGATGCTGGCACACCATAAAGACGTACGATCTCCGGAACGTAGAGGTGTCCCAAACTCTCCACTGATCCCTTCTCTCTAATAGGTAAAAAGTGGGCAGTCTTGGTTAGTCAGTCGACAATCACCCAAATGGAGTCGTCACCTCTACATGTGCGTGGAATCCTAGTCACAAAATCCATAGATATCATGTACCACTTCCACTCTAGGACCTACAAGGGCTGTACCAAGCCTGCTGGTACCTGGTGCTCTGACTTCACCTGCTGATAGGTAAGGCATCGAGAAACGAACTCTACCGCAACCTTCTTCATACCCGGCCACCAGTGTTGTCATCTGTGATCCCGGTACATCTTCGCCACTCCTGGATGTACCACTAAAGGGGATGTGTGAAACTCTCTCAGCAACTCCACCTATAAAGTAGCTGGTACCATGTTACGACCTATTAAATGGACGACGAGCTCTCCTCTCATAGAAAATCCATCAGGTGCCTGTCCTGTGGAAATATGTGCATGTTGCATCTCACAATCAGTGTCCCCACGCTGTACCTCTATGGCCCGTTGTAGTAGTGGCAGAGTTACTGTGAGTGACTGAAGAAAGGATGCTCCATCTCTACCCATGAAGGATATTTTCAAAGAGGCTAGCTGCTCTGTCACCTCACCAAGTAGCTGAATGCACATCCTCCTACTGAGAGAATCAGCTACTACGTTCCCCTTTACAAGAGTATAGACTATATAAGCATCATAGTCCTGGAGGAACTCGATCCATCACCGTTGTCTCAGGTTCATGTACTTCTGCGAGAAGATGTACCTGATACTCTGGTGGTCAGAGTAGACTGTAAAGCGCTCTCACATCAGATAGTGTGGCCACATCCTCAGATCGAAGACCACTGATGCTAACTCCATATCATGGGTAGCTTAGTTCTGCTCATGTTGCCTCAACTGTCGTGATCCATAGGTGATCACTGCCCACTCCTGCATCAAGACACAATTGAGTTAGGTCCCTATTGCATCGCAGTAGACTACATACCCTACTTCCTCCTCTAGTAGCCTCAAGATGGGTGCGCTGGTCAATCTCTGTCTCAGCTCCTCGAAGCTCTGCTGACATATATCTAACCACATGATGGGTTTCCCATTCTTTGTTAAAGCTGAAAGTGGTTCCGCAACTCTGGAGATGTCTGGAACAAATCTCCAGTAGTACCCAGCTAGACCCAAGAAACTCCGCACCTCTATCACGCTCCTGGGTGGCTCTCAAGCTAGCACTGCCTCTATCTTCGCAGGATCCACCGCAACACCCACGTCAGAGAGGAATTTTCCCAAGAAGTGGACCTCGCGTATCCATAACTGACACTTCTAGAGCTTACAATAAAGATGGTGCTCTTGGAGTGTTTCCAATACTACCCTCAAGTAGTAGGTGTGCTCCTCCTCAGTGGTCTAGTATATCAATATGTCGTCGATGAAGACCACGAAAAATCGATCAAGGTAAGGCTGAAAGATCATGTTCATGAGGCTCATGAACACTTTTAGATCATTGGTTATGCCGAATGGCATAACCAAGAACTCATAGTGGCCATATCGATATCTGAAGGTCGTCTTCTACACCTCTTCATCCCAAACATTGAGCTGAAGATATCCTGGCCTGAGTTCTATCTTCGAGAACTACCGTGCTCCCTTGAGCTGATCGAAGAGGTAGTCAATCCTTGGTAGTGGATACTTGTTCCTCACAGTCACCTGGTTTAGGAGACGATAGTCGACACACAGTCGCAAGCTTCCGTCCGCCTTCTTGGAGAACAAAATCGGGGAAGCCCAGGGGGAAACACTAGGTTGGATGAATCCCTTTCCCTACAAGTCCTCCAGCTGTACCCGTAGCTCTCGAAGATCAGCGGGGACCATTTGATATGCTGGAGTGGATATAGGGGTTGTCCCGGGGTACAGGTCAATATAAAAGTCTACCTCTCTACAAAGAGGTAGTCCTGGATCATCGTCAGGAAAAACGTCTACATACTGATCCACCACTACAGAAAAACTCGGACTACGCACGTCAACTTCTCCTAGGATGAGGCTACCCAACTGAGGAGTGATCAGCTGTCCTCTCCTCTGTGTGAGTCCATCCTGCAATGCAAAGGCTCCCTTCTCGCCGGTGAAGGTGAACCTACCCCCATCAGTGCGAACACACCGCACCTTGCACCTAATAAAGTAGATCTGAGAATGGAATGTAGATAACCAATAAATGTCCAAGATGAAGTCGTAAGGCCTCGGCGCCTCTACAAAAAGATCCCAACTAAAGCTCTTGCCTCCTAGAGTAATGTCACACTGTCGGAACCAGTGCGTAATTGTTGAGTCTACTCTCGTAGGAGACTCTAGCCGTAAGGATCGAGCCAACGGCTCCGTCGGAATCTCCGAGCTCCGAACAAGGGAAGTGGAAATGAAATAATTACTCGCTCTTGTGTCAATAAGAACTACAAAATGGGTGGAGTATACACAGATAGTACCTCAAATCATCTCTCGTGCATCGTGGTCATAGGCCTCCACTGCCTGAAGTTGAGCCTGCCTCTTCCCGCCAACTCCTTGTGGTCAGGGTGGACCCCCTGGTGGTGGTGGTCGGGCCTCAAAGCGTCACCCACCACCTGATGCTCGGCCAGCTCCTATGCCACATCCTCCATCTCATTGCGGACCACCACAGTTGACCCTCTACCTCTGCCTAGGTGGTCCCTCAATCATCTGATGCTCCTCTTCACGGCGGGTCGGGTAGTCACGAGCCCAGCGGCCCTGCCCGCAGCATGCGTAGCACTTTCTTCTCCTCTGAAGGCTGGCTCTATGCCGTGTTCCCCGCATCTCTGAGCCAGTGTCCTGAGGTCATCCTCCTGATGGTATGGTCCGCCTGGACCCCTGTGACATCTGTCGACTGCCACCTGCAGAAGACTCAGCTATGTGCCTCCCTACTGTAGGTCTCGCTGCTAGTGTAGGCTCAGCAAGAAATCTCTCTATGAAAAAGGGCTCACTCTAATACTCCTTCCTGCGTTGGAATTCTCAGGGAGTTCATCGATGCCCTGATCTCATGCCTGAGTCCCTGCTCGAAGGTCCGGGCCCGGACGAATGGGTCTCATACCATGTCTGTCGAATAGCGCGAGAGATCGGTAAATCTCACCGAGTACTGGGCTACCGTCATGCTGACCTACCGCAGCTGTAGTAGCTAATGAATGCGCACCGCACTGAGAGTGGTTGGGAAGAACTCCGAACAAAAGAGGCTCGTGAAGTCTGACCAAAGGAGAGATGCCTCATCGTTCACCTCACGCATCAGGCTCCACTATCTTCCTGATGCCGCATGCAGGAGGCGTGCTGAAAGAATCACCATGAGGTCAGCTGGAGTCCCCACTTACCTGAAAATTTGAACTACAGCCTCTAGCCAATCCTCGTCTGCCTGAGGGTCCATCTCCCCGCGGAACATGGGTGGTCTCTGATGCTGAAACTCATGAAGTGAACTAAGGTTATTTGCACTCTCAACAGATGGGGCTGGTAGTATCGGTGGCTCAATGGGTAGAGGTACCACTTGTGCCTCTGCTGTAAAAGGGCCCTGCACCGAGGCCTTGTCGCTCGGTGGGCTGTCGTCTCTCACAAAGCTCGAAAAACTAATTGGCTGCTGTCATGAAGCCATCCTAAAAAGAAAAAGTTGTGCCATGGTCAATAAAATATACTTGGTGAGCTGACACAAAGTAATCACAAATAAAACTATTGAAACACACATGCAATTAGTGTTTTCATGCACTGAGTCGAAAATCAGAAGTCAGGGTCCTGTTGTACAGATACGTCGGCCGCTGCACCAACACTGGACTCCCTGGACTGATAACCACACTCAATACCCTTAATTATATTTTTTCACATAGAAGAAAGATCATATTCCTGATTTCTTCAGTAGAATCGAAGTCCTTTTATACCAATTTGTCACGTCCCGTCCTCAGGACCCGTGTCGTGACTACCCCAAGCACGCCTTCCATAGGCCAGATGCTGGTGACTAGTTCCAAAGGCGTAAATCCTGATAAAAAGGGAACGCATTTCCTTTATAAGTAAAAAACACCACATGGTAAGCAAGATGAAGTAATCACTAAGTAAACTGGGTACAACTTTATGTGCTGGAATGTAAATGGGCTAGAATACAAACCCAACTGAAAATAAAGTACCACTAAAAAGAAAGTACATTAACTAAAATGTAAAGCAGCAATGATGAGCTGTCCACTGGAATTCCCACATAAAGGGTGGGTACAGATAGCATGCTCCGCTCCTCGGGTCCAGTCGTCCGCTCCGTGTACGCCCCGCCCAATGGTCCACTTCCAGATACCGGCTTGCTCCACAAGACTCAACCAAAATCAGCGATGTCCGTCATCTGCATCCAACACAACGTAGTGCAGGCATGGCCCATTCATGGGTGAGTATACGCTACTCATTAGGGACCCCGAGACCACTGAAGGTCTCCCAGAATCCACAAAGGATAATCCACAATGGAAAGATACAGTCACAAAGTAACGACCAACTATACATAGCTATATGTCCATACATATACCTAAGTCATCAATTCCAATTCGGCTCCAACATCCGAGCCCAAGTTCGATCTAGTCCACAAAGGGAAGAACAACCAATCCACACAGGATAATAAAACCTAATCCAATTAAGAAATAAAGTCAATTATATCGAAGATAATGATTGAAAAGTCAAGACTCAGCTCACACATGTATACTTGTTCATAAGATGATAGAGATGATCAGATGTAGCCACTGATTAATCTAAGCTGCCGGACCCACGTAGGATACAAGACCAACTAAGTTGTCGGACCCACAAAGGATACAAGACCATCTAATCTGCCGGACCCATGTAGAATACAAGTACAGATTCAAATACTTCCGGACCCACGTAGGATACAAGAACAGTAGTCACGTACTACCAGACCCACATATGATACAAGAACAGTAGTTATTGACGTCGAACCCAGGGAGGATTCCAGTACGGTCATCGTTGCTGACGAACCCACAGAGGATTTCGGTACAGTCGTCATCGTCATCTCAGTCACAACCAGCTCTTGGGTTCCCGAACAAAACATGCTCGATTCTGGGAGGGTCCACTCCACGATCTAAGGGGGTCGATACATCAACTAACACGTAGTCCGTATTTGATTTACCCCAATGTTCTATCATGACAAAAGTAACTCAACATGACAGACGACACGTCAATTGTATGCCAAGTCTGAGGGTTGTTGGCTATTTCGTTCCAGGGGCCTGATTGGTTTTTAAGTCAAAACCAACCTGACCATACTCCAACTGCGTCCAAACCTCAAGTGGAGTAAGCTAAAATGTCCGTCTCACTAAGAGGAATCGAACAAAGTTGACGGCACATCAATCGGACGTCTGGAGCTCAAGTTATAAGCGTTTCTACACCATAGGCCTTGTTGGATTCGTGTTTGAACCAACCTGGCCGTACCCAAATTTCACTTAATCCTTGAGTGTAGTATACCGAAATGACCATCACAATCCAAGGATCAAATCGCAACTGATGATGCGTCAATCGGAGGTCCGTAGCCCATGTTATGACCCTTTGAACGAGGCTGTCCGATTTTAGGGCGTTTTGGGGCCGGACCGACCTGGGCCGAGACCCCCTGGGTCTGCTTGAATGGGGTCGACCCACCCTCGGTCCAGACCCGGAAAACTAGGTCGCATCCCGACCCGTCCCAACTGGCGTGGCCCGGCACAACATAGGGGTCCGGCCCAGCGCGGGCTGCACGGCCCGGCGCGCCAGGTCCGACCTGACGCAAGCGCGGCCCACGTGGCCATTAGCTTGGCCGTTCGGCTGAGTGGAAACCGGAGGGGGGCACTCCCCCCCACCCTTGATTGAAGAAAAGGCCCCCGCATGGGGGGCCCGCCTCTTTTCCAGCCATGGGTTACGACCCCTGGATTTTCCGAAACCGCCTGGCTGAATTGGCCAGCCGATGTGCCACTGTGGGACCCCCACGGGTCCCGCCTTCCATGCATCAGCGGCCGGTGGTTCCGGCCACCTATCCCTGCATAGACAAGGCCATAGGCCGCCGCCTTGTCCGACCGGCGCGGCGCGACGATGCCGCGCCCCTCCGCCGTGGCCTGCCCCGGTCGCGACCCTCTATGGTTCTACGACACAGTGTAATGGCGTCTCACCCCTCTGTCATGGACCTACTCCGGTCGCGGCCTCTTTCGGCCTCAAAGACGCGGCGCGAGGGCGCCACCCTCTTTCGCCACAGTGATATTCCTCGTTCCCGCACGGTGCCATTGCACCGCACCGCCTTCATCCAAATAGAAACGGAAAACATCAACAAAGGGGGAGGAGGATCGGTCATGTTCATGTGGTCAGACCACCACCCATTAATTTGATAACAGGTGTCCTAAATAAAACATCTTTGACAAAGCAAGCACAAATTTAATCCATTAAATTTTAACTTAAAACCCCTAACTCGAACAATTCATCAAAAGAATATTGTCGCGGGAAACGGTGTCATGAGGGTGGTTCGTTGACGGCGTTGACGAGCTTTCAAGATGAAGATGTCGTATCACACCGGCTACATAGAAGGGAGAGATCGACACATCATCTCTTCTTGGTGCTCCAACATTCTTCGCGTTATTCAACGAGGAAGAAGATGTTCCTCAATACCGCAAGAGTTCTCTCCTATAATCCACACAACGAATCAAACCACAATTATATAAGACCTTGTCTTATTTTCTTCACACACACACATTCCAACATTAATTTGAAATTCAAAATATCTCATTCAATTAATTAACTTAATTAAGGAGCATTTAACAATCAAATTAAATGCGAGAGTTGGCATGCCATAAAGAGGGGAAGAGGGTGTGTTACACAATTAATTACTAGAGGGGGTTTAATGGGGTGTTGGAAAAATTGATGTAGGTGGGGGCTTGTGTGGGTCTCACCCCAACATCCTCACATATTCCTTTCCCATAACACTTAAACCATCTAATGTGCAATAAAAATATAATTGTATAACAAATATATTTTAATTATTCACATTTTTAACAACTCCTCTCGAGCAAACAAACCATCGGAAATTGTGTTCCTAGGCAATTACTGGCATTGTGGTTTCATCGGAGCCCTCAGATTTCAATTCCGAGCACTGGTTCAAATGTTAGGAAAACCCACTCGTTCTTTCACTGAACGTATCCGAGCTAAACATCAGATATTCATTCTGGGCACATCGGGCCTCAGAATCAAGTGCCGCCCAGAAACTGCGTACTCTTAAAATCCCAATGAAGATAAGAAAAAAATCCTTGAAATTTACGGGTATTTACATGTTGTTTCTCTCTACAGTGGATCTATGTCTTCAGGCAATAATAGCCATTTTGATGCTTTATGTGATGTGATTTCTAGTCTGGTTGTGGGAGCAGGAATCATGGTGTATTTCCAATAGTGTGGTAGGATATGCCATGGGAAAAATTTGTATGACCGTAACACAGTAGAGTTTGATGTTTGTGGAAAGATGAGACACAAGCAGTGGATTTGCATGACCTTCCCTCATGTCGTGAGTTGCAGGGTTCTGCTCCAACGTTGGGTTTAGGAGATGGTTATTCATATCCTAATTAGTTTGGGAGCTGGAGTGGTGCAGCCTGGTCTGGAATGGGTAGTGGTGGACATGGTCGTGGTAGACAGTCACATGGATCTCAATAATAGTGGGCTGGATCAGTTCAGAGAATCCAGGTAGGGTCATAGGTCCATGGTATAAACAAGAAATTTGTAGTGAAATATACCCAACAAGAGTCGGATCATTGACTATCTATAGTTAGAGGTTTGATCTTAGAAATATATACTATTATATCTCCTCTTTTTTATATAGGTGTGTCTCGTAGTTATATCTCTGCATGAGGGGTGAAAATACGTGGGCTAGTGGTTTTTCTTTCTAAGGGAATTTTGACACTAGAACCACCAATGGGGGTTACAAAGGGTGATGTACCATAGTGTATAAAGCTTCTCTTTAAGGTTGGTGTGTTCCACTACATCTGGAATCTATATGTACTTAAGATGACATGCATTGATGCCATTCTTAGATTGGATTGGTTGTGGCTTATCTAACATCGGTTGAATCCTATTGTCGAAGGGTGACTTTCACATCACTAGATGGTGTAGTGTTTATTCACATGGGTGAATTGGATTTCCAGCTGAGCAAATATGGATCTAAGAATCGTGGGATGGGCACGATTACAGCCCAAATTTCTACTTTATTTTTTGATGATCGTGGCGTGATTCCAGCAGACTTTCCACCAGTGGTAGATCACTTTAGGTATGAATTTACCAACAAATTTTCTGGTTTACCTCTTGAGAGAGAGGATGAATTCTATATTGAGATATATATATGAGCTATAGTGATATTTATTTCTCTATACAGGATGACTACGATAGAGTTGTAGGATCTCAAGAGGTAACTAGTGGATTTGAAGGTGAAGGGGTTTATGGGACTCAGTACATCTCAGTGGGGTTCAATAGAAATTTTTGAAAAAAAGGCAGAGATAACTCAATGGCTATACATATACTATCCGAAAATTAACTAGCTTATGGTTAATATATATATTTTTTAATGGATAGATGACCTATTTGATCATCTTCGAGGATGTCTATTGTTCCCAAAGATCGACATGATGTCAATATATCACCAAGTGCATGTTCAACCTAAGAGCAGAAATCATATATCTATTTGTAGAAGGTATGGGTTATAACAGTATTTGGTTATGCCATTTGGTCTCACCAACTCATTAGCTATTATTATGGATATAATAACATGAGTGTTCCATCCATACTTGGATTCATTTACGGTAAATTTCCAGGGTGATATCATGGTGTATTATCAAAATTTATACGAACATGGCAACCGTCTTGAGATCAATTTGAATAAACAAACGGAGCATCAGCTATATTACAATATCCCAAAGATTAAATTTTGGAAGAATCAAATTCACTTCTTAGGTCACATCATCTCGAATATAGGATTGATAGTGGACCCAGATAAGGTGAGAGATATATATACATAGGAAAAACCCTAGAATGTTTTTGACCTAGGAATCTTATTAGGATAGCTCTCTAATATAGCCATTTTAAATAGTACATATAACTATAAACAACATCGTTGAAAGGATTGACTAATAAGGGTGTGATTTTTGGGATGTAAGAATCTTATGAGATAGCCTTTCATGTGATAAAATGGCGGATGACATAAACACCAACCCTGATAGTTTCATAGAAGGGCAAGAGCTACATAGTGTAATATGATGCATCAGGTATTGGGTTGGGGGAAGTGATGATATAGGGATATCGATTAATGACATATGGATATATGTAGTTGAGACCCCATGAGAAGAACTACACTAAGAATGATCTCGAGTTAGATGTAGTTGTTCATGTGTTGCACTATTAGTTTCACTATTTATAGTTAGAGTGTTTTGTGGTGTTCACTAACCAAAAATGCCTCAAGTATTTAATTACGCAGCTAGATCTGAATTGGAGGAAGTAAAGGTGGGTAGAGATCTTGTGGTCCTTTGACATAAATCTTTCATACATGTCTAGAAAAGGCAATACAGTATCTAATACACTAATCATGAGGAATCAGATACATGCAATGTTTTAGGCCAGTAGTGAGTGGAATCACATAGGTTTGTTTTCTAAAACGCATCTCAAGGTGAACAAATAGGTGAATACATTTTTTTAATCCTCAACTATTACCTCTACAATACTGGACATAGTTAGGTTAGGGAAGCTATTAGAATCATAAGGACTAATTCTGTGGGAAGGTGTGGCATGGGAGGACCCTCCTCCTGGTTGAATGGTAGGAAATGGTGAGATATTACATATCCATGGAATTCTCTGGGTTCCAATGGATATACATGAGGGGTTTATGTGGGTTTTTCATTCGTCAACATGGGTATTTAACCCTAGATTCACAAACATGTACCATGACTTGTGATATTATTACTGGTGGCTAGGAATGAAGTGTAAAGAAGATGGTTTTGTTACTAGGTGTACAATATATCACTCGGTGAAGGCAGAACAGCACTGTCCAACAAAAATTTTATAGTAGTCACATATCCTTGAGTTTAAATGTGTTGATGTCAGGATGGATTTCATGATAGGTTTTACAATGTGTCCTCAATGTAATGATGTTTTTCTTATTGCCATTGAAATGTTTACCAAGGACCCATATTTCATGCCGATCAAGGAGACTGTGGGTGTCGATTATCTTGTAATGTTGTACATCCGAGAGGTGGTAAGACATAATGGTGTCCTACACACTATTGTTTTAGATAGGTATTGACACATTATGACATGTTTTTGGAAGATTTTTTAGATGTTTTTAGGTATATTGGTGATTTTATGCACAACATACCAGCCTCATATTGATGGACAGTCACTGAGTGTGATATAGGTGCAAGAGGACATGCTACGAGCATGGGTCTGATATTTTGGGGGATCATGATAGAAGCACGTTCTCTTGCTTCAGTTATCCTACCATAACAGTTATCGAGTGACAATAAAGATATAACCATACGAGAATTTATTAAGTATGCCATGTCATTCAACCATGTGTAGGATAATGGTAGAAGATGCATCATTATTGGGAATGTGTCTTGTGAAGGAGACTTCTAAGCAGGTCTAGTTGATTCAGAAGAAGATGGCTACAACCCATTCTCATCAAAAATTATATACTTTTCATTGAAGACAACCTCTATAGTTTGTGGTAAAGGACTGGATTTTCATACATGATCCACAAAGGATGGGACACATGTGGATCATGGTGCTGGGTAACATTACATCAATATATTTCGGGCTATTTGAGATTCTGTAGAGCGTCAGCTCAGTTTCCTATTGGTTGAAGTTACATCACATGTATCGATCCATGCAAGTTATATTCAAGGTATCTCAACTGCACTTTTATCACTCAGACCCATCTCACATTTTTCAGCGTGAGGGTATTGAGTTCATGGATGATCCTTCCTTTGGGAAGCATCATATTCGTTTATTTGATAAGAGCATGAAGGTTCAATGTGTCAGATCAGTTCCTCTAGTATGGGTTATATAGTATTATGGAAATTTATAGGATGATACATTGGATATGAAGGCAAGCATATGTGTCAGTGTCCAGAGTTGTTCTCAGATGAATCTTGACCACTATATATAGAGAAATTCATGGATGGATTTCAATAATGGGGTATGATTGTAAGAACACCATTTATTTTACAAGTTATGGATCCTTTTATATTTATTTTAAATGAAATATTATGGCCTTATATGAATGATTAAATTGATCATGGGTGTTTTTGAGGAGTTTGGGGCTTGTTCGGTGGAATCAACTAGTTTTGTGCTAAAATGACCTGGTGTACAGTTTATACATGGCATAATCTTGGTAAGTGTAAACTATGAAAGAGGTCTTAAATGTGAATGTTTGAGAAGAATGTTTCACCATGGAAATTTCCATATTAGTAAAACATTGGCGGGTAATCGTGTGACGTTCCCCTTCTAGGCAGACATAGCACACAGTTTCTGCAGTGTTTGGGAAACCATGTGGATAAACCATGTGACTCAGTTGTGTTGGTCTTTTTAGTTTTTAATTAAAAACAAATTTACTTCTTGAAACCCATTGGGGATTTATCCTCTAGGCTCAAAAGCCCCTCTGTAGCTCTCCCATTGGCGCCTAATGTAGAATTTGGTCCCTACTCTTAGTCTGATATACATTTTTATCGCTAATCTTCTAATCTGATATGCAATGTTAATTCATTGATTCCTTTTTAGCAATTAATGATTCATTGGAAAAAATGAATTCACTATTTGGAATTATGCTTATATGACCTAATATTCCATTCCATGTCCGTTCATCAAATATTCTTCAAACTAGGATGAATCAGGATGTGATACTGGATGGGTTGTCTACTACCGAGGTGAGGTAGGTGGTCTATATATTCTATTGGATTTTCCTGCGGGTTTTTGGGCATTCGCCCATTACACTATCCATCAGATATTTTGACGAGGTATTTTTTTTAGAATGACATGCATATAGTAATTTTAGTGAGACCAAGAGAGGATATGCGTAGGTTTCTTTGATGTTCGTTGGGACCCATTCCACGTTTCAAGGTCACCCATGTGGTGCGCCTTTTGGTATTAACCTATTTATTACAGTTTAAACCACTCGAGGGGTGTGTTCTTGTGCATTCCTTTATAGTGTAATCCCATTAAAGCCTTAGTAGCTTGAATACCTTACATAAGAGATGTATTACCTCATTGCGTATTGATATCTTTTGACACCATTCCTATTTTGATAGCTTGGATTAAATAGAATTTATTTATATGGCTTGGAATACCAATATAAAATGGTTAATGGAATGTGAAATGGATAATATGGTAGGGTAGGAACATCTAAATGGTAAATGGTAGATGTAATTCATTAGTGGATATACTCTTTGTTATTCTGGATTATGTCAGTGGGTGTACTCACATGGTTTAAAATTGTAAAGATTGCATGAATTGAATGATTGGTTTGGAATGTTACAGTGGAAGCCTTGGGGTCACTCTTCTACTTAGGTCTTGATTCTTTGGGAATCCATAGGCCTTGCTACCCCATGGATAAAGCATTCTTGGTGTCACATAGGATGTTCTCTTTCCATTCTACTAGGACCCCAACCAGTGCATAACCAAGTATCAACTAGGGATTCCCACTAGACTAGATGGGATGGAATGGACAAGAACAATAGATCTGGCTCTATGTGGTTTAGATATATTACAAGGATGACTTGGAACATGACACCTTTGATCGGGACCATGAGGTATGACACATCATTAAATGATGTGATCATGGCAAGCTTCCTTCACTATATAGCATGGTGGTGGGATATTTGACTTCACTATATAGTGTGGTCGGGGGATACATGACTCTTCTATACAGCATGGTTGTGGGTTGCCTATTATTGATGAATGTACTAAGTGGCCTTTTGACATGATTGATTTCATTTTTATATCCTCCTTGGAATGATCTAACTCTCTTTTTCAAGTAGCCTTGGGGGCTATTTGGATTTACATATTGCATTAGACTTATGTCATGGGAATACACACTTATTTACCGACCGTTTAAACATGATTCCACTTTTTTAGAATTTCTATTTGTACTGTATACACCTGGGTGGTTTCCTATTGGAATTTTTATATCACACCCTATTTGGGCATCCTTGGGGACCCAAACATATTATATAGTTGCAGGTGATGATAGGGGAATGTTCCCTATTACAGGTTGATGACCATGGATTTGGAGCTGGGAAGAATATAATTATAATTAGGAATGCGATGTTGGGATATATCTTTGGACTTTTTTTCTTTTTGGGATTCTTATACATCACTTTATATCAATGTTTCTATTTTTTATGACTTCTAGATACTTGTACCATTTCCATTATTTTGTATATGAGACACTTTAGGTAATTGATATACATTATTGTTTTGTCTTTCATTCAGTTGTCCTCTATTTATTTTTCTTCTTCTATAGTATATGTTTATGACTTCCACTGTGATAATCTAGTAATGAAGGAATAGTCTCCCAAATGACTGACCTTGGCACTCAATGCCAGTCGGTATCCTCTTTCATTTTGGGAGATGAGCATGAGGCTGTGTGAGCAACTGGGTTTATGTTACTATTTCTGTTGTAATATGGTTCTTGATCATTATAGATTACCTAGGGAATTTATGAACCTATGTATGTTATAAAAATACCAACATGAGAATAAACATATAAATAAATCATAGTACTCGGTTAGAGAGCATAACATGATGGAATAAAAATGCATGAATAAACATAAGGAAGCATGACATGTATAACATGGTATAATGTAATCCTTGTATCATAGGAAATACGACCACAACCTAAATTGTGTTAGAACATATATTTTATTATATTTGAACATGGGTAATGAGTCCACAATAACCACCATGACTATTTCACATGGATCATGATTCAAGGATAACCAACAAGACCGTTGCACATGAAGCAAGAGTCATGGCTAACCCCCAAGAAAATTTCACACGGCGTCTCATGATACTAATAAAGAATCAATGAATTTTACCACTATAGAAGAACACCCATAATAACATGAACCTGAAGAATCAATCATAAACATAGTGGTTACATGGGGAAACAAATGGGTATCATAATCCTGTTATAAACCAAAAAATGAGTGTTTCGTAAGGATGTCAATGAAATAATTGATATGAAACATAAAGGGACATTTATAAAGGAAACTATTCTTAGAACATGATATTATTTGTCAAAATGAAGTGGGAAAATGTCAAAATAGATTTTTTCAATCTGTTGAAATGATCCTTTTTATTGTTGTTTAATGTAAATTTTTTAATGATTTGTTATAATTGAAAATGAATAACTTTTTTATAATACCAGATATGAATCAATATACTATCTCATGAAAAATTTACTAATTTTATAAATTTAATGGTTGGTTAAAATATATTCTAGAGAGCACATTAAAATGTTTACGAAATTGGGAAGTTCTCTTTAGCAAGGGATGATTTTCTAGAATAATTGAGAATGGATCATTTTAAAAACATATATTTACCAATAAAATAACTGTTAAATAATATAGGTTTATTATTTTGGAACATATAAATATAATTTATAATAGGTACATAAAATCAAATAAGAATTACACTAGCATTAAGATATAGAAAGTGTAAACCAAAGGAAAAAAATGAAGGTTCATGTTGAATCCCTCACCTTATGCTTGAATCAATTTTGAAGTTTTACTTAATATCATGTATATTCAAACTATATTAAATAATTTATAATTAATGATCATATTATACATATAGATTATTGTTTATAGTTAATTAATTTAAATTATGTCTTTTTTATGGGTTATAGTGTTCAATTTCATCGTTAATAAGTGTTTGTCTTCTTGGTTTTCATGAATGGTTAGCTTATATATGAGAATCAATGTTCATGTAAGTGGGAATAAGTCACCAAAATTGAAATTATATGTTATTAATGAAAACAAAAATAATAAATTGTTTTATACATATCCATTTTATCCATATGTGATGATCATTCATTTGATAAAATGTTACTGATAACCATTTAAATTATTTTGGTGTCTTTATATAATTACGACTAGTATTTTCACTTAATTAATATTATGTGTATATACTGATTATTAAAAAATAAATAGTTTTTTATAATAATATTATCATCTTTTTTACCATAGATATGGTTTCATGACAATCCATGAATGTGTAATTGGAATACAAAAACACATCACACATGAAGGCGGTAATTCAGAACATCAATGAAAATGTTTTCATTATATTTAAAAGAAAAGGAGAGAGGAGAGAAATGATGATGTATTATTCAATTAATAGGATAATATTATATTCGTTGTAATAAAATATATTTTCAATGAATGATGGATAAGTGGAGGTGAGGAGAAGATATGAAAAATAAATAAATTGAATATAAATTAATGAAAAAGAAATTGGTATTTACCTCTTTAATTATCCTCGTTAAGAACTTTCATAGGGAAATGATTTATGTCTTTTAATGACAGCAAGAGCTCAAAGACATGGTGAAGAGGCTTGGTAAACGAAATCTATAGAAATTGGGAATGATTCAAGGGTTGAGAGGTTTGTGGAGTAGAGGTGGAGAGGGGTGGTATTTGTATTGGAAGATAGGGGTGTTATCTCATTATATTAATCATTATATTATTTTTATGGAACAAGCCTATGAATAGTTTTTATTAATATAACTAAATAAATAAAAACTTTAATTAGGTAATGAGATCATGGGTGTAAATCATCCATACATCAGAAAATGAAATAAAAATTCATGTATTTTGCTTATAACACCAATTACTATATTTTATGATTCACTAAAAGTCCACTATTTTTAAAAATACAAATAATTTTACATTACCATTTTTAAATGTTTAAAATTAAAAAATGATATCAATTTTTTGAAATTATTTTTATAAAATTTAGATATGTAATTTTTTAACTAAAATAACCATTAATTAAAAACATTACTAACGTTAAAATTATAAATATTTTCACGACACATTCAAACATCAATTAAAGTGTCTAATTTTTTTTATATTTATAATAAAATACAATAATAATATATGAATCTATTTCTTGGAATTTATTTTTCTTTTAATTCATTATTTTAATTATAAAATTATATATAAATATTTAGGTCTATTAGTAATATAAAAAATTAATTTAATGTTTTTAATAAAAATATTTTTTTCTAGATATAAATATATAATATTTTTAATTTTATGATTTAGAATTTCAATTTATACATTCAATTATGAGGTTACAATTTTGTTTGTCATATTATTATTCATAGTTTTCATGTTATTATTCCAAATTTCATGTTAATATTCATTCAATATATGTTCCATAATTTCATGAAAAACCTCTTATTTCAATAATTGTACATTTATAAGGATTGGATGGTGATTTCAATCGGAATTTTTGTGATTTATGTTATATAACATAATTATATGAAGGATAATTTAATAGAATGAATTTTGGGATCCAACATTATTCCCCAATTATGAAATTTCTCCATCTAAATTCCACTTTTTATTCTAATGGGGAAATGGGTGACGGAAATTATTCTTCAGAATATCCTCCAGTCCCTTGGATGCCTCCATGTACTTATGGTTCAACCACAATACATTCAAAAGGTGTTCAATATTTTATTGTAGATTTTTATTATGATACAAGATCATAAAATTCTTATCCTCGTATGAGAAATAATTTTCCAACTGTACCAAATCTGAATTCAGTACATTATAGTGATCTAGTAAGTACATCCCCAAGATGGATATCTTGAATACATCGTGTAATTAAGACATGGTTGTTGGATGTTTTATTAGATAAGCCATAACTCCAACATGATTATAAATCTCTAAGGGGATTATATACCTAGGACTAATGTTTCATATCTCCTAAACTATCATAATCCACATACATTGAGGTATCCAAAGGAATACCATTTCTCCAAAATAAAACTCTAAGTATCTCTGATGATATTATACAGATTTCTTCTATCAACATTGGGATTTTTAGATAGAATGTTTTATGGATTTCACCTTTTGTACAATTTTGTCAAACATTTCTTGTGCTAGCATCTTGTGATCACTGAATTCATCCCATCATGTATATGTTCAATATTATTTTCTATAAATGGTTTTATAGGGAGCTATTTTTTTCCTTGAGTGGAAACTGTTGTTGTTATAGAACTCACCCAGAGGCTGATGTTTGTCCCATACTCCATTGAAGTCCATAGAACATGCTCTCAACATGTCTTATAGTGTCTAAAAAGTCCACTCATATTGGCCGTCATTTTGATGATGATAATCCATAATGAAATTTCACTAATTTTTTAGAGCGTGTTAGAGGAATTTCAATAACATTGTGGTATGTCTCAAGTCTCGATCGGAAATAGTGGATATTTGAAATCCATGAGGCCTCACCCCTTCATTGATTTATATTCGTCAAACATTATCCAATGATATAGCCTCTCAAATTTCAATAATGTGAGCCAACATTGTAAGACTATCCAAAAAAAATCCAAACATCATTGTTTTCACTAGATGTCCTTGAACTTCTAGTAAGACATTCATGGTAAAGGTTTCATATTTCTATGTAGGAATAGTTAATGGTTGAATCATCCCATTAGACATTTTCATTTAGGCCTTCACTTTCAATCATACTAGACACGTTGATCTATATTCTATGATCTATGTCTTCATATTGTCCCGCCAATAGTGCTCTAATAGATCTCAATAGTTATTTTTATTACCTAGGTTAACAGATAATGTTTAGCTATGTGTATCATTCAAAAGTAGCTTTTGTAACTATGGATCATATCCTACATATAGTTTTTACCCAAATCTGACAACTCCATCCACATTAATTTTAATCCCCATGGATTTTTCATCTTGGATATCTTCCATTCTTTTTTGAATTCCAACATCATTTATTTAAGAGTCCTTGTCATTCCCCATGTGGGATGGTTGGGAAATTTTTTGAGAAAGGTTTGATGATGTTCCATCCTTAATGATTCTAAAGTCTATCAATTATGGATCTGAGAAGATTTTATCCTTTTCAGTTCTCATCATTTATAATGACGAAGGATCCTATCAAATTAGATCATCTATCACAATATATTCCTTAACAAGGTGGATGTTGATAGATCATTCATAATATTTACTGAGCAATAACCATATTCACTTTTCAATATTTATATCATTATATGTGAATATATATTTGAGGCTCTTATGATCAATATATATTTCACACTTATCCCCATATAGATAATTACACTTGATTTTTAATGAACAGATTACATCTTCCTACTCTAGTATATGTATAGGATAGTATTGTTCAAGAACATTCAACATTATTGAGGCATATCCTATAACATTATCATTTTGAATTTGTACACACCATAAGAACTTTTTCAAAGCATCTATATATAACACAAAGTGTTCCCTACTTTTTAGAAGTGTGAGTACTAGGGAAATGATAGTCCTCTATTTTACGTCATTTAAATGGTATTTTCATTCATTAGTGTAGAAAAACATTACTCTTTTCTGATTCATATTGGTTAGTGGGTTTGAAAAATGATATATGTTCTTCCAAAATCATCGTTAATACCATACTAGACCTATAAATCTATGGATCACCATTATATATTTTAGTTTGTACCACTATTCAATTGTCATTATCATGGAAAGGATCATATATATCCCTTTTCTACTGATAAAATAGCCCACGGTTGATACAATTCCATCTAGAAATCTCATTTACTATAAGATCGTGATTTTCAATAAGATATAGATCATTTTAATGTTCTACTAATGCATTAATTTGGACCTCATATAGATTCCTAATGAGTTAGATAAGTTCTCAGGGTTGTTAGGGTTTTCTTGAATCCTGTAACCCAACATTGTTTTGGCCAAATAGATGTGTCGTTTTGTTAACGTAAACTATGCGGACTTAATTAACATTTAGACATATCCATGAGGGTGGTCTAAAGTTTCAGGAAAAGAGTTACCACATGATTGGTGCATGATTTCCTTAACCATGTGGACTAATCATGTGGGTGCCCCCATCTTTTGTAGATACTTATGCATGGTTGGTGCATGATTGGGAAAACTATGTGGCCAAACATTGCATTTTCCAATTTTGGGTGATTTTTTTATTTTACCTTTAATGGTGTAAATATACATCCTCCATCTTCTTATGAGGTTCTAATTAGAAATGAGATCCATAACTCTAAATTTTTGATTCCATTAAATGACCTAAACAAGGAATCTAGATAGAACTTCCATGAAATTTCTGATTTGATCATCATCAGGTGCATTGGATGTGTATTAGTAAGATGTTGGCTCCACTTTAGTTGTTCTTTGGGATACCTCCTCTCAAATATGTTACTAAGGATTAAGCTCTAATTCCCCGTTATATCTGTTCTATAGATATACTTTAATCATTTCCGAATTTGAGTTTGTTATTAGATGATGAGATTCCTAAGTACCTAAAGTAGTTGGTATTTCATTCATCACTCATGTTTCATCTTTTTATAAATTGTCGATCCATCATGATGATATCATTAGGAATCATTTTTTAAATAAATATGTAATGATTATATTATTTAGAACCACTATATAAGACCCATGATGAGTATTTAATTAATTTCTGGTAAATACTACCAAAACACCATCCATCCCATTTAGGATGATTTTTTGTATGGGAATTTTTAGTTTTTTGACATGATTGAGCTATTGTTCGTGTGTAACATGACATGAATATTCTATGGGTATGTTGTTCTATATTAAATGGTTTTATTATATATTGAATAATCAAATGGAATGTTCCATATATTATTTCCACTGGACTAACCTAAGGTAGGTGCTTCAATTTGGTAAATACATTTTAATTGGAAATTGGCAAGTATATTAAGCATACTACATGGCCTTAAATGTAAATGAATAATATGTTTCATGTCCATAACACACCATTCCACTTTAATGGATGGTATCCAAATGAACCATGATTATTTAATGTTTTTAAAGGTATAAAATTATTGTTGCATGCTACTTTTCCTTGTCACACTAATGAAAGGCAATGCAAGAACCAAATGAGAATATTGATTAATTATGACTTGATTAAATGGATCCCTACCCAATTGGACTAATCAGAATAATTAAAGGAAATTTCATGATTATTATGAATCATATATGATTTCTTATAATATGCCACACTATATTTATAATTCAGTTGGAAGCCCTTGAGGTCTACATTTCATTGTATATTACATTGGAACTACTTATAACATTAATGGCATCAGTTATTACTGAGTTGGAGACCCTTGAGGTCTGCATTTACATGGTTATTACCTTTTAACTTCTTATAAAATGTTAGTCTACCATTATTTTTTAGTTAGCGGCTCTTGAGGTCTATGTTTCCTTGTTTACTACCTTGGAACATTGTATTAAAAACTCCAGGCTATGGTTATTACTTAGTTGTATACCATTTATGTCTATGTTTCCTTTTAATTACCTAGGAACATCTTATAAAATGACACGATATAGTTATTATAGAGTTGGTGACCCTAGAGGTCTATGGTTACTTGGTACTTACTATAACACCAGAGATATTTATGAGAAAAATTTTGTTTTTATGTTATATAAATCATCAAAGGAATATTTTACTACACACAACACTAGCTTGGATTGCTTTACAAGAAATTGCGACCTTCCTCGATAGCTTTCGTTGTACGCAATACCGAGTTTCACTATATGAGGATATGATATTAAAATATTATATAAACTAGCCATTATGAATATTAGTACCAACTTTTTGAATTTTTATAAATTTTATCATTCAAAATGGAATTCATTTTTTCATTCATAATATCGAAATTTTCATAGGGTGATTTTTTGGTATTTTTCTGAAAACTTTCAATTTTTGATGAATAGTGAAATCACTATGTTACTATTTAAAATCAAACTTTTTATACAAATAATTATTTATTTTATTTAATTTTTTTAGAAAAAATTGATACATAATACTTATATAAGTTAAATTTAATTCATTGTAGTCATTTTATAATAATTTTAGATATATGAAAATTTTATTGAACTTTTCACCGTCTTTTACCAACCACCTAGGAGAGTTTGAAAATTTACATAAAACATAATTTTACTGCTACTATGAGTGAAATTTCAAAAATCTGAGGGACACAGTTAATATGAAAGAGTAAAATGTGGTTCAGTAAGATAAAAAATATTTTTGGTGAATATTTACATTTTACTTTTATTTGCCATGGTCAACATTAAATAGTGTAATTAAGAGTAAAAATGGTATTATTATTACCCTAAAACATGTCCTAATTCTATTGGATAATTTTAATTCTACCAGAAACAACATTAGGAATAATATATGACCATTTATATCCACATGGATTAGATTAGGACATTAAATATTATTTTATTTAATGAAGAGTAAAAATACTTAAAATCAAAGTTTAATAACTAAAATATTTTTCATATAGGGTTATAAAGAATATAAATTCTATTATAAATATTCATTATAAATAAAAAGATATTTTCAACATAATTGAATTTTATTTAAAATTTTTCGATATTATATAATTTAATTTATTTTTGACACAATGATGATGCAGTAATTACCTTATTAATGAAATATTAACATAATTGATGTTATAAATACCAAATTAAATTTAAGTTGGGACTTTTTATGAATTGAAATAAATTTATAGGGTAATATGACATATTATTATTGATTTAATTATATTTTTTCCAACTAATCATGGTGTTATGATTTTCACAAAAATCGGTTACCAAATAGTGTCAAAAGTGACATAAAATAGTTTTTAAACCAAATATTATATTATTAATAGTTATTTAATTCGAAAAATCTACGGTCGGAAAAATGAATTACATAAGGTTATATATATTAATAATTATCAACTTGGGGTTCGTTTGGTTTGTTATAATAAGTATATTAACCATATAATTTTAGATAATAAGAAGAGACGGTAAAATCTAAATTATTTAACTTAGAATTAAATCTAAATGATAAGGTAAAAATAGTAACCTAAACAAGTATAAAATCTATTTTTTGAAAGGATTTATACCCATCCCCACCTTATCTCCGAAATAAATCAATTTGGAGCTATTAAAAACTGAATATGACCTTATAATAAAATAATATTTCAAGTTTTTTCTAAGGTGCCTCTCTCCTCCCTTATAAAAGGGCACCTCCTCACTCTCCTCCTAAATCCACATTGAGCTTTCAAGTTTGTCCAACCCCTAAAAATTTCTCCACTCCACTTCCCTAGTAATATTATAGAGGATCTAGTCTTCTTCAAAGACAAATTTTAGTGCCCTAAGAGGAGGTTTCAAAGAGGTGTGTCGAAGAAGAGGTAATATCCATTACCGATTCTTTCAAATTTATTTCTTCTTCTAATTCCTCTTATTTAGTTGTTTCATTGTGAAATAATAACATAATTATCACTTATATAATTATATGTTATTATAAATATGAAAGAACCCCATTTCACCTTCTATCCATCCTACGGAAAATGAAATTATCGTGTGTGCGTACGTACAGAATACCGTCTCTACGCCGTGGTGTAATCTGTTTTCCACCACCACCATACATGGATGGGTATAAAGGCGTAAAGAATAACTATATATGATTATATTAAAGTGATGTTGATTCTGAAATATTATACATACACTCCAATACAATTCCACGATCATGGGAATGATATCATCACTCGTGCGTACGTACGACCTACCGTCTCCACGATGTGATTCGACCCATTCTACATGATCTTCATTGCATAATGATAATATAAATGAATTGAGTGAATAAATATTATATATATTATTGTAATAACATTCTGTAAATGAGGTATCTGTATCCTAAAAATAAGATTAATAATTTATTCGACAAAACAAGCATATGAACACAAATCAATAAACACACGAATAACAAGTAGCAAAGAATCATTAGTAAAAAGAAGCAATGAATATGACCATATATGATATCATAACAATAATTATGATTAAGGAATAAGTAAACGATATTATTTAAAACATTATACACAAGGTTCGGACACGTATGAAGAAAATCAGACCTAAGGTTATGGAAAATCTCACAATCCAATTTTTTTTCCGAGATGGTTTATACTTCAGAATTTACTGGGGGAATATTTATCATCCACATCCATGTTTCCTCAATATTTAATATTATTTCCATCCAAATACAATTTTTTAAATCAAATTTCACCCATTGGTGAGTTTTTAGTAAAATGTATTAAAGGAATCCTTTGTCGTTTTTATTACGAGGTACTTTTTGAATTTTCCGGCCAAAGTACGAGAAGAATTTTTTTTAACTTATACAGCCTGAATGGAATTTTAGAACATTATTTTCATGAATCTTCCTTTACATGTTTTCAAGTGTATTTTTAATCAACTTCTTTTATTCTAAAATTTTATGACATTTTAAGAAAGGAAAAATGTTTTTGAAGTAGAAATTATATTTTCCTCAAGAATGGAGTTCAAGCATTTTATCAAAATTATTTTCCATATAAGATAATATAGGGTTCTGTTTCGATCCCTATTTTTACATTGATTTGATTATTCTATGATGTATGATTTATGATTTTGTATCACCCATAAGAATGGTTTCATTATGAGATGGGTGGGACATATATCTCCCTCCAATAAATTGGGTAATGATTTATATATCATGAGATAGACATGTCTGGAACGACAAGTTGATCCAGTTCAGTGAAAGAGGAACGAAACTAGGAGTGAACTAGGTTCAAAAATGGACTTTTTCAGCTAAGATAGTCTTGGAAATGAGTCTTGAAAACTAAAAAATTATTCTGTATGATTATGCTTGCATTCCAAAAAGTTTCAAGTTTTATGTTTTGATTATTTGGTTTACATTTCACTACTATTATTTATCCCATGTTATGAAATTATGATCTCTTTTTCAAGTTAAGATTTCCAAAATGGTATGTTATTATGAATATGAGTTGATTGATATTTTTTTTACCCTTAATGAGCATTTGAGCTCACCCTTTTGTATGTTTTCTTTTCCCCAGGTCAGGAAGAAGGGTATTAAGTAAGATATGCCAAAATGGACTCTAGATATGATAAAATAAAAGGTAGACAGTGTGGATGATTTATTTACCAGTTGTTTATGTTTCTCAGTTTCTAAGGACACCGTACCTATACGGTCCTTTCATGGTTTTGTTATATGTTGTAATAAGTGTACTTCAATTTTGAAGTATTAACAATGTATGTAAAGTATGGGTCGTTAAAGTTGGTATCAGAGGACCAATATAGTCAACCTTTGGAAACTACGATGTTAAAGTCTTAGTAAGAACCCTAATGAAATGTCTAAGCATATGAACAAATCTTAGTGTTTTAGAAAGGGCCATGAATAACCTATGATAAGACATAAAGCGTGAAATTTCTTCTTGATTATGTGGTTTTACTATTATGATTAGTGTTTCTCACACTATTATTTTTGGTTTTATTCAATGGATGGAACCCAAAGAAACCATGTTAATTCTGAATGCGACGCGCAATGCAATGATTATCCCCCTGAGCAACCAAATGTTATTGGAGCTGGAATGCAAAATATTGTAGCCATTATCACACAACTTTCTCAAGCTATGAATCATGCAGGACTTCCAAAAAATCAATGGAAGGAGAGACATTCTGTTGAATCCTTCATGAGTAAGCATCCACCCTCATTCAGCAGGTCTACTGATCCATTAGTAGTTGAACAATGGATCAGTACCACTGAAAGGATATTTTTAGTTCTTCAATGTTCTGAACATGATAAAGTCATCTTAGAATTATATTGTTTGTAAGGTGAATCTGATCAATGGTGGAATCTTATCATGAATATGTGGCCATGATATTAAATTGAGTCCATTTAAGGGGAGGAGTTCAAGAACTTATTTTTCATTATGTACTTCCCTCTTATTTTAGAACAAATATGGAGAAAGAGTTTCCTGAACAAAAGCAAAAGGATGATGAATCTATTGGTACCTACGAAGCAAATTTTACATGACTTGCCAGGTATGATTTTGGGATTATTATCCAACCAGAGAGTAAGATTGATTGAATATTTAGTGGCTCAAAACCAAGTCTTCGAAGGGCATTATCGATAAGGGACTTCAATACCTATGAGTAAATCGTTTGATGTGATCTCAAGGTTGTGATGGAGATTGGAGTAACCCATCAGTCATACGGGTTTGATAAGAAGAGGAAAATGGAATTCAAAGGAAAATATATAGAGCACACTGAAAAGATGATGAGTTTTCACTTATTCTCAAAGTGTGGAAAGAAACATGGGGGGGGGGGTTTCCATAAAGGGACAAGTAAATCTTTCAAATGTGGAAATGAAGGTCATCTGGATTTTGAATTCCGCAATGATGGGAAGAAGATGTCTAGTGATGCGAAAAATGAAAAGGCTACAGATAGTGCACCTCCTACACTTGAATGTTACAAGTTCAAGGAAATGGGGCATTATGCCAATCAATGCCCTAATCCATAGGTTTTTTATGACGATCGACGTCAACAAACTATTAAGGACAAAGACAAAGGAAAGTCACATGCAATTTCTATCGGTGATGTAGAGTATGATAATTAAGTGGTGAAAGGTACACTTACCATACACTCTAAAGTATAAAATGATTCATTTGATTCTGGATCCACCCACTCATTTATTTCTGAATAATTTTCTAACGGTATCATCGTATTACCCCAATAATTAGATGTTGAGTTAGCTGTGACAGCCCCTAATGGCAAAACAGTCGCATCAAATGTTTATAATTCTTCTCCTATTAAAGTTTGTGGGAAAGTAATTCCTGAAAATTTTGTGATCCTTCCTATAGTCGAATTTTATGTGATTCTTGGCATGGATTGGAATTCTTTATATGGATCTCATATCTATTTCCAAAGAAGGGAAGTCACATTTCATATTCTAGATCAATATTTGCTCGTCTATCGTTGCAAGGATGAACATAACCTTCTAGTGGAAATTTCTTCCATCATATGGGTCTTCATTCCAATAAATGATGGTTATTTATCTCAAATGGTTGGAGAGAGACTCACGATAAAGAATAAACCCATTGTGTGTGAGTTTGATGATGAAATTCTAGAGGAATTTCCCGGTGTTCCACCAAATCATGAAGTTGAGTTTTCAATAGAACTAATACCGGGAGCTATGCCCATTTCAATGACACCATATAGAATGACCCCAGTTGAGTTGAATGAATTGAAGAAGAAACTCCAAGAGAATCTTGATAAATGTTTCATACGCCCTAGTGTGTCACCGTGGGGAGCACATGTTCTGTTTGTTAAGATGAATGATGGATCAATGAGACTCTGCATTGATTATCGAGAACTTAACAAGATCCCGATCAAAAAAAAATATCCTCTCCCGTGCATTGATGGCTTATTTGACAAAATATGCGGAGCTCAATACTTTTCCAAGATTTATCATCATTCAAGATATCATCAATTAAGGGTCAAAAGGTAGGATATACCGAAGATGGCTTTCCGTACAAGGTACGAACATAATGAATTTATAGTGATGCCATTTGGTCTTACTAATTCCCCTTCTATCTTCATGGATCTGATGAATAGAGTCTATAGAGACAATCTTGATCAGTTTGTGGTAGTATTTATAGACGATATTCTTGTCTATTCAAAGGGAAAGGAAGAACATGAACATCACTTAATAATTGTATTAAAGACCCCGAGAAAGGAGAAGTGTTATGCCAAATTTACCTATTGTGAATTTGGGCTTAAAAAAGTTCCTTTTTTGGGTCACATAATCTCAAAAGATGGGATATATGTGGATCCAACAAAGACATAGGTTATCGAAAGATGGTCAAGACCAACAAAAGTAACTGAGATCCAAAGTTTTCATGGTTTTTCTGGATATTATCGACGTTTTGTGAAATATTTTTCACGATTATCTAATCCAATCACCATGTTGACTTGAAAAGTAGTTAAGTTCGTTTGGACAAAGGAGTGTGAAGAGAATTGCTTGGAGTTAAAAAGAAGGTCATCTAGTGCACCTGTGCTCACACTGCCTTGTAGTGGAGAATGGTTTGTGATCTATAGTGATGCATCCAAGAAGGGATTAAGGTGTGTTCTTTTGCAAAATGATATGGTTATAGCTTATGCCTCACGATAGTTGAATAATCAAGAGAAAAATTATCTAACTCATGATTTGGAGTTAGATAAGGTAATAATTGCATTAAATATTTGAAGGCATTATCTTATGGTTAAAGGTATGATATTTATACTGATCATAAAAGATTAAAGTAAATGTTTACACAAAAGGAGATGAATATGTGCCAAAGAAGATGGTTGGAGCTGATTATGGATTATGACTGCCCAATTCATTATCACCCTGGGAAAGCAAATAAGGTGTCAGACACATTAAGTCGACAAGACCATGCTAGCTTATCATTGATGAGGATAAAAAGCGACCCAATATTTATGGATTTACAAAGGATGGATCTTGGAATTATAATGGAAGGGGAAAAATCATATCTTTCTCAAATGAATGTTCAACCATCTATACATGTGAAGATTAAAGAGGAACAAAAAAAGATGTACAGTTACAAAAGAAGGTTAGAAATGTTCCTGAATTCAACCTTGATTGTGATGAGATAATAAGGTTCTGGAATCAGGTTTGTGTTCCTCCCATCCCAGAATTAAAGGAGGCGCTACTAGATGAGTCTCATAGTTATTCATTCTCTATTCATCCTAGAAGCATGATGATGTATAAGGACCTAAAAGAGTACTTCTGGTGGGATGGCATGAAAAAAGTTGTCTCTGAATATGTGTCTCGATTCTTGGTTTGTCAGCAAGATAAAGCTGAGAGACTGAAGTCTAAGGGTATGTTACAACCATTACCCATACCAGAATGGAAATGGGAAAACGTCATTATGGACTTTGTCATTGGACGTCCTAAAACATCCAAAGGCAATAATGCTATCTGGGTTATAGTTGATCATCTTACGATGTCGGCACACTTCATTGCTATTAGAGAAGATTTACCTCAGGATCAACTTGCCAGGATATATGTGAGGGAAGTGTTAATATTGAAAGGAGTACCACATTACATTATATTTGATCGGGATCCAGGGTTTACCTCGAAGTTCTTGCAAAGTCTTCAGCACTGTTTAGATACAGAGATGAGTTTCATCACTGCTTATCATCCTCAGACATATCGTAAGTCTTAGAGAACAATTCAATCTCTAGAAGATATGTTAAGATCTTGCTCTATGGATTTGAAAGGTGGTTGGGATCAACACCTATTTTTGGTGGGATTTTCTTATAAGAATAGCTTTCACTCCAGTATTCAAATGGATCTTTATGAAGCTCTCTATGGAAGGAAATGTAGGAATCCGACTTTCTAGGATGAAGATGGGGAAAGAAATCTATTAGGACATGATCTTGTTGATGAGATGGAAGAAAAGTTTAGATCTATTCAACAACACATAAAAGCATCTCAGAGTCGAGAAAAAAGTTATTCCAACAACCGAAGAAAATACCTAGTGTTTGAAGTGGGTGATAAAGTGTTCGTAAGAATATCTCCTTGGAAAAGAGTAATGAGATTTTGAAAGAAGGGAAAGCTGATCCATAGGTATATTGGTCCTTTTGAAATACTGGACCGTGTTGGGAAGGTAACTTACCGATTGGAACTTCCACCGAATCTCTCTCATGTTCATGATGTTATCCATGTATCTCTCCTGAGAAATTACATACTTGATCCATCACATGTACTCAGATCAGAAGTTTTACCACTGGAGAAAGATCTTTAATATGAAGAACAACCAATAGAGATTCTGGATCATAGTGAAAAAGTCCTACAAAACAAGACCACTAGTTTGGTGAAAGTTTTATGGAGGAATCACCAATTAGAAGAAGCTACATGGGAGATGGAGGATATGATGATTGAGAGGTATCCTCATCTTTTTGTTACAAAGTGTCAAATTTCGAGGGACAAATTCATTTTATAATGTAACACCCGAGATTGTAATGAGAAATATTTTGTTTTTTATGTTATATAAATCATCAAATGTATCTTCTACTACATATAACACTATATTGTCTTTCATTACACGCAATCGCGACATTCCTTGATAACATGCATTGTACGCAATACTGAGTTTCACTAAACAACGATATGCTATTAAAATATAATATAAACTAGCAATTATGAATAGTAATATTCAATTTTTGAAATTTTATAAATTTTATCATTCAAAATGGACTTCATTTTTTGATTCAGAATATTTAAATAATACTAGGGTTAATTTTTGGTATTTTTCTGAAAACTTTCACTTTTTGATGAATAGTGAAAACAATGGGTTACTATTTTAAAACCGACTTTTTATTTAAATAATTATTTATTTTATTTAAATTTATTTTAGGTAAAAATTGATACATAATACTTATTTAAGTTCAATGTAATTCATTTTAGTCATTTTATAATAATTTTAGATATATAAAGATTTTATTGAACTTTCACCGTCTTTTACCCACCTCCTACGAGAGTTTGAAAATTTACATAAAACATAATTTTACCACTTCTATGAGTGGAATTTCAAAAATACAAGAGCCACGATTAATATGAAGGAGTAATATGTTGTTCAATAAGATAAAAATAAATTTCGTTGAATAGTAACTTTTTACTTTTACTTACCACGGTTAAAAGTCTATACGGTAATTAAGGGTAGAAATAGTATTATTATTACCCTAAAACTTGTCCTAATTCTATTGGATAATTTTAATTCGACCAAAAAAAACCTTATGAATAAAATATGACCATTTATGTCTACTTGGATTAGATTAGGACATTTAATATTATTTTATTTAATGAAGAGTTAAAATAGTTAAAATCAATGTTTAATAACTAAAACATTATTAATATAGGGTTATAAATAATATAAATTAGACTATAAATATTCATTAGAAAGATAAAACTATTTCCTACATAATGGTATTTTATTTATAATTTTTATACATTAAAAATTTTAATTTATTTTTTGTCACAATGATGATGCATTAATTACCTTATTAATTAAATATTAACATAATTGATGTTATAAATACCAAAATAAATGAAATTTGATACATTTTATGAATTAAAATAATTTTATATGTTAATATGACATATTAGTATTGATTTAATTGACATTTTTCTAACTAATCATGCAGTTATGAGTTTCACAAATATCAATTACCAAATAGTGCCAAAATTGACATAAAATAGATTTTTTTAAAAAATATTATATTTTTAATTGTTATTTTATTCCGAAAAATCTAATGTTTATCCAATTCCATAAATAAAGTTATATATGTTAATAATTAACAACTTGAGGTTCTTTTGGCTTGTTATAGTAAGTTTATTAATTATTTAATGTAAGATAACAAGAAGAGAAGGTAAAAGTTAAATTATTTAACTTAGAGATAAATCTAAATGATAAGGTTAAAATAGTAACCTAAACATGTCTAAAATCTTTTGTATTAGAGGACTTCGACCCATCCCCACATTAGATTCTAAATAAATCAATTTTGAGCAATTAATATCCGAATATGACTTTATAATAAAATATTATTTCAGGTTTTTTCTAAGGTGCCACTCTCCTCCCTTATAAAAGCGCACCACCTACCTCTCCTCCTCACACCACTTTGAGCCTTCATGCTCAGACAAACCCTGACAATTTCTCTTCTAAACTTTCCTAGTAATATGCTAGAGGTCCTCTTCTTCTTCAAAGACCAATTTTTGTGCCCTAAGAGGAGGTTTCAAAGAGGCATGTCGAAGAAGAGGTAATATCTGTTACATATCCTTTCAAATTTATGTCTTCTTCTACTTCCTCTTCTTTAGTTGTTTCCTTATGAAGTAATAACATTAGTATCACTTATATAATGATATTTTTTTATAAATATGAAACAACCCTATTTCACCTTCTATCCATCCTACAGAAAATGAAATCACCGCTCATGCGTATGTACGGAATACTGTCTCCACGCCGTAGTGTAATCTGTTTTCCACCACCAACGTACTTGGATGGGTATAAAGGTGTAAATACTAACTATATCTGATTATTTTAAAGTGATATTGAATCTGAAATAGTATACATACACTCCAATACAATTCCATTATCATGGGAACGATATCATCACTCGTGTGTACGAACGACCTACCATCTCCACAATGTGATGTGACTCGTTCTACATGATCTTCATTGCATAATGTTTATATAAATTAATTGAATGAATAAATATGATAAATATTACAATAATTCCATTCTGGAAATGGGGTATCTATAACCTAAAAAGAAGAATAAGAATTTATTCGACAAAACAAGCATAAGAACAAAAAGCAATAAACACCCGAATAACAAGTAGAAATGAAATATTACTAATAAGAAGCTAATAATATGAGAATATATGATATCATAAAAATGTGTATTATTCTGTAATAAGTCAATGAAATTATTTAAATCATTATATAAGAGGTTCAGACATGTACAAATAAAATCGGACCTATGGTAATGGAAAATCTCACAATCACATTTTTTATCCAAGATTGTTTATAATTCAGAATTTACTGGGGCATTTTTATCATCCACATACATGTTTCCTCTATATGTAACATTATTTCCATCCACCTAAAATTTTTTAAATCCAATTTTACCCATTTTTTAGTTTTTATATAATGATATTAAAGGAATTTTTTGTCATTTTTAGTACGAGGTACTTTTTGACTTTTCCGGCCAATGTACGAGAAGAATGTTTTTTAACTTATACAGCCTGAATGGAATCTTAGAACATTATTTTCATGAATCGTCCTTTACAAGTTTTCATTTTTATTTTAAATCAACTTCTTTATGTTTAAAATTTTATGAAATTTTATGAAAGGAAAAATGTTTTTGAAGTAGAAAGGATATTTTCCACCAGAATGGAGTTCAAGCATTTTATCAAAATTATTTTACATCTAAGATAATATAGGGTTCTGTTTCAATCCCTATTTTTACATTGATTTGATTATGTTATGATGGAATTGTTTTATGATGTCCTCTTATATTATATAGATTATGTTATGATGTCCCGTTGTTTAAGAATCCCATTTTTATTACATGGGTTATGCTATGATGTATGATTTATGATTTTGTGGAAAACATAAGAATGGTTTAATTATGAGATGGGTGGGACCTATATCTCCCTCCAATTCAATGGGTAAAGATTTATATCTCATGATATAGACATGGCTGGAACGGTAGGTTCATCCGGTTCAGTGAAACCAGACGGATATGAGAAGTGAACTCGGTTCCGAAATGGACTTTGTCCGCTAATATAGTCTTGGAAATGAGTCTTAACTACTAAGAAATGACTCTATATGATTATTTGTGTATGCCACAAAGTTTCATGTTTTATGTTATGATTATTGAGTTTACATTTCACTAATATTATTTATCCCATGTTATGAAATTACGATCTCTATTGCAGGTGATGATTTCCAAAATTTTATGTTATAATGAATATGATTTGATTGATATTTCTTTTGTTTACCCTTACTGAACATTTGAGATCACCCTTCTGTATGTTTTCTTTTCCCCAGGTCAGGAATAAGGGTATTAAGTATGATATTCCACAAGTGACTCTAGATATGATAAAATAAAATGGAAATACTGTAGATGATATGTGAACCAGTTGTTCATGTTTCCCAGTTTCTAAAGACACTATACCTATACAGTCCTTTCTTGGATTTGTTATATGTTGTAATCAGTGTAATTAAATTTTGATGTATTAACAATGTATGGAATGTATGGTTCATTATATGTACCTTGGAACATCTTATAAAATTCTATCCTATAATTTTTTTCTATATTTGAGACCCTTGAGGATTACATTGCATTTGTTATTACCTTGAATCCTTCATTATTAACTATAATTAAAGGTTTTATTGTTACAACATTTAACCATCAGAATTATTATCACTTGACTTATCAATAAACCATAATTTTATTAATTAATGAACATGTTACATGTCCACACACTTTCCATGGGATGAATCATGTACTTCGGTATTTACATTACTGTTCTAATTTACATTATATATTCATTTTTTACACCGTTATATTTATATATCATGGAATGGATTGTATAGACTCCATAAGTAGTGGCCTAATGATATTTATCTTACACCCTATAGGTGTTCCATTGGTACCCAGGAAGATCGTATGTATGCAAGTTTGGATAAAGTAACTAACATGCATCACACGCTTGATTTCTAATTGTTTAGGATAGATCTTGATAGCAGATGACCGAGTTGGAGATCAAGATTCGTGGGAGAGTATTTTGATTTATTATTATACTTTTGTGGTACATGTTATGGGTGTTTTCTTATATCTTTTATTTCCAGCATTATAGTTATATTATATTCATCATCGGTTATTCCAGTTGATTTAGTTATTATTTTATTCTATCTTTTTTCTTTATGATTCTATTTAAATTTCTACTTTTTCTATTCAGATATTATTTATTGTTAGGTATGGTTTCCTAAAACCAACAACTAGTACATTGATTACATGGATATTTTATGTATTTAAATTTTAAGCATCTTATTACACATTTTTCATTTTTCACATTACTATAATATATTACTGACAGACTGAAAATTCATTTTTTTGATTTTTTAAAAACACTTTTTGGCTAAGTGAGAACCGAAAAAGAAAAACAAGGTGAGGATGCATGTCCAAGGGGATACACCATTGAATACACTTTCCAAACAAAACCAAACAAACACACCAAAAACACACAATAGGAGAAGTTGAACATCATTGGAGCCTTCGTAGGAGGGTGATCGATGGCGAGAGCTTCATCGATAGAACTCCGAAAAGAGGGCCACAGACGGCTTAGCAACCATGGACAATGTAATGAAACAGAAACACCTGAAGAGTTCTGCCATCAAAGCCACCAACACCATCCAAAACATCATGAAATCTGTTGAACATGACCAAATTGGAGTTGTGCGCGAAGGAGAGTGATGTAATGGCAGAAGAAACCAAGAACATACAAAACAATCCAGGCATAGGAACCATGACAACCTTCGGAACAAAAAAATGATCCCTAGTGAACAACCGTTGTCTGTGTATGCGCTTGCGAACGAGAAACATCGCGACATCGCACGAAAGAAAGGCGTCGATCCTGTGAAATAAAGGATTCCCAAGCGCACCACAGTGAGGGTGAAAAAGCACTTCAAAGAGAAGATGGAGGTGTTCGGTAGGGCATCACCGGTAGTGCGTGAGAGCCCACGAGGAAGGTTCCTTCTCGTGACAACAAGCAAGTCATTGACGACAGTTGACTGGTCCCACGGACAACAGGGACGCAGAGATGGCGGAATCGAAAGCGACTCGCGCGGTGGGGATCGGGTGGGCGATGCAGCGTCGGAACCGGGAGGCCAACTCGCGGCGGAGGGATCCATGACATCGTTGGAAATCGGAAATGGTATAGAAATGTTCATAAATATTGTTTTTTTGTTGGATGAAATGATATAATGACACACATGGTATACATACCATGAGGTGCGAGTACTCATAAGCAGATGAACCTTCCTCTAATGAAGATCTTAAATGGTAATATCCAAGATGGGAGATTATGAGAACATACCCACTAGTATGAATTCTGTGTTTTTTGGTGTCATCAGATATTACAATCAACATGAAAGTCTAATAGTCCATAGAATATAAGATTATCATCAATGTGTATCATGAATCTCACACTATGATTTAAAGATGAAAATCATAATACCATATGTTGGAGGTAATTCGGGTACGTTGGGTGTGTCACGAGTGGCATGTTATTAATGTATAAGTAGAGGATGGATTTTACCCATCCATTTATGGAAGTTGATATCTCAACCCTTTGATTGAAATATAATCATCTCTCAAAATTCCATGGCCATGGTGTAATGACAATTTTATTTTAGGTAGTCAATGTATGATGTATCAAGCACAAAGATTGATGACACAATCATGAATCCTTATTGATTATATATTGAGAAAAAGATATTATATTACACAGTGAGCATTCATTTTTGTAGGTCATTTTTGTGAATTTATGTTTTCTCTCTTGGGTGACTTGACCCTTTGCTATATAGTACTCTTGGACTTTAGGAAATCCCACCTAATGACAACAAGAATGAATCCAAGAGGGTCACACACTATGTTTTTTGGGAGTCTCAGATAAATTAAATTTCAATTAAATACATATTTATTCAGTGTATTTTGGGTAATATATATATATTTTCTTTATTTAACATTTAATAAATAATTATATACTAGATTTTAAATAAATTTTTTTGAGAGAATAATTTATTTATTTATTTATTCAGTTTTTCAATAAAAGGATGTGGATTTCGTGTGGATAAAGGCGGGCCCAGTAGTAAAATAATTATTTTCTAGACGATAAATTATAATTTAACATGTTGACAGGAGTTAAAAAATAATATCGGTGATATTGTTTTTTGAGATGTAATTTTATTTATAATTCTTTTTTGCGCATGCTGTTACACAATAAAAAATTATGCGGTATTATAACAAAAATCATGGGTTTTATGTAGTTTTTTGAATTTATTTAATTGATGTTATACAACTATATATTGTAACCAATGCCCCATGTCAATAAATAGACATGTTTGTATTTTGTTCCATGTACTGAACTGAATTCCTGGTGAATTAAGAATTGATGAGCTAAACAATATCTCTCTCGATTCCTACTCCTACCCCTCTCATGAATGAGCGACGATATTTAAGAACTACAAACAATATATCAGGAAAAACTGACACAAGACACTTGATTTTCCACTCAAGCACCCGTAGAATGAGTTTTGTCGCTTGGAGGACATCAAAGAATGTGTGGATCACCACATGAAGGATTCTATTTTGGATCTTTATAAGGGCGATGAGATAATCTGGAAGGGTCATTCTGGATGATTAACATCACCAACAAAGAATGTACAAAATATCTAGGCATTCTTTTATTTAGGAAATTTTTTAATTTAATTATAAACATGATGTGAATAATCCTATCTAAATTTCTTTGTACTCTTGATTATTTATCTAAACCATTGATTCTCTTCCACGGAGATTGGTGTTCATCATCATATTGATCCCATAATAATTATTGTTCCTAGTGAAAATTAATGTGGGGCTCCGACCCAACTGTGATTCCGCTACACCAGGAACCTGGAATTGGTATCTGAGGGAGGTTACATTAAAGTTTATAATTATTAAAATAACTCCTTGAAGAATGATGTTTTAATAATTTAGTATATTTATTTTCGGTTTAACCATTCTTGTTTTTAGATTACAAGATCTCTTCTCCCTCATTTTGTTTCTCACATATTTCACAGAAACTAAGGATTTTTTATTTAATGTAAAAATGGAGAACTCATCATAATGTGTTGATAATTCTACCTTGGTGACACTAATGTACATATAGTGTGTTTAGGCATACAAAATATGTTATCTACCACATTGTTCGTGTAAATCGGAATGCAGGTCATGTAGTCGTGTACATCACATCAGGAGTAATTCGACAATTACTCAACAAATGTGAATTTATTATACGTGGTGCAATTAATATTACATAATGTGTAGACCAAGAGATATATGAACGCAGATACTAGATTACACACCCTGTATCCCATAGAAATGACATTTATTCTCTTTAGGTCAATGTCAAAAACGCGTATCCCATACATGGAAAAGCCTACCAGTAACTAAGTAATACAGAGACAACCCGATGTGTATCACACTGTACACACTGTGTAATATGAAATTTCTGATGTATGCCTCACATGTTCAGTCCCAACACATGTACTTCGATAAATATGAAGGAAGGTTTTGAAGTCCATTTTTTCATTACTACAAGTCGGGTACTTTACCAATTTACACAAAGTTAAAACATTAATCTTTATCAACTATTCAAAACTTCTCATCATGTATAAAAATTACTACATGTTTTTACACTATGAATTGAAGCTTAATATGTTCCATATTCTGAAGATAAATTTAGTGTATGAATATAATACATTTTGGGTTCATTCGAATGAGTATTCAATAACATACCTCTAATGAATGATGAGAATCTAAATGAAATTTAGAAGAGGATTGCGATAAATGGATTGAATAATAAAAGATAATAATTAATCAATTCAAGAAAAATTTAACATAATAATAATTATGAATTAATTTATTAAAAGTTTTAATATATTTTTAACACATTGCATGTATGTGGGTGATCATGAGCCTGACCCAAACCATTGTAAGTGATTATTTTCATTTTAATTAATCTATTAAATTAATTTTTGTCCTAAAATACATCACTCCTAATTAATATGTAGGGCCTATATTCACATGGTTTCATTAGTGTAAAACACAATTTTTACCCCTCACCTATGTTTTAGATAAATATATATGTATTGAATGGAACTTCCATGTTTGTGGTGGTAGTTCAAGCTACAACTAAGACTAAACAAATCCCAGGAGTTACAGAGGTGGACATTTGAAATGTTGTAAACACGATCCCAACTGGTTCAAGGAGTTTCATCCCTAAGTCAGTGTTAATATATAAAATACTAGATAAACTAACTATTAGAAATGTTCTTGATCGTTCCCTATTATTTATTTTATTTCTGTCAGTTTCATGGTTTTTCAATATGGATGTTTTGTCTCGATAACATAATTAATGAATTAAACAAGCATTCCAGATGGAAGTAAAATAATCCAGGCTTATGAGAAAGTATTATATAGACATGGATAATCAATTATTTAACTTCCAATTAATATTAACAATCTTGGAATAATGATAATAATCCATTCATGACAAAATGTTAAATTCCTCTCAAATAAAATATTACGTCAAAATAAGACATTCATTACTCAATTGTTGGAAAAAATCAATAAAACAATTTTTTGACCAACCACGGTTGGGACACATATTTTTTTTATAGGAAACCCTTATTAAATGTTACAATTTTACCTAACCAAATTACAACAGGAGGAGTAGCCCTTTCTAGAAATGGTGTAATATTGGAGGCAAGAGTTGAGGATATCCAAAGTCGGGATTTCAGGATTGGGGATTCCACTCTATAGATCATGGAGCCACAAACCAATAGTTGGAAACTAAATTCCTAACGAAATACCTTCAAATAGCTTGACCAAACCTTTTTGGGATTATACGATTGGGAATATGGATCATTCTTACTAGAATTTCATGGAAACTGGATATTTCGAGTTCAATGCTAAGGGTCATTAGGACATTATAATATAGTGGATACATAATAAAATTTATTTATTATTTCTCATAAAATGTAATCCTGAAAGTAATAATGAATTTATATATATATATATAATGACATACTCATCTACCATACTATCCTTGTGATCAATTCTATATAAATACAACATCATCACTGGTAATAACATTCATGAATTACCTAGACACCTTTGTGTTATCTTAGACCAGGAATGAATGTCTTATGTGTTAGAGTTAGCATTACGTAATTTTCGTTCCAATGATGTGAGTTATGAGGATTTCTTATTCTATGGAAAATATATGAATAGCGTAGTCGATGTTAAATATTTTATGCTATCATAAATATCTATTTAGCACATGATGTCTAACGAAAACATGGATGCATAGAGCTTGCTCGAGCACATCCTTGGTCTTTAATGATAGAGATTAAGACAAGAAAGTTTTGAGATATCTGTGCCATTCGTTTTGAGTAATCTTGGATAGGGTTCCACAGTTGGGCCTCGTGTACTCAAGATCATTTACAACATTGAGCACTTTGTGGTAATATAGTTTAATCCCCCCAACCAACTTGGCACATATATGATTATCACATCACTCCCTCTTAGCTTTTCTTGCATTGTTGATAAATTCAACTTGGACAACATTGAGAAGTCACTATCTAAGATTATTATCCACATTCAACTTGTGGAAAATGATATGAAGTGCAACAAGACTTATATATTAATGGTGAATAAGTGTAAATGGAACAAAAAGAGATTTAATCCCAATGATTCTGCATGCCCTTCCATGAAAAAGGATATCAAATTGGAGGAAAGGGAACATGAGGCTGTTTGGTTTCCTGTGGAAATAAGGGCCACTGAAAGAAAAAATACACCCATCGTTATAATAAAGGGGACACATTATGTGAATTTGGTATCAATTAAAATATATGTGTTTCTACAAAATGGTTATTAGATCCAGATTTTCCTTCTCACTTATGTTTCCAAACACCGGAACTAAGTCGATTTAGGATGATTGATGGAGGGCAGGAAGGTCTATGAATAGCCAACAGAGACCTACATTATGTTGTAGCTGTCATCTACTACAACCTCACATTTCCAACTAGGATGATCATGGTGATAAAGGGTTGTTATTATGTGATGTCTGTTACTAAATACATTATTTCTATATCTATATTTGAAATAGATGGATTTTTTCCACTTGGGAAATGAATGTTGTTTATTTCAAAAAGGTACAATTTTTTTGGTAGGTCACATATATACAAAGGTCTTCATCTGTTGGATTACACAAACCAAGTAATGGAAATAAATAAGAAAGATACTTCACATGACTCATACCACACCCAACTATGGCATCACTGGATAGGTCATGTAAATGAGAAATGCTTGACCATGTTACATCAATAAGGTTATTTATATTATTTGGAACTAAATACACTTAGCGTATGTAATGCATGTTTACAAGAAACAATGAACAAATCCCCATTTAGTTGGGAAGATGAAAGGGAGAAATAAATTCTTGAATGGTATTATACTGATGTATGTGGACCATTTCCAGTTGAATTAATGAAATGGTACTCATACATTATAACTTTTATTGATGATTTTTTTATATATAGATATATCTAAATATTGAGGTAGAAGTCAGATTCTTTTATTAAGTAAAAAACTACTTGAATGTTGTTCAGAATCACCATGTTATGAATATTAAGAAACTCCAATAAAAAAGATGTGTTGAATATCTTAATAAAGGCTTCATGGACTACTTACTGGAGTTTAGGATCCTATCCCAACTAACTCCTCCTTACACGCCCAAGTGGAATGGTCTAAGAGAAAGGATGAAGAGAGCCTTTTGGACATGGTTATATTAATGACGAGTCATGTGAGTTATCCATTATCCTTCTAGGGATATGTTTTACAATCAAGGGTTCATATTCTAATCCACGTACCAACAAAATTTTTACATTGTATTACATATGAGTTTTATAGTGGAAAGAAACCAATTTTATCAAATTTAATTGTTTGGGGAAGAGATGTGTTTGTTAAGGACACTTCATGTAACTAACATGCACCATGAGGCACAAAGTGTACCATTACAGGATACCCTAATAAAATAAGGGGATATTACCTATAAAATCCCACATACAAGAAGGATATAGTTGAAAGACAATCCATATTCCTTGAGAGAGATCTAAAAAACAAATTATATAGTGGGAGTGAGATAGACATTATTGATGTCGAGGCACAGAGTACATAAGATTTGGTTAAGATATAGATTCCACAAACCCCTATGGAAGAAAGAATAGTTCTAGAGACCCTAAAATTGAAAAGGGGTACAAGATAGGTTGGAGAACACTGAATGGTACGGGCTTTTAATTTCTGAGGTTGTTCTCTCATTTTGTTGTTGATAATAATGGTCATAAAACATACAATAATGAAGCCTTTGACATAGACATTTCCCTGTGGAATAAAGTCATTAATTCTGAAATAGATCCAATGTACCGAAACCAATTATGTATTTTGGTATATCCTATAGTTTATGTAATGAATATTTGTTTCAAATGGGTATTCAATAAGAAACTAGACATAGAAAGTCATTCCAGTTCCTATAAAGCATGATTGGTTGAAAAAAGGTTCATGATGGGTCAAGGCATTTCATAGAACGAAACATTTTCACCAGTTTCAATGATGAAATTCATCATAATTTTATGGGCCATTCCTCTTTAACATCACTATGAGATTTGGAAAATTGATGTCAAAAGAACATTTTATAATGGGAACGATGATGAATTTGTCTACATGAAACAACCTAAAGGGATTATAACTTCAATGTATGCCAATAAGGTTTGAAAGTCTCTGAAATCCATTTATGGATTAAATCATGATTTTAGGTCATGGAAAATTCATTTTTATGAATCAATAATAATATTTTCATTTATAACAAACTAATGTGAGCCGTGTGTTATACACTATTTATTGGGAGTGAAATCGTTTTCATAATAATATATGTTGATGAAATTTTTGTTATTGGAAATGAGATACCAATATTACATTCTATTAATGTATGGTTTAATCAATGCTTCTCCATGAATGAATTGGGTTAGGAAGCATATATTCTTGGTATCCAGATCCATCATGATAGACCCAATAAATTTGTAGGCCTACATCAAAGTTCATATATTGACATGATGCTGAAAATATTTATTATTAAACAATCCAAGAGTTGATAGTTTCTAGCATCACATGGAATTCATCTTTAAAGGAAAATTTTTCCTAAAAAATGTTTAAATAATAGTAATAGTAAGGAGTCCGTATGAATGAATGATTGGTTTTGTCATGCATGCCATGATATGTTCATGGATGGATGTTTCCAAAAGATCAATTGTGGTAGAGTGATATCAAGTAAACAGTGGTGACATAACTTGGATGGCAGTTCAGACTATCCTAAAGAATCTGAGGTGTTATAGTGATATATTCTTAGGTTATGGAGCAGACGAGGCACTCATCATTAGAGGATATGTAGATTCTTGTTTCTAGATTGATCACGGTGAAGTGAAGTCGTAAACATGATACATATTCACATTAAATGGTGGTGTTGGGATCAGGAAGTGCTCAGTGTGGAGTGTGGTCAAAGATTCTACAGTAGAGTCCTTGTATATCACAACTTCTGAGGTAGCTAATGAAGCAGTTTGTATGAGAAGCTATGTCAAAAAGATAGATTTGGTATCTATCAGCAAATATCCCATCACACTATATGATGATAATACTATTTTGGTTTCTCTTGAAAAATATCCAATGTCTCATTAGTGGAAGTAGAACATACACTAGTGCCGAAAACGTTTTTTACGTTGGTTATTTTTCATTTTTTACGTCAGTTTCTAGCTGATGTTAATACGGGCGACGTTATAAATAACGTTTATGACGTCGGTTATTTAAAAACCGACGCCAAAAACATAAAATCGCGATGTTTATGACGTCGGTTATTTTAGAACCGACGAGATAAAGAAAATGGGAAGGTTTTATCACGTCAGTTATTTGACAACCGACGTGATAAAAGGCCTGGAAAATGGTTTATCACGCCGGTTATTAAAAAACCGACATGATAAAAGGACGCGGAAATGGTCTATCACGTCGATTATTAAAAAAATGACGTGATAAGCCAGGTGGAGGGGGGTTTATCACGTCGTTTTTTTAATAACTGACGTGATAAACCGGGGGAGGGGGGTTATCACGTCGGTTATTATATAATCGACATGATAAACCGGGGTGAGGGGGTTTATCACGCCAGTTATTATATAACCGACGTGATAAACTATGGTGAGGGGTGTTTATCACTTCAGTTATTATATAACCGACGCGATAAATCGGGGTCAGGGGTGTTTATCACATCGGTTATTATATAACTGACATGATAAACCGAGGTCAGGGGTGTTTATCACATTGGTTATTATATAGCCAACGTGAAAAACCGGGGGAGTGGGGTTTATCACGTCAGTTATATAATAACCGCCGTGATAAACCCGCGGGAGGGGGGGGGGGTATCACATTGTATATTAAATAACCGACGTGATAAACCCGATTTTTTTAAAAAAAAATTGAATGCAGTCAATCCTCTCTCCACCAGAATCAACCAGAAATCAAATCAAGAAATCATACCACGAAAATAGAAGTAGATCAAAATTAAGCATGTACATAGATAACATATAAAACTTACCCCCTAGACAGCCCCCACCCTCATGTATACCCCATGGAAAGCCCTCCCCCACCCCGTTGGAGCCCCCACCTTCATGTATACCCCCTATACAGCCCTCCCCCACCCCATTGGAGCTCCCACCATCATGTATACCCCTTGGACAACCCTCCCCCACCCCATCAGAGCCCCCAAAACACTCCTGGATTGCCTCGCGACCCCCAGATAGCCCCAAACACCCCTCAAAAACCCCCCACCCGCCTGAACAGCACCCCCTCACCCCACTTGACAGGCCCCACCACACCCCTGGACATCCCCAAACACCCCTGGACAACCCCCCACCCTCATGTATACCCCCCCACCCCAGGAAAACCCCAAACACCCCAGGAAAACCCCCACCCTCATGTATACGCCCCCACCCCTGGACAGCACTCCCACACCCCTGGACCACCTTCCCACACCCCTGGACAGCCCTGCCACCACAAGGACTGTCCCCCACCCCAACGGATAGCCCTCCCAGACCGCTGGACACCCCCAACCCCACTGAACACACCCCCACACCCTTGGAACCCCTCCCCCACAGACCCAAATCCAAACCAGAAAAACCATCAAACGTAAACCAAAACAAGAAGTATAGAAAAATTAAAAATTCACTTATGTAACATTCAAAACAAACATTTTCAACTTAAATAAACTAAATCCAACCTAAACAACTACCAAATACACAATTACAACGACAATATTCAAAATTACATTTTACATTATAAACAACTAAAATTCAATCAAACCTGTAAAATAATTTGACCACTCCACTTGTAAGTGTTTGATGTCTGTAGTAGTATAGGGTTTAGGGTTATCAAAAAGCTACAAATGAAAAAGAAGGTAGTTAACGTGTATAATGAATAAATCAAATTAAAATATTGTGGAAAAGTTTAGGAGGAAATCGTACCGGGTCAAAATTCACAACTGTCCTAGTTTTTATTATTTCATACATAAATCTTAACATATAATATCCACATTCGAAAAGGCCTTGTTGTTCATTACAATTCTGTTTGAATGAGTGTAAATTCAATATATTATTTTTATATAATAAATCAAAAACTACAAATTATAAATGGAAATTTAGCTTCGCATTTACATATTTGATCTTTGAATTTCTTTTCGTTGTGTTTTTTCGAATTAGGCCCATGCACTGTTAGAAAATAATACGAATGGGGTAAATTTAAAATTAATTATAATATATAAAACTATTGAGTAATTGAAACATACCTTTTCAATATATTCTTAAAACTTTCTCGTACATCACCATGGACAGAGCAAATCTAATAAAGAGCTTTCTCCCTTTGGCAAAAAACCCATAACATCCAATGATCACTGATAAAAGGAAATTTAACGTTAGTGGTTTTTTATGTTACAAGACAATTAACTCTTTGAGAGAAATGTGTTTCATACCTCTCACAAAAATGCATCATCCAACATTGTGAGATTATATTCTTTTCAAATATTTCATCAATATAAACCATCCTTTGTTCCTCATTCAATGCACATGCTTCAGGGGAAATCAATTGCGGGTCCATGAATCCATATACTTCTGTCAGCTCATTCCTCTCACAAATTTTATAATGATACCTAATACAAAACATACATAAGTATACATTTTTAATAAATATAACGCAAGGAAAAGGTGATAAGACTTACATGGAACAAATTTTCCCCACGATGCCCAACTTATCTCCAGCAACAAGCTCCATGAAATTAGTTTTTATAATCCCCACACTTACTTCACGTCCACAAACATGAGAATCCAATGGAAACTCTTAATAACCCAACAACAAAAGCGAATATCTTGAAAATATTTCAAGACCATTAGAATCTGTATCTGATGTCATATAAATTTTTCTTTGTTGTTGTCTATATAGTATTTCTTTACCTTTTAAGTATTCCTGTAATAAAAACTAAAACAAATATTAGTTATCAAATGATAAAACATCTTTAATAAAAAACTAATATAAAAGATATAACATTCATACCACTATGGTAATGAGTCGAAGAAGTCTGGATGGAAAAAATAAAAAATGGCCGATACTCTGTCCAATTGTCGCCACCTCATCTGTAGGTATTGGTAACCTAGCTGATCTATCTATGATATCCTGTATAGTGACCCTATGATTCTCGACCTATAATTGTTGATGATGAACTGTATCTCCTATACAATATACCAACCCATATTCTACTATATGATGTTGAGAATCATCAACATACAACTCGCAATATGTAGGAAGCTGCGGCAGAGGCATAGGATAAAAAATGGGGTCCGCAGGCTGAGGTGGGGGAGTGGGAGCTACTGGCGGAGGTGGAGGATAAATAATGGGGTCTGCAGGGGGAGGTGGAGGAGTGGGAGCTGGAGTCTGAAATTGTCTTTGCATTTCTGCAAACATAGACTGCACTGACTCTCTAATCTTGTCCTCCATCATCGCATTAATATTATGATCTTCAGCCTCCAAGGATTATATTTTTTTATAAACCCCCTCAATGTTAGAAGTTGAAGAATGTGACAACACTTATCTTTCCAATACACCTTCCGGATATCCTCTTACACGGCCAGGATGTTCGGGCCTTCCCAATGATGCAAATAAAATATCTTCCCTCCCAGTAGATGTAAATGTCCCCTCTAAACTCTGCTCCTCAAGAGAGTCTTGTATTAATTAATTGAACATTTCTATGATGATTGAAATTATATGAAGAAAATAGCTAACTTAAATAAATTAAATAGATATCTTACAATCCTCTCAGCTACGATTCTCGATTCTTCCGAAAGATATTACCATTTTTTCCCTTCCGAGCTCTCTTCAATTTTTCATGTCTAGATGGAGGGGATGGAGGGGCCACCTCTCCAGATCTTGAAGACTCAGCTCCTAGTTGTTGAAATTTTTCCTCCATTATTTGTTCTTCCAATAATGCATACCCTCCCCGAGATAAACTATGAGGGTATACATTTTTAGATTGGATCTCCTGATGAGCTTTCCTTGTTTGTTGTAATTTAAGAATAATAAATCATTAAAAAAACATTAATAAAATCATTTATATAAGAAAGTTTATAAAAGTTTACATTGCCCTTACCAGAAATGACTCTTTTCTTCTACTTTAAAAAAATTTCTCCATGTGTCTTCATCTATAAAAGGATATATACGACATGGATTGTCATGACACCTATGAACATAAATGAAATCAAATGAGAGGGTTGATTTGAATTCCCTCCATCTCCTGGCAGCCAACGATAAGAATTTATTCCTGACTCCTCCAGTGTCAGGAATATCACATGTCATCTGATAATGAAGTGGTTAAACGTATTATATATACTAGAAAAATTTAAATAATGGTCAAACAATGAAAAAATATCTTACCAAAATCGTCTCCCACAACTGAGAGATAATCGCTTTATCCACACTTCTCCAATCATCATACAAAATGTTTACTTTGATCTTAGACAAAGTTGCTACAAAACTCTTAAGATCTATTACGTTCGGACCTCTAGGAATATCATCATCATCAAACTAAACGACTATCCTCTGATCCTGCATACGGGCAAGTGATAATTTTGGTAAATGTGTGCACCCACGTTTACCAACCTTTGAACTCTTTGTCGTAATAGGAGCATGTTAATGTTCATCCCCAAAGGTATGACCAGTAATATGCTCCTCTCCAGAATCATGTGGTTGATCATCTGAATGATCTGTCATTATCCTTCAAATCAAAAAAACAAACGTCAGTTAACAAATATACAAAATCAAATAGTTTAATGCTAATGTAATCAGAAAATAGAAATGTGTACTAAGTTACATTATAGTAAACATTGGCAATATGGTAAGAATGTTAAACAATGGTAAAGATGGTAAAGATGGTAAAGATGGTCAAGATGGTAAAAATGGTAAACCTATTAAACATGGTAAACATGGTAAAGGAATTGTCAGTGAAAAAAAAAATGGATATATAATTCATGTAATGGTTATAAACATGATAAAGTAAACTAAACAAACTTAAAACAAACAAAAACATATACTTATTTTGTTTTAAAACATGTTTTAACAAATAAAAAACATACAATATCTAACATTTATGGAAAAAATAAATATAAAAAAGAAATAAACATATGTTACCTGTAATTTTAGGAATGTACAAATTGATTGTTTTCCCAAATTCCTTCATCGTGATCGTTCCTTATGGCACAAACTATGTCTTCAACATGATCATCATTATGTTCTATTAATCTTTCAATGGAAGTAGAGATCTCACATAAATCAGCATATTCATCATGTTCATCCTCACCAACATATTATTTTTTCCCCTGTAAAACAACAGCCCACTGCATATCTGATTGTTCTACTACATAGAAAATTTGTTTTTCATGTGTTTCCATTATAAAAGAATCAGTTGTGACTTCCAATCTATTTAGATTAACAAGTGTCATTCCAAATTCATCGTGTCTGACACTGTTATTACCGTTAAACCATTTACAGTTAAAAACAGGAACTTTAATTTTAAATTAATCAACCTCCCATATGTCTTCAATCAATCCATAATATGCACTTGATTCATAAACTGGGTTTTTTTCCTCACCACTCGAATAATGCCTTGCTTCTGCAAACACCAATACACCACTATTCTGAACTGCACTTCGGTTGTCCTGAGCTTTCGTATGAAATGTATAACCATTAATGTCATAACCGGACCATGTTATCACATTTAAACATGGACCACCCACTATCCATTTTAATGTCTCTGATATATCTGATCTACCAAGAAAAGTATTTTTAATCCATGATAAAAAAGTTTTGTTGTGGTCATTCAGAATCCACATTTTTTTCTTCTTTGGATGACATTGTTTCAACTCATTAATATGCAACGTGATATACGGTTGAGCATCAGCTATGTTATTCAAGATGTATGATTCTAACTTCTTCATCTGTTCAGCTAACAATGATTTGACTTTCAAGCCACGAATCCCCTTTCCCTCATTATTAACTCGTTCATGGAGAGATGGAGGCAAACCTATGTGTTGCGCCACAGCCAAGTAGCTCGTACAAAACTCTGCTACCTCCTCAGAAATATACATTTCAATAATGGAGGCTTCAGGTTGATATAGATTTTTAACACACCCCTTTAATATTTTCATATACCTTTCCAAAGGATACATCCAACGAAGATATATAGGTGCACAAAGATTTATTTCTCAAACCAGATGAATCATTAAATTCACCATTATATCAAAAAAAGTTGGAGGAAAATAAATTTCTTATTTAAAAAGTATAAAAATATCATCCTTTTCCAAAATGTTCAAAGCATTCACATAAATCTCCTTGTTACAAATTGAATTGAAATAATAACACAACTTCATTATAGTCTTTCTGACACGAATGGGAAATATTCCACACAATGCAACTGGTAGAATATGTTGCATCATGACGTGACAATCATGGGATTTCATACCTATTAACTTCATGTCCTTCAATGAGACAAAAATTTTTACATTATAAGAATAACCTTGAGGCACTTTGGTATCATGAAGACACTAACAGAAGCTAATTTTCTCCCAGTTCGATAATGTATGACAAGACGAGGGAAGAAATTGTCGTCTTCCTTAAGGAGTGGAAGCTAACTCCAAACGTATTCTCATTGATAGTATTTCTAATCTTACATTCAACCCATCTTTAGTCTTTCCTTTAATATCTAACAACGTTCCAATCAAAGAATCACAGATATTCTTCTCCACGTTTATGACATCAATATTTTATTTAACTTCATTATACCTGCAATATGATAACTCAAAATAAATTGACCTTTTCTTCCAAATATGTCTATCATTACCAGATTTCTGTTTCTTTCCCAATGTCACGTCAAGGTTTTTCACCCTCTAAAAATACAGATGAGGGGTTAAATGTTTTTGAGAAGTATCAAATTCTTGTGAGCTATTGAATGCCTTTTTAGTCTTCTACAAGGCTGTTCCATAGGCAAAAACATTCAATGACCCATGTACACTTTTTTCCTCCCATGATGCAATTGACAATATGATGTCTGTTATTCGCAAATTAGACATGCTTTATGCCCTTTAACACTGTATCCAGACAAATTTCCATATGTTGGGAAGTCATTTATTGTGAACATAAGCACTGCATGCTGTTGAAAATATTCAATTTTATAAGAATCATACACCCTAATACCATCAGCCCATAACAGTTTCAAATCCTCAATCAACGGTGACAAGTAAACATCAATATCATTACCAGGTTGCTTTGGACCAGAGATCATTGTACACAACATGACATATTTGAACTTCATACAAACATCAGGTGAGAGGTTGTAAATTACAAATAAAATAGGCCATGAACTATGTGTGCTACTGAGTGTTCGATATGGAATCATTCCATCTATGAAAAACCCTAGTATGAGATTTCTAATTTCATTTCCAAATGTAGAATACTGCGCATAAATTTTCTTCCATTGTGGACAATCAGCTGGAGGACGTATTTTTCCATCACATACCCGCTCTTCAGCATTCCATATTCACCTTTTTCATCATTTGAATTAGCAAATAAACATTTGAAATGATTAATTATAGGAAGATACCAAAATACCTTTGAAGGGCGCTTTGTAATCTCTGCACAAGCCTATGATTTTTCTTCCACCTTATACCGTGGTGTCCCACATTTAGGACACTCTGACAGAAATTCATATTCCTTCCTATATATAATGCAGTCATTCGGACATGCATGTATTTTCGTGTATCCCAATCCCATCAAGCATAATATTTTCTTGGCTTTGTAATGTGAATCTGGATGATCGTTATCTTCTGGAAGAATGTATTTCATCAATTTTAGCAGCTCTGTAAAACTTTTGTCACTCCATCCATGTTTCGCCTTCAGGTTAATCAATCTTAACACCGCCGACAAAACTATAAAATCTGTACAACTAGGATATAATGGTTTTTCAGCATCACCATATAGACGCGCAACTGTCGGTTCTATCTCAATTTGTTCTGCTACAATATCGTGAATCATTTCTTCAATTCCATCGGAGTTACCATCTTGCGAATCATCATCATCAGTGACATTCCGTCCAGTTTCCCCATGCCAAATCCAAGGGCTTTAACTCAGATTAAAACCATGAAAAATCAGATGATCTTTTATCTCTCTACTTTTCAACTTCTTCATATTCAAACATTTCAGGCATGGACAGAAAAAAATGTCACTACATGGAACATTTCATTTTGAAAATTCCAAAAAGGCATCAACACCTTCCTCAAATTCATTGCTCATTCGATGTGTCGTAATCCAACTTCGACTCATTATTATCTATAACAAATATCAGCAAAATATATATATTTTTAAGATAAGACAAATATAAGTTTATATGAAAAAATCATAATTTCAATGTAAAACAATTTAAAATATAAAACAAATCTATGGGTATTTAAAAAAATATGCTTGAATATTATTTTTAAAACAAAATATAGTTAGATATAACAGTTTTAAATTTCATTGAATCAAAGAAAACCATGACACCTACATAGTTGACAGAAAATTGGAGAAAATGGAGTAAACCTGAGAATCACCCCCACCACCCCCGGACAACCCCCAAAACCCTCTGGACATGCCCCACCCCCTTGGGCAGCGCCCCACACCCACCCACCCCCTTAGACCACCCCTGGACAGCCCCCAACCCTCCGGAAAGCCCCCCACCCCTCTAGACAGCACCCCCACCCCTCCTGGACACCACCCCCACCCCTACCCCTTGAACACCCCCTGGACACCCCCAACCCTCTGGACAAGCCCCCCACCCCACCGGACAACCCCCAAAACCCTATGGACATGCCCCCACCCACGTGGACAACCACTCACACCCACCCACCCCCTTGGAAACCCCCTGGACACCACCCATTTCCACATCTTTGATATAACATATTTTTTTTAAAAACGTTTCATGAAATATGATGAAGTGTCCAATCATATTTTTTATGAAATTTTTCGTACTAGAAACGGTCTTAGTATTGGATAGAATAGTAAATAAAGTGGCATAAAACAGCAATATAATATTAAAAAATGCATATAATCCAGCTTAAATATTTGAATAAATATGTTTGTAATCAACCATCAAATTCAAAAGGTGTATGAGAGAACAATTAAGGAAAAACATGGCAATGAGAGATCATAGTCATTAAGGGGGGATGGTGTCAAAGGAAACACAAAATCAAATGAACCGAGACTACTTTATGAAGTAATCCATGAAAAAGAAAAACCTACATCAAATAAACTCATTATGTCCACACATTATGTCCACACATATACATGTGTGAAAAAATATTATTCCCATGCCATTTTGAACAAACTCGTTATATCCACACCTTACTATATTATGAGATATAAAACAAAATCAATGAAGTGGATGATGATATATGACCCCACCCATCAAAAATTATACGTATGTGTGAGATATAAAATCAATAATCATTATATCACAAAGAATACATGGAAAAAATGGGTTTAATATCCATTTAAAATGGAATCATATAAATAAAAAATTTATAATTCAATCAATAAACAAGATAATCCCATGTAATATAAATGGGTTCCAAATGTACTAAATAAATTTATTGGTAGATTCCATTAGATGATTATATGGTATTGAAACCATATAAATAATGAGTATATAGTTTAGTCAATAATTTTCTCAATCATTTTACTATGATATCTTGTTGAACACCATTCAATCAAAGGAATAGAAAACATGGTATTCATAGTGGATGGTTAAGAAATAAAAATCCAACGATATTCAAAAAGATGTAATAGGGTTCGAAATGGAAGAATCTAACCTAGTTTAAACAAAAAAATCACAAAACATAATTATGGACTATCCGTGAAAAAAAACGAACAAAATAAATTCGTGGAAGGCTTACTTGAGTGTTGCGAGTTGAGATGATAGATCTGAGAGGAGAAAAGAAGATAAATGATGAAGCCAAAATAAGTTTAACACAGGTTGAGTGACAAGCTGATTAGGGTTTACCACGCGAGAGAGACGAGCAAGCGGACTGTCAATCGAAAAATCGTAAATGACAGTCCACGAGGCTTTAATTTTTTAAATGTTTTATAATGTCAGTTATATAATAACCGATGTAATAAACTATTTTTTAAATTTATAACGTCGGTTATTTTAAAACCGACGTAAAAAACCAAAGCGTTGGGGGATTTTTTATGCCGGTTATTTTATAACCGACGTAAAAAATGAGTTATATACGGGTTTTTACGTCGGTTATTTTATAACCGACGTAAATAACCAAATAAATGGGGGTTTTTTATGTTGGTTATTTTATAACCGATGTAAAAAACGCGTAGATATCTCATTTTTTACATCAGTTATCAAATAACTGACGTAAAAAACCCCCCGCGCTTTGGTTTTTTACGTTGGTTATTTTATAACCGATGTAAAATATTAGATATATAGGATTTTTTTACGTCGGTTAGGTTATAACTGACGTAAAAAACCAAAGTGCGGGTGTTTCTTTACGTCGGTTATTTGATAACCGACGTAAAAAACGAGATATCTACGCGTTTTTTACGTCGGTTATTTTATAACCGACGTAAAAAATCCCCAGTGCTTTGGTTTTTTATGTTGGTTATAAAATAACCGACGTAACAAACCTGTAGATTACTCGTTTTTTACGTCGGTTATAAAATAACCGACGTAAAAAACCCCGCGCTTTGTGTTTTAATGTCGGTTAATTTATAACCGACGTAAAAACCAAACACGCGCGATTTGTAACGTCAGTTATTAAAATAACCGACGTTAAAAATCTACTCACCGCATTTGTTACGTCGGTAATGAAATAACCAACGTAAAAAAACCACATTTCACAGAATATCACGTCGGTTATATATAATCGACGTAAAAATTGGTGGCGTAAATAACGTTTTCTGCACTAGTGATATATCAAAATTTTCATATATTGAGGAATTTTTCTTAGAGAGGTTATGTTGCAGTGAGTAGTATTTCCATGGATGAAAATTTTGCATACCCATTGAATAATTCCTTGACCCAGTAAAAACATTATCATCATGTGAGGTCTAGCGGACTGAATGTCGTTGGAAACTATCTCTAGTTAATGTGGGAGTTTGTTAGGGTTGGTGTCCTAGAAAAAAATATTTGTACTTTTATTACATTGATATATAAGGTATTTAAATATTTAACATATTATTACTTATTTTATATTTTTTTCAAGAGTATCCATTAATAATGACCTAGAGTATTTGTAGCATTGATCAGGTCATGTATGTTCCCTGCTATGATGAGAACCTTGAAATGCGATAACAATATTAGAACATACCTGCCATTAGGAATTCCTCATGATTATTTGTAATTGGATATTCTTATCTGTGAGCATATATAAAAGTCGTTAGAATATATGATTGTCATTAATACATCTCATTACTCACACACATTTATTTACTGACAAATATTTCCACACCATATGATGGCGGGATGTAGGGTACGTCGGGTGCATCACGACTGGCATGATATTAATGTATAATTCGATTAAAGACTTGTCCCAAACACTTATAGAATTTGATATCTCGGCCATTTAATTGAAATAGAACCATTGTGCGAAATTCCACATCAATGGTATATCAAAAAATTTATTTTAGGTAGAAAATGAACGACTTATCATGAACAAAGGTTGATGAAACTATCAGGAAACATGATTTATGAGATATTGTGAAAAAGGTATTATATTACATAGTGAGTGTGCATTTGTGGTTGTCATTGTAGCGACCTTAAGCTCATTGTAATCGGTTCCATGACCCATTACTAGACAATACTCTTGGACTTTAGGAAATCCAACATAATTCCAATGATAAATAATCATACAGTGTCTCACACTATGTGTTTTTGGTTGAATAAGTTAAATTATATTTTAATTAAATTAATTGAATAATAATATTCTCAGGATAGTGGTATAATTTTTTTTTCAATTTTAATCTATTTCATAAATTAAATAAATATTTATTCATTAGATTCTTGGTAACATATATTTATTTATATTTTTGAACATTTCAAAAAATATATTTATTTTCATTACTGATTCTGGTATTCACATATAGTTTCTCACTGTTCTGGTACTACACACTCTGGTAATGAGGAAATAGTCTACCAAAAAATACACTCTAGGACCTTTCTTATAGTCGGTAGCCTCTTTATTTCAATGAGATATGCATGATTAAACATGGACCACTGGGCTCGGGGCACCCATTGTGGCAACTAGATCTGGGACATCACAAATTTTTATCAAATCTGTTCCTTACATTCAGTACTATTTATGGACAATAGATTCAAGATTATAAATTCTATGGGACTTAGTCATAATCCATGCATTGGCATCGCAAACCCATGTTAGTGTTAGAAGCCACGTTACCCGAATTATGATTTTTATTTTGTTTTTCCTATTATAGCTGATATTATTTCACCATTGGATGGAAGACATGTTGTGTTGAGGTTATTAATATTAAATTGATTGAGATTTTTATATCATCCTTGGAATAATGATACAGAGGAATGGATCATTATTGAATTCATCATAATAGGCACCTATAATTCTCATGTCATGCATATTGTCATGCAATATAAGTATATTTCACTACTAGGATTTCTAGACATGCCTATGATTGTTTTGTGATGCTCAAATAGTTATATTATTTTTTAGAAATTCTATGAATATTATTGAATTATTTACTCCCTCAATTCATGAGGATTGAGGGACCACATGGGTTAGGATGAGTAATTTACCGAGTCAAGCGATTATTATTAAAAAAAATTGGTGTTGTTTTAGTTATAAATATTATTGGACCGAATTCATTAGGAAGGCGGAATCATTTTAAATAAATGATGATATATGAAAATAGTAAAATGAAATTGCAATGTGATACCTTCAACCTAAAATTTAATGCTTACATGTTCTTATCCCGCCTTTTCATGTCTATTAATGTTAAAAGAGTGAACCATGCAATTAAATGTAAAATGAAATGAATCACATACATGAGAACATACTACTATAGTGGTATATAAGTAGGTAGGTTGGGTAGTATACCTTGGGTAGTGTTCCCTTATCATTCGTTCATATTAGTCTTGCGGTTTTATCTATATTATTAATTCTTGTTCTGAGGTGTGTTCTTGGGATATTTATACCACTTATACCACTACATCCTCAAATCATGTGCCAGGAGGGTGGTGGGGACCGTTGTCTAGACATGGCTGACACTATGTTTACAATCATACTCCTATGAGTGCCACATGAGGAACATCCTTCTACACCAGATTTAGGCACTGATTCACATGTTTGTGATAGTTTCCTACTTCTAATGAATTTCATTCATGGTTATACTTAGCTTGAACCTATAACAGATTATCGTAATCATGGTTCTAGTAGTAACATCTTCCTATATACATAGGTTATGGTAGTCCAAATTCTTCCATTTTATGGCCTGAGGAAAACCATTCTATTTTAGTTAATCAGGACAGTCCTTCAGAGAGGAGGGTTATGATTGTAACATACATGCTTTGAGATTTAGCCAAACATTAGTGGGATGTGGTTACCCTGGATGATTACCATCAGTTCATTGAATTGGATGATTTCCAAACTATCCAATATGATCAATTAATTCTTTAAGACAGTAAGAGATTATAGATCCATGATGATCATCCATCTAGAGTAGGGTTCTATGTTAGTTATGGATTATTCAGTGCACTTTACTAAGTTACAACATTGGGCACCACTTCTAGATGTTAATGAGATATACCTGCTAGATTCTAAAAGGATGGGATTGTGTACACCATCCATATACAAGTAAATGTCTATCACATTCCTCATTTATAAAAAATAGTCCATCAGGATTATATCACTGAGTGAAACAAGATGGATGACAATAATACCGGGCATAGATGACCAGTGCCCTGCCATGAAAGTTGTTCTCCAAGTGGGAGGAAATGTTCCCTCGAGGTTTCTCATTAGGTAAGTGATATCCATAATATTAATTTTTATAGCTTTATGGTGAATCATCATTGTGGAAGATAGGGGCACCTAAATCCATAATGACATAGAAATACAACATAATTTAGGGCTAGTGGACATATAGGGAATATCGAGAGATTATGCAAGACCATTCCACAAGCATCGAGTGGAATAGGATCCATGCAAACCCAACATTCAGGAGTAAGTTTTTTTAACTATGTCATGTATGGAGTTACAATAGAATATGAAAAACTGGATGAGGAGGAGCTTTTGTACATGGAAGCTAGACTCCCAATCACCAACCTGGCCAATAAAGCAGTTATGATCATGGTCGTCTAGTTGTTGCATAGGATCATGGATTAGGCTAGTTGTAAGTACTATAGCCAATAACTAATGATCATGTTGCTGGACAATTTATTTTCAGTGGTACAATTCTAGTAGACTATACTATAGTATTTTCATTGTTTGTTACTGGTCCTCCAAACACATTTATCTCATTATCCATCAAGGAAAACATTAGGCTATATATATAGTATTACTATGGAATAATGACCTTAGATACATAATTAAGAGTACGATCATAGTTAATACCCCAATGTATGAATTGTCACATTGAGGTAGGAAATTATCCTTTCTCATTGATCTCTTTATTCTCAAAATGACAGGATTTGATGTTATTCTCATTATGATTTTGTTGGTTCACTCTAATACCTTTGTAGACTAATATAACTATAGAGTATCCTTTATTAACTATAGTGTCATAATTGTTTACATAATGGTGAGTGGTATATCTAAGATTGTAGAGCGAGAACAGAACATCACGTGCTAGGTAGAGTGACCACCCGAATTTTACATCTCTTCATGGAGGATTAGGGTTCATACCAATATTTTTAACCACTAATTGTGGATCATTTTAGGTATGTCTTCCCCAATGATTTTATGCCTTACCTCTGAATAGAGAGGTGATGTTTATGATCTATATTGTTCTAAGAGTTTCTCCAATGTACATTCCTCTATTCACGATGACACTTATAGAGAATCAGGAGATCTAGCGGTAGTAAGAGGATATAGAGTCCAATGTGTTTATATGGCCTAGTGCATCCTCTTGTGGTTTCCACAAAAATTTTTCTAAGAAGGTGGATGGAACCATACATCTAAGTGATGATTATAGATGTTTGAAGAAGCCTAATGTCAAGAACAAGGAACCACTACATCCAATAGATGATATCATCAAACAGCTCTGAGGAGAAACCGTCTTCTCTAAGATCAACATGAGATTAGTATTTCATCAGCTATTAGTAAGGCCTTATAACATACATTATATAGCATTCTGAAGTAGTTATGTTCTATATGGGTACTTTTTTTTTCAATTTGGACTTTTGAATGCACCCAACATTTTCATGGCTGTAATAAATATGGATTTCAATCCCAATATAGATTCATTAGTTCTAGTCTTTTTGGATGACATATTGTTGTATTCTCAAACTCAAATCGACTATTATCAACATGTTGAGACCATTCTGGGTACATTGGGAGATCATCCCCTATATGCAACCATTTATATGTGCCACTTTTGGATAGAAAAATTTCACTTAATGGGTCATGTTATATCTGAATTATGAGAATCTATTGTCTTATATAATGTTAGTGTTGTAGTTTCCTAAAAGAATCCCACGAATGTTTTTGATATACAGAATTTCATAGGTCTAGATGAATATTACAGACAGTTCATACGAGACTTCTCACACCATGATTCCCCTCATACAGGCCTTATAATGTTTGGTATAAAGTTCCAATGGTCAAAATAGTGTGAGAAATATTTTAAGGGGAGGAAAGGGAGTCTCGCCTCGACACATGTTTTGATTCAACAAAATCTTATAAGTGGTTGTATCATTTTTTGTAATGCATTAGGCCTCAGTCTAGGATTAGTGCTAATGGATAAAGACAACATTGGTGTGTATGGGTCTTGATAGTTGAGGATTAAAGAGATAAATTACCCAATGCATGACCTTAAGAGAGTATCAATTGTCATTTCCATACATTTTTGGATATATTATCTATTGGTTGGGACTATTTTGGATTATATAGAGCACAGAAGCCTCAAATAAATATTTTAACAGTGTGACAAGAACCTCATATAGTGGAAAAGGTTCAAATATCAACATTCATTCAACTACAATCTTTCCTTTATGCATGTAAAGAGAAATGTGTCTATAGATGTGCTATATTGGAAGACTTATGAATATGATGAAAAAGAAGATAGTGATGAATATAAATTAATGGCCCACTTTTCTAAGTAGCATATAGAGATTCATGATAGTCACGATATATATAAACTCTTATCTTTGATAATTTCCTTTTCCTCCATAGTAATCTGAAGATTAGGCAATTTTCAAATCATCAATGGTTATTTCTCATTGAGAACATTTAAAAAGATAACCCGCCTCTGGATTGATCTGTAGACAAAGACAACATCTTGAAAATTTATTTATATGACTGGGTATATAACAATATGAGAGATGAGTTGATGCATGTTTCACATTATTCTTATTGTGTAGTTCATCCTGGAATCTCCAAGACATTTTGAGTTATCTGATGAAAATATTGGTGTCATGGGATGAAATATCATATAAGAAAAATTATCACTAAGACTTCCACCTGTCATCTTGTGAAATAAGAGCACAAGATTTATAGTTTTATTTAAACTACTTCATGTCCCTGATTGTAAATGAGATGACGATTCCATGGATGTTTTTGTCGTTTTACCGAGGTTTCCTTAAGGTAGAGATGTTGTATGGTTCTTAATTTACATACTGAAAAAATTGTCCAATTTTCATCCTATATAGGAGACTTTCTCAGTGGATGATCTATGAAGACTATATATTTGTTAGATCATACGATTACATTGGTTCCCTCATTATATCATTTTAGATAGAAATTATCATTTCACGTCATGGTTCTAGCATGGATTGCAAAAGGGTACGGGTACACATGTGTTTCTAAGGACAACAATTCACCCTCAGATTCATGGATTGTAAGACATGATGATACATGTTATAAAGTACATTCTATGAGCAAGCATCCTTGATTTCAAAAATTATTGGGAGATAAATACAACTCTCATCAAGTTTTCCAACAATTTAAGCTTCTAGGAGAGGATATAGATGGCTCTTTTTGATACATTGTATGGTTAATCATGTTTTTCAACCTTTTTCTAGATAGAGGCAGTTGAGGAAGAAATACTATGTCCTCATCTCTTATATTATATTTTAGAGTATGTTTAGCTTATCAGAAAGTGTATGAATACTACCTAGAATAGAAAAAAAATCATATTCTAATCATCGGAGATGACCTCTAGATATTGTGGTTGGGGATCATGTTTTCATATGGGTATCACCAAGGATTGGGAATAGATAGATACAACGTCTAGGGAAGTTTTAGAATCATTATGTATGATCATTTTGAGATTCTAGAGAGAGTCGGGTCGGTATCATATCAGTTTCAACTTCCTTATAGCTACCATGAACTGCATGATATCTATCATGTTTCAATGATTTTCAAGTATCATGCGGAACTGAGTAATACTTTCTATCTATAGGAAGTAGAGTTTGATTTCAATCATACCTATGAGAACTATCTAACATGCATCAATCACCAAAGAATGATGGATCTATGAGACTAGTTTTTCCCTCTAGTGTGAGTTCTATGGTAGTACGGTCTCCTGAGGGATGGGACATGGGAGAAAGAGGATGATGTATGTGCCTAGTGGATAATGTTATTCTTAGAGACTATTACAACACCATTTAAAGGTGAACTCTAGGATGATTTATTTTAAAGGGGGAAGACTATTAGAAGATGATTTTTAACTCAGGTATGGATTCTTTGATTCTTACTATAATTGTTTATTTTGGACATCATGTGTATTTCAAATGAGTTATAAATGGTATCAGGGGTGTCTAGGGAATGTTCGGATTCTAAAACCCAACATTTGGGAGAAACATGCATGTAACATGGTAAGTGTGAACTGTGTAGACAGACCACATGATTAGACTAAACTATGTATGTGGTTTGCAGTTTCAGGATCCTCACTGCTCAATTTCCACATGTTTTTCCTTAACTACATATACTAACCATTTGGGTGCCCCATCATCTCCAGATTCCCATGCATTTTTGGTGCACGGTTTGGAAAACCATGCTTCCAAACCACGCATAGGCCAATTTAGGGTTATTTTTGACATTTAATCATTATAGATCAAATTAATCATCATCCCTCCTCCGATGTGATTTTTAGTGAATGGAAGAGACTTCCATTAAAATTTTTAATCCCGTTGAAGGCCGAAACTATGATTCCAGATAACTCTTCCATGTGGATTCCGATTCAATCAACGTCAACAGCATTTGATGCATATCTTTATGATCTTGATTACTATTTATCCATTATTCTTGATTCTTCTTCTTGATTATGTTATAGAGGTTTAGGTTCTTCTTACTCATTTTATTTGTTGTTCATATCTACTATAGTCCAATCTGATGTATAGGCTGTTACATGACATGGAGAGACATACCACCCAATGGTAATTGGTTTAAGTAATCCCTCAGGTTTCATCGATTTATAAATTTTCATGTTTTAATGCTGATTTCATTAGGAATAATTTGTTAAACAAACATCCCATTATTATAGTAATTGGGCCCATATTCAATGAATCATGATGATTATGTAATTTATTTGTTGTGGATATTTTTACAACATTTTCCATCCTATATATTATCCTTTTTATATTATCATTTTTAGTGTTTTGACACGTTTGAGCCATCATTCATGTGTTCCTTGTCTTTATCTTTCTAAGGGTATATTTTTCTACGTAAATTGCTTGATTATATTTTGAATAGAATAATTTAATGTACCATGAATTTTCGATACCTGACCCCGAAAAGGTAATCACATCAATTTGGAAAATACCTATAAATTGGAAATTAGAATGCATAATAAGTATATGATTCGGTCATAAATTTAAATGGATAATTTGTTGCAAATCTGTATCACACCATGACACAATAATGGAATGTATGAAAATGAACCTTGATTATTTAATTTGAGTAAATGGATTAAATGATATATGAAATCATCTTGTCCTTATCAAACTACCGAATGGAATGGTTTTACACAAATGAACATATTGTTTAATTATGACATGAATAAATGGATTTATGCCCAATTGGCCTTGTCACAGAAATGAAAAGGAATTGGATTGAACATGATGAATTATATATTATATATTATAATATTATAGGATACATTTATTACAATACCGGTGGCCCTTGAGGTCTACATTTCTTTGGTCATTACCTTGGATCTTCTTAAAATATGCCATGCTAAAATAATTATTGAGTTAGAGAAACTTGAGGTAAATGTTTCCATGGTTATTACTATGAAACATCATATAAAATGATATTCGATATTTACTAATTATATCTCAACCCTTGAGGGATATGTTTTCTTGGTTATTACCTTTAAACGACTTATACAATATAACAGGCTCCAGTTATTATTGTGTTGGAAACCACTGAGGTCTATGTTGTGTCGGTTATTACCTTGGAACTTATTATAATATGCCATGATATAATTATTATTGAGTTAGTGACCCTGGGGTCTCTGATTACTTGGTAATTAACTTGGAAATTATTATAAAATGACATGGTGCAGTTATTAGTGAGTTGGATACCCTTGAAATATATGTTTCTTTGGTAATTTCCTTGGCACAATCATTATTAAATATCAATCAATGATGCCTTATTACATCTAGGAACCATCACTAGTATTCTCACGTGACTTCTATATAAATTGGATGTTAATTAAGTAATTAACATGAAACATGGTCAGACACTAACCAAGTGATAAAGCAGGTACATGGGTATTTAAATTACTATATTATTTCAATTTTTATATGAATGTCTACACACTATTATAGTTTTTATGAAATGTACTGGATGTTATATACAATATTGGTGGAGTCCTACTGTGATTTATCTCACACTATATCTGTGATCCTTGGAAACTTGGTAAGACCATATATATGAAGGTTGTGATAAAGGGTAGTGGCTTACATCAGATAATTTATATATTACTATTTAGGATGGAGCCTGATAGAATATGACCAATATGGTGCTCAAGAAGCTTTGGATTTTCTTTTTTTCTTTTTATACTTCGTGGGAACATGCTATTTATTCTATCTTGTATCCATGTTTTCTATCTTTATAGTGACTTTACATTCATCATCAGTTATTCATGTTGTATCAGTTGGTGTTGTTGTTATTATTGTCTCTATTTTTGTTGTTCCTATGTTTAAAGTATTGCTTCCACAATTCAAATTATATTTTTTCTATATTCTTCTACTACACACTCTCGTTATGTGGGTATAATCTCTACATTGGCACACCATAGGCCATTTCTACTAGTCGGTAGCCGTTGGCATTCAGGGTGTTGTATTTGAGGCCATGGGGTCCCCTGGGCTCAGGGAACCCTCAACGGAATCTCGGTCTGGGATGTCACATTACTATACATTTTATAGTTTTTCTCCCTTCTCAACGTCCTTACTACTTTATTAAAATGATCCTCATGTTCCCCATTTCATTTGGAGCATATTAGAATATAATCGATCAAAACCACCATAAAATTTTCAAGGTAATATATAAATAATCTAATTATTTTGACCTTTAATGTCACTAGATCACTATTGAGTCTGATGGGATACCATGTAAAAATGATGTATTTTTAATATATTCCTTCATCATCGTTAATTGTTGATATCCCAATCGAATTTCCATTATGGAGAAATAAGTGCACCACTAAAGCTGATCAAACATTTCATCTATCTATATAAGGGCACACATGTTCATTATTGGGATTTTATTGATCTAATTATAATCAATTAAGGGGACCATATATCAATCATTTTACTTGAAAAAGAGGACTAGTGTACCACATGGTGGATCACAATGGTGTATACAACCCTTATCCTGGTTCCCATATAACTACTTCATCTGTTCATCTAGATCATCAGTGGTCATTTTATAAGATGTATTAAATATAATTAGATATCTATGAATAAGTTCAATTGAGAATTCAAGTTATTATTCTGGGGGAAGTCTAGAAAACTCATTAAGGAACACATAAGTTTAGTTCCTCATCATTTGAATATAATTTATCCTGATTCGATCATTTTGTCTCAACATTTTAGCTAGATATGTTTTCTCATAAGTCAACAATAAACACACATGACACAATGATTCTAAAGGATATTCATTATTTTCCATAAAATTTCATAGAATTAGTGGATTCCTTTGTATATGAATAGTGTTCACACTTTCTCGAGAGTTGATGTAAGCTTTGTATAAGATTTTAAATGCATACAATGTATAGAATCAAACTCCACCAAAGTAAGAAATACAAGAATTATTGGGTGGTTTAGTAAGAAATCATTAACTAAAGAGGATTATGCACGATGAAGCAATAATTTCAAAATTTATTCCAATGGAAAACTCATCTTTCATATTTTTTTGTGGTATTTAAATTGTTCAAATAAACATTTGTTATATGAATGAATGGTAATAACCAAAATAAAATAGTATATTCACTATTCTTGAATGAATAATAAGAATATTTATCACCACATCATTGTCTTGATACCCCTTGGTAGTAGTGATGGCAAATGTTCTTCTATTCTGCCATGGAGGTTCTTTCTTATTTCCCCAATCTCCCATGGCATAGTGAAATGTTATGTACAATACCCAAGTTCTTTGTAAGTGAAAAACATCATTATAGGATGTGTGTTAATCTGGACAATTATATCTTCTCTAATATATTTCAGCTTCATAATATACCATATGAAATTAATATCCAAATTCACATCTCTTCATCATTTTAAGAATGTCATCTTTCCCATTATATAGTTAACAAGATGATTCATCCCACAAATTTGATATGTTAGATGTTGAGTTTTATTTCCATAATGTTATTTAACTATATATCCTCCCATATTAATATCTTTTTTCCACTATTTATCTTGGGTCCCTTGAGACCCCTGGGATTCATTAATCTCCATTTCACCAATAAAAGAACAATGATAAATCACCACATTTCTGTCAAAGTCTCAAACCACCTAATCATTGTTTGGACTCAGTTTTAGTCCTCTAACAATTAGATCAACCATATATTTGATTTTTATAAACAAATAAAGTGGTGTACTATACAATCCTTGTGACTTTTTCTTTATACACCCTAGTAGACTCATCACCCATTTGCTCTAGAAGAAGGATTTACTGTTACATGTTATGATGAAGTGTTTGGGGAAAATTTAATTGAAACATATTTTCATTAAATATTCCCATTCCCAAGAATCAATTTCTTCCATGGACATATGTTCTTCATTAGTGTCTAACACTAGAAAATTTCCCCATAATGATAATAAACTGCCACAAAACCATCTCTTCTTTTGAGAACTGGAGGACAATGAATGTCTTGTCAATAGTGGTAATCCATTATTCTGTGATGATGGGATCAGATGATCCACTAAATATTGGGGCCTTTGTCGCATTAAGGATTCAATGGTAGCATCAAATTTTTTAGGAGAAGGTTGGATTTTCACAAGATTCATGTTATTATTAATAAGATGATATAGTTAAGAAAGTACTGTAGTGAAGTTTTGAGAACCCATTTTCATCATGTATGGAATATAATTTGGGAAATCATCACATTTATTATCATATGGATTGTAGGAATTATTTTCCTATCTCGATTTATTAACTAAATAAATGAATAAATAAATAATGGTGTTTGAATACATATCTAATAATAAAGTAATAAAAAAACATTGAACATAGAAGGATATAATTTTAATGTAAACTGGTGATTCCTAGGACTCAATCTCTGTTACCCATAGTGTTAGAATTATCCATTGTGGTTTACTTAAGTGATATAATACTAATCTACAAAATTCATTATACCATGATCTGATACAAAATTTCGTGAGAATAATCATGTCCACCTATTACTACACAATTTTGTTCATAATTATCCAACAAAAACCAGCATAGATTGTACTATCTAGTCTCAAGAATATTAGCTACATAATTAAACAACATTAAACAAAAATTTTGATTTATTTTATTTTATATTCATAATAATCTCCTAAAATTCATTGAGTCCATACATTTTAATAGGATAAACTAAGGAATAAATGAATAAGGGGTGATCTAAAAATCCATGTTGTTGAATAAACATAGAAATAATGAATAGCATATTGGATAAAGATTATAACATGATTGTATGAAAATGTATGAATAGACATAAGAAGCAATAACATGTATAACATGGGATCAATTAATGATGGAATGATATGAAATATTTCCACAACACACAACGTGATATTAGCAAGAATTCATACTCATTGCACACAGGTCACGAGCCAAGGGTAACCACCAAGACAATTTCACATGGAGAATAATTAAAGTATAATAATGAAGATTGTTGAACAAGAAGGAAGATTCATGGGTAACTGCCAAAAATATTTCACAAGAAATATCATGATTAAAAACATTACCCAATTCATTGGATCACTATCTAAGTTCCACTATAATTACATGAACATGAATATGTGCACCACATGATGAATCTGTTATAAACATAAGGGTATCCCATGGAAGGAAATTGGTGTCATAATCATGTATTAAAGCATAAAAACTATGAATTTCTTATGGGTTTCAATGAATGAATGATTTTTAATCATAAATAGACTTTAATAAGTGAAAATAGACCTTGGAGATGATAATTTATATCAATATGAAGGTGAAACATTTAAAAATAATTTTAAAAAAAAATTAGAAACAATATTTTTAGTGGATATTTTAACAGATTTTTTTAAATATTCTTTAATACAAGAAATGAATAATTTTTTTTGTAAAACAATAAATGGGAAAATAATGTTTACAATAATAAAATTTCATATTTTAGATAAATAATTTTATCTTAAAATATAATATGGAGATAACATAACAATGGGTTCCAAATTGGGAGGTTCTCTTTAATAAGGCTTTCTTTATGGAAAGGGGTTATCTCTCCTTCAACGGCTGGGAAAAGTGTTATTGACTAGTTCAGAAAGCTCTTATCCCTAACCATGACCTATGTAGCGATGGATGTCAATACCACCCCTCCCTCGTCGATGGGGAAGGGGAACTTCCATGCCAAGGTGGAGCTCCCTCCTCCTTTCATATATTTTTCCTATCCTGAACACTTCCCTCCTTTTCCCGAAATCGCGATTTTCCCTAAGGTCACAAATCATCACGAGGGTCCCTCTAAGATCGATCATTCGATATATGAATTATATGATGTTTCAGATCTTCATAACTATATCTTGGTTTCCTGATATAGCTCGTGATGCCCATCGGTTGACATCTCAGACTAATTTGTATTTGCCTATTGGGAACTTTAGGAACGAGCGACGGTGGGTCTCCTCGATAAGGGGCACATCATGATTTGTTTTCCTTCTTTGGAATATCTGATCACTATGTGGTCTTGGGATCCTCGTTCATGAAATGGATACCACATTCATCTGATAATGTGTTCCTTTGATCTGCATATGATGTGGGATGCTCCTACAGTGGCTATGTGGGTGAGTTTTCCGGAACTCCCTCTACCCTTCTAGAACCCCTCTGTTATTAGTATGCTTGGAAACTTGTTCGGTAGATATCTATGTTCAGACATGAGATCCAGTGTGGTCTGTCATCCAATCTCTCTAAGAATCTTTGTCGATGTGGATGTCTCTAATCTTCCGATCGAACAACATTGGATCTCAGTTGGCGATGAGTTCTGATGTAAGCAATCTGTTTTGTTTGAATCTTGGACGCATTACTGGTATATTTTACTTCATCTTGGCCATATGTCCTCTTATTGCCTGTGATAAAGACATACTCTTAAAGTGGAGAGGTATATTCGGACTGACCAGAATGTCTCTTCCGATGTTGATGATTTTTGACGTCACCGTCGAGTACCTGTTAGTTATGCACCCCCTGGAGAGGTGGTCACTTCCCAGAATGCTTCAATGGATACATAGTTCAATAAAAAAAATTGGAGGTCTTTATTTTCCTCATAATGGATTTTGGTGTTCCATGTGCACCGTTTGTTTCTGGAGAGGGTGCTGGAAGTAGTAAGATTTTAGGAATGGTCGAGTAAGAGGTTGGACAAGTGGAGAGGAAGGTGCATCGGGATGTTGGCAAGGATGTTTTTAAGGGTATGAAGTTGGCTTCTCTCAATACAGTGAGGGTGAATGAAGAAGTTGTAGTGGAGATAGCCAAGGGGGATCATCCTCTTAGTCTTGTCCCAAGAGATCTGCATTTTCAACACATGGGACATGGCTTTGAACAACCAAGTGGATCTGAATTTCTTGTACAGGCCTTGCAGATAAAACCTTCCTACACTGAGATTGTTAAATCTGGAGGATGTTTTTATTATTCTCAAAACCATTTTTCAGGGCTGGGTAAATTTGAAGGCCATGATCATGGGGATGAAAATGTGATGGAGGTTGTTCTTGGTGGTGATCATTTAGTGGGAGAGGATTCTAGCCAAGTGGGTTTGGATTCAGCTTCAGACTTCTCCACTGAACCAAAGGAAGTGGGCATTGAAGATGAATTTTTACAGAGCCTCTTCAAGGAAGGGACATAACACCATTACGGTTTCAGAAGTCTATATCTAACATTCCAGGAGGCCACAAAAATGGAAAGACTACTCTAACTTACCAATACCACATGTGACAAGGTCTACTAGTAACGTCAAACTACATTCGAAGGTCTGAAATGGTGATGACATGAAGGTGGGGGCTGCATCCTCTAAAGATTATGGATCTCAGGTTGGGGGATATCAGGAGTTGTCTATCAGTGGGGGTAATGACCTCCCACTCGTGGTTGATGCCACATCTTCTAAAGGGGAGGCAGAAGTGCTGACTAAGGGACAACTAGGGGAGGTGCTTCTTCAGTTCGAGGTGGTGCGAAGGGTAGAGGCTGCACTTCCTCCGAGGCAGTAGCATGAGGCAGACTTCCATGCTGACTCTCAGAGTCATATTGCATCGATTCTTCCTTACATGGACCTTTTTTTGCACTCAAATGAAGAAATGGTGGAGCAAGTTCTCGATATTAAATCACTAAAGGAAGTGATCAAACAAATGATGGGAATATTTTTGTGTGTGAAAACTTCAAAGGGGAATGGAAAATGGATTGAAATGTAGAACCATATATTGAATAGAGGAATTAACATGGGGAAAATCAACATGAAGGAACACATTCAATCTTGGGACTTCATGCCTAATCATTATGAAGAAATCTTGAAGGATGATCCAAACTCCCAGGTAAATACCATCCCATTGATATAGTTTAGGGAAATTGATTCTAATTGGCTCACGATTTCCATCAACAAAAATGTAGTGAATTTTTGTGGTTAAACTATTTTTCTGTTAGGGTTCTCACATTCCCCCTTAAAAGTGTTTTGAAAATAAAAATGTCATTTTGGAGGAGGCTTGCATTATGGGAATAATTTAGAAGGGGTCATTTTTAAAACATGTATTTCCCCATAAAGGAAGGGAGACCAAATCAGTATTCATGATTTTGTAACACATGAAAATATTTTATAATAATAAAATAAAAAATATATATGAATTATGTAGCGGTAAAGTGTGACAAAGAGTGACCTAAATGAAAAATGGTGGATTGACTAGGATCATTTACCTTATGTATGAAACGGTTATACAACTGTACATGATGTCCTGTATAACAAAATTATATTCATTTATTAATAATTTTCTATACCACTATACATTAACATGATATATTTATAGTTTATTAGTTTCATTATTGGTCTTTTTTGTGGGTTATAGATATTAGTTTCATCATTCGAGATTGATTTTTTTCCGGGTATTCCTCATCACTTCTCTTATATATGAGTATGGAAATTTATCTACATGGGAATAACAATCCATAACAGAAATTATATGATATTTATTATAATAGAAAATATTAAATGGTCTTATATTTCATTTTTTTATAAATATTGATGATTTTTTAAAAATAATTTTAATGATAATTATTCAGATTATTTGGGTTTTTTATCATCTCAAACATGTTCTATTTTTATTAATTATTATTAGGTATATATAATGATTATATAAAATTGAATAAGTTGTAACAAATATTATATAATTTTATTATCCATAATTTTTTTTCAATGACCATCCTTGAAGTTGTAATAAAAAAAACACATCATCCACTAAGGAGTTATTTTAGCACCTCACAGACAATGTTTTCATTTTTTATAATAGAAGTAGAGGAGGATATAAATTATGATGAATTATATAATTATAATTATAATGATCTATTATAAACAATATTATGGAGTTTTAATGAATTATGCATAAGGGGAGGTGAGGATAAGATAACAATCAAGATCTTGTAAATAAATTAAAGAAATAGAAAGAGGTGTTTACCTCTTGAATTATCCTCCTTGAGAACCTCATTAAGAAAAAATAATTGGTCTTTTGATGAGACCAAGAGATCCTATTCATGTGTGAGAGGCATGGGAGATGAATTGGGATAGAAATGAGAAATCTTAAATTCCTATTAGGTGTAGGGATATTTGGTGGTGGGGTTGTATTTGTAGTGGAGGAGAAGAGTGTTTTCTCATTATTTTATTAATTCGTTTATTATTTTGGCAGAAGACAATGAATAATTTTTTATACGTGAAAAAATATTGAAAAACATTATGTGGGTTAGAGATTATGTGATTATGTCAGCCATACATCCACCAATGACATAATAGTTTTCATATTTAGTTTATACTCTAAATTACCACATTTCACTATTCAACTAAAATTCTACTATTTTAGAAAAATTCCAAAATTCACCACAAATATTTTATAATATATTGAACTAAAAAATATACTTCATTTTATGAAAATAATTTTCAATATATGATAAATTTAATTTTTTGTTAAATTTTCTATTTATTCAAAAATACCAAATTTCTTATTATGAATACTTTTTTGAAACATTTAAATATTATTTAACATATCATAAAATTATATTATAATGATATGAAAACAAAATATTAATTTATGAATCGATTAGTTGAAAATAATTTTTTTAAATCATTATATAAATTATCAAATTTTTAATAATAATATATGTTTTAAAAAAATATAAAAAATTAAATCATCCTTTTCAAAATACATATTTACTTTTTCCAATATTTAACAATATAATATTTTTATTTATAAGCAGCATATATTTTATTTATACATTCAATTGTAGGATTAATGTTAGATTAGTAATATTACTATTTCTAATGATCATGTTACTATTCCAAATGTTAAGTTATTATTCATTCGTTATATGTTCATTAACTTCTTGAAAACCCTCTTATTTCCTTCACTGTTCATTTATAATGATTGTATTGTGTTCACTATGTGAATTTATTTTATTTATACTATATGACATAATTATAATAAGGAAACATTTCTTGATAGAATTCATGGTCGTTACAAGATGGATCTTCTTAGATGAAGGAGATAGATTTGACATTTCATTAGTCAACTATTATTCGTGTTCCCAACACCTTCATTCAATGAACTACATCACCATCAACCAAACGAAAAAATATGATTTGGTAGTCTTCAGATGATTCATGAGATATTTTTAATGTTCTAGGAATTTATAGGGATGATATATTTGAAAATAAAATCAATTGTAATGATAAATGGATGATTTATAAGATGATAAATATCATTCCTTATGGTCCCATTCAAATATAAGATGCAATTTATAAGGAAATATAATGGGATGATGACATTACATTATAATGAATTTTTTATTTCTTAGTGAATCAGTATTAGGAAGGGGTCATTTTTGTTTAATGAATCATTATTTTATATGTATGGAGAACAAGATGAAGAATTACTATTTTCCAATTAATATTAGAAATGGGATATTGATATTTGAGATGAAGACAAATTAAAGAACATTTGTACTAGAGCTACTAGAAAGTTTCAAGGGGATAGGGGGATGTAAAAAAATAATTTTTAGGAAATTTAATATGTATTTGAAGAAGTATTTTATAATGGAAATTATGAAGCGGACGCATTAAAGAGAGTAAGGCGGATTCGAGTGTGTTGGAGTGTGGAGAGGTTGAAATACAAGTGGTAAGGGCTATAGTAGAGCCACATGTTCTTGGAAGGAACACTGTTCAGTACAAGATCTGATATTCGAAGTGATGATAGATTCAAAATCCAAATAAATATCCTAAAAATGAATGATATATGCATGATTCTTATTATAATTTGATGGAACCTGACCATATGGAGTATAGAGACAAGATATGAAAATCTTACTAAATCTCACGAAAGCCTTTTGTAGATGTAAGGAAGGTTGGAGTCATTTTCTTTAAATGGATTTTCATGAACAATTACGTAACGAAATATTTTCTAAATTTTTATTGTCAAATCCAACAATATGTTAATTGACGAAATTATTAAAAACAATACATTTAGGGGAGATTAATGTTATTTTTTCTCTTATCAATGGAATTACATCCAATCTCCGGTTTGTGGATTTTTATCACATTATACTTATATATTATAATACACATTAAATATTTTATTCATGACATAATACTCCACCCACTGTCCAACATCAATAGATGACCCCTTCATAATCCATATCAATAGTTTAGTAATATTTATTCCTAAATAGAGTCTCATGTCTCGGATTCATGGACCCTAAGAAATATTTTATGTGAAATGGTAATTGATCCAACAATGTTGAGAAATATAGAACACCTAGATAAATATAATAAGGTTGATTCATTTGATCAAACATAAAAATCTATCAAGATGCCCTACTATGTGGGACATTCATCCATTGAAAATTGGTAAAAGGGTTGGCGTTTTATCATAGACAAGAAATTCATATATTTTTTATGGGATGTAGAAAATTCAATGTCTATGAAATCCAATTCCAGTTACCCCCACTCTGTTTATTTTGGTAGTTGATATCACTGAATTTTCTAACTATTAGAAGATACCACGTAGACTCCCCCACAAAGACTTGATAATATTCTAAGATATTTTTTATTCTTTCTATGATGTCCATCTATAGGAACTCCAAAAGTCAAATGTAAGGGAATTATTTTGATGATTATATGAATCAATGTTATCTAATGATAAACAATTATACCTAAAATCCATATAATCCATCAACAGTCGGAACATACAAAATAAATGTCCTTTTCGATAAACCAGCTGAAACCCTTGAAAAAAAGCATTTTGAAAAAACCAAAAGTGTAATTTATATCCAATACAAATTCCCAAAAATGAAAAATCAAGTAAACATTCATTATATGATATTGGATCATCTAAACTGTATGTGGGATTCAATGAACATGATAGTTCTAGCTTAATATGTTCATTGGCATAGTCTGGTCTATCTCACTCTAGGCACTCCCTCTGTATACAAAATAAATAATCCATCTCCATCCATTTTGAATCTTTTACATTATATTTAAATATCATTAATGGAATCCATAATTATTTGGATTAGCTTATTTACACTATACAAATATTTTCACTGCGGCCCCTATACATATCATCCTACATATTTTATGATTTTTATGAATGCCATCATATTCTAACTCTCATCCTCACCAGATTGAGATGAGAGAAAGGGAGTATCAAATCATTGAGCAACAACCTTGTTTAGAGGTTCAATATATCTCCATTTTAGATTGTAACGAATTTTTGGCTTACGTTAAATGGTTGTAGAAAAGCATGCCATATGGGTGGTGCTCACTGGGTGAAATTTTACAAGGTCGTCAATGGTCTTCCCTAAATCACTAGAAATAATTTGATCAATTCTAAATGTTTTGGTATATAAAATATTACAGTGGCCCCACAATAATTTCGTTATTTTTATCAGGAACAGATTGCATGCATAGGGCCATAGTGAGTTTATTTGTATCCATTTTTCTCAATTCCTTTATCACAGAATACCCCCCTTGGTTTTTCCCATATCTAGGGTCCATATCTAAGGAAATATGACCTCGACCATACACCAATTTATAAACACAATATTTTGACGTATGTATGATGTATGCATAGAGAAAATAAAATAGGGTCAGCTTTTCATATAAAAATGAGATAAAATCATTTGAATCTTACATATAATGGAATGTTACCCTCATATGTGATTTCAAGATGTCACCCCAAACATTAATGTACATAAATAACACATAAATTTTGGTATTTGACTTATTTAAGTCAACATGATCCCTAATATGTCCTCCAATATCCTTCATAATTCATTTTAATATTCTATATAGTGGTTTACATAATTATAAATAATAAAATTCTCCTTTGGAAAAATTGAAATTATAATCATACATGTCATCTCCTAGCACATCAATTACAATGACATAAATATCAAAAGAACATGATGTTCTAAAAGGAAATAATAATTTTTCCATTTTGTTGATGAATTCATATATATGATGCATGTATTAAATTTCATTTATTGAAATGTTATCCTCTAGATTCCTCAAATTTTATAACATTTTTCAAGGCAATCTGATTTAGGATTTGATTGGTGATAAAATTGTTAGGAGAGATTCAAAGTGAAACAATCCTTATAAAAATAACATTTTTTTATTATTTAAACAACATATACAATATGAAAAATCTCAAAGATAATGAATTATTGTGTCTATGGATGACTAGTTATATATTTCCTCAAGAAGAAGATAAAGCTTGGAAGAATTTTTAATTATTCATAATGTGCCCCATAAATACCATTAAACTTCTAAAAATAAATATGATGACCTATAGAAATCATAAATAAATGTGACTGCTAAAAAATCTAGTAAGGTATTAAAAAGGTCTAGGAAACATAACTTGTAAGTCAACGTTGTCCCTTGATATCATAAAATAGTGCACTCATGAGTAATCACATGGATGCATAACATAATGAAAAAGGAATAATAAGGTCATAGAATCAAGGTAAATTTTGTAAAACCATATAAGTTGAAATAAACATGATTCAATGATAAATTTCAAAATGATATCACATTGTGGAAAAAAACCCCATAATGGATTAGGTTTTTTCCCTATTTCAGTACAAGACTCCTCACGAGACTAAAGCATTACCCAATTCATTGGATCTCAATATGATTGAACCGATGATATCATGTTCATGATATATGTGTTCCACGTATAGTATTATGTCTTATGGCACAACATAGTTATTTCCCATGCATATAAAATGGGTTGCATAATCTTCTTAAATATCATAATTAAAAGAAATTTCACAATGAAGTTGTTTAAGAAATGATCAAAATGAATTTGTTTACACATTTAAATAAGGGGGAATAAGATAAGTATATATTTTAGATACATATATATAGTATTTAAAATCATTCCATTACATTAAATAGAGCTATAAAGTTTTTTAGAGAGGTAATGTTCAGAATAAGAAGTCAAGGGTGGTTCAATGTGATCACATTCCCCAAGACTAATTTGTTATGTTCATTATTTATATTTCAAAATAATAATCATGTGTTAATAATTTACACACTTTAGAACCATATTAATATTTATTATTCCTATTTATTTTATTTTTTACTGTTTTTATTCAATTACATAACCAATTACATTCACATCAGACATTTTGACAATAAATAGATTATAAGTAAAAATTAAATTTGGTATGTTTAATAAAATAAAATAGATTATTAATAATCACATATTGTATTTTGATAATTAAATAATTATAATTGTTATTAATAATTTCTATTTTTTAAACAAAACATATATGTTTATGAAAATTTAAATACATTACAATCATCGAGATGACATGACATATATATGTATGAGTAACATTTCTTTTTTTCACAGATTGATATTGAATGTTGGTGTGTATTAAATTATCTAAATAGTATTATATTTATATCATTAATAACAAAATAAAATAAAATTACATTTCACATTCCATACCTGTGACGCGGTAATAAAAATTTATCATGTCACTTCATAATGCGGTTGTCTACCATGCTCATGAAGGACATTATAAATTATTAAATGAATATTAATTTAAGAAGATATATAATATGATTTCCTAAAATATTTATTATTATACAATAAATATAATGTATCAAACTAAAATTATCCATATTACCATCTTGGTAAATAAAAAATGTAAAATTATTAACATTTCTTTACAAGGAGATAGTTATACTTACACACGATCAATGTTATCATATTCACTAGGAAATTGAATGTAATAATTTTTATGCTATATTTTATTAATGAATAATAACTATATAATAATTATCCTATATAAAAATTGAATTCATCACAATATACAATCTTGTGAATCCATTTTGTATAATGAATTACATCATTTTGTGAGGAGCTAGTCTCCCGTACAGCCGATCAACGGTTATGTATACTATTTGAGGGAGGAGAAGATATAAGTAAGTAATTAAATTAACATAACAACATGTAATTATGTGTATTATTATATGGTTAATATTTCATCATTATTTAAAAATATTTAATTTATATTAAATAATAAATAAAATAAAATACTCACTTAAGGATATTACCTCTTCCTTGAGAAGAATCTTTATGTTTTTCCCAAAATCCATAATAGGTTATCTTTATGAGAAGAATGAATAAAAATAAGATGTTGGTAAGGAATAATTGATGTGATTTGGATACGTATAGTAAGTCAAAATGATCTATGTATTTGTGTAATTGAGAGGATAATGGGTGGACATTTAAAATTGGGGGAGCGGACACAGATGGGATTTTAGAAACGAAAAAATACCCCCATGATTTTTTCAACACAAAAAGATTCTAAATGGTTCATTATTTTTTCATAAATTTTTAATTTTAAAATATTACCATAAAATATTTATTATAATTTTTTTTAGCATTTTTACCATTATATTTTTAGTTTAACATACGGAAAACACATTTTTACATTAACCACAGTAAATAATTATTGATCTTATAAATATTTAATAGAGTTAAAAAAAATTTAAACTTATTAGATACTATAATTTACTATGATTCAAAATATTGAATCCATTTTTTCATATTAAACATAAATAAGTATCCAAATTTAATTTTAAATTCAACCTATATATGCATCATAAAATTATTTATCAAGAAATGAATTTTTAATAAAAAAAATTATCATATTATCTATAAAAAAATTAATCATATTTAAATTACAGAAAAATAGTACTTATATATAAATAATCTATATATTTAATTTATATCATTTCTTAATAGGTGTTATTTTAGTTATTTAAAATTAATAAATATTATTCACATTAAATTAGTCTTTAGAATAAATCTTAATTAATTTCCACAAATAAAAATTTATAAATTATATTTTATATATGATTTAATTGAAATAAATTTTATTAAATTAAAATAAATAATATATATTATCGTTTAAAAAACAGAAGACATGTGATTTATTATGAAAATAAATTAATATTTTAAAAAAATTGTTATTTTCTCAATTCAGAAGAAATATTATTATTTTCCCAAAAGACATAAAATTTACTACCTGTTAATATAGATATGAGGGTTTCAAAAAATATTTTCATTCTCTAAATATAATTTATATATTTATAAGAAATTAATTATATATATATTTCTTAAAATCCTAATTATTTTAAATAATTTTTTTAGTGAAATGTGAACTTATTCCTCCATGTTTTCTGATAAATTTATATTGAGAAATAAATTTGTATAAATTTAATAAATTAATTTATCATATCCATACTTGAAAATTTAATAAGTAGTTTAGAGTGGTTTTATTTAAATAATCATGGTTTTTTTCTGTGTTACGTGTCCCATATGCTATCGAACTTAGTTTTCACTTTTAAAAAGATAATGTGTTTCATTATTTCCCCTTTATAGAGTTTCACTTTTAATCATTTATATTACATGAAAAGGATAAAATAGGTGATTAATATTTTTATATTCACATTTTTTGCTTATGTTTTATCCTTATACATTTGGTTTCACAATAAAATTTTTACCAGGTGAGTTTTCTTGTTTCATATAAATTTGTCTCCAAAATCTAAGATATTAAATTGTTGATCCAAATATGTATGGTTTATCCCCAATTATAACAACTGTAAATTTATTACATGTGAGAATTTTGATATGTACTTATGTAATATGGATTCACGGAACAAATCATTTACTTGATATTGGTTATATGGTAGTGAGATTTGGAAGTCCACCAATTCAAAGAGATCATGTATCTAAATGGGGATAATGTAACTAGAAATGGTCTTTCACTATTTATCAATCCTCGTGAATTTCATCCATGGGGATATTTGGAGGAATAAATTATCTCTAGCCACGAAATCTAGGACTCATAATTGATTGTCTATATGGATAATTTGTCAACTTTTCATGGATTTTTTGTGACACTAAATGGGTTGAATCATATCTATGATGTAATGTTAAAGGTCATGCATAATAAGCATCCACTCTCCATCTTCATCCCTTAATGTAGTTGTCTGATGCTACTTCCCATAGAGAGCCTCATATGGTGCAATATGAATTCTAGAACTGAAGCTTTTTTATTATAATAAATATATGATTGGAATGTGTTAATACCAATATAAATTCAAATCCATTGAAAAAGATACTATCATTTACTCTATAGTGTGGATGGCCATCATAGACTGACCATCATCATGGGAATGATAATAAATATTGAAAAAAAGATGTATACCAAACTCTTGCTGAAGGATTATATAGAACCATAGGGTAAACCATAGAAATTAACTAGATAATATAGAGAGTGGAACTCCATGAAATTATACCACAACCCTTATTCATATCACAGTGAGTTGGTCAAGAGGAAAACATTCCCTTGTATAAATGAAATATGTTGATAGTATAAATATTTCTACTATAACCCAAATAGAATTATTAACTTCAAGTGTCCAAGGGAGACACATAATGAAATCAATGAGTATTTTACCATCTTTCCATTCTATTATGGGATATTACTGAATTATAACTCTATAATTCTCTGATTTATCATTGAATTCATAGCATACAAAAAACATGAGACACAATCTCTACAATCTACCTTTTCTTGTTTCCCACCATAATTTTTGCATTAGATGAAAATGCATCTATTATCATCCCATATAGTTATAGATGATTGATTTAAACACATATTACAAATTACGCTTCTTCATTTCTAGTGTTCGTGGTACAAATATCCATTTTTGATCTTCTATAACTCAATCATCAACAATGTTGAAATCTTGAGTTTTAACTATATTTTTTTGAAGCACCTCATCATCATGTTGTTCCTCCCTCACCCCCTCATGAATTGACAGTTCAGTAGTAATTAGAGATAGTTAGGATGAGGATCATGTTAATATTACCATATTCATCCTTTTCAAATCTAATAAGTTTTTATCCATCTCAATTATCATTTTTGAATAAATTTTAGGATCCTATATTGTTAGAGAACAGGAAACCATATAATCATTCCTAGGATGGTAATTAATTGAAATATTGTACTCCTTGATCTTCAATGACCATATTCACTATATCATGTCATGATCCTTAATTGTAATTTTATATTTTAGGTTTTTATGGTTAGTATATATATTTCATACATTTCCCACATAGATATAATGTCTCCATATCATCAATGAAAATTTCACAACGGCCAACTCTATGTCATTCAAGGGATATTTTTTCTAATAAAACATCAGTTTTATTAAACAATGGGATATCTGTTTATCATTCTACATTAATACACATCTCAAACACTTCATTGAAAAATTTATATAATCCAAAAAACGTTTCACACATATAGGAACCATAAGTACTCATGTAGTGATAATCCACATAATCAACTTCCTAAACCTCTCTTCACATTAGTTTTCCTAAAAATGGATTACTCATTTATAACATATCATTGATATGGGTTATAAAATCATGCCTTTCTCAAAAAAAATCCATTATTACATTGATAATCTATGGAAACAATACATCTATTATAAAAATGTTGGTTTATGCGAGTCATTGATTTTAATTTTCCAAAAATAATCCACATATATCACTTTTATAGGGATAAAATGCCCCTAGAATGATGATTACTTCCTCTAGAACTGACACATACAATACATTTAATAAATATTATCCATAAAAATTAATTAGAAAATTATTCTAATAATTCTCATTCTCCTCTTTGATATTATAAAATATCATAATGTCATCTATATATACCACCATAAATTTATCAATATAATACCTAAAGTATATAATTATTATGTTCATAATGATAATTGTAGAATTATTGATTCCTAAATGTGTCAATATTAAAACATTTTCCTGTACCTTGTTATATGTTTAAATAGGGTAATATATAACTTATTTAAATTTTACTAATGATATCATGTACAAAGATCTACTTTATAGAAATATTGACCCCCACCGTCTTTATCAAACAAGTAATATATCCATGGAAGGGGATACATGTTATTTATTGTTTTTTAGTCCCTAATAATCAATATATATGTGTATTGACCAGTCCTTCATCTTGATGAAGAAGACCAACACACCCCACCGTGAAGAAATTAGTAAAATAAAACCCTATTAATGATTTTCTTATAACTACTTCATCAACTCTTACAACTCTATTGTGGCCATACTGTAAGGTGTATTCAAAATGGGTAATGATCTAAGTAATATTATTATTGATAAATAAATCTATCAGTCAATATGTTTACCATGTAACTCTTTGGAGAATATATCTTGATAATCCCTTACATTAGACAGGAATTCAAGCATGATTCTTGACATTACCTTAATTATTAGTGCTATATACGTTTAACATAACGAAATAATACATGTTATTGTTTTAAATATTCTTGGGGAGATTCATCAATATATTTACACTTTAGTAGTATGTGTGGGTGACTTGGGACTGGGAGAGTGATCCCCCACACTCAACAGTTGATGTTATATTTATATAAGTATAGCCAATTCATGGAAAAATAGTATCATACTCTAATAAATCGTTAAAGTCTATATTTAATAAAATATTAACTCAAAAAAAATTATTATAGATGTGCTTCATATTTTGTATTCACCAATTGCTACTCTTAATATACAAACAGATATCTCAACACCCACTTTTGGAGGTTGTATACGAACATTCCTATTAAAAATATATGTTATGAAATAACATATAGAACCATAATAAAAAAATGTGTTATTTATTATAGAATGAATTATTATGGTACATGTAACCACATCAACCTTAGAATTTGTGATAACATATACCATTACTTATATCCTTGGTGGTTTTTATCCATGAAATTCTCTAAAACCCAATGACTTAGGTAATTGTCTTTATTAGTTCTCATGTTACATGTAGTAAAAACAATATATGATAGGAATACTATTGATCTGAACCTTTTCTCATTTATCCTTGTTATTAGGATTCTTCTTTTACCTTATATACTGTTATGCATGGTTCCCTTATTTTGCATACATGATGCTCCTTTTGGTTCCCTTAATAATGTGTTATTGATTCTTATTACAAAACTTTTTCTCGTGGTATATTGGGGTTTCTTTCCTCCATGAGATTTAAATTTTGATACTGATGGAGAAAAAATAATTTTAATTTTTTTCCTCCAATCCCACGAGACCCCTAGGAGTCTCATATCTCTATATAAAATTTTTGGGAAAAAGTCCCTTCATAGTTTTCAAATTCTAAATCGGATAATTCATTTCATAGACTCTACATTAAAGTAATAATTATGAGGACTTCATTACATTCATTGTTTATGTGAAGATATGATCTATACCACGAAATCCTTTTGATTTTTTACTCATAATCCCCGGTAGACTCATATGTCTATTATTTTTAACTATGGAACTTTCTACCCATTTTAGTATGCTGTGTTTGGGAAAAATAATTTCATAAAATATTTAATTGACATGAATTCAACATCCTATTGGGAATTTATGATCTTGTTAATATTCCCCCATTATTCTACATTGACCTAGTTGTGATAAATGGCTACAAAAGCATTCTCTTACTCTGTGCATTGGATAAGAGATAATATATTCTCAATGTCATTAATCCATCTCTATATGCTCTGAGAAAAAACAGATACACTAAATGTATGTGTTCCCTTTCAATAAAATAATTAACCACAACATGATCATTATTAAGAGGAGTGTGGCATTCCATATTATTGATGTAATTATTCATAACATGATCTCGTTGAGCTACTGAATCAATTAATTTCTCAACTCCCACATCACTAAATTGTTTCATATCATTGAGGAATAATCTCATTTCCTATCATGTTTGTATTTGGATTGATTTAAGATTTTCCCCAACATTAACTAGAAAAAAATAAATGGGTATACTATAACTAAAAAACATAAACATGGTAGACATATAATCCTAGAAATATAACATATAAATGATAAGTACAACTTGACTTATGAGTCTATTGGTTTTAACATTGTTTATCCACAGTAATTTACCTATTAGGATTTATAACAGAATTATTTGATTATGTCCTTTATAATGGTTTGTAAATAGTTTTTGAATTTTGAAATCTTTTCCCCTAGGATTGTGAAAATGGTTTCACAGTATGACATATTTTTATGTACAAAGAAATTTAATGGCTAACACAAACATGAATTTTTTTATAGTAATTGCCCATATATGCATCTATTCTAGATAAATTCCTACTTGTAGGATCTATAATGGGATGCAATTACTTGGAAACCACTTTCTTTATACTTCACCAATATACCAAAATATAATTTTATACTTAGTATTATCATTATAATTATCACCATGGTTCTCACTAAATTATTTTCACCCCAAATCAAATGGTTAAATATTCCTTTATTCTAATACCAAATATAGTAACCCATTTAATTTTAACATATTATTACATAATTAATAAATATATCTATCCAAAAAGTCTAATAAAATAGATTTTGTGGCCTAGTTTTTTTTATACTAGGTTCATAATACATCAAATGTCAAATTAAACAAGGTTCCCTTAATTTATTATTCATAAAAAGCTCCTGAAATCCTTTATAGATCATCTAACTATATTTGATAACCTAGGGAAAGCATAATAAAAGGGGTGATATAGAAAACCAAATAGGTGAAGAGAAATTACAACGAAAAAATTGTGAGTTAAATGTATAAAATGATATCATAAAATGAAATTCTCTTTAGTAACACATGTAGTGAAAAAAATAACATGGTATCACAATTTCACAACATCGTAAGAAATGATTTAAAAATATATTTCATTACATAAACAATATCCACATCTAAATAACTAGTGAGTATCACATGGTGAAGTATTTTCCATAAGTAATTATGTTTACTCCCTAATCCCATACATGATGCCTCATGAAACTAAATATTTACCTAATTAATTAGGTAATTGTCTTGGTGTAGCCATAATAACATGTTCATTGTCTATGTGGTCCATATAATGGAATTAATCATAAGTAATATATTAAAAATAACCCATACAATGAATATGGGTTTCATAATCATATTTTATATCTTAATAAAAGGAAACTACATATTAATGGAATTTTTTGAATGATCATAAGACATTTATTACCCCTTAAAATGAAGAGAGAACAATAATTGTATATATAGGATATATTTATATTTATATATGTATAATATTTTTATTCCATAACATTAAAGAGGGTGATAATTTAAGTTATAGAGGAATGTTTCCTAACTCAAAAGAAGTGGTGGGTTTTAGAGATCCCTTACCCTAAGCCTGGTTTATCACTTCTACTAATTATCATCCTGAATAGAAGAAATATACTTATTTTTTACTCTATTATTAATGTTTTTCATTTTTATAGTTTATTTGATTTTATTTATCACTATATTAAATTTAATTACTCAACTAATTAATTTCTCATTGAATGTTTTAGCGATAATAGAATAAAATGTATAAAATCACTGTGGAATGTTGATTAAGGTCAAAGTGATTATTATTTTCTCTTATATATAATGTTAATCATGAAATAATTATAATTCATATAAAAAAGTTATAAATTTTCAATCCACCTTGATTATGGTTATGAAAAATTAACTATGTTACAATCATGGAGATGGTTGGTTGTGTGTATGCATATGTAATGTTTCCATTTTTTCAAGAACCTAGTGGAAAAGAGTTAACAATTATATTATCCTTATAAGTAATCATTATATCATAAATATCATATTAGTTCCGTAAATAACATTAATTATATCATCCTTGTTATGTGGTAAAGAAAACGAATCACGTCCCTTCATGAGGCATGAGTAATTCGTACACCCAAAGGAAATTATCATTTATTTTACATATGGTAAGTAAAGAATTTATATTATATATTGTTCTTAAATATTGAAAAAAATCATGAATTATATATTTCAAAATAAAATAAATCCATATTTCCTAACATGTATATATAATGTTAAAAATGAATCACATATATTCGCACAGAAGTTGTCTTCCGTACATAAGAGCGATGTTATCATACTTTCAATAGAATTAAATGTAAGATGGTGTTTGTAATATTATACTTAAATATGTATAATTATATCAAAAATATAATATATAAATATTAAATACATCATTATCTATATATGAGAGAATCTGTTATAGGGAATGATTTACGTCAGTTCATATGGTCGTAATCTACCATACACATGATCAACTATTTCGTTTTCTATTTTGGGAAGAGGAGATTAGTATAAGTCATTAATTTTACATCACAATGTATAGATATATATTATACACTTAATTTATTATATATTTTATATTATTATAATATTAAAAGTATGTGGATGAATAAATAAAATTAAATGTTTATTTAAGGATATTACCTTATCTTCTGAATACATTATAAGGATTCCACATAAAAAATCACTAGGATGGGTTTCTCATAACTCCATGGTTTCAAGAATTATTTAGGGGATATAATGAATCTTAACTGGAATTTATTGGTTTAGGTAATGTGTTTTTGAATATTTTAAGGTATATGACATGTTGTGGCCTTTTATAAATGTGGAAGAGGACATACATGGAGTTTTTGAAAAGTGATAATTAATCCAACATTTTTCTCATGTCACAGGGCTTGATAAGTGACCTTCGTAATACATAGAAGATATAATGATGAAATATGACTAAAAAATAATAATTATAACTCTTGGGATATTTTTTACCCTTATCATTTTATTTCAACCCCCCCACCCTCCTCCAAGGTAAATATATTTTTATTATCAACTCAGTAAATATTTTCTTTATTTAAGCTGTGAATTTTGGAAAAAATTAATTTTAAATAAAAAAATTATTTGAATCAGAAATATGCAATTAATATTTCCCAATTCAACTCATATACATGGAAAATTTTAAATTAAAATTAAACTCTTTGACAATTAAAAAACATGGATTTCCATATATGCATTTTTTCGAGAGAAGATGTTGTAGTATTAAATATATAACTAATAATTATAAATATATAAAATTGGATTAAAAATATATATTTTTTTGTATAATTTTCATTTTAATCATTAATAATTAGTGTTTATTTTAATTATTTATTATGTATAATCATTTTTCATATTAAATCATTTTTCAAAAAAAAATTGTTTAATGGATAAAAAACATATACTAAACTATCTTATAATGAAGATATAAATGTAATAAATTTGATTTTATAAAACTATATATATTTTATGTTAATTATAATTCAAATTAAAAAAATAATGGGACTTATTTTATTAAAAAGAAATTATAATTTTAAAAATTTGGTATTTTTTAGTATTCATTGAATACATTTTTTTTCCTAAAAAATCCAACATTTTGACATATGTAAATATAAATATAATTTTTTTAATTTTTTTATAATTTGAAAAAATATTAAACATTTTCCATAAATTAGTTATAAATTATTTTGATAAATAGAAATAAGAAACATTTTTGAAGTAAATTTTGTTTAAAAAAAATGAGCCTTTATTTCTATGAGTTTACAAATAAATTTATATTAATAATTAATTTTATATAAATATAAAATTTTATATAAAAATATTAATAGAAACACATTGAAAATCTAGGTTATAAGGGTTTTATTTAAATAATAATGTTTCATTTGGGTTCCATTTTCTGTGTCACATATGTCATTGAACACATTATTATCTTATAGAAACATGCGATGTTATAGGTTTCTTTTTCATCATATTAAATTTAATACCGAAAATTTTTCTCTTCTATGGTACAATACTAAAACCAAATATCTAATTGGGGTGTAGCTCACCCACTATTATATTACTGCCACCTATTCATGGGGAAACTGATATGGGATTTAGTTCCTCCAATCAATCCTCTCATCATGTCAATGGCCACAATATTAGGCCATTCCTATAATGATAATCTATCTAGTACAAATGATCAAACACTAGTACCACTTTTTATCAATTCAATGATTCATAACCCTTTTCCATTGTTATCAAGATTAAATTTGAAACAACGAACCACCATGAATCCACTTGTTCCAAAACTAGCCATCATTATTGTCCTCAAATTTTTTTGGGACTACCAACTTCACACATGGGTTACACCATGACAATAATACAAGTTTTCAAGGGAGACTCATCATTATCCCTATTCTTCTAGTACAAAAACTTAATACCATCTAGGGATGCATCCAAAAATTTATTTTTGATCCAATTAGTATGCTTTCCAAGAATATATGTTGACCACCACTCCTTGTGAAATCATATTTGGGATTAAAATTTCTTCCATCATAGTTTTCCCATAGCGAGGAGATACATTTACTAAATTAGGATGAAATATTCATCCCTCATAATAATAATATGGTTTTTTCCCATATCAATAAGTAGGAGATTTAATCATTGATTCGCCATAACTTTTTTTCATCACCCAACTAATGTAGAAGGGATATAGGAAACACCATTGGGAAATAAACTCTATCAAAAATTACAATTGTGACATCACCCCAATAGTAATGAAAACCCAATTAAAACCCTGGGACTCAAAAAAACCAAATTAAACTTTGGGAAAAAATCATACAGGTGGTTATATTTTTTTATTAATGTGATTTAACATAATTATTGTATTAAAAAACTAATCCCTTGCTTGATCATGGGATGTGTGGTTACCCTAGGATTGACATTTGATATGGATTGGGAGTTTATTTAGTTATGGAAAAATTGAGTATTTCAATAATTAATTTTTGAAAAATGGCCATGCATGTGATTTTTATATTTTAAATAAAAATATTATTATATGAAAATATGATTTTGGAAAATTCAACTGACCAAATCATTGATCTCAGATTGGAGCATTCAGATTATTGTACAAATTTTTTGATTTTTTGATTACATTGAAGTATTTGGTATTTTATTAAATTAATTTATGTATTTTATTAATTAATAAATTTTTATGAATCATATATAGTCATGTTTCCTAAATAACATATCCCAAATTTTTATTACCACTGTTTCAATCATATCAAGATGTGTTTTTATATTTAACATCGATGTTAGATTATTTTCAGCTCTCATCCCAACCAAATCTCATTCCATGTGAATTTTGATAAATTGAAAATGATTTTTAGAAGATCCTATTTTTTCACATATTTCTATGTACATTGATCATAATATGATATAAATTTTTATGGTATCTCCCTTGAAAATGATTAACAAAAATATCTTATTCAATTTCATTAATTTTTTAAATTATGTTGATTAAAATTTATAATAACCAGTAAGTTACCATATTGATTTATATTAATTAATTTGTATTAATTTCAATTTTTATAGAAAAATTCACAATAGGTCAATATATTAATTTCCAAATATTTTTATCTATATGGAAATGTTTTCAGAATATATTGATATTTAACATCGATAGCTCTCATCCATCATTTGAATTTAATATAAATTTTAATATGTATTGGAATTACTATAACGTATTCCGTCATCAACAGTAATCTATAGTGATAATAATATCAATTACATTTATACACATGGAATGAGATACTAATTAGTGAGGGGTAATAGATGTTTAAGTCAGATAGCTTGGGAAAACATGTGGGAGGCATGACCAAGATTATTCCAATGTGAAACTAGCTATGTCAAATCCCTATCCTAGTAATCATGATATACTAATCATCAAAAATTTGGTATAATATAACAAGCTACCCAATTTTTATATATTATTAATTCCTGCTGTAATATTATTTAGTAGTACACAATCATAATGACCTGTATATTTTTTAATTTATATAAATTTTGATAGAATATTTTAAATTATTTTGTAATTTATATGTTATAGAATTTTTTTACAAAATAATTATAGTTATTTTTACCTTTTCTAATTTTTATTTTTTATAATAATAAATTCACCCCACTAAAATTCAATAAATAGTATTTTTAATAAAATAAAATAAAATAAGGATAAGAATTAAGTAGCTTAGTCTGCTTTCATATGAGCTCAAATAAGTATAGATATGACATATAAAGTATAATTTTATTATTATTTATTTAGTATAATTTCAAAAAAAAAATTAAGAATTAATATAATTTACTTTTATATTTTTAATATCATTATTCGATTCAATTTATTTTAATTGTTAAATTTTTATATAAAAAAATTTATTTGTTTGTCGAATTTTTTAAATAGATTTTGTCTAACATGCTAAAAAAATGAAATGATAAGAATTATATTTATATAATTATATTTTATATTAAATAGGCTCATTTAGTTTAGTTATTGTGTTATTGAAGTACAACATACTACAATACAGTGTTTTAGGTCAAAGACATCCTAATGTTCAACAATACATTGTTGGTAAACTCATAATAAATAACAAGAAATCAATATAATGAACCCCTCCTTGATATATTATCTATTCATAAATTCAACAAGATGGTTTCCAACGCTGCATAATATAATAAATTAATGAAATTTTAAAAAATTAGAATCCTTAATAATTTGAAATGAAAATAAAAACTAATAATCCTGAAAAAAATATAAATACAAAGGGTAATTAGAATTATAAAACCAAATCATTCATAAAATCCACTATATTTTTAATAAATTTAATTTTGGAAACAATTTTATGAGGGAGCATGAAATAACAACCCAAATCATGACTACCGTGTCATTTCATGGGTGTCTAATCCAACGTGGTCTTGATGATGATGGTGAATTGGGAGGTGGTTAAATTAAAATTAATTAAAATAATTATAGACATCTTTTTCATCTAGTTGAACATCTTATCCATATTCATGCTCCATTATTTCTATCTCTCTATGATAGTTTATAAACCTCAATACTACTTGGGACGACTTTTGATTCATTTTTAATTCAATTATTTTAATTTTTTAATCTTGTAATTGTATAGCCACATTACTATAAGAGTGGGTTGGGGAGTATGTATCAGGATCTGAATCGATAAATATTGATTACTTTAATGTCATCCACTTGTTTTCATGTGCCAGGACATGATGTATTTTCATGACTTTTTTGTTCATGGGGGAATTATAAAATACATGTCATGTTACCTTCACCATCCATATGTCCTGAATATCAATCTGGGTCTCCAAAATGGGTTCGACCAAGGATTATCGATGGCTTCATATTCTATGACATTGATATGTTTAGGTTATGTTTATGAAAAATGTAAAAAGGTATAATCCACCATGTCAATCTATTTGGGTATTCTTATAATCCAACTCATTCCATTTCTGAAGCTAGAATAAATACCATGAACATTTTATACAATTTTCATATTTTTGGAGTAAACATGGAGTACATATGTTAGGGCTTGATTATTGGAATCAGTTTTCTGGTGATGATGATTGGGATTGAATTGATTCTAAATGGTTAGGTATTCATTGGAAAATAGTATGGACTCCCTCAATAGCTTGTAGTTATCCCAAAGCCTTCATTGGTAAATATACGAAATGAAAATTAGGGACAATAATATCCAAAAGTATTATGTGAAGAGAATGAATCAATGAATTATTTTGGGTTTTGGGTTATTATTTGAGATATTTGAGATGAAATATCTACATCCATGATAGAGGAACCATGAAAATATTTATTAGGGAGAGAAAATTTCAGTGGTTAAGGTAAGTACAAAGTCTATGTGTGGGTGTTCAAAAGCTACAACCCAGGACGAGATGGAAAATGTTGACAGGAAAATCATTTTCCCGAATTTACGTAGAATATAAAAATTCATTATAACATATTTTTTATAGTTTATTATATTTTTATTCCATTTTATTTAAATATTTATTATTATTTTTAACTCCACGGTGAAGATATTAGATAATAATATGTGGATTTTTAGATCATTGATTTAGGGTTTCTATTATTTCACATGATTGATAAACACCTCTTTTTATCACATTAAATGAATTGTATTAAATTTGGAAATTAATTAATATTAATTAATTAATAAAATAAATTAATGGGGATGAAAAAATATACTATATTCATAATTTATTATACCTTTAAATAATTAATATTGTTAAAAACAATTTGTAACCCACCCATGCAATTTAATGGCATGAACATTTAATTTAAATTTTTTGGCACACAGTCTAAATATTATGGTGATAGTATAAGGAATCCATGCCACTCATTGGGATAGTGGGAGGAAATTTGATGATGAAATGTAGTAATTGGGTTTCTCGAGACACATTGAAATGGGGTGAATGTTGGTGGTAATACATTTACATGGAAGCATTATACATAAATATAGATGCTCATTTATTTTCATAATTTTATATAAAATAAATCAATATATCCATTATGTAGGTATAAATGTGTATATAACATAAAAATATAATATTTATTTATTCATAATACTATATAGATGTTGTCATTATAGAAGATACTTGGGGGAAATACTAAAGGGCAAGTAGATGGAATACATACTAACAATGTATGGAATATATAATATATAAATATAATGTTTGAAAAATGGAGAATAATGGATTAAACTGATATAATTTATTCTTTTTTTAAATAAAAATATTGATAATTTGAAAAAACATGTAGAGATCATTTACTAATGTTTTTGTTATTAATAAATCTCATAAATTTGTTTCAATCATATGGAGGTAAGAATTTTGATTTTTTGGAATTTATATAAAAATGTTTTCTCTATATAGAATATGTATAATGATATCTAATGATCATGACTAAAATTGATTGAGGAGATACCACATGAGCCATTATACGAGAATCCATACTTGTTATACGATTGCCAGTAGCAATCTATCTTCAAATGGCTAAAAACCCACTATGTGTAACCAAATATGGTGAGACTGAAACTATTAATTCCTACCAGAATGTTTCCTAAACTCATTATTTTTACAAATAATAGAATGAATGAAACTATATAAATACATTTACAGATGAAATTTAACAAATTATGTTCATCCCATAATGTGAATGTTGTCCAAAGACAAAATTTCACAAAAAATATAGAAATTTAGGAGTATGTACAATAATATTGAATAGAATAAAATGTATAAAAATAGATATAAGTATCATATAACACTATAAAGACTATTTAACAATGTGTAATTATTAATTTTAACAATTTAAACTACTATAGTAACCTATGATTGATCAACAGATAATTTCTAGAAGGACGAGAATGTGAGAGGAATTTATAATGTCTAACCTAAAGATCAATGGTGAACCTGGTTTAAGGATGAACCGTATGATATTTATGGGTACACTATTCATATTTTTTACTTTTAAAGTAAAAAATAGTTCAAGAACAATATAGATTATATTTTAATGGAATTAAGGATTTATAACCGAAATAATAATTTCTAAAATGCTTTACATAACCTACTAATTGAATGTTTTTCATGTGAATCCACCAAATAAAAGAAATCATGGAATAAAAAATAGATGTTACGTGTTTCCTTGCATGATAAGAACTAAATATTATATGTTATACATTAATTATAATTGTGATGTAGAATTTGAGGACATCATCATCCTCACAATATGTATAATTGGAGGTACTCTTGAAACATATTATTTTTTTATCATTGTAATATATATTTTATAATAGATATACGGATTTTAAAAAACAAATTACGTGAAGATTTAATTAAATTGAAATTGTGTAATTAAGATGAAAATAATAAATTTTACTGGTATAATAACTCAATTATATTTACCGATAAGGTACTCAAACAATCTATAATTGTACATAAATAAATTGGTAGTCATATTCTAATATTAAATAATGATAATTTAAATGGTTTGTAGGACACAAAAATCAATGTATTGGAAATTTATGGTTTATTTCGTAGAATTTAAATTATAGATTCTTAAAATTCATTCATATTGCATTCTATAACTCTTATTTATGAAGAATTATGCATATGGTAATTAATATGGAAGACTCTGAAGAGACAAACTATTTTGAATTATAGCATTGTTTCATGCTTTGTGTAAATTCATACTATAAAAAATGAATATAAGAGTTTTTCATGTCATAGAAGGGAATTCATGTGACTATAAAATTATACATGTAGATGAGGTTCTATTTCCTGAAATATGATCATGTGACTATATAAATGCAACTGAATAAATATATATAGTTGTGATATTGAAGACAATACATTATTATGCATATAGGAATTATCATATTTTAGAAAATGAATCTTTAATATATATATATATTGTTAGTGGAAAATTTTATACTACTTATGTATTCATTATTTATTTTCATATAATTTCAATAGGAAACAAGGCCTAACCAATGTGTTGAAAATTGTCTGTAATATGAATTGACATATGCATAATTGAAGTATACACCTTTAAGTAGTCTGAATCTGTTTTATTTATTCTATTTTTATTTAGAGCATATAATTATTGTACCTTATTAGATAGTACACACAATATATATATTTAAAATGGAGATGAAATTATTATGGTATATTCATGCATGGTGTCCACATATGAAAATGTATGCTATATAATGTTTATAATATGTGATCAGGATTATTTAATATCCATGAATATATGAAAACAATGTTGATATATATTTATATAGTTTCAACACATATATACATAAGACATTGGAACTGTTTTCCCAATGAAGCCCATGGTTGTCTGATTTTGCAGTTGTTTTCCCAACTTTGATAATTTTCATACATTATGAATATAGTGGTATGAATACATGTGTTGTTAAATTATGATCATGTATTTAATATAATATGGAAACAAGTTTGACGAATACTTCTTGCTTAATCAATTTTAATAATTATTATTGTAGTTTTAAGAATCGATATGTTATCAAAAAGGTCAATGAATGAATATTATGCTAATGTGTTTTTAAATTAATAGAAGTAAAAGTAGACATTATTGTGAATGAAATTAAAAAAAATCCATAATAATTGTATAAAACATTGATTTTGAAAATATATTATATATTTGGATAATGATATAGTGTCTAATTAAAATATAATAATTATTAGGGAAATATTAAAATAATTGGTCTTTCACTATTGAAAATCACATATAAATACAAAATATTTTTTAGAATAAAGGGTAATGTATCTTCATGTTTCTGAGGCAAGGATAATTGTTTTATGTTCATTTTCTATATTATTTAATTTCAATTCACGCCATTTTTAATATACTAGAAAAACCGAATATTTATAGTTTTCATGAGATTTTGGGAATATTCTTTTTCTTCATTATTATGTTATAATGGGATAATAAGTACCTATAAATAGTCTTGAAAACCATAAAATGATTGAATAAAATAAATACTGTAATTTAATATATCAGGTCAAATTTGTGACTAATATATATGTGGAATATTGTTGGGTTAATAAGATAACACTAGTAGTCGTCTCATGTTGTAAAAAAAATCATTAATATTTTTTTTCACATTGAGTAACATAAACAGGATTTGGTAGTGTAAATATAATTGGAATGAATTAATATCATAAATAAATATTGCAAAAAAAAAATTAAAAATGATTTTATTTTATAGTAGATGGTGGTGTTTGTAACATGATGAGATTTTATGAAGTTTTTTAGATTAATTGACTTTGATTTATTTCATTGAATGATACACAAATGTAATATTTTGGTGAATGTAACACCTAGATTAGCTCTCACTAATTGCATCAATAACATGACTCTTATTATATACAACATTGAATTTCAAAAAAAAGTAACAATTTATTTTTTTAATATTTTAATAAATATTGTTATAACCAATTATTTTAAATTATTTACTTGAATATTAATAAATATATCTAAAATATTATATATGATGGTTTCATATAAATAAAAATCATTTATAATTATATATATTCTATGAAGCCTTTATGTTTTAAAAAATATTTTTTTTTGTAAGTAAACAGCTTTTTATGTCCTCTGAACAATCATAAAAATAATTTTACAAAAAATTGTTAATTTAATTTTATAAAATTATCATTTTAGAAATTTTGAATAAAAAATTTTCTTAGCAATATTTGTTTTAAATTTTCGAAAAATTAATTTTTTTTGATTAATAATGAAAATAGTGAATTTTAATTGAAAACTACCTTCTAGTCTAATTTATTTATATAAGTAAATTATATTTTAATATCATTTTAATTATTAATTAAATGAATTTTACATCTTTTAATCGAGTGTTTTTCCTTGGAACCAATTTTTTCATTTAAATTGGGTATAAAAGAAGTTTAATATTGTGAACTTTTTTGTTTTATAAAGCTTCATTCAAGACACGTTTGTGGGATTTATTTTTAATTAATTCATGATAATTATGTGATTTCGTGTTGGAAAATTTTATTACATATTTTTAATATGAATAATTTATAATATATAATATGTTTAACATAGTTTTATACCAAATATATCAGTGAATGTAATTCTAATAGATTATAGCGATTAAGGTAAATACTATATTTACTGGCGGTTAAACAATAATTTATGGGTCAAAATAACCTAGAAACTTTTATGAAAGTAATTTGAATTATATATTTATTCCCATTTACATAAAATAACTAAAATGAAAAATTATTAGAGGTACATGATATATGGTAGACCTCTTTATAGTGTTTACCTTTTTATATTTAGAAGAATTCCACTCATCATCCACTATAAAAGTTCACTCACCCCCTCAAATAGTCACACCCCTCAATCCATTTGTCTTATGAAACCACTACCCCATTATCCTGCCAATTTCCACACTTCATCCTATAATCCACTCATTGGAATTAAATCAAACCAAGGGATCCATTGGGTAAAAACTGAGAGGAGTTACCAAAAGAAGAGTGAAAATCACTCTATGAGCACTTTAACATTATTTTTATCTCCAATCACTAAATTATTCTTTTTACATGATCCTATAATATCCTTTTTTTTTGCTAAATAGAAATATAATTTTTTATAATATAATTTCAACTTACACTCATACAAACTTCAATAAAATGTGATACACAATCATTGTTCGCATTTACAGTGGACTACCGCCTCACAAACTGATATTGTATGTTCATCCATTTCATCATTTCAATGATGTAAATAATGATTGATGTTCTGTTTTTATATGATATATATGTTAGATATGATTTATTTATACTAAATTAATTATCATATAACACATACCATCTTGCTTCCCATTTTGTGGAAATTTGACAACTTCATTTGTGGATGTGTGGACAACCACTTCCTCTAAGTGTTGCGATTCATGCACACATTACAAAGTAGGTATTAAGGATGGGATAAATGAATTTATATGATATATAAAAAATACTAATTTTAATATAATTATATTACATTAAAATATAAATATATTTCATTTACATTCATTTTATCAAAATGATTACAAAAAGGAAGCATCATTCAGTTAAATGAGGGGCATACAGTCTCTATGAATAGTGTATTTAAATAATCATTTATATATATTATGGATTATGATAAATACATATATACATAGTATATTTGATATTTATATCATAAATTACATTCAAAAAATCATGATATAAGTATCATGACAAAAAATATAACAAACCAAAACACATGAAATAAACAAATAATTATCCCCTAATACATAACTTTAGTCTGAATTGATAATAAACAGGTAGTAGATGGTTATATGTAAATTATATATTGTACGATATTTTTAAATTTGTTTTGTAAATATATTTATAATAAACTTATAATTATTATACATGATTGTTTAAAGAGTATGGGTAGAGTCAAGGCATAAGGTAAGTGATTTTCTTTTCTCACATTTATTTCTATGATATGTAAGGCATTTTCACCACTCATTTAATTTTCATGGTGAATATAATTCCCAAGAATTTATTCTATGATTAGTATAAATAAATTCATGTGTATTTACATTCCCAATTATTGATATTTATTTCATGGGGTTTTATGTTTCATGTGCTACCAAATTAGTAAGGTAGTTTTGTATCAATTTTCCTTAATTGAGACACATGTTTTTTATGGGTATATATTCATTTATTAGGGGTAGATACCTAAAATTTACATGTTATATACTGAATATTATAATTTTAATGATATTTTTAGATTTATTTAATTTCATTTTCTTACATTTGGAGTATGATTTAATGTTACCAATGTTGTAAGAGCTTACTGTAATAATCTCATTATTTATCAAGAATTTTTATAATTATGCTTCAATTGATAAAACATTATGATTTTATCCTCAAGAATAGTAATGAGTTAAATTCAACTCTAGTTTTTAATGATATATTCATGTATTAGTTCCATTTTTACAATCTTTTGTTGTTAATACAATTAATAATATTTTTTATTAAAAAATGGCCAAATTTCCCTATTCTATTGGAAGTATATTTTATTCAAAAACCCATGGTTTAAAAAATATCTATCATTTTATTTTAAAAATGACCATTTTCAATTATGTTCAAGTAAACATTATTATTCAATTTTTTATGGTTTTAAAACCAAACAATTCAAATTTTACAAAATAAATTATAACAAAATGGTTTCCAAAAACAATTTAGGTTCTAAAAAGTGTTATTCAATTAATAAGGGAAATTTTATTCAAGAAATATTTTTTAAATTTATTTAAAAAAATTTCATTGATGATTACATCTATTGGAGTTACTCATTCCATTCTAGTTAAATGGTCCCGGGGTTCCCCTCATATTCTTTCTTATTATGGTTCATGTTCTGACAACATAAAATTTAAGAAACTTATTTCTGATAAAAAACTAATATTATTATGAAAATATCTTCAATTCATGACCAATTATTTTATTAAATGATTATTATACCAATAAATTTTCTATTGGTTATGATATGATTATATATTTATGATGTCTATTTAATATGATTGGTAATGATGTGAGGAATATTTTAAGATATTGTGGTACCTGTGTATTAAATTTTATTGTGAAAATGGTGGAACCTATGCCTACCTATAATACATTGCATAATGATTTATATCTCATGAGGAATATATGGATGTAACCACAAGTGAAAATTACATATTAATGGATCATGACTGTTAATGTGGTCTTGGGAGTGAACCTTGACTACTAATATGGTATTAGGATTGAACCCATTGAACTAATATGGCATTGGAAGTAATGTATACAAATATTTGAAATCTCTTTATAAGCTTATGAGTTATCAAAAAAACATTTCCCATTCAAATGTTATGATTTCAGTGATTATAAAATTTATTCCTTTATGATTCATGTCTTATTAACTACCAATATTTATGCCATGATTCATTTTTATTATCAATAATTTGTAGGGTATTATCTTATAATGGTATGCTGACATTAGCATACTCTTATGATCATGATTCTACCTTATATACCTTCACGATAAATCTATCCCCACTTGTTTCAATATTTAAATTCCTCTAGTTATAATGATATGTATTATGTATTGTGATTCTAATATGGGTGTTAGTCATGAAGAAACTCGTTGGAGATAATGTCGCTCACATATGTTCCACGGTTTATGTTTATACGTTTCTAAATTTCAAAACTAATATGGTCATTTGGAATTTGCTTTTTTATCTATTAAATATTTATCTAAAATTTTGTAATGATTATATATGTTAATCGATGGTCACAATAGTTGGTATTGGTGAAAAAATTTAGGTAACCATTTGATAGTGTGATAAAAAACCATAGTGATGATTGTAATGGTATTTCTAAGGATATGTATACAGCTGATGAAAAGTATAAGATGATGTCCATGAATATAGTTAGGTAAATATAGTTAGTTGGAATTTCCTTGAATAATTTCTAGTAGTCCTTATAGATAATATACATATCTATTTATATAGAAATAAATATCTTGAACACACTTGAGAATTATTATTCAGACCCAAAGGATGAAGAAACAGTATGAAGAACATAAAATGTGTGAATATTGGATACCAATGTTTTTATATTTTGGGAATATAATCCTAGAAGAGAGTATATCAGTAGATCTATAAAATATGATGTAGATTATACGATTTCCCAGACCGATCATAGTGAACATGATCCATAGTTTCTTTAGATTAACTGTTTATTGTAAATTTTTTGATGGATAATTTCTCATGACTATCTAATCCTCTGACCATGTTAACTCAATAAGGTTTCTAAGTTCCATTGAATAGATTATGTTGAGGAAAATTGCAAGTTACAGAATTGAATTTAAGTCAGCAGACATGTTCTTTCATTACCCTATTGTGGATTAGGGTTTATAATGTATAGTGATTCTTTGACTAATGGTATTAGGATGCATTCTCATAAATAACGGCATGACCATAGCCTATAAACCATGATAATTGAATATTCATGATAAAAAATACCAAACTCATTTTATCAGATATGGTAATTTGTTTTATTAATGATATAGAGTTGTTAACATTGTGATTAAAAGTGTGATAAATGTACAATTCATAAAATACTATAACATATAATAACACAAAAGGAGTTGAACACGTGCTGGAGAAGATGGTAAAATTTTATAAAGATTTATGACTGTATAAAAAATTACCACCCTTTAAAAGTGAGAAAGTTTGATGATTATTTTAGTCAAAATAGATATGCTAACATATCAATGGTGATGATCTCAAAAGAACTAATAATTATGTAACTATAAAAAATGGGTCTGGAAATCTCGAAGAAATGGAAAAATAATATAATTATCAATTTAATGTTTATCCCTCTATGGAAGTGAATATAAAAGAGGAAAAAAATGAATATATAGAGATATCAATGAATGTTTGAATTGGTTATGATTTCATCGTTGGTCTGGATTGAATGATAAGGTTTGGGAACCGTGTATACGTTATGTCCATATGAGATTCAATGATGTAGCTGATGGAGTATTGCTCAGAGTTTTTATTCTCTATTAATCCTTGATGTATAATGATATATATATTTGAGAGAATACTTTTAGTGTGATGTAATGATGAGATATATCATATAGTTTGATTCATGGTTATTTTTATAAAAACATTTTATGGTTGATACACAAATAACTATGGGTATGTTGCATCCATTACCCATATCTGAATTGAAATGTGGGAATGTCATTATGCATTTTTTCATTAGAATTCCGAAATCCTATAAAGGGGTTCACTATATATGTTTTTTATTTTATCACCTAATGATTTCATCACACATTATTCCTAGAAGAGAAGAAATATATCTGGACGATGATTGAACTATATACATTAAGGAAGTTGTATGGTTTAACTGAGTTCCATATCACATTATTTGTGATCGGGTTTTGAGGATTACCTCAATGTTAAAGTGATGTATTCTGCAAGAACATGATACAAAATCGAGTTTAAAAAATTCTTATAATCTATAGACAGATGGATAGTTCTAATGAACAATTCAAAACCTAGAAGATATATACAGATTTTTTTGGATTTTAATGGTAGTTGGAATGAATAACGTCCTCTAGTAGAGTTTACATACAACAATATAATTCAATAAAGAATTCATATGGATCCTTATGAATCCATATATATTAGAAAATTTATATCTCCAATGTTATAGGTAAAATATGGAGAAATAAAGGTATTGGGACGTACAATTGGTGAATTAATTATTGAGTAGGCTAGAACTATTCCACAGCTTGTGAATGAAGCTAAAATTTGGCATAAAATTGATACTGATTACGATTTGAATGATCTATAATTTGAAGTTTTTATGACTTTTTTTCTAGGGATATCTCTCTGGAATAAGGTTATGATATTATTGAATAAATTTAAACTAATCCTAGGTATATATGTCCCTTTGAAATTCATTATTTTTTCAGGATGGTAGAATATCACATTGAACATCCTCAAAATCTATATCTGGTCCACGATGTGTCCCATGTTTCTATCATATTATATTTCTTACATGACCCATATCATTTCCTAATCATAGATGTGATACATCGGCTACATGATATTTCATATGAGGAAAAACTAGTTGAAATTCTAGATCATACGGAGAATGATTTATGAAATTAGACAAATCACTTGGAAAATATTTTTGGGACAATCACCATTTTTAGGAATTTACATTGGAAAATTAGGATTTTCCGAGGTAGAAATTTCCGCATTTGATTTTATATGAATGATAAATTTTTACAGAGAAATTCAGTTTAAGGGGATTATAATATAACAACACTAGTTTTTAATAATCTTTATTAATTAATTTTAAGTGATTTATTATATTTTTTACTTCACCAATTCAATAATGTTTTATACACTACACCAAGATAAACATTTTCAACACTTGATGCAAATATTGATTTCATTACACACATCATTGATTTTTTTATGAAACAATTATTCAAAATTATAATTATTTAAAATTAAATATTATTTACATAGCTATGAAATAATTTTTATGAATTGTAATAACAGATTTTTAATGTTTAATTTTTTTTCATATAAATAATTCATATTTATAATGAAATATATAATTTATGGTAAATAATATATGTTTTGAAAAATTACTATTTTATAAAAAGAACTCATTTTTATGTCCATTTTGTTAAAAAAATACATTTTCTTAGAAATCATTATAAATTGAATTTTATAAGAAATTTAAATTCAATATATCAAAATAACTTTAGGGGTAATTTTGTGGGGTTTTCTAAAAAACATCATTTTTGAATGAATATAGTAAAATATTGAATTTTAATTCAAAACCGCCATTTCTTATAATTTATTAATATAAATAAAATTATATATTTATTTGGTTTTAAAGATTAATTAGGTCAAATTTATATAAATTAATCAAATTATGTCATTGGATTCAATTTTCTTTTAACATTTGATATAAAAAGAATTAGTTTTTGAGCATTAAAAAATAGTTTTAACGACATGTCTCTAGGATAAGTTTTAAATTAATTTTTTAACATATATGACTAAAATATGGAAAATTTGATTGCATATATAGAATAATAATATTTTATAATTTCTAATTTTTTCAAATAATACCTTGACAAAAAATATTATTTTGGATAATTAAAATGAAGTGCACTGATTATGATTAAATTATGATTACATAGTGGTTAATCATTTATTTTAGGGTCTAAATAAAATTAAATCATGTCCCACATCCATTTTTTGATATATTTCGACCAATTACAATATTTTATATAAATTAGACAATTATTAGAGCGAAAATTCATAAGGGAGTCCTCTCAATAGTGTTTACCTTTTTATATTTACAAGAATTCCACTCCTCTCCTATAAACGACACTCACCCCCCTCACATCTTCACAACTATAATGCCCATTGTCATAGGAAAAACCTGAAAATATATCCTCAAAAAATACATCCCTTCAACATAGATTACTCCCATCAAGAAAAAATCCAACCAAGGATTCTCTTTGGTGAAAACTAAGAGGGATTGCCCAAAAAAGTAGGCACCATATATCAATAAGAACATTATTTAATTTCTTTCCCCACCAACCCAATTGTTATTTTAAAAATATTTTATAAAAACATCAATATACTAATATAATGATATGTTTGAGGTTATATTATTGACCTACACTAATAGACACTACAATAAAATGTGATACACAGTCATCGATTTTGTATAGGGAAAAATACCACCTCACAAATGTGATTTCATTAGTTCTTCCATTTCCAAATTTATAGGTTGAAAATAATTATGGAAATTTTTTAATATGATATGTATTATCTTCTAAGATATATTAATTGTTCATTTAATATAATATAACACATACCTTCATGCATTCCATTTTTTGGGAATACAATAACATCATTTGTGTATCTGCGGATTGCCGCCTCCTCAATGCAATGTGATTCTATCACACCATATATGGAATGTATTAATGATAGGGTTATTGAATTATTATTATAAATATGACACTATAAAAAATATAGAATGATATGATATATATATATATATATATCAGGTACATTATTTTATTCAAAATGAAAAAATGGAAATAATTTGCATACGTACATACAACCTACTATCTCAAATAATGATGTTTTTGATTTTCTCTTTCTATATTTTATAGATACTTATAAATACATATGTTCTAAATTTATATGATATTTACATCATGTTTTACATTCATGAGATCTTGATATAAGTATAAGGACCGGTCTATAAGTAATTACATAATCATGAATTAAGTTATGAATAATACATTATCTCACAT